>OX333078.1:33206191-34698222 GCA_946863875.1 Alloplasta piceator | reverse complement strand
TTTCAATTAAATTTTTTCATATAAAACTTAATTTGATAAAATTTAATCGATAATCCTTAAACGTCAATTTTCAATCGATTTGAAAAAAATTACGTAAATAAATAAAAACTGTTGTTATTATTGCTCATAAACAACCTTAACGATTAATTATTAATTTTAAGAACCTGTTAACAATAAAAAAGTGTCAAAATAAATTCTAAATAATGATAAAAAAATACTACACTGTATACACTAACAAAAATTTATATTCATGATTTATAGAAATTTTTGTTTTTATTTTCAAAAGTCGAAAAAAAGTAGTAATTATCGAGGGATTACGACCGGACTGGTCTCAAAAGTTGTTGAATAGATAGGAGTTTAAAAATTAAAAAATTCCAAAAAAATCAAAATATGCTTTTAAAAACACGATTCAAAATTTAAAACTCAAAAAACTTATTCAAAAACACGTCGAATATTTTTTTTTGTATTCTTTTCTGAAAAGACCATAAAGAAAGAAAAAGTTTGAAAAAAAAACACTTAATTTGGACCATTATTAAAAAAGTTATGACCAAAAAACCGAAAAAGAGTGATTTTTTTCAAAAATTTAATATCTCGTGAACGGGCAATAAAAAAAATTCAAAATTTAACAGGAAGGATCTTTTGATGGGTACTAAAAAGTATAAAAAAATTTGAGGAAAAAAAAAAAAGTTTTTCAAACTGTCCGATTTGGGATGGAACGCCCCATATATCATAAATTGGGTTTAGTATATATCGCTTTTGACATGGTTGAATGGAGATTTCACTGCGACCAATATTTCGATCTTTGAATTGAAGGGAGAAGGTTGGCACGGACGACGGAATATCGCGCTTGAGACTGCCAAAGTTTTCGGGTGCAATGTGCAGTGAAGTGCATATTTATACGTAATTTGTGGCTCGTGGTCCAAGATATGACCTCATCAATATATAATATCCAACCCAGAGGTATATAACCCAGGAAGAAGACGAGGGGGCGCCAGCACCGTCGCAAAAGGCCACAATATTAATTTCAGTATATCAACCAAAGATGCTTTCGACCATATATTTTAGGGTGGTGCCAAAAAAAAAACGTCTCTGCAAAATCGAGCTCCCGGTCGAAAATTCTCACCTCTCTCCTGACATAAATGGTCTCGCGAAAGCGGAGGCTCGTTGGATTTTTTTTACTACTGCCTCGTTGAAATTTTGGCAAAAATGCCAGTTTTGATCAGACCAAATTTGAAACATTTCAAAACCTTTCGGCGCCTGCATTGTTGATCAGAAAATCATCAATCGTAATGTGTGGTTTTTTAACGGATTATCAACATCAAAATTTCTGCTATCTCAATTTTTCAATGTTTAATGTTTTTTAAAATTTTATTCTATATTTGAGTAGCACAAAGTGCTGAATATTGTGTTCAAATAAATTTGTAAATATTGTTGCACGTTTCTCAGTTTTTGCATAAGTTATGGTTTAATAAGAGAGAAACAAAATAATAAAAAACTAATTTTTGAAAAAATGTGTTGTCAACAAAAAAAAGATTGGAAAAATTTCGACACATCGTTTGGAAAAAATCTTCCAGGGTTTCAAGTTCGATGAAAACGGTTTATATCGAACAATTTACATGAAGGATTCTGTAATATCTGAATTTCAAAATTTTCAAAGACCGCGTTTTTTTTTAAATTCAATGTCGTTGAGGCAGTAGTAAAAAAAATCGTACAGCTCTCCGCTTGTGCGAAATCAATTGTGTCATGCAAAGCTAAAAGAATCTTGATGAGGAGCGAAAGAAATAAAAAAGTGTTTTTTGTCAACGACCCTAATCTATAAGGGTAGGCACGCGTGCCAATTCAATTTCAAATCATTCGCTTTCGCTGTTTGCATTCGATTTCCCGCAAACTAGAGGTTGATATTTCACATTCGCGAGTCTCAAACTCCACCGAACATGTTTATGCAAATTATGATAATAAAAAAATGTGTTTTTTTTTTAATTTCACAATTCAAAATCAAAATTAAGAAATTCGATCTCAAATCATCAAGATAAAAAACTATCAATAATTTTAGCCTTTTCTTCACAAACAATTGCAGAACACATTTTTTTTTAAATTTCAAATCTCTCCTGCCAAAAAATATTTTTTTTGCTGGTCTTGTATTTTGTTTTTTTCCGCCATCTCTTTGTCTCTCTCTCGCTCTCTCACGTATATAAATTTAACCTAAATGAAGTATACCTATATATAACATATGGAAAAACTGTTTTTTTTGTTTTATAAAATAGAAGATGAAAAATAGAAGAGGCCGAAGGAATCAATGTGGAAAAGTCAATATATATATATGGGTCATTCCATGTCAAATCGACCAATAGTTGGAATCGACCTCTTTCAATTTCGATGAAATTTGGTCAGAAATCATATCATAAAACGAAGTTCTACCAAAGGAAAAAAAATTAAATTTTTTTTTTTAGGTTATGCAAAATTCAAAATTCCACCAATTTTTCAAGGTTATTTTTTAATTATCTCGAAAACTATTATAGCTACGAAAAAAACCTCATCAAAATTGAAAGGGGTCGATTCCAACTATCGGTCGATTTGACATGGAATGACCCACATATAAAGTTTGCCAGGGAATATCATAAAATATACGTGACACGATTTTACTGCGAAGTAGGACGTTGTGAAAAATTCATATTTCCGGAGAAGCATCCTTCCATGTTTTATACAAAAGCATTGAAAAAAAAAATCCGGTCATTCGCACGATTACGATTCTGTACCGATACTACAAAACACTTATTTTTATTTAACACGTTTTTTTCACCAACTATTACACTCTCGAAATAAGTAGTTTTCCAGTAAATGACTCAATATCTACTTTTCCATTCCACAAATAGATTAAAAGTCTCCGGTTTGTTAACTCGGCCGGTAACTTACCGACGTCGGAGCGCGCCCCAATGAAAAAGCGCAGTCGCCCGGCGGTCGGTAAGTTAGGGATCGCGTGGTTTGAGACCCGGAGACTTATAATCTGGTATATTTGTCAAATGGGAGAGCTGTCAAGTGATAATTTCTATTTTTTTATTGTAAATTTCTATTTTTTTATTTTATTTAAAAAATTCTTGCCTTTAATTTTCCGAGGCTCGATACTATTAGCTTGATTGCAGCTCTCCAACAAACGATGAGCGATTGGAATCTAATTAGACGATTTTTTTTGTTTAAAAAATCGAACAAAAAAAATAATGCTCGGAAAACACTTGTTAGTATTAATTTGCCGTTTCATATCGTGTTCAGTCTCACGTCACGTATAACTGGAAGATAAGTATAGCGGACGGTGTTCCAATAGCAATATCTGCTTTCGCGAGTGCCCGAGTCTCGAGGCACTCGATTAAACCTGCGTTTATGTGTCTATTTACACTCCCGCTCAAAAGTTTGGAACCATCAGTCAATATTTCTTGCCGCACAAAAAGTCGCATAACTCCGTCAAAAAAAAAAGATAATCAAATGTTTAAAAAAAGCGTTTTTACGGGAAGAAAATTAGCTTTATTTTGCTTTTTCAAAATATTTTTTATGATTTTTTAAAAATCTGGTACACATTTTTAAACGTGACAGTTTTTTCGCCTCTTTTCGACCATCGCGAATTGGACGCATAAGATAAACGTCCTAATTATTGAACAGCTACACTGAGAGAAAAAATTACTAGAACCAATGAAATAAAGTTTTGAAGGCAAAAAATCATTTTTTTTCATTTTTTGCCAAAACATATTAGATTGATTCCCTTATTTATTTACTTGGTTCATTTTTTTCAGGGGTGGGGGTCGAAGAGTCGACTAACCAATATTTCGAACGGCCGAAATCCCGAATTTCCCGATTACGAGCGTTCGAATAACGAAGCGCCGAAATCCCGAACGCCAGAAAAGCGAAAGCGGAGGGAGCCGCCCCATGCGTAAGAGAGAGAGAGATGCGCCTCCTCTCTCTCTTACGCATGGGGCGGCTCTCTCGACTTTCTCTTTTCTGGCGATCGGGATTTCGGCGCTTCGTTATTCTAATGCTCGTAATGCAAAATCGTTTAGTTGAATACGTGCAACTAAATATTTAGTTGTACAATCCAAATTTTTGTTGCCTGAACAATATTTTGGTCAACCGAAGCGCGGAATTATTCAAGAAACTAATTATTTAGTTAGACCAAATAAATATTTAGTTGCCCGTATTCAACTAACGATTTTGTATATTCAACCATTTTTTTTCTCAGTGTAAGGTAAAAATCCAAGTCCTAAGTCCTAAGTCCTAATAAAAATAATTTCCATTAACCATTAAATTTTAATGGTCAATGAAAATAATTTCCATTAACCATTAAATTTGAATTTCAAGTTACGCGCCCAATTTGCGATGGTCGAAAAAAGGCCAAAAAACAGTCACGTACAAAAATGCGTACCGGATCGAAAAAAAATCATAAAAAATATTTTTTAAAAGCAAAATAAAGCTGATTTCCTTCCCCTCAAAACGCTTTTTTTAAAAAATGACATTATCTTTTTTTTGACGGGGTTGCGCAACTTTTTGTGCGGCAAGAAATATTGACTGGTGTTTCCAAACTTTTGAGCGGGAGTGTACCAGTGAGAAAACCTGCGGGTTGATCGATCTCGCGAGAAAGTACTTTCTGACGTTTGATATTAGCGCAGGATAACTCGTTTGACCAATTAACGTGCTGCATGTCGACGTGTACTCGACCTACTGATCGTTCCGTTAGTCGATTTTCCCTCTTGGAGACTCGTTTGCATTATTTATCGATTTTATCGCCAATAACAACGTGTGAATCATGCGATAATCGACCCACGATCACATTCGTGAGTTACGAAATTTCTCTGTTAAATAATGAATATTATTCAATTCTCGAAGGGGAAGTCACTGCAAAAATTAATTTTGTTTTTTTGCATTTTTCCAAAATATGTATTTTCAAAAAAATTTAGGTAAAATTTTGAGTCAAAATTCTGAAAATTGACCGAATTTTTTCATATTCTGACTCTGGAAATTTATTCAATTAATTTAATTGCATAATTCCGATTGAGTATGGGTCATTCCATGTCAAGTCGACCCCTCTCAATTTCGATGAAATTTGGTCAGAAGTTTTCGTTTACAATAAAACGGAGTTCTACCAAAGGAAAAAAATTAAATTTTTTTTTTTCGAAAGTTATGCAAAATTCAGAATTTCGCAATTTTTCAGATCTTTCAAGTTTATTTTTCATATATCTCGAAAACTATTATAGTTGGGAAAAATCGTTCCGAGTTCGTTTTAAAAAGTATGCTTGGGGCTACGAAAAAAAAATATATATATATTCCGAAAAAAAATGTTGAAAAATGATGTATTTTGAGAATTTTGAATTTTCAAAAATCGTGAAGATCCAAGTTCCATATTTTATTTTTGGTTCAATTTTTTTTATATAATACCTCGTACTGATCTTAAAAGATCCTGAAATTTTCAGAGAGGTGTTTTCTTTTCTTTCAAAAATATAGATTTTTGAATTTTTAAAAATCGTGCAAATCCACGATAAACATTAAATTTTTGGTTCAATTTTTTTTATATAATACCTTTTACTCATCTTAAAAGATCCCAAAAATTTCAGGATTGTGTTTTTTTGTTTGAAAAATTAAAAAATTTTGAATTTTGTTAAAAACAATCTTTTTGTTTTTCCTCTAAGTTAAGTAATCATGAGTCAAGTAATCATAAGCTGAGCAATCATATAATTCTGTAATTTTGAACAGTAAAAATTTCAATTGACAATTTAAAAAAAAAAAAATTTCCAAAACTAAAAAATTTATATTTTTGAAACAAAAACTGAAAATTTCAGGATCTTTTAAGATGAGTACAAGGTGTTATATAACAAAAATTTAACCAAAAATTTAATGTTGATCGTGGATTTGCACTATTTTTAAAAATTCGAAAATTTATGTTTTTGAAACAAAAAAAAACACCTCTCTGAAAATTTTAGGATCTTTCAAGATTCGTACAAGGTACTATATAAAAAAAAAAGACAAAAAAAAATATGAAACTTGGATTTTTACGATTTTTGAAAATTCAAAATTCTCCAAATTCAACATTTTTCAAAATTTTTTTTCGGAATATTTTTTTTTTCGTAGCCCCAAGTATACTCTTTAAAACGAATTCAGAACGATTTTTTGTAACTATAATAGTTTTCAAGATATTTAAAAAATAAACTTGACAGATTTGAAAAATTGTGAAATTTTGAATTTTGCATAACTTTCGAAAAAAAAAAATTTTTTTTTCCTTTGGTAGAACTTCGTTTTATTCAAAACGAAAACTTCTGACCAAATTTCATCGAATTTGAAAGGGGTCGGTTCCAACTCTTGGTCGATTTGACATGAAATGACCCGTATATTTTTTAAACAAAATGTAGTGAGGGTAATTTTATTCCACTTGTTCAACTTGACCTCGTTAAAATTTAATTTGATCAAATTTAATCGATAAACCTTAAAAACCTTAATATCAGATTAATACAGGGTTAATGGCAGGAATTAAATTTTTTTTGGTGTTAAATAATGCATAAACTATCCAAAAATATTTTTGAAAAGCTATTTTAGGGGGGGACAAGCTTGGAAACAATTTTTCGATTTTTTTCCAGCGAATACTCGAAAACTTGTGAGCCGATTTTTTCTTTTTTTCTTTTTTAATATTCGTCATCGCATTGGCTAAATCTATATGAAGCTTATTTCAAAAATTTTGTTAATTACTATTTTTAATATCGACTTAAATTAAAAAGGGCTTTAAAAATGAAAAAAAAAAATCAATTCGACGCCATTTTGTAAATCATCTATGAAACAAAAATCAATAATGATAACTAAATTCGTATAGATATTCAATATTCATATTTTGTTTTATTTCAAGGGGACCTTCACAAAAATGTTAAAACTAGGCAACCTTCACTAAAATATTTCGTTCTGATCTCTAACCTTGAATTTAAAAAAAAATCGTGTAAATCAAAGATTTTGTCGAATTTACAAATTTATTAAGAAAGCTCAAAGATTAATGAGGAAAAAAATGTGGCATGCAAATTTCTAACTCGGAATTTTGAATAATTTTCCAAAAATTAAAAAGCCTCTGTGAGACTAATTTTATCATTAAAAGCAAAAATTATAAAAATTCGACTAGAAAAATTAGGATTAGAAAATTTATTAAATTAAACGTGACTAATTGTAAGCCCTTTCCATTCTCAGCATTTTCTAATGCATAACGACGTTTTGCAAAATCTCGTAACTCATGCGATTTTAAGGATGTATTGCCTAAGACGCTGCCGCGTCTCTTGATACAGTCCCAGCCAAAAATTGTATCCGATTGAAATTCCCGTACTTCGTGATACAATTAAAATCTGAAAAAATTCAGCAACATTTGGCACGCCATAAACAACAATTATCAATGATAATATTGCCTAAAAGTTATTAATTGATTGTTTAAACAAATAATTATTCAAGAATTTTTCGGTAAATTCTTTTTTTTCTTAAACAAATCAAAAGCGTCAATTTTTCTGAAGACATATAAATTTTTTCAGAATTCTCTCTATTTTGAAATATTATAAAAAATATTTTCAAATACAAACAAAAAATTGCCAATTTTGCATACGTTTTTACACACAGGTCAGCCATGAAAAGTTTCAAAGACACGGGGCCAAAAAAAATACATAAATACAGTCATTGTAAAAATTTCAAAACGGGAATTTCATATTAGAGGGAAAATTCTGAAAAAATTCATATGCCTTCAGAAAAATTAACGCATTTGATTTGTTTAAGAAATAAAAGAATTTACCGAAATATTTTTGAATAATTATTTGTTTAAACAATCAATTAATAACTTTTGGACAATATTATTATTGATAATTGTTATTTATGGTGTGCCAAATGTTGAGAAATTTTTTCACATTTTTATTGTATCACGAAGTGCGAAAGTTTTAATCACATAAAATGAGGGGCAAAGAATCTTTGATTCGCAGATTGATTGCAGAATTAGGCCCTGTCGTTCTTTATTTCTTTGCCTCGTTGAAAGTCGATACGGGAACGATTACACGAGCAAGAAAATTACGATAGACCGCGAGGCGTCTCTCGAGAGAAATGCTTTTCTGTCCCGGGGCTGTTTTTTTTATTTACAGTGATCGAGAGGAAGAGAGGAGATCAAGAAAAAAAAAAAGACGATCTCACGCATAAATCAGAGTCGCTGACGTGATCTTTCGCGCGAGGTTTGTGTTTACATGCGAGTTTATAAGCGAAGGAGAATGTAAGAGACGAGAGAAGAGAGTAACGAGATCGAATTCCAGAAGCGTTGAAAATTCTCAATCTTAAGGGGGAAGGCAAATTTAAAAATTGGAAAAAAAAAATTTTGGTTTACTTTTTTTAAAAATATATTTTTCCAAAAACAAGTTGGTAAAATTTAAAATTTGTGTACCTTCTCTCATTTTCGAACTTGTCTGGGGCAAGGTTGAAAAAAGCTGGCACAAGGTCAAGAAAAGGTGAGATACTAAAATCCTCGAATATAAATGTTTTTTAAAAATTATAATTTTGTTTTATTGGTGAAACAATGTCAGTCTTTTTCTCTAATTTTTTTTATTTTCAGCTCATAAAAGCCACTGCAAAAATTAGAAAAACAAAATTTCTCTGCTCTTCTTTGCTATACATATGGGTCATTCCATGTCGAATCGACCAAGAGTTGGAATCGACCTCTTTCAATTTCGATGAAATTTGGTCGGGAATTTTCGTTTTTGACAAAACGAAGTTTTACCAAACAACATTTTTTTTTTCGAATCTTATCCAAAATTCAAAATTCCCCAACTTTTCAAGTCTGTCAAGTTTATTTTTTTAAATATCTCGGAAACTATTATAGTTACGAAAAATCGTTCTGACTTCGTCTTAAAGAGTATACTTGGGGCTAAGAAAAAAAAATATACACAAAATTTTTTTGAAAAATAATGAATTTGGAGAATGTCGTACTTGAATTTTCAAAAATCGTGAAAATCCAAGTTGAACATTAAATTTTTGGTTTAATTTTTTTTATATAATACCTTGTATTGATCTTAAAAGATCCTGAAATTTTCAGAAAGGTGTTTTTTGTTTTTTCAAAAATATGAATGTTTGAATTTTTTAAAATCGTGTAAATCCACGATCAACACTAAATTTTTGGTTAAATTTTTTTTATATAATACCTTAGACTGATCTTTAAAGATCCTGAAATTTTCAGGATGGTGTTGTTTTGTTTCAAAAATTTACATTTTTGAAATATTTTCAAAAAAATTTCAAATTTTTTTTCGGAATATTTTTTTTTCATAGCCCCAAGTATACTCTTTAAGACAAATTCAGAACGATTTTTCGTCACTATAATAGTTTCCGAGATATTTATAAAATAAACTTGAAAGATTTGAATAATTGTAAAATTTTGAATTTTGGATAACTTTCGAGAAAAAAAATTTGAATTTTTTTCTTTGGTGGAACTTCGTTTTGTTAAAAACGAAAACTTCTGACCAAATTTCATCGAATCTGAAAGGGGTCGATTCCAGGTCTTGGTCGATTTGACATGGAATGACCCATATACATTTTTAAAAAAATATCTGTACAATTTTCAGTTAAAATTCTGAAAGTTTTTCAATGATATTCACGCGTAGCTCGAGCATTTAGCATCCCAAGTCGTTAAGAAAGACCCCAAAAAATTTCAACGTTTTTTCAAAAAACCTCGAAAGCAAAAAATTTTGAAAAAAAATTCTGAAAAAATTTCATTGAATCCAGAATAATTATATGCAACTTTTTATCCTCTTAGTGATTTTACAAAAACCCATTAATTTTAGAGTTACGCTACATTTTATAAATATGATCGTTTATTGCGAAAAATTTAATATTTTTGCGAACAAAAATCGTACGAAATTTTTTAAAAAACGAAATTGAAGCTCACGATCCCCTACATAACTTTTTCGTGTGAAAAACATACGAAAGAAAATTTCATGAGTCGTGCGTCAATTTTTCAACGCCAAAAAAAAAGTCCAAAAATGACCATTTTTCAAAGAGCGTACCGGGTTCAAAAAAATCGAAATTTTTTTTTTAAAAAAGCGAAATGAAGCTAAATATGTCCCCTTTCAAACGCCGCTTGTTGAATTGAAATATCTTCATTTTCAAAAGAGCAGTGAAATTTTTTGTGAGGCGCGGAAACGGGTCGAGTGTTTCCAAACTTTTTCCACATAACTTACCTTTCCCCTCCTTCTCCCACTCACGGGTCTAAGCGCATGCGCACTGCGCATTTTGGCAATACGCATGCGCATAGATGTTTCTCGCGGTTGGTCGAAGGTTAGAAGTGGGGAGAAACTGTCGTAGGGAAAGTTAAGATATGGGAATGCGTCGCCATGGAAACGAGTCAAGTTATGCGAGCGGTTAAGTTATGCGGAGTTAAGTTATCTGAGCGTCTACTGTACTTTATATCTGTGTGCATTCATAAAATCTTTCTTACGGGCATTTTTATCCCTACTTTGGATTTCAGCAATGCGGAACGCTGAATTATGACAAAATGGCGCAACTCCGCGAGCCTCGAGGAGCAAAATGGCGCCAATTAAGGCCTTTTTGTAAGTCAACGCTCGAATATATAATGTTGAATTTATGTGTGAGTCTTGAACTCGGGTTCAAAGCTCGTAAATCGTTCACCAACAGCTGAGAGATTCTCACAGAAGAGCTCGATATCGGCTCTCGAGTAAAGTGAGAACGCGAAAAATAAGCGCGTTCGGACCGAGAATTAATGCGGCAAAAATCACATCAAACCAGAGTTGTGAAAATAGTAATGTAAAAGTAATGCATTACCCATTACTTTAAACAATGTGTAATGGACAAGCATTCCATTACAAATTACAAAAGTAATGTGTAATGCATGCATGTTCCATTAAAAATGAAAATAGTAATGTGTAATGGATGCGTGTTCCATTACAATTTAAAAAAGTAATGTGTAATGGATGCATGTCCCATTACAAATAAAAAAAAGTAATGTGTAATGGATGCATGTGCCATTACAAAAATAAAAAAAGCAATGTGTAATGGATGTGTGTTCCATTACAAATAAAAAAGTAATGTGTAATGTATACATGTTCCATTACAAATAAAAAAGTCATGGCACACGCATCCATTACACATTACTTTTTTATTTGTAATGGCACATGCATCCATTACACGTTACTTCTTGTATTTGTAGTAGAACACGCATCCATTATACATTAATTTTTTTATTTGCAATGGCACATTCATCCATTACACATTACTTTTTTTATTTGTAATGGGACATGCATCCATTACACATTACTTT
Source organism: Alloplasta piceator (assembly GCA_946863875.1). NCBI lineage: Eukaryota > Metazoa > Arthropoda > Insecta > Hymenoptera > Ichneumonidae > Alloplasta > Alloplasta piceator. The sequence continues at coordinate 34,686,917 of OX333078.1, read as the reverse complement.
TTTTATTTGTAGTGGAACACGCATCCATTATATATTAATTTTTTTATTTGTAATGGAACATGCATACATTACACATTACTTTTTGTTTTGTAATGGAATACGCATCCATTACACATTACTTTTTTTAATTGTAATGGAACACGCATTCATTACACATTACTTTTTTATTTGTAATGGCATATGCATCCATTACACATTACTTTATGTATTTGTAATGGAACATGCATACATTACACATTACTTTTTGTATTTGTAATGGAATACGCATCCATTACACATTACTTTTTTTTATTTGTAATGGGACATGCATACATTACACATTACTTTTTTTATTTGTAATGGAACATGCATACATTACACATTACTTTTTTATTTGTAATGGTACACTTATCCATTTCACGTTATGCAGTGTAATGAGTAATAAATACAGTAATGCATTATTAACGTTAATGCATTATTTAATGAATGAAATTAGGGGAGGGTGGGGCAAAATGGCCCCCCTAAAAAACCTGATCCTTCGATAATTAATAATTAATTAATTAATTATTTATTTATTAATAATTTATTATCTATTATTTATTATTATTATTATTATTATTATTTATAATTTATTGTTTATTAGTAATTAATTAATTAATTGAGAAATTGATTGAGAATTGTCTAAGAAATTTTTTTTTTCAAACCCTGACCACTTACAATGTTTTCACCCCTTGCAGAGTGGCTTTAACCCTCTTTAAGAGGATCGAACGTTCGTGTTGAGTCCACTTGGAATATCCCATATATGAGGCATTCCACGTCAAGTCGACCACCACATTTTTTGAAATCACCAAAAATCGCATACAAATTTTTATAAAGTAGTTCCAACTGTCAAGAAAATTCGTGATTTTTTTCAGATTTTTATATTGCATATTTTGGCCGGAAAAAAATACAAAAAAATTTCTCGTTCCATTTCGTAACTCGAAAATTATTCATCGTACGAAAAAAAAAGTGCAAAATGAAATTTAGGATTTTCAACGTACTTTTCACTGAAATTTTTTACGAACTCCTCCAAAAGCTCTATACGCCATTTTCTGAGCAAATAATGTTTTGATATTTTTTTTCTCAGAATTGACATCTTCGATTTGTCTGTTGTTCAAACAGTTTTCTACTTGATATATTTACAGACTACAAAAAAATTGGCTCAGTGGAGAATCCATTCCTTCCCATGCGTTTTTCATCCCAAACGAATACACAAATTTCTCTGTGCATTAACAGGGTTGAGACTATCCATAGATATTTTCTAAAGCCCGCATTTTTGTTTTTTTTTTTGTACTTTTTCAATTTTTCAAACTTTTTTCATTTTTATTTTTTTAAATATTTTTTTATACATTTTAATAAACTTTATCAATGGACCCATGAACATCGATTGAGTCTATTCAAATTTGAGTCAAAGGCTACTCGCGTCGCTCAATTGCAAAAAAAAATTAATCCCCTTTGGATACACTGAATTTTTTACCCAAATTTTTTCTATTTTTTTCCGGCTAAAAAATGTAATTTAAAAATCTGAAAAAAATCACGAATTTTCTTGGTAGTTAGAACTGCTTTCTAAAAATTTGTAAGCGATTTTTGACGATTTCAAAAAATGGGATGGCCGACTTGACGCGGAATGCCTCATATACGCGTATAATATATAATGTATAAGGCAGTGATGGAGGGCTCTCAGAGAATAGGTGCAGGTTTCGCCTGAGCAACTTGTCTCTCGTCACATTTCAGCGTGACCAGCGGGTCACCCTGGGGGGCTTTACGATATTTTTACTACATGCATTCACTATAGATATTTATATATATTAGGGTGGTCCTTATTTAGAGCTGGGACGAATTTTTTATCGGACGCCGCCCAAATCGATTCCAAATAATTCAAAAACAGTACCCTCATTTTTTAGATTATTATCTAGACTCTAACCCCTCCCGAAAAGAGCGTGTATTTCAAATGGGGAAATCTACCCTCTTTTCGGGAGGGGTTTGAGTCTAGATAAAAATGTGAAAAAACTAGGGTATTGTTTTTGAATTATTTGGAGTCGATTTGGGGGGCGTCTGATAAAAAATTCGTCCAAGTCCTAAATAAGGACCACCCTAATATATATTATATAGATTTAAATTCAGCGAGAGTAAAAGCCTGGCAGTTAACGTGTATCTGCCTTCATACTCAAGTCTTTTTTTTCAGTCAAGCACACTCAATGGACCGTAAAAACTATTTCATTGCGATTTTTCATTCAACCGGAAAATTAAAGCCTCCGGAAAAATCCTCCAAGCATTGAAAAAAAAAAAAAAAAAAAAAATTATTGCACCATTTGTCAAAATATACAGCAAATTAAATTAACAGACACTAAAAACTTTCCTCGATATAATATTCATTCTTAGCTGAGTGAAAAGATTTTATGCTAAAGGGGACAAACCTGCGAGACTATTTTTTTTGTTTCTCTTTGAAAATAATAAAAAAAAATCACAACTCTTGAATAGAGCGCAAAATAAACAAATTTGTGTATTTGTTTTATTTTTTCTTACTTGAATCCAAATAATTTTATGAATGGGAGAAAAAACTTGAAATACTGTTTTTTCATTTTTTTTTTCAAAAATTAAAATTATTGTTTGTTTTTTTTTTAATAAAAAAGATTATCATCTCCTAGTTGATAAAAAATTTACCATGTTTATGTATCAGTCTGTATAATCGATGAGATTGATTTTTGATCAAATGCAAAATTTTCATATATATATATGGGGCGTTCCATCCCAAATCGGACAGTTTGAAAAACTTTTTTTCATTATTTCCTCAATTTTTGAAATATTTTTTAGTACCCATCAAAAGACCTTTTCTGGTAAATTTTGAGATTTTTTTGATTACCCTTTCGAAAGATATTAAATTAACAAAAAAATCGCTCTTTTTCGGTATTTTGGTCATAAGTTAATAATGGTCCAAATTAATTTTTTTTTTAATTTTTGTTTCTTATGGCCTTTTCAGAAAAAAATACAACAAAAATATTCAACGTTTTTTTAAACGAGTTTTCTTTAGTTTCAAACTTTAAAACGCGTTTTTAAAATTGAGTGTGTATTTTTTTTTTTTTTTTGTTTTAAACATCTATCTATTCAACAACTTTGAATAACTATTATTATTTTCCATAACTATTTTTTTTCTCGATTTTTGAAAAATAAAAAGTTTTATAAAAAAGTGTCAAAATAAATTCTAAATAAAGAAAAACAAAATACTGTAAAGTAACGAAAATTGATATTCATAATAATTGATAGAAAAAAAAAACAAAAAATTATTTTCACAAATCGAAAAAAAATAGTAGTTATGAAAATCCCACGATCGGACTAGTCTCAAAATTTGTTGAATCGACAGATGTTTAAAACAAAAAATTATTTTAAAAAATCAAAATATACACTCACTTTCAAAAAGCCGATTTAAAGTTTAAAACTCAAAAAACTCATTAAAAAACACGTCGAATATTTTTGTTGTATTTTTTCCGAAAAGGCCATAAAAAAACAAAAATTTTCAAAAAAAAATCCTTTAATTTGGACCATTATTAAAGAACTTATGACCAAAATACCGAAAAAGAGTGGTTTTTTTGTTAATTTAATATCTTTTTAACGAATAATCAAAAAAATTTCAAAATTTACCAGCAAGGGTCTTTTGATGGGTACTAAAAAATGTAAAAAATTTGAGGACATAAAATTTAAAACTGTCCGATTTGGAATGGAATGCCCCATATATATAGTGAGCACCACGAGGGATGTGCTTTCCGGTAGGAAAATGCTTTGCAATGTAAATTAAAGCAAATAAGAGTGTTTTCATTTCGATGCAAATTATCTCTCTCTCTCTCTCTCGCTCTTTCTCTCTCCTTCACACGCTTAAATCGCGGATACAATTTCACATTGAAACAAGAGAAGAGACCTCGAGGCAACGATAGTTTTTTTGCCAGTAAAAATAATTATTTCTAGAAATTTTCAAAATTCAAAATTTTTGAAATATATTTTGGGGTCTCTATTCAGGATTTAGGATGCTAAAAATAATTTTCAAAAAAAAAAATGTTCGTTACATTGCAACGATGCAAACTTTAAAATCATCTGAGAAATGAAAAAAACAATATTTCTAATTCGAGCGATTTGGATTTCAATTTTTTTGTTATTTTTCGAATTGCCAAATTTTACAATATCCGAAGCCAAAAAAAAATATCACCCTTTTTAGTTTATCGATCTTTAATCACGAATTTCAAAATTTTGAAAATTACAATAATTTCAAATAATAAATTAAATTATTAGTAATTATAAAATTAAAATTAATTAAATGAAGAAATAATCTTAATTATATATCGTATTATAATTCATAATATATAATTATGTATGATTATAATTATACACAATTAATTGTATAAAATATAATTTTTCATGTTAGTAATTTCAAAAAAATTTCCCAAAACGTAGAGAAACTTTATCAAAGAAAAACAAATTGTACATTTGCACGAATCGAAGTTAAAATTTTTGTCACAAATAATTCTAAAAAATAATGCAACAATGTTACGAATAATAAATATTCAACAAAACTTCATTATTTGTTTTCATCATTCGGTTATTTTTAATTTATGCACTTGAATTTTTAGTCGAACGAAAAATCACAAAAAGTATTTGTTTAACAAAAAAAAATTAGAAGAGCTTGCTAAAACTTGATAAATAATAATTTTAAAAAGTCAAAGATATTTCAAGAATTATGTTCAAAGTGTTGTCAAATTCTCAAAATTGTTTTGTAAAGCAAAAGTCAAAAATATTTCAAGAATTATTTTCAAAGTGTTGACAAATTCTCAAAATTGTTTTGTAAAGCATAAGTCAAAAATATTTCAAGAATTATTTTCGAAGTGTTAACAAATTCTCAAAATTATTTTGTAAAAGAATAATTTTGGAAATTTTTCTTTCAAGTCCGTTTTAATTTGCTCAAGTTTATCTCAATTAATCTCTAATTTATTATTTAACATTTTTTTGCATTTGGAGTAAAATATTGTTAATAATAAATTATAATGAAATAAAAGCATTCTCAATCGCGATGAAATTTTTAGCTTGCCTTTTTTTTCTCTGCATCGATCGCCCTCGATAGAGAGGAAAAAGGAAAGCAAAGAGTGGTCCTACAGCTTAATGTCCTTTTAGAGGTCACGAAGGTCATTCGCACCAAACATTATTCTCCAAGCTTCGTTTCTCGACGTTATAATTCCCCCCCCCCCCCCCCCCTCAGAATTACCACAGTATAAACTTCGGGCCAGAGTTTCATATTTATTTTATTTTCACCGTCAGAAAATTGGAGTCACTTTTGGACGTTATGTGACGACAAAATTCACCGAGAGAACAGAACAACGAAAAAAAAACACGAAATACTTTTTGTAAACTCGAAAGCGGTGAATGGAAATAAACAAAAGAAAAAATACATGTAAAAAAAACCATCTCTTCAATTTATTTTTATTCGCACAAAAATTCTTTGAGCAATTTACTGTTTATTTTTACAAAAAAAAAATTTGCGCTTAGAGCATATTTTAATAATTCTAAGAGCATTTTTTTAGCATTTTTTTTCAATGTTACTTACTCCAAAATTTAAAAAACGCCCTTACACTGAATTTGAAAAAAAAACTGTTCTATTTTCATATAATTGTCTTCTGTGTGAACCAAAATTTTTTTTCTTAGTAATTCAAAAAAATGATCTTCAGAATTTGTTGTATAAAAAATCAATTAAATAATGTGCAATAATTAATTCATTGATAATGAAAAATATATCATTTATTAATATTCATAAATAAATATTAATATAGAAAAAATTGAAAAATTGAAAAATTTATTAAAATTAATAAATCATTATTAATATTTGATATGAAATTGAAAAAATTTTTTTGCAATGTTGAAATGTGTAACAAAAAATCAATGAATTAATATGCAATAATTAATACATTGATAATAAAAAAATTATTATTTATTAATATTCATAAATCAATATTAATATAGGAAATTTTTTAAGATTGAAAATGTTATTAATATTAAAAAATCAAAAATAATACTTTATATAAGAATTTAAAAAGTTATTTTGCAATGTCGAAATATGTAACAAAATACTCCAAAAGTTTCGCGAAGATTCATCAAATTGGAGTAAAAAAAAAATAGCAGAAATTACACTTTTTCAGTGTTTTTATAATAAACAAATGAAAAAATAAAGTTAAGTTAAAATCAAATTTCACATAAACTCTACCCATCAATTTAAACCGAAATCTTATCTCAAAGTTAAAGCAAAAATCCCTTTGCAATCTCTTAAAATCTCTTTGCCTCCCTTTTCCTAAATAAACAAATTCCCCTAAATAAATAAAAAAATAACCGCAAATCACAATCAAGATCTCCGCTCCGAATTTAAAATTCGCGCATAACTTCACACTCAACTTCATTTTAAACTTGGATTAAAAACAACAAACATCAAATTTGACCTTGAGTCTGAAATTTCAGGCCTCAAGGTCAAACGTCCCGATCCGGTAAAATTGATCGTTACGATATAAGAAAACTCAATTTTAAACTTGGATCAAATACAACAAATATCAAATTTGACCTTGAGCCTGAAATTTCAGGTCTCAAGGTCAAACCTCACGATCCCTTAAAATCGATCGTTACGATCTAAGAAAACTCCATTTTAAATTGGGATTAAATACAGCAAATATCAAATTTGACCTTGAGCCTGAAATTTCAGGTCTCAAAGTCAAACCTCCATAAGAAAACTCCATTTTAAATTTGGATTAAATACAGCAAATATCAAATTTGACCTTGCGCCTGAAATTTCAGGCTTCAAGGTCAAACCTCACGATCCTTTAAAATCGATCGTTACGATCTAACAAAAATGGCCACAAAAAAAGAATTTCCGGAAAGAGTAGAAAAAAATAACGAAGAGTATACGATATACAATGAGGGAGCGCTTACTTCCGGGAAAAAATTTGCCGGAAGTGAACGAAAGGAAAAAAAGTAAAATGTACTCACCGCATACGTTGAGCCATCCTTCGACTCTGCACGGATACTCGAGCTTCATGATCGCGGCTCGATTGAGTCTGGAGAAAAGTGTCGCTGGAAGCGTGACCGATGGCGCGATTCTCCGCCGAAATCCGAAATCCAAATCACCGTTAACACGATTGCACTGATCACACAGAGAATTTAAACTCATAAATTACCCACACGAACGAACGCGAACGCGCGTTCGTCGAAAGAAAAACACTCGCGACACAAGAATTAGAAGAAAAAAAAAAGAAAAACACAGAAAAACAATCTCGCGTCGAGATTAGATCTTATTTTCCCACGAACGCCGCGAACTCATCGACCCGGCACATTTTGTCACGTTTCCTTCGTACACATTTATTCCCTCGAAAAGCGTCGATAATAATGACAACAATAATAACAATAACGCCACAAAGACGTTTTTGCAAAAGCCTTGAGAAAAAAGGGCGCTGTTTGCGAGAATATCTCGCGTAATACGAATGTAAACAATGGATAAATCACCGAGAGTTTCTCACTGTCTCTCTCTCTCTTCCCTTTCTATCACTTTGCAAGAGCGCGCGCGCGAAGAATCTGTGACAAGTGTTTCGCACAATACCGAACCGCTGTCGATGCTTCTCCGATCCGCGCACACCGAAGTACGGAGAGTGACTGAAGCGCCGCGGCCCGGCACCGGCGCTCGTGTCACTCGTGCGCGCGTCGGAGTGGGGGGAAAACGTCAGTAGCCGCCGCCGCGTAACCGCGTGGTATCTCTCTCTTTCTCTCGCTCACAGCTGGCGCGGAAAGTGCGCGCGCGTTTACCGATACAGAAATTAATCGCGAAACGAAAGTTCGGCACTGTTTTACGGACAGGAAACACAGCGAATCTTTTGATTAAACCAGACGTACATTTATCTACTCATTTATTTTTCGCATGTTTGTAAAGATTAAAAAAAGGGTTTTTAAGATAATTAATATAAATCTGTTTTCCGCGGCAATAATGGCGTCGGTGGGAGCGGCGCGCGTTCCGGCGGATAGTTGAGAAAGCGTCCATGTTTGTTGTGATTTTCAGTGGCGCTGCTGTTGCCATGAAAACGCCGTCGCACGATCTGCGCATGCGCAGCGACGTCGTTGTCTCCACCTGGCGGCCGTTTTCTTCACTCAGCAGCTCTCCGCAGTTCTGTCAAAATGGCGCTCAAGGCACAAGTTGGTCAGAGTAAGTACGCGCAAAAATAGACTAATTTAACGTGTATATCGTCGTTGATTCATGAAAATAATTGTCGGACAACGAGGAGGAAGATGCCTCGATCGTGGGAACATATGAATGAAATGTTATCGGATGATTTAATGGCAAAAAAAAACGTCCAGTTTCGATGGGCGTAAGGTGTCGTCGTACAAACGCGCGCACAGAACGTATTTAGCGAAAACGTCAGATTTCGTTCGAAGTGTCATTATTCTCTTTTTACTCGTATTTTCATTTCATTGTCAACTCTTCGTTTTTGCGAGCAAAATTTAATTCTTCACTATTGATTTGACGCCTTTTTCATTGTTTTCCGCCGCTCGAGAGCGATTTTTCTTTTGGTACACATTTTCCTTTTTCTTCGATTTTCTTTTTCTTTTTTTCTTCTCATTAATTATTTTTTTATGTAGTTCAGCAGAATTTTTTTTGCAGCGAAATATTGATCGAGATGGAAAGAATTTAATGTCAGCGACGAGGATTTACGTCAACGGAGGACGTTTTTTTATTCTCCGCATTACTCATTAATCAATAAAAGTGATTCGCGTGATTCATTGATCGAAATTGATAAGATGTCGTCATTTTTCACTCACAAATTTTCTTTACGTTTCTGTGATGATTGTTCGAAGGGGAAAATATTTTTTATAAATTTTTCTCGTTAAATTTGACGGGAAAGAGAATATTGGCGATGAATTTTGTTAAATTTTTCATTACGTTGTAAAATATTGAATCCAGCGAGAAAGTTCAGGTTTTATTTCTATATCGTAGTGTAAAAACAATTTTTGGGTAATATTTTGTCATTGCGTTTTTTCTTTTATCTTTGTAGTCAAATGACGAAACTTTGTGGCTTGCGATAGTTCAGATGTAACTTTTTTCTCACTCCATTGTTTCGAAACAATATTTAGAAAGTTGTATTCTTCAGGAAAATTGAATAATTGTTGAAGTGTCAAATTGATGGTGAAAATAATTTTCAAAAGTAAGAACCATGTGCCTCGAAACGTTTTTTAATTCTCTAAAATTAATTCTCAAATTTTTATGCTGGTCTAATTTCATAATCTTAATGATTTTAAAATTTTTGGGATATTTAGCGATCGGCTTGTCTCAAATTTTTCAGATTTTTGTTTCACAGAATCTAAAATTAAATTTGCCAAAAGTGGACTTGGAATAACTTATTGAGACTTACTCAAAGCAATTATTTAGAATCGGCGCTTGTACGGATTTTATTGATACTAAAAAAAATCCATAATTTGGAGAAGTCTTGATTTCGAATAATTATTTTGAAATATTCAGGATAATTACTTAGAATTCTTTTATGAATTCTAAATGTTTTCGATACATCAAAATTACTAAAATATGGAAAAGCTTTGAATTCAAACCAATTATTTGGGATTCGTTCGGTCTGTTATTTAGAATGGAGCATTTTTGGATTTTTTTGCTTTTTTTAATATAACAAAAGTTGGAAATATTGAAAAGTCTAGATTGCGAATAATGACCTAGAATTATTTAGGAAAATTATTGATCGGGCTTCTTTTACATTTCAGAGGTTCTTAATAAAATAAAATAAAAATTCAATTCAACAACAAATAATTATTTAGAATAATTATTAAAAATGGAGGCTTTTTCCAATTGTAGTCATTTTGTGAAATTAAAAAATCTGCAAAAGCCCTGATTTCAAGTAATAATCTTTTTTTTTCTTCTACAAATCGGAGTACGAAGCAAATCAATAAATGTGAACTCTATAACTGTAACTGATAAAATTCTTTGAACGTTTTTATAAAAGTAATACTTTATAAAGTTTGAGGATTAAACTTTTCCATATCTCTACAAAAAAAATATCCGTTGAATTCTATTTAAAAAAAATCACTGGAATGCCCTTTTTGAATTATTCCCTGATTTTTATATCAACATTATTCAATATTAATCATATTATTAATAATATTATATTTTCTTTTACATTAAAATTTAATCAGCGAGTGCAAAGCACAATTATGATTAATTAATTGATTTCTTGATTTAGGCGCATTAAAAAATTCTCAATATTTTTGCTGATCGGAAAACTCTTATAAATCGTCGAAATTATAATTTTCCTGATTTTTCGAAAATTGTCGATTGGAGAAATTTCATGGGGTGGGGGAAATCACTGATGAGGTAGGTTACGCGGTTGTTTCTGAGCTATGACGTCATTGGACGGTAAAGTCGATCAATAACGCGGGGAAAGCTCGGAAAGATTTCTCTCCTATGCTTTCAGCCTATGGGCGACCACCCACGAGCCATTTAACCCGCTTTTCCGCAGGCCTGTAACTAGCGAAGAATTTTTCCAGCCCCTCAAACAATAATTAATTAATGCCGGTCTGCCCAGAAAATCTATGGAATTTTTCCTATATTCAGGATATGTCCTGGAAATACTTTTTAAAGGTTCTGCAATTTTTTCAGACTCAAAGAATAATTTTTTTCAGTACCAAAAAATTTCTGATTATTTTTGAAAAAAAACGAACATTGGATTTTTCAAATTTAGTGCATTTTTTATTATTGAGCTTGATTTTGCACTGGAAGAACCATTTCTTGAATTTAACATTGATTTTAATAGTTTGGAGCGCTACAACATTCTTAATGAAAATTTGATTTTTTTTTGGCAGGGAAAAATAGAAATAATGAAAGTTATGGAAGCCTTTATGTAGTAAATTTCCTGAAAATATGTAATTTTTTTTATCTCCTAGAAACATTATTTGAATTCGCTGCGATTCGTTTAGATTCACAGTATAATTTTGTTTGAAAACTGAAGAAATAATTGATTATTTTTTATCTGCAGCAAAATTTGAAACTGAAGTGCATCATGCGATGCAGAAAAGATTTTTGAAATTCAAACCAGTTTTAATATTGAAGAGCGCTCCAAATTCCTTGATGAAAAATCAATTTTTGTATCCGCCAAAGAAACTTGAAATTTACATGCATTACGCGATGCAGAAAAGATTTTTGAAATTTAAACCGATATTGAAGAGCGCTCAAACTTCCTTTATAAAAAATCAATTTTTGTATCCGCCAAAGAAAAATAGGTATAAAAAAGTAATAGAATTTTCCTTATAAGCAGAAAATGTCCTAAAAATATGGATTTTTTTAATATCCTCCGAAAAATATTTGTTTAAACCTACAAAATAATTTTTTTTAACTGAAAAATTACTGATTATTTTTGGAAAAAAACAAATACTTGATTTATTTTTAATTTAGTGCATTTTTTATTATTGAGCTCCATTTTGCACTGGAAAAATGATTTTTTAAATTCAACACTGGTTTTTATAGTGCGGAGCGCTCTAAACTTCTTAATGAAAGTTGGGATTTTTTTTGCAGGAAAATATTGAAATAATGAAAATTAAGGAATTTCACGTTCATGCAGGAAATATCCTGAAAAAATAGTATTTTTTTTATCTCCTAAATATATTATTTGAATTATTTGAATTGAATAATTTTTTTAAGGCCAAATAATTGCAGATTGCTTTGTTTGAAAACTGAACAAATAATTGATGTTTTTTCATCTGTGGCAAAATTTGAAATTGAAGTGCATTACGCGATGCAGAAAAGATTTTTGAAATTTAAACCGATATTGAAAAACGGTCATCAAACTTCCTTGATGAAAAATAAATTTTTGTATTCGCCAAAGAAAAATAGGTATAAGAAAGTAATAGAATTTTCCTTATAAGCAGAAAATGTCCTAAAAATATGGAATTTTTTAATATCCTCTGAAGAATATTTTTTGAGTCTGCTGCAATTTGTTTAAACCTACAAAATAATTTTTTTAAACAGCAAAATTGCTGATTATTTTTGGAAAAAAACAAATACTTGATTTTTTTAATTTAGTGCATTTTTTATTATTGTGCTCCATTTTTCACTGGAAAAACGATTTTTTAAATTTAACACTAGTTTTTATAGTGCCAAGCGCTCTAAACTTCTTAATGAAGATTGGAGTTTTTTTTTTTTTGCAAGAAAAGATTGAAATAATGAAAATTAAGGAATTACACGTTCATGCAGGAAATGTTCCAAAAATATGGTATTTTTTTATCTCCTAAAAATATTATTTGAATTGAATAATTTTTTCAACACCGAATAATTGCAGATTGTTTTGTTTAAAAACTGAACAAATAATTGTTTTTTTTTCATCAGTGGCAAAACTTGAAATTTACATGCATCACGCGATGCACAAAAGATTTTTGAAATTTAAACCGATATTGAAGAGCGCTCAAACTTCCTTGATGAAAAATCAATTTTTGTATCCGCCAAAGAAAAATAGAAATAAAAAAGTGATAGAATTTCACTTATCAGCAGAAAATGTCCTAAAAAGTATAGAATTTGTTTATATCCGCTGAAAATATTTTTTGAGTGAACTGCAATTTGTTTAGACCTTCAAAATAATTTTTTAAAACCGAAAAAATGCAGATTAATTTAGGAAAAAAACAAATCGTGACTTATTGGATATTCGATGTAATCCGTAGCACTATTTTTCACTATTGAGATGCATTCTGCATTGCGGAGACGATTTTCTGTAATGGAAATTGAATTTCGTTTTGTCTTGAGAATAAAAGAGATCAAAAAATTGATATATTTTATTTTTTCAGAGATTATGAATGAGGTGATCAAGCAGAAGAAGAAAACTCCGGGGGTCGAATGGCGCATTCTCGTCGTCGATCAATTGGCGATGAGGATGGTATCGGCTTGTTGCAAAATGCACGACATAAGTGCCCAGGGCATCACTCTGGTCGAGGATATAAACAAAAAACGTGAACCATTGGGCACGATGGAAGCGATATATCTGATAACTCCTTGCAATCCATCGGTTCAGAAGCTCATCGAAGATTTCAGCAATCCATCGAGAACCACTTACAAAGCTGCCCACGTTTACTTCACCGAAGGTATAAATTCTTCAAGCCGGAAGGAACTGCCTGAATCACGAATTCAAACGAGCGAAAAGGAAAAAAAAAATTCTCAAAATTTCCACCAGAATCTCACTTATCGTCAAAAAAAAAAAAAATTTGAATAGAACGAAAAACACTTTTTATTTAATAAAATGTGGATTTTTCCTTATTCAATCATTTTTCTGCGGAAATTGCGATCCATTAAAGTTGATAAAAAAATAGAGTTTGTTATATTCAAACGATTTTCAGAGAATGTAAAAAAAATCATTTTCCATAACTTGATTTTCGATTCGTCTCTGTATAAAAATTAAGCGAGATTCTACTGTAGAAAAATATTTGTGTAAATGTAAAATTAGATTAGGATCTTGGAAGGAATATTGAAAATCCTGAAAATTATCCTTCGATGAATTTGATATCGAAATCATCGCAGCGAAAAACTTTGATTTCATGAGTAATTTTCTTTTCTTTTCTTTTTCCATTATTACTCTTTTTTGTTAACGTGATTCATTATTCGGTTATTTTCTTATATTTTGTTTCTCCATATTTATTTCGTTTTAGTTCAGTTTTTTTTTGTACATCTTTTTGCAGCGTGCCCCGACGACTTGTTCAAAGAATTGTGTAATAACTCGAGCGTTGCTAAGCGCATTAAGACGTTAAAAGAAATCAACATCGCATTCATTCCGTACGAGGAGCAGGTAAAAAGAGAAACAATTTGAAAATTGAAGGAGAGAGTCACTTTTCAAGTATTGCAAAATTGCTTCGCAATTTTGCAACGTCGATGTTGATGAATGGTGGCGGACACGCCTATTTTATTTTTTTTCTCCGTTTTTTTCACTAATTTTTCACGCTTTCTCACATTCATTCGTCCGCAATCACTTCTGAAATATTCTGAGAATTTCAAAACTGTAAGGGAAGTCAGAAAATTTTGAATTCATCAAAAAAAAATGAGTAGCCGACGAAAATAGCTTTCTTTGTTATAAACAAAAATTCTTTGCGAAGAAATTACAAGTTATTTTCATTCCACTATTTCTGCGCTGCAATTTACATCTATCGCAGTGATTTTTATCATTTTTTCATAATTTTTCTCGATTATGTAAAATGAACAGAAAACAAACATAAAGATTTACCTTTTTCATGAATTTATCTAATGAGTAATCAAAGGATTCTAATCAGAGTTGTAAATAATGAATTATTTTGCATTATTGTATTCATTGTAACGAAAACTGTAATGAAAGTCCGAAAATTTTGAATTCATAAAAAAAAATGAGTAGCTGACGAAAATAGCTTTCTTGGTTATAAACAAAAATTCTTTGCGAAGAAATTACAAGTTATTTTCATTCCACTATTTCTGCGCTGCAATTTACATCTATCGCAGTGATTTTTATCATTTTTTCATAATTTTTCTCGATTATGTAAAATCAACAGAAAACAAACATAAAGATTTACCTTTTTCATGAATTTATCTAATGAGTAATCAAAGGATTCTAATCAGAGTTGTAAATAATGAATTATTTTGCATTATTGTATTCATTGTAACGAAAACTGTAATGAAAGTCCGAAAATTTTGAATTCATAAAAAAAAATGAGTAGCTGACGAAAATAGCTTTCTTGGTTATAAACAAAAATTCTTTGCGAAGAAATTACAAGTTATTTTCATTCCACTATTTCTGCGCTGCAATTTACATCTATCGCAGTGATTTTTATCATTTTTTCATAATTTTTCTCGATTATGTAAAATCAACAGAAAACAAACATAAAGATTTACCTTTTTCATGAATTTATCTAATGAGTAATCAAAGGATTCTAATCAGAGTTGTAAATAATGAATTATTTTGCATTATTGTATTCATTGTAACGAAAACTGTAATGAAAGTCCGAAAATTTTGAATTCATAAAAAAAAATGAGTAGCTGACGAAAATAGCTTTCTTCGTTATAAACAAAAATTCTTTGCGAAGAAATTACAAGTTATTTTCATTCCACTATTTCTGTGCTGCAATTTATATCTATCGCAGTGATTTTTACCATTTTTTCATAATTTATTTCGATTATCTAAAATAAACAGAAAAAAAACATAAAGATTTACCTTTTTCATGAATTTATCTAATTCATAATCGAAGGATTCTAATCAGAGTTGTAAATAATGCAGTATTCATTGCCCATTACACCGCATAATGTGAAATGGACAAGTGTAGCATTACAAAATACAAGAGTAATGTGTAATGAATGCGTGTTCCATTACAAGTAAAAAAAGTAATGTGTAATGGATGCATGTGCCATTACAAATAAAAAAATTAATGTGTAATGGATCAAGTACCATTACAAATAAAAAAAAGTAATGTGTAATAGATGAGTGCTCCATTACAAATTACAATTGAAAAAAAGTAATTGGTAGTGGAGAAATTCCATTACAAATTAGTGTGTTTCTACGATAATTTGGAGCAGATACTATTTTACTTTGTTTTGTTTGAGACTTTAAAAAATTGTAATTTGTAATGGAGCACTCATTCATTACACGTTATTTTTTTTATTTGTAATGGCACATGCAACCATTACACATTACTTTTATTATTTGTAATGGAACATGCATACATTACACATTACTTTTTTTTATTTGCAATGGAACACGCATCCATTACACATTACTATTTTCATTTGTAATGGAACATTCAATCATTACACGTTACTTTTGTAATTTGCAACGAAAAACTTATCCAATACACATTGTTTAAAGTAATGGGTAATGCATTACTTTTAAATTACTATTTTCACAACTCTGATTTTAATAATGAAAAAATTATTAAAAATGGATTCGGGAAAGTCAGGAAAGAAATAGGATTGTTTTTACATTCTTTAATGGCCATCGTAAGACTTGAAACTTGCAAGAACACGGTTTTTTGTGTAAGGAAAAATATTAACACCAGCACGAACTAAATATTGAATGCATTAATTGCTTGCACTCGTCCAGTTTGTCCGGAGGAGCTCTTCAATGAACTCTGCAAGTCTCTCGCAGCTAAAAAGATCAAAACCCTCAAAGAGATCAACATTGCGTTTCTGCCTTACGAGTCGCAGGTGACGAACGAATTAATCGCTCGTAATTAATCTCGTAGTTTGATTTTTTGTTCCTTAAATGAAAATTCAAATAAAGAAAATTTGCCATTAATTAATTAATTTCTCGCCATTATCATTTGTCATTTGAAAATCTGCTTTATAAAAATTTCATCAAATTCCAATAATGGAAATTTGCTTAATTTCTTGCCATTATAATTTGTCGTTTGAAAATGTCCTTTATAAAAATTTCATTTAATTTTCATAATCTGCTGAATGTAAATATCTATTTGCCACAAATTCATGCATCAGATTTGTCAATCATTCCAGTTTAAACTAATTTTAGTAATTTCATAACTTTAATAAAAATTTCGTTTGTCTAAATGTTTGCCCGGATCCTTTTTTTGCATCATAATCTCTCCACTAATCTTTCTCTTTTGCAAATGTTGCTTTACCGTTTCTTCTGTGTTGTTTGAGCTTGATAATGAAATTATTTGTAATGTTTTTGTTGTTATAATACATTTTTTTTATTTTTTTTTCAACAGGTCTTCTCTCTGGATTCGCGCGAGACTTTTGCCTGCATGTACAATCCCTCGTTCATAAATCTGAGAAACGCAAATATGGAACGAATTGCCGAGCAAATTGCGACGCTTTGTGCGACACTCGGTGAATATCCGTCGGTCAGATATCGAAGGTAATTTTTTTTTATGTAAAAAATCTGTGGTTAAGAAATGCCACTTTGCCGAAAGTCAACGTAAACTAATTTAACAAACGGCATTTCAAAGAGGAAGAATTCGGCTTCATTTCCTGTTTTTTAAACTATTTTTACAATCTGTTTTCAGATTTGGACTCTAAAA
The DNA here is from genome assembly GCA_946863875.1 of Alloplasta piceator. Lineage (NCBI taxonomy): Eukaryota > Metazoa > Arthropoda > Insecta > Hymenoptera > Ichneumonidae > Alloplasta > Alloplasta piceator. The sequence continues at coordinate 34,669,856 of OX333078.1, read as the reverse complement.
AAAAAACTGTTTTTCGCCTTTTTTTTCTCCTCTCTTTAGGTGCAACCATCTTCCAGAGGAAATTTTTTGAATACATTTTTACGATTGGATTCATAAAGAGGAAAGTTTGAGCTTCAATTTCCTTTATTCGAAAACTTTGAGCGATTTTTATTTCCAAAGTTATTCTGTCTTTTGTGAAAAAAGAGGAAATTTGATAAATCCCGTCTAACCAGAGTTGCAGAAAATGCATTATTTTAATAATGCATTATCGATTCCATTAATGATTATTTTTTCACTTAATAATGGAACTTAACTTCCATTACAAATTATTCATACAATGAATAATGTGATAAAAAAAAATATTCCATAATATTTTTAGTTAATAATGCAAATGTCAGACCATTGAGCATTACATTAGTACTGGAAAATTGTAAAAATGAAACATTATGCATTACGTTATTGAGGAGTACTTGGAAAAGCATTACATTATCCGTTGCTGAAGTAATGGATAATTTGGAAAGAGTTACATTACTCGTTACTGAAATAATGAGTAATGCAAAAATGTTCCATTATCCATTATTAAAGTAATAGATATTGCAAAGTAGCGTTAATTTTTCATCACTGTAATACTGAATATTTTGAATAATGCATTATTCGGAATAAAAATATTTTATGCATTCGTAGTCCAATAGGACAATGCGATAAAATCTTCCTTTTATTTACGAAAGTGGAAAATATGGATCGATGAAACCGGTTCAGGGACTCGATGGTATGGGTTTATGAAATTTTTTTAAGCAAAAAAACCCAAAAATGTAAACATCGGAATGTCAACGGAACTGATAATCCCCGTTTTGAAATTTGAAATTAGAATTGAAAATTTGAGTCGAAAGAGAATAAAATACATATATGCTGCGCATTTCCCTTTGATCTGACAAATAAAAAAATGCACAAGTGGAAGATGATTTTTTCTTTTGGTTGATTCACAAATAAAAAAAAAATACATGAAATTATTCGAGAGTAAAAAAAAGTAAACAATCGTATATGAACAGGAATTATTATTCTCTTGACAATTTCCGGTCAAAGATAAAAAAGAAAAATATGCTGTAGGTTCAAATCTGATCTAACGAATAAAAAAAACAAAACAAAGTACCGAATTATATTTTCGAAGTAAAAAATTAGGAATCTAAAGAAACGAATTTCCATAGAGGGAAATCTAAACAAACGAATTACCCTGTAAAAAATTTGAGGGAATAACACATACAGTCTGAGATGTATCATTCTTACGCATTATGATTATAAAAAATCATACGAAAAGGAAGATTTCATTGAAATTGTTCTCTACATACAGAAACTATTTTTATTCCTTCAAACCATTACTCAATGTAATACATTATTGATAGATGTAATGCGTTATTTGAAGTAATGCACTGCTAATTAGTAATGCACCAATTACTGTTAGTAATGCATTACATTGAGCAATTTAGTAATGCATTACTAAAAGTAATGCATTACATTTATTAATGCATTTATTACTTTGAATAACACATTACATCGAGCACTGCATTACTTCAAATAACGCATTACATCCACTTTTAGTAATGCATTGCTCAATGTAATGCATTACTCAAAGTAATGCATTATTCTTCGGTTTTGTACCATTCATTACTATAGTAATGAAAATTTGTTTCTACTTAGAATTACCCATTACTGTAGTAATTGAAAATGGCAGCGTTTAGCATTATCCATTACTGTTGTAATGAATAATGTTACGTTTTTTGCATTATTAATTATTAATTTAATGCATAATCGTTAGGTTTTACATTTTTCATTACAAAAATAATGCTTGATGTTTCTATCATAGAAATTTCATTATTTCTAAAATAAATAATGCATTATTTTTTCATTACAATCTCGGCAACTCTGCGTCTAACACGAAAAAAAGAGGATTCGTGAAAAACTTCAAGATAGCGAAAAGTTGCATCTGTTTTCGTTGAGTTTAGAGAAATTTTTTCAGATTTTTTTGCCAACATTTTTTTTCTCACGTTGAGGCAGGAAATCGCTCAGAGTTTCTAAAAAAAAGGAAATTGAAGCTCGAACTTTCCCCTTTATGAATCCAATCGTAAAAATGTATGAAAAAACTTCCCTATAGAAGATGAACCTGAAGAGAGGGAAAAAAGGCGAAAAAACAGTTGTTTTCAAAATAGAGTCCAAATCTAAAGACAAATTGTAAAAATAATTTAAAAAACAGAAAATGAAGTCGAATGCCTCCCCTTTAAAATGACGTTTGACAAATTAGTTTACGTTTACTTCCGGCGAAATGGCATAAAAAAACGTTCCAGATCTTTTTTGAAGTTTTGTCCGGAAACTATATATGAAGGATTCTGTATTAATAACGAAATCAATGTTCGCAGCGACTTTGACCGTAACGTCGAACTGGCCCAAATGGTTCAGCAAAAGCTCGACGCTTACAAAGCCGACGAGCCGACAATGGGCGAAGGACCTGAAAAATCACGCTCCCAACTTTTGATTCTCGACCGAGGCTTCGACTGCGTTTCACCACTTTTGCACGAATTGACGCTTCAGGCAATGGCTTACGATCTTCTCGAGATCGAAAATGACGTTTACAAGTAATTTTTTCACTGGAACATTTTTTTTTTTCATCCATCATGATGTCCAGTGATCTTTGATAATTCAATCCTCGAAAATTTCTCATTTAAAAAATGAAAAGTATCATGGAAATATCCTGAAAATGAAATGAGAGGTTTTATTCCTTCGTGAAGTATTTTTGAAATTTGCTGAAATACTGGATAAATTCAGAAACAATTCGAAGATACGTTTGCGGTGTTGGTAATTAAAATTTGGCAAGGTCAAGTTAAATATACTCTTATTTTAAGATTTTTTGAAACGATTTTTCATACGTAGGATTTTTTAAAACGATTTTTACTTGTTAAACGAATCCTCAAATAACTTGAGAATATCGTGTAAATGTAGAAATTTCTGGTTACATTTTGGTGGACATCATCGACAAACTTGACAAAAACAAATGAATATTTTAAGGGGTCGTCTAGTGTGAAACCTGTTTTTTTAATGTTTTTTTTCGGGATTTTTTTTTTTTTGACAAACCATTGAAATAAAATAATTTATGAATTGTGTATAATTTTTATTAACATTTGAACAAACTTTGTGAATTTTTTGAAGTGAATGTGTTAAATGTAATCGGAGATACACCGCCCAACAGGAACACATATAAAAAAAAAAGGTACCCCACTGCTGCCATGTTTCCGGTCGTTCTGCTTATCTGAAATCAAAAAACCAAACGCCATTTCAATTGTAAGACTTGAGGTTCTACCGTGAACCAAGATAAAGTCAGAATTCAAAAAATAATAATTTTTTTTACGCTCTAGAAGAAAAAATCATTTTTTCGCATTAAATATTTTTTCTAAAGCGTAAAAAAAATGATTTTCTTGGAATTCTGACTTTATTTTGGTTCATGGTAGAGTCTCAAGTCTCAAAATTGAAATGGCGTTTGGTTTTTTGATTTCAGATAAGCAGAACAGCCGGAATCATGGCAACAGTGGAGCAGCTTTTTTTTTATGTGTTCCTGTTGGGCGGTGTATCTCCGATTATTTTTAAGGCGAGGCTAAATACCGACATTATTACTGAAGAAGCCCTACATTATCGACTCAAAATCGCTGTCCAAACTTTTTCCAATACCGGTGGATGAAAATCAATTAAATGTATGAATTAATGATTAATGAATTGCAAAATGCAAATGCGAGACATAAATCAACGTTTTCGTTAATTGCCACTGACTTGTCAGACAGTTTGGATAGAAGTCTGGTGAAAGTAATGTTTATTTCATAGGAATTCCACATGGGGCTGCCCTCTTTCGGATTTCTGTGAACTTAATTTCGCCATTTTTTTTTCGATAAAACACGAAATTTATCAATATTTATCTCGTGATTTGGATTCCAAACTTACGTCGCGGTTTTTTCATAAAATAATGTCAAAGACGTATCGATATTCGTACTTTGGTGTTTAATATTTTCAATTACAGATTTTTGATGATAATCGGATCTGTAATTTTTTCTTTCGTTTTCCGAAAAAAATTTAGTGGGGCTCCATTCGTGCCATAATTCTGATGATACTGTTAAAATTTTATCGATTTTCATCCATTCGTGCTTGAGCAAGTTTGGAATCCATTTGCACCTCGAAAATGGATTCCAAACTTGCTCTGGCACGAATGGATGGAAATCAATAAAATTTTGACAGTATCATCAGAATTATGGCACAAATGGAGCCCCACTAGAATTTTTTCGAAATAAAAAAAAAAAAATTACAGATCTGATTATCATCAGGAATCTGTAATTGAAAATATCAAATTATAATGTTTCTACTGCATTTCGGCTAAAACCAAGAGTGGGGCTCCATGACGAACACTAAAGTACGAATATCGATACGTCTTCGACATTATTTTATGAAAAAACCGCGACGTAAGTTTGGAATCCAAATCACGAGATAAATGTTGATAAATTTAGTGTATTATCGAAAAACAAAATGGCGAAATCAAGTTCACAAAAATCCGAAAGAGGGCAGCCCCGTGTGGAATTCTCATGAAATAAATATTATTCTCGTCAGATTCTATCCAAACTGTCTGACAAGTCAGTGGCAATTAACGAAAACGTTGATTTATGTCTTCATTCATCATTTAATCGTCATAAATTTAATTGATATTCATCCATCGGTATTGGAAAAAGTTTGGACAGCGATTTTGAGTCGATAATATAGGACTTCAGAAATAATGTCGGTATTTAGCCTCGCCTTAATACATTCACTTCGAAGAATTCGTAAAGTTTGTTCAAATGTTAATAAAAATTATACACAATTCATAAATTATTTTATTTTAATGGTTTGTCAAAAAAAAATCCTGAAAAAAAAACATAAAAAAAACAGGTTTCACACTAGACGACCCCCTTAAGGGGAGGCTAAATACCGACATTTGCACCTCGAAAATGGATTCCAAACTTGCTCTGGTACGAATGGATGGAAATCAATAAAATTTTGACAGTATCATCAGAATTATGGCACAAATGGAGCCCCACTAAAATTTTTTCGAAAAAAAACAAAAAAAAACTACAGATCTGATCATCATCAGGAATCTGTAATTGAAAATATCAAATTACAATGTTTCTACTGCATTTCGGCTAAAACCAAGAGTGGGGCTCCATGACGAACACTAAAGTACGAATATCGATGCGTCTTCGACATTATTTTATGAAAAAACCGCGACGTAAGTTTGGAATCCAAATCACGAGATAAATGTTGATAAATTTAGTGTATTATCGAAAAACAAAATGGCGAAATCAAGTTCACAAAAATCCGAAAGAGGGCAGCCCCGTGTGGAATTCTCATGAAATGAATATTATTCTCGTCAGATTCTATCCAATCTGTCTGACAAGTCAGTGGCAATTAACGAAAACGTTGATTTATGTCTTCATTCATCATTCATTCATAAATTTAATTGATATTCATCCATCGGTATTGAAAAAAGTTTGGACAGCGATTTTGAGTCGATAATATAGGACTTCAGAAATAATGTCGGTATTTAGCCTCGCCTTAATACATTCACTTCGAAGAATTCGTAAAGTTTGTTCAAATGTTAATAAAAATTATACATAATTCATAAATTATTTTATTTTAATGGTTTGTCAAAAAAAAAAAAATCCTGAAAAAAAAACATCAAAAAAACAGGTTTCACACTAGACGACCCCCTTAATCACATGATGATTTTTTTAATTGCGAAAAAAGGTACGAAGCGACAGCGGGACAAGCAGAGAAAGAAGTTTTGCTCGACGAGAACGACGAATTGTGGGTCGATCTTCGACATCAGCATATTGCCGTTGTTTCCCAGTGAGCGATCCATTTTTCAATTATTATTCTGAATTAGGAAATATTTTTTTTAAACACGATAATGAAGTGTAATCGTTATTTCAAATTTTTTGTACGCAGAAACGTGACGAAAAATCTTAAAAAATTTACGGAATCAAAGAGGATGCCACAGGGCGACAAGCAGAGCATGAGGGATCTTTCGCAAATGATCAAAAAAATGCCCCAGTATCAAAAAGAGCTCAGCAAATACGCGACTCACTTGCACCTCGCCGAGGACTGCATGAAACATTATCAGGGCAATGTTGACAAATTGTGCAAAGTCGAACAGGTCAGTTTTCTGAATGGGCAATGTTGAAAACGGAATTGTAAATTATTTTGATAATGCATTAATGTATTCATTACCCATTACACTGCATAATGTAAAATGGACAAGTGTACCGTTACAAAATACAAGATTAATGTGTAATGAATGCGTGTTCCATTACAAATAAAAATAGTAATGTGTAATGGATGCATGTGCCATTACAAATAAAAATAGTAATGTGTAATGGATGAGTGCTACATTACAAATTACAATGAAAAAAAAAGCAATTGGTAGTGGAGTCTATTAATTTTTCAATTAAAATAGCACCTGCTCCAAATTGTCGTAGAAACAAACTAATTTTTAATGGAATATGCTCCACTACAAATAACTTTTTTTTCAATTGTAATTTGTAATGGAGCACTCATTTATTACACGTTATTTTTTTTACTTGTAATGGCACATGCAACCATTACACATTATTTTTATTATTTGTAATGGAACATACATACATTACACATTACTTTTTTATTTGTAATGAAACGCGCATTCATTACATTTGTAACGGAAAATTTATCCAACACACATTATTTAAAGTAATAGGTAATACATTACTTTTACATTACTATTTTCACAACTCTGATACAAACAATTATATAATCGAACAAATAATTGAAGGTATTCAAACCAGAGTTGTAAATAATGCATTATTTTCATAATGCATTACTGTATTCATTACACATTAGACTGCATAATGTAAAATGGACAAGTATACCATTACAAAATACAAGAGTAATGTGTAATGAATGCGTGTTCCATTACAAATTAAAAAAAGTAACGTGTAATGGATGCATGTGCCATTACAAATGAAAAAAAAAAGTAATGTGTAATGGATGAGTGCTCCATTACCAATTACAATGAAAAAAAAAGTAATTGGTAGTGGAGAATATTCCATTACAAATTAGTGTGTTTTTACGACAATTTGAAACAGGTATTATTTTGCTCAAAGGTAAGTTTATTAATTTGTCAATGAAAATAATTTGTGTGTATCGAAGTTTTATTAATTTTACTATCGTAGTGGTAAATGTATGAACAGTGATTTTTTGCAGTAACTTTTACTCCATTCTTGTAAAAATGACAATTCATGAATGGAGTAAAAATTACTCCAAACAATAACCGTTCATACATTTACCATTACGATAGTAAAGTTAACAAAAACTTGATACACATAAATTATTTTTATTGAAAAATTAATAGACTTACCTTTGAGCAAAATAGTACCTGCTCCAAATTGTCGTAGAAACACTAATTTGTAATGGAATATTCTCCACTACAATTTACTTGTTTTTCAATTGTAATTTGCAATGGAGCACTCATTCATTACACGTTTTTTTATTTGTAATGGCGCATGCAATCATTACACAATACTTTTATTATTTGTTATGGAACATGCATACATTACACATTACTATTTTCATTTGTAATGGAACATTCATCCATTACACGTTACTTTTGTAATTTGTAACGGAAAACTTATCCAATACATATTGTTCAAAGTAATGGGTAATGGATTACATTTAAATTACTATTTTCACAACTCTGATTAAAAAAGAGCATTTTTTTAAATCCATCATTCTGCATCAATGTTTTTCACGAAACATGGATTAATTTAATTATTTCAAAACACAAAAATACATTGCGTAACAGAAATGAAAAAAATTGCAATTGTAATCTATTCTTTTCGAATCTGCGATCAGTGAACTTTTTTCAGTTTTGTTTTCACGTTCGGAATATATTGAACAATTCATGTAGATTTAAATATTTAAAAAAATAGAATATCGGTTTTATCAAACGAAAGTAACGCTCTTAATGAGGAATTAAATAATGAGGTTATTTGATCGAAATTTCAGTATTTAAACTCTCCTTGAAAGAAATCTTGATATTCTCTTTGAAAACATCAATAACACAGCCACACAAAATTTAAAAAAAAATTCGGCCTGGGGGTCTGACTAGATATACTATATTTTTTTGGGGTCGCTGAATCCGAATCCGAGGTTGGTTTAACCCCAGCACGCCAGGGTTTGGTTATAAACACAAAAAATAACACTCCAAAATCAAGATTATTTTTGTAATATTTCGAAAACTATTATAGCTACGAAAAAATCGTTCTGGGTTCGTCTTGAAGAGTACGACAAAAAAAACATTCCGAATTTTTTTTTTCAGAAATCATGAATTTAGAGAATTTTAAATTTTTAAAAATCGTGCAAATCTACGATCAACATTAAATTTTTTGTTAAATTTCTTTTATATAATACCTTGGAATGATCTTTAAAGATCCTGGAATCTTTAGGATCTTTTAATTTATGAAACAAAAAAACACCATCCTGAACATTTCAGGATCTTTTAAGATCAGTCCAAGGTATTATATAATACAAATTGAAGCAAAAATTTAATGTTGATCGTGGATTTACACGATTTTTTTAAATTAAAAAATTAATGGTTTTTGAAAAACAAAAAACACCTTTCTGAAAACTTCAGGATCTTCTAAGATCAGTACAAGGTAATATACAAAAAAAAAATTATAAAAATTCAAAATTCTCCACATTTGTCATTTTTCAACATTTTTTTTCGGAACATTTTTTTTTTTAGTAGCCACAAGTATACTCATCAAGACGAACCCAGAACGATTTTTTTGTAACTATAATAGTTTTCGAGATACTTAAAAAACAACTTAATTTTGGAGTGTTTTTGAGGTTATGGCTGAACCCTGACGTGCTGGGGTTAAACCAACCTCGTATTCGGATTCAGCGACCCCAAAAACATACAGTTTACATAGTCAGACCCCCAGGCCGAAATTTTTTTTTCTTTTTGTGTGGCTGTGTAATAGAGAACTTGCATGCATCTGAAATCTGTATTTTAATCTATGGGACTCGAAAGTAGGATAAAAAATAATGTATTTCCCAAGACAGTTTTTTTTTTTAAGGAATATTGACGCTGCAAAAAAATATTCTTTGACTCTAATTTTTCTCGAAAAATTTGAATTAGCAACCATATTGTTGTACCCAACTATGTACCCAACTATATTACTCATTGTAAACAGTTTCTGCTCTCGGTGACGCAAAAATCTAACCTATAACTTACGTATAACCTACAGTATAATATTCTTCAATATTATTATTTACGTCAAAAGTATCACAGAAAAAATATAAATTGACAAAGCAATTATGGATTCATTCACCCCGCAACCAAACTTGGATTGGTTCATGTCTTGTTTTGTACTATCGTGCAAAAACACAACAAGTACTACACCAGAAAAGATATATTTGTCCATGTGCCAAATAATCCAGTGAAAAGAAAGGTTTGGTGCGCGGCTGTTGGTTTTGAGAAAAATAAAAAAATAAAAATAAATAGTTATTGTTGCGAAGATCATCTTGAGGTAAGTCCTTTCTTATACATTTAAAGAGAAAATAATATCAGAGCAGCGTTGCAAAAATATTATTCTTTACAGCTCGAAACCGTTTATATTCATCGTAGTTTTTCAAATCAGTTCCGAGCTGTAAAGAATAATATTTTTGCAACGCTGCTCTGATATTATTTTCTCTTTAAATGTATAAGAAAGGACTTACCTCAAGATGATCTTCGCAACAATAACTATTTATTTTTATTTTTTTATTTTTCTCAAAACCTACAGCCGCGCACCAAACCTTTCTTTTCACTGGATTATTTGGCACATGGACAAATATATCTTTTCTGGTGTAGTACTTGTTGTGTTTTTGCACGATGGTACAAAACAAGACATGAACCAATCCAAGTTTGGTTGCGGGGTGAATGAATCCATAATTGCTTTGTCAATTTATATTTTTTCTGTGATACTTTTGACGTAAATAATAATATTGAAGAATATTATACTGTAGGTTATACGTAAGTTATAGGTTAGATTTTTGCGTCACCGAGAGCAGAAACTGTTTACAATGAGACGTGTTTCCCGGACACGACACTGGCGGCGCTGATAGTTGGGTACAACAATATGGTTGCCAATTCAAATTTTTCGAGAAAAATTAGAGTCAAAGAATATTTTTTTGCAGCATCAATATTCCTTTAAAAAAAAAACTGTCTTGGGATATACATTATTTTTTATCCTACTTTCGAATAAAAAAATTTAAAAAAAACATGCAAGTTCTCTATTGATTAGTCGGTATACAGAAAAATCGAAGAAAACATGGATATTTAAATACTCAGATCTCTAAATCTCTATTTAATTGCGAACAAAAAAATCAACGTAAATGCCCAAATTTGTGGAATCGAATGACGAATTTTGAATGTTTATCTTTTTGAAACAGGATCTGGCAATGGGCACCGATGCCGAGGGCGAACGAATCAAAGATCAGATGCGAAACATCACGCCTATACTACTCGATCAGACGGTCAACAATCTGGATAAATTGCGCATAATAGCTCTTTACGTTCTGAGCAAAAATGGAATTCAGAATGCCGATCTCGATAGACTCGTTCATCACGCTCAGATATCGACCGATGATAAACAAACTATCGTAAACATAGCGCAACTCGGCGTAAACGTCGTTGTCGAGGTAAATTCACGTGACTCATCAAAGAAGAAAAATATTATCGAAAAAAAAATCAGCCCAATCGAATTTCTTATTGGCCATTGTGAACATTTTTTCGAATTTTGAGCTTCGAAAATCTCGACTTTCAAAAAAATTATACTATTCAGTAAGTTACCTTCAAGAAAAATGGAACAGCATTTCACTTTTTTCAAAAATACTTTGCACTTGAGACGTTTCGAGGCTTTTCCTAAATCGTAAATAGATATTATTATAGTTTACAACATTTTTTATTTATTCATGTTTATATATATTTTTTTTAACTGTTGATATAGAAGTGATTAGGGAGACTGCATTGCTCCACATTGGCAAAATCTAAAATTTCTCAATCGTTCTTACAAATAGTTGTGGATTAGATGACATTTATGAACTTTGACCCCAATATAAAAAATGATGTGTAGCAATGACCAAGAAAAATAGAAAGGTTTATGCAAAGTTTCGACGAAGCGTATTTTACTTTCGCAATGATTTCACAAATATTTTATAATATTGATCAATTCATGATGAATTTTAGACTCTCTTATTCATTGAAGGATAGATTAATTTTTTTGAAAAACAAAATTCCCTTCGTGCAAAAAAAAATTAACGACTTCCCATAAAGCTGATAATTCATCTGCATTCAAAATATGTTTGTTTTTATCCAAGATTTTTGTTTTTGTTTTGTAAATATGTTGAAATTGCGCATTTAATAACAATAACAATATTTTGTTCGTGTCAGCAACAAAAAATCTATATTTTGGGCTTAAAAATCCATTTTAAAAAGTCGTGAAATTTCGGTTCAGTCAAGATTAGACATCCTGATTTTACTTCTAGAAGTACTTTACATTAAAAAATATATGGAATTTTTCCTACTTCAAGGAAATGCCCTGGAAATATTCTTTAAAGTTCCTGTAATTTTTTCAGACTTACACCATAATTTTTTTCAGCACCAAAAAATTGCTGATTTTTTTTGAAAAAAAAACAAATATTCGATTTTTTAAATTTAGTTCATTTTTTATCATTGAGCTTCATTCTGCACTGAAAAAATGATTTTTTAAATTTAACACTGATTTTAATAGCGGGAAGCGCTCCATTCTTCTTAATGGAGATTGGAATTTTTGTTGGCAAGAAAAGATAATAATAATGAAAGTTACGGAATTCCACGTTCATGCAGGAAATATCCTGAAAATATGGTTTTTTTTATCTCCTAAAAATATTATTTTAATTATTTGAATTGAATAATTTTTTTAAGACCAAATAATTGCAGATTGTTTTGTTTGAAAACCGAACAAATAATTTTTTTTGTCTGTGGCTAATTTTGAAATTGAAGTGCACTATGCGTTTCGGAAACGATTTTTGAATTTTGGTAAAACAAATTTTTTGTTTTTCCTCTAAGTAAAGTTGAGCAATCATGTAATTCTGTAATTTTGAGCAGTAAAAATTTCAATTAATGACAATTTAAAAAAAAAATTTGTTTTACCAAAATTCAAAAATTTATATTTTTGAAACAACAACACACCATCCTGAAAATTTCAGGATCTTTCAAGATCAGTACAAGGTATTATATAAAAAAAATTAACCAAAAATTTAATGTTTATCGTAGATTTGCACGATTGTAAGAAATTAAAAAATTTATATTTTCAAGAAAAAACACCTCTCTGAAAATTTCAGGGTCTTTTAAGATCAGTACAAGGTATTATATTAAAAAAATTGAACCAAATATAAAACATGGATCTTCGATTTTTTCGATTTTCGAAAATTCAAAATTCTCCAAATTCATCATTTTTCAAAATTTTTTTTCGGCACGTTTTTTTTTCGTAGCCCCAAGTTTACTCTTCAAAATGAATTCAGAACGATTTTTCGTAACTATAATAGTTTTCGAGATATTTGAAAAATAAACTTGAAAGATTTGAAAAATTGTGAAATTTTGAATCTTGCATAACTTTTGAAAAAAAATTTTTTTATTTTTTTCCTTTGGTAGAGCTCCGTTTTATTGAAAACGAAAACTTCTGACCAAATTTAATCGCAATTGAGAGGGATCGATTCCAACTCTTGGTCGATTTGACATGGAATGGCCCATATTTAAAATTCCTTTTCCCCCGACTTTCTAAAGCAAATTTCGAAAAATAATGCGGTCAATTTATTGAATAATTTAATATTCATGTCTCTGTTTTTAAATTTATCAGGGACCACGCAAAAAGGGTTATACCGTGCCTCGCAAGGAAAGAATCACCGAGCAAACTTATCAAATGAGTCGCTGGACGCCGGTGGTCAAGGATATAATGGAGGACTCCATCGAGGATAGACTGGATACGAAACATTTCCCATTTTTGGCCGGACGTACAGCAAGTTCCGGATATCATGCTGCCACGAGGTACGATTTTTTAAATATGGGGCATTCCACGTAAAATCGACCACTTTCGATCCCGACCCTTTTCGATTTGGCTGAAACTTTTTTATCGTTTTCTACTCTATCAAAAACATTTTTCGCAATTTTTTCAAATTTTTTTACCGAACCGATAAAAAGTTATAATTTTTCAAAAAAATTGGCTTTTTATTTTTCAAATATCTATAACTTTTTCAAAAATTGACTCGTCGGGACGTTTTTTTTCAAATTTTTTGTTTTTAAATGTACTTTTTAGAAACCAATTATTCAGACCCATCTTCAAGGTTTTTTTTTTTCCGGAGAAAAACGAAAATTTCTCGATGAGTGCCATTTTTTTTTTTTATAGAAACTTTGACATTTTCTGCAAATTCTCTAAAATTTTCAGAGTGGGGACTTTTCGTTTACTATTTTTGTTTTCAATTGAAATTTATTTTTTTTTTACTCAGCTTATTTCTCATTCTGGGGATTTTTGAAGATGTTGAGAGAATCTCAAAGTTAAAGAAAAATAATAATAAATGAAATTCAAAGTTGTAATCATCGAAAAAATTTCAAAGTTTTTCGAAAAAGTAGGAAAAAAATAGAAGATAGTCCTGAATATTTTTTTTGAAACTACATTTAAAAACAAAGAAAAATTATTATTTAGTTCATTTTTAGACAAACCACTTAAAAATTTTTAAGTGGTTAATTTGTGATGGAATTATAGCTACTGTATATAAAATTATTTAATAAACTATGTTTTTTGGGTAATTAAACAAAAAAAGCGAAGTGTTGAAAAAAAACATGAAACGAATTCCATCACAAATTAACCATCATTGAAACATTTTTAAAAGCCTGTTGTTTGTCCAAAAATAAACCAAATAACAATTTTTTTCATTTTCTTTGTTTTTAAATGTAGTTCAAAAAAAATATATTAAACAATTATTCGTAACTATTTTCTATTTTCTTTCTTACTTTTTCGAAAAACATTCAAATTTTTCCAAGCATTACCACTTTCAATTTCATTTATTATTATTATTTTTTCAAACCTTGAGATTCTTTCAACATCCTAAAAAATCCCCAGAGTGGCTATTATGAGAAATAAGCTGAGTTAAAAAAAATTATAAGATATTTGAAAAATAAAGCGCCAATTTTTTTGAAAAATTATAACTTTTTATCGGTTGGGTAAAAAAATTTTTAAAAAATCTGAAAAATGTTTTTGATAGAGTAGAGAAAGATAAAAAAGTTTCGAGCCAAATCGAAAGGGGTTGAGTGGTTGATTTGACATGGAACGACTCGTAGGTTTTAAAATGGCAAATCATCAAAACTCGACGATCATTATTGAGTATCAGAGTTGCCGGAATTATAATGTAAAAATAATGCATTATTTATTTTAGAAATAATGAAAAATCTATGATAGAAACATTACGCATTATTTTTGCAATGAAAAATGTGAAACCTAACGATTATGCATTAAATTAATAATGAATAATGCAAAAAACGTAACGTAAACGCTGCCATTGTCCATTATTACAGTAATGGGTAATTCAAAGTAGAAACAAATTTTCATTACTATAGTAATGAATGGTACAAAACCGAAGAATAATGCATTACTGAAAGTAATGCATTATTACTGAAAGTAATGCTCAATGTAATGCATTACTGAAAGTAATGCATTACATTGAGCAAAGCATTACTTTTAGTAATGCATTACATTGAACAATTCATTACTTTGAATAATGCATCACATTGAGCAATGCATTACTTTGAGTAATGCATCACATTGAGCAATGCATTACTTTTAGTAATGCATTACATTGAACAATTCATTACTTTGAATAACACATTACATCGAGCAGTGCATTACTTCAAATAACGCATTACATCTATAAATAATGTATTACTTTGAGTAATGGTGTAAAGGAATAAAAGTAATTTCTGTATGTAGAGAGTAATGTCAATGAAATCTTCCTTTTCGTATGATTTTTTATAACCATAATGCGTAAGAATGATACATCTCAGACTGTATGTGTTATTCCCTCAAATTTTGTACAGGGTAATTCGTTTGTTTACATTTCCCTCTATGGAAATTCGTTTGTTTAGATTCCTAATTTTTTACTTCGAAAATATAATTCGGTACTTTGTTTTGTTTTTTTTATTCATTAGATCAGATTTAAACCTACAGCATCTTTTTCTTTTTTATCTTTGACCGGAAATTGTCAAGAGAATAATAATTCCTGTTCATATACGATTGTTTACTTTTTTTACTCTCGAATAATTTTATGTATTTTTTTTTGTATTTGTGAATCAACCAAAAGAAAAAAATCATCTTCCACTTGTGCTTTTTTTTATTTGTCAGATCAAAGGGAAATGCGCAGCATATATGTATTTTATTCTCTTTCGACTCAAATTTTCAATTCTAATTTCAAATTTCAAAACGGGAATTATCAGTTCCATTGACATTCCGATGTTTACATTTTTGGTTTTTTTTTTACTTAAAAAAATTTCATAAACCCGTGCCATCGAGTCCCTGAACCGGTTTCATCGATCCATATTTTCCACTTTCGTAAATAAAAGGAAGATTTTATCGCATTGTCCTATTGGACTACGAATGCATAGAATATTTTTATTCCGAATAATGCATTATTCAAAATATTCAGTATTACAGTGATGACAAATTAACGCTACTTTGCAATATCTATTACTTTAATAATGGATAATGGAACATTTTTGCATTACTCATTATTTCAGTAACGAGTAATGTAACTCTTTCCACATTATCCATTACTTCAGCAACGGATAATGCAATGCTTTTCCAAGTACTCATTAATAACGTAATGCATAATATTTCATCTCTTCATTTTTCAGTACTAATGTAATGCTCAATGGTCTGACATTTGCACTATTAACTGAAAATATAACGCAATATTTTTTTTATCACATTGTTCATTGAATGAATAATTTTTAATGAAAGTTAAGTCCCATTATTAAGTGAAAAAATAATCATTGATGAAATCGATAATGCATTATTAAAATAATGCATTTTTTGCAACTCTGTTGACTATTTTATTTTTTGTTCACAGCGTTCGTTACGGACAGTGGCACAAGGACAAGGGTCAACAGACCCTTAAGAACGTACCGCGACTCATCGTTTTTATCGTTGGTGGAGTTTGTTTCTCGGAAATTAGATGCGCGTACGAAGTCACGAACGCAATGAAAAACTGGGAGGTCATAATTGGTGCGTTGACCTTCAGATTCTTCGTTTTTCTTCCCCAATTTCTAAATCATCGAGGCTAAAAATACAATTTTTTTTCTATATTGCAGGATCCTCGCACATAATAACACCAAAGTCATTCCTGTCGGAGATGAGCAAACTTCACGTTTAAGCGAAACGATGAGAAATATCCATCGCACGAGTTTCAACGCCATTTTTTTTTTCAAATCATGATATCTCGACGTTCATCGAAATGGATCGTTGAAAACGAGAATGAAAAACGCTCGAAGGCACTTTTTTGGACAATTGACAGTCTTGACTTAGCGAATACTCGAAGACAATTCGGTAGATAATTGTTAGCGACGAAAAGGAAAACGTTAATCCTAAGACGATTTTCCTTTTTTTGAGCATTCACCGAGTCACGAAAAATTACTGATGAGGTTTATAATTTCTTGGGAAGAGTTTCATTGCCAAAATTGGAGCAAATGTGTGGAAAATTTTTTGCTCGTTGAGGGAATTCTTTCAAAAGAATTTTCCAGAACGCTTTTCCAATTTTTGCAAGAAACTTTTCTTCTGGATTGAAGTTAGTTAGGGCCGAGTTTTTCAAGTGCCTGTTCGACGTTGTCAACTCGAAGTTGGCGCATTTTTGTGCTATTTACTAGTTGAGTTGGTCGAGTGCGAGATTCTGTGGGATAAAAGCAATGAAAAGATGACTTGAAAGAAAAATGCAGAAAAAGACAGTGTTGATGAATTCAACGCCGCGTTTCGCCGCGATTTCAGAGTTTAAAAAATTGGAATTGCTATCAAGGGCATTTTTCGCATTAGAAGAGATTCGTGTGAGATTGTACATTATTCGTTATTTATATTCCGTTCATCTCGCTCTTGTAAATGCCGCGAATTTTCTCAATACGTAGATTCGAATTAAAATAACTTGCGCCAGAGGCGAGACGAAAAATATTTTGATGATTAAGATAATTGCGATAATCGCTCTTTGTATTCCCTCGATTATTCGATCAATTTTTGCCCGCTAATTCCCGAATCGAGGAAAATTTTCTCAAAGATCCCCGATTCGTTTCGCTCTGAACTAAAAAAAAAAAATGAACGGACGTTCAGATTTTTTTGATTATTCGTCTAAAAGCATATTGATTAAATAATTACCAGAAAAAAAAACGTGATATTTATTAAAGCAGTGCACAATTGCACGAAATTTTTGCTTCTGTCGAGAGAGAAAATCGTCGAATCGTTTTTGAGCCCTTTTTTGTATCTTCTGCGCAGCTTTCGTACTTAGAAACAGAGTTGTAAATAATGCATTATTTTCATAATGCATTACTGTATTCGTTACCCATTACACTGCATTGTGTGAAATGGACAAGTATACCATTACAAAATACAAGAGTACTGTGTAATGAATGCGTGTTCCATTACAAATAAAAAAAAGTAATGTGTAATGGATGAGTGCTCCATTACAAATTACAATTGAAAAAAAAGTAATTGAGCAAAATCCTTTGAGCAAAATAGTACCTGCTCAGTCGTTACACGTTATTTTTATTTATTTGTAATGACACAAGCAACCATTACACATTACTTTTTTTATTTGTAATGAAACATGCATACATTACACATTAGTTTTTTTCTTTGTAATGGAACATGCATACATTACACATTACTTTTTTATTTGTAATGGAACATTCATTCATTACACGTTACTTTTGTAATTTTTAACGGAAAACTTATCCAATACACATTGTTTAAAGTAATGGTAAAGTAATGCATTACTATCTTCACAACTCTGTAAATAATGAATTATTTTGATGATGCATTGTAGTTTTCATTACCCATTACACTGCATAATGTGAAATGGAGGAGTGTATTATTACAAAATACAAAAGTAATGTGCAATGGATGCATGTGCCATTACAAATAAAAAAAAGTAATGTGTAATGGATGAGTGCTCCATTACAAATTACAATTGAAAAAAAGTAATTGGTAGTGGGGAATATTCCATTACAAATTAGTGTATTTCTACGACAATTTGGAGCAGGTACTATTTTGCTCAAAGCTAAGTCCATCAATTTTTCAATGAAAATGATTTGTGCGTATTAAGTTTTTATCAACTTTACTATCGTAGTGATAAATGTATGAACATTGATGTTTTGGAGTAATTTTTACTCCATTCTTGTAAAAATTACAATTCAAGAAAAACTTGTAGGTCTCAGTGTATATTAACTTAATATACACTGACACCTATGAACAAGTATTTTTTGGAGTAATTTTTACTCCATTGTTGTAAATATTACAATTCAAGAATGGTGTAAAAATTACTCCAAAAAATCACTGTTCATTCATTTGCCCTACGATAGTAAAGTTAACAAAATTTGATACACACAAATTATTTTCATTGAAAAATTAATAGACTTACCTTTGAGCAAAATAGTACCTGCTCCAAATTGTCGTAGAAACACACCAATTTGTAATGGAATATCCTCCACTGCAAATTACTTTTTTCTCAATTGTAATTTGTAAAGGAGCACTCATTCATTACACGTTTTTTTTTTAATTTGTAATGACACGCAACCATTACACATTACTTTTATTATTTGTAATGGAACACGCATACATTACACATTATTTTTTTTATTTGTAATGGAACACGCATCCATTACACAGTACATTTATTATTTGTAATAGAACATTCATTCATTACATGTTACTTTTGTAATTTGTAACGGAAAACTTATTCAATAGACATTGTTTAAAGTAATGGGTAATGCATGACTATTTTCACAACTCTGTAAATAATGCATTATTTAGATAATGCATTGTAGTATTCATTACCCATTACACTGCATAATGTGAAATGGACGAGTGTACTATTACAAAATACAAAAGTAATGTGTAATGGATGTATGTGCCATTACAAATACAAAAAGTAATGTGTAATGGATACATGTACCATTGCAAATAAAAAAAGTAATGTGTAATGGATGAGTGCTCCATTACAAATTACAATTGAAAAAAAAGTAATTGGTAGTGGAAAATATTCCATTACAAATTAGTGTGTTTCTACGACAATTTGGAGCAGATACTTTTTTTCTCAAAGCTAAGTCTATCAATTTTTCAATGTAAATAATCTGTGTGTATCAAGTTTTTGTTAACTTTATTATCGTAGTAATAAATGTATGAATAGTGATTTTTTGGCATAATTTTTACTCCATTCTTGTAAAAATTACAATTCAAGAATGGAGTAAAAATTACTCCAAAAAATCACTGTTCACACGTTTATCACTACGATAGTAAAGTTAACAAAAATTTGATACCCACAAATTATTTTCATTGAAAAATTAATAGACTTACCTTTGAGCAAAATAGTATCTACTCCAAATTGTCGTAGAAACACACTTATTTGTAATGGAATATTCTCCACTACAAATTACTGTTTTTCAATTGTAATTTGTAATGGAGCAGTCACTCATTACACGTTATTTTTTTTATTTGTAATGACACACGCAACCATTACACATTACTTTTATTATTTGTAATGGAGCACTCACTCATTACACGTTATTTTTTTTATTTGTAATGACACACGCTACCATTACACACTACTTTTATTATTAGTAATGGAACGTGCATACATTACACATTATTATTTTTATTTGTAATGGAACACGCATCCATTACACATTACTATTTTCATTTATAATGGAACATTCATTCGTTACACGTTACTTTTCTAATTTGTAACGGAAAACTTATCCAATACACATTGTTTAAAGTAATGAGTAATGCATTACTTTTACATTACTATTTTCACAACTCTGCTTAGAAATCAGTATAAATAATTACGTAGTTGCACTTAATGAATAATACGTCAAAGACACGTTTATCAGCCTGAACTTTCGAAATCGTCGGTGAATATAATTCCATTAATTTATTTTTTTATCCACATTTCGTTGGTCTTGCCTCGATGGTTTGTTTTTATTTTATTTTGGAAAAATTGATAATTGGGCAGAGGGAAAAGTTTCACCGGTACAAACGGAATGTTATTGACATTCCGTAATTTTGCTGCGGTAAAAGAAATATAACGAAAAGCGCCAGAGAAGGGAATATAAAAAAGCGAAAGAATTAGCATTTCAACGAGAATAATTAGTCGTGAAGTATCCAATAGCACTCGCTGATCAATTGAATCAATAATAGACTTTGTCAGTGTATCGTTAAAAAAAAAAGAAAAAGAAAGAAGAGGAAAACTGATAATACCGAGACTCTGTCGTAGGGGATCACTTTATTGGTCAATGGAAGTTTGCCTGTTAACTTTATCGTTCGTAATTCAAGTAAAGTATGTTAATAATTATTAAAGAAAAGTTGCAAAGTTGAGTAGACAGCAGAATTATTATTATAGAGTTTACGATATTTATAAAATCTATATATAAATAAATATATATATATATATATGAATTATTAATATAATATAATAATATGTATATGTAGTTGTAATCCAAACGAAGTGTTCTGCTTATAAAGGCCTACGAATCCCTGTGCAAAAATTGTCAAAAATTTTGTTCCCTTTTATTTTTTATTTTTTCATAAATCTTCATCTTCGAGCCAATCCAGAGAATCGTACTGAAAACTGATTATTCTCATTGCGTAAAGCGACTTACTTTTTTTTTAACTTTTGAACTTTGAATGAGATTTTAATTTTTTTTTTTTTTCAATGAACTTCTCACGAGGCCAAATCTGCAATTGATAAGCTGAACCAGTGATCGACGAGAATTCAAACGACATGGATGTAAAAGGGGAAAAAGTTGTGCTCGCTTACAGCGGTGGATTGGACACTTCTTGCATTTTGCGATGGTTGAGGGAAAAGGGTTTTCGAGTTATCGCTTATGTGGTAAAGTCTGATTTTATTTATTATTTCTTTGAATTTATTTTAATCTTGAGTGCTCTTCGTTTCTTTGTAAATTTTGATCATTTACAATTTTGGGCCTTCTTTTGACGAGGAGAAAAAAAATTGGAATATGATTTTTTAACATTTATTTTTTTTATTTTTTTTTAGGCGGATGTTGGACAGAAAGAGGATTTTGCTGGGGTGAAAGAAAAAGCTTTGAAAATTGGTGCCAGCAAGGTAAAGAATTATAATGATTTGCGAAATTTTTTTTTTTTTTGAATATTCGAACGTTAAGCTGAAAAAAAATGTACAATTGCAAGCTTTTGACAAAAATTGAAAAATAATTTCAATACTAGGTAAATAATTGACGAAACTTCTTTCTTTGTTTGAAAAAATTACTTACCAAGAATTGTAAGGGTTTTTTTTATTTTTAAAATTTGCACATGTGAATTTAAAACGAAAAATTGAAAAACCTCGCCAATATTTGCTAAATAATTCCTGAAGCTTCGTTTATTATTTAAAAAAATTATTTACCATGTTCTGTTGGGGATTTTTAAATTTTTAATTAAATTCAACTGTAGATTTTTCGTTAAGCTGAACAAAAAATCTACAAATGTAAACTTTTAATAAAAAATTGAAAAATAATATCAATACTTGGTAAATAATGTTTGAAACTTCTTTCTTCATTTGAAAAAATTATTTTGCAAGATTTGTATTTGTATTTGTGTTGTTTTTTTTTATTTTAAAAATCTGCAAATGTGAACTTATAACGAAAAATTGAACAACGTCGTTAATATTTGATACATAATTCCTGAAGTTTCTTCCATTATTTAAAAAAATTATTTAACACGTACTGTTGGGGTTTTTCAAATTTTTAATTCAATTCAATTGTAGATTTTTTGTCGAGCTGAATAAAAAATCTACAAATGTAAACTCTTAACGAAAAAATTGAAAGACACTATCAATACTTGGTAAATAATTGCTGAAACTTCTTTCCTTATTTGAAAAAATTATTTCCCAAGAATTGTCCGTTTTTTTTATTTTAAAAATCTGCAAATGTGAACTTATAACGAAAAATTGAAAAACGTCGTTAATATTTGATACATAATTCCTGAAGTTTCTTCCATTATTTAAAAAAATTATTTAACACGTACTGTTGGGGTTTTTCAAATTTTTAATTCAATTCAATTGTAGATTTTTTGTCGAGCTGAATAAAAAATCTACAAATGTAAACTCTTAACGAAAAAATTGAAAGACACTATCAATACTTGGTAAATAATTGCTGAAACTTCTTTCTTTATTTGAAAAAATTATTTCCCAAGAACTGTACGTTTTTTTTATTTTAAAAATCTGCAAATGTGAACTTATGACGAAAAATTGAAAAACGTCGCTAATATTTGATACATAATTCCTGAAATTTCTTTCATTATTTAAAAAAATTATTTAACAAGTACTGTTGGGGTTTTTTAAATTTTTAATTAAATTCAATTGTAGGTTTTCGTTAAGCTGAACAAAAATCTGAAAATGTAAACGTTAACTCAAAAATTGAAAGACACTATCAATACTTGGTAAATAATTGCTGAAACTTCTTTCTTTGTTTGAAAAAATTATTTCCCAAGATTTGTATAGTTTTCTTTTTTTAATTTAAAAAACCTGCAAATATGAACTTATAAAGAAAAATTGAAAAAGCTCGCCAATAATTGCTAAATAATTCCTGAAATTTCTTTCATTATTTAAAAAAATTATTTATCAAGTACTGTTGGGTTTTTTTAAATTTTCAATTATATTTGTAGATTTTTCTTTTAGCTGAACAAAAAAAAATCGACGAATCGAAAAATCGACTTTCAACAATAAATTGAAAAACCATGCCAATCAATCATTTTTTTGTATAATGGACAAAGTTTAAGGAATTATTTACCATTTATTAGCGGGATCTATCGAAAAAATACAAAGGAAAAACGATTTTTTGAATTACTTCAGGTAATCGTCGATGATTTGAGACGAGATTTCGTGACAAATTATGTTTGGCCCTCTGTGCAATCGGGTTTGCTCTACGAGGGCAGATATCTTCTGGGAACAGCTCTCGCACGTCCTTGCATCAGCGAAGGAATCATCAGAACTGCGAAAAACGAAGGTGCTCCGATAATTGCTCACGGTGCTACTGGAAAGGGAAACGATCAAGTTCGTTTCGAGCTCAGCTGTTATGCACTTTGTCCTGAAATTTTGGTAACTTTTTTTTTCCATTTTTCATTTACACTCAAATTTCTCAAATTACATTCATTATAAATGTTTGATTCAAATTATCAAAATCTGCCATAATTTTATGTCAATTTAAATCATTTTTGCTTCCTCGTAAAGAGAGCTTTATTTTTCTGAATTTTTTTCAAAGATTTTTATGCCAATATGTTCAAAATGTCCCAAAATATTGATAAATGAATATTTAGAAAAAATGTAAATAATTAATAATTCGAAAACGGTTTGAGATGTCGAGCTGAAATTTGGCATACTTGTCGAGCACGAATTGTCCTTCCTTATAAAAAAATTTTGGTTTGATTCTAACGGGTGTTCAGATTTTATCGAATTTTTTCGTTTTTGGGAAAATGGCGTTGACGCTCTAACTTCTGCAATTTTCAAGATATTGCACTGAAACTTTGTGCGGAGTTAGTATAGCTATTAAGATTGTTTGGTATTGAATTTGGCAAAAATCGATTGAAGGATTAAAATTTTATGGAATTTTGAATTTTTTGAAAAATAGCGGACGCTCCAACTTTGGCAATTTTTGAGATATTGCACTGAAACTTTGTACAGAGCTAGTATAGCTATCAAGATTGATCGCTATTAAATTTGACGAAAATCTATCGAAGGATGAAAATTTTATGAAAGTTTTAATTTTTTTAAAAATAGCGAAAACGCTCTAACTTGTGCAATTTTCAAGATATTGCACTGAAAATTTTACAGAATTAGTATAGCTATCAAGATTGTTCGCTATTGAATTTGACGAAAATCTATCGAGGGATTAAAATATTATGAAATTTTTAATTTTTTAAAATAGCGTAAACGCTCTAACTTGAGCAATTTTTAAGATATTGCACTGAAAATTTGTACAGAGCTAGTATAGCTATCACGATTGGTCGCTATTAAATTTGACGAAAATCTATCGAGAGATTAAAATTTTATGAAATTTTCAATTTTTTGAAAAATAGCGTAAACGCTCTAACTTGTGCAATTTTCAAGATATTGCACTGAAACTTTGTACAGAGCTAATATAGCTATCAAGATTGTTCGCTATTAAATTTGACGAAAATCCGTCGAGGGATTGAAATTTACGAAATTTAATTTTTTGAAAAATAGCATAAACGCTCCAACTTGCACAATTTTCAAGATGTTGCTCTGAAACTTTGTACAGAGCTAATATAGCTATCGAGGTTGTTCGTTATTAAATTTGGTTAAAATCGATCGAATGATTAAAATTCCATCAAATTTTCGTTTTTTTTTTTTAATAGCAAACTCTAACTTCGGCTGTTTGCGAGATATTGTATTGAAATTTTGTACACATTCAAAATAGTGATCAAGGTTGCTATTAAATTTGGCAAGACAAAAATTTGAAAGAATTTGGGGTAATTATGCAGTTTGATGTCTTTTCCGAAAAATCAATGGAAATTTATTTTTTTTCGCCATGAACTCTCATATTACATCATAGTAAATGATATTCAGTCGGGGGAAGCTAACATTTTTCATAAGCAAATTTTTTACAACAAAAAAAACCGTTAAAAATAATATGATTTAATAATATAACATAATATAAACTGCATAATTACCGAATTTGGCAAATTTGCATTTTTTTTTGACAATTTACGAAGCTTCTTTAATGAGGAAGCCCAATTTCATTGCCATACTTTGTGACAGGATTGCAAATAATGTATTACTTTTTTTAATGCATTCGCATTGTCATTAACCATCAACATTTAATGGTTAATGGAAATAATTTTCATTAACCTTTAACCATTAAATTTTAATGGTTAACCATTAAATTTTAATGGTTAATTATAATTAATTAACATTAATTAATTAGCCATTAAATGTTAATGGAAATTATTGCCATTAGCCATTAAATGTTGATGGTTAATGGAAATTATTTTCATTAGCCATTAAAAAAGTAATGGTTAATGCAATACTTTTTCATGAAAAATTTCGCAACCCTGCTTTGTAATGAAGGAAGCTATCTGAACTATGGATAAAGATGAGGAAGCAATGTGCAAATTCCCAATTTGCATTATTTTTAAAAATTTTTTTTTTTTTTCAAAGGTTTTGGCACCATGGCGAGATCCAACATTTTTCGAACGTTTTACCGGTCGACCTGATCTCTTGAATTATGCAAAATTGAACGATATTCCAGTATCAGCAACGCCGAAGGAACCCTGGAGTACAGATGCTAATTTATTGCACACGAGGTCAAATTAAATTCCATTTTTTTTTAATAATTCTATTAATTTTTCGTTTTTTATTCGAAATTTTATTATTTCTTGTTTTTTTTTTGTTCAGTTACGAGTCGGGAATTTTGGAAAATCCATCAACAGCAGCACCGAAAAATTTATATCAAGTTACCAAAGATCCTGAGGATTCTTCGCTTCCACCGAGTGAGATTGAAATTCAATTCGTCGAAGGAAAACCGTCGCGCGTCAAAGATTCGAAGAATCAACGAATGATCGATGATCCTGTCGGGATTATTGAATATTTGAATAAAATCGGAGCCGAACATGGAATCGGCAGAATTGACATTGTCGAGAATAGATACATCGGCCTAAAAGTAAATTTATCAATTATTTTCATAAATTGAAGCTATGGTTTAAATCAGAGTTGTAAATCATTAATGATTATTTATAATTATAATTATTTATTACCCATTACACTGCATAATGTGAAATGGATGTGCGTGTGCCATTACAAATAAAAAAAGTAATGTGTAATGGCTGCGTGTTCCATCACAAATAAAAAAGTAATGTGTAATGTATGCATGTTTCATTACAAATAAAAAAGTAATGTGTAATGGATACATGTCCCATTACAAATGAAAATAGTAATGTGTAATGGATGCGTGTTCCATTACACATTTTTTTTTTATTTGCAATGGGACATGTATCCATTACACATTACTATTTTATTTGTAATGGAACATGCATGCATTACACATTACTTTTTATTTGTAATGGAAGACCCATCTATTACACATTACTTTTGTAACTTGTAGCGGAACATGCCTACATTATACATTACTTTTTTTATTTGTAATGGAACACGCATCTATTACACATTACTTTTTTATTTTTAATGGCACATGCATCCACTACACATTACTTTTTTTTATTTGTAACGAGACATGCATCCATTACACATTACTTTTTTTAATTGTAATGGAACACGCATCCATTACACATTACTTTTTTTATTTGTAATGAGACATGCATCCATTACACATTACTTTTTTTAATTGTAATGGAACACGCATCCATTACACATCATTATTTTCATTTGTAATGGAACATGCATGCATTACACATTACTTTTTTTTATTTGTAATGGAATACCCATCTATTACACATTACTCTTGTAATTTGTAATGGAAAACTTGTCCAATACGCTTTGTTTAAAGTAATGGGTTTATTACTTTTACATTACTATTTTCACAACTCTGGTTTCAATTAACTAAATTTCAATTACTAAAGTCAAGTTTGATTTAATTGAAATATTTTTCTACAGTCTCGAGGCATTTACGAATCTCCTGGCGCTAAAATTCTTCACGATGCTCATTTGGATCTTGAAGTATTTTTACTCGATCGTGAAGTACTCAGAGTCAAGTCTTATCTCGCTGAAAAAATGACCGAATACGTCTACAATGGCAAGTTATTGTTTTTTTTTCAATCGAAATTAGCCAGATTTTGTAATAATGTTTTTTTTTTCTTCTTATTTTAGGATATTGGTTTTCACCGGAATGCGAATTTGTTCGAGAAAGCATTAAAATGTCTCAGAAATATGTGACAGGAATGGTCTTCTTGAAACTCTACAAAGGACATGGTTAGATATTCATAATTGAGAATTTTTAATATTCATAATTGAATAATTTTTATTCACGCTGAAAAATCGTTTACGAATTTTTATTTTCGAGCAATAGGCTTACTCAATTTTTGCTTCTTCATAATGGACGTTTTGCGAATATCGAAAACTTAATGAAGAAGGAATGTAGAAATTACAAGTTGTACAATTTTTGCATTTAGATTTTAAAGCCTAGGTGTATTTTTCAGTTTTTTTGTATTTTTTCAAGTTTTTTAATATTTTTCATAAAACCTAAAACTCTTAAGAAATTTTTCCCAAATTTAATTATCCTTGTCAAATAAATATTGGGTCTGATAGATTTAACATTACAAAAGCTAAAATGTCCGCAAGCATTTTTTTGCAAATTAAACATTTTTTGTTAAAATTCAAATCCTTTAAATCTCTAAATTTTATACCAAAGGCGAAGCAATCGTGAGAATTTTCTTAGACATTTTTCACGGGATTTCGTCACGAGTATTGTTTTTAAAAATTATTTTTCTTGAAATTTCTAATATCTCGAGAATATTTTTATGAAAACACTGCTTTTCTAAACAAGGAAATAACGTTTCAGTGTCGAAAAGACGTTTTTAAAAATCTCACTTGAATACTTCCGAAAGTTCTTAAAGTTCATTCTAGGAATTTAGAACTTTCAAGTACTCCAAAAATTCAAATAATCATTCAAAAATTCGTTTTCATTTTTTTCTCATGCATACTAGGAAATTTCCCTTTAAAAATTTAGCTTGATTACCCCCCGAAAAATTCTGGAAGCCAGTTTGGAAAATTTTAGAAACTTTTAAGTACTCCGAACATTCGAGTGTTCATTCAAAAATTCATTTTTATTTTTTCCCCATGCATACTAACCCCCCCTTAAACCCCCTTTTAAAAATCTAGCTTGATTACCCCCAAAAATTCTGAAAGTCAATTTGTAAAATTTTAGAAACTTTCAAGTACTCCAAAAATTCAAATGTTCATTCAAAAATTCATTTTTATTCTTTTCTCATGCATACTAAGAAACCTCCTTTTAAAAATCTAACTTGATTACCCCCAAAAATTCTAAAAGCCACTTTGTAAAATTTTAGAAACTTTCAAGTACTCAAAAAATTCAAATGTTCATTCAAAAATTCATTTTTATTCTTTTCTCATGCATACTAAGAAACCTCCTTTTAAAAATCTAACTTGATTACCCCCAAAAATTCTAAAAGCCACTTTGTACAATTTTAGAAACTTTCAAGTACTCAAAAAATTCAAATGTTCATTCAAAAATTCATTTTTATTTTTTTCTCATGCATACTAAGAAACCTCCTTTTAAAAATCCATCTAGATTACCCCCAAAAATTCTGAAAGTCAATTTGTCAAATTTTAGAAACTTTCGAGTACTCTAAAAATTCAAATGTTCATTCAAAAATTGATTTTCATTTTTTCCTCATGCATACTAAGAAACCTCCTTTTAAAAATCCAACTTGATTACCTCCAAAAATTCTGAAAGCAAATTTCTAAAATTTTAGAAACTTTCAAGTACTCCAAAAATTCAAATGTTCATTCAAAAATTCATTTTTATTCTTTTCTTATGCATACTAATAAACTTCCTTTTAAAAATCTATCTTAATTACCCCGAAAAATTCTGAAAGCCAATTTGTAAAATTTTAGAAACTTTCAAGTACTCCAAAAATTCAAATGTTCATTCAAAAAATCTTTTTCATTTTTTTCTCATACATACTAGGAAATCTCCCTTTAAAAATCTAACTTGATTAACCCCTAAAATGCTAATCGCCAATTTCTAAAATTTTAGAAACTTTCAAGCACTCTAAAAATTAAAATTTGCGCTAAAAACTGTTTTTCCGTTTTTTTTAGTGTCAATAATCGGACGAAGCAGCCAAATTTCTCTGTACAACGAGACTCTCGTATCCATGGATGTCCAGGGTGACTTCAGTCCCGAAGATGCCGGTGGTTTCATCCGAACTCAAGCGATGAGATTGAAGGAATTTCATCGCTTCAAGAATCAGCATAAAAATGCTTCGCCCTGAAGATTTTTGTGAATCTCAATTACCCTTTTTTTTTTTCAAACGTTGTCATATCTGGTGGGAATTCAAAGGAAGTGAATGAAGTAAATAATTTTTGCTCGATTACTTGTGAAGATTATAATGATATATATATAATATATTTATTTATTCATTTATTTAATCGTGTGTACGGATTATCTTAACAATATTAGTAGGTAATATATACAATGATTTTTTTTCTCATTATTATTATTTTATCCATCGCAATTATATTTTTCGCCAACGTATATTTAGCAAAAGAACAAAAAAAAACACACACAAACGAAACTTCAAAAATCTTCGAACGATAGTTTGCGATTATATATTTATAAACTCGTGTCAAACTATTCGAATAAAATGGATGACACGATTTTATTTTGTTTTCAATTTTTTTATGTAACTCTCGGCCTGTCTAGCGCTCTATGTGTGTGTGTGTGTGTGTGTGTGTGTGTGTGTGTGTGTGTGTGTGTGTTTGTTTGTGTTTTTATATACATATATATGAGACATGCAAAAATTGCATACTAGGGAAGTTAATTAATTAACGCATGAATTATTATGTAATATATACGTGAACGTTGATTCTGTATTATTTATTTATTTATTTTTTCGTTTTTCGTTTTCTCTCATACTGAAACGCAAACACATTACACACTCGTCTCGTTGGACCGTGAATACTTTTTCTTCATTTTTTTTATTTTTTATTTTTTGTTTAATTTCAATGTTACGAATCTTATCTATATAGTATGCTACATTACTATATAGATTATCGTAATTTAACGATTAAAATCTACTCGTTACAGTACCAACGTTTCTTTCTACACGAATTCGACTGCGCAGAGTTGTAAATAATGCATTACTGTATTCATTACCCATTACACTGCATAATGGGAAATGGACAAGTGTACCATTACAAAATACAAGAGTAATGTGTAATGAATGCGTGTTCCATTATAAATAAAAAATGTAATGTCTAATGTATGCATGTGCCATTACAAATAAATAAAGTAATGTGTAATGGATGAGTTCTCCATTACAAATAAAAAAGTAATGTGTAATGGACGAGTTCTCTATTACAAATAAAATAGTAATGTGCAATGGATGAGTTCTCTATTACAAATAAAAAAGTAATGTGCAATGGATGAGTTCTCCATTACAAATTACAATTGAAAAAAAAGTAATTGGTAGAGGAGAATATTCCATTACAAATTAGTGTGTTTTTACGACAATTTAGAGCAGGTACTATTTTGCTCAAAGGTAAGTCTATTAATTTTTCAATGAAAGTAATTTGTGTGTATCAAGTTTTTGTAAACTTTACTATACTAGTGGTAAATGTATAAAGAGCGATTTTTTGGAGTAATTTTTACTCCATTGTTGTAAATTACAATTCAAGAATGGAGTAAAAATTACTCCAAACAATCACCGTTCGTACATTTACCACGACGATAGTAAAGTTGACAAAAACTTGATACAAATAATTTTCATTGAAAAAATAATAGACTTACCTTTGAGCAAAATAGTACCTGCTCCAAATTGTCGTCGAAACACAATCAGCACTCAATCATTACACGTTATTTTTTTTATTTGTCATTGCACAAACAACCATTGCACATTACTTTTACTATTTGTAATGAAACATGCATAAATTACGCATTACTTTTTTATTTGTAATGGAACGCGCATCCATTACACATGACTATTTTCATTTGTAATAGAACATTCATTCATTGCACGTTGCTTTTGTAATTTGTAACAGAAAATTTATCCAATACATATTGTTTACAGTAATGGGTAATGCATTTTTACATTACTATTCTCACAACTCTGATTGTAAATAATGCATTACTGTATTCATTACCCATTACACTGCATAATGTGAAATGGACAAGCGTACTATTACAAAATACAAGAGTAATGTTTAATGAATGCGTGTTCCATTACAAACAAACATGTGCCATTACACATAAAAAAGTAATGTGTAATGGATGAGTGCTCCATTACAAATTACAATTGAAAAAAAAAGTATTTGGTAGTGGAGATTATTTCATTACAAATTAGTGTGTTTCTACGGCAATTTAGAGCAGGTACTATTTTGCTCAAAGGTAAGTATTAATTTTTCAATGAAAATAATTTGCGTGTATCAAGTTTACGTTAACTTTACTATTTTTTGGAGTAATTTTTACTCCATTCTTGTAAAAATTACAATTCAAGAAAAACTTATAGTTGTCAGTGTATATTAACTTAATATACACTTACACTTATGAACAGTTATTTTTTGTAGTAATTTTGACTCCATTGTTGTAAAAATTGCAATTCAAGAATGGAGTAAAAATTACTCCAAACATGTTCATACATTTACCACTACGATAGTAAAGTTAACAAAAACTTGATACAAATTATTTTCATTGAAAAATAAATAATTACCTTTGAGCAAAATAGTACTTGCTCAAAATTGTCGTAGAAAGACACTAATTTGTAATGAAAAGTTCTCCACTACAAATTACTTTTATTTCAATTGTAATTTGTAATGGAGCACTCATTCATTACACGTTATTTTTTTTTATTTGTAATGGCACATGCATTACACATTACTTTTATTATTTGTAATGGAACATGCATAAATTACACATTACTTTTTTTATTTGCAATGGAACACGCATCCATTACACATTACTATTTTCATTTGTAATGGAACATTACATTGCACGTTATTTTTGTAATTTGTAACAGATAACTTATCCAATACACATTATTTAAAGTAATGGGTAATGCATTACTTTTACATTACCATTTTCACAACTCTGACCGCGAGTAGAAAGTAATCCTGAATCGTTTTTCACCCTCAAAGCTCTTCATTTTTTTTTTTAATAATTTTTTTTCCCTCATTCTTATTCTCCATTGCGAATTCTACGAGAAAATATATCATTTGATATTGATAAATTACCGCGGAGATAAATAAAAAAGCTCGAAGAAACGGCTCCAAGGAATTAAAGGGGAAAATTCGTGCGATGAAACGTGCAGTCAAAGATTCTTTTTCTCATACTCTCAACAACATCAAAGCCATATCTCTTTATTTTTCCATTTATTTTTTTTCTTCTTTTAAATCATGTTTTTTTTTCGTCTTTTTTTCGTATTATTTATTTACAACCATTTTACTCGTCCTATAGTTAGTAGTAAGTTTGCTGAATTTTTTTTTTCTTTCTCTTCCTCTTCATCTCTGTTATTATTTATGTGCCATTTGAAGACGATGTGCGCCCGTGTGAGACTTACATAAAAAAATTAATTTTCATACAGCGATTTTGGTGTTACTTATGAAATTACGTTTTTCTTCCTTATCATCGATGCTTTGTGTTTTATTCAATTTTTTCAATTCTCAGTTTTTTTTTGTTTTTCAGCTTCTCGCGACACAATCGGATACTCGAAGACGTCGAGAAATCGGAGAATCTGTGAAAATCTTCGAGCCCTTGATTGTCCTGTTTTTTTTTTTTTTTTTAACTCTCATCGATCATTATATTTTATTTTTTAAAATTTTCCTCGACGTTAACGCTAAACTTACGCTGAGATCTATTGGGTTACACAATCCGTCTACATCGGCCTTCGTTTAATTATTACAAACCTTATCACTTAAAGGGTGTTTTTTTTTCAATGTGTGTGTTATCAATATTTTTTTAGTTACCGCTGTTATCATTTTTTTTCCTTTTTTTTATGCACAGATATTTCGGTGAATTGCTGCCAATGATTCCACTTTCTCTTTCCTCACTTATTTACAATTACAAACGCCGTATTTTACAATCACAATATCTATTACACGTAAAATCTTTCCCTTAAGAATAAATCTATATAGTTGCGGTATTTATTTAAACATTTTTTTTTCCTCAATCGCTCACTTTCGTTTTTGTCGTTACTTCAGTTTCCTCATTTTTCCTCAGACACGCTCGATGAATAAAATTGTTGTCAAATTTTTTATCGTTTCAAAGAATATAATTCCTAACATCTCTCAGAAGCAAAAACGTTTCGTTCAAATTTCTACATTGCAGAATCTTTTTTTTTTTAATGCTCAACGAGAAACGCGATTAAATAAATGGGGGAAATGGAATAGAAATTTGTAGAATAGAGGCTTTTCCTGGGAAATGAACGAAAGAGCACACTTGGATAAAAATAATTGAAACGGAGGTCGAAAGTGTTTTTTTGTTTTCAAAATTCACAATTAACTCAACGCTCGCATCGAATGTGCAATTTTTCATTCATTTCCCGTAAAAGGAGAAAAAAAAATTGACGTCAAACTCAACATTTCGTGAAAAACTTTTCTCAATGGGAAAACATCTTTGAGATTGTTTTCTCTTTTTTTTTTACATTCGTTTCTTTTTGTTCGTTGCAATCTGAGCCTTCGATACAAAAAACAATCGACAAGAATTTCGACGACAAAAAAAAATGTAAACGACTTTAAAAATCGAAGAGCTCGTTACCGATGAAAAAAAAGAAAAAAAAAATGAAATAGAGACAAGAGTTTTCATTTTTGGATCTACAAAGGAAAAACACTGAAAAAGGGTCGTTTTTCTTGAAGAGAACAAAAATTATGACTAACACGGTTGGAACAATAATTAATAAACACATTTTAAGAAAATCAGATATGGATGGAAAGAAAAAAAAAGTCGAAAAAAACTAATTCCAGACTCAGACTCAGAATTTTTCTTTCGGCTCTTTTCTCGCCAATGGACAAATTTCACCCTATAATTCTTTTTTTAAATATTATATATATATATGTATATATGAAGTTTAGTGCACCTCGTTTACAATTTTTTTTTTTACGAGAACAAACTTATAATCTTAAAGCCTAAACGATCCGCGTTATTGCGGCCTTTTTTCTTTTAATTTAATTTTCCATTCACTCAGACTTCAGAAGAAACCCACAAAGAAAAAAAATACACACTGTAGCGTTAACCCTAGATTAAGTTGATTCTCTAACTTGTACAAATTTCCTCGATTTCCTCAGATTGCCTCAAAGAATTTTTATTTTTTATTTTTCTCAAACTAACATGAAGAATAATCTTTTTGACCTTTTTATAAATTGCAAAAAATAACAAACAAGATGAAAGACTTGTTCAAATTGCTCGAAATTTTTTTGTGTTTTTTTTTGTCATTTAATTTTTCACTCTCTTAATAATTCGCAAAAATCGCGTGAGATCCTTCGTTTTACTATCAGCAAGTCAGCAATATATATATATTTTTTTAATATATTGATATATATGTGTATACTACCTCTTTGCTTTTCGTTTCCGGTTTCTCTGATGAAGTTGATTTTTTTTTCGCGTGCAAATTAAAAGAAAAAATAAGGTCGTGAATTCTCGAGTCAACGAAGAAATCCAAAGGAAATGGTTAGTCACCATAGCTCATTTTTTTGTCACTTTTCACATGAATTTGGAATATTTTTTTTTTTTACAATCCGTATGATTTTTTTTTTCGAGACATATTTAAAAAAAAAAAACATTTATTCTCACTATAATCTAGATCGCAGCTCGCAACAATTTAATGGACATCATTTTGTGTATTTCTTCCTGTCTGATTGGAGCAAGTTTAGAATTTGCAAATTTTGCGAAATTTTCGAAATACGATTGTACTCGAAGATTTTGGACGAGAAAAATCGAGAAATGACAAATTTTTATTGCCGATCAATTTTTCCCTATTCCCAATCTTTCACGACAGCAAAACGCAAATATTGTGCGATGGAAGAGGGGAAGAGAAAAGAAGAAATATAAATTAGAGTATGGAAAACAAAAAAAAAAAAATTCTCGCCTATCGGATGAAACTTTGATTTTTCATCTGCGAGCCTCGTTTTAGCAAAGACTTAAATTTATCAGTGGAGAAAATTAT
This sequence comes from Alloplasta piceator, assembly GCA_946863875.1. Classification (NCBI taxonomy): domain Eukaryota; kingdom Metazoa; phylum Arthropoda; class Insecta; order Hymenoptera; family Ichneumonidae; genus Alloplasta; species Alloplasta piceator. Next base: position 34,634,628 of record OX333078.1, on the reverse strand, counting down.
ATTTTTTCCAAAATCAACTCGAGAAACCTTTCAAAAATTAATATCTCATGTCGCAGAAATTGTATGTTTTTTTAAAACCTTTTAGTAAATTCCAGAATTCTTGAACATTTTTTGAAAAAACCTCAAAATGGGTATTTTTGGGGATCTTGATTTTAATTTTCGTGATTTATTCCAGCCATTTAGATTCAATGTTTGAATTTTGAATGATTCGAGATTTTAGAAAATCTCAAAACATTTCAGAATCATTTTGGAACGCATTCAAGAAAATGAGCGAAAATCCACTCAAATTGGAAAAGGTAAAGGTGAAATTATGGAAAAAAGGAAGAATCCACAAAATATATAATTCTCAATCATTGAAAAAAAGTCAATTTTGCTTCTATAACTGATTTTTTTTCAAAAAATAATAATTTCTACACTTTAATGATAATCTACGAAGTTCCAGCGATGATTTGTTTAAAGTAAAAAACTAAAGTTTCATTCGATGGGTAAAACAAGGATTTTTGTTGGCGTTCTCTAAAATATAGATCTACAAAAATTCGCACAAAACGGATTAAACATAAAAAAAAAAAGAGGTAACTCATACAATGGAGTATCGAACAAAAAGACTTGCGCAGCACTATAAAGTTGGTAAGCTCTAAAAAAATAAAACTTTATCTTCCTCCGGTGTTTTTTTTTTTGCAATTAAATAATTTAATATAATACAAGTTCACAATAATAACTCTCATTCGTCGGTATGATTGTGTCATCGATACGAGCTAAATCCACTAGCAGACTATTAATTTTCGCTAAACGTTTTTTTTTTCAATTTTTCACTAACTTTATTAATTTTTTTTCTTCGCTCAAGCACTCGATTAAACATTAATCGCAATGGGCCGAGATTTAACACACACGCAATGAAATCGACGAAATCTCCTTTTTTTTTCTTCTTCCTTCGATCGATCAATATAATTTTTTTGTACTTTTTTTTTGTCGTTTTTGCCAATTTTTCCTCGCCAAACTCCGAATTTCCTGTCCTCAATGATTCACGTTTAATTTTATTTAACAAATCGTTGATACAAGCAAAATGTCGATCAAATAAATTGCCCTTACTACAAAACAGAGTTGTAAATAATTATTTTCATAATGCATTACTATATTCATTACCCATTACATAATGTGAAATGGACAAGTGTACCATTACAGAATACAAGTGTAATGAATGCGTGTTCCATTACATATAAAAAAAAGTAATGTGTAATGGATGAATTTGCCATTACAAATAAAAAAAGTAATGTGTAATGGATGAATGTGCTATTACAAATAAAATAAATGGATGAGTGCTCCATTACAAATTACAATTGAAAAAAAAGTAATTCGTTGTGGAGTGCTCCATTACAAATTACGATTGAAAAAACAAGTAATTCATTGTGGAGAATATTCCATTACAAATTGTCGTAGAAACACACTAATTTGTAATGGAATATTCTCGACTAAAAATTACTTTTTTCAATTGTAATTTGTAATGGAGCACTTATTCATTACACGTTACTTTTTTTTACTTGTAATGGCGCATGTAACCATTACGCATTACTTTTATTATCTGTAATGGAACATGCATACATTACAACATTACTTTTTTTATTTGTAATGGAACACGCATCCATTGCACATTACTATTTTCATTTGTAATGGAACATTCATTAATTACACGTAACATTTGTAATATGTAACGGAAAACTGATCCAATACACATTGCTCAAAGTAATGGGTAATTGGTTTTACATTATTTTCACAACTCTGCTACAAAACCGACGATTTATGCAAATTAAGTTTCTCTTCTCATTCCCCTTCTTCTCTTGATGAGTTACACAATTACAAATTTTCAAAACACGTCCAAAAACAAGCTCCAGAGACTTCAAGCACAAAAATCGGCTCCTCAATATTGCGATTTTTCATTCATCATTCATCATTTTTTGCGTTTGCTCACAACGAATTTTCTCGAATAACGAGAAGAACGAAAAAAACAAAATCACAAAACCACCACGACATTATTCTCATAATAATTGACGAATTTATTTTCTTTCTTCATTCGAGTGAATCGACGTCGAATCCGCTCGTTTCATGGGCGATTATCCCAAACGTTTTATTCTTCTCTCTTATCATTATTCAAAATTAGAAGAAAAAATAAACGTCCCAAAATTCGGTTGAGGATTATCGTTCACTCGAATTTCCATCTTCGCATTGGATATAGTATTCTTGTGTTTGTTATTGACTAAACAAGCCTACCTATATCGAAGGATTACAAATGTTTTGCATGTTTTTTTTACTCCCTCATCATTTTTTTCTTTTTTCCCTTCCAACGTTTTTTTCCCTCGTGAACGTGAAAATCAATTTGCATCGCGAAATCATTAGTAAATAGCTAATAATTATATAGTTATTATTATTATTATTATTATTATTATTAATATTATTATATTGGCAGATAATGGATCTACGTATCTTTTACCAACGATTAATGACTGAATGTGGAAAAATATAAAACTTAACTAAATGTACATCAACGGTTTCTTTTCAAACCCCCGTTTTTTTCATTTTTTTTTTCTCTCTCATCCCTCCCCTTCGTCCTCTTCAATTCTCTCTCTCTCACATTCGCACAACATTCACACTTTACTAACATCGTCTCACGCAAATATCACTCATCGTCCCAATTTACTTTTTCCCCCCGTTCTCTGCGGCAATATGTTTAGTTTTTTTTTCAATTTTTTTTTCTTTTTTTTTTTCGTCGTTTTTTCTTTCCAAATTTACATAAAGTACAAACTTATGAAAACCGGAAAATGTAACACAATAGTCAGTGTGTAGCATCATCGAAGTTATCCTTTAAGTTATTATGGATATATAGATATGCATATATATATATATATTCCTCTATGGATATATATACACATATTTATATATGATATATTTAGCTAATTTACATGGTCACACTTGTGTGTCCGTCGATTACACAATCGCCTCGTTTTTCATCGTCGTTTTAAAAATCGTTATAATTGTAATTTTCACGAATTGTTTTTCGCATTGTTTTTTTTTTTTTTTTCATTAACTCTCGCTCGATGACGAAATCCGGATCGAAACGCGTTGTCGAAAAAATATTTTTCATACCACGTTCTTGCGGATATTGTTTTTTTTTTTACATTTTGTTTTTCTTTATTATCATTTATCTCTATTAGTTTTTTTTCGTCGTTTTATTATTTATAAATCGTCCGTTGGAATGTCCCAACTGCGAACCACCGTTTTTCACGAATGCCGAATCATTGTTTATCGTCCTTTTGTTATTCGCGTTATTATTCGCATTATTTAACGTTCATTGAGGTTTATTTACCGTTTTTACTTTTGTAATTTTTTGCGGGTGTTTTTTTTTTCATACGATTATTATCGTCGTTGATAATGCGCATTGTGAAACACGATTCTGCGGCAATATCGTCCAGCGCGTCCAGACATTCGTCCAAGTCCTGCCCGGTATCAGTGGATTTATTAACAGCAGCGAATTGAAACATTATAATGTTTCCTCAAACGCAGCCATCAAATCACTTTGCATGTTCATGTCAATCTTGTTTGCCATCTGAAAATACAAATTATTTCCTATTCTCTCTGACGAATTCTCATCGAATCAAAATCACGACGTTTCGATAAGTCAATTATTTTTCTCGATTGATTCTTGAATATGAAAAAAAAGAAGCCCGTTTGTTAAACAAAATGCAGATTCATCGTCGCGCAATCGAGAACTTGCAGCGATAGATTCTTTGGTTTGTTTGTGATAGATGGAAAAATATGGAAATGGAATTGTACAGTGCTGGCCATTAATTGCCTGCAAATATTTGAAAGATTCTTGAAAAGGATCTTAGAATCTTGGAAAGAATCTTAGAATCTTGGAAAGAAGCTTCGGAAGAATCGCGGATAGGATCCGGAGCAAGATTCTGTCAAAGATTCTTCCCAAAATGCTAAAACTCAAGATTTTCTCTTCAAGATTCTCTTGAAGATTCTTCCGAAGAATCTTCGAAGGAATCTTCAAAAGAATCTCTTTAAGTTTCTCTTCAAGATTCTCTTCAACATTCTCTTTAAGATTCTTCGAAAGAATCTTAGAATCTTGGAAAAATCTTCGAAAGAATCACGGATACGATCCAGAGCAAAATTCTTCCAAAGATTCTTCCCAAGATTCTAAGATTCTTTTAAAGATTCTCTTCAAGATTTTTTTAAAGATTCTCTTCACGATTCTTTTAAAGATTCTCTTCAAGATTCTTTTCAAGATTCTTTTCAAGATTCTCGTCAAGATTCTCTTCAAGATTTTCTCCAAGATTCTTTTCAAGATTCTTTTCAAGATTCTCTTCAAGTATCTCTTCAAGATTCTCTTTAAGATTCTTCCAAAGAAACTTTGAAAGAATGTGTGAAAGAATCTTCGAAAGATTCTTCCCAAGATTCTAAGATTCTTTTCAAGATTCTAAGATTTTTTTCAAGATTCTAAGATTCTCTTCAAGATTCTTTTCAAGATTCTCTTCAAGATTCTTTTCAAGATTCTCTTCAAGATTCTTGTCAAGATTCTCTTCAAGTTTCCCTTCAAGATTTTTTTCAAGATCCTCTTCAAGATTCTCGTCAAGATTCTCTTCAAGTTAATTTTCAAGTTGCTCTTCAAGATTCTCTACAAGATTCTCTTCAAGATCCTCTTCAAGATTCTCGTCAAGATTCTCTTCAAGGTTCTCTTCCAGATTCTCTCCAAGATTCTTTTCAAGATTCTCTTCGAGATTCTCGTCAAGATTCTCTTCAAGTTGCTCTTCAAGATACTCTTTAAGAAACTTTGAAAGAATCTGTGAAAGAATCTTCGAAAGAATCTTTGAAAGAATCTGTAAAAGAATCTTTGAAAGAATCACGGATAGGATCCGGAGCAAGATTCTTTGAAAGATTCTTCTCAAGACTCTAAGATTCTTTTCAAGATTCTCTTCAAGTTTCTCTTCATGTTTCTCTTCAAGATTCTCTTCAAGATACTTTTCAAGATTCTTTTGAAGATTCTCTCCAAGACCCCCTTCAAGATTCTCACCAAGATTCTTTTCAAGATTCTCTTCAAGATTCTCTTCAAGTTTCTCTTCAAGATTCTCTTCAAGTTTCTCCTCCAGATTGTCTTCAAGATTCTCTACAAGATTCTTTTCAAGATTCTCTCCAAGATCCTCTTCAAGATTCTCACCAAGATTCTTTTCAAGATTCTCTTCAAGATTCTCTCTAAGATTCTTTTCAAGATTCTCTCCAAGATTCTTTTCAAGATTCTCTTCAAGTTTCTCTTCAAGATTCTCTTTAAGTTTTCAAGATTCTCTCCAAGATTCTTTTCAAGTTTCTCTTCAAGTTTCTCTTCAAGATTCTCTTTAAGATTCTTTTCAAGATTCTCTTCAAGATTCTCGTCAAGATTCTCTTCAAGTTTCTCTTCAAGATTCTCTCCAAGATTCTCTTTAAAATTCTTTGGAAACATCTTTGAAAGATTCTTCCGAAGAATCTTTGAAAGAATCTTAGAATCTTGGAAAGAATCTGATATTTTTTTCAACATTCTTTCAAAGATTTGCAGGCATTAATGGCCAGCAGTGTATGATTCTCGATGGCTGAATTATTTATTGTGGAATGATGTGAGATCCAAACTTACCGCCTCGCGTCGTCGTCGCTCTTGCTCGCGTAGCCTCTGACGTTCTCTCTCGGCCGCCGCTTTATCCTGACCCGAGGATTGACTCGGGCTACTGCTGTCCGTGTCGGTCGATACCTTGACCTCCTCGGCACGCGCAGCCTGAACTATTCCCTGCACCGGTTGCTGATCCGTCACGGTCTTCATCATCTTCTCGAGCGCGTCCTCCTCCTCCCGTTCCTTTCTTCTCTCGTTTTCCTGGCGCAATCTCTCACGCTCGGCCTGTTCCTTCTGTTGTCGACGCATCTCCTGCTGTTCCATCAATGCCCGTTGCTGAATATCCGCGAAAATGTAGGAAAAACATCATGATTAATCATTTTTCATTTGATAATAGAGCGAAATTTGTAGCTGCATCGAGCTTTATGACAATTCCTTGGTTTAAATTTTATATCATTTTGTAGTTTGTTGCAAAAAGCTTTTGATGAATCTAATTTTCATAAATGTTGTGATATCACTCAAAATTTGACTAAAAGTAGTTTAGAGGATGAAATGATTTGCTTTATTAAACGCAAATTTCATTATATTAAAACTTGTTTTTTTACACCGCTAATCTGAAGATTCAAAAAAAGTGCAACTTCGAAACTTGCACATCCCTTCAGTCCATTTTATGTTCAGAAGGAAGGAAAAAATTGGAAAAGATACTGGCTCATAGAAGATAATTTGCAAATGCCTAAAAAGGATGCGAAAATAATATTTTCGTGATACAAAGTTTTCAATTTTTCTCGTCAAAGGATTTGGATATGTTTAAAACGTCAAAAAATGTTTGGATTTGTGAATGAAATGGACGGATTCAGGCTCCTTCCAACTTTGACGTTAACTCGTAATGATCAGCATGGGTCAAATTGACCCGGACTTTTTTTTTATCGAATATTAAAAGTTTACGACAGATAAACAGTCGTATTTTTTTTATAAACTATTATTTTAATGAAAGTACTATATGAACTATTTTTTTAATGAAAGTACTATAACTCAAGAGTATCATGCTAAATTTTTATGAAAAAATATTGAAAATTGAAAAAGTTATGAATTTTTAAGTAGAAAACCGTATTTTTCTACACTTTTTTTTCAAAAATTTTTTTCAGTACTTAAAAATTAAAAAAATACAGCTTCATCGACGAGAGTATATTTTTCAATGTTCAAATTAGGTCTCTGAATTTTTATACGGAAATATACCGCGTCGTGTTGTTTCAGTAATCGCTCAAAGTTGGCTCGGGTCAAATTGACCCAGTGTGACTATTATGATATTCTGGACCAGTGTGATCATTACGAGTTAAAAAAAAATTCTCAAGAGTATAATTCAAGGAATTTTCAAGATATGGTAGACACTCCATAGACACTCCAAAATATTTGCTAGTGAGTTTAGTGACAAAAATCGTTAAAAATTGCCTGAAATTTCGAATACTTTCAAAAAGTCTCCATAAAGTATCTCAGGAATTTTCGATATGCCAATTTTGTAGTTTTTCTTCACATTTGAGTTTACTAACCCTGTCCTGTTTTTCTTTGGCTTGTTTCTTGAATGCCTGGAAAGAATCTCGTGCGGCACTTTTCATATTGCTTCCAGCAGCCGACTGTGGACTCGATGCCTGTGCCAAAGACGACCACGATGATGCGTTCTTAACATTTTGCTCCACAGTCTATAAACGCCGATAAAGAAAAAAAAACATAATTTAATTTCATTCTATTTTCAAACCAAGAATACAAATTGGACAAAACTTCAAAAAAGGTCTGGAACGTTTTTTTATGCCATTTCGTCGAAAGTCAATGTAAACTAATTTAACAAACGGCATTTTAAAGGGGAAGAATTCAGCTTCATTTCCTGTGTTAAAAATTATTTTTACATTTTTTTTTTTTTAGATTTGGACTCTATTTTGAAAACAACTGTTTTTTGCCTTTTTCCCCTCTTTTCAGGTGCACCCATTTTCTAGAAGAATTTTTTTAGATACATTTTTACGATTGGATTCGTAAAGGGGAAAGTTTGAGCTTCAATTTCCTTTTTTTGAAAACTTTGAGCGATTTTTTTTGTCAAAGTTATTCTGTTTTTTTGTGAAAAAAAGAGGAAATTTGCAAAATCCCGTATAACACGAAAACAAAGAGGATTCACGAAAAACTTCAAGATAGCAAATACCTGCGTCTGTTTTCGTTGAGTTCAGAGGAATTTTTTCAGATTTTCTTTTCCAAAATTTTGTTTTCAAAAGCTAGAAACAAAAAACATGTTTGGGCCCAATTACCTTGTTTTTGAAAGCCGAGGCAAAGTTGGCCGCGGGATTCTTCGAATCTGGCGGTGTCATATTTTTTCCGGGATACATTTGTGTGCCCGAATGATTGCACATCGGTGGCATTCCTAACGCGCTCATCTCTGCAAAAAAAGCTCCCGCTAGAGAAACGACAGAGCGTTCGAGGAAAAACACAACGATGAATTAGTAAAGCCGTTAGTTTGCACAGTTTTGCGTGTCGATAAACAATAAAAATGGGGTGAAGATGAAAGAGTGCGTTAAACATTGAGCAACAATCGCAAAATCGTTTTTTTTAAAAATATTTTATGACAATATGAGAATCATTTGAAAAGATTATTTGAGATGTTCACGCCCAATTTCCATCTTTAAAAAATGGTACCTTCCATATATTAAAAATCCCATGAAAATTAATGGTCAGAGAAAATCAATTATCTCATCCATGTAAAGAACGTGAAAAATAAATTTATTCATAGGTCAAAAAATTGGTCACTAGAACAAAGTCCTTAAAACTCATGACAAAAATAATTCTGTGCCAAAATAATTGGAATTCGAATAATCAACGTAATCAACGAAAAAAAAATCTTTCAAAGAATCTTTTTAAGATTCCTTCAAAGATTCTTTGGAAGATTTTTTCAAAGATTCCTTCAAAGATTCTTTGGAAGATTTTTTTGTCGCATCGGTCGAGAATCTTCCGAAGAATCTGTGAAAGAATCTTTAAAAGATTCTGTGAAAGAATGAGGTTTCTTCAAAACCTCACCAAAAACTAAAAACTGATCAAGTCGTGTTAATGTTCGAAAAAAAAAGAAATTTGAGAAAATTGAAAATCTTTATTTAGAAAAAAGACAGAATATCAAAAATAAAAATGATCCTCATGGCCAAAGTCCGTTTAAAAATGGCGTTAAATCTTGGAAAAATCCATTCGAAGAATCTTGGAAAGATTCATTTGAAGATTCTTTACATCAGTCTTTCCAAGATTTTTTCAATTAACCTTTCCAAGATTCTTTACATCATCAGTCTTTCCAAGATTTTTCCAATTAATCTTTCCAAGATTTTTCCAATTAATCTTTCCAAGATTTTTCCAATTAATCTTTCCAAGATTTTTCCAATTAATCTCTCCAAGATTTTTCCAATTAATCTTTCCAAGATTTTTCCAATTAATCTTTCCAAGATTCTTTGAGTAAATCTTTCCAAGATTCTTTAAATGAATCTTTCCAAGGTTTTTTGAATGAATTTTTCCAAGATTCTTAAAATGAATCTTTCCTAGGTTCTTTGAATGAATCTTTCCAAGATTCTTCCAATTAATGTTTCCAAAATTCTTCAAATGAATTTTTCCAAGATTTAACGCCGTGTTGAAACGGTCCTTTTTCTTAATGAACGGATCTTTTTCCTGAAACAAGTTTTTCGATTTTCCCAAATTTCTACTTTTTCGAAAATTGACTCGAATTTGTCAATTTTTAGTTTTTCGCAAGGTTTTGAAGAAACCTCATTCTATCAAAGAATATTTTACAGATTCTTTCAAAGAGTCTTCGACAGATTCTCGTCCGATGAGACAAAAGAATCTTTAAAAAAATCTTTCAAAGAATCTTAAAAAGATTCTTAGAATCTTGGAAAGAATCTTTCAAAGATTCTTTTTTTTCGACGCGGTATGATTCAATCTCAACAGAGCTTTGGTTTAAAAACATAAAATAGTATTCAAAAATTCAAATATCCGAAAGTTTAATTAAATTTCATTTCAATTATACAAGAAAATGCATCAACAAACTTTGAATTGATTTTAATTCCATAAAAAAATGCATCACACGAATAAACTCGTTCATCCAAATGTCCGACCTTTCCAACATTGACGAATCAGCAAAGCGTGCTAAAAAAACGCTCACGATCGATGATACAAATCAGAGCTGGGCAATACTTGAAAGTACTCGGTACTTGCAGGTACTTGAAGTACAGTACTTGCAAGTACGAAGTACTTCAAAAGTACTTCAAGTATTGTACTTAAATTTTTCAAGTACTTCCTGTACTCGAAGTACTGTACTTGAAAATTTCAAGTACTTTTCTGTACTTGAAGTACTTTTTTCAAGTACAAGTATCAAGTACTTTTGAATGTGTCTTGCTGACATTTTCAGAAATGTGTTTTTTTTTTGTTTCAAAAATATGAATTTTTGAATTTTGGTAAAACTTTTTGTTTACCTCCAAGTTAAGTAAAGTTGATCAATCATGTAATTTTGACTGCTGAAAATTACAAAATTACATGATTGCTCGACTTAAAAAAAATCATATTTTTGAAAAAAAAAACACCTTTCTGAAAATTTCAGGATCTTTTCGAATCAGTACAAGGTATTATATTTAAAAAATTTAAAAAACGATTTAAAAAAATTCAAGATTCTCCAAATTCATCATTTTTCAAAAAATTTTGTCGGAATATATTTTTTTTTTCGTAGCCCCGAGTATACTCTTCAAGACGAAACGAACGATTTTTCATAACTATCATAGTTATCAAGATATTTAGAAAAAAAAATTGAAAAACGGTTAAATTTTGAATTTTGCACAACTTTTGGAGAAAAACAATTTTTTATTTTTTTTCCTTTCGGTAGAACTTGGTTTTATGATAAAACAAAACTTCTGACTAAATTTCATCGAAATTGAAAGTGATCGATTCCAACTCTTGGTCGATTTGGCATGGAATGATCAAAGTACCAGAATTTACGAGACGTGCCCGAAAACTTGAAAAGTACTTGACACTGGCACTTGATTTTTTTTTCAAGTACTTGTACTTCAAGTACTCGTCTTTGCGAGTACTTGCGAGTAACAAGTACTTCGTACTTCAAGTACCACCGGTACTTGATACTTCAAGTACCTACGGTACTTTGTACTTGACACTTAGAAGTACTTTCAAGTACTTCGCCCAACTCTGACGCAAATAAAACCACGGAAGAAAACCTCAACGCGAAAATTGAACTCACCATCCATCGCCTTTTGGGTCATTGGAACCTGCGATATGGAAGTTGGTTTTTCGTCCTTTTTCATCGGTATCTGTGGCAATTGATTGCTCATGCTGATGGGCATTGGCAGAGGATCGAAAATCGATCCCATGCCGCTCATGTTCATGCCGGACATGTTCAAACCGGGTATTCCATTGTTATTTAGCATATTTGGGGGTGACGCCTCGCGTTTGATCCCCGAAAAACCGTTAGAATGTTGTTGTTGTTGTTGTTGTTGTTGTTGTTGTTGCTGCTGCGGTATTGTCATATGAGAATTTTGCATACTCGTCATTTGCGACGTCGTGTTTATCATGTTTTCCAATTGATTGTGTATCGCCGACATATATGGGCTCGTCATGCTCATATTTCCCAGATTGAGATTCGTCGGCATTCCGCTCGACATCATATTCACAGGATTTTTCATGTCACCGAGCAAACCCATGTTGGAATTGTTGATCCCCGGATGAATGTTTTGCTGCTGCTGCTGCTGCGGTTGTTGTTGCTGTTGTTGTTGTTGTTGTTGTTGTTGTTGTTGTTGCTGTTGTTGTTGTTGCTGCGGCTGCATCATTGAAATGTGGGGCTCTTTCTTCATATTAGTTAACGTTTGCTCCAGTCCTGAATGGGATGTCGTTACGGACGCTGTTTCAAATTACGTAATCGTTCAAATAAATATCACAATCAACTTTCGTGCATTCTCAATTATTTCTTTGGTTTTTTTTTGTTCTTCTTCCGAATCGTTAATAATCATGCTTTGTTTTATTGTTTTTTGGTAGTACTTTTCTCATTCAAAGGGGTTTTTTTTTCTCTCCCTTTTCCCTTCCATTATCCACTAGAGGCGGAATTTCGAAGAATCTAATTTTGAGGATCAGTGATGTTAAAGAAAGAAGATCGATGTCCAATCGATTGTTTAAAAAAAATATTTTGACAAAAGTATGTCCGAGCATCGAACGTTTCAATCATTTTGCAATATGAAAAATGCACTGTGAAGGGTAAAGAAAAAACAAATGGTGATTTTAGTCTATACTTTTTTAATTTACCATTAATTCAATCGGTTTTATATTTACGTTTGGAATATATTAAAAACAAAAATTGCTGTAGATTTCATAATTTTTTTTAATAAAATGTCTTATCGTTCGGAGAGAGTAATTCACGTTTAAGGGGAGATTGAATACTGACATTGTCACATCGAAAACTTTGTTTGACGACAATTAATGGAAAACAATGAAATTTTGATTGAGAAGAATAATTTATTGCTTTTAAAAAATTGATTATCATAAATCGATTTAAAAAGAAGAAAACGTCGGAACGTCGATTAATTCAATTATTTTGAAACGTGATAATGCATTGTACAGGATAAAAAAAAAGGAATCTCAACTTTAGTCTATACTTTAGTCCACGATCAAAACTTGTTTTGGCTTCATTTTTATGTTTGGAATATATTGAAGACCAAAATTCATGTAGATTTCAATATTTTCTTTACTAAAATATCTTTTGCATCCATAGAAAGTAATTCGCACGGTTTAAGGGGGAGATTAAATACCGACGTTATTACATCTAAATCAGAGTTGTGAAAATAGTAATGTAAAAGTAATGCATCGCCCATTACTTTGAACAATGTGTATTGGATAAGTTTTCCGTTACAAATTACAAAAGTAACGTGTAATGAATGAAGGTTCCATTACAAATGAAAATAGTAATGTGTAATGGATGCGTGTTCCATTATGAATAAAAAAGTAATGTGTAATGTATGCATGTTCTCCATTACAAGTAATAAAAGTTATGTGTAATGGTTGCAGGTGTCATTACAAATAAAAAATAACATGTAACGAATGAGTGCTCCATTACAAATAACAATTGAAAAAAAAAGTTGTGATGGAATATTCTCCACTACAAATTACATTTGAAAACAACGTTGTAATGGAATATTCTCCACTGCAAATTACTTTTTTTTAAATTGTAATTTGTAATGGAGCACTCATTCGTTACACATTGCTTTTTTTATTTGTAATGGCACTTGCATCTATTACAAATTACAGTTTTTTATTTGTAACGGCACATGTATCCATTACACATTACATTTTTTTTATTTGTAATGGAGTAATGTATGCATGTTCTCCATTACAAGTAATAAAAGTTATGTGTAATGGTTGCAGGTACCATTACAAATAAAAAATAACGTGTAATGAATGAGTGCTCCATTACAAATAACAATTGAAAAAAAAGTTGTAATGGAATATTCTCCACTACAAATTACAATTGAAAAAAACGTTGTAATGGAATATTCTCCACTGCAAATTACTTTTTTTTAAATTGTAATTTGTAATGGAGCACTCATCCGTTACACATTGCTTTTTTTTATTTCTAATGGCACATGCATCTATTACAAATTACATTTTTTTTATTTGTAACGGCACATGTATCCATTACACATTACATTTTTTTTAATTTGTAATGGAGTAATGTATGCATGTTCTGCATTACAAGTAATAAAAGTTATGTGTAATGGTTGCAGGTACCATTACAAATAAAAAATAACGTGTAATGAATGAGTACTCCATTACAAATTACAATTAGAAAAAAATAATGTGTCGTGGAAAATATTCCATTACAAATTAGTGTGTTTCTACGACAATTTGGAGCAAGATAAGTTTTTGTATCAAGTTTTTGTTAACTTTACTATCGTAATTGTAAATGTATGAACAGTGATTTTTTGGAGTAATTTTTACTCCATTCTTCAAATGTAATTTGTAATGGAGTAATCCTTTACACATTACTTTTTTTATTTGTAATGGAACACGCATTCATTACACATTACTCTTGTACTTTGTAATGTTACACTTGTCTATTTCACATTATGCAGCGTAATGGTTAATGAATACAGTAATGCATTATTTACATCTCTGATCTAAATATCCAGCAAACTTTCTCGGACACGACTGAATAGAACCCAACAAAATTTCGACAATGCAACGGAATTAAAAAACCCCCTTTTTTTGCAACTCAAAAACACTCTCGTCAACGAAAAATATCTCCAAATTCTCGTTTTAAATAATTATTCCGAAGTCAGCAGGTCTCTATTCATAATACTCTGTTAATAGTAAAAATTCCATTGATATCCATTGATCCATGTCCAAGAAGCTTTGAATTGATATTTTGAGGTGACAACACGTCGGTCTTCAACTTTCCTTCAATAAAAAAAAAACTCGATACATTGATGATCGATTAATCGTTATACAGAATGATCTAAGAATGGATTATCACCAGAAAAAAAAAACCGATGTTTGAACAATCGAATCGTCGATAGCTAATCGAATGCTAGCTTGGAGGAAGCTCGTCGTTAATTTTGCTTCTGCTTTTGTTTTCCATCAGCGGATGATTTTTATTTTTTTTAATTCGTGGTATATAGTACCTAGGGCATTGTAGGGCTGCATGAGATCCGCCTGTTGTTGGTTCATGGACGTGCCGTCATTCGGTCCGGCGATTGTATTGACGCTCGGGAATGAACTGACCGTCGTCGGTGGTTGTTGCATTGGTTGCGTCTGCGTCAACGGAGCTGGTGGAGGTGGCGGCGGCGGCGCCAACGGCGCCGATGTCACCAGAGATGACATCACCGAATTGGCATTGACGTTCGTCGGTGTCACGCTCGACGATGCTGTCGGCACTGTCATCGACGCCGTTGTCGTTGGATTGGACGTTACTGGTGGCGTTGGTATGACCTTCTTCACCGGTGCGGCCGTTGCCATTGCACTTGGACGTTGCGGCTGCGCCGGCATCGAGGCGTGACTCGCTATTGGTATCGTTTGACCCGATGTCACTGCCGTTACCGGTATCACCTGGGACTGCTGACTTACTGCCGTTGGGATCACTGGAAATTCAAAGTTTCGTTGTTAATTTTCACTCCCCACTTCTCAATCGTAAGAATCATGCCACATGGAAAATGGAAGTTTTTTATTAGAAGGATGACCGTGGAAAATTCAGAATTTTCTTCAATTGAAAATTTAATTTTTGTTGAATTTTATTATCAGTTAATCAGTTTCATTATCAATTTTCACTCCCCACTTCTCAATCGTAAGAATCATGCCACATGGAAAATGGAAGATTTTTATTAGAAGGATGACCGTGGAAAATTGAGAATTTTGTTTAATTGATAATTCAATTTTTATTCAATTAAAAACAAATAAATAATGGTGGGATTTTATAAAACACATTTAATTTATTCAGTTTCATTATCAATTTCCACTCCCCACTTCGCAATCATACGAATCATGCCACATGGAAAATGGGAGATTTTTATTAGAAGGATGAGCACGGAAAATTAAGAATTTTCCTTAATTAAAAATTTAATTTTTATTCAATTAAAAATAAATAAATAATGGTGGGATTTTATAAAACTCATTTCATTGATTTAGTTTTATTATCAATTTTCACTTCCCACTTCTCAATCATACGAATCATGCCACATGGAAAATGGAAGATTCATGTTATCAGGATGACAATGGAAAATTGAGAATTTGCTTTAATTGAAAATTTAATTTTTATTCAATTAAAAATAAATAATGGTGGGATTTGATAAAACTCATTTCATTTATTCAGTTTCATTATCAATTTCCACTCCCCACTTCTCAATCATACGAATCATGCCACATGGAAAATGGAAGTTTTTTATTAGAAGGATGACCGTGGAAAATTTAGAATTTTCTTCAATTGAAAATTTAATTTTTGTTGAATTTTATTATCAGTTAATCAGTTTCATTATCAATTTTCACTCCCCACTTCTCAATCGTAAAAATCATGCCACATGGAAAATGGAAGATTTTTATTAGAAGGATGACCGTGGAAAATTGAGTATTTTGTTTAATTGATAATTTAATTTTTATTCAATTAAAAACAAATAAATAATGGTGGGATTTTATAAAACACATTTAATTTATTCAGTTTCATTATCAATTTCCACTCCCCACTTCGCAATCATACGAATCATGCCACATGGAAAATGGAAGATTTTTATTAGAAGGATGAGCACGGAAAATTAAGAATTTTCCTTAATTAAAAATTTAATTTTTATTCAATTAAAAATAAATAAATAATGGTGGGATTTTATAAAACTCATTTCATTTATTTAGTTTTATTATCAATTTTCACTTCCCACTTCTCAATCATACGAATCATGCCACATGGAAAATGGAAGATTCATGTTATTAGGATGACAATGGAAAATTGAGAATTTGCTTTAATTGAAAATTTAATTTTTATTCAATTAAAAATAAATAATGGTGGGATTTGATAAAACTCATTTCATTTATTCAGTTTCATTATCAATTTCCACTCCCCACTTCTCAATCATACGAATCATGTCACATGGAAAATGGACGATTCATGTCATCAGGATGACCTTGGAAAATTGAGAATTTTCTTTAATTGAAAATTTAATTTTTATTCAATTAAAAATAAATAATGGTGGGATTTGATAAAACTCATTTCATTTATTCAGTTTCATTATCAATTTTCACTCCCCACTTCTCAATCATATGAATCATGCCACATAGAAAATGGAAGATTTTTATTAGAAGGATGACCATGGCAAATTAAGAATTTTCCTTAATTGAAAATTTAATTTTTATTCAATTAAAAATAAATCAATAATGGTGGGGTTTTATAAGACTCATTTAATTTATTCAGTTTCATTATCAATTTTCACTTTCCACTTCTCAATCATACCAATCATGCTACATAGAAAATTGAAGATTCATATATCAGGATAACCAGGGAAAATTAAGAATTTTCTTTAATTGAAAATTTAATTTTTATTCAATTAAAAATAAATAATGGTGGGATTTTATAAAACTCATTTTATTTATTCAGTTTCATTATCAATTTTCACTCCCCATTTCTCAATCATATGAATCATGTCACATGGAAAATGGACGATTTATATTATCAGGATGACCGTGGAAAATTGAGAAATTTCTTTAATTGAAAATTTAATTTTGATTCAATTAAAAATAAATAATTAATGGTGGGATTTTACAAAACTCATTTCATTTATTCAGTTTCATTATCAATTTTCACTCCCCACTTCTCAATCATACGAATCATGCCATATGGAAAATGGAAAATTCATATTATCAGGATGACCGCGGAAAATTAAGAATTTTCCTTAATTGAAAATTTAATTTTTACTCAATTAAAAATAAATAAATAATGGTGGAATTTTATAAGACTCATTTAATTTATTCAGTTTCATTATCAATTTTCGCTTCCCACTTCTCAATCATACCAATCATACCACGTAGAAAATTGAAGATTCATATATCAGGATAACCAGGAAAAATTGAGAATTTTCTTGAATTGGAAATTCTCAATTTTCCCTGGAACAGGAAATAATTATTCAATAAAATTTCTATCAAACAAGTTGAATATATACTCAGTAAAATAACAATAACCGGTCCTTTTATGAACGTAATTACGTTCATAAGAGAAATCCTCAAACATTGACAATTTTTGTTAAGCCTCACAGTGACTTTCCACCTTACAAAAATAATGATCAATGCCCAACATTGAATTTCCAAAAGGCTTATAAATTTTCAGAGGGTCGAAACAGTCGTGTCATACCTTGCTCAATGGTAACAGGATTAGGCTGCGTTACAATGGGCTTTGAAACTGGTCCAGTGGAATTTGTCGTTGGCTGATTATTCATCAGAAGACCTCCGGTGTGATTGATGGCAGCGGGTGCCTAAAAAAAATCATTTCGTGATAATTGAAAAAGTGCAATAATCAAAAGCTTGCCAATAACTAAATTTTTATCAACGAACCAAAAAAAAATCGCATGGTACAAATTTTTCACTAGATTCTCATCACATTCGTGATTCATTATTTTTCTCGAGCATCGATGCAGATAATTATTTCAATCTTACCGGTGTCACCGTTGGATTCGCCGCTTGCGAAGTTCCTGCGCTACTCGCGCTCTTCTTATTTTTCTTCCTGGGCGGTCGATTAGTCGTATTTCCTGTAATTCAATGTAACAACATGCATCTAACAGTGAGTACGTGCATTGAGAAACAAATATCACACCAGAGTTGTGAAAATAGTAATGTAAAAGTAATGCATTACCCATTACTTCAAACCATGTGTATTGGATAAGTGTTCCGTTACAAATTACAAAAGTAACGTGTAATGGATGAATGTTCCATTACAAATGAAAATAGTAATGTGTAATGGTTGCGAGTTCCAGTACAGATAAAAAAAGTAATGTGTAATGTATGCGTGTTCCATTACAAATATTGAAAGTAATGTGTAATGGTTGTGCTATTACAAATAAAAAAAATTACGTGTAATGAATGAGTGTTCCATTACAAATTACAATTGAAAAAAATAATTTGTAGTGGAGAATATTCCATTACAAATTAGTGTTTCTACGACAATTTGGAAAAGGTACTATTTTGCTCAAAGTCTATTAATTTTTCAATGAATGTAATTTGTGTGTATCAAGCTTTTGTTAACTTTACTATCGTAGTGGTAAATATATGGTGATTGTTTGGAGTAATTTTTACTCCATTTTTGAATTGTAATTTTCACAACAACGGAGTAAAAATTACTTTAAAAAATAATATACACTCACACCTATAAGTTTTTCTTGAATTGTAATTTTTACAAGAATCGAGTCAAAATTAGTCCAAGAACTTACAGTTCATACATTTACCACAACGATAGTAAAGTCAACAAAAACTTTATGCACACAAATTATTTTTATTGAAAAATTAATAGACTTATTTTTGAGCAAATTAGTACCTGTTCCAAATTTTCGTAGAAACACACTAATTTGTAATGGAATATTCTCCACTATCAATTACTTTTTTTTCAATTGTAATTTATAATGGAGCATTCATCCATTACACATTACTTTTTTTATTTGTAATGGCACATGCATCCATTACACACAACTTTTTGATTTGTAATTGCACATGCATTTATTACACATTACTTTTTTTTATTTTTAATGGAACACGCATTCATGACACATTACTCTTGTATTTTCTAATGGTACACTTGTCCATTCACATTATGCAATGTAATGGGTAATAAATACAGTAATGCATTACCCATTACTTTAAACAATGTGTATTGGATAAGTTTTCCTCAACAAATTGCAAAAGTAACGTGTAATTGATGAATGTTCCATTACAAATGAAAAAAGTAATGTGTAATGGTTGTGCCATTACAAATAAAAAATATTACGTGTAATGAATGAGTGCTCCATTACAAATTACAATTGAAAAAAAGTAATTTGTAGTGGAGAATATTCCATTACAAATTAGTGTGTTTCTACGACAATGTGGAACAGGTACTATTTTGCTCGAAGTCTATTAATTTTTCAATGAATGTAATTTGAGTGTATCAAGTTTTTGTTGACTTTACTATCGTAGTGGTATATGTCTGAAGAGTGATTGTTTGGAGTAATTTTTACTCCATTCTTGAATTGTAATTTTTACAGCAATGGAGTAAAAATTACTCCAAAAAATAATATACACTGACACCTATAAGTTTTTCTTGAATTGTAATTTTTACAAGAATGGAGTACAAATTATTCCAAGAAATTACTGTTCATCCATTTACCACAACAATAGCAAAGTTAAGAAAAAACTTTATGCACACAAATTATTTTCATTAAAAAATTGTCGTAGAAACGCACTAATTTGTAATGGAATATTCTCCACTACCAATTACTTTTTTTTTTCAATTGTAATTTGTAACGGAGCACTCATCCATTACACATTACTTTTCTTATTTGTAATGGCACATGCATCCATTACACACAACTTTTTTATTTGTAATGGCACATGCATTCATTGCACATTACTTTTTTTTATTTGTAATGGAACACGCATTCATTACACATTACTCTTTTATTTTGTAATGGTACACTTATCCATTTCACATTGGGCAGTGTAATGGGTAATGAATACAGTAATGCATTACCTATTACTTCAAACAATTTTTATTGGATAAGTTTTTCATTACAAATTACAAAAGTAACGTGTAATGGATGAATGTTCCATTACAAATAATAAAAGTAATGTGTAATGGTTGTGCCATTACAAATAAAAAAAATTACCTGTAATCACTGATCCATTATACATTACTTTTTCATTTGTAATGGCACATGCATCCCTTACACATTACTTTTTTTTAAATTGTAATAGCACATGCATCCATTACACATTACTTTTTTTTTGTAATGGAGCACGCATTCATTACACATTACTCTTGTATTTCGTAATGGTACACTTGTCCATTACACATTATGCAATGTAACGGGCAATGAATACAGTATTGCATTATCAAAATAATGTATTATTTACAACTCTGTATCACACACACAGAATTTTCGTTTTTTTTTTCTTTTTTTTTCCTTCAATGAGGATTCGAGTGAAAAACTCGAATTTCGTCCTGACGATGAGCTAGTGAAATGCAGAAATACGGTGCAGAGAGGATACCAGCCAAGTTTCGTTTTTTTTCTTTTCAAACGAATAATTACAGCGAATTGAAAAAAAAAAATTCAACACTATTTTGGCGACGTGGCGATATAATCGAATAAACGATAAAATTAAACAACATCGAGCAATGTATTTTCTAATAGATTTTATTCATATACTTATATTATAATTGTATCACTGTGTACAACAATGTTTATTTAAATATCTCAATTGTATGCTTCTTATTTTGTTTCTTTTCATTTCTTATTCTTTTTCTTGTGGACTTTCATCTCAAGGTTTCTTTATGTTAAAAAATCTTAATACGCAAAACAATTTGTTTTCTTCTTCCTCTTCTTCTTCTCCTTCTTCTTCTTCTTTCGTCATTTCACTCTTACTCTCTTCCTTTCATTCTACACAGAGTCAGTATTTTTTTTTTTTTCAATTTACGTGGCAAATGCGTTTGCGTGCAATTGCTCGGATTATCGAACACAATTACAGACATTCGCTTTTTCATACGTTGAAAATTCAATCGCACTCGCACACACACACACACACACACACACACACACACACAATCACGCGTACAAACATACACACCGACAACACACTGAACACATCCATATATAAATATACCTATTATTTATACATATATATATGTATATGTATTGGACTGATTCAAAAAGAGCGACTATTTTTTTTTTTACTGAAATCCCCCAATAAATACTTTAGGGGCGGTGAAAAAAGACGTCTGATAAAAGCAGAGCTCTTAATAAAAATATTTTGATATGTCTCATCACAAATTTTGATTTCCCATTTAAACAAAACAGGAAACAAAAATTTCAAACTTTGAAATTTCATACCTCGGCTTCAAGTACCAAAAAATGTGCAATACGTATTCTTGTAGGAAATTGAACGCTCTACAAAAAAGGTCTCTTACGATTTTTCGAAAAACTCACTCCTTCAAAAGTTATTCACGGTCTAATGTCTATGGGGCATTCCATGTCAAATCAACCACTTTTAAATGTCATTTCTTTAAAAACTGGGTAATTCATGTTAATGCAATTTAAACTTTTTTTTCAAAAAAGATTTTACGATATTTAGTAATAAGTTTCAACATTTTGACGGGAACTAAAAAAAAAAGAAATTCACTCTAAATTCAACTTTAACCTTGAATAACTTTTGAAGGAGTGAATTTTTCGAAAAATCATAGGAGACCTTTGCTGTAGAGCGTTCAATTTCCTACAAGAATATGTATCGCACATTTCGGTACATTGATTTAAAGCCGAGGTAAAAAATATAAATTCGCGATGAGAAACCTCTAAATATTAATATTAACAGTTCTGATTTTAACACTCATCTTTTTTCACCTCCCCGAAAGTATTTCAAAGAGATTTCGAAAAGAAAAAAAATAGTCGCTTTTTTCGAATCAGTCTAATATGTATATATGCGTGTCTGTGTATGTATGCGGGAATTCGTCTTCGTCTTTTAATTTTCGCAAAAAAGACAATAATAATGATTATTATTACTTCGCTCTTTCGTTCTTAGCTTCAATATTTTTTTTTTTTTCGTCATTTAAACGGAGAACGAGCGCAGCAGTGATACGTGTTCTTCATACATATATATATTTATATATATATATATTTTTTGAAATTTTTTTTTTCAAAATGATGCTCGAAACGCAGATTCACGATAACAGAGATAAGATGATAAAAACACAATATCTCTCTCGCTCTCTCGTCCGCACATTATCGTTTATATTGTAATCATAGGATTAAATTAATGTAAATAAAAAAAAAAAAAAATTAACGACGTAAGCGGTACAATATGAGCGCAACTTAAATCGTGAATGATTTCTCGATTTTTTTTTTTCGTTTGTCTGTACAAGATTGACAAGGGCTTGTACGCTTTTTGTTTTCTTCTTCTTTTTGGAAATAAATCCACAAAATCGCAGCAGAGCGCAGAATTGAGATCGGTGACAAAAAAGCTCCTGGCTCGGTGCGATTATTTGCAAATGAAAATAGAATTATTGCAAATAGATGTTTATTTTTCAAATTCGAAAAATGTACACATTATTATTATTTTAAAAAAAATCAGAATACAGATGCCATTCTTTCGCAAGTCCGATTTACGCAAGGACTCGTGATTGCATTTTATTGGGAACGAAAAGAAAGAAAAAGATGAACGTGGTTTCTTTCTTTTTTCTTGCAAGCAAATTTTTTTTTTTATATAAGTTTTTCGACAGTACGAGAAAGCTTACAAAGAAAACGAACGAAACAACGAGGAGTTCCGGCTAAGCTTAATTTTTCCATCCTCTATGTATATGCATATATGGGGCATTCCAAGTCAAATCACGCGGTCATCGGCCTGACTCAATCGGATTTAGTTGACGAATTTTTTTTTGGCATATTTCGATTTAAAAAAAGAGGTTATTATTCCAGTTTTTTATCATTTGTATTACCTCGAAAAATAATTTTTTTTTTCCATAACTATTCAGTAAAAATGAATTTGGACCGATTTTAAATTTCTGAAATTTTTTTCAAAAATTCTATATCTAAAAACTAGTATTTTCATCATAGTTTGAGAGTGGAAAAAGAATAATTTTTTTTATTAAAGAAAAAAAAATTGTTTACAAATTTTTTGAATTAAATATTTCAATGATTGTTCCCTGTTGGATAAAAAAAAATCATATCGTGGTAAAAAATTTTTTTCCTATATTTTGATAATAGTTTTTTGATAATAGTTAAATAAAATTTGTATCTTGTTGTGGCGCTCGGTCCAAAAAGTAAGAGGTTTTCTCAATGCCATAATTAATCGATATTATGAGATCTATTATCGAAATACAGAAATTACATTATCAAAATATAGGAAAAAAAATTTTTTTACAAGATACGATTGATTTTCCTTTTTTTTCCTATAGGAAACCATCATGAAAATATTCAATTTTCAAAATTTGGAAACCATTTTTCTTTAATTTAAAAAAAAAAAAACTATTCTCGACCCATTCTCCAACTATGATGCGAATACTTGTTTTTAGTTATAAATTTTATTTTAAAAAAATTCATAATTTCAAATCTGGTCCAAATTCATGTTTACTCTAAAGTGATGAAAAAAAATTATTTCATGGGATGAAACGAGTGCAAATAATCTGAAAAAAAATTTTTTGGACCAAAACATACTAAAAAAAAAAAAATCGTCAACTGAATGCGACGGAATCAGGCCGATGGCCACGTGATTTGACCCGGAATGCCCCATACATGTATTTATATATTTATTTATATATAGATATATAAATATATATATAACGAACTGGACCACCAATTCCAAATTCTACAAACGAACGCGATCGAGATCCAACGGAGGATATAAATTTTCTCATCGGTTTTCCATGCCCTCTCTCTTAATATATTTATATATATATATATATTCGCACTTAGAAAAGCCATTGTTTTTTTCGTTTATATATATAATTTTCGCCTGTTTTATCGTTCCTCTTATAATTCACTCGTGGGATGTACTAATTCTTACAATCTATTATTAATATTTAATGATATATTAGTTTTTACTATGTACAAAACGCGTATGCTCGTTATTATTATTATTATTATTATATTTTACTCGTTTTTTTTCCTTCTCATCTTCGTCGTCTCTCAATTTAACGCCGATCATAACATTATTCCACGATACGTAAAAATGGGGAGGGGAGGTGATGTGAAGTATGTGTACGAAATTGTCGACAAAAATTTATGTGCCATCGTTTTTTTTTTTTAATATATTTATATAAATGAAGAGAAGGGAGTTTTAGATGTACTTTTATATATATATATATATATATATATATATATATATATATATATATATATATTTTTTTTTTTTATTTATATACTTTTTTCTTTTATTTTTTTTTATATAGTAAAATATTCAGGTAAATCGAATTCTATTTTCATGATCGACTGGAGAATTGCGACGATCTTCGCGGGAAGAATGAAGTTTCGTTCTGAGAAGAGATGCTTGGAGAATGTTTTTGTCTTTTTTTTCATTTTCTTTCGTTTTTCGTCAAACTCTGTTTTTACCTCTACGTTTTATGTTCTTTTTCCATTTTACTTTTTCCTTCTCTCACTTAGAATGGAAAAAAGTCACGCTACAAATTCGCTTCTCGGAAGGCAATAAATGAAAAAAGACGAGAAAAAAAAAATGTTCAGTAAACATGAAATGCCCTATACCTCGTTTTACAAGCTAATGGTGATTGTGTCTTAATCGATGCATTATTCCTATCTAATTCAGCGAACGTCGTTCAATTTGTTTTTTACTCTCTCTCTCTCTCTCTTATTATTTTTTTTTTTTTGCTCCCCTCCCTCGATTCTGTCTTTCCGTTGCCATATTTTCGCGCTGACTTTGCCAAATCGTGTTCAGAGATAATTTCTCACTCCCGATGAAAATTGTGAAAAAACCGTCGAATTATCGATGAGAAATTGATATCTGTACGTTCCTATCTATGCCTAATATTTTTTTACACACCCTTTGCGTATTTTCATTATTTTTTTTTTTTTAGTTTTCTCGTTATAAATTAATTTCCTTAGAAATCGACGAACACACTTTTTGTTGTTGTTGCTGCTGTTGTTTTTTTTTTTGCGACCAAACATGTCTCGGTTAATTTTTATCGTTATAATTATTATATCAATTCTTTTTTTCCCTTCAGTTATCAAATTTTCCTATACATTGCTTTTTGCGATCTTCACTAGTAACAATCTTGCTGCTAGATTTTTTTTTCTCAATTTTTTTTTTTTTTTTTTTTTTTTTTTAAATTGTACTCGACCCTTGTTCAAGCTTCGATCGTTCGAATGTGGTTAGTCCTCGTTTTGTTAGTGCAAAATTTCAATGACGAATGAACGAAAAAAGAAAGAAAAAAAAATTATTATTATTCAATCAACTATTTTACGTCCACGATAAATTCTAATGTATACATTTTTCTTTCTTTTCTTTCCTTTCATTCTCTCTCTCCCTTCCTATAATGTGTCTTTATATATATATATGTGTTTAGAAATAAATTTACATGATATTCTCAACAAAAAACGCTATCATGGAGCAGACATTTACACATACAAATATAAAAACAAAGAAAAAAAAATATATATATATATATATATATATATCCCTAAAATTATTTCTTGTTGTTCGAACTCGTATAAAAGGTCGTTGCTAAAAAAAAATGCTTCGATTACAAAAAAAGAATAATAATTAATTCATTAATTTTTTCGCCATTTTTCCTTCGCTTTTGAACTTTGCAAAGTGCATCTTCATTCGAAATCACAACTGCTGCCGTTATTATTTATTCTGTTTGTGTTTATGTGTGTCTGTGTTTATAAAAAATGTGTGATACGTTGGTACAATGTTTTTTTAATATCTCCTCGAAATCGTCGAATTTTTTATGAGTGAAAAAAAAAAAAAAAAAAAAATTGACAATCCTCGTCCGAATTCTTGCGACGAGGCATGTACAACCATACCACGCATTCGAATCGTCATCGTTTACAATAACAATGTTCGAGATTGGACAAAAAAAATGAAATATCAATAATGAAGATGGTTTACAGAATTTCGGTTTTCTGTCAGTTGTTTTTTTTTTTCCATTCCTTCTCTTTCTCGTCGCTTTCGTACACACAATTCTCTCCCATACTGACAAATAAATTGACAAATGTTATCACCGACTTAGGAGCAACTAGTGGTTTACAATAGCATGATTATTGGAACAAAGAGAAAAAAAAAGAAAAAAAAAAGAAATAAATAAAATAAAAACGACGGTTAGCCGGAGCAAAGCTTAGCGGAGTGCAAACAATGTGTTTGGAGGCCAGTGCGCCTTATTTACCTCAAATGGACAATTATTTCCATCCCCTCAATCCCTCCCTCAACTATTCTTCTTCCTCTTTCTCCTCCTCCTCCTCCTCTCCTTCGTTACGTTTCCAACCTTCTTCTCGTCACTCCTCCTTTCTCCCATCAATTATTTCCCTTCTGGTTTTGCCCGAGTCCAAACGAAGCGTCAAGTAACGTTTGGAAAAATCGACTTTCCTCGAAAACGCCGGAAATAGACTAACGAGTTTCCTACACGAAAATCAAATCCTCGGAAAAATCTTTTTCCCCTGCTTAAATATATTTTAATTTTTTTTTATCAATGGCGCACTATATACTTTTTCATTATCTCTACTCTAGTTTTAGATTTTTTTTTTTCAAAATTCAAAAAAAAAGCCTTTGTTCAAACCAAAACAGTTGTCCAGAGGCAATCGCTGCAACTTTTTATTTTCCAAATGCATTTTCCACGTCGAATGAGGCAGAAAGTTATTGATCAGCATTTTTTTCAAAATCGCCAATGATTAAAGCCACCAACACACATTGTCTGCATTTCGGTCCCGTTTTATTTATTTTTTTTTTTTACTTTTTTTTCTCACATTTCCTCTTCCTTCTTTCAATTCTCATTGAAATTCTCGTTTCCCTTCGATCACACACTATCGATTGCCTGATTCGAGTAACCGAGAGCATAACTTTTTCCTAAATCTTTGTGTCCTTATTTTTTTTTTTTGCTTTTCTTTTTTTAATCCATTTTTTTTTTTTATTTCTAGTGTCCTTTTCATTGCATTCCTGTTGAGCCTGCTGCGCATTGATGCAGTCTCGTCGGATTAGGGTTGAGAAAAAAAAAATGTAAAAAAAAAAAAAAAAGATGAAATTGTTTTGCCGCAAAATGTGGAATTCTGCGGCGGAATCGATCAGCGTCGATTTTAACTCGACGCTCCGATCTGACAAATGATACGATATACAGATCGTATATGCATATATATATATGTGCTTGTTTAAATGGACATAAATATATACACATATATGTGTGTGTGTGAATGAGAACCGATATGGTTATAATTAATGAAGCATTATTAGAAATTATGGAGTTTCACAGTGACACGAGTGAAAAAAAAAATTCTTTCGCATTCTTGTATTCATTAAAAGATAAATGAACAATCAGGTTTTCTCGTTTTTCTATAAATCTTTTCTGCTCGATGTTGTTTTTTTTCTTTTTTTTTTGCCGGGGATACTTTTTTTTTGCAAAAAGTCAGAATTGCCCCGAAGATTCGCAACTTTCAAGACACTGGATTTTCTTCGACGCAGCCTCTCAAGTTTCGTCGAATCTTTGAGAAAAAAAAGGAAATCCTGGCGCAATGAATTGCAAAATAGTTTTGGACGGAAAAAAAAATTGTAGCATTTGAAAAATCGGCGTTTTGACGCTGAACCTCTTGATCTTTTTTTTAATTTTTTATCTGTGTTTTTTTTTCGGAAATAGATGAGAGTCTGAAGTAAAGGCTGCGGTGAAGACTACCCTCTTGAACGGATTTGTGCGTAATAGAAAATATATATACAGGATGTTAAGCAATTAGATACGTTCGCCGTGTAGAGCGCATCGAGACAAAAAATTTGATTTTTTTAAAAATTTTGTACGATAAAAATTGGCTGAGTTATCAATGTTTTTAAAGTTGACCAATGACGGCTGGAATCTAGGAGAAATGCCGCTGGTAGGGGTTGTTACGCCACGCCCACCGTTACCCCCACCACGCGGCTCACCAGTAGCATTGCTTCTAGATTCTAGCCATCATTGGTCAGCTTGAAACATTAATAACTAAGCCAATTTTTGTCGTATAACAATTTTAAAAAAAGCTAATTTTTCGTCTTCGCGCGCTCTACACGACGAACCTAGTTGGGTTATCTAGTTACTTAACACCCTGCATATTTTTTTTGTTTTGAAAAAACGTCGATTTTCAAGGAGCAACAATTGTGGAGAATATATTTATATATTTATCAATATAAATATATGTAAATATATAAACATATTTATTAATATATTTATTAGGGTGAATCGAAAAAATTAAAAACTGTTGGCTACCCTCAGAAATAAACGATATCGTTGAAACAAAGGTGTCCGTGCAACGGTTCAATTTTTTGAATTTTTTTAGAGGGCGCGCGGCACGTTCAAAAATGCCATTTTTGGCGTTAAATTTTATCACTGATAAACGGAAACTGATCATTCAAAAAATTCTGAATTTTTTATACAAAGTGCTCAGATGTGTACTCTTTCAAATCCATATTTACTGATCATTAACAAACGGTTCATATATTCGAAAAAAATCTCTGAAAATAAATATTGCTTACAATGCGAAAAAAAAATTAAATCTTTTTAAATATGAAAATTTCCAAAATAAATATTTATTGTTTAGCAATTTTCGCATTGTAAGCAATACTGATGCTGAGTTTTACAAGAAAAAATATGGTAGAAATACAAAAACGTGTTGGAATAAAAAAATCAATATGTAATGAAATAATTAATAGAAAAATAGTGAAAATATTGATTTTCGGATATTTTTTTTCGAATATATGAACCATTTGTTCATGTTCGGTAAATATGGGTTTGAAAGAGCATCGGGACGCCTTATATAAAAAATTCAGAATTTTTTTATCTATTTTCGTTTATCAGTGAATAGTAAATTTAACGCCAAAAATGGCGTTTTTGAACGTCCCGCGTGCTCTCTAAAAAATTCAAAAAATCGAACCGTTGCACGGAGACCTTTCAACGATATCTTTGATTTTTAAGGGCAGCCAACAGTTTTTAATTTTTTCGATTCAACCTAATATTTATATATTTATCAATATAAGTATATATAAATATATTGATAATTAAGGGGCGGTGGATCGGGGGGAGGGGCAATATAAAATTAACGAATGATCACTCGTCGTCAATCAATAACAATTCATTTGTAAAAATAAGCTGGCATGGCATTTATGGTATCCTCTAAACACAGTCTGCACTCCACTAGCTCACCTTGGTCTTACCATTTACACTTTTCTGTTGTTGTCTCTTTTTTTTTCTTTTCTTTCTTTTTCATCTAATGTTCGTAAAATAAAGAGGAGCAAATATTCTTAAACTACGGGTCAAGTTTCAAATGTAGTGTCCAGTATTGCGCGAGGCCGTTTTTTCATAATCATCAACAAACGACAAATGACGTCATATTTGTTCTGTTAACGAAAAAAAAAATCGCAATTTTCGTGTATTTTTGTGTTCCGTGTATCGTGTTTGTTCTTTGTATTCATTTTTCGTTTCAAATTTTTGTTCATTTCAAATGAAGAAACTTGACACTCGATTTGCACTTGAATCAAAACGCCGTAATAATAAATATATATTATTTCGTAATAATTACTTTTAAATTCATCTTGAGAAGATATTTGCGATTGATCGTTGATTTAAAAATCGATTTGTGCAACATTCGCCCGATATAATCACTATCGGACTTTCGAATTCGTATAAATTGATATTCTCAATTTTTTATTGTTTTATTTTTTTTTAATTTTTTTTTTTGCAAAAAAAATCGACGAAGACGCGTGAAACTCTCTTCTCTTTCTTCTTTATCTTTAAGATCGAACAAACAGAAGGATTAGGAAAATTGGCATTCGGCGTGGTTCAATTAATTAATGGAAAATTAATATTTTTGTTCTCTTTTTTTTTCTTTAATTATTCGTTTCTTTCTGTACATAGATTACGGTTATTACAACCGTATTGTTTAATAATTTACAATTGATTGACAAATTGTCATGGGGAAGAAAAAATCTCTATAAGAACTTCGCAAAAGATGGGTCAAGCAAAATTGAGCGAAACACAATCGTTTTATTCGATTCAAATATTTATATATATGTATAACTGCGTGAAAAATTCGGAATTAACAAACAGACAATTAATGCGAGAAAAAAAAATCAAATTTTGCAAAGTCACGCTTTATCTCTTTACAGACTGATCGCTTTTAACCAAAGTTGTAAATTATTTTCATAATGCATTACTGTGTTCATTACCCATTACATAATGGACAAGTGTACCATTACAGAATACAAGAGTAATGTGTAATGAATTCGTATTCCATTACAAATAAAAAAAATGTAATGTGTAAGTGATACATGTGCCATTACAAGTAAAAAATGTAATTTGTTATAGATGCATGTGCCATTACAAATAAAAAAAGCAATGTGTAATAGATGAGTGCTCCATTAAAAATTACAATTGAAAAAAAAGTAATTTGTAGTGGAGAGTATTCGATTACAACTTTTTTTTCAATTGTAATTTGTAACGGAGCACTCATTCATTACACGTTATTTTTTTATTTGTAATGACTCATGCAATCATTGCACATTACTTTTATTATTTGTAATGGAACATGCATACATTACAAATTACTTTTTTTATTTGTAATGGAACGCACATCCATTACACATTACTATTTTCATTTGTAATGGAACATTCATCCGTTACGCATTACTTTTGTAATTTGTAACGGAAAACTTATTCAATACACATTGTTCAATGTAATAGTAATGGATTACTATTTTCACAACTCTGCTTTTAACATTATTTATTTTCTTCAATATTTTCACAATTATCGTCAAACGTGAACAAACGGCGTGTGTATTGTCGTTGGAAATATGTACGAAAAAAAGGGAGGGAGGAAAAAAAATTGGTAGTCCACACATTGCGGGACTACCAAAATTTTCAAAAAACCTGGGATTGGTAAATTCAAAATTATGTACATGTAAATTGAAAGATTCGTGAATTCGTCGTGGAAGAAGCGAAATTGATTTGGGGCGAATTGAGGGAGGACGGAGACGAAAGAGAGAGAAAGAAGAGAGACAGAATGAAACGAACCTGAATACGGTTTCACCGGTTGACAACAAATCGCAAATAGCTCCACATTTAATCTCGCGAATAGGGGGAAAAAAAAAAAATCGTCATTTATCTCGTTATTTTATTTAGGTCGGCTGCTCTCAGCTACGAGCAGCCCTTTTTGTTCCCAAGCAAGGGGTGTTTTTGTGTTTGTGTATGTTTATTTTTTTCTTTCTTTCTTATTTTTGTTTTTTTTTGTTTCTTGTGACTCTAGATGGCAACAGTTACGTTTTAGGTTCATATCTAACCTGCTTCGCTGTCGCTCGAATCGCTGGAGCTCGAAGACAGCGAACTCGAGCTCGAGTCGCTGTCGCTGCTGCTACTGCTCGACGCTGACAATCTCGATGGTCCGCTTACTCCACCGGTACCAACTACGTCTACCGGTTTACTACTGTCTTCTGAAAGTAAAGCGACAACCCGATTAGTGATGAACACAAGTAATGACGCTGCGAACAAATATCAAACATTTATTCAAGGGGTTCTACGCAGTCAGGATTTTCAAAAAAACTTTTTTATATCACTCAGTGCAATAATGGACGCTTTTACGTCCGCAAGCGGTACGTGAAAACGTCCATATTGCACCTAGTGATATAAAACATCGTACATCACTCGGCGTAAAAACATTTTCTGACTCGTGTGATTGCAGTAATGTAATGTACTATTTTTCATTTTTGTAATGTATATGGGGCGTTCCATCGCAAATCGGACAGTTTGAAAAATCTTTTTTTTTTTTAATTTCATCAATTTTTTAATATTTCTTAGTACCCATCAAAAGACCCTTCCTGTTAAATATTGAGATTTTTTTGATTACCCGTTCAAAAGATATTGAATTAACAAAAAAACCGCTCTTTTTTTTTGTATTTTGGTCATAACTTCTTTGATAATGATCCAAATTGAAAGTTTTTTTTTTCAAAATTTTTGTTTTCTGTGGCCTTTTCAGAAAAAAATACAACAAAAATATTCGACGAGTTTTTGAATGAGTTTTTTGAGTTTTAAACTTTAAATCGCGTTTTTAAAAGTGAGTGTCATTTTTGAATTTTTTTCAAATTTTTTGCTTTTAACATCCATCTATTCAACAATTTTTAGGACTAGTCCGATCGTGGGATTTCCATAACTGCCATTTTTTCGATTTTTGAAAATTAATTTTTTTTTTCAACAAATTATTATGAATACCAATTCTTGTTACTGTATAGTATTTTTTTTCAATATTTAGAATTTATTTTGACACTTTTTTATTTTTAACAGGTTCTTAAAATTAATAATTAATCGTCAAGTCTGTTTATGAACAATAGAAACAACATTTTTTATTTATTCACGTATTTTTTGGAAAACCTTACACATACGATTATTTCCTGAATTTGAATATTCCTTTGCCAATACGTTTTAATTATTAATTTTAAAAATCTGTTAACAATGAAAAAGTGTCAAAATTAATTCAAAATGATTAAAAAAATACTATACAGTAACAAAAATTGGTATTCATAATAATTTATTAAAAAAAATTCAATTTTCAAAAATCGAAAAAAAGTAGTTATTGAAATCCCGCAATCGGATTAGTCTTAAAAATTGTTGAATAGATAGATGTTTGAAACAAAAAATTAAAAAAATTAATAAAAAATGACGCTCACTTTTAAAAACGCGATTTAAACTTTAAAACCCAAAAAACTCATTCAAAAACTCGTCGAATATTTTTGTTGTATTTTTTTCTGAAAAGGCCATAAAAAACAAAAATTTTGAAGAAAAAAACTTTTAATTTGGACCATTATTAAAGAAGTTATGACCAAAATACCAAAAAAAGAGCGGTTTTTTTTGTTAATTTAATATCTTTCGAAAGGGTAATAACAAAAAATCTTTAAATTTAACAGGAAGGGCCTTTTGATGGGTACTAAAAAATATAAAAAAATTGAGGAAATAAAAAAAAAGTGTTTCAAACTGTCCGATTTGGGATGGAACGCCCCATATGCATTTAAGTATATACACTGAACATTTCATGTCAATCCGACAAATATTTTCGACGTTATGAGCATATTTGTAAACCTGTAATTATTATGTGTAAAGACTGTAAAGTGCTTTTGGAATTTTTAACGCGTTTTTCTCAAAACTGTGTTCTTTGAGTCGCTGAGCAAGATTTCTCAAAAACAGGCATAACCGATCAGTCTCAAATTTGTACCCAAGCTTTATAAATATATTTTTTGGTAATTGAAATCGAAATTTCTTTTTGAGAAACCGCCATTTTGTTAAAAATTGATATTTTGCCTACTCCTTCAATTAGGTACTACATTATACCTTAAGGTACTAGTCTACTTTAGAAGGCGAAAAAAAACAAATTTTCAAGATTTTTTTCTTTTTCTTTTCTGTTTTAAATTTATTTTTTATTTCGATTCTTTGAATAATTTATAGAAAATGCCAAAGTCGAAAATGTCTTGTCTCATGACCGACAGTTAATCTCAGGATTGGTAAGTTTGAAACAAAAAAAAAATAAAAAAGTATTTTAAAGAGGAAGGTTTATTACACAACAATTAACCACCGTTAATGAAAAATCGATTTAAACAAAAATGGCGGATGTTTGAAATAAATTGTGAAAAATTAAATTTTTATTTTCATTTCAATCATCCGCCATTTTCTAAAAATCGATTTTCATTAACGGTGGTTGATTGTTGTGTAAGAAACCTTTCTCTTCAAAATGCTTCTTTATTTTTTTGTTTCAGACATTTTAGACTTTGGCGCCTTTTATAAATTATTCAAACAATGAAAATGAAAAATCAATTTTTATTTTGTACTTTTGAAGGATGGAACAATGTTGTAATAAGTTTTATAGTCATATCTGATAGAGGAGCTGAGAAAAAAAAATCTTACAAATTGGCTTTTATTAGCCTTCTAAAATAGACTCAACGAAATCTTTTTTATTTTATTATTTTAGGTGATCCAATCCAGAGAAATCGTGCTCACCGCAAGAGGCCTTTTTTTAGAGGACTTCAAGGCCTCAAGAATCATTATTTTTTACAAAGAAAAATTTCTGAATGAAGTTCAAAGTTACAAAAATATGGATATAAATTCTTACGTTAATGAATTAAATTGTCTTTCAAAAAAATTTTTTTGAAAACCACTTTTTTCGGTCTCCTGAATGCGTATAATCCGTTAACATATAAATATGAATCGAATTATACGAACGATGATTCAAGGTCGGCCGATCATGGATGCACATCCAAGATGGAGATCTGATTTTTATTAAATATGTTCTTAGGGCGTGCGTGCAAAATATCAATATTATTTATGTTTTATGATTTTTGGAAAATTGAAATGTAAATGGATTTTTTAATGTAATTTTCCGTTTTTCTTTACAATGTTCAATCTTTGCATTTTCCATTAAAAATTGTTTGTATTTTTTTTTTATCAACTAAGACACGAAGTTTCGAAAAATAAGTTATAAGTTTGTGATCGATGGCTCGATTTAACTCAAATGATTTGTCACGACGTCTTCTTTTTTATTTTTATTTTATGAGTTTTAATATAAAATGGCAACAATAAAGGCAAAACTGTGTAAAAGTATTATAAAAATTCGAGTCAAAAAATTATCATTATACATCATTTTAAATAAAGGAAAACAAACGTTTTCTGGCTCGCAAAAAACATTTTCAGGCAATTCAAGGTTTTTTGCACCTTCCTTTTATTAAATTGTTGAATTAAATTCGCTTTGTTATGCGAGGTTTGTGATTAAAAGCGTATTTTATATCTGTAATTGTAATATTTATTCGCATTAGTAAATTTGCACTCATAAATAATTGAAAAATAATTGAAAAATATTTTGCCATTATATAGTTTTTTTTTAATTCATTCCTTTTTTTGTATTTACAAAGGACAAAATTTCAATTTTCCTGATTGTTTATTTATTGAGAACAATTTACAGCTTACCTGAAACCAATTTCTTTTGAATTTTAGGTTTCAGTCCCATTTTTGCTTTGTTGCAAAAAAATAAACTTTTCTTTCAACAAACCAATTGCACTTCCCATGTAAAGTACGAATTTATTTGGGCCATCGCATTTCGCAAGGCTGATTTTTTTTTAATTTTAATACATGGGGCGTTCCATCCCAAATCAGACAGTGTGAAACACTTTTTTTTCCTTAATTTTTTTATATTTTTTAGTACCCATCAAAAGACCCTTCCTGTTAAATTTTGAAATTTTTTTGATTACCCGTTCACAAGATATTGAATTTTGAAAAAAATCGCTCTTTTTTGGTATTTTGATCATAACTTCTTTAATAATGGTCCAAATTAAAAGTTTTTTTTTCAAAATTTTTGTTTTTTTTATGGCCTTTTCAGAAAAAAATACAACAATAATATTCGACGTGTTTTTGAATGAGTTTTTTGAGTTTTAGACTTTATATCGCGTTTTTAAAAGTGAGTGTCATTTTTTATTTTTATTTTAATTTTTCGTTTTAAACATCTATTTATTCAACAATTTTTAAGACTAGTGCGATCGTGGGATCTCAATAACTACTATTTTTTTTCGATTTTTGAAAATAAAATTTTTTTTTCTTTACAAATTATTACGAATACCAATTTTTGTTACTGTATAGTATTTTTTTCAATATTTAGAATTTATTTTGACACTTTTTTATTGTTAACAAGTTCGTAAAAATGATTAAAAGGTTCGTAAAAAAAAGTGTCAAAATTAATTCAAAATGATTTTAAAAAATACTATACAGTAACAAAAATTGGTATTCATAATAATTAATTGAAAAAAAAAATTAATTTTCAAAAATAAAAATAAATAGTCGTTATTGAGATCCCACGATCGATTTAGTCTTAAAAATTGTTGAATAGATAGATGTTTAAAAAAAAAATTTTTTTTAACCAAAAATGACACTTTTCTGAAAAAACCATTAAAAAAAAACAAAAATTATGAAAAAAAACTTTCAATTTGGACCATTATTAAAGAAGTTATGACCAAAGTACCAAAAAACGAGCGGTTTTTTTGTTTATTTAATATCTTTTGAACGGGTAATCAAAAAAATCTCAAAATTTAACAGGAAGGGTCTTTTGATGGATACTAAAAAGTATCAAAAAATTGAGGAAATAAAAAAAAAGGTTTTTCAAACTGTCCGATTTGGGATGGAACGCCCCATATACTTTGTGTGAATAATTAGCTTTTTCCATGGAGATATATCGGTTTTCGAGTTGCGGAAGTCGATGAACTTTTTTTTAAAAGACATCGATGATCACTACTCTTTGTTTTCATAATAAATATTATCATAATCATAATTATTATTATTATTATTATTAAGAATTCTTCACCTTTCTTAGTGGCTTTTTTAACGTTGCCTAGCTGCCCCGTGACGTCCTGTAATCTCTTCTCGAGCTCCTGTTTCTTCTCCGCTATTTGCTCGTCCTTGGACTTACCGCTAACTTTTTTGTCTGTTAACAGTAAATTACATAAAATGAGATTCCAAAGTAGCTCGGATCGAACGTGCTGCAAAATTTTGCTACTAAAAAATGATCGAAAAAAATGCTTGTTTTCATTTTACATTGTGATCAAATTATTTTCACAATATTAAAATGATGCTCCAAATAAATAATGAAAATTTTGTCGTATACAATCAAGCCACAGAAAAAAAGGATTAAAATTTTTTTAAAATTTTAATACACAAGCGTTTATGTAGATTAAATTTTCTTGTTTTGTTCAATCTTTTTGTTTTCAATAAATTTGAAAAGAACTCTTTTCAATTTTATCGTTGATTTTTTATATATTTTTGCTTTCATTGACTAAAAAATGTCGATTTTATAGTTTGAATTGCTTTCTTTCCGGTTACTTTCGACGTTGCAATTTCTTTCTCGTATAAGCTTGAAACAAAAAAATTAATTCAAGTTGTGTGATTTATAATCTGGATAAATGAATTTCAGAGTTTCCGAATATGAGCAATTATTGTGAAATAGTGTGAAGTGGAAAAAATTTCCATTGCCCATTACAATGTAGTGTGTAATGGAAAAAAATTCCATTACTCATTACAATGTAGTGTGTAATGGAAAAAAATTCCATTACTCATTACAATGTAGTATGTAATGGAAAAAAAATGTCATTACCCATTACAATGTAGTGTGTAATGGAATAAAATCCATTACCCATTACAATGTAGTGTGTAATGGAAAAAAATTCCATTACCCATTACAATGAAGTGTGTAATGGAAAAAAATCCATTATCCATTACAATGTAGTGCGTAATGGAAAAAAAATCCATTACCCATTACAATGTAGTGTGTAATGGAAAAAAATTCCATTACCCATTACAATGAAGTGTGTAATGAAAAAAAAAATCCATTATCCATTACAATGTAGTGCGTAATGGAAAAAAAATCCATTACCCATTACAATGTAGTGTGTAATGAAAAAAAAAATCCATTGCCCATTACAATGTAGTATGTAATGGAAAAAAAATTTATTACCCATTACAATGTTGTGTGTAATCGACAAAATTTTGCTTGTTCATTACAACTTAATGTGTGATGGAAATTTTGGAAATTTTTTCTTATATCGTAGTAGTTTTTTGGCCTGGGTTAAGATGAGCGAAACTGGAAATTAAGTGGTTGCCTGATCATTTAGAACGGCAAGAAAAATTTCATGCTTAGTGCACCACATTTTTATTCTTATTCTTTCTTATTCTTTTTTTCTTTATAATCAACTTTTTGTATGCACATAGAT
Organism: Alloplasta piceator; assembly: GCA_946863875.1. Taxonomy (NCBI): domain Eukaryota; kingdom Metazoa; phylum Arthropoda; class Insecta; order Hymenoptera; family Ichneumonidae; genus Alloplasta; species Alloplasta piceator. Next base: position 34,596,818 of record OX333078.1, on the reverse strand, counting down.
GCTTTTGAGAATTCAAGGTACGTAAGTCATTAAAATGTAATGCGAAATCGCAATAATTTATTCATCTATGTTTCTATTCCCAAAACTGCAATCAAAGTTTTGTCATGAAATTTTCTTCCATTACACACTATATTGTAATAAGTAATGAAGAATTTTTCCATTACACACTACATTGTAATGGTTAATGGATTTTTTTTTCATTACACACTACATTGTAATGGGTAATGGATTTTTTTTCATTACACACTACATTGTAATGAGTCATGTAAATTTTTTATATTACACACTACATTGTAATAGGTTATACAAATTTTGTCCACTACATTTTAATGGGTAAGGAATTTTTTTTCCATTACACACTACGTTGTAATGGGCAATGAAAATGTGTTCCATTGCACACTACATTGTAATGGGTAATGAAAATGTTTTCCATTACACACTACATTGTAATGGGTAATGTAAATTTTTTCCATTACACACTACATTGTAATGGGCAATGAAAATGTTTTCCATTGCACACTACATTGTAATGGGTAATGAAAATGTTTTTCATTACACACTACATTGTAATGGGTAATGTAAATTTTTTCCATTACACACTACATTTTAATGGGTAATTAATTTTTTTTCTATTATACACTATATCGTAATGGGTAATGTAAATTTTTTCTATTACACACTACATTGTAATGGGTAATGAATTTTTTTTATTACACACTACATTGTAATGGGTAATGGAAATTTTTTCCATTACACATTCCCAAAGTAATGCATAATGCATTACTTTTACATTACAAATTCCGCAACCCATCAAACACAACTTTTTTTTGTTGGTCTTCGTTGTTATATAAGATTCTTTTTTCAATTATCACTCATAGTCAATTATTTCTAGCAATTTTACGATAATTAATAAAAGCAATGAATTACAAGCATGCTCAAAAAAAAATTGTTAGAGACGTAATATTAGTTCCACTCACGAGCGTCACATCGGGGATCCATCTACACGCTAAATCGCTGTAAAACGCACAAAAACTAATGTCTAAGGAGAGGATGAATTCGAGATAATACGGAAAAGACAAATATTGCAATTATTTTTTTTTCTCTCATCTAAATCTCACTCGTTTCTATAGTTAGTGTTTTGTGCGTGTTTTTTCAGGTGTGCAGAGCAGCTTTGACATTGAAATCAGGTGCAGGACACGCGTTTCGTAATTTTTTTGCTTTTTTTTCACTCTCTTCGCTTACTTCTCCCTTCATGACGCTGAAAGTGGAACTTACAATAGGGCTTACGTGGTTTTTTTCTGAGACACGAAGCTACGTAGCTCTCGAGCTCCCGAAGCGTCGAAGGCTTCAGCGTTTCAAAGTCAATTTCGATCTCGTCGGGATTCGAATCCCTCAAGGAAGGCTCTCGAGATTGAATTATGTGCACTACCCGGCCGAGTTTGTCACCTGTAACAAAAGGAAGATCGCGGGAACGATCGGTAACGTTACTTCAGTCGCATCAATTTTATCATCGATATTCAGGTTCGAGGAATCGTACGAATCGTGTATCATCAGGACATTTCTTATATTATTTATCATTTACTATTTTTATGCCTATATTAGGCCGTTTCAAAAAAAAAAAAATTCTCGTTTCTTCTTCCAAACAGGCCCAAAAGTTTCATTTAGGTATAAGAAAAGGTCTGTGAAAATATGAGCTCTTAATATTAATATTAACATCGTCCTCATCGCACTTTTCGATTTTCCATAAGAATAACATGGTAAAAATTATTTTATATCACTCAGTACAATAATGGACGCTTTCACGTCCGCTTGCGGACGTGAAAGCGATATAAAATAATTTTTACCATGTTATTCTTATGGAAAATCGAAAAGTGCGATGAGGACGATGTTTTAAATCACTCAGTACAATAATGGACGCTTTTACGTCCGCAAGCGGACGTGAAAGCGTCCATTATTGTACTGGGCAAGCGGACGTGAAAGCGTCCATTATTGTACTGAGTGATATAAAATAATTTTGACCATGTTATTCTTATGGAAAATCGAAAAGTGCGATGAGGACGATGTTAATATTAATATTAAGAGCTCATATTTTCACAGACCGTTTCTCTCCTTTCACGTCCGCTTGCGAACGTGAAAGCGTCCATTATTGTACTGAGTGATATAAAATAATTTTTACCATGTTATTCTTATGGAAAATCGAAAAGTACGATGACTATTTACGTCTTCTGATTTCTATAACTAGCAAACGATCTATCATACGGGGAATCTAGAGACATATCTTTGTACAGAATTGAACGCTCTACAAAAAATATTCCGAGTAACTTTTTGATAAGTCCACTCGTTCAAAAGTTATTCAATGTCAAAGTTCAATTTTTCGTAAATTTTGCTGATTTTTGGATATTACACCGGAACTAGTTAGTTTTATCGACAAAATATAACTATAACTCACTATAACTCACTATAACTATAACTCACTATGACAATAACAAAAAATAGAATGCTTTAAAAAAATTGTGCAGCAGAAGTTGGCTTAAATATTTATTTTTCTATTAAGAAATTCATTGTAGTATATCAAGTATATTGTGATTCATTCTTATTTTTGAATTTAAAAAAAATATAAAAATAAAAATAAATAAATAAATAAATTTTGAAGCGAATTTCTGCTGCACAATTTTCTTAAAGCATTCCATTTTTTTAATTATTCTAGTGAGTAAAGTTCTAGTGAGTAGAGTTCTAGTGAAAAAAGTAATTGGTAGTGGAGAATATTCCATTACAAATTAGTGTGTTTCTACGACAATTTGGAGAAGGTCCTATTTTGCTCAAAGGTAAGTTTATTAATTTTTCAAAGAAAATAATTTGTGTGTATCAAGTTTTTGTTAACTTTACTATCGTAGTGATAAATGTATGAACAGTGATTTTTTGGAGTAATTTTTACTCCATTGAGTAATTATTTAGTTTAGTGACTTTTCCGAAAATCGACGGGAAATTATTATTTTTTCGCCACAAACTCTTATATTACATCATAATAAGTGATGTTCAGTCGGGGGATTCAGTTTTTTGTTATCCAATTTTTTATAAACTAGAAAATGCCGAAAATCGCAAAATCTGCAGTTTTCATTATTTTTATCGTCTTTATGATATGATAAAAAAATTATTATTCATAACATCTATAATATATGATATAATAATAATAATTAAATCATTTTAAAAAAGACCAAGTTTTCATAACGTAAAAAAAGGGGGGGGTTTAGCTACTAGAATCGATATCCCCGTTGCGGAGTTTCTGTTTTTTTTGGGTTTGATAAAAAACGTTTGATAAAAAAATATTTCTATGTAAAAAGTTGGTTTTACAATTTTTTTTCGTTTTATCCAACGTTTTTTATCAAACCCAAAAAAAAACAACAGAAACTCCGCAATGGGGATATCAATTCTAGTAGCTAAACTCCTTTTCTTCTTTTTTTTTTTTCAAACGAAATTATAAAAAGTTGGCCTCCCCCGAGCTAATATATTTTTTTTTAATCTTCAACTAATAGAATATAATAAATAAAAAAATTGGGATGCGCCTTACCGATGAATCGCACTTCTCAATAATTATCATTTTTTGAACTAGTTTTTTTTTGTAAAAAATTTGTTAATGAAAAATTTTAGCTTCCTCCAACTGAATATTACTTACTATGATGTAATATAACATTTGATGGCCAAAAAAAAACCCCATTATTTTTCGAAATTTTTGAAAAATCTGACATTACTTTTTATGGTTTTTTGCTGTTAAAAAATTTGTTAATAGCAAATTTCGGTTTCCCCCAACTGAATATCATAATTTATAATTAAATGAATGAGGACATGGCGAAAAAAAAATGTTCCCATCGATTTTCGGAAAAATCACTGAACTAAATACTTACCCTCCATTGTTGTAAAAATTACAATTTATGAGTGGAGTAAAAATTGCTCCAAAAAATCATTGTTCATACATTTACCACTACGATAGTAAAGTTAACAAAAACTTGATACACACAAATTACATTCATTGAAAAATTAATAGACTTTGAGAAAAATATTACCTGTTCCAAATTGTCGTAGAAACACACTAATTTGTAATGGAATATTATCCACTACAAATTACTTTTTTTCAATTGTAATTTGTAATGGAGCACTCATTCATTACACGTAATTTTTTTATTTGCAATGGCACAACCATTACACATTACTTTTATTATTTGTAATGGAACATTCATTCGTTACACGTTACTTTTGTAATTTGTAACGGAAAACTCCAATACACATTGTTTAAAAATAATGAGCAATGCATTACTTTTACATTACTCCCATAATATTTGAGTGTTTCACGAGACACTATTTTAAGTAAAAACGAATACCTGTAACGCGAAGAAGGGAAGCTTGTCACAGGAGTAATCAACTCACCAGGTAGCTTGTTGATGTCCAAGCTCAGTTGTCTCTTCTCATCGTAAGACATGGGTTTAGCGCTATCCTCGTCTTCCGAATCGAAGGTTATGGGTGGCGGTTGATTCGTGGCGTTTTTCTTCTTGTTACCGGTGGATCTGCTGTTCGCCTTTGGCCGTTTGTTGGCGGCATTGGCGGCGGCAGCTTTGCCAGGACCGCGACTACCTTTGCCCTTGGGTTTGGCATTGGCGGCTGTCGCCGCGGTCGCGGGGTGACTCTTGTTCGGTCCAACGGGAATTCCAGGATGATGATCACCAGGCATCCCTATGGGAACCGGTAGGCCCATTCCACTGGGCATCTTGAGGTCACCCGCGCCCATTGCCACGCTCGCTATACTCGCGATAACGCTGTCCGAAGGATTCGGCATCACCCCGCTCGCTTTCATAAGTTCTTTCATGGCACCACTGTGACTACCGACGAGACCACCACCTCCGCCTCCACCGACGCCTCCTCCGCCTCCTCCTCCACCCCCACCTCCTCCTCCTCCTCCTCCTCCTCCACCGCCGCCACTTTTGTTGCTCATCGGTTTGTCCTTCGTCTTGTCCGTTTTCTTCTTCTTCGTTTTCTTCTTGTTGCGCTCCTCCACGAGTCTCGTCATCGCGTCCTGCATCGCTTTGAGCTCTTGCTGCAGAGCGACCAATTTTTGCGTACTCTCCTCGTCCGAATCGTCGCTCTCCGACGAACTCTCCGTGCCCGAACTGCTGCCGCTACTGCTGCTTCCGCCCTCGCGCTTCATCGGCACCATTCCGCTCAGAGGCTCGTCCGGTATTTTCGCATACCTGATGAATTTATCGAGTTTAGAGGTTATGCGCAGTCAGAACTTAAAAAAAAATCATTTTTGCTTCCTCATAAAGGAAGTTATGTTTTCGCGAAAAAAAAAATTTCACAATTTTCATGTCAGTATGTTCACATTTAGAAAAAATGTCCTGACGCGCGCGCGCGCGTGTGTGTGTGTGTGTGTGTGTGTGTGCGCGCGCGTTGTGCTTTCCCTAAAATGAATATGTCTGGAGAACGCTTTGAGCGATCGACTTGAAATTTGGTATACAAGTAGACTACGTATGTCCCCGTTCTAAGTGCAATTTTTTTTTATATTGCAAAATAATTGTCTATTTGGCTGGATTTTGTATTTTCTGTAACTTGCATGCACTGAAATCTCTATTTTAGTCTATTGGATTCGAAAGTAGGATAAAAAATCATGAATTTCCCAAGACAGTTTTTTTTTTAAAGGAATATTAACGATGCAAAAATGTTTTCTTTTACACTAATTTTTCTCGGTAAATTTGAATTGGCAACCATATTGTTGTACCCAACTATCAGCGCCGCGAGTGTCGCGTCTGGGAACTAAGTCCCATTGTAGACAGTTTTTGCTTCCGCGGACATCTTGCTCGCGGAAATTCTAACCTATAATGTACATATAACCTGCAGTATAATATTCTTCAATATTATTATGTTAACGAAGTTGTGAAAGTATCGGTGACGTCACAATATCATGGAATCATATGAATGACGTCTTCAATATTATTATGTTAAATAAGTTCTGAAAGTGATATAACTTGACAGATGGATGACAAATGGACAATAGATTCATTCACTCCGCAACCAAACTTATTAGATTGGTTTATGTCTTATTTCAGTTTATTCATAATTTTATATTATTATATTGGTAGTATGTAAACGAATATTTTTGGTGATTTATATTTTTATTGCAGGTTATGGCTGCATTCGCTTTGGACGCTTACGCGCCTGTGAGCGCCACATTCTGTAGCATTTTATATGTCGATGTGTATTTATACATACGTGCTGAAAGCGCGTAAGCGTCCAAGCGAATGCAGCCAGCGTTTATAATGCGACGTAGTTCCCGGAAACGACACTGGCGGCGCTGATAGTTGGGCACAACAATATGGTTGCCAATTCAAATTTACTGAGAAAAATTTGTGTTGAAGAAACAATTTTTGCAGCATTAATATTGCTTTAAAAACAAAACTGTCTTGAGAAATTCATTATTTTTCACCCTACTTTCGAATAAAATTTTTTTAAAAAAGACATGAAAGTTCCCTATTGTTTGTTAGTCGTCTAACTTTCGTAATTTTGCAGTTACCACCCTGAAATTTTATATGCAGATACACTTTATAATAAGGACGGTTGGGATTGAATTTGGGAAAAATCGCTCAAGAGGTTTGGTTTGAAAAAAAAAAAAAAATTTTCGCAAAAAATTTGTGAGTTCTCTAACTTTTGTAATTTTGCATCTATCGAGCTAAATTTTTTTGTGGCGATACACTCAATGACAATGAAAAATAATCCGAATTTCATAAAAATCGCGTGAGGGGTTCGGTTAAATTTTTTTTTTTTGAATTTTCCATAAAAATTTTGTTAACGCTCCAACATCCGCATTTTTAGAAGTATCGAGCTAAAACTTTTAGCACAAATACACTGGATGATAAGAATGGTTAGGGTTGAATTTGGTGGAAGACGCTCAAGATTTTCGTTCGCAAAAAAATTTTGAAATTTTTGAAAAATACTTGTTAACACTTTCCTAATTTAGCAGCTATCGAGTTCACTTCTTTAGCACCAATACACTGGACGACAAAAACAATTAATAATGTAATTGAACGGAATTGCTAAAAAAATCATGCAAATTAGAAATTTGCACATAGCTTCTTCATTTGTTTCCGTCGTTCGTGAAGCTTCCTTTATGAGGAAGCCATGGAAATAAACATACATGTCATCAAGATGGTTAAAGAGATCCTCATAAAGGAAGGTTGAAGAACGACGGAAGAAAATGAGGAAGCTATGTGCAAATTTCTAATTTGCATGATTTTTTTCCTTCTTCATAGAGAAAGCGATGCCGAAGATGGGAAATACATTGATTTTGAATTGTCATGCCAAAAAGTAATTAATCGTTTTTAAAAGCATTGGAGTAGAAAATTGTCGGTAAACTTTTTTTTGGCGTAGGAGATGAATTTGTTGATTTTTCTGAATCCGTTTTTTAAGATAATTTTAATGTTTTTAATTTCAATTTCGCAATTTACATATCTATGGCGTGCCAGCAGAACGAGTCAAGTCCACAAACGAGAATTCCAAGATATCACTGCTTCTATTTTGACAGATCCGATTTTTAATAACACGTCAAAACAGGAGAAGGACTTTAGGGTTAAAAAACATCTGAACATAGAATTAAAAATTCTATCGTCAACGATGAATCGTTTATAATAACTAGTGTCACCGCGCGCGCAAGCGCGCGCTTTTCTTTAATTGTTTTATAACTTTTTTAATCTGACACGATCGCGTCTCTAAATAAATTTATCTGACAGAATCGCGATCGAATGAGTTGCAATTGTTTCCTTCTCTTTTCTACGATCTGAAATACGCATATCGACAACCAAACAAAACACGTCTATAGCAGCTTCAGAAATAACTCGCACTTCGAGATTTCGTGACAACTCTTTTTTTACGAGAGGAATCGAATATTCATAATATTTATTACTATATTATGATATATTTTGGTATGCAAATAGAAATATTTAATTTTAACGTGTTTTATTTTTATTTTTTACGATTCTAAAGTTTTTTCTTTAACTTTTTTTTCAGCAACGCAATTTTTTTGTCCCAGAACAATTGAATCAACTAATTTCAACACTTTTCTCTTGAAAAATAGTTTATTACTGCCCTTGTTTGATATTTTTTGTTTAGGGTCGATTTAATACGTTTTTCGATTCCTTTAAGTCAATTTAAAATCAATACTTGTGTTAAAAACAGCATATTCACTGATTAATGAAACAAATTACAAATTTGAATGAACAAATAAATTAAACTGTACAAAAATTAAGGAAACTATAACCATTGTTCAAATGTATCAATCATTATCATACTTCATACGTGGAGTTAACTTGTTAAACAAATGTCTGAGATAAAAGTAGACCTAATAATTGACTAATTTCCGTTGTTGACTCATTTTTCGAAAAAAATTGACTCAACTCGTTTTGCCGGAAAGCCACAGACACATTTAAGTATATACACAGAAAATTTCATGTCCGACAAATATTTTCAAAGTTATGCGCATATTTGTAAACCCACAATTACTGTGTAAAGTACTTTTGAAAATTTGAACGCGTTTTTCTCAAAACTGTGTTTTTAGAGTCGGCGAGCAAGATTTCTCAGAAAAGGCGGAACCGATCAGTCTCAAATTTTTACACAAGCTGCATAAATAGATTTTTTAGTAATTAACCGAAGGTTTTTTTTTACCGATAAATATTTTCTGTTTTACAAACAGTTTGAGGCAAACATTTCCATTAAAAATCGAATTTTGTTTTGAGGAGCTGCTATTCTGTTAAAAAATTGATATTTTCCTTATTCCTCCGTTTTTATACTAGATTATAACTTATATTAACGAAATCTTTTTTATTTTGGATTATACAATCCAGAGATATCGTGCTCACTGCAATACGTCTTTTTTTAGAGGACCTTCCGAAAATCGGCTACAGCGAATTCGAGAATCATTATTTTTTAAAGAGAAAAATTCCAAAACAAAGTTAAAAGTTACAAAAATATGTATTTAAACTTTTACGTTAATGAATTGAAATGTCTGTTCAGAAAAAAATCTTCTTAATAAAAAATTTTACACTTTGAATGTAAAATGAGCTATAAACTTTATCAATATTAGAGATATTATACTGCGTCAGTCCGATGTGCTCAACGTAACATTAATTAAAGTATAAAACCCTTGAAATTAGAAATTTGCACATTGTTTGCTCATCTTTATTCATAATTCACGAAGCTTCCTTTATGAGAAAGTCAGAAAAGATTTCCGTACTTTCTCATAAAGGATGCTTTGTGAAATATGCAAATTTTGCAATGTGGGCATTTTGTTTCAAATGACTGAATTATTAATTGAAATTTCTATAACTTTTCACTGAATGATAGTTTGAATTGTTTACAAATTGCCGCTTTCGGGTTTTGAATTATATCTAATGGCATTTTTTTATCCGAGGCTTTAAATTAAGGTTCTCATACTGAAATACGATCGAACAGGTCTCAGTTTTTGCCCTATCAATTTTAAATAAAAAATATGTGAGTTATAAAATATTCTTGTAAATTATTTCCAACTTCTACAAAAAACGAAATTTTTAAACAAAACTTTCAAAGCAAATTTTAAATCGATTTAGCTGTATTAAATATTAAATCAACAGAGATTGTCGAGCATAAACATAACCTGATAATGGCAATTTTTTCAAAAAACCGCAAAAATGAGGCAGCAAAAAAAATCGAAGGGAACTTTGATGAGAAATTTACTTTTAAAAAAACGCCCCATTTTAAATCGCCCTAGTTTGCACTCTACAATTCTACGTTCCTCGAAAAAAAAAATTAATCACACTGATCCTTCGACAATAATAATTGAAGAAGAAAAATGTATATCCACCTCATTTCGAAGACATCCTGCAATTTTCTAGCCATGGCAACGACATCGTGATCTGGAGGATTGTACTTGTAACAATTCGTGAATATGAGCCGTACGTCGCTGGCGAACTCTTGTGCCGTTTTATACTGCCGTTTGTCCATTTTTTCCTGTTATTTTTTTTTTCAAAGAAAAATGTCAGTGTCAAAACAAAAAAAAACTCTTGGCGAATGCTCGAAACGGATTGATGAGCGATGATTTTTTTTTTTTCATAACGTACCTTCACCGTACCAAGATCCATTGGATTTTTGATGATGTCGTGATAATCGTGAAGACCCAAAAGCTCCGCGTCCACAGGTTTATAGAATGGCCATGCGTAACCCTGTATGTCATTCGCAAAATGAGTCAAATTGTTTTTTTTTCAATTTTTTAAAAATTGTTTTGTCCTTATTTAGAGCTAGAACGAATTTTTTATCACACGCCCCCCAAATCGACTTCAAATAACTCAAAAACAATACCCTAATTTTTTCAGATTTTTATTTAGACTCTAACCTCTCCCGAAAAGAGGGTACATTTCCTCATTTGAAATATACGCGTTTTGGGAATATTCTCAGGATCAGAGTTGCCGGAATTATAATGTAAAAATAATGCATTATTTATTTTAGAAATAATGAAAATTCTATGATAGAAAAATTAAGCATTATTTTTGTAATGAAAAATGTGAAACCTAACGACTATGCATTAAATTAATAATGAATAATGCAAAAAACGTAACATTATTCATTACAACAGTAATGGATAATGCTAAACGTTGCCATTGTCCATTATTACAGTAATGGGTAATTCAAAGTAGAAACATTTTCATTACTATAGTAATGAATGGTACAAAACCGAAGAATAATGCATTACTGCATTACTGAAAGTAATGCATTACTGAAAGTAATGCATTATTACTGAAAGTAATGCTCAATGTAATGCATTACTGAAAGTAATGCATTACATTGAGCAAAGCATTACTTTTAGTAATGCATTACATTGAACAATTCATTACTTTGAATAATGCATTACATTGAGCAATGCATTACTTTGAGTAATGCATCACATTGAGCAATGCATTACTTTTAGTAATGCATTACATTGAACAATTCATTACTTTGAATAACACATTACATCGAGCAGTGCATTACTTCAAATAACGCATTACATCTATAAATAATGTATTACTTTGAGTAATGGTTTAAAGGAATAAAAATAATTTCTGTATGTAGAGAGCAATGTCAATGAAATCTTCCTTTTCGTATGATTAATAATGAATAATGAATAATGCAAAAAACGTAACATTATTCATTACAACAGTAATGGGTAATTCAAAGTAGAAACAAATTTTCATTACTATAGTAATGAATGGTACAAAACCGAAGAATAATGCATTACTGAAAGTAATGCATTACATTGAGCAAAGCATTACTTTTAGTAATGCATTACATTGAACAATTCATTACTTTGAATAATGCATTACATTGAGCAATGCATTACTTTGAGTAATGCATTACATTGAGCAATGCATTACTTTGAGTAATGCATCACATTGAGCAATGCATTACTTTTAGTAATGCATTACATTGAACAATTCATTACTTTGAATAACACATTACATCGAGCAGTGCATTACTTCAAATAACGCATTACATCTATAAATAATGTATTACTTTGAGTAATGGTTGCAAGGAATAAAAATAATTTCTGTATGTAGAGAGCAATGTCAATGAAATCTTCCTTTTCGTATGATTTTTTATAACCATAATGCGTAAGAATGATACATCTCAAACTGTATGTGTTATTCCCCCAAATTTTTTACAGGGTAATTCGTTTGTTTACATTTCCCTCTGTGGAAATTCGTTTGTTTAGATTCCTAATTTTTTACTTCGAAAATATAATTCGGTACTTTGTTTTGTTTTTTTTATTCGTTAGATCAGATTTGAACCTACAGCATCTTTTTCTTTTTTATCTTTGACCGGAAATTGTCAAGAGAACAATAATTCCCCGTTTATATACCATTGTTTACTTTTTTTTAACTTTCGAATAATTGCATGTATTTTTTTCTTATTTGTGAATCAACCAAAAGAAAAAATCATCTTCCACTTGTGGATTTTTTAATTTGTCAGATCAAAGGAAAATGCGCAGCATATATGTATTTTATTCTCTTTTGACTCAAATTTTCAATTCTAATTTCAAATTTCAAAACGGGGATTATCAGTTCCGTTGACATTCCGATGTTTACATTTTTGGGTTTTTTTACTTAAACAAATTTCATAAACCCATGCCATCGCGTCCCTGAACGGGTTTCATCGATCCATATTTTCCACTTTCGTAAATAAAAGGCAGATTTTATCGCATTGTCCTATTGGACTACGAATGCATAAAATATTTTTATTCCGAATAATGCATTGTTCAAAATATTCCGTATTACAGTAATGAAAAATTAACGTTACTTTGCAATATCTATTACTTTAATAATGGATAATGGAACATTTTTGCATTACTCATTATTTCAGTAACGAGTAATGTAACTCTTTCCACATTATCCATTACTTCAGCAACGGATAATGTAATGCTTTTCCAAGTACTCGTTAATAACGTAATGCATAATGTTTCATTTTTTCATTTTCCAGTACTAATGTAATGCTCAATGGTCTGACATTTGCATTATTAACTAAAAATATTATGCAATATTTTTTTTATCACATTATTCATTCTATGAATAATTTATAATGGATGTTAAGTCCCATTATTAAGTGAAAAAATAATCATTAATGAAATCGATAATGCATTATTAAAATAATACATTTTTTGCGACTCTGCTCAGGATATATTTTATTCCAAGTGTAATAACTTTTATAAAAATCTGTAAATACAAGATTTTAGTGTTTATTGGTGCTACTATTTGACGAAAAATTCATATTAATCTAGATGAATTGCAATTTGTCTAGATTGACCCGTATGATAATTTGAATTTTGCCTCAAATAGTAGCACCAATCAACACTAAAATCTTGCAGTTACAGATTTTTAAAAAATCTATTACACTTGGAATAAAATATATCCTGAGAATATGGCCGAAACACGTGTATTTCAAATGAGAAAATCTACCTTCTTGGTAAGAGGTAGAGGCTCGATAAAAATCTGAAAAGATTAGGGTATTGCTTTTGAATTATTGGGAGTCAATTTAGGGGGCGTCTGATGAAAAATTCGTCCAGGCCCTAAATAAGGACCACCCTAATAAATATTTACCCACGTTAAAAACGTAGGTAACTATTCGGAAGTATAACTCCTGTCAGAATCAAGCTGATTTTTTTGGTGTCGGTTCTTACAGTTAAAAAAAATCATATTTAATATTATTATGGCAGCGCATAATGTTTTTACCCAACACAATTTTTTTTTTTAAATTCTTTTTAATTTTTTGTTAATAAAATAAAGTGAAGGAATTTAGCTACTAGAATAGATATCCTCGTTGCAGAGTTTCTGTTGATTTTTTGGGTTTGATAAAAAACCAAGTTTTTATAATTAAATTTTTTTTTGCCAAACCCAAAAAAACAACAGAAACTCTGCAATTGCGATACCTATTCTAGCAGCTAAATCCCTTCATTTTATTTTATTTAAAACAAAATAAAAAAAATATTTCAAAAACCCTGCAAATTGGACATTTGCGCTTTTTTTTTTATCAAACCCAAAAAAACAACAAAAATTCTGCAACGGGGATATCTATTCTAATAGTTAAATTTCTTAATTTTATTTTATTTTAAAATAATATAAAAATTTTTAAAAAAACCTGCAAATTCGACATTTGCACATTGCTTCCTCATCTTTATCCATAGTTCACACAACTTTCTTTATCACAAAGTATGGCGATGAAATTTCGCTTTCTTATAAAGGAAGCTTTGTTAACTATCGAAAAACATGAGTAATCAATGTGCAAATTTGCCAATTTCTTTCAAATTTGCTTCTTGCCAAATTTGATTTTCGCCAAATTCAATAACGAACGACCTTGATCACTATTTTGAATGTGTACAAAATTTCAGTACAATATCTTGCAAATGGCCGAACTTAGAATACACTATTTATTTAAAAAAAAAAAAAACCAAAATTTGATAGAATTTTAATCCTTCGATCGATTTTCGCCAAATTTAATAACGAACAACCTCGATCGCTATATTAAGCTCTGTGCAAAGTTTCAGTGCAATATCCTAAAAATTGCACAAGTTAGTGCGTTTACGCTATTTTTCAAAAAACTAAAAATTTCATAAAATCTTAATCCCTCGATGCATTTTTGCCAAATTCAATAGCGAACAATCTCGATAGCTTTACTAATTCTGTGCAAAGTTAGAGTCCAATATCTTGAAAATTGCGGTAGTTAGAGCGTTTACGCCATTGTTGAAAAACGAAAAAAGTCCCATTTCTGACCCATTTTGTTTCAAAAATTCAAAAACTCGCCTATAACTACATAAAAAAAAAATTTTATGTTCGAAAATCAGCGTTTTGACTCTGACTGGACCCCTTTAATTACCGCGTTCGTTTTCTTCGAGACCAATTTTACCAGAATAACAGAACAATTACCGAATGTTTTTTGGAGAATAATTCCTTGAGGATCTCGTTACAGGATTTCAAAGTTTCCGACAGTTTTTCCTTGAGTTTTCCGCCGGGATGCTGAGGCTGAAAAAAAACATCATTGTAAGTTCACGATTTTTTTTTTTTTTTCCTATACAACCCGATGTAAAGTTACAAATCTATGAGAAAAAAATTCCGAACGTTGCGATAATTGAGAAAAACTTTTTGAGAATATTTTTGTGAAAATTTTAACGTGAAATTTGTTTTAAAAGCAAAGACGACAATATTTGCAATGACGATTCAAGGTCAACGTCAAGCGACGAAACACAGATGAAACATGGCGTTTTTTTTTTTTTATAATTTGGCGAATGATAATTATGTATTTAGTGAATGATAATTATGTACCTGTTGGGCCATTGCCCCGATCAGGGGCATATTGGCCTGGTGAAATGGCACCAGGCCGTCTTCCGCTTGCCTCGTCGGCTGAAACAGCCCCATCATCAAAAACCCTGTGGTTAGTATTTTTTTTTCCTATGCAAATGAAATGAAAATGCATGCAAGGAACTTGAGACATTTTTAGACACGTCGTTACAATTGTTTAGGGGTTTTTTTTTTATGTTTAGCACAAATATGAAAACAGTCCTTTCGGATCAAAATGATCGAGTACTGAAATTATAATATTGTGCACATTTGCAATGAGAAATTAGTACGAATCAAGATGAATTTCGATTGAAAGGACATTTTCCTATTTTTTTAATTATTAATAAATAAATAGGAAAACGTTCTCTTCGATGAATCCATAAGCATATTTTTGTGCAATTTTTCTGCAGCAAAATTTGCAATGCAAATTATAACAGGGCGAGTAAAAACTCATTTTGTTTCTCGATTATTCTTCTCTGCCAATTAACGAATTCATTAAATATTCATCGTTTATAAATTGGAGCAATTTTTGATGAATTTTGGTGAATTTTAAAGAAAAATTTGCAATTCGGAATTCTGCAGAATTCAAGAGAATTTCAACAGATAAAAGGAGCTCTCAATGATCAAATTGAAATTACAAAGTTGACTTCTAGAGTTTCCAATCACAACCAAAACTTAAATTTTATGACTTTCATGATTTTTTTTTAATTTTGAAAATTCCGTATTTACTTATCATTTATTGTGCACAAGAACTACGACGAAAGAGGATTCACAGAAATAGATTTGAATTAAATAACAAATTTTCATGAGCGTGTTATATTCCCAACATTTGTGAAACATGATAAAATTCATGAATTTTTAATGATGCGTCTACGTGATTCGTACGAACATTGAGCACAAATCTGCAAAACTAAATTTAATAAAATAAAAATAAATTTCGCCCTATGAATTTCTATTAAAAAAATAATTTTTAAAAATATTATATTAATTTTTATAAGACTGACTTTGAAGTTTTCATCCTTAAAACGCAATGAAAATATATTTTTCATTTGCTATTCAGAATTCATTTTTATAAGGGATAAATTTACTTATAAAAATCCATTTTCGTTGCATTACAATAACACAAACTTTGATATTCTTGAAAAAAAAAAAAAAAAAATTGGGCCTATGTATTTCTATAAAAAAAATAATTTTTCTTTTTGCTAACTAAAAAAAATAGCAATCGATGAAAAGATCTCAAAGATCATACAAAAATAATTTTTATAAAACTGACGTTGAAGTTTCTATCCTTAAAACGCAATGAAAATATATTTTTCATTTTTCACTCAGAATTAATTTTGATAAGGGATAAATTTACTTTAAAAAATCCATTTTCGTTGCATTACAGAAACACAAACTTTGATATTCTGAAAAAAATAAAAATAAAATTCTGCCCACGAATTTCTATTAGAAAAAGAGTTCTTATTTTTGCTAACTCGATTAAACGGCTCAAAAAAAATAGCTATCAATGA
This sequence comes from Alloplasta piceator, assembly GCA_946863875.1. Taxonomy (NCBI): domain Eukaryota; kingdom Metazoa; phylum Arthropoda; class Insecta; order Hymenoptera; family Ichneumonidae; genus Alloplasta; species Alloplasta piceator. Next base: position 34,580,431 of record OX333078.1, on the reverse strand, counting down.
GAAAGTCTCAAAGATCCCACAAAAATAATTTTTATAAAACGGATTTTGAAATTTTCATTATTAAAACCAGAGTTGTGAAAATAGTAATGTAAAAGTAATGCATTACCCATTACTTTAAACAATGTGTATTGGATAAGTTTTTCGTTACAAATTACAAAAGTAACGTGTAATAAATGAATGTTCGATTACAAATAAAAATAGTAATGTGTAATGGATGCGTGTTCCATTACAAATAAAAAAGGAATGTGTAACGTATGCATGTTCCATTACAAATAATAAAAGTAATGTGTAATGTAATGTGTAATTTTGTTCAATTGTAATTTGTACTGGAGCACTCATCCAGTACTACCATTACATTACCATTACTTTTTTATTTGTAATGGAACCAGAGTTGTCAAAATATTAATGTAAAAGTAATGCATTACCCATTACTTTAAACAATGTACAAGTTTTTCATTACAAATTTAAAAAGTAATGTGTAATGGGTGCATGTCCCATTACAAATAAAAAAATTAATGTGTAATGGATACATGTGCCATAACAAATAAAAAAAGTAATGTGTAATGGATGCGTGTTCCATTACAAATAAAAAAGTAATGTGTAATGGATGCATGTGCCATAACAAATAAAAAAAAAGTAATGTGTAATGGATGCGTGTTCCATTACAAATAAAAAAGTATTGTGTAATGTATGCACGTTCCATTACAAATTATAATTTTTAAAAAAAGTGATTTGCAGTGGAGAATATTCCGTTACAAATAGAAAAATTGCCGTGTTCGTATTAGAAACTTGCACATTGCTCTCATTATTTTATTTCTAAAATTTCATCCACAATTATCACAAATGATCCATAAAGTAAAAAAAAAAAAAAAACATGCACATTATTGAGGGATTCAATAAAGCGGAAAATTTTTGTATCAGTAACTTGTAATTTTTATTAGATTCCTTATAATTATGGGTAACAGCGTGTAAAGGCAAGTTCAATATAAAGTTGGATAATTTTTGGGGTTGAGTACATTTTCGTACTTCATATTTAACGATGAACTGTCTGTTTCTTTTTGTTTCTATTTTTTAACTTTATGGATCATTTGTGATAATTAGGATGAACTTTTAGTGAGCGAAATAAAATATTGAGGCAGCAATGTGTAATTTTCTGATACGAGCACGGCAATTTTTCTATTTTTAATGGAATATTCTCCACTGCAAATTACTATTTTTATTTGTAATGGCACATGCATCCATTACACATTACTTTTTTTATTTGTAATGGTACATTTATCCATTTCACACTATGCAGTGTAATGGGTAATAAATACAGTAAGGCATTATGCAAGTAATGCATTATTTACAACTCTGATTAGAACCCAATGAAAATATATTTCATTTTTTACTCAGAATTCATTTTTACAAGGGATAAATTCACTTTTAAAAAATCCATTTTCGTTGCATTGCAATAACTTTGATTATTCTTAAAAAATCAAACAATTAAACAAAAAATTTTTATTTCTCATCAATTTTTCGGCACTTACCTTCTTGATCTGACGTCCGGATTCTCTCCTCGTCGGAATCTTTGCGTTCTTCGAGTCAAGCGGTGCGTAGAGAGGTTCGAAGGAGTTGGCGGTTGGCGTCGTCGTATCGGCTTTTCTCTTCACGCCTTTTTTGAGCTTGGCGGGCTGCGAGGGTGGCATAACGGTGGGCGCTTGTGGTACTTGTGGCGTCGGTGGTACGGCCGTCGTCGGTGTTTGTGGCTCCATCGCCGGTTGAGCGTGATAACCGCTCGTCGGTGGTACTACTTGTTGAGGCAGAGAATTGTGTGTCGCTATCGGGGTTATGGTTAAACTCGATGGTGGTGCGATCGTCGTCGTGTTAGTACTGCCGGGCACCGTCGCCGGCGCTTGTGTCCCGAGCGGCGGCATCGGTATGACGCCCGTCGTCCCGGCAGAGGTCGCCGACGGCGTCAGGCTGTTTGGGACACTCGAACTAACCGCCGCCGCGCCCGACGACGGCCGACCTCGTCCCGCACCTGTACCCGCGCTCGGAGTTCCGGGTGTGCCGATCATTCCGGGACCACCGACGCGCGGCAGAGCCGGTTTTTTGCCCTTCGGTCCCTTCGGCATCGGGGGATCGAGCTCCACCTCGTCCCTCGGCATTTGTGCAACCTGCAAAAAATTCACAACGATTCGATATACAGTGATCAAAGCTGGGCAGAGAACAGTTAAGGGGGTCGAGTCAGCGTGAAAACGGCGATTTTTAACCGTAATTTATAATTTTTGTAGAATGCCTACAAATATGATGTATCGTCCACCATTTGAGGTACCGAATGAACAATTTTTTGGGACTAGTTAAAACCCTTGAGGTGCACCGGTGTCCTGAAAAACCTAGTTTTGAGTTTTTACACTCTGCGCATGATTCGGAAAGAACTGCTAGACGGATTTTGTTTTACGACATCTCGTATTCCTTCGTAACGCTTCTTCCCACGGGATGAACGCGGCACATTTTGATTCAAGTCAGAATTGTGACCAGGAAAGTTCAAAATAGGCTACCAATTTCAAAACTGGCCTGCAACTCTGAAATAGAGGGCAAAAAACGAAATGTGCCGCGTTCATCCCGTGGGAAACAGCGTTACGAAAGAAATGAGACGCCGTAGAACAAAATCCGTCCAGCGGTTCATTCTGAATCATGCGCAGAGTGTAAAAACTCAAAACTAGGCTTTTTAGGACACCGGTGCACCTTAAGGGTTCTAACTAGTTCCAAAAAATTGTTCATTTGGTACCTCAGATGGCGGACATAACATCATATTTGTAAGTATTCTACAAAAATTATAATTTATTATTAAAAATCGCCGTTTTGACGCTGACTCGACCCCCTTAAGGTAGTACCTTTGCCCACTTTTGACGGTGATCATTCAAGAACTATGAATGTTACTTTTTTTCTTATTTAGGGTTGCCACTAAATCAGATGAAAATAATTCCCTGACATTTCCCTGAAATTTTTTCGATATTTTCGAAAATGTCCCATTCAGATTTGTGAAAAAAGAGTAACGAGGAAAAAACATTGCATATGTTTATTATTACTCATTCTTTGGTATTGTTTATTAACCCTTTAACGAAAACGCAGAAATTCCATAAAAATGAACATATCGGCATTGTTAAGGTCGAATTTTGAAGATGAAAGGTCCATCTGACCATGAAAAATTCGACAGACGCAAGGGTTGCACCCCTTCAGTCTCACACCCTGTCAAAAAGTTCGAAAATTGCGAAAAAATGAGAAACGAGCATAACTTTCAGGCAAAATTTTTTTTCGAGTCGCGATCTCAACTGTGTGCTTTGAAATAACATCAAAAATTTGTAGCAAGTATACCCGATTCAAAAACTACCCCTAACAGTAACGAAAAATCGAAAGCCACCCCTACAAATGGTGATACGCCCAAAAGTGAACTTCCGTTGATGTTCGGTTCATATATATTTTCAAAAACGCATGGAAAATGTGTATCAAGAACATCCGATTCAAAAACCACCCCTAACAGTAACGAAACATCGAAAACCACCCCTAGAAATGGTGATACGCCCAAAAGTGCACTTCCATTGATGTTCAGTTCTGAAACACTCGTATTTCGATTCAAATGGGGATAAAATAACAGAAAATGCGACAATAACATTTTATCCCTTGAGGGGTCAATTTCTCTCAATCGAGGCGTAGTTCATAAGGGTTTATTGATTCGTAATTTCTTCAGAATGGCATTACGTGTTCTGGAATGACTTTTCCTCAAATTATGGCAGAAATGAAGGATGGGAAATTGAATTAAGATGTTTTCAAGTGATTGGGGTGGTTTTTTATTTGGGGGTAGTTTCTGAGGGTAGAAAAATTCTCAAATAATTTTTTTTTCTCACAACTTTGCCAAACGCTCCAAAAAAACTCAGCTGTTGAAGGGTTAAATTATATCTTTGGAGGGAATAAGTTATATAACCTAAGATCTATTTTGCATTCTTTAATGCCGTGATTTTTTCATTAAGAAGAGCTTTTAGTTTAGCAATTTTTTAGGAATTCTTTTTATATTTTCTCTGAAAAATATTTAATTCCCTGACATTTCCCTGATTTCTCTGACACTCAAAAAATTTCCTTCCATTTCCAGATTTTCCCTGACAGTGGCCACCCTGTTATTTATATTCTCATTTTTCTCGTTATCGTGTATGTTCAAGTTCTTTTACGCTTATTATTATATTTTTGTAATTTTTTCTAGTTTATTCTACAAGCGGTCAGGAAATATTTCCCGGCTTTTTCTGATCGGGTTGTTATTAAGGGGTTATACACAGTCAGGATTTTCAAAAAATCGATTTTTTGAGTACATACGAAAATATGTATATAAATTTTTACGTTAATAAATAAAAATATCTCTCTATAAAAAATTCTTAAAAAAAACGTTTTTTTTTGACCTCCTGACTCTAACCCCTTAACCCTAACGAAAATTTGAATAGCGCCGAGACAATTTACCATTAATTATGATCCTAATCATCGACGATAAAAAAATTATGCTTATGTAACTGTGTTATAATTGTGGTTTACGAATTTACAAAATGGAAAAATGCCTGAACAATGAATTTTCTGCAAATCTTAAAAATGTAACCAAAACCAAATGATCTACTTTTCCCATCATTTTAGACCCTGATTTTTTGTAACATTTTCCCTAACAATAATCGTAGTTTTAGCAATCTGTACAACAAGTAGAATCATGAGTTAAGAATTTGAAAAATGATAAGAACCAAATAAGTAATTATTAAAAAGATATCCACAGAATAATCCATGATTTTCCTTCAAGAATTGCAACTTTCCTGTTTCTTCACAAATTCTTATCGGGGTTGAAATTTTTTTTTTCCTTCCGATTGAGCCGCTAAAATTGACGCGGCTAAATTCGTTGCGTTGAAAATATATTTCATATCGTAACGTACCTTCGTGAGAAACAATTTCTCGAGGGCCTGTGCCATCACCACTACATCTTCGCCCGGTTTGTTGTAGGTGTAACAATTGGTGAACATCGTATTGAAATCCTGGATGCATTCTCGCGCTGTCCAGTAATACGTGTTCTCCAAACGTTTTTTTATTGTACCGAGGTCCATTGGTTGTTTGATGATTTTGTGGTAATCCTGAATGACAGAGTGTCGAATTTAATAGAAAAAAAAAGACTGACAAAAAACATGCTTTATCGATTAAAAAGAAACAACACTTGATACGTAAATATTATTTTTTTGGATATTCAAATATTTGAATTTTTAGCTAACCGATAAATCTACAAATGTATTCTACAAGTTCCAAAAATGTAGCAATTGGCGGAGCCTTTGGGTTTTATTTAAAAAAATTTATTTGTCGATTTTCGTTCAGCTGAACGTTTGAATCAAAGTTGTGAAAATAGTAATGTACAAGTATTGCATTACCCCTTAAACAATGTATATCGGATAAGTTTTCCGTTAAAGTTACAAAAGTAAGTTGTAATGAATGAATGTTCCATTACAATTGAAAATAGTAATGTGTAATGGATGCTTGTTCCATTACAAATTAAAAAAAAAGAATGTGTAATGTGTTCATGTTCCTTTACAAATAGTAAAAGTAATGTGTAATGGATGCATGTGCCATTACAAATAAAAAATAACGTGTAATGAATGAGTGCTCGATTACAAATTACAATTGAAAAAAAAAAGTATCTTGTAGTGGGGAATATTCCATCACAAATTAGTGTGTTTTTACGACAATCTGGGGCTGGTACTAATTTGCTCAAAGGTAAGTCTATTAATTTTTCAATGAAAATAATTTGTGTGTATCAAGCTTTTGTTAACTTTACTATCGTAGTGGTAAATGTATGAACAGTGATTGTTTGGAGTAATTTTTACTCAATGCTTGAATTGTAATTTTTACAACAAAGGAGTAAGGATTACTCCAAAAAATCACTGTTCATACATTTACCACTACGATAGTAAAGTTAACACAAACTCGATACACACAAATTATTGTCATTGGAAAATTAATAGACTTACTTTTGAGCGAAATAGTACCTGCTTCAAATTGTCGTAGAAACACACTAATTTGTAATGGAATATTCTCCACTACGAAATTTTTTTTTTGAATTGTAATTTGTAATAGAGCATTACACATTACTTTTTTTATTTGTAATGGAGCACACATTTATTACACATTACACATTCATTACTCTTGTAATTTGTAATGGTACACTTGTCCATTTCACATTATGCAGTGTAATGTGTAATGAATACAGTAATACATTTTGAAAATAACGCATTATTTACAACTCTGGTTTGAATATCTTCAAGCATATAATTATTTGTTCGATTATATAATTGTTTGTATCAGAATTGTGAAAATAGTAATGTAAAAGTAATGCTTTACCCATTACTTTAAACAATGTGTATTGGATAAGTTTTTCGTTACAAATTACAAAAGTAAGGTGTAATGAATGAATGTTCCAGTACAAATGAAAATAGTCATGTGTAATTAATGCGTTACAAATTAAGAAAGTAATGTGTAATGTATGTATGTTCCATTACAAATAATAAAAGTAATGTGCAATGGTTGCATGTGCCATTTCAAATAAAAAAAGAATAATGTGTAATGAATGAGTGCTCCATTACAAATTACAATTGAAAAAAAAAGTAATTTGTAGTGGAAAATATTCCATTACAAATTAGTGTGTTTTTACGACAATTTGGAGCAGATACTATTTTGCTCAAATGTAAGTCTATTAATTCTTCAATAAAAATCATTTGTGTGTATCAAGTTTTTGTTAACTTTACTATCGTAGTGGTAAATGAACAGTGATTGTTTGGAGTAATTTTTACTCCATTCTTGAATTGTAATTTTTACATCGATGGAGTAAAAATTACTCCAAAAAATAACTGTTCATGGGTATCAGTGAACATTAAGTTACACTGACACCTGTAAGTTTTTCTTGAATTGTAATTTTTACAAGAATGGAGTAAAAATTGATCCAAAAAATCATTGTCCATACATTTACCACTACGATAGTAAAGTTAACAAAAACTTGATACACACAAATTATTGTCATTGAAAAATTAACCGACTTACCTTTGAGCTAAATAGTACCTGCTTCAAATTGTCGTAGAAACACACTACATAATTTGTAATGATATATTCTCCAGTACCAATTACTTTTTTTTCAATTGTAATTCGTAATGGAGTACTCATCCATTACACATTACTTTTTTCATTTCTAATGGCACATGCATCCATTGCAGATTACTTTTTTATTTGTAATGGCACATGTATCCATTATACATTATTTTTTTTATTTGTAATGTAACACGCATTCATTACACATTACTCTTCTATTTTGTAATGGTACACTTTGCCGTTACACATTATTCAGTGTAATGTGTAATGAATGTAGTAATTCATTATGAAAATAATGCATTATTTACAATCAGAGTTGTGAAAATAGTAATGTAAAAGTACCCATTACTTTAAACAATGTGTATTGGATGTTTTCCGTTACAAATTACAAAAGTAACGCGTAATGAATGAATGTTCCATTACAAATGTAAATAGTAATGTGTAATTGAGGGTTCCATTACAAATAAAAAAAGTCATGTGTAATGGTTGCGTGTGCCACTACAAATAAAAAAAATAACGTATAATGAATGAGTACTCGGTTACAAAAAAAAACGTGTAATGTGCTCCATTACAAATTATAATTGAAAAAAAAAAGTAATTTGTAGTGGAGAATATTCCATTACAAATTAGTGTGTTTCTACAACAATTTGGAGCAGGTACTATTTTGCTCAAAGATAATTCTATTAATTTTTCAATGAAAATAATTTGTGTGTCAAAACTTCGTTAACTTTACTATCGTATTGGTAAATGTATGAACAGTGATTGTTCGGAGTAATCTTTACTCCATTCTTCAATTGTAATTTTTACAACAATGGCGTAAAAATTACTCCAAAAAATCATTGTTAATACATTTACCACTGCGATAATAAAGTTAACAAAAACTTGATACACACAAATTATTTTCATTGAAAAATTAATAGACTTACCTTTGAGCGAAATAGTACCTCCTCCAAATTGTCGTAGAAACACTAATTTGTAATGGAATATTCTCCGTTACAAATTACTTTTTTTTTTTTCAATTGTAATTTGCAATAGAGCACTCATCCATTACACATTACTTATTTCATCTGTAATGGCACATGCATCCATTACACATTACTTTTTGTATTTGTAATGGAACACGCATTTATTACACATTATTCTCGTATCTTGTAATGGTGCACCTGTCCATTTCACTTTGTCCACTGTAATGTGTAATGAATACAGCATTATCAAAATAATGCATTATTTACAACTTTGGTCTGTATTACGAAATTAACGTACTGGCAAATTGAGCTTTTTCGCATCCACCGGCTGCTGAAACGGCCAAGCGAATTGATGCTTCCATACTGGCTTGAGTACTCCTTTCTGAAGAAACTGTAGCTGATTTGTAACTCGCCCCGGTCTCGTCGGCGGTGGAACGACCGGCGGCTGGACAACGCCGTTCACTGGCTCTACGAAAGGCTCGTCCCTTGGAGGTGGCGTCTTAGCCGATACGAATGACGGTCCCGTTGTTTTGCCAGGTGCACTCGTCTGCATTGGTACACACAAAATCCATATACAATTTTTTCTTTCCCCCATTTATCTTCTCCTCGTTATCGCATTTTCACGAAAAACAGCGAAACGATTGAATAATAATCAATAATAATCAATGATAATCAATAATAATCAATAATAATCAATGATAATCAATAATAATCAATGATAATCAATGATAATCAATAATAATCAATAATAATCAATAATAATCAATAATAATCAATAATAATCAATAATAGTCAATGATAATCAATGATAATCAATAATAATCAATAATAATTGGAGTTTCATGCTTTGTAGCGAGAAATAAGTGCAAAAGCCGGTGAATCGCGGAATCGAAAGAAAAAAAAATGAAATCATCGATGCACAATAATTTATCGTGTACATAAACTGGTGTGGTAAAAATTGGTGCTTTCGGGTTTCGTTCATGCGTGAAAAGGAGAAGAAAAATGAATTATCGACGATTATGATGTGCGAGAAAAGAGCGAATTAGGCTGCTCGATAATCGAAATCCTTGATCCAGATTAGTTTGCATGTTTTTGTCGCTTTGAGAGAGATTAATAGAAAAAAAAAATCTTGCTTAGCTCGATGGGCAAATTAGCTTTTTTTTTTTCAATTGACAAAAGTAATCGGCAATCTGTGTGAAAGTGACGATTCGATGGAATCGTTTGGATTTTAAGAAATTTGCTTGCTATTGAGAATTTTTTGAAAATAACAAAAGCGAAAAGAATTATGTTAATTTTGAGTAATACCAGAAACCACAACCAATCGATACACGTTTTTATAACAATCTTTCTACTTTTTATGGGCTTACAAGACAACAGTTATTCTCACCTTGGGTATATTACACAGCCTTTCTCGCTCCTCCACATCTAACTGCAATTTACACATACCGTTCAGTCAAAAGTTACTCTATATTTGGTTTTCGGTTGATTTTTTTTTTTTTTTTTTTTCTTAATCCGTGTAACAAATAAGGGACGAGGTTTGTTAACAATATTTTGGCGGGAAAAGGTCTTCCGTGATATGTCGTGGATAAAAAAAGGAGTCAAAGTCCTTCCGGTGTTGTCAAGTCAATGGAAAATCGATTTTTAAAGCGTTCGGACTCAATGTAGAAAAAATATAAAATTTTACAGGAAGTTTGTAATTCTATTTCAATCTTGATGAGTGGAAGCAAATTTTTGAATCAATTATCGAGAAATAAAATGAAATCGCACGATGAAGAAGTAAAGATGGAAATTTACTTTGATCTGAACTTGAAATTGTTAATTTGACTTTTGGAGGATGATTTTTTCAACGAAATATTGGACAACCCCGGCTAATACTTGGTAAATAATTCTTTCAATTAGTGGAAAAACTTTGAATGGATAATTATTAGGAGGGTCTTTCACTTTTTCATAATGATCCAGGAAAATAAAACTTAGCAAAGGGAGGACAAAAAAACAGTAAAAAAATGTTATGTTGAAGTTTGCATCGTTGGAATGGAGTGAAAATATTTTATTTTGTTTTGCTGAAGCTTTTTTTTTTTGCATATTTAGAGTTTAGTTTCTTTCTTGGCGTCTCCCAACGGAATTAATTAAATTTTGACCTTTATTTATCCCCAAGGATTAATTTTGTGTAAGGAAAAAAAAATCATTGCAATCAAACGATGCAAACTTCAGCGTCATTAAAAAAATGGGGTAAGCGATTTTTTGTACATACTCTAACGAGACTCAGGCTCAATTTACGGGTTTCGTTAAATTGTATTTGAAAAAAAAAAATCTATTTTCGTTGCATTCAAACGATGCAAACTCCAGAATAATGAAAAAATGGGGTTGACGATTTTATACATACTTTAACGAGACTAAGGATTAATTTACAGAGGAGATTTCGCAACAGGGAAGAAAATTGTCCGTAATAAATGAATGAGCGATTTTTTTCAATGAGGAGTGAAACCATCAAACAGCAAAAATGTGGCGAAATTGCCCTATTTTTTTGAAAATTATTTTCAAAATACTCATTATTAGGTTATGTTGAAATTTGCACAACTTTTCTTGCACATTTAGGGTCAAAATGCCTAATAGAGCCCAAAAATCGTTTTGAAATTTTTTTAGAGAAATTTCTTCTCTCTTTCTCCAGAGGTAATTTTTTTTTCTCTCTTTCTATAGAGAGAAATTTTTATCTCTCTTTTGCCACATCTGTTTCAGGTTTCAGATTTACAGTGGAAACCGCATATTAACCCTCCGAAGCTCGGAACGAAGTGGATAAAACGTCCAGAAAATTCCAAGGGTTAACGTGCAAGTTTTTCGCTCTATAAATCAATGCCAAAGACTCACGGAGTTATTTTGCGAGTTAGTGTCCACCTGCTGCATGTTGGCTTTGCTTCTGAAACAGGAAATTTCGAGGTATCAGTGAAAATTGTCTTGAGAAATAAAACAAGATTACAAAATATTCACTCATAAAGCAATTTAAAACCCAATTAAATTATCTGGTTAATTTCCAAATTGGTTTGATTGTTTTTTTTTATCAGTGAAAATTGTCTTGAGAAATAAAACAAGATTGCAAAATATTCACTCATAAAATGATTTTCACCCAAATTAAATTATCTATTTAATTTCCAAATTGGTTTGATTGTTTTTTTTATCAGTGAAAATTGTCTTGAGCAAGAAAACAAGATTGCAAAATATTCACTCATAAAATGATTTTCACCCAAATTAAATTATCTATTTAATTTCCAAATTGGTTTGATTGTTTTTTTTTTATCAGTGAAAATTGTCTTGAGAAATAAAACAAGATTGCAAAATATTCACTCATAAAATGATTTTCACCCAAATTAAATTATCTATTTAATTTCCAAATTGGTTTGATTGTTTTTTTTTTATCAGTGAAAATTGTCTTGAGAAATAAAACAAGATTGCAAAATTTTCACTCATAAAATGATTTTCACCCAAATTAAATTATCTATTTAATTTCCAAATTGGTTTGATTGTTTTTTTTTTATCAGTGAAAATTGTCTTGAGAAATAAAACAAGATTGCAAAATTTTCACTCATAAAATGATTTTCACCCAAATTAAATTGTCTATTTAATTTCCAAATTGGTTTGATTGTTTTTTTTATCAGTGAAAATTGTCTTGAGAAATAAAACAAGATTGCAAAATATTCACTCATAAAATGATTTTCACCCAAATTAAATTATCTGGTTAATTTCCAAATTGGTTTGATTGTTTTTTTTTTATCAGTGAAAATTGTCTTGAGAAATAAAACAAGATTGCAAAATATTCACTCATAAAATGATTTTCACCCAAATTAAATTATCTATTTAATTTCCAAATTGGTTTGATTGTTTTTTTTTATCAGTGAAAATTGTCTTGAGAAATAAAACAAGATTGCAAAATATTCACTCATAAAATGATTTTCACCCAAATTAAATTGTCTATTTAATTTCCAAATTGGTTTGATTGTTTTCTTTTTATCATTGAAAATTGTCTCGAGAAAGAAAACAAGATTCCAAAATATTCACTCATAAAATGATTTTCACCCAAATTGAATTATCTATTTAATTTCCAAATTGGTTTGATTGTTTTTTTTATCAGTGAAAATTGTCTTGGAAACTAAAACAAGATTGCAAAATATTCACTCATAAAATGATTTTCACCCAAATTAAATTATCTGCTTAATTTCCAAATTGGTTTGATTGTTTTTTTTATCAGTGAAAATTGTCTTGAGCAAGAAAACAAGATTGCAAAATATTCACTCATAAAATGATTTTCACCCAAATTAAATTATCTATTTAATTTCCAAATTGGTTTGATTGTTTTTTTTATCAGTGAAAATTGTCTTGAGAAAGAAAACAAGATTGCAAAATATTCACTCATAAAATGATTTTCACCCAAATTGAATTATCTATTCAATTTCCAAATTGGTTTGATTGTTTTTTTTATCGGTGAAAATTTTCCTGAGAAAGAAAACAAGATTGCAAAATATTCACTCATAAAATGATTTTCACCCAAATTAAATTATCTATCTAATTTCCAAATTGATTGATTGTTTTTTTTTATTAGTGAAAATTGTTTTGAGCAAGAAAACAAGATTGCAAAATATTCACTCATAAAATGATTTTAACCCAAATTAAATTATCTATTTAATTTCCAAATTGGTTTGATTGTTTTTTTTATCAGTGAAAATTGTCTTGAGAAAGAAAACAAGGTTGCAAAATATTCACTAATAAAATGATTTTCACCTAAATTAAATTATCGATCTAATTTCCAAATTGATTAATTGTTTTTTTTTATGAGTAAAAATTGTCTTGAGAGGGAAAACAAGATTGCAAAATATTCACTCGTAAAATGATTTTCACCCAAATTAAATTATCTATCTAATTTCCAAATTGATTGATTGTTTTTTTTTATCAGTGAAAATTGTCTTGAGAGGGAAAACAAGATTGCAAAATATTCACTCATAAAATGATTTTTGGTCAATTAAATTATCTAAATTGGCCAATTAATTCCTAAATTGGTTTGATCGTTTTTTTCAAAAATCCTCTTATTTATAGTCGTTTTTTATCGTTTTTTACTTACCTTTCGGACATGAATTGTACATAAATGCTAAGCAGCAACTGCCTTATGTTGCGGTCAGGATGCTACGACGATACATCAACAATGGAGCTGACAGAGATATATTCTGTAATGAGCATTGTAACTCGCTAATATATCGATGTGAAGTTTTCGATGGGAACGAGTAGTCGAATGCCGTCGAGGCATAACACCTACTTCAAGCCTACCCGGAATAGGTAGAGGCTCCGATGTCAGCCCTGCAATCTTCTTCGATTCGTCGCACCTCCGGCCAAGACTCGTAGCAACATCTGAGAAAAAAAAAAAGTACGGCGCATTGTAAAAATCAAATTTTTCATTATACTTCAATCTAATCCTAATCTTCAAATTTCCAGTCTACAAGTTTCAAACGTTTCATGAGAAAATTCATGTATTTCTTCAAAGAAAAATTGATACTTTGCCTACAAAAAATTATTTTTATTGAAAAAGCGAGCTTCCAAGTTTTCCATGTTTCAGCATTTTGTAAATTTTTGTCAAATTTCGATCAACATTTGGAACTTGCGGTGCATAAATATCCTGAAAATCAATAAACTTGAACGAACGTTCAAATTAACGGAAAATTGAATAACCGATTCTTTTTAAGGACAGTTTTAAGGATCTTTGATACTTTGCAAAAATTTTTCTATTATTTTTGAATTTTAAAAATGATTATTTACAAAGTATTTGCTCAGCTTTTCTAATTTTTTGTTAAACAAACAAATTTGTCGATTTTGCGATCAATTGAATGTTTGAAACTTGCAATACATAAATATCCTGAAAATCAATTAACTCGAAGTTCTGAACGTTCAAATTAACGGAAAATCGAATAACTGATTCTTTGAATGGACAGTTTTAAGGATCTTTAATACTTTGGACATAATTCTTCTATTATTTTTCAATTTTAAAAACGATTATTTACAAAGTATTTGCGCAGCTTTTCTAATTTTTTGTTAAACAAATAAATTTGTCTATTTTTCGATCAACAGAACATTAGAAACTTGCAGTACATAAATATCCTGAAAATCAATGAATTTGAAGTTCTAAACATTCAAATTAACGGAAAATTGAACAACTTATTCTTTTAATGGACAATTTTAAGGATCTTTAATACTTTGGAAATAATTCTACTATTATTTTTCAATTTTTAAAATGATTATTTACAAAGTATTTGCCCAGTTTTTCTAATTTTTTTCTTAAACAAACAAATTTGTCGATTTTGCGATCAATTAAACGTTCCAAACTTGCAATACATAAATATCCTGAAAATCAATGAACTTGAAGTTCTGAACATTCAAATTAACGGAAAATTGAACAACTTATTCTTTTAATCGACAGTTTTAAGGATCTTTAATGTTTTGGAAATAATTCTTCTATTATTTTTCAATTTTAAAAATGATTATTTACAAAGTATTTGCTCAGCTTTTCTAATTTTTTCTTAAACTAATAAATTTGTTTATTTTTCGATCAACTGAACGTTTGAAACTTGCAATACATAAATATCCTGAAAATCAATGAATTTGAAGTTCTGAACATTCAAATTAACGGAAAACTGAACAAATTATTCTTTTAATGTACAGTTTTAAGGCTCTTTAACATTTAGGAAGTTCTTCCATTATTTTCAATTTAGAAAAAGATCATTTACCAAATTTGCCCAGATTTTCTAGTTTCTCGTTAAACAAACAAATTTATCGATTTTCCATTCAACCGAACGTTCCAAACTTCAAGAATATGAAAACGAAGCTCAATATTTCATTTTTCTCCAATCATTCGGCAAAGTAACTTCAAAGCTAACTAAAAAAATACCCAATCGCAATTATCTAATATCACAACCGCAGACCGACGCCGAAACGAATTACATTATTCCCATGCAACGAACTTCTCGAAGATTGATTTCTACGGAACAAATTCATTGCGGCATCGTGAATCCCAAAAAAAAGTTGCAATTTTCAACGCGCAACAACCGTCCTTCGCGAATCTGCTTATATATCGTGCCCGTTACAGTTCGCAGAATGAAAAAACTGCAATTTGCAGCGCAAAACCGCGCGCCGCAAGCTTCGAGCTCCAAAAAAATCACAGCGAAGCTGTAAATGCTTCTTCTCAAGCAGTCTCCGCCGCTTCCTGATTGAAAAATGGGTCATTCGCAGTAAGTGGGACACTTCCGAGTCCACGTTGGCGCCGAATCAAGCGAAAAAAGTGTGGAAAATGTGCATATCGAAATGTGGAGGCGCGAGAGTGACGCGAGGAGGGAGAAAATCGCGCCGTCGAAGAAGCGACGAAGAAGCTCTCGTTTTGAGGAGCAAACGTGAAAAACGACGAACGAGAGAGGGAGAGAGAGAGAGAGAGAAAAAAGGAGGGAAAACGTCTCGAAGCGCGAAGAGGAAGTAACGGAGGTGGTTAACACGGTGCGGAGAACGAGAGAAGCGCGGTAAGAGTTGGAAAAGTAAGAGAGAGAGAGAGATCCGCGCCCAGATGCATCCGACGCACAAACACAAACACGAGTGCGAGAGAGAGAGAGAGAGCGGGCGCGCGAGAGGGAGCGTGCGAGAGCGCGCGTGCGAGAGAGAGATTGATAGGGAGAGAGAGGAAAACGCTGAGAAAACCCGTGTCGTCGCGAGAGGCGGCGGCGGGGAAGGATCCCGCCGATTTTCCGCATGGACTTAAATAAAAATAATAATTTGTTTTTTTTTCACGCACGCACTGCTTTCGCTCCGAGCACGAGAATCACAAAATAGCACTGTTATGCGAGTGTGAGAGAGAGATAACGGTTCGCCTTCACGGGGCCGCTCGATTTCGCTTTAGGTATTCCCCATTCAACATGGCGGAGCGCGCAGCGCTCTCGAGAAAGAAAGCTCTCTCTCTCTCTCTCTCTCTCACCGGAGCGCGGCGTGCGGCGAGTGGAGGGGAGGGGAAGGGTGGGGGGGAGAGCGGAACGCAGCACGAAGCGCACGCAGCGAGCGCGCGGCGCGCGGGGCTTAATAATCATTGACGTTAACCATTAACCATTAACATACCTGAATCCGCGCTTTATCATTTATATACCGAAAAAAAGTTTCCACGTAAATAAACGCTCTACGCCTTCCAAACGCAGCGCCTTTTTTTTTCTCTCTCTCTCTCTGTTACTATTTTACTCGCTCTCTTTAGTTTGCTTGTCCGCCGTCGATGGCCGCCGCGAGTCTGGCCCCACTCTCTCTCTCTCCCTCCCCCTCTCTCTCTCTCTCTCTCTCTCTCTCACTCTCGCAGAAGCGCGTTCTCCGCGGAAGGAACGAGAGAATGCATAAGCGCAAAGCAGCGCAAAGCACAAAACACTGTTCGCGCTTTAATAATCACACAACGCGAAATTTCCTCCGAGGAACGTAATTTTCACCGCGCTTTCGTTTATTTTTTTTTTGTTTTATATGTATCCTTGTATTTTACAATTTTTTTTTAATACCCACGAGACGCGTTTTCCGTGGGCTTTTTTTTTTTAATGAATCGTGTATCAGAACGCCGCCACGAGTTCCGACATTTTCCGGTGGCCTCGCTTCGACGGATCCGTGATGCCCATGACGATCTTCGGATCTAGAAACTAACGATCGCACCACCAACAATGGCTACGCATTCCTCCGCGACGTGCCCGAATGGTTCTGTTCCGGCGTTCCCGAACGCTCGTACTCGAACGCGCCGTTCTACCCCCACTCTCTCTCCCACTTCCCCCCCCCCCGCCGTCGTCGTCTCGCCGCAGTCGCCGCCGCGATCACCACGAGATAACCCCCTATTATTCGTGATATTCGCTTCAATGATGGATTTTTTCAAAATATATAATCCGAGTCTCAATTTTTTTTCCATTTTTTTTTTAAATCTCTCGATCTTTCCAACTCCGCACGTTCACGTAATGTTTGCGGGATTATATGTATACAGCCTGTCGTCAACGACGACCAATCGAAACGAAACGAGTAATCGGAACCTTGAGATTCACGAAAAAAAATGCTATACCGCGAAAACAAGGTCGAGGAAATTCAAAGATATATAAATGTATGAGAAAATATGAGAATCGGTACTATGAGAAAAATCTTGCGGTATTATGTATGATTGTGAAACAAGATGGGATACACACACATGTAAAAATAACAATATAAACATATACGATTTACAGGCGTGAAGAACCACGCTTTTATTAACCAATCCAAAAAATTTTTCGGTCAAATTCCACCGTTCCATGTTCACCCATAATGCTCTCTCTCTCTCTTTTGCCTATCAAACTGGCGACTATATATTCCATTTTTATTCTATTCTCGATAACGTTTGACAAAAAAAAATTCAATAGAAACTCCATAATTAAACTCAACAGTTGATCAAATCTTACAATTTATCAATCGCCGCGCAAACGTCGGTGGTTCGGATTCCGTCGTTCCGCGCGCGCAGCTTTTTACCCCCACCACGCGCTCGATGATGTTGGCGCAAAATCCATAATAGTTGCTCTCTCTCTCTCTCTCTCGACGTCTATTTACATATCCTCGATTCAACAACTTTTATCACCGGAACATCGATAAAAATAAATTCACTATTTTTCACGCTAATACGCTTTCATGTTTGACACTTTGGGAGAGAAAAAAGGAAAACAAAAAACGTGCGATATACGTCAACGTGTGGACAAGTTCCGCCAACGGACTCAAGATGGCAATGTTGAAAACTTTCTTTTTTTTTAAACGTCTCTTGATAACCGAACACCGATAGTTTCACCGTATTTAGCCGAAATCAATTTACAATTTTTTTTCCTCTAGCGTCGGACGAATTTCACGATGAAAACGTTCTCATTAGCGCGACAGTCTTTCCATTGACGCGCATTTCGCTATCTCGGTGCGACCGACAAACGGAAGTCAAGAGGACAACTGTTTTTATTACTCTCGACGCTCTTCGGTGCGACATTCACGTCGAGGTTATTCATTGTTTGCTAAGGAATAATCGAGGAATGTCAATGATTTCGTGAGAGCACATTTTTCCACGATTTTATCACTTGCACGCGCGTAACACTGAAAAAACAAGATGGCGTCGTGAAGCGTCAAATCCTCATTTGCACTTATCATTCGCGTCTCTGACGCATTCCTCGAATATCATTCGTCGCAATTCAACTCTCGAGTGATGCGTTTACGATGTGTAAATTTTTCTAGCCACGTGCTTTATCGTGAAGCAAATAAACACCGACGCACATGTTTATCTTCCTCAAACATACTCGTTATTTACAGCCATTTTCCGACTGATGACGCAACATCGCAATACTGTAGTCAAAAAAGCGCCGATTTACAGTTAACTACGCAGCATCCCTCGGCACTTCCGGTTGTCATTTTATGTCCTTTAGTGAGAAAGCTCGCGCGATTGGTCCAACGCTTCGTGGCGTCACTGACGAGGACCAATGAAATCGTCACTTACATCGCGCGAGTGTTGATGCGTCATCGCATTCGGCGCTAGTTCGAGCAAACGCCGCTAGGCGGGACGCGCCAATATTTGAAAATGCTATTCGACGATTGTGGCTTTGAAATATTATATTATCAAACTTATGTACAAAATATGTCGCAAATTCGTCTAAACTATACCCCAAACTTCCTCGAAAGCTGTGCACAACTTTGTGCAGGTTAACGCACCCGAAAGAGGATAATTACTTATCGAAATTGTGTCCTCCGCATAATCGGCTGTTACCTGAAACAGTGAAAAACCGTTAATTATGTATTTTGCGATTATCAACACGATTCACTGTTGATTTTAGCTGTAAATTAGAAAAAAATGATTACCTGTCCGTGCGCCATTGCTCCTACGACAATGGCAATGGGCTCGTCAGTCGGAACAAATTCTTTGGGACTTTGTACCCGATTTGCACTAAAGGACATTGCGATTTTGCGACAACCCACGGGAAGATGATTCGTGATCGGATTCTTAATTACTTTGAGAAGCTTCATCGAACCGTTGGACGCGCGAACGCTGTACTTGTGCAGCAATTGGACTGAAAGAAGGGAAATCAGTCGGATCGCGCTTTTGTTTATCCGTACAAAAAAAATTTAATTTCTTACCCATTAATCCGGCGAATCTTTTGAAAGTTCGGGGTATTCTCGTTTGCGGATTAACTTCGATCAGGACATTTTTTTCTGTGTGAATGTAAACTTGCAAAAGACCGGCTCTGTTGAGAGGACTGTCCATAAGCA
This sequence comes from Alloplasta piceator, assembly GCA_946863875.1. Lineage (NCBI taxonomy): Eukaryota > Metazoa > Arthropoda > Insecta > Hymenoptera > Ichneumonidae > Alloplasta > Alloplasta piceator. Next base: position 34,561,037 of record OX333078.1, on the reverse strand, counting down.
TGAGGAGACATTGATGAGCGATATCCGGTCTGCAAGATCCGGGCTCGCGATTATTTTTCTTGAGGATTCCCGCGTGATCGTCGCAATTGAGAAGATCAAAGCCATTGCCCACCTGTTTTAGGATTTTATTGTAAAATGTGACTTTTTATTGACTCTGTTCAAGTTGTTTAGATTCTCGTTGGCTCACCTTCACAGATTCCAATTGAGCATTTTCGAGGATAATTATGAGACGTTTTTCTTGATTCTTTATGTGCGCAACCTGAAGATGTTTCGGCGATGGATCGTACTCATTGTCGTCCTCAATGTTCTCGTTTTTCCTCTTTTTACCCATTTTTGAGGGAGTTTGTGAAAAAATAACCTACAAATTGTTGTTGTAATTTGTACTAAACACACACGTGTGTGTATCCAATGGAAGGGACTTTTCATTCCCTAGATTCTAGAGATTTTCAGTTTCATTTTTGTAACTAGCTCGTATTGGTACTCCGTTTTCTGACCGCGAAATGCTGAGATTTTTGAATTTTGTTTTGTGGTCAAATCGGGGAGAAATCAGCTTATTTTAACTTTTTTCTTGGAGGTTAACATTGAGCTTAACATTAAGATTAATATCAAAAAATTATATTTAATTAAAATTTGACTTCTTGAAGGTTGACGTTAAGGTTTACATTAAGGTTTACATTAAGGTTAATATCAAAAAATTATATTTAATTGAAATTTGAATTCTTGAAGGTTAACCTGAAGATTAACACTCAAGTTAAAATTAAGCTTAACATTAAGGTTAACATTTAAGTTAACATTAAGGTTAATATCAACAAATTATATTTAATTGAAATTTTTTTAAAATGAAATCCGTTGGCTTCCTGCAAACATTTTGACATTTCTTGTCAGTTTTAACAAGATTTCAAGGACTTATTTTATGAACAATTAACCAGAGAATCTCAAAACTGTACCAGTTTTGCAACATTTTGAGAGATTGCCCGCTTTTGAATTGCCCATTTTTGAATGCTCAAACACATAAAATCGAGGTTTTTTCTTTCATTTTTGGTTCTACTGTAACTTTTAATTGATAGAAAAAACATTTTTTTCTCGTCAAAAGAAATATATTTTTGGTATGACACTCAAAATTCAAAAATAGATAATCCCAACCTAAATTTTCTATTCAAAATAATAGTCAATCTTCAATGTTTCAATGACTCCAATTTTTCATTAAACAATTGTCAATATTCAACTAAAAATTCTGTGAAAATGAGATTTCTTTATCATCCGTAATAAATAAAAGAGAGATCAACTCAAATGATTGTAATAAACTTTTTCCAAAGCCAAATCCCTTCTCATGAGAATAAAACAATGATACAAAAAAATTAGAGTAACGATTTTTCAAAAATTATTACTTCCCAGAACTTGATCATCAAAAACATTTTTTCTCGCCAAAAGAAATATATTTTTGGTTTGACACTCAAAATTCAAAAATAGAGAATCCCAACCAAGATTTTCAATTCAAAATAATAGTCAATCTTCAATATTCCAATGACTCCAATTTCTCATTAAAAAATAGTCAATATTCATCGAAAAAATGGACTAATAATTGAACAATGAAAATTCTTCAACCACTTATTCTGTGAAAATGAAAATTCTTCATCTTACACAATGAATAATAGAGAATTCAACTGAAATGATTATAATAAACTTTGTCAAAGCCAAATCCGTGCTAATGAAAATCAACAATGATGGAAAGGAATTGGAAACCGTTTTTTAAAAATTGTTCAAGAACTTGAGCATCCATTTTTATATAACAAGCCACCAATTAAAATTTACAAAAAAATAGAAAAGAAAAACACGATTATTTACAGCTCTTCCATAATTTCTTCTAAACAATCATTTGAGCGCTATTTCCAACATTTTCGATATATCCACAATCTTTTCACGCGGTTTTCCCTGCTCCTTTCCCATTTCTCGCTCGACCTCGTCGATTTTTTCCCAATCCTCGTACGAAACTGGTCGCAAATTTTTGTCCTTGAGAATTTTCAACAGCCCATCGGTCCCAGCTTTGGCCTCATCAGCGATGAGTTCTTTGCACACGAGACCGCCAACTTGAAAGGCATTTGTCATCGTAGAGAGAATTACACCGACTGGACCGGTTGCGACCCAACCAGCTGCGTACAAATTTTTCTCAACTTTGCCAAAACTATTGAGAATTCGACCTTTTGGCTGATCGAAGGGCACAGAATCATCGATGGGCACCGATCTGTAGCCAATACTGCGAAGAGCTAAACCGCAGGAAATTTCCTCAGACAAATTTGTCGGTACGGCTTGCTGAGTCTTGTAATCTTCGCTGCTCAGTTCATTGATGCAGAGTCGAATTTTCTCCACCCTTTTCGAGCCCAATATCTCACTCGGACCTCGCAAAAATATCGGATACAATTCCTTTTCGTAAATTCCATCGTTGGATGATGATTCATCCACGGATTTCAACATCAATTCCGTCATACGCTTTCTCGGTCTTGGCAAATTCGTCACCATTTCACGAATACCCGAAAAATCATCCTCTCGCCAAATTGTCTTGCATCTATCCAGCTTTATTATTTCTCGCAATTCGGCGATCGTGAAGGCAGCTTGAAGAGGACCTCTTCTTCCTATCATCGAGACTTTTCGAACTCTGCTTCTCGATAATTCATCAAGTGCGTAGGAAGTTATGTCCGTTTTCTGGAAAATAAAATTCGAAGGATTTAGACTCATTTTAGAGGATTAAAAAGTATGATTGTAAATATACAATTCTGGAAATTTACAAAGCTTCCTTCAAGAGAAAGAATGGCTATTTATTATGGCGTCCTCATCGAAAAAGCTTTGTGAAGTATGGAGAAAAATTAAGAAGCAACCTGGAAATTTCCACTTTGGAAGGTTTTGCAATTAATTCAAATTGATTGCAAATTTTGTGGGTCTTTAAATCTTGAATTAATTTGAGGGAAAATCCGTAGTGATGAACTTTAATAATTAAATCAGCTGTCTAAAAAAATTTGAGAGGAATGTCTTGAATATTTATAAAGTTACAACGTCGGTTGCGTTTTTATTGAATTCACTACTTATAAAATTTTACCTCTGATCGATTTTTGCAAAATTCCTATTTTGCAATATCTTGAATATTTATAAAGTTGCAACGCCGATTACGTTTTTATTGAATTCGCTACTTATAAATTTTCATCTCTGATCGATTTTTGAAAAATCCTTATTTTTGCAATATCTTGAATATTTATAAAGTTACAACGTCGATTACGTTTTTATTGAATTCGATACTTATTAATTTTTATCTCTGATCGATTTTTGAAAAATCCTTATTTTTGCAATATCTTGAATATTTATAAAGTTACAACGTCGGTTACGTTTTTATTGAATTTACTACTTATAAATTTTTACCTCTGATGGATTTTTGCAAAATTCTTATTTTTGCAATATCTTGAATATTTATAAAGTTACAACGTAGGTTGCGTTTTTATTGAATTCACTAAATATAAAATTTTACCTCTAATCTATTTTTGAAAAATTCTCATTTTTGCAATATCTTGAATATTTATAAAGTTACAACGTTTGTTGCGTTTTTATTGAATTCACTACTTATAAAATTTTACCCCTGATCGATTTTTGCAAAATTCCTATTTTTGCAATATCTTGAATATTTATAAAGTTACAACGTCAGTTGCGTTTTTATTGAATTCACTACTTATAAAATTTTACCTCTGATCGATTTGTGCAAAACTCAATAGCCAAAAATCACATTGTCTGTTTTCACAGTTAAACAAAAATACAGTGGAATATTTTGAACATGAATAAAATTGAAAATAAGCCATATTTTTTAAAAAATTCACAATTTCATAAAATTTCATGAGATTGAGTAGCAAACAAACTTCATAATCTTAACTATAAACAAAAATTGAGTGCAATATTCGTCAAATTGCACAAGTCGGTATAATACAAACAACGATAAGCTTCGAATTTCTTCTTTTTACCGAATTTTTAGCTTCACCTTTAATTGATCGATCGGCGTTAGGAGAATTCTCGCAATATCCATAGCAACGTTTCCCTGGCCAATGACAACGGCCTCCTCGACGTCTAAATTAATTTTCAAATCCTTATCGCTCGGTAAACCGTTATACCAACCGACAAATTTACGTCCCGATACGACGTTATCTAAATCTTCACCCGGAATTCCCAGTTTTCTATCCTCTTCTGCTCCATATGTCTAAAAAAAAAGAAAAAATTAAATCCCATGATTAAATTAAATAAATTAAATAAATTAAATAAATTAAATAAATTAAATAAATTAAATAAATTAAATAAATTAAATAAATTAAATAAATTAAATAAATTAAATAAATTAAATAAATTAAATAAATTAAATAAATTGAATAAATTAAATAAATTAAATTAATCAAATTAATTCAATTAATTAAATTAAATTAATTAAACTAAATTAAATTAAATTCCATAATTTCAATTTTCGAGATTAAAGCGAGTATAAAAAGTGTACCAGTAATACAGCGTGATAATTTTCCATAAGTTGAGCAACGCTCACGTCTTTGCCAACGTTTACATTGCCGAAAAATCTCACTCGTGGATTTGTCGCGGTTTTGTGAAAAGTATTGATAACATTTTTCACTTCCGGATGATCGGGAGCGACGCCAAAACGTACGAGACCAAATGGCACTGGTAAACGTTCCAAAATATCGACTTTACATTCGCTGGATGTCTGAAAAAAAAAAAATCATAATAAAATAATTAAAAATAAAAAACTCATAAAACTCAAAATAATTAAAAATAAAAAACTCATCAAACTTAAAATAAAAAAATTAAGTAAGTAAAACTTCAAAAATGCATAACTCTCTATTCATCAACAAATAATAATCTTATAATTTAAGATAATAAATTTTTGATATCAAAAATAAATTGCCGACAAAATATTGGTAATTCATAATTTTCTTAGGGATACATTTTTTTTTTACCTTTATCAATTGTTGAGCCGCATAAAATCCAGCAGGTCCAGCACCAACGATGCAAATATTTGGCGTCACTGTTTTTCCCGATAAATTCCGAGCACATCGAATAACATTATTGAGCTTCATGATGCCTTCCAAACCTAATAAAAAAACAAAAATTGGCAATTAAAAAAAGTCCGGTTTTTAGGGAGAAAAAATTTCAGCCGAGGCTCACAATGCCAATTTTTTTCGATATCGTCTCACTACAATCCGTTTTCATACTGATATAGATTAAATTTGCCTCGTAACTCGAGTATAACCGTGTCTCTACTTATACGGATATTCGGGTCAATGATTAATGCATCAAACTCTCGGCTATCTTGATGTTTTTTTTCAAATCAAACATTCACCTTCGTGAAGACGGAAAACGAACTTCAAAGTAAAAAAAAATTGGAAATTTGCACATCGCTTTCTTATCTTAGAAATTTCAATTTAGCAATTTTCCAATTTGCAGAATTTACAAAAAAAAAAGTTTAATTAATTTAATTAATATGATGCTTAATTCAATTAAACGAAGTAAGATGACGCAGAATAATATCGTAAATATTAATAAAATTGTAGTGCAATCCGCGTTTTTCAAGAAATCAAAAATTTAATCAAATTTCAAATTTAACCAAAATTTTTATCGTTTCAACGATTTTTGCAAAATTTGGTATCGAACAGTCAAATATGATAGCGATAAATCGCTGTAACTGTATACAAAAATTAAGATAATTTAATAGAATTTTTAAAAATTATAATTTTCAAAAATCTCAAAATTTCACAAAATTTGAACCCTCATAGATTTTCGTCAAATTAAAAAACGGCAACGCGACCGTTACGAACAAAAATGTTGTACACTAAAAATAAGCAACTCGACGCGTTCCCGATTTATCAAAGATCGATATCTTGATCTCTCATTCGCAAACACGCACATACGCACTTATCTAGACATTTTTTTCTGAATATGATTTCTCGACATTTTGGACCATTTTCTACACGACAAAAAAAATTTGAAAAAAAAGTTCCCGATAAATTCCTCTTTTTGTTAGGAAGCAAAATCCTGGATTCGACGATGACGCGTGTAACGGAACACATTACTTACAAACATTTATTAACAAAATATAATATCGATCCAAAATACACGCATTTATAACACGTTACGGACTCTCATCTTTGTTTTTTTTACACGTATTTACGTGTTGGTTTGATTTCGCGGCTCGAAACTCGCGGCAATTTGGCAAACGCAATATTTGATGATCCAATGATTGACCCCAACGATGTGCTGATACATTCTGGAATCTAAAAATGATTTTTGTGTTAATAAAAAAATTAATCGATTTTTTTTTTGTCGATTAAAGACAGTACGTGATACTTTGGACCAGGAATCGGCAAAAAAAATACAATTTTTCATTTTTCAATTGATGGAAAATCGATAATTTGAAAAGATAGAATACCAATTGATGGAAAAATTAAAATGATCCGAAATTGTATTTTCAATTATCCAAATAATCGTTAATTGGTCGAAAAATAATATCAATATTCAAAAAATGGGTAATTGGTTTGAAAATATTTCCAATTATTCAAAAAATGGGTAATTGGTTTGAAAATATTTCCAATTATTCGAATAATCGGTAATTGGTAAAGAAATAATATGAATTAATCATTAAATGGGTAATTAGCCTGAAAATGTTTTCAATTATTCGAATAATCGGTAATTGGTGGAAAATTAATATTAATTTTTCAGAAAAATGGATAATTGGTCGAAAAATAATATCAATTTTTCAGAAAATTGAGTAATTGGTTTGAAAATATTTTCAATTTCCCAGAAAAAAATTAATAATTTATTGAAAATGTGTTTTTATATCTCTATATATCTCTGCATATCTCGTATCATTCCGATTTTCAATAAATTATTAACTTTTATCTGAAAAATTGATATTATTTTGAGACCAATTATCGATTATTTGGATAATTGAGAATATTTTCAGATCAATTACCCATTTTTCTGAAAAATTGATATTACTTTGAGATCAATTACCGATTGTTCGGATAATTGCAAAATTTTCAGACCAATTACCCATTTTTTGATTAAATTGATATTACTTTCCGACCAATTACCGATTATTTGGATAATTGGAAATTTATTTTTTTCCATTAATCATTGTCGGGTTATTGAAAATTTAGATTTCAAAATTATTAATTTTCAAAAAATTGATAATATTTTCTGAAAATGCGCCTGAAAATCAGTGATCAGCAAAATCGATATTTTCGTCAATTTAATTACCGCTAATTACTCTTTGTTAGCAAATTTTATAATTGTTCCAATAAATATTACTCGTTATTAAGGCACTCAGTAATTAGGCAGTAAGGTATTTATAATATTCGAAAATTCGATAATTCATGTTCGATTATTATCCAATAAACCTGCAACTTGCAATTTAGATCAAATAATTACTCAATAACAAAGTAAGTAAAATTTTACTTCTATGAATTACTGATTTTTTAAAAAATTAGGTAATTGTTCCATCTAATTATTAATTATCCAAGTAATTAAATACTTAAGTGCTCTACTTACTATTTTTTTATGAAATGAGTTAATTATTTTTTCCAATTATTAATTATTCGAATAATTAGATAATTAATTCTTCTAATTACTAATTTTTCAAAAAATTTCTTCGATCGATGTTAACTTAGCGATAAATCATTGGACAGAGCTTCAATTCCTTTCGAATTGAAGAAAATAACATAATCTGAATGATCTTTACGCTGAATTGACAAAAAAAATTCACTGGAGGCTAGAAAATTTTTCAAATTCAAGCTAAAGTGTAGAGTTTTCTTTTTTCTTACGATTGCTCGAAATATGCTGACCCTGAAAAACTCAAGATTCCGATTCAAATACGAAAAGCTTGAAATAAATTACTCCGAAAATTGATAATTGATATAATTTCTAATTACTCAAATAATTAGTAATTGAAATAGTTCAATTACCAATTACTTGAATAATTAGTAATTTTGATGTACAGGATGTTAAGCAATTAGATACCCTGACTAGGTTCGCCGTGTAGAGCGCATCGAGACAAAAAATTTGCTTTTTTTAAAAATTTTGTACGATAAAAATTGACTGAGTTATCAATGTTTTTAAAATTGACCAATGACGGCTAGAATCTAGGAGAAATGCCGCTGATAGGTGTTGTTACGCCACGCCCACCGTTACCCCCACCACGCGGCTCACCAGTAGCATTGCTCCTAGATTCTAGCCGTCATTGGTCAGTTTAAAACATTAATAACTAAGCCAATTTTTGTCGTATAACAATTTTAAAAAAAGCTAATTTTTCGTCTTGGCGCGCTCTACACGGTGAACCTAGTCGGGTTATCTAGTTACTTAACACCCTGTATACATTACTAATTATTCAAATAATCAATAAAAGACATAATTCAATTATAAAATATTCTAATAATTAGTAATTCAAATAATTACTAATTAATTTAATAAGTATTTTAAAGAATACGATTACTAATTTTTTTAATAATGAATCACTCAAAGAATACACATATTCAATATCCAAATAATTCGTAGTATTGGTCTTTAAATTACTGATTATCGAAATACCTCAAAAAAATAATGGATGATAATATTGATTTTGTAAATAACGATTAATTAAAAATCGAAAAAAATTTTTTTGCCGATCACTGCTGAAAATATCACTATCGATCTCTGCTTTAGGCTCATAATTTGTTATTTTATCTTACTGCAAAGTGTCGCAATCGGTATAATTGACAATACAGCTTCGCCCTCTCGTTTCGCCTCGTCCGACGCTTTCTCTATCGATTCGCACATTTTCTCGATTTTTTCCATCCCGATATTCTCTCTCAGGATAATGATGCAACCGAGTTTCTCGCTCATCTCAAATTCCAGAGAATTGAAACAATGGGCCAAGAGATACAAAAGTCCCACGTTCAATTGCGTCAGCAAAGAGTATCCTAGAAAAACGAGACTCTCATTTTTCTCGATTTTTTTCACGCCCTCGAGAAATTTCCTTATCAATTCGTGACTATCCGGCAAACTGATGTATTCGAAATTTAGAATTTTGTAGATTGAAGAATTTTCTCCCTCGTATTCTTTCACGCTTTCCGGTGAAGGTATTTGTCCGGAAAATCGCATTTCCCTCGCGAGTCTCAAAGCGCTGCTGTACATTTTTAGTATCGTCGTTGTGCAAAATCTCGAACTTTCGATTTGAACGTAGGGCTTTCCCGTTGTTATCAGCAATCCATCGGGATCATCGTTCATCTGAAATCATAAATTTCAATCTTAAACGAGATGAAAAACAATCGATCCTGGAAATAAATTGACGAATGAGGGCACAGAAAAATTAATTCAAAGGGATAATTCTTTCATAAAAAGTTTTAACGAAAAATTGTCAATTTATATAAGGGTCATTCCATGTCAAATCGATCACTGTTGAACCCGACCCCTTTCGCTGATTTTTTTTTCCTTTTCTACCCCATTAAAAACATTTCTCAGGGCATTTTCAAATTTTTTTACCCAACCCAAAAAAAACTTTTTTTTTCAAATAGCTATAACTTATTAAAAAATTGTCCAATCGAGAAGTTTTTTTAAAAATGATCGTCTTCAAATGTACTTTCCGTACAAAAATAGAAAAAAAATTTAAGATATCAAAATCTATGACATTTTTTACTTTTTCGAAGAACATCATCTTTTTCTCAAAGTTTGCCATTTTTTATTTTTTTTTCTACCCAAAAAAATACTTTGATCAGTTCCAGAAAAAATGCCAGCATGGAGTGGGTCGACATTTCTTTCTATTTTTTTAAATCGATTGAGAAAAAAAAATCCCAACTGGGCTTATTTCACAAAATACCACTCGGGAAATTTTTGAGGATTCATGAAGGACCTCAGAGTTTGAAAAATTGGGAAGAACAAAAAAGAAAGTGGTAATCCTCGAAAAAAATTTGATTATTTTTCAAAAAAGTGAAGGGACAAATAGAAGGAAATGTCGGCCCATTCCATGTTGTGCGGCATTTTTTCCGGAATTGATCAAAGTATTTTTTGAGTAAAAACAAAAAATTAAAAACAGCAAACTTCGAGAAACAGATGATTTTTCTCGAAACAGTGAAAATTTCGGAGATTTTAATGTCTTAAAATTGTTGTGTCTTTTTTTTCGGAAATTACATTGAGAGGATTGGGTTCAGAAGTGGTCGATTTGACATGGAATGACTCCTATACATTTAAAAAAAATGACTTTAAAGTATCTCAACGAATCTTGATAATCGAAGACCATATCTTAATATCGGATAAAGATAAGGAATAGAAGTATTTCGATATCTCAAAACATTCATAGACTTTACTTTTTTTATTTTGGAAGCTACTAAAAACAGGCAAAAGATTTCCCAGATGACTTTTTATAACCAATTTGTAAAATTTGAACCAATGGTGTCAGTAGAAGTAATTGATAAATGATAAGTGAAAAATTATTCATTTCAATGCATAAACGTTTACAGGGAACTTTTCCCACCGTGTTTTATGCCAATTTTCAATTGAAATTGAATTTAAACAATTGAAATTGAATTTAAACAATTGAAATTGAACTTAAACATTTGAAATTGAATTTAACAATTGAAATTGAACTTAAACAATTGAAATTGAATATAACAATTGAAATTGAACTTAAACAATTGAAATTGAATTTAAACAATTGAAATTGAACTTAAACAATTGAAATTGAATTTAAACAATTGAAATTGAACTTAAACAATTGAAATTGAACTTAAACAATTGAAATTGAATTTAAACAATTGAAATTGAACTTAAACATTAGAAATTGAATTTAAACAATTGAAATTGAACTTAAACATTTGAAATTGATTTTAAACAATTGATATCGAACTTAAACAATTGAAATTGAATTTAAACAATTGAAATTGAACTTAAACATTTGAAATTGAATTGAAACAATTGAAATTGAACGTAAACACTTGAAATTGAATTTAAACAATTGAAATTGAACTTAAACAATTGAAATTGAATATAACAATTGGAATTGAACTTAAACAATTGAAATTGAATTTAAACAATTGAAATTGAACTGAAACAATTGAAATTGAGTCAAGATCATTGAAATTGAACTTGAACAATTGGAACTGAATCAAGATAATTGAAATTAAATTTAAACAATTTTTCCAACAATTTTTATAACACTAGTTATAAAAAACTAGCGCGAATTAAGGATAAATCTGGATTAAGAAGTTTGCAAAACTTAATACAAAACTATAAAAAAATGACTCTACGTCGGTAAATTCATTTTGAAAAGTTGCAAGCCACTTTCTTTTCCTGACCAATTAAAAAATGTCTTTTCTCGGACTGCTTTGACAATTTTTTCATTCCCTAAAATAGCCAAATTTCCTCTTTTCTTTCTGTGTCCTCTTTGCTAAAACGGAAAAGTTATTTTTCGTTCACTGGCAAATTTTCAAGCTTACTTGTAAAATATGTGCGTTCAAGGCCAAAGTAACATCTTTCAGATCATCGACGACAATGGCCAAACGTTCGATAGGTTTCAAATTTTCGCGTTCCCTTCTCGAATTGTAGGAAATCGGTGAAGTGCGCAAAAATATAGACGTAGAATTGAACGCCGCGAGTTTAGCTTTGCCGACAATTTCCAATTTCGCAGAATTCAACGGACGCAAATTGTAAATCTCCATGAAACGATCGGCGACCATTCTTCTGATTTTTCTCGTATCAGCGTCGACGTTGTATCCGTCGAAAGTACCTCTGAAGGTTCTTATATTGCCAAGGATGACCTCGCACTGATGAGCCTTGAAGAATTCGCCGCAATTGATGATTTGCCGTACAAAAGAGTCGGGAATATCGCAACGACGGAACATAGCATTGTTCGATGGAATCTCGTAATTTTGACGCAACATCCGGATGTGAGAAGCCGCAAAATCCTTTCCGGCGTATCCAAGACAAACGAGGTAAACCTCGGAATTTCCCTCTTTGCTGGTAACGGGTTTATTCACTATTAACCTCTCAAAGCAGCAGAACAAGAGATAAACGAGACAGACGGTTTGATGCTCGAATATCGTGAATATCTTCAGCAAGAAATTTCCTTTTTTTTCCAGAATTTCAAGAGCCGCAACGGCCTCGCAATAATGAAGATGCGACACGACCTCTTCTTGCTCAGCCGGTATGTCGAGACAGTCGATACTTCCGTCGGCCGTTACCAAACTGGGGTTCTCATCAAAGCTGGGCAGAAAACGGTTAATTCGTTAAACGTTAATCAACGAAGTTAACATTTTGCTCAACGACTCTAATTTCAAAGTTAAATTAAAAAATTATTAACGGTCTTCTTAACTTCCGTTACATTGAACTTCCGTTAAGAGGAGGCTAAATACCGACACTACGCTTCGAAATCGCCATCCAAACTTGCTCTCATACGAATGAATGGAATTCAATAAAATTTTAACAGCATAATCGGAATTATGGCACAAATGGAGCCTCACTAAAATTTTTTTGAAAAATCAAAAAAAAAATTATAGATCCGATTACCATCAGGAATCTGTAATTGAAAATCTTGAATTATGAGACTTTTTACTGTATTTCGTCTAAACTAAGAGTGAGGCTCCATGAAGAATGCCAAGACACAAATATCAAGACGTTTTCGACATTATTTTATGGAAAAGACACATCGTAAGTTTGGATGGCGCATAAGGAGATAAATATCGATAAATTGTAGTTTTATCGAAACACGAAATGGCGAAATCTAGTTTACAAACGTGCGAGGAAGGGCAGCGCCATGGATTCTGACGAGTAACCTAATATTTTTGGGGCTCCAATGAATTCGTTGGAAATAGTTGTGATGCGTTTTAGCCCCTTAATTATCAATTAATTGTTAATTAACTTATCCTCCTCTGAATTTTCAAAATTTAATAAATTTTCATTTACGGTTTTGGGAGAAAGACTGGACGACGGTGATAAGTCGATAATGTAGGGATTGAACGAAAATGGTATTTAGCCTCCTCTTAAGGCGAGGCTAAATACCGACATTATTTCTGAAGTCCTATATTATCGACTCAAAATCGCTGTCCAAACTTTTTCCAATACCGATGGATGAATGTCAATTAAATTTATAAATGAATGATGAATGAATTGCAAAATGCAAACGCGAGACATAAATCAATGTTTTCGTTAATTGCCACTGACTTGTCAGACAGTTTGGATAGAATCTGATGAGAATAATATTTATTTCATGAGAATTCCACACGGGGCTGCCCTCTTTCGGATTTTTGTGAACTTGATTTCGCCATTTTGTTTTTCGATAATACACTAAATTTATCAACATTTATCTCGTGATTTGGATTCCAAACTTACGTCGCGGTTTTTTCATAAAATAATGTCGAAGACGTATCGATATTCGTACTTTAGTGTTCGTCATGGAGCCCCACTCTTGGTTTTAGCCGAAATGCAGTAGAAACATTATAATTTGATATTTTCAATTACAGATTCCTGATGATAATCAGATCTGTAATTTTTTTATTTTTATTTCGAATAAATTTTAGTGGGGGTCCATTTGTGCCATAATTCTGATGATACTGTCAAAATTTTATTGATTTCCATCCATACGTGCCAGAGCAAGTTTGGAATCCATTTTCGAGGTGCTAATGTCGGTATTTAGCCTCCCCTTAACTGTTGTCCGTTACATTGGTTATTGGCGTGATTTTGTTTGTTTGAATTGCGCGCAAACGAACAGGACAGTGTTAGCATTAGCGGAAGTTGCAGTAATGAAGAAGATTATTTTTTGGTAAGCTTAGATTTTGATAACAAGTTGGCTGGGCTTTGAGTCAAGAGACTCTTTCAGATGCTGCCTGTCTGAGTGAACCAGTTTTAATAAATCTATTCGATGGATTTATCAAAACTGGGTATTCCGTCCGGAGCTGCGGTAGAACGTCTGTTTTCTACAGGAAATAGTACATTACGATACGAGTGCGATGAAACTTTTTCTCGACGAGTGTGAGTTTGCAGCACGAGCCGAAGGCGAATGCTGCAATCACACGAGTTGAGAAAAAGTTTCTCGCACGAGTATCGTACAAAATTTTATCGCACGAGTGCGTAAAGTGCCCACTTCTCGCACGCGCAGCGAAGCGAAGCGTGCGAGAAGTGGTCACTTTACGCACGGAGTGCAATAAAGATATTTTACGTGTCAAACGATCATCATTCTCGGATGATAATTTTAATATCCCAATGTTTATGAAGGGAAACATGCATCTGATGCAAAATGAGTAGGAATCTAGGAATAATTGATCGCTATTGTTAATGTAACCTACATACATTCCTAGAACCAATTGAAGGATCAAAAAAAAATTCTTTTTAGTGGTTTTTAAAAATGCTGTATCTCAGTGAAAAAGGTCGTATCGAGGTCTAAAAAAAGCATTTTGAAACTTCAAGTTTCTAGTTTTGAGGTCTTTCAGTGATAAAATTTTCGAAGCTACAGGTTCCACGCAATCCTAAGAAATAGTGTTAAAAAAAGTTGCAAATTTTTTGTACTTTTTTTAGGCTGCACCGACTTGGAAATTTTTTTCCAGCTGAACCATTGCATGGACCGGATAGCTTATTTATTCAGCTTTGATTTACCTTTTTTTAGACCTCGATGAAAGCTTTTTTCACTGAGATACAGAATTTTTAGAAACCACTAAAAATTTGGGACATTCTTTTGATTTCTCAATTGTTTGCAGTAGTGTAGGATTCTATATTTTCTTCCTAAAAACATCCAACACTTGATCTACCGAATTGTTTATTTATCTGTATACTATCTTTAATATATGAGGCATTCCACGCCATTTCGATCAAAATCTTGCCTTGATGATTCCGATTTTCCTCTAAATTTTTTATATACAAAAACACATCGAAATACATTTTCCCAAATTTTTTCAGAATTTTTTGGTTACGCGTTTTTTGGAGTTTTTTCTTTTTAAAGGACCACTTTGTAAAATCTGAAAAAATTCAGAATAATCTAGTAAAATATAACTACATTTTTGGGCTTCGTTCTAAAATGGGGATTTTAATACTTTATGAGTATAATTCTATAAATGGCAAACAAAAAATTTTACTCATAGGATATTAAAATCTCCATTTTGGAACAAAGCCCAAAAATGTTGTTATATTTTATTAGATTATACTGATTTTTTTCAGATTTTACAAAGGGGTCCTTTTTTTAAACAAAAAAAATCCAAGGAACGCGTGACCAAAAAACTGAAAAAATTTGAGAAATTTTTGTTCAATGTGTTTTTTTATATAAAAAATTGAGAGGAAAATCGAAATCATCAAGACAAGATTTTGTCGTGTTATTCCACGACATGCCGATCAAAGTCTTGCTTTGATGATTTCGATTTTCCTCTAAATTTTTTCTATAAAAAAAAACACATTGAAAAAAAAAATTCCAAATTATTTCAAAATTTTTTTGTCTCGCTTTCTTTGGATTTTTTTTGTTTAGGAAAAAACAGACCCCGTTGTAAAATCTGAAAAAAAGCAGAATAATCTAATAAAATATAACAAAATTTTTGGGCTTTGTTCCAAAATGGAGATTTCAATACTGGATGAGTAAACATTTTTTTTTACAAGTTTTTGAATTTTACTCATAGAGTATCAAAATCTCCATTTTGGAACGAAGCCCAAAAATTTTGTTATATTTTATAAGATTATCCTGAATTTTTTCAGATTTTACAGAGTGGTCCTTAAAAAAAAAAAAAAAAAAAAACGCGTGGAATGCCTCATATAATACTAAAACATCAATACAACTTCTGAGTAGTTAACTTTTAACGGATAACTTTAACTTGCGTTAAATTTACAAAAAGTTAACGACTTAACGATTATCGAAGTTAAGCTTTTGAGTAACGAATTAACGATTAACGAAGTTAACTTTTGGATTAGATTTGCCGACCTTTGGTTCTCATTGGCTCGCGCCACGAGAGCGTCGAGATTCTTGAGATTCATGAGATTTCCGGTATTGTCAGTGCCGAAGAACCAATTTTTCGGCGTGTTCATTATCAGATGATCGACGTTGACCATCGAGGTCAACGAATTGCCCTCGTAGTGCGGATTCAAGGTCGTCGCGAGCCAAGTCCACGTTACATCCGGTGCATTCGTCTTCAGCCAATGATTGAGGGACGTTACAAAAGCGCCTGGAGCTTCGCACAGATGAATGGAACGGAGTTTTCCGTTTTTCAATGATTCTCGATTAACGAGAGGAAACGAGCAAACATTTTCGTAGAATTTGCACCAAGCTTGAGTGAGGAATTCCGGCTGAACGTCGCGTTTCAGACGCCTCTGTATCTCCCCAGCTTTGTTCCTCTGATTCGTGTGATAACTCCATTCGTCCAAATTGTAATCGTTGAGTTTGTTCTTTGTCTCGTTGAGCTCTCTTTTGAGAGACTGCAGAGCTTCGATGCTCCAGGCACTCTCTGTGAACATGGAGGTCGCTTCCGGCAGCTCAAGGTCACCTTGGATCTCGAAACGCTTTTGGAAGAGGCTGCTGGCTGCTGCATCCGCCGCGGCGTCGATGTGTCCCGTTTCCCTTTTGGAAAGCCGTTGATCTTTGGAAATCTTGAAAGCCATCGGAAGATGATGATCCCCGGTTTGAGGTCTTTTTCTCAAAGTCGTATCGCGGGAACTGCCATTCTCCATTCTAGGTTGCATGTTAATTATTATTTATAGATTATCGAGAGGCTGATGAAGATTATTCGTTTTCTCGCACATACCTTTGCTTCTTATGCATCGCCGATCGTCATTTGGCTCTCGTAAGGCCAGAGGAATTATTCTGCAGAGATAACTTTAGTTGCGGGTCTGGTGCGACAAATGATGACGAGCTTGACGACGGCGGAGAAAAAATTCTTGCACAAATGGTGTTGAGTGAGGACATTTTTGGCGATAAATGGTGAAAATGTTTCGTTTAGCAGATATGTAGCATCTTATTTTTGGATTTTTTTTTTTAGCTACTCTATTATAATATTCCAAAGATTGGGAATAATAATCCGAAGATTGGGAATTTCATATTTTGTTTCTAGAAATGATCGTTGCTTTGGTTAATTTACGATGAAAATTTTCTTAAATTAATTGGGTAAAAATCTTGTTTACCAAAGTGATTGTTTTAGCATCCTTTATTGTTTATATTTTCTAGAAAAAAATTTTTGACTGAAAAATCATCATCGAAGCTTGGAACTTTATTTCTGATGACTAAAAATTATCGTTGCAAATATTTTCTAACCTAAAAATGACAATTTTCTGAAATTGGGAAAAAAATATTGTTTAATGAAGTGATTGTTTTAGCATCCTTCATTGTTTAGAATATTTTTTAGAAACATATTTTTGAGACTTTGAAAAATCATAATCGAAGCGCAGAAACTTTATTTCTGATGACTAGAAATTATTGTTGCAAATATTTTCTCACCTTACAAAGAAAGCTTTCTGAAATTAATTGGGAAGAAAATCTTGTTTACTGAAGTGATTGTTTTAGCATCCTTCATTGTTTATATTTTTTAGAAAAAAAATATTGATTTTGAAAAATCATAATCGAAGCTCAGAAACTTTATTTGACTAGAAATTGTTGCCTCGGCTGAATAAAGTAATAATGGTAAAAAATTCTCACCTTAGATAGAATTATAGTGTTTCCCGTGAAATGCGGTATCAACAACAATGGTAAATAATAGTCAACAATTTTTCAATGAGCTCGATTAAATGTTTGATGTTCAAATATTCAATAATAGGAGACACCAATTTTTATTAAAAAACGAAACTTCTCAAAGGATATTCTCCTGTTTCGTTTGACAATTCATTGTAGATATTTTCTAATTCGAATTGTTATAAATGAGCACACGATTGAAAATACTTTTTTTTTGTCGATGAATTTCGTTGGTGATACTATTTGAAGTTCGATGAAAATCCGCAGCCAGTGGCGCCAACGTGGAAAAAAAATCCAAGCTGGCAACACTGGTTACCCCACTAACTTCAGCCGCATTCGTTTTGGACGCTTACGCGCTTTCAGCACGTATATATAGATATGGGGCATTCCACGCCAAATCGACCACTTTAGAACCCGACCCTTTTCGATTTGGCTGAAACTTTTTTATCTTTTTTTACGCTATCAAAAACATTTTTCAGAATTTTTTCAAATTTGTATACCTAACCGATAAAAAGTTATACATTTTTCAAAAAAATTTTGGCTTTGTATTTTTCAAATAGCTATAACTTTTTCAAAATTTGACATATCGGGACGATTTTTTTTTCAAAATTTTTGTTTTATAATGTACTTTTTGAAAAAAAATACAAAAAAAATTTAAAAATTAATCTTCATTGTGTTTTTTTAGATTTTCGGAAAAAATCGAAAATTTCTCGATGATTACCATTTTTTCCTTTTTTTCTTTTTATTATATCAAACTTTGACATTTTCTGCAAATCCTCAAATTTTTTCAGAGTGGTGTTTTTTCGATTTCTATTTTTTTTTCCAATCGAAAAAAAACTTTCTTTCAACTAGCCTTATTTCTCATAACACCATTCTGCAAATAGAGGACTTCCAAACTTGAAAAAAAATAAAAAAAACAAAAATTGAAAATGGTAATCATCGAGAAATTTTCGATTTTTTCCAAAAATCTAAAAAAAAAAAAACGATGAAGATGCATTTTAATAATTTTTTAATATTTTTTTTCGAAAACTGTTTTTGAATGTAGTATTCGAAAAAAATATAAAAAAATTATTGAAACGAATCTTCATCGTTTATGTTTAGATTTTTGGAAAAAATCGCAAATTTCTCGATGATTACCACTTTCAATTTTTTTTTCAAGTTTGTAAGTCCTCTGAACACCCTCAAAAATTTGCAAAATGTTTTCGATAGGGTGAAAAAAGATAACAATTTTTTAGCCAAATCGAAAAGTGTCGGGTTCTAAAGTGGTCGATTTGGCGTGGAATGCCCCATATACATCCACATATAGAATGCTACAGGATTTGGCGCTCATATCAGCTGATGGTGTGTTCACATTTTAAAAATCCAATTTTTTCAACAAAATCGAAATAAATGAATTAAAAAAAAATTACAAACAGTTCATTTAGAAAAATTACAAATGAATTTATGCAAAGTGGTCTTTCGCAACGTATAAAGCGGGGTAATGAGGGTCAGGACAAAAAAAATTTGAACGCCACTTTAGAAGTATATTTATATTTGTTCGATTCAACGATGTGGGAACTTTGCCTCTTTTTAAAGCTATGTTATTCGATGTTAACAATGATTCGATGTAGTTTCTCGAGTGTTCGACGATTAAAAAATCATCATAATTTTCATATTCAAATATCTTCGTCCGTGTCGTAGGCCAAAACTGCGTCGTGACCGGGCAACATTCTCGGATCGAATGTCGTTTCGTAGCATTTTTTGAATATCATTTTCGCACGTTTCACCGGACGCGGTGGCGAACCCGGAACAATGTCCTCCTCCATCCGTTGGTTCGAATTTGTCCGTTGGTCATCATCATTGACCTTATCAGCGGTTTTTTGTTTCTTCCAAGCGGATGAAAATATGGAATGTCCGGTGTCTCGGCTGCTCGCGGCTCCTAAACTCGAAACTGCGGGACTGGAACGACCGGAAGTCGTGGCTCGACCCGTGAAACAAGATTCCGACTCGGACAGTCTTCGGACATTTTCTCGATGATGGGTCGACGATCCCGCGTCGTCATTTTGCGCGTTGTTCAAACGAACGCTGTTCATTTCCACGGTCGACGAATCATTCTCATCGACGTCCATTTTTCTCGAGACGTCGGTTTGATTCGTTCGATTCGGTAAAACCGTTATATTCGATGCGGTGCTCGTTGATCCGCTGAACGAAGTCGATTTGTTGGTTCCTCGTTTTGACGAATTTTTTGAACCTTTTCTCGGTGTCTTTTTCGATGCTGCACGTTTTCGCATCGTCTGTTTCAACGTACCATCACTGGTCAGAGAATTATTCTCACTCTCTGGATTCAACGTTGATAAAATGAGATTCGCCTCGAACGTTTGACTCTTGACGTCGAACAAAACTGGCCTGCGGAATAATCGAAGAAAGGGTCAGAGTTGTGAAAATAGTAATGTAAAAGTAATACATTACCCGTTACTTTAAGCAATGTGTATTGAATAAGTTTTCCGTTACAAGTTACAAAAGTAACGCATAATGAATGAATTACAAATGAAAATAGTAAGGTGTAATGGATGCGTGTTTCATTACAAATAAAAAATTTATGTGTAATGCATGCATGTTCCATTACAAGTAATAAAAGTAATGTGTAATGGTTGCGTGTGCCATTACAAATTAAAAAAAAATAACGTGTTATCAATGAGTGCTCCATTACAAATTACAATTGAAAATATTAGTATCGTACGAAATTTTATTGTACGAGTGCGTAAAGTGCCAGTTTGAGCACGCGCGGCGTGCGCAAAGTGGCACTTTGCTCACGGGGTGCAATAAAGTAATTTGTAGTGGAGAATATTCCATTACAAATTAGTGTTTCTACGACAATTTGGAGCAGGTACTATTTTGTTCAATTATTTATTTATTCTATTATTCATTGGATTAATTTTTCCATAAAAATAATTTTCAATAAAATAGTAAAAATTTTGCGAAACATTTTTTTGGCAAATAATTATGCGAAACTAGATATAAATTACTAAACTAGTTATTTAACATTATAAATACTAAAAAGTAAATAAAGGAAAAAAAAATGTTAAACAAGCTTTTATTAGTTCTTAATAAAAAAATAACTAGAAAATTAAAAATAATTTTATTCCGATTGGAAATAAGTTTTCAAATATAAGCGTTATACATTTTAACAGCAAGAGAAAAAAAAAGTGTGTAACACGCTTCCATTTGAAAACTTATTTCCAATCGGAATAAAATTATTTCCAACTTTTTAGTTATTTTTTATTAACAACTAATAAAAGCTTGTTTTTAAAAAAAATGTTCGTTTATTTATTTTTTACTTTTTAGTATTTAAAATGTTAAATAACTAGTTTAGTAATTTATATCTAGTTTCACATAATTATTTGCAAAAAAAATGTTTCGCTAAATTTTTTGCACAAAAATTATTTTGCAAAATTTTTTAAACAAAATTGTTTCACACAATTAACTTGCAACATTTTTCTGCAAAATTTATGCAAACAAATTTTTTCACTAAGTCTTTTTAAAAAGAGACTGTTGCAAATCAATCGCACCCGAAAGGAACATATTTAAGTATAGAGACAAAAACTTTTAAAAAAATTATTTTCTAAGTAATGATTCAAAACTTATAACAAAATTACTTTTCAACGTATCTTATCGTTAATTCTTAGCAAAAAAATTATTGTAAAAAAATATTCAGTAGAGTAGATACAATAAAATAAATACTGAAAAACACGTTTTTTTGAATGATGTCGTCACTTTTTGGGTTAAACAGCCGAAATTTTCAGGAATTTTTTTTTTTTTCATCGATCAGCAAATGTGGAATTTTGAAAATCGCTGGGGGCAGATTTCTCATGCTTATCCGGCCCTTTTCGTTTTTTTTTTCAGTGGAATTTTTTTTTTTTCAGCGGTCCTGAATTTGTTGCAGATTTTCTTACCTTCCTGTAGTCTCGAAATATATATTAACCGGCAATGACACAGCCTCGGCAAATGTCAGGATGGCTCGCAATTCCTTCATACAAAATGTTATTCGAGAATCCTGACTTATCGTGTACTCGTCAAATTCCCCGATAGTCACAGCCAATTGCGTTCTCGTTGAATTTTCCACAGCTGGAAAATACAATTTTCGTTTAATTCTGTGAAATCTAAATTATTGGATGTTCATTGAACCGCATAAACTTACAGGACATTTTATCGACGTAATTTCTCATCAATAGCTTTTGCGGCGTTACCTCCAGCGTTATTTCAATGAGATTCTGTTGAAAATTTTGCACGACGTCTGCGAGAACGCGAGATTTCGCTGACAGTCGGTTGGGTGCGTTGGCTTTAGTGTATGGAACCTGTAATTTGAAAAGAAAATTATTTTTCGTTACATTTACACATCGAGGAGTTATACGCAGTCAAGATTTTTAAAAAATCATTTTTTTTTTTAATTTCCAACAATTATTAAAAATAAACGATCAATGAAAGTGATTTTCAGCATTTTAGAACATTCCACCGTTGTTAAAATCTAGAAAAAAAAAGCTCAACCAAAAGGTGAAAGAAGCAAGTTGAAGAAAACTTGAAAATTCTTGCCGGTACTCAAACAATTATTAAAATCAAACGATAAATGAAAGTGATTTTCAGCATTTTAGAACATTCCACCATTGTTTAAATCTAAAAAAAAAACGCTCAACCAAAAGGTGAAAGAAGCAAGAAGAAGAAAACTCCAAAATTCTTGCCGATGCTCAAACAATGATTAAAAATAAACGATAAATGAAAGTGATTTTCAGCATTTTAGAACATTCCGACGTTGTTAAAATCTGGACAAAAACGCTTAACCAAAAGGCGGAAGAAGCAAGTTGAAGAAAACTTGAAAATTCTTGCCGGTACTCCAACAATTATTAAAATCAAACGATAAATGAAAGTGATTTTCAGCATTTTAGAACATTCCACCATTGTTAAAATCTAAAAAAAACGCTCAACCAAAAGGCGAAAGAAGCAAGTTGAAGAAAACTTGAAAATTCTTGCCGGTACTCAAACAATTATTAAAAATAAACGATAAATGAAAGTGATTTTCAGCATTTTAGAACATTCCGACGTTGTTAAAATCTGGACAAAAACGCTTAACCAAAAGGCGAAAGAAGCAAGTTGAAAAAAACTTGAAAATTCTTGCCGGTACTCCAACAATTATTAAAACTAAACGATAAATGAAAGTGATTTTCAGCATTTTAGAACATTCCGACATTGTTAAAATCTGGACAAAAACGCTTAACCAAAAGGTGAAAGAAGCAAGATGAAGAAAACTTGAAAATTCTTGCCGGTACTTAAACAATTATTAAAATCAAACGATAAATGAAAGAGATTTTCAGTATTTTAGAACATTCCACCATTGTTAAAATCTAAAAAAAAACGCTCAACCAAAAGGTGAAAAAAGCAAGTTAAAGAAAAACTTGAAAGTTTTTGCCAATACTCAATTATTTAAAAAAATACATGATAAATTAAAGTGATTTTCAGCATTTTAGAATATTCCACAGTTGTTAAAATCTATAAAAAAACGCTCAACCAGAAGGAAGCTCCTTTTATGCAAAGAAGCAAATAATTCAAAAAATAATCCACTTTTTCGATGACGAAAATTAAGGCCCGAATTTTAATATTTTAAGATCTATCTTAGAATGGATCATAAGATCAAACTTAAGATCAAACTTTTCATTGAACTGAAGTTGGAACTTAAGATCGAACTTAAGTTCCAATTTAAGATGAATCTTAAGTTTGAAGTTAAGTGTCATTATAAGTTCATACTCAAGTTCAAACTTTAGTACAAACTTCATATCGATCTTAAGTTCAAACTTGAATTCGGGTTGAAGTTTGAACTTAAGATCCATCTCGAGCTTAAACTTAAGTTTGATCGAATCTCATTATTTTGACAACTAATGTAAAAAAATACGGTCGAGAGATACGATGAAAGAAGTTTGATCGAACTTAAGTTCAAGCTCAAGATGGATCTGAAGATAAAACTTCACATCAAATTTAAGTTTGAACTTATAAGAACAAACTTATAATGATACTTAAGTTCAAACTTAAGATTCATTTCAAATTTGAAACTTAAGTTCGACCTCAAGTTGCAACTTGAGTTCAATGGAAAGTTTGATCTTAAGATAGATCTTAAGAACTTAAAATTCAAGCCTGAGTAATATAAATAAAACTTACGCTCAATTGTTCGCAATCTATAATCGGCAGAAAAAACGTCTTTAGCACGCTATTCTTGAATTTAAATATGAATATCAATTGATCGGCGTTCGGTTCCAGCCTGATGTGGCAAGTTTCCACATTTCTGTCTATCAGAGTCGGCGATTTGAAGACGGTAAGTGCGCTCTGCAAAAAAAAAAAACATGCGACAAAACTTGGCATCGCAAAAGTTTGAGTTTTTTGAAAATGAAAAATGAGTATTCTCACTCGCATCGAT
Source organism: Alloplasta piceator (assembly GCA_946863875.1). Classification (NCBI taxonomy): domain Eukaryota; kingdom Metazoa; phylum Arthropoda; class Insecta; order Hymenoptera; family Ichneumonidae; genus Alloplasta; species Alloplasta piceator. Next base: position 34,536,906 of record OX333078.1, on the reverse strand, counting down.
ATTTTGCACTTAAGGGCGTCTTCCTCGTCCAAATTTCCAAAATTGTACGAGGAAAAGTAAACATCCTCAAAAGTGAAGTCGCAGTATGCGGAATTGGACATACTGACGCATCTGAATGACAGTGACTTTTCTCTCGGCTGAACGTACATTTCCTCGCCAATTTTAGCCAGGGCGTGTATCGCTCTTGCCAATACTAAAATAAACAACAAATTTGTTAAACAATATGCTTTTCAGGTTTGAAAATTTGCGGCATAACCTCCAAAATTACAAATCATTGGGACTTACTTTTGCAATTCGATCCTGGTATGACGCACTTCATCGCGTATAATTAATATGATCTAATGATTTTCGCCACGAAACATTGCGTTTGTGATGAATAATTTAATAAACAAATGGTCTTGAAAAACAGTTTCGCCGTCGGGCGAATTCATAACAATTCCCGCGTCATAGGGGAAAGTTACCCCATTTCTAGGGGAAAATTAAGTTTCCCCTAGAAACTAGTTACTTCGTATCTAGGGGAAAGTTAACTTTCCCCTAAAAACGGAGTAACCGGAAATTGAGTGTGGGGAATTTTTTTTATTTAGAACAAAAACAGCTGTCATCTCCACTTCCATTTAGCTTTTGACATTTTCCGAATTTGGATAATTTGTTACCGAAACCGCCCATTTAATCAAATGGAATTGTAGCGACGAGCACTTTTTGTTTATCAACGTCAATTCTCAGATAAAAAAGTAAAACGATCATGGTAAGATTTTATTTACATCCACGACGAATCGTGAAAGTCAATCCTTTGATTTGCGCACCTAACCTCAAAAAATAAACAGATTGTTTTTACAAACGCTTTATTAATTCTTTAGGATTTTATTTTTAAAAAAATGTATCTCCCGATGGTTGTCATTTTTTCTAAATTTGTTTTATCTAAAAACTAGGATTGATTCTGCAATTATTTTTACTGGTTAAGCTTGATATTTGCAGGATCACAGCGTGATTTTTAGAATCGTTTGACTACAATTACCATTATTTTTACTATTTCTACGAAACATTTAATTTACCACAATTTCACGACGATTAGGAAGCTCGTTATTAAAATATTTACATTTTGTTAAGAACTATTTTTTAAACAAATAAAAAAAAAATTACCAATAAACTTCGTTTTTTTCCCGTTGCTTTCAATAAAGTGTAGATATTAAAAAATTGAGAGGTCAAAAAAAAACTTATCTCAAAGTTATATCAGTTTTCATAAGACGACATTTAATTTGATTTAATTTGTAAATGTTAATTGTTCGATAACGAGCTTCCTGATCGTCGAGAAGTTTTTACACGACCTCTCAAATAATTCATCCAAAAACATACAGAATTTTCTCATCATTTGCGATTTGGGACCCGACAGCGTTAACAAAATTTTTGTTCTTTTCCAGCTTGTTCTTGTTTTGGGCGATTTACACATTCCTCATAGATGTAGCTCTTTGCCTAGCAAATTTAAGAAGCTCCTTGTGCCGGGAAGGATACAGCACATTCTTTGCACCGGAAATCTTTGTACCAAAGAATCGTACGATTATTTGAAAACACTGGCCAGCGATGTGCACGTCGTCAGGGGTGATTTTGACGAGGTAAAAATTCTCGTTCTCATTTTATGTTTTTTCAAACTTCAAATTGCAAATCATTACAAAATTATAGTCTATAGTGGTCCTGAAAATGTTAAATATTCTGAAAATATGGTACTTTACATATCCTGAAATTATTGAACTTTTATCTCCTAGAAATAATTTTTAGATTTAATTAGATAATTTTTAGATTCTAACAAGAATGATTAAACATTTCTCCACTTTCTAAAATTGATCAATTTTTTTTGTACATAATCCGAAGTATCCAGAGCAAAAGGCTAAAAATCCTCTATATTCTGAAAATATAGAACTTTGCGTATCCTGAAAACATTGAATTTTTTATCTCTTCTAGAAATCATTTTTAGATTTGCTTCCAACAATATTAATTTGGTCTTGTAAAACAAATTTATTTTGTGGCAATTTTTGCTGTACAGTAAATCAATTGGTCCTGATAACGAAAACCTGGAAAAGTCAGAGGATTTGATGAAGAAAGTTGAAACATTCCTCCACTTTCTAAAATCGATCAATTTTTGTTGTACAGAATTTCAATTATCCAAAACAAAAAGCAAAAAATCCTCTATATTCTGAAAATATAGAACTTTGCGTATGCTGAAAACATTGAATTTTTTATCTCTTCTAGAAATCATTTTCAGATTTGCTTCCAACAATATTAATTCGGTCTTGTAAAACAAATCTATTTTGTGGCAATTTTTGCTGTACGGTAAATCAACTGGACCTGATAACGATAACCTGGAAAAGCCGAAGGACTTAGCAATGAAAGTTTAATCTAAACATTTCTCAACTTTGTGAAATTGATCAATTTTTTTTTGTAAAGAATCTCAATTATCCAGAGCAAAAGGTCGAAAATCCTAAATATTCTGAAAATATGAAGCTTTGCTTGTCCTGAAAACATTGAATTTTTTATCTCTTCTAGAAATCATTTTTAGATTTGCTTCCAACTGCATTAATTCTTGTAAAACAAATTTATTTTGTGGCAATTTTTGCTGTACACTAAATCAACTGGACCTGATAACGAAAACCTGGAAAAGCCGAAGGATTTAGCAATGAAAGTTTAATCTAAACATTTCTCCACTTTGTGAAATTAATCGATTTTTTTGGTACAGAATCTCAATTATCCAGAGCAAAAAGCCAAAAATCCTAAATATTCTAAAAATATGGAACTTTGCGGAACCTGAAATTATTGAATTTTTTGTCTCTTCTAGAAATCATTTTTAGATTTGCTTCCAACTGCATTAATTCTTGTAAAACAAATTTATTTTGTGGCAATTTTTGCTGTACGCTAAATCAACTGGACCTGATAACGAAAACCTGGAAAAGCCGAAGGATTTAGCAATGAAAGTTTAATCTAAACATTTCTCCACTTTGTGAAATTAATCAATTTTTTTGGTACAGAATCTCAATTATCCAGAGCAAAAAGCCAAAAATCCTAAATATTCTAAAAATATGGAACTTTGCGGAACCTAAAATTATTGAATTTTTTATCTCTTCTAAAAATCATTTTTAGATTTGCTTCCAACTGCATTAATTCTTGTAAAACAAATTTATTTTGTGGCAATTTTTGCTGTACGCTAAATCAACTGGACCTGATAACGAAAACCTGGAAAAGCCGAAAGATTTAGCAATGAAAGTTTAATCTAAACATTTCTCCACTTTGTGAAATTAATCAATTTTTTTGGTACAGAATCTCAATTATCCAGAGCAAAAAGCCAAAAATCCTAAATATTCTAAAAATATGGAACTTTGCGGAACCTAAAATTATTGAATTTTTTATCTCTTCTAGAAATCATTTTTAGATTTGCTTCCAACTGCATTAATTCTTGTAAAACAAATTTATTTTGTGGCATTTTTTGCTGTACGCTAAATCAACTGGACCTGATAACGAAAACCTGGAAAAGCCGAAGGATTTAGCAATGAAAGTTTAATCTAAACATTTCTCCACTTTGTGAAATTAATCAATTTTTTTGGTACAGAATCTCAATTATCCAGAGCAAAAAGCCAAAAATCATAAATATTCTAAAAATATGGAACTTTGCGGAACCTAAAATTATTGAATTTTTTATCTCTTCTAGAAATCATTTTTAGATTTGCTTCCAACTGCATTAATTCTTGTAAAACAAATTTATTTTGTGGCAATTTTTGCTGTACGCTAAATCAACTGGACCTGATAACGAAAACCTGGAAAAGCCGAAGGATTTAGCAATGAAAGTTTAATGTAAACATTTCTCCACTTTGTGAAATTAATCAATTTTTTTTGTACAGAATCTCAATTATCCAGAGCAAAAAGCCAAAAATCATAAATATTCTAAAAATATGGAACTTTGCGGAACCTAAAATTATTGAATTTTTTTTCTCTTCTAGAAATCATTTTTAGATTTGCTTCCAACTGCATTAATTCTTGTAAAACAAATTTATTTTGTGGCAATTTTTGCTGTACGGTAAATAAACTAGAACTGATAACGAAAACCTGGAAAAGCCGGAGGATTTAGTAAAGAAAGTTTAATTCAAACATTTCTCCACTTTGTGAAATTGATCAATATTTTTTGTACAGAATCTCAATTATCCGGAGCAAAAAGTTGTGACCGTGGGACAATTTCGAATCGGTCTGTCTCACGGTCATCAAGTTGTTCCCTGGGGAGATCCGGAGTCATTGGCTCTCATTCAAAGGCAACTCGACGTAGATATATTGATATCGGGTCATACTCACAAGTTCGAGGCTTACGAGCACGAAAACAAATTCTACATCAATCCTGGATCTGCGACCGGAGCTTACAATCCTCTGGATACGTAAGCAGCGAAATGCTCAAAAAAAAAAATGTAACGCCAATTGCTCAACTCCTCGCTTCATGAAAATCCTGTATTTTACAGATCCGTTATTCCATCATTCGTACTGATGGACATCCAGAGCTCGACTGTCGTAACTTACGTATATCAGTTGGTCGGCGACGAGGTCAAAGTGGAGAGGATCGAATATAAAAAGAGTTAAGGGATCAAAGGAAAACGCGCGAAAACGGTGCGTTTGAAAATTTGAACAATACTGTACTTTTGTAAGGTTCACCGGTCGAAAGATGCCTCTGGCACGATACGTTATAACTATCATGAAAGGAAAAAAGTGCATAGGCTGACTCAGATCATGCAATTTACGTTATATGAATGTATACTTTGAGCGACCGTACGCAGAATCATGCGTATGCGAGCTTTTATTGTAAATAAAGTGATAATTTAAAAAATTATTTACCATTCAAACGATATCGGCGAGGTTTGACTTCAAAGAGGTTTTATTTCAAATTAAAAAACGTTCCTCAAAGGTTCAGAGAATTATCTTCACGTTCAGAGAATCATCTTCAGTTTCAGCGAATCATCTTCAGTTTCAGAGAATCATCTTCAGTTTCAGAGAATTATCTTCAGTTTCAGGGAATTATCTTCAGTTTCAAAGAATCATCTTTAGATTCAGATAATCATCTTCAGTCTTAGAGAAGCATCTTCAGTTTCAGAGAATCATCTTCAGTTTCAGATAATCATCTTCAGATTCAGAAAATTATCTTTCTTAAGAAAGAACCTTTTCAGTGCTTTAAAGTCCTGCACATTAAAATCCGGTTTCCCTGATAAATTAAAGGACCGTAAAAGAAAGACCTTGAATTATATGGGTCATTCCATGTCAAATCGACCAATACTTGGAAGCGACTCCTTTCAATTGTGATAAAATTTGGTCAGAAGTTTTCTCTTGTCACAAAATGAAGTTCTACCAAAGGAAAATAATTAAATTTTTTTTTTTCGAAAGTTATGCAAAATTCAAAATTTCACCATTTTTTCAATTTCTCAAGTTTATTTTTTAAATATCTTGAAAACTACTATAGTTATGAAGAAATCGTTCTGGGTTCGTCTTAAAGAGTATATTTAGGGCTCCGAAAAAAAAAATGATCCGAAAAAGAATTTTGAAAAATAATGAATTTGGATAATTTTGAATTTTTAAAATTCGTTAAAATCCACGACCAAGATTACATTTTTGGTTCAATTTTTAAAAATATAATACCTTGTACCGATCTTAAAAGATCCTGAAATTTTCAGAAAGCTGTTCTTTTGTTTCACAAATGTGTATTTTTGAATTTTGGTAAACAAAAATTTTTTTTTACTAAGTTCAGTAAAGTTGAGGAATCATGTAATTGTTAGTGCTCAAAATTACAAAATTACATGATTGTTCAACTGCACTTGGAGGTAAACAAACAAAAGTTCTACCAAAATTCAAAAATTCATATTTTTGAAAAAAAAACGCAATTATGAAAATTTCGGGATCTTTCAAGATCAATACAAGGTATTATATTTTAAAAATTGAATAAAAAGATTAATGTTGATCTTGGATTTTCACGATATTTAAAAATTCAAAATCCTCAAAATTCATCATTTTTCAAATTTTTTTTTCGGAATATTTTAATTTTTCGTATACTCTTTAGCCAAACCCAAAACGATTTTTTCGTAACTATAATAGTTTTCGAGATATTTAAAAAATAAACTTGGAAAATTGAACGAATTGTCAAATTTTGAATTTTACATAATTTTCGAAAAAAAAATTGTTAATTTTTTCCTTGGCAGAACTTTGTTTTACGATAAAAGAAAACTTCTGACCAAATTTCATCGAAATTAGGGTCGATTCCAACTATTGGTCGATTTGACATGGAATGACCCATATGTCTATATGAAATTAGAGGCCTTTCCTGTACACATTGCTTTTAGAAAATAATAAATTTCGAAAAACACGCTTGTACAAAGGACAGCTGGTTTCGCTGCGCGAATCATATAACCATTGCAATATGATGTTTACCACTTCAGTGCCCTCATTTTATTCGCGACGCTCGTCATTTTGCCTTCGACTTGTTTACAAAACGCGCTCATTGACGTGTGCGCTGGACAATGCTTGCACCGGTTAAGGTCGGGTCGTCATTCTTCAGGCGCTTTCCCATATTCCCGATGAATGCAACAAGTCACGTAGTCGATGGACCTCGGATCTATCGTCTCTTTGACGTCAATTCCCTTTTTACGTTAAACGCAATGTATCCCGTATGACGAGTACGTTCCCTCCGTACAAATGTATATTTTAAAACGATTGTATTATGCGCCGAATTATCATTATCGGCAATAAAGAGTCTCGATGCGAACGTCATCGGAAAGAAGAAAGAGAGAAAGGGAGAGAAAGAAAGATACGGCTGCCGCGAGAGGGGATCAATTTCTTCCCATAAGAATCCATCGCATCGCCTCCGCGATTTCTCTCGAATGCATTAATAAGCATCTCTACATAAACCAGAAGAACCGACGAATTTGTTCATTCCTATATTTCGTTGAAAAACAAAACTATCCAAAAATTATTCCACATTTTCATCGGTCAATCGTAGGGCACGAAAAAGTGGGACTCATTAATAAATGCTCTACGCCAATGTTTACGTTTATCGTCGAAAAACATTCACCGCGATCTCCACAATGAGTCGCCACTGTCGTCTGCAAGAAAACAAACAAAAAAGAAGCGATCCGCTTACCGCGCATGCGCGAAGTCATTTTTTCGAGTGGTGGGGATGAGATCAGCGTCCTTACAAAAAGGCCCCTCACCGGCGTGTTTATGTTTAGTTGCGATTGAAAATACAATTGAGCGCGTTCTTCAATTAACGAGAGAAAAAAAGTGTCGGAGTATAGTTTTCTTTTGTGAGAATAATAATAATTAACGAGTACATTTAAAAACAAACGATGGCTACGTTATTCCTGAAAGCCGGACTACGTTCGGCAGTTTCAAGAGGAGTTTACGATAAGCGAATTGTCGCGAGTGCGATCGGAAACGCGATGCGCGCACCGATCGAGCAAAACTTTGCGAAACCGGCCTACAACCATCAGGTAAGACCGGTTTTTGTTTTTGATCGCGATTATTTTTATAGTGATAGAATAAAAATGTCAATTCGCCATGAAGAAATCGGCTTATTTCTCCGGTTTTTACAGATCCGCGTATTTTTCTCTTTGTCGAAAAACATTCTCCCCCTTATTACTGACTATAGTTTTTTGTACAGTGTGTGCAACAAAGAGGAACATCCCCCCCGATCTTTATACGTTCCTACGGTTTCTACGCAGTAAAAGAAGGCGTCCCTTTTGTGAAAAAAATAAAACGACGACAAAGAACTCTAGCGACGGTTATTTTATGCTATTTCGCTTCATGAAGAAAATTGCAGAAGGCCATTTTACACATATTATTATTCTACACATTATTATTTTACAAATGACACTTTCTACACAAAAGTTTCTACACATAAATAATTCTGCACAAGAAAAGGTGTCAGGAAATAATATTCTATTCTACACATTATTATTCTACACATATGACACTTTCTACGCGTAATCCTACACAAGAAAAGGTTGCAGAAAATAATTTTCTATTCTACGCATTATGATTTTACATATTATTATCCTAAATATTATTATTCTACACATTATTATTCTACAAACGACACTTTCTACACAAAAGTTTCTACACATGATTAATTCTGCACAAGAAGAGGTGGCGGCAAATAATATTCTATTCTACACATTATTATTCTACATATGGTACTTTCTACACGTAATCCTACACAAGAAAAGGTGGCAGAAAATAATATTCTATTCTACACATTATGATTTCACACTATTATCCTAAAAATTATTATTCTACACATTATTTTTCTACACATTACAGCATTTAGTAAAATTTACTACTGGAATGGATAATAACGTTGCAGAGTTGTTGTCATTTTTTTGGGTTGGATAAAACGGGAGGCCCTAATTCTACACATTATTCTACACATGACACTTTGTACACAAAAGTTTCTACACATCATTTTACACAAGAAAATATGGCAGGAAATAATATTCTATTCTACACATTATTATCCTAAACATTATTATGCTACACATTATTATTCTACACATTATTATTCTACACATAATTCTACACAATAAAAGGTGGCAGGAAATAATATTTTTTTCTATACATTATTATTCTACACATTATTATCCTACACATTATTATCCTACACTTTACAGCATTTAGTAAAATTCACTACTGGAATGGATAATCACGCTGCAGAGTCTGTCGTTTTTTTGTTGGATAAAACAGAAGGCCTCTATTCTACACAGGTCACTTTCTACACATAATTCTACACACAAAAAAGTAATAGGAAATAATATTCTATTCTACACATTATGATTCTACACATTATTATCCTAAACATTATTATTCTACACATGACACTTTCTATACAAAAGTTTCTACACTTAATTCTACACAAAAAAGGTGGCAGGAAATAATATTCTATTTTACACATTATTATTCTACACATTATTATCCTACACAAAAGTTTCTACACATAATTCTACACAAGAAAAGATGGCAGAAAATAACATTCTGTTCTACACATTATTGTCCTAAATATTATTATTCTACTCATTATTATCCTACACATTATTTTTCTACACATTAAAGCCTGTAGAAAAATGCACTATTGGAATGCATAATCACGTTGCAGAATTTGTGTCGTTATTTGCGTTGGACAAAACAGGAGGCCCCTATTTCTACACACTATTATTCTACACAAAAGTTTCTACACGCATCATTCTACACAAGAAAAGGTGGCGGAAAATAATATTCTATTCTACACATTATTGTTCTACACTTTATTGCCCTACGTATTATTATCCTACACATTATTTTCCTACACGTTATTTTTCTACACATTATTTTCCTACACATTAAAGCCTGTAACAAAACTCTGCATGCAAAGTGATTATCCATTCCAGTAGTAAATTTTGCTAAAAGCAAATAATATTTAGGAAAATAATATGTAATATCAAAATGTGTAGAATAAGGCCTCCTAAAAAATTCCAGTAATTTTTAAATAATGATGTTAAATAATTGTATAAAAAATAACTTCTAGAAAAATACATGAATTATGGGAATTTCTTAAGTTTGTGGATTATCTGAAAATATTTTATTCCGTAAGTACATTCAACGTTTCACTGGCTTTGTATTTGAAAATTGAGATTCAGATCGAGTTGGAATAAAACATTAGCGCGCTTTTGTAAATCGTGATTTTTTTGTCTGGTGTTTTTTTTTTTGGTCTCTGTAATTATGTATGCGGCATAATCATTGAATTATTCATTTTTGGCCGACAGTATTTTTTGTGGCCGTGAATTATTATTGTTATAATCCGATAAAATATATTACGGTTCGCTGGTCCAGGCTTTTTCCTTTCTCATGTTTAGGCAACCCGGAAAAGGGGAATTATGACGAAAGCACGCCTGTTTGTTTGTAAACACAAAACGACCTCTAGCGGAGTTGCCCAACAAAACGCCAATGAATAGCAAATCCGCCTACTTCATAATACAATTTTTTATTCGAAAACTTTAAATTTTCAAATGCTGATCGTTGCTAAAATAAAGTTTGATTCATTCTTCATTTACCTTATTTTTCCAGCTGATTTTAAATGTATATGAGGTATTCCGGCTCAACGGGACCCCCTTTTAGGGCGACCTCTTTCGATTTTCTTGAAACTCGAGTATGTTTTAGTGTTGCCTGAAAGTATATTGTACACCAGTTTTCAGATCTCTAACTGTAATACTCTTTGGAATACACCAAAAGTTATATTTCAATCTTTTTGCGTATTCAGCGCTTCGGAGCTTTGGCACGGCGCGAAATAAAATCGAAAAAATTCTTTGACAATAGCTTTCGATCGGAAATTTCCTGCGCTTTTCGAAAAAAATATCAACGATTCCGAAAAAAAACGAATTCATTTAAATTTCGGCGAAAAATCGAAAAAATTGATTTACAAAAAAAGAGCGTAATTTAATTCTGCGGAACAATTTTTTTCATGTTTTGTATATATCTGAGAAGTCACGATATAAATTTCAAGTTGGAACTCACATCCGTTTACCAATGCCAAGTCTTTTAGTAGGATAATAACTCACACTCGTCGAGAAAAAGTTTCTCGCACGAGTATCGTACAAAATTTTATCGCACTAGCGCATAAAGTGCCCGCTTCTCGCACGCTTCGCTTCGCTGCGCGTGCGAGAAGTGGTCACTTTACGCACGGAGTGCAATAAAAATTCTTAAATATCGTGTTTTTCGTATTCAACAGTTCCCTGATGTATTATATAGCGTTTTTTTTAACGAATTTTGAATTTAGTAAATCAATCAAATTAATTAAATTCAATTTATCAAATAATCAAATTTATTAAATTTATTTAATTAAATTAATTAAATTCAATTTATTAAATTAAATTTATTAAATCAAATTTATTAAATTAAATTTATTAAATCAAATTTATTAAATTTTGAATTTAATAAATTTATAAAATTCAAAATTCGTTAAAAAAACTATATAATATATCAGAGAACAGTTGAATACGAAAAACACAATATTTAAGAATTTTTATCCTACTAAAAGACTTGGCATTGGTAAACGGATGCGAGTTCCAACTTGAAATTTATATCGTGACTTCTCCGATATATACAAAACATGAAAAAAATTGTCCCGCTGAATAAAATTACGCTCTTTTTTTGTAAATCAATTTTTTCGGTTTTTGGCCGAAATTCAAATGAATTCTTTTTTTTCGGTATTGCTGATATTTTTTTTGAAAAGCAAAGAAAATTTCCGATCGAAAGCTATAGTCAAAGAATTTTTTCGATTTTATTTCGCGCCGTGCCAAAGCTCCGAAGCGCTGAATACGCAAAAAGTTTAAAATATAACTTTTGGTGTATTCCAAAGAGTATTATAGTTAGAGATCTGAAAATTGGTGTACAATATACTTTGAGGCAACACTAAAACATACTCGAGATTCAAGAAAATCGAAAGAGGTCGGCCTAAAAGGGGGTCCCGTTTAGCAGGAATACCTCATAGACAGAGGACAAATTTTGAAAATTCGTGGCGCCACAATCGCTGACCTTGTTGTTTTTGGACCTCTGAACGCCGCCATTTTGAGAACCAATGTTTGAGCTAATTCTGGAATGTTTATCGATGGAAAATTAATAATGAGGCAAATTAATGAGGAAAATAAAAAAAATAATGAAATAATAATGTATTCTTGTCGGCAAGGAAAGCCCGTACACCAAATCAAACTTAGAATTGGCGAGCGGCAAATTACAAATGTAATTTGTAATTCAAAGTTTTTTTAACTACAAATTACAAATATAATTGGTAATTGAAAAATTTCGAATATCCAAGTACAAATTTAATTAGGAATTTAAAAATTTCTAATTACAAATTACAAATGTAATTAGTAATTGAAATTTTCTTAATTACAAAGTACAAATGTAATTGGTAATTCAAAATTTCTTAATTACAAATGTAATTAGTAATTATAAAAATTCTAATTACAAATGTAGTCAAATGTAATTAGGTTCAAATTTCACTCTAATTACATGTAATTAGGACCAAACTTTCGACTAATTACATTTTTTTATGTAATTAGTATCAAATTTTCGATTAATTACATGTAGTTAGAGTCAAATTTGTCTCTATAATTACATTGATAAAATGTAATTAATGCGAAATTTGAACTTAAGTACATTTGTAATTTGTAATTTGAATTTTTCGAATTACTAAGATCATTTGTAATTCGTAATTAGGAAATTTTAAATCACTAATTACATTTGGGTCATTCCATTTCAAATCGACCAGGAGTTGAAATCGACCCTTTTCGATTTCTATGAAATTTGGTCAGAAGTTTTCGTTTTCAACGAAACGAAGTTCTACCAAAGGAAAAAATTTTTTAAATTATTTTTCGAAAGTTATGCAAAATGCAAAATTTCACAATTTTTCAAATATTTCAAGTTCATTTTTGAAATATCTCGAAAACTATTATTCTTGGTCGATTTGACATGGAATGACCCATTTGTAATTTTTAATTAGGAAATTTTCAATTATTAATTACATTTGTAATTTGTAATTAGAAAGTTTTTACTACTAATTACATTTGTAATTTACAATTAGAATTTTTCGAATTACTACTTACATTTGTAATTTGTAATTAGAATGTAATTAATTACAAAAATGCCTAACTTGATCAGCAATAAAATTAAGTTTAAAATAATGAGAAAAATTAGTAATAAATTATGGAGGTAATTTTTCTTAATTAATGTTATAAATTGATTACGAGTCGAATGATTATAAAAGGCAAATTCAAAGTTGATTTTTTTTATCAGTGAAAAAAAATCAAAAGCCAAAAAAACGTCTGCAAGAAGGAAAAAGAAAGCATAATTAACAAAAGCCCCTTTCATCTTTCTTTCATCACAATATAGAGAAACTCCATCAGATACACTAATGACTGTGTCTTCTATCTTATCGTGAAAATATAAAACGAGGGAACATAGAAATTTTACAATGACCTCAATATATTCAATACTCACAATCAGCGTCAGCCTCAAGTGAGGAAAAATATTTTACGCCGTTTTTAATAAAATTAAAAATAATTTCGCAAAGTTAAAAAAGTACATACGAGTCAATTTAATTATCTTTTAAATAGGATTAAATTATTTTTTTTAATCGGTTTAAAATTGCCCGCTTTTTCCCCATTTGCATTAAAATTAAATACAATTTCAAAAAAGCCAAAAAAAAAACAATTTTTTTTTTAATTCGATTGAAAATGCCCGCTAATGAGACCCAATATTTTTTCCATTTGCATCGAAATTAAAGACCATTTTGTAAAACCAAAAAAGGAAAATGTGAGTCAATTAAATTGTCTTTAAAATCGCGTTTTTTTAAATTTCGTAAAAAATTACCCGCTTAAGAGACAAAATAATATAATATTTTTTCCATTTGCCACGAAATTAAAAACAATTTCGCATAAACAATAAATTACATTCCAGTTAATTTTATTACCTTTTGAATGATATTATTGTTTTTTTTATTCGGTTGAGAATTGCCTTAAAAAATATTAAAAATTTGAAAAAATTGATTTTTTGAAATTTTTAAACCCTTGTAAACCCCTTAATGGGTTGTACGCAGTCAGGAGGCCGAAAAAAAACGATTTTTCAAGACTTTTTTCTGGAAAGACATTTCAATTTGTTGACGTAAAAATTTATATACATATTTTTGTAACTTTTAACTCAATTTTAAAATTTTCTTGTTACAAAGTAATGATTATTCTTCAAATTAGTGTGTTTCTATTACAATTTGGAGCAGGCACTATTTTGCTCGAAGATCAGTCTATTAATTTTTCAATGAAAATAATTTGTGTATTAAGTTTTTGTTAAATTTACTATCGTAGTAGTAATTTTATGAACTTTGATTTTTTGGAGTAATTTCTACTCCATTCTTGTAAAAATTACAAATCAAGAATGGAGTAAAAATTACTCCAAAAAAATCAGTGATGGGCAAAAAAAATCTATCCATTTTTATTATCCAATTTTTTCGAAAAATTAATAATTAGCAAAGAAATATTAGTAGTTTTTTTTAACATAAGTAATTAATGGGAACATATTACTAATTTTTCGAAAAATTAGTAATTAGTGACCAAATATTTCTAATTTTTATTAAAAAATTAGTAATTAGCAAAAAAATATTACTAATTTTTCTAAAAAATTAGTAATTAGTAACCAAATATTACTAATTTTCCTAATAAATAAGTAATTAGTGACAACATTTCTAATTTTTCCAAAAAATAAGTAATTAACGATAAAATATTACTAATTTCTTCCAAGAATTAGTAATTAGCGAGAAAGATATTGCCAAATAACCAAAAAAATCAGTAATTTGTGAAGAAATGTTGTATTAATTTTGGAAAAAGTAATAAATAAAATAAAAATCACTAATGTATTTTTTAATATGTACTGATTAAATATTCGTATTTATAATAACTTATGTGATATCGTATGACATTCGATACAATAAATACTAATGTGTGAAATATTCAAAGGATCTAGTTATTATAAAAAATAAAACAACTTTCTGCATAGAGTTGTTTGAGCTTATAACCATGACTCAATCCGTACACACAAGTTCGTAAAAATACACAATACTTTTCTCCAAATTACTGTTTTTTATAAATTAATTAGTAATATTTTTTCGCTAATTACTAATTTTTCTGGAAAAATTAGAAATATTTTTTCGCTAAATACTAATTTTTTAGAAAAATTAGATATATTTTGTCACTAATTACTAATTTTTTCGAAAAATTAGAAATATTTCGTCACTAATTACTAATGTTTTTGAAAAAATTGGAAGTATTTTCTTACTAACTACTAATTTTTTTGAAAAATTACTAATATTTTTCCGCTAATTACGAATTTTTATAAAAAATTAGTAACATTGTTTGACTAATTATTAATTTTACGAAAAGATGATTAATAAAATCAATATCATTGACGAAAAAATCGATACTGCCGATCACTGCTGTTCATACAATTTACCACTACGATCGTAAAGTTAACAAAAACTTGATACACACAAATTATTTTAATTGAAAAATTAATAGACTTTACTTTGAAGCAAAATAGTAGCTGCTCCAAATTATCGTAGAAACACAATAATTTTTAATGGAATATTCTCCACTACAAATTACTTTTTTTCAATTGTAATTTGTAATAGAGCACTAATTCATTACACATTACTATTTTTATTTGTAATGGAACACGCATCCATTACACATTATAAGGCATAATCTAGTATTTGATCAAAGAAATAAGCAAAATTATCAATTTTCAACAAAATGGCAGCTTCTCAAAAAAAAAAAATCAAGTTTCGTTGAAAATGTTTGCCTTAAATTGTTTATAAAATGGAAAATATTTATCGGCAAAAGAAAACTTTGGATGAATTACTAAAAAATATATTTATTGTACTCCGTGCGTAAAATGACCACTTCTCGCACGCTTCGCTTCGCTGCGCGTGCGAGAAGCGGGCACTTTACGCACTTGTGCGATAAAATTTTATACGATACTCGTGCGAGAAACTTTTTCTCAACTCGTGTGATTGTAGCATTCGCCTTCGGCTCATGCTGCAAACTCACACTCGTCGAGAAAAAGTTTCATCGCACTCGTATCGTAATGTACTATTATGAAGCTCGTGTAAAAATTTGAGAGTGATCGGTTATGCCGATTTAAAAAATTGATTTTTAAAAAACCCTTACTGCGTAATCATCGATGCACCATCAATTACCGGAATTGCACGATTTTTCATGGAGAGTAATTTATTTACTCACGTTATGCGGGGCACCAATAAATCCGTGCCACGATTGCATTGCAACTTTCATAAAAAACAGTACGACGGGTGAACGAACTTGTCTGAACCTTCTGTCCCTCATTCGCAATGCGTGTGTTTCTTCGATATCTCGTCTTGCAGCGGAGAGAGTGCACTTACTAAAGTTTGTTAGAGCGTGAAAGAAAATTCTCAATTTTTCAATAATTCAACAAGTCTTACATCATTATCTGGCAATTTTTACCGAATAATAATATTTAATATTATCAACAAAAATATTAACAATATTGTTGATATATCATAATAATATTAAATTAATATTAATATTATATTAATATGTAGATTCAGGGTTGCAAATTTTTTAATGAAAAAGTAATGCATTAACCATTACTTTTTTAATGGCTAATGAAATTTGATGGTTAATGGAAATTATTTTCATAAACCATCAAAATTTAACGGTTAATGGTCATTACCCATGGCAATGTAATGTGTAATGGACGAAACTTTGATTGCAATTTTGGGAATGGAAAAATATAGATGAATAAATAATTGCAATTTTGCAATACATTTTATTGACTTAGGACTTAGATTTTCACGTACCTTAAATTCTAAAAAGCATCTATATTATAATTATAAAAAGCATCTATATTATTATTGCAATGTAATGTGTAATGGACAAAACTTTGATTGCAATTTTCGGAATGGAAAAATATAGATGAATAAATTATTGCAATTTTGCATTACATTTTATTGACTTAGGACTTCGATTTTCACCTTAAATTCTAAAAAGCATCTACATAATTCTAAAAATCTAAGTTCTTAAACAATAAAATGTAATGCAAAACTTCAATAATTTATTCATCTATATTTTTCCATTCCCAAAATTGCAATCAAAGTTTTGTCCATTACACATTACATTGCAATGGGTAATGGAAATTTTTTCTATTACACACTACATTGTAATGGGCAGGGTTGCAAATAATGCATTACTTTTTTTAATGCAATTGCATTTTCATTAACCATTAACATTTAATGGTTAATGGAAATAATTTCCATTAACCTTTGAATTTTAATGGTTAATGAAAATAATTTCCATTAACTATTAAATTTTAATGGTATAAAAGGTCCTTATATCAAATCATGCAGGATTGATAGTTTCTAAGATAATCGCTGTTTTAGTGGAAAAGATGGTCATTTTTCTCTATATTTGTACTTTTTATGGATAAAAAATAATTGATAAACTTCTTATTTTATAGAAAATTTAATTCTCTACATAAAACCCCTTGTATGAAATTATGTAGGATAGTTTCTAACTTAATTGCAAATTTACTTGAAAATAGTCATTTTTCTTTCTATAAATATTTTTTCTGTGAAGAAAAAAAATTGCATTCCTTTTTTTTATTAGATTTTCTACAAAAAAAATCTTCGAATCTTATTATATAAGAATTAAAATATTCGCGACAAACATATGAATATACGGGCAATTCTGAGTCGACTTGATTCTAAATATTTTTTCATAAAAATTAAAAAAAAATATTTTTTTTTATTTACCACATGCTTTTTTCAAAGACGGCCCCTCATGGAAATGAAGTATATGAAAGAATATATTTTTCAATTATAAGAAGTACATTCGAAATATATATTAAGGGGTTATCAGGGGGTCGAAAAAAGGCGATTTTTCGAGATTTTTTTCTGGACATTTTAATTTATTAACGTACAAATTTTTATACATATTTTTGTAACTTTAAATTTTCTTTTGGAATTTTTCTTTTTAAAAAATAATGATTATTGAGATGGAGAAAAATGACAATTTTTTTACTATCGATCCTAGATGATTTCATATAAAGATCTTTTACGTAGAGAATGCAATTTTCTATGAAATAAGTTTATCAATTATTTTTTACCCATAAAAAGTATAAATATAATATAATAATATTAAATATAAAAATAATATAACATAATATAAATAAGGACCTTTTTTGTAGAGAATTGAATTTCCAATAAATATAAGTCCAGAAATTTTTTTTTCAACACTTTGAACTTTGGCGCGCCTTTGGGTGAAAAAAATGTCAATGTTTGAGAATTTTCTTTATCTTCCTAAAATTACTCCTTTCATTTGAACCCAAGAGAATTATTAAAAACAAAAATGGAAACTTATAAAACCATCGAGTTGGTAATTTCCTTGCGAATATCCTAAATTTTGTTTTCCGGAGTCAGAATCGGTTTACCAAATGTTTAAAAATTAATATTTAATGTATTAAATACATATTCGATGCTTAGAAAATTTGTCAAGTTTGCATTTAGCGGGTTATTGTATAAAAAAGAAGAAATTCTTCTGTGTTTGTTTTTATTCCGGTCAATGTTATTTTCAAAATAAAGAAAATATTTTTGAGATAAAAATACTCACATTGCTTTCTCATCCGCTGTCTTCAATATTAGCCGGAGGAAATTTTTCTCATCAATTGATAAAGAAAATGAGGAAGCGGACAATATTTATTTTGCGAAAAAATCTTTCTGTTTGCTCACATCTGCGTTATTTTTTATTGATTGTTCTCTCAATTATTTACAGTTTACACAAATGTCGAGGGCAATGTCGAGCAAGAGGAACGTTCATCATACGAGGGCCTCTGCATCCGTCGATGAGGAAAGCGACAGCGACAGCGACAGTGATTCGGATGGCGAACAGAACAGAGTACGTCGTTTTTCTTCGCACAGAAGAAATAAAGTTGTTTCGCAGTCTCATCGAGACATTTTTTTAGAAAAATGAGAGATCAAAATCTCAAAGACTTTCCAAATCATTTAGAAGCAAAAAAGAAAGGCTGACCATTTATCGCAGGAAAGATATTTCCTGCGTCCAGCGATTCATTCAAATCACTGGAAAAATCATCAGCGGTATCAATGAATATTGATCCGAATCTCCGAAATCTGTCTCAAAAATCACAATCACACATTTTGAAATTCCACAAGAGTTCATTGAGAACTTCCGCTAGCATCAAAAATATTCCTTGCAGTTTTTCATGCAAGAGGGGAAGTTCAAAATCCAATGAAAATTGATTAAGAACGAGAATTCAGGAATATTCCATTGGGATTTTCGAATTCCGGAATTTTTTTCCCATCAAGTAGAAATACTTGATGGGAAAAATACAATTGGCTTATTCTAACTCATAATTTATAAATTCTTATAAAAATTGGGGGTTTTTGAAAATTTTCGCGGTTTAAAAAATCCCAAATTCACTTGAAATATTCCACATATATTTTTCTTAGCTTCTCAAAAACAAAACAGTGGCAATTGGCAAAAACGATGGCAATAAAAAAAATAATTTACACGATGAAATTTACGTTTTTGAACAAAATGGTGTAAAAAATCGGTAAATAATAATGGATTTGAAAACATCCGAATAGTTCGTGTCCGAAAAGTTAAAGAAGTTTTATCCAATGAAAATTGATTAAGAATGAATATTCAGGAATATTCGTGAATCCACGATTCATAATTTTCATTAAAATAATCAAATCAAAGTTGTAAATAAGAAATGGACCAGTGTACCATTACAAAATACAAGAATAATGTGTAATGGATGCGTGTTCCATTACAATCAAAAAAAGTTATGTGTAATGGATGCATGTGCCATTACAAATAAAAAAAAGTAATGTGTAATGGATGCGTGCTCCATTACAAATACAAAAAGTAATGTGTAATGGATGCGTGCTCCATTACAAATACAAAAAGTAATGTGTAATGGATGCGTGCTCCATTACAAATACAAAAAGTAATGTGTAATGGATGCGTGCTCCATTACAAATACAAAAAGTAATGTGTAATGTATGCATGTTCCATTACAAATAAAAAAAGTAATGTTTAATGGATGCATGTCCCATTACAAATAAAAAAAAGTAATGTGTAATGGATGCATGTCCCATTACAAATAAAAAAATAATGTGTAATGGATGCGTGCTCCATTACAAATACAAAAAGTAATTTGCAGTGGAGAATATTCCATTACAAATAGAAAATTTGCCGTGCTCGTATTAGAAACTTGCACATTGCTGTCTCATTATTTTATTTCGCTCACTAAAAGTTCATCCACAATTATCACAAATGATCCATAAAGTTAAAAAATAGAAACAAAAAAAACAGACAGTTCATCGTTAAATATGAAGAACGAAAATGTACTCAACCCCAAAAATTATCCAACTTTATATTGAACTTGCTGTTACCCATAATTATAAGCAATCTGATAAAAATTACAAGTTACTGATACAAAAGTTTCAAGTTTCTAATACGAGCACGGCAATTTTTCTATTTCTAATGGAATTTTCTCCAGTGGAAATTACTTTTTAAAAAAATCGTAATTTGTAATGGAACGCGCATACATTACACATTACTTTTTTATTTGTAATGGAACACGCATCCATTACACGTTACTTTTTTTATTTGTAATGGGACATGCATCCATTACACATTACTTTTATTATTTGTAATCGAACATGCATACATCATACATTACTTTTATTATTTGTAATGGAACATGCATACATTACACATTACTTTTTTTATTTGTAATGGAAAACTTGTCCAATACATATTGTTTAAAGTAATGGGTAATGTATTACTTTTACATTACTATTTTCACAACTCTATGCATACATGACACATTACTTTTTTATGTGTAATGGAACACGCATCCATTACACATTGCTTTTTTATTTGTAATGGCACATCCAACCATTGCACATTACTTTTTTTATTTGTAATGGGACATGCCTCCATTACACAATATTTTTTTAAATTGTAATGGAACACATCCATTACACATTATTATTTTCATTTGTAATAGAACACCCATCCATTACACATTACTTTTGTAATTTGTAATGAAAAACTTGTCCAATACACATTGTTTAAAGTAAAGGGTAATGTATTACTTTTACATTACTATTTTCACAACTCTATGCATACATTACACATTACTTTTTTATGTGTAATGGAACACGCATCCATTACACATTACTTTTTTATTCGTAATGGCACATCCATCCATTACACATTACTTTTTTTTATTTGTAATGGGACATGCATCCATTACACAATATTTTTTTAAATTGTAATGGAACACATCCATTACACATTATTATTTTCATTTGTAATAGAACACCCATCCATTACACATTACTTTTGTAATTTGTAATGAAAAACTTGTCCAATACACATTGTTTAAAGTAATGGGTAATGTATTACTTACATTACTATTTTCACAACTCTATGCAAACATTACACATTACTTTTTTATGTGTAATGGAACACGCATCCATTACACATTACTTTTTTATTTGTAATGGCACATCCATCCATTACACATTACTTTTTTTTATTTGTAATGGGACATGCATCCATTACACAATATTTTTTTAAATTGTAATGGAACACATCCATTACACATTATTATTTTCATTTGTAATAGAACACCCATCCATTACACATTACTTTTGTAATTTGTAATGAAAAACTTGTCCAATACACATTGTTTAAAGTAATGGGTAATGTATTACTTACATTACTATTTTCACAACTCTATGCATACATTACACATTACTTTTTTATGTGTAATGGAACACACATATCCATTACACATTATTTTTATAATTTGTGATGAAAAACTTGTCCAATACACATTATTTTTTAAAGTAATGGGTAACTTTTACATTATTTTCACAACGCTGAATCAAATCCACGTGTATAATTGTTTTCGACTGTACGTAGCGGACATATGCAATTGATTTTGCATTTGAAATTGAGGAAATTGTCGTCCGTGTGAAAAAATCTTTGTCGGTTCATCCGGTGTCGAGTCATTGTATTCCCGAGACCAAAGTCAAGTTGTCCAAATCGGTATTCATTGCTCGACAAAATAGCACAAGTGTGAGTTAAATTCCTAGACCTCGCACACCTTCGCTGATCTGAGTTGGTGGTGCTCGGCCAAGCATACATAATGTCCCAACGACGTTTTCAACGGACTTTGGAACGCCGACGATTTATTCAAACGATATGCGAAAATAAACAGATGGGAGGCCATTTTTCAGTATCATCTCCTCATTTTTCTTTTGTCATGGGATATTCGAATCAAACAAATTTCGATCATCGTTCTCTCTCGAATTTGCTCCATTTTTTGTTCTACGATTCAAAAAAGGCTCAAAATCACATTTTTTCCATCAACCATTTTTTTCTCCAATTGGAAATTTTGGGATTGGGAATTTGGAAAAAAAATCTAATTTTTCAGGATTTCCTTTTAATACAAATAAAAATAAAATCTTTATAAAATAATATAAAATTTATACATGGTTACAAGAGAAAGTATTCAGATTTTTTGATTTCACCTTTTTTTGCTTTGAGCAACAAAAACCGGTTGGTAGGAAAAATAATATTGGCCCATTTTTTGAAGAATTCAAATCGTGGGAGTAATTCACAGCGAATCCCATAAAATTTGTTTATAAATTTTTGTACAAATTGGAGCATTTTTGAGATAATCCATTGGGATTTTCGAATTCCGGCATTTTTGTGTGAGGAAAAAAATAGTTGAGGAAATACTTGATGGGAAAATACAATTGGCCTATTTTAACTCATGGTTTATAAAAATTCTCATAAAAATTGAGGGTTTTTGAGAATCTTTGCAATTTTTAAAATCCATAATTCACTTAAAATACCCCACATATATTTTTTAGCTCCTCAAAAACATAACAATGGCAATTGGTAAAAACGATGGCAATAAAAAAATAATTTACACGGTGGAATTTTCGTTTTTGGACAAAAAGCTTGTAAACAATCGGAAAATAATAATGGATTTAAAAAATAGTTCTCTTCCGAAAAACAAGTTTAAAAAATACTTCCACATTCCCTTACGTCATTCAGATGACTATGCATAGTCTAATATGGAGAAGCCAAAATTTATTGAATTAATTATCCATACGTTGAAAGATTTCCAAATGATTTTGAACGAGGAAGCAAACGTAAAAATGTGCGCTTATTAAATTTAACTTTCAAATTTATCTAAGCTACACAAAAGAGCCAAACAAAAAAAACGTTTTATATTCGATTGTATAAAATCCTACAGTTATTTTTGTAAAAATGATGAAAACTTTGCAAGAAGTATATGAGGCATTCCACGTCAAGTCGGTCACCCCATTTTTTGAAATCACAAAAAATTGCATACAAATTTTTATAAAGTAGTTCTAACTGTCAAGAAAATTCGTGATTTTTTTCAGATTTTTATATTACATATTTTGGCCGGAAAGAAATACAAAAAATTTTCTCGTTCCATTTCGTAACTCGAAAACAGTGATCGGGGCAGTATCGATTTTTTCGTCAACGATATTGATTTTATTCATCATTTTTTCGAAAAATTAATAATTAGTCAAAAAATATTATTAATTTTTTATAAAAATTCGTAATTAGCGGAAAAATATTGGTAATTTTTCTAAAAAATTAGTAGTTAGTAAGAAAATACTTCCAATTTATCCAAAAAAAATTAGTAATTAGTGAGAAAATATTTCTAATTTTTCGAAAAAATTAGTAATTTGTGACAAAATATTTCTAATTTTTTCAAAAAAATTAGTAATTAGTGACAAAATATTTCTAATTTTTCTAAAAAATTAGTATTTAGCAAAAAAATATTTCTAATTATTCCAAAAAAATTAGTAATTAACGAAACAATATTACAAATTATTTAAAAAAAAAAACAGTAATTTGTAGAAAAGTATTGTGTATTTTTACGTACTTGTGTGTACGGATTGAGTCATGGTTATAAGCTCAAACAACTCTATTCAAAAAGTTGTTTTATTTTTTATAATAACTAGATCTTTTGAATATTTCACACATTAGTATTTATTGTATCGAATTACGATATCACATAGGTTATTATTAATACGAATATTTAATCAGTATCTATTAAAAAATACATTAGTAATTTTTATTTTATTTATCACTTTATCCAAAATTAATACAACATTTCTTCACAAATTATTGAATTTTTTGGTTATTTAGCAATATCGTTCTCGCTAATTACTAATTCTTGGAAAAAAATTAGTAATATTTTATCGTTAATTACTCATTTTTTGGAAAAATTAAAAATGTTATGTCACTAATTACTTATTTATTAGGAAAATTATTAATATTTTGTTACTAATTACTAATTTTTTAGAAAAATTAGTCATATTTTTTTGCTAATTACTAATTTTTTTAAATAAATATTAGAAATATTTTGTCACTAATTACTAATTTTTAGAAAAATTAGTAATATGTTCCCGCTAATTACTAATGTTAAACAAAAGTTACTAATATTTCTTTGCTTATTATTAATTTTTCGGAAAAATTGAATAATAAAAATAAATAGATTTTTTTTTGCCGATCACTGCCCGAAAATTATTCATCGTACGAAAAAAAAGTACAACATGAAATTTAGGATTTTCAACGTACTTTTCACTGAAATTTTTTACGAACGCCTCCAAAAGCTCTGTATGCCATTTTCGGAGCAAATAATGTTTTGATATTTTTTTTCTCAGAATTGACATCTTCGATTTGTCTGTAGTTCTGATAGTTTTTTACTTGATATATTTTAAGACTATAAAAAAATTGGCTCAGTGGAGAATCCATTCCTTCCCATGCGTTTTTCATCCCAAATGAATACACAAATTTCTCTGTGCATTAACATGGTTGAGACTATCCATAGATATTTTCTAAAGCCCGTATTTTTGTTTATTTTTTGTACTTTTAAAATTTTTTTAAACCTTTTTCATTTTTATTTTTTTAAATGTCTTTTTGTACATTTTAATAAACTTTATTAATGGACCCATGGATACCGATTGAGTCTATTCAAATTTGAGTCAAAGGCTAATCGCGTCTCTCGATTGCAAACAAAAATTAATTTACCCTCTTCGGATACACCGACGTTTCTATGGCCAATGGGTTTTTCTACGCCAATTTTTTCATAGTCTGTGAATATATCAAGTAAAAAACTGTTTGAACTACAGACGAATCGAAGATGTCAATTCTGAGAAAAAAAATATCAAAACATTATTTGCTCCGAAAATGGCATATGGAGCTTTCGGAGGAGTTTGTAAAAAATTTGAGTGAAAAGCACGTTGAAAATCCTAAATTTTATGTGGTACTTTTTTTTTCGTACGATGAATAATTTTCGAGTTACAAAATGGGACAAACAAATTTTTTGTATTTTTTTTTCCAGCTAAAAAATGTAATTTAAAAATTTGATAAAAATCACAAATTTTCTTGATAGTTGGAACTGCTTTGTAAAAATTTGTATGCAAATTTTGGCGATTACAAAAAATGGGGTGGCTGACTTGACGTGGAATGCCTCATATTATAAATATAAATCAGATATATCGTTTGAATGCCTCACGATGCTTTTTTAGGGTCTCAAACAGGCGGGAACCGGTTCCACTTTTTTTTTTTAATCTCAAGGCGAAAGGACTGACCCTTCGATCGCTTTTGGAAGGTCTCTCATCCATATTGAATAGCATATATAAAAAAAAAAGCCAATAAGTCAATTGCGTAAATCTACCTGATTTCCATGGAGAAGACTGACTCATTTTTCCTCGCTATCCCTCTTTTACTTTCGATATATGATATTTCTTCTCTCGCTTTTATTCGGCATAAATCATATAAAAAAACGTGACAAGTAAAAAAATACCAAAAATGAAAAATTTGACAAGTAAAAAAAAAAAAAAAAAAAAAAAGAAAACAGAACCAGACACGATTTGGCCTACGTGACGAATTTCAACCATGAGGAAAATAATTATGTATACATTTTTTTTTTTTAATCTCACTCGTCGAGAGGAAGTGGATCTCCTTGTAAAACATCTGCTGACCATCTCGAGGCTCTTTGAAAAATCTCTCACTCACACTCAGATTACACTTTTCTCTCTTGTCCGAACGAATGTTGATTGTAAAACCAAATTGTGACACAAAATTTCATTTACACGATTATAGAGTGAAAAATGAGGAATTCAGATTTTTTTCTTCTCTCACTGACCCTTATCGTCAAGTTCACGTTGATTCCACGAATTTTATGGACATATCTTTTGATAAGAAAAATTCGTGGACCATTTATTGGAAGATGAAAAAAAAAAGAGTCAAAGTTGAGAGGAAATATTTTTTTTAATCCTTCCAAACAGAAGCAATTGTAAATAAATTGCAGAAGATGAAAAAAAAGCCAAGGTTCAGAGGAATTTTTTTTTTTTTTAATACTCACAAACAGAAGCAATTGTGTATATCAGCGCAGTATATGGGGCGTTCCATCCCAAATCGGACAGTTTGAAAAACTTTTTTTTTTATTTCCTCAATTTTTTTATATTTTTTAGTACCCGTCAAAAGACCCTTCCTGTTAAAATTTTGAGATTTTTTTTATTACCCGTTCACAAGGTATTAAATTAACAAAAAAAACCGCTCTTTTTTTTGGTATTTTGGTCATAACTTCTTTAATAATGGTCCAAATTAAAAGTTTTTTTTTCGAAATTTTTGTTTCTTCATGGCCTTTTCGGAAAAAAATACAACAATAATATTCGGCGCGTTTTTTAATGAGTTTTTTGAGTTTTAAACTTTAAATCGCGTTTTCAAAAGTGAGTATCATTTTTTTTTTTTTTTTTAATTTTTTTTTTCAAACATCTATTCAACAATTTTTAAGACTAGTCCGATCGTGGAATTTCGATAACTACTATTTTTTTTCGATTTTTGAAAATTGAAATTTTTTTTTTTTTCATAAATTATCATGAATACCAATTTTTGTCACTGTATAGTATTTTTTTAATCGTTTTGAATTAATTTTGACACTTTTTCATTGTTAACAGATTTTCAAAATTAATAATTAATCGATGAGCAAATAACAACAATTCAAGAATTGTATGAGTCTTACATACGTGTCATTCCAGCCCAAGTGTGTAAACCCGTGACCCTGACCCTCTCGGATTTTTTTGATTTTTTAAAAATATCATCGCATTGAGTCTAAAATACACCCTCATAATTTTTTCAGATTTTTCTAAACATCCCTTATTTCAATTTTTTTTTTAAACGCCATTTTTTTTTAATCTAAAAAAATTATGAAAAAACCGTGACAATATATAGAAATTTTCAAGCTATCACCCGTAGTGGGCAGATTTTTTTTCTGTATTTTACTCAATTTGAGTACCAAAACAATTCAGTATCTGCTCAAGGTGAGCTATTTGAGAATTTGTTGGAATTTGAAGAACGTTAATAGCTTGTAAAACACAGAAAAAAAAATCTGCCCACTACGGGTGATAGCTTGAAATTTTTTATATATTAAAAAAATTTTATTTATTTTTTTATTTATTTTTTTTTTCATAAATTTAAACGCTGTTCGCGATAAAAATGGGGGAAATGCTCGAAAAGAAATTACTTTTTTTCATTTTCATAATGATTTTGAAGTGTTAAGGGGCAATAAACATGATCCTTTAATTTTTTTCAAAAATTTGATTGCTTGAAACAAAAAAACCGTTCGATAGATCAGATTGAAACTTTACAGGGATTTTGTGGTTATATTGAGCTGTAAAAGTAACGCTCAACATTAGTCGTTTGGTCAATATTTTTAATTTGGCCGTTGATTTTCTAAAAAACCGTAATAGCCCTTTTTCTCCTGATTCTTCAAATTCATGACAAGGATGGAATTTTTTTTTTTTTTTTTTTAACCATCGACAATCCTTGTAGAGCATTGATTCAAGTTTGTGAAACGCCCCTTCTAATTTCTGTGCGATGATTGGTTGTTGAGATATCAATGGTCAAACAGAAAAGTGTATTTTTTCGTAAAAGCTCGATATCTCAGCGAAAAATGGTCGCAGCGAGGTCTCAAAAAAAGCAAATTGAAGCCAAATAAACGAGCTATCCAGTCCTTGTAATGTTTTAGCTGGAAGAATTTTTTCCCAAAAATTACAGCCAAAACAAAAGCGATGCAAATTTGCCAAATTTTTTTTTCTTGGTATTTCTCATAATTGCGTGAAACCTGTAGCTTCGAAAATTTTTTAGCTGAAAGATCGGAAAACTAGAAACTTCAAGCTTCAAAATGCTTTTTTTTAGACCTCGATACGACCATTTTTCACTGAGATACAGCATTGTTAAAAACCACTAAAAATTTGGGCAATTTTTTTTATCCTTTAATTTTCTCCACTAGTGTAATTGTATAATATCAATTTTTCAATTAACGATTGTGTCAAATAAAATGCAAATTCGGTACAGTGTAAATTTTTTACGGTTTTTAAGAAAAAAACGATACGAGATACATTCACGATACTTTATCATCGGCAGAGGTTATCGCGAATGTAAGGCGTGTTTATCGGCCTTCGCCTAAATTCGATTCCAGTATTTATGTACCGTCTGCTCTCGGACACAAATATGCTAATTTTATGACCACAATGCAGTGCGAATCGAGCCTCGCGTTGTCTCGATTTTATGAGCGTTAGATTGAGAGCCAAATAAAAAAAAAAAAGTCCCACATGGCAACAACGAACCCGCATACATTTTTTTTCGAATGACAAATGAAGCGAAAAAAAAAATGCACGGATGCACTTGCAGACTTTTTCCCTTTGAAGGATTTTTCGTTGATCTTGGAATTCGTTTTTTTCAGGGAGAATCCGCCTTCTGGAGACAAAAAATGCGCACTCTTCACAGTCATCTCGACGTTAACAAAGACGGTGTCATAAGTTACGAGGATTTTATGCTTCTCGGTGAGAGATTCGCCGAATTGGGACATCTCAATCCTGAAGCCAAAGAAGAATTCATGAAAGTTCTCAGCGTGAGTAGATTCCTTTGTTTTTTTTTCCTTCCCCTGATTGATTTCATTGTTCCGCACCGTTGGTTTTTTTTGTTTAATAATATTGTTTTTCTTCTTTTTTTCCCTCGCAGGATATGTGGGTCGAACAGTGGGGCGAGATCAGTCCTTACAATCTCGTAGGGGTCGAACAGTATCTCGAGGAAATGCATCACGTTCTCGAGGATTGCTCACTGAAGAACAAATGTCATAATTTCTTGCCATACTTGTTCAAAGTAAGTTTCGAAAATCGAATTATTGTTCGTCCCGAACATAAGTTTCCAGAGACATTTTTCTTTTGATTTTTGATGCAAGAAAATGGTAATCTGCACAAAAGCGAAAATTCTTGATGAGATTGATGAAATCGTTTTTGGAAATAACAGCAGTAAAACAATGGGAACGAATGTACAATGAATTTTTGCATCGATTGAAAAACCACCTTTAAGGGGAGGCTAAATACCGACATTAGCACCTTGAAAATGGATTCCAAACTTGCTCAAGCACGAAAGGATGAAAATCAATAAAATTTTGACAGTATCATCAGAATTATGGCACAAATGAAGCCCCACTAAATTTTTTTCGGAAAACGAAAGAAAAAATTACAGATCCGGTTATCATCAAAAATCTGTAATTGAAAATATTAAATTATAATGTTTTTACGGCATTTAGGCTAAAACCAAGAATGGGGCTCCATAACCAACACCAAAGTACGAATATCGATACGTCTTTGACATTATTTTATGAAAAAACCGCGACGTAAGTTTGGAATCCAAATCACGAGATAAATGTTGATAAATTTCGTGTTTTATCGGAAAAAAAAATGGCGAGATTAAGTTCACAAAAATCCGAAAGAGGGCAGGCCCATGTTGAATTCCTATGAAATAAACATTACTTTCATCACAATTCTTTCCAAACTGTCTGACAAGTCAGTGGCAATTAACGAAAACGTTGATTTATGTCTCGCATTTGCATTTTGCAATTCATTCGTCATTAATTCATAAATTTAATTGATATTCATCCACCGGTATTGGAAAAAGTTTGGACAGCGATTTTGAGTCGATAATGTAGGGCTTCAGTAATAATGTCGGTATTTAGCCTCGCCTTAACGTCATTGTCAGAATATTTGGTTAAGGACAGTGACTTTTTGGGTAATGTCAGACCAGAGTTGTAAATAATGCATTATTTTCATAATGCATTACTGCATTCATTACCCATTACACTGCATAATGTGAAATGGACAAGCGTACCATTACAAAATACAAGAGAAATGTGTAATGAATGCGTGTTCCATTACAAATAAAAAAAAAGTAAAGTGCAATGGATGCATGTGTCATTACAAATAAAAAAAGTAATGTGTACTGGATGAGTGCTCCGTTACAAATTACAATTGAAAAAAAAAGTAATTGGTAGTGGAGAATATTCTATTACAAGTTAGTGTGTTTCTACGACAATTTGGAGCAGGTACTATTTTGCTCAAAGATATTAATTATTCAATGAAAATAATTTGTGTGTATTAAGTTTTTGTTAACTTTAGTATCGTAGTGGTAAATGTATCAACAGTGATTTTTTGGAGTAATTTTTACCCCATCCTTGCAAAAATTACAATTCAAGAAAAACTTATAAGTGTCAGAGTATATTAACTTAATATACACTAACACCGATGAACAGTTTTTTTTTTGTAGTAATTTTTACTCAATTGTTGTAAAAATTCCAATTCAATAATGGAGTAAAAATTACTCCATACAATCACTTGTCATACAGTAACCACTACGATAGTAAAGTGAACAAAAACTTGATACACACAAATTATTTTCATTGAAAAATTAATAAACTTACCTTTGAGCAAAATAGTACCGACTCCAAATTGTCGTAGAAACACACTTATTTGTAATGGAATATTTTCCACTACAAATTACTATTTTTTTCAATTGCAATTTTTAATAAAGGACTCATTCATTACACGTTTTTTTAATTTGTAATAGCATATGCACCTATTACACATTACTTTTATTATTTTTAATGGAACATGCATACATTACACATTACTTTTTTTATTTGTAATGAAACACGCATCCATTACACATTACTATTTTCATTTGTAATGGAAGATTCATTCATTACACGTTACTTTTGTCATTTGTAATGGAAAACTTATCTAATACACTTTGTTTAAAGTAATAGGTAATGTAAAAGTAATGCATTACCCATTACCTTAAACAGTGTCTATTGGAAAAGTTTTCCATTGCAAATTACACAAGAACCGTGTAATTAATGAATGTTAAATTGCAAATGAAAATAGTAATGTATAATGGATGCGTGTTTCATTACAAATAAAAAAAGTAATTCGTAGTGGACAATATTCCATTACAAATTAGTGTGTTTCTACGACAATTTGGAGCAGGTACTATTTTGCTCAAAGGTAAGTCTATTAATTATTCAATGAAAATAATTTGTGTGTATCAAGTTTTTGTTAATTTAGTATCGTAGTGGTAAATGTATGAACAGTTTTTTTTTTTAGTAATTTTTACTCCATTGTTGTAAAAATTACAATTCAAGAATGGAGTAAAAATTACTCCAAACAATCATTGGTCATACATTAACCACTACGATAGTAAAGTTAACATAAACTTGATACGCACAAATTATGTTAATAGAAAAATTAATAGACTTACCTTTGAGCAAAATAGTACCTGCTCCAAATTGTCGTAGAAACACACTTATTTGTAATGGAATATTTTCCACTACAAATTACTTTTTTTTCAATTGCAATTTGTAATGGAGCACTCATTCATTGAACGTTTTTTTAATTTGGCATATGCAACCATTACACGTTACCTTTATTATTTGTAATGGAACATGCATACATTACACATTACTTTTTTATTTGTAATGGGACACGCATTCATTACACATTACTATTTTCATTTGTAATGGAACATTCATTCATTACACGTTACTTTTGTAATTTGTAACGGAAAACTTATCCAATACACATTGTTTAAAGTAATGGGTAATGCATTACGTTTACATTACATTGAGCAAAATAGTACCTGCTCCAAATTATCGTAGAAACACACTAATTTGTAATGGAATATTCTCCACTACAAATTACTTTTTTTTAAATTGTAATTTGTAATGGAGCACTCATTCATTTCACATTACTATTTTTATTCGTAATGGTACATGCAACCATTACACATTACTTTTATTATCTGTAATGGAACATGCATACATTACACATTACTTTTTTATTTGTAATGGAACCCGCATCTATTACAAATTACTATTTTCATTTGTAATGGAACATTCATTCATTACACGTTACTTTTGTAATTTGTAACGGAAAACTTATCCAATACACATTGTTTAAAGTAATGGGTAATGCATTACTTTTACATTACAATGAGCAAAATAGTACCTGCTCCAAATTGTCGTAGAAACACACTAATTTGTAATGGAATATTCTCCACTATCAATTACTTTTTTTCAATTGTAATTTGTAATAGAGCCCTCATCCAGCACGATATTATAAATTATTTGGCACTAATTTTTGGAAAAGGATCCCGTAAGAAAAAAATTGATCATGAGATTTCTCGTAAATGCCGTGACTATTATGACCCAATGGCGTGTTAACCCCTTTCTTTTCCACATTAAAAAAATTGTTTCTTAATTTTGTAGGCGGTAGACAAGGATCGAAGTGGCGAAATATCGGTCGAGGAATTCAAGCTTTTCTTCCAGTGCCTCGGCCTAGGCAATGACGTAAGTATCGAAAATTGTCGCAAAGCATTTCTCGTTCTTCAAATATTTATATACCTGACCTGATTTAATTATCATTTTTTTTTTTCTTCATTTTTGTCATTTTTTTCGATCGATAGCACGCTGTCGTGTCATTCGCATTTATCGATCACAACGAGGATGGAAAAATAAGCCTCCGGGAATTCGTTAAACTCGGACGTGAATTTTTCCTCACGGAAGATCATACGAAGCCCAGCAAACACTTCTGGGGACCGCTCGTCGATTGAACGATTCTCACGTCGCCAGTCGCTATACCGGTGTAATGCAAAAATTGTGATAATTCCATATTCCGTGATTTCTCGTTTTTCATTCTTCTACGCACGTCGACTTGTGACGGTTTAGAAATACCGATGTTATTTGTAAATTAGTCACTGTATTTAAAAATAAGGCATTTTTTAACCCGTTGAGGGCTACCTGGGTCTACAGCGACCCAGCGCCATCTTTATAGTCCTGTGTGGAATAAGAGGAATAAGCGAAGGCCCGCACTTTTCTCGGTAATTTAGGCGAAAAATATGATCTATTGAGCAGGCACAACATCTATCTCAGTCGGCCTCTGGTCCAGAGTTGTGAAAATAGTAATGTAATAGTAATGCATTATCCATTACTTTGAACAATGTGTATTGGACAAGTATTCCATTACAAATTACAAAAGTAATGTGTAATGGATGGGTGTTCCATTACAAATAAAAAAGTAATGTGTAATGCATGCATGTTCCATTACAAATGATAATAGTAATCTGTAATGGATGCCTGTTGCATTACAATTTTAAAAAAAGTACTGTGTAATGGGTGCATGTTCCATTACAAATTAAAAAAAGTAATGTGTAATGGATGCATGTGCCATTACAAATAAAAAAGTAATGTGTAATGGATGCGTGTTCCATTACAAATAAAAAAGTAATGTGTAATGGATGCGTGTTCCCTTACAAATAAAAAAGTAATGTGTAATGGATGCGTGTTCCATTACAAATAAAAAAGTAATGTGTAATGGATGCGTGTTCCATTACAAATACAAAAAAGTAATGTGTAATGGATGCATGTGCCATTACAAATAAAAAAGTAATGTGTAATGGATGCGTGTTCCATTACAAATAAAAAAGTAATGTGTAATGGATGCGTGTTCCCTTACAAATAAAAAAGTAATGTGTAATGGATGCGTGTTCCATTACAAATAAAAAAGTAATGTGTAATGGATGCGTGTTCCATTACAAATACAAAAAAGTAATGTGTAATGGATGCATGTGCCATTACAAATAAAAAAGTAATGTGTAATGGATGCGTGTTCCATTACAAATAAAAAAGTAATGTGTAATGTATGCACGTTCCATTACAAATTACAATTTAAAAAAAAAGTAATTTGCAGTAGAGAATATTCCATTACAAATAGAAAAATTGCCGTGCTCGTATTAGAAACTTGCACATTGCTGTCTCATTATTTTATTTCGCTCACTAAAAGTTCATCCACAATTATCACAAATGATCCATAAAGTTAAAAAAAAAAGAACATGCACATTATTTAGGGATTCAATAAAGCTACAAATTTTGTATCAGTAACTTGTAATTTTTATTAGATTGCTTATAATTATGGGTAACAGCGTGTAAAAGCAAGTTCAATATAAAGTTGGATAATTTTTGGAGTTGAGTACATTTTCGTACTTCATATTTAACGATGAACTGTCTGTTTTTTTGTTTCTATTTTTTAACTTTATGGATCTTAATTTTTCTATTTGTAATGGAATATTCGACACTGCAAATTACTTATTTATTTGCACATGCATCCATTACACATTACTTTTTTATTTGTAATGGAACATGCATCCATTACACATTACTTTTTTATTTGTAATGGTACGCGCATTCATTACACATTACTTTTGTATTTTGTAATGGGTACACTTATGCATTTCACATTATGCAGTGTAATAGGTATTAAATACAGCAATGCATTATCAAAGTAATGCATTATTTACAACTCTGCTCGGGTCTTCGTACGAAACACTGAAGTAGCGCTTTCTGGGTCGCTAAAGACCCAGAGTGGAAATATTTCCAAAAACTCATGAAAATGATCTTCACTATTTTGTAGCTGGGACTCTCTAGTTTGCAAATCACTATAATTAAATCTATTTAGCGTGATAAACAAAGGAAGAATCGTTAAAAACGTCCGACAAGTCATACAGGCCAATTTTCGCACTATTTTTGCATTTATTCGCACAGTTTTTTTTTTAAATGAAAATATCGATTGCGGCCTTGCATATTCTCATTCCTGAGGTTGTAACGATTCGATTTTACTACTGACGAGTTAGAAAATTTTGTTTTAAACGTGTTTTATAAGCAAAAGAAGTTGTGGGTCGCTGTAGACCCAGGCTGGACCGATCCAGGACGCCGGAAAATTGTGGGCCTCAGCGGTTTAAATGTACGAACAGACTAGGATGAAAGAAAAACCACCAATAAGCTGTAGAATAAATAAATTCGTACTTTGTATATTCGTGAGTTCATTTTTTTTTCTCCAGATTGTCGATACTGAATTTCCAGGCAAAAAGAAAGGCTGCGAAGATCTTGAAAATTCCATCGTCGCGCTTATTGTTACTTCCAAACAGGGTTACGAAAATTTTTAATGAAAAAGTAATGCATTAATCATTACTTTTTCAGTGGCAAATGGAAATAATATTCATTAACTATTAAATGTTAATGGTCAATGTAAATTATTTCCATTAACCATTAACCATTAAACGTTAATGGTTTATGGAAATTATTTTCATTAAACTTTAAATGTTAATGGTTCATGTAAATTGTTTGCATTAACCATTAAATGTTACTGGTTAATGGAAATTATTTTCATTAACTATTAAATGTTAATGGTTAATGGAAATTATTTCCATTAATCATTAAATGTTAATGGTTAATGAAAATTATTTCCATTAACCATTACATTTTAATGGTTAATGTAAATTATTTTCAATAACCATTTAATGTTAATGGTTAATGTAAATGATTTCCTTTAACCATTAAATTTTAATGGTTAATGTAAATTATTCTCAATAACCATTAAATGTTAATGGTCAATGTAAATTATTTCCATTAACCATTAAATTTTAATGATTAATGTTTAATGAAAGTCATCTCCATTAACATTTTCATTAGCCATTAAAAAAGTAATGATTAATGCATCACGTTTTCATTAAAAATTTCGCAACCCTGCAATACGGTGATGCAATCAAAATCGATATTTTTTTTCTGATTGGGTTCGATAGCTGTTAGTGCTTGTCAAAAAAGTAACACTCAGAAAATTTTAGCTCTTTGAAACAAAATTTCTAGAGGTCGCTCAAATGACTTGATATTATTTTCGATTTTGACCTACGATCATGATATAGAAATTACGATTTTTCCATGTCGCAACAAAAAATATAAGTGTTTAATGAAGCAGTGATTCACCCAAAATTGAGGCCCTTCAAAAAAAAAATTAATGGGCGTGCAGGCCACTCAGATTTTCATACTCATTTTTTTTCAAGGATTTTTTTAATGGTTAATGAAAATAATTTCCATTAACAATTGATATTTAATGGTTAATGAAAATAATTTCCATGAACCATTAACATTTAATGTTTTATGAAAATAATTTCCATTAACCATTAACACTTAATGGTTCATGGAAATAATTTACATTAACCATTAACCATTAACCATTGATATTTAATGGTTAATGAAAATAATTTCCATTAACCATTAACATTTAGTGTTTAATGGAAATAATTTCCATTAACCATTAACACTCAATGGTTCATGGAAATAATTTACACTAACTATTAACATTTAATGGTTAATGGAAATGACTTACATTAACCATTAACATTTAATGATTAATGGAAATAAATTCGATTTTTCATTATATATTAATGATTAGTGAAAATAAGAGTTAATCGTTATTGAAAGTGAAAATGCATTTCAAAAAAAGTAATGCATTATTTGCAACCCTGCTTCCAAATATACGCTTTATGCAGACACACGAATACAAAACTTTTTGCACAAAATAATTTAACTAATAGCGAATAATTATCGACCGACAAAATAATATCATGAATTTTTTCTTTTCCAAATTATTTTTAAATCTCAAAAATTACCGGCGTTATTGTATAATCAGTCCGGGCGCGAGATTACGGCCTTTATTTTCGAGATTTACGCAACGAAAAGCCCTCTCCTGTGAACGCCTTAAATTCATCGGGATCTTTGACCTGTGGGACAAGAATTTTCATGAAAATAGCCATTAGTATCTCAATGAAAAAGGGGGAAAATAATTTTAGCACAAACCTCTTTATTGTTAACGGGTTTCATGTTGCGTAAAAATCTCAGAGTTCCTATTTTGTAATCGTAATCGGGAATTCCTCTAACGTAGACCGGTTTCGTGACTGGATTTTCCGGCTGCGCCGAGTCTTTCCTTTTTTTACCGTCCAAGCGATTGCCCTGTCCTTTGAAGGCGACGAAACCCGTTGGATCCGGCATCATGTCAACAGGATCTATCGCATTTTCGTCCCTCTTGACCGCTCTTTCGGGCTCTTTGTATCCAACCGGAGCGGCAAATTCAACGTTCATGTCGCACTCGATTATACTGACGGCGAGTCCAGGTCGGGTCTCCAATACGCACATTTCGTATATCCGTTGATTGTACCTTAAATTGAACGATATTGATTATATTAATCATTTTTTCGAAAAATCAATAGACTGATTCGACGTCAAACCAGCAGGTCAAAAAAATCACTGTGTCCGATTATACTCAAGATATTTTCCTGTGTATCATGAGAAAACATTGCTGTTAAATCGCTAGTCCAAAATAAAATTATTCGTACGAGTTATGATTTTTTGACAATTGCGTACTTTTAACGACTCGAAAAACAACTTTTATTCCACTCCGTGCGCAAAGTGCCACTTTGCGCACGCTGCGCGTGCTCAAACTGGCACTTTGCGCACTCGTACAATAAAATTTCGTCAAAAAAAGTTTTATCGCACTAGTATCGTAATATACTATTTTGCTTTTGTGTATAACTCCGCCGGATTTTGGAATTCGAGGATTTCACTTCGAGAAATCGAAACTGTATTCGAAACCCTTCAAAATGAGCACAAAGTAACCTCATTTGGCGCATTTATAACGCCACAATCGTAAAACTACGTTTTTTCGAAAATAAAAAAATAACTGAAAAACCTCATTTTTAAAAAATCTGAAAAAATCATATTAAAGTTTTACGACAAGAAATCTATATTTCTGTGGAGTTTGAGCTAGTTCTGACCAATAGATTTTGAATTATTGATCAATTTCATCTTTTAGAAATCAGTTTCAGCTGTTTTGGGACATTCAGGTTTTGTCTTTAGGTTTTCTGAAAATTTCGTTAATAAAATCGATGGCCATTGTTTCAAAAAATTATAAAACAATTTATTTACAATTCTTTGGGATCCATTTCCATCAAATGATGATAATATTTACGAATAATTGCTTTTTCTGCAACTTTGGCTCTAAAGTTGCAAAAAAAGCAATTATTCGTAAATATTATCATCATTCGATGGAACTCAAAGAATTGTTTTATAATTTTTTGAAACAATGGCTATCGATTTTATTGACGAAATTCTCAAAAAACCTAAAGTCAAAACCTGAATGTCCCAATATAGCTGAACCTGATTTCTAAATGATGAAATTGATCGATAATTCTAAATCTATTGGTCAGAACTAGTTCGAACTCCACAGAAATATAGATTTTTTATCGTAAAAATTTAATATGATTTTTTCAGATTTTTAAAAAATGAGGTTTTTCAGTTAATCTTGATTTTCGAAAAAACGTAGGTTCACGATTGTGGCGTCATAAATGCACCAAATGAGGTTAATTTGTGCTCATTTTGAAAGGTTTTGAATACAGTTTCGATTTCTCAAAGTAAAATCCTCAAAGTAAAATCTCAAAGAAAAATTCCAAAATCTGGCGGAGTTATACACAAAAGCAAAAAAGTTGTTTTTCGAGTCAAGTACGCAATTTTCAAAAAATCATAATTTGTACAAATAATTTTATTTTGTGCTTGCGATTTAACAGCAATGTTTTCTCATGATAGAGAACACAGGAAAATGTCGAGAATATGATCAGAGATATCGATTTTTTTGACCTGCTGAATTGACGTGGAATCACTCAATAATTAGTCAAAAACTAGTACGAATTTTTAATAAAAATTAGTAAGTGGCGGAAAAATATTAGTAATTTTTCTAAAAGATTAGTAATAAGTGAGAAAATATTTTCAATTTTTCCAAAAAAATTAGTAATTAGTGACAAAATATTTTCAATTTATCCAAAAAAATTAGTAGTTAGTGACAAAATATGTCTAATTTTTCTAAAAAATTAGTATTTAGCGACAAAATATTTCTAATTTTTCCAAAAAAATTAGTAATTAGCGAAAAAATATTACAAAGTTTTTTTCTAAATATAGTAATTGGTAAGGAAGATATTACTAATTAATAAAAAAAAAAAAAAACAGTAATTAGTTGAAAAGTATTGTGTATATTTACGTACTTGTGTGTACGGATTGAGTCACGGTTATAAGCTCAAACAACTCTATTAAAAAATTTGTTTTATTTTTTATAACAACTAGATCTTTTCAATATATCACACATTAGTATTTATCGTATCGAATGTCATACGATATCACATAAGTTATTGTTAATACGAATATTTAATCAGTACTTATTAAAAAATGCATTAGTAATTTTTATTTATTTATTACTTTGTCCAAAATTAACAACATTTATCCACAAATTATTGATTTTTTTGGTTATTTAGCAATATCTTTCTCGCTAATTACTAATTTTTTTTTTAAATAAAAATTCTAAATATTTTGTCACTAATTACGAATTTTGTAGAAAAATTAGTAATATGTTTTCGCTAATTACTAATTTTTTGAAAAAAATTAGTAATATTTTTTTGCTAATTATTAAATTTTCGAAAAAATTGGATATTAAAAATAGATGACTAGTACCTTATCGCTATTATGTCGCCAGTTGTGAGACAAGCGAAGCTCCGTAGACCATTTTCGAGGACGGCTTTTGGATTCGTTATGTCCAAAAAATCCTCGGATTGAGGTTGAAAACGCGAAAACGTTGCTACAGCCAGCGAGACGCTCTCGATGTTGAGAATCTCTCCCTCGTCCAGAAGAAGATTGTGCATCATCTGCGAAAATGAAAGGAGAAAGATCAATACTTCATTCTTCAATCGAGTTCCTGTGAATTTGAAGCTTCAAAATGAAATTATTATTATTATTATTATTATTATTATTATTATTATTATTATTATTATTATTACTATTTGCACATTGGTTTCTCGTCATTTCTGACTATTCAAAATATTTTGCTTCCTCATAAAGGAAGCTTTGTTATCATGATAAAATGTTTTTAGAAATTAAAAATCATATTTAGAACAAATGTTTGCATGGATGAGTGTATGCATCCTGAGTTTCAGATGTAAATAATTCATAACTCGAGAACGCTTCGAGATATCGAGCTAAAATTTAGCACACTTGTCAAGCACGAATTTCTTTTCGTTATGAAAATTTTTTGTTTCAAATCTAACGGATATTCAGATTTTATCGCCTTTTCTCGTTTTTGCAAAAATGGCGTAAACGCTCTAAATTCTGCAATTTTCAAGACATTGCGCTTAAACTTTGTACAGAATTAGTATAGCTATCAATGTTGTTCGGAATTGAATTTGGTAAAAATCGATGAAAGGATTAAAATGTTATGAAATTTTGAATTTTTTGAAAAATAGCGTAAACGAGCGTAAGAGTCTGCGAAAAAAATTTCAGAATTGCACCTGCAATGGTTACGGTAAAAAAAAATAAAAACCCTGCGAAATCTTTATGCGGTTATGAGACTTCACAGGGTTTTTATTTTTTTTCATCGTCACCATTGCAGGTGCCTTTCTGAAATTGTTTTCGCAGACTCTTTAACCAATGACGGACATCCTGTAAAATTTGTACCGAAATCAAAAGTATGTTATTAGGTTCAAAAAAAATTTATTCTCATTTTTTTGCCAAATTTCAATTTTCTCAATGCAGAAAAATAATGATTTGAATTTTTTTCGATGAAGTGGAAAAAATAAATAAGTTTTTACTCTTATGTTTTTTTTAATTTGATGAATATTTTTTGAGATACAGGGTTCGTAATGAAAAATTGAAAATCTTGAACAGACGCCTAAAAAAATCTAAAAATTTCAAACTGGCAGATTTGGAAAAAAATTGGAGGGTGAAAAAAAAAGTGGCCCGGTTGAAAAAGAACTTCTCATATACGCGTTTCATATAGTTTCAAGCTCTGAAAAAAACTTCATTTTCATTTAGTATAAACAAAGAAGAAATAGCTCACCCAATAGGGAAGATAAACTTTTCCTTCATCAGCGACAAATTCCAATACTCCGCAGTGAGTTATACGATTAGTTTTTTTGTTCGTAAGCTTGAATAGCATAGGATAAACGATGTTTAATCTCGTAAGCTGTTCCAAGGCAGAAGGAGGCATGATAACTGAAAAAAAAAACGAGTAAAAATTATACGAGTGAACTTTGCTCTCTCGCTCGCTTGCGAAGAAATTCGCGATTCTTACTTTTTCCACCCCTTTCGACGTCCTGTCTGTCATTTCCGGGCAACATAGACACGGAAAAGCATTTGTACTGAGTATTGAAGGGTCTCGGTATATCCGGGAACATATTAAATCCAAACTGCAACATTTTTAATTTGTCATTGTGATCATAAACATAACCTCCTTTACCTTTCATTTTACTCCGATATTCGGTATTTCGTGATTATAATTTCTTTATATTTTTACCATGATGAAGTTTTTTTTATTTCCTTTCTTCTTGACGAACGATTATTATCGACGAAATTATTTTACGATCGTGAAATATAACAAACTCTCGACAATTTGGAAACTGTTGGCGTCTCGCTTATTGACATTAAAACGACTGAAACGGTCTTGCGCGCGAGCTTCTGCGCATCGACAACTAGCGACACTCGTGGCGGATTTCCGAAGCTTTTTTGAAAATTAAATAAAACAAAGAAAACAATTACTCATCGTTTCGGGGTTTTAATTAACATCTTGAAGCAATTTTGAATAATTACTTCAGGAACGAGTATATAATTTAATTAAGGGGGAACGCCATTGTAACGGGTGAAAAGAATAGATTTTTTTTTTCCATTTTCTTAAAGTATATGAGTCATTCCATATCAATTCAACGACGATTTGTCAATGAACCCCTTCGATTTTTTTTATTTTTTAATATGTTATTATACATGCAAAAAGAAGTATTCATGTAATTTTTTAGCTCTCTATCTTAAACCATACCGAAGTTATTGATTTTTGAAAAAATGTTCTTGAAATAATCAAAACTTCTACAAAACAAGATATTTTAGTTTGCTAGGTCATTTTTTTTGTTTTTCAATGTACTTTTTGAAAAAAGTATTAAAAGTTAAGCAAAAAAAATTGATGTCTCTTTGGCTGTTTTAAGCTAAAAAATTGGATTTTTTGTCAATGGGGCCCCTTCGATTTCTTTCGAAAAAAAAAATATTCTATTTAAAAAAACATAATTTTTGAGATTTTTTCCGTTGATGGGATTCAAATAACTTCTTATTAGAAAAATCTTTTTCGTTTTTTTCTTGTTATTTTGATCTTTTTTCCTTCTATGACTATGATAGTTGATTTCAATGATGTTAAAATAAATAATTTGACTTCCCTCATATATTTCCTTTGTAAATTATAATAATTAACATTAAGAATTACAATTCAAGTACGTTTTGCACTTTATTCAATTTTCTTAGATAAATTTATTGTGATTCTTAATGTTAATTTTTATAATTTCGAAATATGTGAGAGAAGTCAAATTATTTATTTTAACATAATTTAAATCAACTATTGTAGTCATAGAAGGAAAAAGCAAAGTTATTTGCATCCCATCTTCAGTAAAATCTCAAAAATGTTGTTTTTTTACGTAAAATTTTATAATTTTTTTTTTTAATCGAAACGGGCCCATTGAAAGAAAATCCAATTTTTAGCTTAAAACAGCCAAAAAGACATTAAACATTTTATTTTTATTTTCGATATTTTATTCGAAAAGTACATCGAAAAAAATGACCTGATAAGTTAGAATATTTTGATTATTGTAGAAGTTATGATTATTTTAAGAATATTTTTTCAAAAATCAATAACTTCGGTAAGGTTTAAGATAAAGAGCTAAAATTTTACATGGATATTTCTTTTTGCATGTACAATAACATATTAATAATAAAAATAACAATAACATATTATAAAATAAAAAAATTCGAAGGGGGTCACCAACAAAACGTCGTTGATTCGACATGGAATGACTCATATATATTCAAAAATATGTAAACAAATTTTTAACTCAAAATCCCAAAAATTGACTGAAATATACCCGAAGGAAGTTATTATTTTTCAAGACCTTTTGAAAAAAAAACGGTCAAGATAAAAAAAATTCAAACCAGCGCCATTTCATGAAAAAAATTATTTTTAAAAAATGGCTATGCTTAACGATAGTCACTGTTGTGTAGATTTAAAAAAATTGAGTTTTTTATTTCAGATGATTTTTCATTGCTGTATCGCTGCCACCGGGATTCATTTTCATATTATGTCATTACGTTAATATTAATAACTTTGTCAATTTTTAATATTTTTCAATAAAAATTTGTATGAATATAGTTGGAATATATACTTAATAAATTGCTTTCTGTCTGATCTTCGAATAAACATCCCTACTTAAAAATAAAAAATTCCCGAAAATCGGCTATTTTTAGCGCCATCACGGTGGCGTTCCCCCTTAAATGAAAATTCATTCTAAACGATTTTACGAATTTTCAATTAAATGAACATTTCGTATATTCGTGAACTGTACATTGGTACATTTTTTTTCATTGTTGTCGTCAGTTAGATTTTCGACAATCCATGCTGACGATCAGTAGTTACATACAAATATAAAGTCAATATCTCGATTTATGAATAATTCATGATAATCAGCTATAACTTATAATGTACTTTATATTTCGACGGTGTGCCTTTATCGCGAATTCCGATAATTTCCTATTTGCTCCTCTCCTTCTTTTTGCTGCTCCTGTTCTTCGAACTTCTCGAATCTCTCGATTCCTTTCTGTCTTTTCGCTGCTTCCGGTCTTTCCTCTCACCGCTCGATGCTCTCTCGTCACGACTCTTTTGCTTTTCCGGTTTGCTGGACGATTTTGTTGGCTTTCTTTTCTTCTTCTTCTTTTTCTTCTTCTTCTTCTCTCGTTCTTCCTCCGACGATGAGTCTGAAAGAATTTGAAAAAAAAAACGTGTGAATCAGGAGTCACATTTACGTAGTCCAGTGTTGCCAGGTCCGCAAAATGAAAGTCCTCAAATCCGATTGCAAGAATTCCTCAAATTTCTTCAAATTCTAATCATTTTCCTTAAAATATCTTCAGTTTTTTTTCTTAATACGTTCGAGACTGATTTGGTGCTCTATTTGTTAATATATTCGTTGACGCATTAATAGATGCAATGCAAGAACAAAATGGTATTCAAGAAAACAAAAATGTATCCCAAAGAAGTGTGATAATAAGATAAGATAAAAAATGTGATAATCTTTAAATCTTCAGAATTTTCTCAAATTTTTATGTAATTTCTTCAAATCTTCAATATTTCCTCAGATTTTTATGTAATGTCTTGAAATCTTCAAAATTTCTTCAGATTTTTGGGTAATTTCTTCAAATCTTCAAAATTTCCTCAGATTTTTGTTATTTCTTCAAATCTTCAAAATTTCCTCAGATTCTTATGTATTTTCTTCAAATCTTCCAAATTTCCTCAGATTCTTATGTATTTTTTTCAAATCTTTAGAATTTCCTCAGATTTGTATGTAATTTCTTCAAATCTTCAAAATTTCCTTAGACTTGTATGCGATTTCTTCAAACCTTTAAAATTTCCTTAGATTTTTATGTAATTTCTTCAAATCTTT
Organism: Alloplasta piceator; assembly: GCA_946863875.1. Lineage (NCBI taxonomy): Eukaryota > Metazoa > Arthropoda > Insecta > Hymenoptera > Ichneumonidae > Alloplasta > Alloplasta piceator. The sequence goes on along the minus strand of OX333078.1, from coordinate 34,492,462 downwards.
AAAATATCCTCAGATTTGTATGTAGTTTTTTCAAATCTTCAAAATTTCTTCAGATTTTTATGTAATTCCGTCACATCGTCAAAAATTCCTCAGATTTGTATGTAATTTCTTCAAATCTTCGAAATTTCCGCAGATTTTAATGAAATTCCTTCAAATCTTCGAAATTTTCACAAATTTTTATGTAATTTCTCTATTTCTTCAAAATTTCCTCAGATTTTTATGTAATTTCTTCGAATATTCAAAATTTCCTCAGATTCTTATGTATTTTCTTCAAATATTCAGAATTTCCTCAGATTTTTCTGTAATTTCTTTGAATCTTCAAAATTTCCTCAGATGTTTATGTAATTTCTTTGAATCTTCAAAATTTCCTCAGATTTTTATGTAATTTCTTTGAATCTTCAAAATTTCCTCAGATTTTTATGTAATTTCTTCAGAGTTTTATGTAATGTCTTCAAATCTTCAACATTTCCTCAGATTCTTATGTATTTTCTTCAAACCTTCAGAATTTCCTCAGATTTTTATGTAATTTCTTTGAATCTTCAAAACTTCCTCAGATTTTTATGTAATTTCTTCAAATCTTCAAAATTTCTTCAGATTTTTATGTAATGTAATTTAAATTTGGGGACGAATTTGAAAAGTCCAAAAAAAAATGCTTACCGGAACTCTCCGAGGACGATCCGGAGCTCGACGATGACGAAGAAGACGATGACGACGATGAAGAACTGGAACTCGACGAGGGCGGATTTACTGTTTCCTTGATTATTGGCGGCACGACGACTGGTTTTGGTCGTGACTTCAAATGTTCGCGCAAATCGTCACTGAAAAAAGAATGTTTTAACAAAAATTGGCAAAACCGAAACTGCAAAATGTTCCACGCAAATTTGTCAAAGAGTCGAAGAGTAACTTCAACTTACGTGAGACCACCCAAACCGATGGAGGTGAAGAAGTTGATGGCGAATCGAGTATTCTTCGGATCGTCTCTGGGAAAAAGTCCATCGAAGGCTTCTTGCAATGTTCTGCGAAGAAAGAAGAAAACAATGACATATTTTTTTAGATGCGGTGGAGAAGAAAAAAAGGAATTTAGCCATTGCGGACGAATCTTAAACTCACACGTCCTTCACGCGTTGATTAAGTTTTGATAGGCCCATGTATTCGGACAATTCTTGGAAGAGAATTTTGATGAATATCCTACTGGAACTCGTGGTGTCGTCCTCGTTGAGTCTTATACAATTGAGAACTCCCCACGATATCGAATCGGTGAAGAGCAAGTGAGCGAAGAATTTTGAAACGTTTCTCAATTTATTAGTGTCCAAACGGTGAATAGTGTCGTAAGAATCTTTGAATATCTGCTCGAACGGCGTCACATAGATCCTGTTTATCGAGCAGAAACGCTGAAAAATAATTCAATATTAGGGGTGTGCGAATAGCATTCGAATCGAATCAAATAGTGATATTCGATTCGAAATTCCAACTGAATATTCGAATTATTCAAATAGAATTTGAATTTCGGTAGAAAAAAAACATTTTCCTCCAAACAGGGTTGCGAAATTTTTAATACAAAAGTATTGCATTAATCATTACTTTTGTAATGTCAAATGGAAATAATTTTCATTAACCATTAACATTTAATGGTTAATGGAAATTATTTTCAGTAACGAGAGTTACTTTTTTGACAAATACTAACAACGGTCAAAACCAATTGAGGAAAAAAAATTATCTAATGGTTAATGAAAATAATTTCCATTAACCATTAACATTTAATGATTAAGGGAAATAATTTACATTAACCATTAACATTTAATGGTCAATGGAAATAATTTACATTAACCATTAACATTTAATGGTTAATGGAGATAATTTAGATTAACCATTAATGGAAATAATTCATATTAACCATTAAAATTTACATTAACCATTAAACGCTAATGGTTAGTGAACATAATTTCCATTAAACATTAACATTTAATGATTAATGGAAATTATTTCAATTAATCAATAAGAGGTAATGGTTATTGAAAGTGAAAATGCATTAAAAAAAAGTAATGTATTAGTTGCAACCCTGCCTCTAAGTTAAGTAAAGTTGAGCAATCATGTAATTCTGTAATTTTGAGCAGTGAAAATTACAAAATTACATGATTGCTCAACTTTACTTGACTTGACTGAATTTTTTATTTATTTGGTAAAGCGTTTTAAGCGTAAACTCAATATACGTGTATATAAAAATAAAATAAATAAAAATGTAATCAAAAATGTAATGTTGATCGTGAATTTGCACGATTTTAAAAAATTCAAAATTCTCCAAATTCATCGTTTTTCAAAAAAAAATTTCGGAATATTTTTTTTTTTTCGTAGCCACAAGATGAACCCAGAACGATTTTTTCGTAACCATAATAGTTTTCGACATTTAAAAAATAAACTTGAAAGATTTAAAAAATTGTGAAATTCCAAATCTCGCATAACTTTAAAAAAAAAAAATTAAATTTTTTTTCTTCGGTAGAACTTCGTTTCATTATAAACGAAAACATCTGACCAAATTTCATCGAAATTGAAAGGGTCCATTCCAACTCTCGGTCGATTTGACATGACCCATTAATTTTGTGCGGGTCGAAAAAAATGATGAATATTGTATTGCACTTTGTCAAAGTGTAATCCGAATTTCAATAAGACATCAATATTAACATGGCTAAAAAAAATCAATCCTTCAATGTTCCCAAGCACAAGTATAGCTCTTGAAGAGCCTGCAGAATGGTTCACCCCAAAATAATTCAAATATTGAGACTTGACGAAAAAAAAAATTATACATCATCAGTCTGCTTTCAGCAATACTCACTCCGGCGAGTAAACCGAAGAATTTTTCGTAGGTCCTCATTTCGGCGCAGCAATCGAGAAACATGTGACACAATTCGATTTCCTGGCCAGGTTTGAGTTGCATCTTCATCAATTTGTGAGCGCATTCCTCAAAATCGAGGGACGAATGAATCGTGAGATAAATGGTTCGTCGCAGAGCGGTCAAATTAGTTTCGGTATTGTCGACGATAACGCCTTCCTTGACCTCGCCGCCTTCGGCGTCGCTGCTATCCTCGTCCGAGCTATTTTCGACCTCACCGTCGTCGTCGCTATCCGAACCGCTTGCATCCGTGTCCAGTATTTCCTTGCTAAGTTGCTTGTACTTCTCCTCATTCGCGACGTAATCAGGATCAAACTTGAAGACGTTCAAAATGTCCTGCGAATCCATTGGTTCGTCCAGAGTTATAAGATGCGTGTATTGCTGTTCCTCCTCGACGAGATCAAGTTCCTCAGCAACGGCCTCGTGATCCTTGAAACCGTCTTTTCTGATCTGAAACATGACTTCGATCATGTATTGCACTCTCTTGTCAAGCTGTCCCTCGTGCAATATATTCCTCAGCATCTCAAAAATCGCTTCGATTCCCTTGCGCGACATTTCCGTCAATTTCATGCCGCATTCCTTCAGAAACGCTATCGCGACCTCGATCGAATCGTCCGTCGGTGTCTCCACCAACAAAGTCAAAAATTCCAGTGCCAAAATCTCGTGCGCGACTCGCTGATTCACCAGATGCGCTATGAATGTACCCGATGATATGCAAAGTGGTTTGTTGTTGCGACGAAATCCTCTCTTGAATTGTATCACCAGCCTTTTCAGCAACAATTCACCGATATTTGGAAACTGAAATTAAAAAAAAAACAGAATCAAGGGAAATTCAAATAAAAACAGGAAAATTCAAAATTTGTATGACGCTTTTCCGCTTGAAGTACTTAAAAAGTACTTCAAGTATGGTACTTCAATTTTCAAGGACTTAAAAAGTATTTCAAGTATTACACTTCAATTTTCAAGTACTTGGTCTGTACTTCAAGTATTGAACTTAAAACTTCAATTACTTTTCTGTATTTCAAGTACTTTTTCAAGTACAAGAATCAAGTACTTTTGAATAGTCCTTGCTGATGGTTGCATGTACAAAGCCTTTGAATGTGTAATTGAAAATAATATTTCTTGAAGTGTATGGACATAATGTCCCTCAACTGTCGCCTACGACAGTTTTTTGAAGACGTACACGAATTTGGAGTATTTTTAACGATTCATGTATTATATTATTTTTATCGTCTTTTTCAAACCTGTATCAAAATAAATCATAATTACAATCGTCAATGCTATTTTTGAATTATTTTTAATTCTTCGTTCCAATACTTCTGTTTCAATCTGCCTAAATCCTAATCTCAGTGTATTGCACAAGGTGAAAATGTGTTTTGATACAAAAAGTACTCAAATAAAGATCAAATGACAATAAGGAATCAAATGTAACTACTAGAACTTACGAGATATACCTGAAAACTTGAAAAGTACTTGATACTTGATTTTTCAAGTACTTGTACTCAAGTACTTTAAATCTTAAGTACTTCAAGTACTAAGGACAGTGCTGACTATAAATGCCTGTAAATCTTTGAAAGAATCTTGAAAAGAATCTTAGAATCTTGGACAGAATCTTAGAATCTTGAAAAGAATCATAGATTCTTTCAAGATTCCTGCAAATCTTTGAAAGAATCTTGAAAAGAATCGTCTCATCTTTGAAAGAATCTTGAAAAGAATCGTCTCATCTTTGAAAGATTCTTTTCAAAATTTTTCCAGAGAATCTTTGAAAGAATCTTAAAATCTTGGACAGAATCTTAGAATCTTAGATTCTTTCAAGATTCCTGTAAATCAAAATGCCTGCAAATCTTTGAAAGAATCTTGAAAAGAATCGTCTCATTTTTAAAAAAATCTCGAAAAGAATCTTCGAATCCTGGAAAGAATCACGGATAGGATTCGGAGCAAGATTCTTTTAAAGATTCTTCCCAAGATTCTAAGATTCTTTTCAAGATTCATTCAAAGATGAGAGAAAGTATTTTCAAGATTCTTTCGAAGATTTGCAGGCATTAATGGTCAGCAGTGTACTTTCCGGTACTTTGCTCAGTTCTGTCGTTGAATATTCACCTTGGAATTAACAACAGCGGTGAGAGCAGCGTATACGGATGTAAAAGTTGGACTCGCAGCTTGAGCCTGAATGATGGATCTCGTGAGCAAACCTCTGCCCCTGACAATATTTTCTCTCAGCAATTCTCTCGTGATCAGACCAATGTTGCTCGTGTTAATTTTGTTAATGTGACCGTGAATGGATTTCTTCAATGCTTCCCACGCTATTCTCTGATAAGCAGCGCCAGATTTATCGGTTATTTCAGCCTGCATCATGCGCAATTTAGCCGGAGGTATGTAAGCTCCACCGGTTTTCGATGTGAGAAGATCAACGGTCCGTTTTTGTGCCTGTGGTATTTTTTCCGGATCCTCGATTATTTTTTCCTTATCCTTATTCCTGTTGTCTCGTTCCCTCTCTGATTGTCTATCGCGTTTCCGACGATCGTCGCCGTAAAATCTCTCGCCAATTACGAGCTCTCCGTCCTCGCTTCCGTGTCCTCGTTTTCGACTCACATCCGCATCTCTTGGCTCATTGTCCCAATAACGACGCATCATCGTTTGATTGCCGTCGTTATCTTGATCCCGTCTCGATGAATATCTATCGTCATTCCGACGATTTCGTCTGTTGTCCGAATCGTTTCTCGGACTTCGTCGATAATCCGATTCGTTTCTCGGACTTCGTCGATAATCCGATTCGTTTCTCGGACTTCGTCGATAATCCGGTTCGTTTCTGGGACTTCGTCTTCTGCGATTCCGATCGCTCCAATTTCTGTTTCGCTGATAATCGTCGCCCCTTTCGTTCATTCGATCGGCTTCGTTATTTCGCCTCGAACGATCTCTTCTCTCAATATTGTCTTCCTCCCTTTCCGGATTTCTATCGGTTTTCGCATCGCTGTTTCGTCTCGAACGATCGACTTTCCCGGCATTATCGTCTTCTTTTTCAGCATTCCCATCATTTTTCTCATCGTCGTTCAGTGTTTTATCTTCAGGATCGTCAATTTTGGTCTCTTCATCGCTGATTTTGCTTGAATCCGCTATTTCTTCCACCTTTCTTCTCTTCCGGTTTCTTCTCTCGTCCTCTTTGCCTCTGCGATCGGATTCTTCGTGTCCAATGGAAGATTTTTCAATTTCCCCATCATTGTTCTCGCGGCTCATTTCGATAGTCTCCTCCTTTTCCCTTATTGATTTCTTCTCGTCGCTTTTCCTCGTTTCTTGGAGCTTTTCGCTGTTCGTTTTTTCTATATTCTCATACTTGTTTCTTCCAGGTCTCTCTCTTTCCCTTCTATCATCGCTTCTTTTCGGCTCATCAGCATCATTTTCGTTATTCATTCTAGATTCGTCGGTTCTTTCCCTCTTCTTTTTACTATTTCTTCTCTCATCCTTGCTTCTTCTCCCTTCTGTCTCTTCTTCTTTATCAATCGAATCTCGTCTCTGCTCTTCCGAATTCCGTCTGCCTTCTTTTTCGACGCTACTTCTGTCTTCTGGATTTTTTCTGGAATTTATTTTCGCATCGCTTTTGACTCTTTCTCTTCTTTCTTCCTGATTTTTCCTACTTTCGGATCTTTCTTCGCTGTCTCTGCGCTTTCGATCTCTGTCTCTTCTCTCTTCGACCTTTCTTCTGGTCTCGGATTTTTCATTGCTACTTCGACCTCTTTCTTCCTTATTCTCTGGATTCCTTCCGCTCTCCATTCTCTCGTCTTTGCTCCTGCTTCTCGCTCTCCTCTCGTTTCTTCCTCTCTCCTCGTCTCTGTTATCTTCCCTTTCGTGTCGTCCATGGTCTCTTCTTTCATCGTTACTTTTCCCACTTTTTTCCCTTCTTTCTTCTCTGCTGTGTTTCGGCTTCTCATCGCCGCTTCTCTCTCGCATACTTTTTCTCTTATCTTCTTTATCTTCCGATCGACTTCTCTTGCATTCTCTTTTGGCCTCGTTCTTTTTACTGCTGGATTCTATTTCTTCGTCTCTCTTTTGTCCGCTCTTTCCTCGTTTTTCTTCGTCGCATTTTTCTTCCTTCTCCGAGCGACTCTTTGTTCCGAGAAGCTGCTCCGATTGATCTTCCCAATTTTTTTCTGCAATCGGATTATAATCTCTGCTCGGAACGTCAAATTCGTCGTAAATAATCGGCGCACTCGATTCAGGAATCGGCTCCTGAGAATCGGGTTTTACATTCTTTATCTTGCGAACCGAAGGACTTACTCTGTTTTCTTCGGCTTCGCTGCTCTCTGACGAAGATGAGGAAGACGAACCCGAGGACGAACTTGACGAGGAGGAAGAAGAAGAACCCGAAGACGACGACGACGAGGACGAAGATTCGTGTTTTCTTTTCTTCTTATCCGACATTTTTTTCTCATCTTTCAGAACCATTTTTATTTTGATTTTCTTTCTTTCCGTAAAACGTTCGTCGCCGTCGAAATTAGCACGACATAACCTCAAAAAACGTCGGTCCGCAGTTTCAAGCTCTAACGTTTAGAGGTTAGGATCAGGAAACAATGTTTTTCGAACCAACGAATGCACTTTTAGCGACGAATGCGCTTATTCTAAGCGTGTTTATTTCAATAAATGATGGGATAGATTATTTACACGTTGCAAACAGTGTCAACAGGATTTATCGCGTATGGCAGTTCGGCACCGCGAAGAATGAGGAGGGGGGGGGGGGGGAGAACTTTGCGCGGAAGGCGCAAGCGCGGTATGTATGGAGCGTTCCATCTCAAATCGGACAGTTGGAAAAACTTTTTTTTTTCTTCATATTTTTTATATTTTTTAGTATGCAATAGTATATGGGTATATATAATCATATATGATTACATATGATCATATACGGCTAAATACTACTATATATGATTATATAGAGACAAATTTCGTTCAGGATCACGTATGACAAGTCATACATGATGATATATGATCATGTATGATTATATACGATCCTATATGATCATATAATAATAATAATAATAATAATAATAATAAAACGAAAAAAACATCTCGTCGCAATCTTGTTCGGTCATTTACTTCTTTCCACACACGGTATAAAATTTTTCGGTCAAATTACCGCCGACTGAATTGGCTCACGCGTAAAAAAGCGAACGTCGCGCTGTCATTTTACCGTGGGGGACTTTGGCTTTGGGGGACTTTGGCATACACCCTCTTCAAACAAACAATTATGTAAACAAGAAAAAAATACTTTTAAAAGTTTTCTTCAATTCAGTTATATTTTTTGCATCGCGTCTCGTGACAAGTTGATCGATCTGCGGGTAAGTTTCCACGTGCAATTTTCCGTGATGTATATTTGCGCACACATAACCTCCAAAGGCGGATACTATTTCGAAACACCTGCATATATATATAATATATGGGGCTTTCTAGGCCAATTGTACCAGTCTATGTTCTTTTCAATTTTTGGATGTTTTGCTTTCTCAGAAAAGAAGCTTTGTTTTCGTGAAAAAATTTGGCACAATTGTCGAGCACGAATTGCCCTTTATTATGAAAAATTTTTGTTTTAATTCTAACGGGTGTTCAGATTTTATCGACTTTTTTTGTTTTGCAAAAATGGCGTAAATACTCTAACTTTTGCAATTTTTAAGATATTGCACTGAAACTTTGTACAGAGCTAGTATAGCTATCAAGATTATTCGTTATTAAATTTGGCGGAAATCAATCTGTAAATTAAAATTGTATGAAATTTTGATTTTTTTTTAAATAGCGTAAATACTCTAACTTTGGTTATTTGCAAAATATTGTACTGAAATTTTGTATCCATTCAAAATAGTGATCAAGGTTCTTCGCTGTTGAATTTAGCACGAAGCAAAATGATTGTACTTACGTTAAATTCAAATTAAATTACGACATATAGGGAAGTTTAATCTTCGCAACTGAAAAAATACATCGAAATCTCGAATTGAAATATAAAATTCTTTAATTCTGTTCTCAATACTTGAAGCCGAGACTCGGGCTCTAGTTAAATAATTTGTACATCTACTGCAGTGATCTGAAAAAAATAAAACAAATCAAAATAAATAATTTTAACCATGATTTTTATTCGGATTTAAAAATATATTCGTACAAGCGTCATGATAAAGCACGATAAAGATGCTCGAGCATCCTCGAGTACTTATATATATATATATATATATATATATATTTATATATATTACATATATTTTCTCCATAAGAATTAATAAAAACCTGTGACAAGGTAGTTTTGGAAACACGCGTCTTCCGCGTTACCGTGATAGCGAGGAAAAAAAACTATTAGCAAAACGGGGGCCAGTGTTATTTTCTCGATACGACGGTACTGGCCTGAAACCTCGGTAGACAAAGACCAAATTTCGTCTCGATACCAGTAAATATCGGCAGTGCAACCTCGTAGCCACCAATGTGATCAGGATTCGTCGATTTTATCTCATTCGCTACTCCCGTCGATGGTACCTTCAATTCCGAACCGGTTGGTCGTCTAAATGCGCATTAAAACATACAAATGCGTTAGTTTAACATATTTCACCAAAAAATATCTAATCTTTTTATACATGGGGCATTCCAGGTCAAATCACGTGGTCATCGGCCTGACCCCCTCGGATTTAGTTGCCGAATTTTTGTTTGGCATATCTTGGTCCCAAAAAAAGAGGTTATTTTTTCCAGATTTTGATTCTTTTAAGATTTCAAGTTTTTAAATTCTGAAATTTTTCGCATTAATTCTATAAAACTAAATACTAGTATTTTGATCCTAGTTTGAGAGTGCGCCGAGAATAATTCATATTTTTTCTTTAATTAAACAAACAACATTTTTACTAATTTTGTAAATTACATATTTGAACGATGGTTCCCTGTAGAATAAAAAAAAAAAAAAAAATCGTCTCTTGCCAACCAAATTTTTTTCCTATATTTTGATACTATATTTTCTGTATTTCGATAATAGATTTCCTATATTTTGATAATAGTTTTTTTGTTAATAGTTAAAGTTTTTGTATTGTTGTCGTGCTCCGTCCGAAAAGTAATACTTTTGCTTCCTCATGAAGGAAGCTTTGTTTTCGTGAAATTTTTTTTTTCGCGATTTCTAAGCCAATATGTTCAAAATGTCCTAAAACATCGAGAAATCATATTTAGAAAAAATGTCCGGATGTGTGTGTGTGTGTGTGTGTGTGTGTGTCTCCAGAGTTTTAGATGTAAATAATTAATAACTCGAAAACTTCCTTTATGAGGAAGCCAAATTTGATCGCTACTGTGTGTTAAAGGAATCTATGTGAACTATGGATAAAGATGAGGAAGCAATGTGCAAATTCCAATTTGCAGGGTTTTTTTTCAATGCCATAATTAATCGATTTTATCAAATCTATTATTAAAGTATAGGAAATCTATTATCGAAATACAGAAAGTATATTATCAAAACATAGGAATTTTTTTTTTACCACGATACGATGTATTTTTTTTCCCTATAGGGAACCATCTTTAAAATATTTAATTAAAAAAATTTGTAAACAAATTTTTTTTTTTAATTAAACAAAAATATAAATTATTCTCGGCTCACTCTCAAACTATGATGAAAATACTAGTTTTTGGTTATAAAATTTATACGAAAAACTTCAGAATTTAAAAACTGGGCGTTATTCAATTTTACTCAAAAGTTATGGGAAAAAAAATTATTTTATGGAGTAAAACAAGTAATAAAAATCTGAAAAAAATAACCTCTTTTTTTGGACCAAAATATGCTCAAAAAAAATTCGGCAACTAAATCCGAGGGAGTCAGGCCGATGACTACGTGATTTGACCTGGAATGCCCCATATCAAAAAATTATACATTATGGATAATTACATAAAAACTTTTGAAAAAAATTGTAATAAATTTTATTCGATTCTTCAAACATCAATGTATTTTTTTACCGATAATCAATCGTTTCTCGATATTTCTGTAAACCGATTAATTGATTATCGATATTTTGATCTTAAGAGGAGCATAAATGTTGATGTTACCACTTCAAAATTTCAATTTGAATCTTTTCAGACAAGGATTAATGGAAATCAATAAACTTTTAACAGTGACCAAATTTCGAAAATAGTGAGAAAAGTGATACGATTTTGAAATAGTTAAAAATAGTGACAATGACTCACTGGCAACCCTGTAAGCTAAAATAATTAAAATAATCGATGTTCTTTAATCGAATAATAAATAAATGATCGATTATTGGTCATCGATGTTTCATTTCAACATCTCAAATCTCTAATTATCGTGTAAACAAAAGTTTGACCTCTATTTTAGTATTACAATTTTGCTCGAAATGCCCCATATATATCGATAAATAATTAACTCACGATCCTCCAAAATCGACGACGAAAAGCCTCTGAAGAAGTTCATAAGTGAAGAGAGTGACCCCAAACTGTGGCGACGATCTGAAGACTCGAGCTAAACAATAACCACAAATCTAATTAGTTAATAATTATTTCTAAAAAAAAAAAAAAAAAATCCATCATTCACATATAATTAACGTTATCACGATTGTTCATCAATATGGAAAACCTCACACTCTCGAAAAACATCATTATTGTTATTAATCATTGTAACATGGAATAAAAATAAAAAAAACTGCAAAAATTGGCGTTGTGCTGTAAACTGAAAAAATACGGGCAGAGATCTTTATTCATTTTACTTACTGACCAATAACTCGCCGGGTCATATAGAAGAGAAGCGAGACAGAGATGGCCAAATTGTATGCGTCAGGTTGAGAAAAAAAATATTTTTGGAAGAAAATCATTAAAAAAAAAAAAACGACCCGGCGCAATCCGATCGACCGTACAAAAATATTTCATTTTATTAACGATGAAATTCGTTTATATTGCATTTTGAGAATAATAATCAGGGTTGCAAGTAATGCATTACTTTCTGTAACGCAATGCCATTTTCATTACCCATTACAATATAGTGTATAATGGAAAAAATTTCCATTATACACTATAATGTGTAATGAAAAAAAATCAATTACCCATTACAATGTAGTGTGCAATGGAAACAATTTCATTACCCATTACAATGTAATGTGTAATGGAAAAAAATTTCATTACCCATTACAATGTAGTGTGTAATGGAAAAAAAAATTCATTACCCATTGCAATGTAGTGTGTAATGGCAAAAAATTCCATTACCCATTATAATGTAGTATGTAATGGAAAAAATGTCATGACCCATTAACATGTAGTATGTAGTGGAAAAAATTTCCATTACCCATTACAATGTAGTGTGTAATGGAAAAAAATTTCATTACCCATTACAATGTAGTGTGTAATGGAAAAAAAAAATTCATTACCCATTGCAATGTAGTGTGTAATGGCAAAAAATTCCATTACCCATTATAATGTAGTATGTAATGGAAAAAATGTCATGACCCATTAACATGTAGTATGTAGTGGAAAAAATTTCCATTACCCATTACAATGTAGTGTGTAATGGAAAAAAATTCCATTACTCATTACAATGTAGTGTGTAATGGAAAAAAATTTCATTATCCATTACAATATAGTGTGTAATGGAAAAAATTTCCATTACCCATTACAATGTAGTGTGTAATGAAAAAAAATCCATTACCCATTACAATGTAGTGTGTAATGGAAAAAATTTCATTAACCATTACAATGTAGTGTGTAATGGACAAAATTTCATTAACCATTACAATGTAGGGTGTTATGGAAAAAATTTCATTACCTATTACAACGTAGTGTGTAATAGAAAAAAAATTCATTATCCATTGCAATGTGGTGTGTAATGGCAAAAAATTCCATTGCCCATTACAATGTAGTATGTAATGGAAAAAAATGTCATGACCCATTACAATGTAGTATGTAGTGGAAAAAATTTGCATTACCCATTACAATGTAGTGTGTAATGGAAAAAAATGTCATTATCCATTACAATGTAGTGTATGATAGAAAAAATTTCCATTACCCATTACAATGTAGTGTGTAATGAAAAAAAAATCCATTAATTAAAAATCCATTGTAATGGGTAATGAAATTTTTTTCCATTACACACTACATTGTAATGGGTAATGGAAATTTTTTCCACTACACACTACATTGTAATGGGTAATGAAAATGTTTTCCATTATACACTACATTATAGTGGGTAATGAATATTTTTTTCATCATACACTACATTGTAATGGGTAATGTAAATTTTTTCCTTTACACACTAAATTGTAATGGGTAATTAAATTTTTTTCCATTACACACTACATTTTGATGGGTAATGCAAATTTTTTTCATTACACACTACATTGTAATGGGTAATGGAATTTTTTTTCCATTACACACTACATTATAATGAGTAATGAAAATTTTTTCCATTACACACTACATTGTAATGGGTAATGAAAATGTGTTCCGTTACACACTACATTGTAGTGGGTAATGAATATTTTCTTTATCACACACCATATTGTAATGGGTAATGTAAATTTTTTCCATTACACACTACATTTTAATGGGTAACGCAAATTTTTTCCATTACACACCACATTGTAATGGGTAATGAAATTTTCATCCATTACACACTTCATTATAATGAGTAATGAAAAAATTTTCCATTACACACTACATTGTAATGGGTAATGAAAATGTTTTCCATTACACACTACATTGCAGTGGGTAATGGATATTTTTTTCATCAAACACCACATTGTTATGGGTAATGTAAATTTTTTCCATTACACACTAAATTGTAATGGGTAATGCAAATTTTTTCCATTACACATCCTAAAAGTAATGAATAATGCATTACTTTTACATTACAAATTTTGCAACCCTGATAGCAATGTCTATATTCGTGAAAATGGAGAATACCTGTGGCTCCTTTCCAAAATGCTCTCGCGCCTTCCTCTTTGTAAATTTTTCTCGCACAATCGACCAATCCGTTGTACGTTGTTTGGCCCTCTCTCGCGACAACCTGTAATCTCGTTTTTATAACGTCCGCCGGTGTGACCAAAGCCGCCGCCGGAACACCGGCAATCGCCCCGGAAACCAAAAGCGACAATGGCGTATTGTAACCGCCTTCGTCCGCCATTTTTCCTTTTACATGAGCGTAAGTTGGAAAGTAAATGGCACTGAATGGCAAATCTCTCAATAGACAAGCTCTCGCGCCCTGGAAAAGGAAAATGTAATTATGGATGTATATGGGGCGTTCTATCCCAAATCGGAGTTTGAAAAACTTTTTTTTTCATTCCCTCAAATTTTTTATATTTTTCAGTACCCATCCAAAGACCCTTGCTGGTAAATTTTGAGATTTTTTTTACTACCCGTTCAAAAGATATTAAATTAACAAAAAAACTGCTCCTTTTTCGGTATTTTGGTCATAACTTCTTTAATAATTTTCAAAATTAAAAGTTTTCTTTTTGAAAATTTTTGTTTTTTTATGGCCTTTTCAGAAAAAAATACAACAAAAATATTCGACGTGTTTTTGAATAAGTTTTTTGAGTTTTAAACTTTAAATCGCGTTTTTAAAAGTATATTTTGATTTTTCAAATTTTTTGTTTCAAACATCTATCTATTCAACAACTTTTAAGACTAGTCCGATCGTGGGCCTTCCATAACTACTATTTGCTTTCAATTTTTGAGAAATTTTTTTTTTTTTTTATTCATGAAGTTTTATACAAAAGTGTGAAAAGAAATTCTAAATAATGAAAAAAATACTATACAGTAACGAAAATTGGTATTCATAATAATTTTAGAAAAAAAAAATGTTAATTTTCAAAAATCGAAAAAAATAGTATTTTCAAACTGTCCGATTTGGGATGGAATGCCCCGTATAAAGCTGATTAAAAAAAGCGACTATTTTTTTTTCGAAATCCCCTATTAAATATTTTCGGGGAGGTGAAAAAAGATGCCTGTTAAAAGCCGAGCTCTTGATATTAATATTTAGCGGTCTCTCATTGCATATTTCTATTTCCCGTTTAAAAAACACAGAAAAAAAATTTCAAACTTTGAAATTTTATATACTTCAAGTCAATCTACCGAAATAGATTATACATATTCTTGTAGGGAATTGAACGCTCTACAAAAAAGGTCTCTTATGATTTTTCGATAAACTCACTCCTTCAAAAGTTATTCACGGTCTAATATACATGAATATGGGGCATTCCATGTCAAATCGTCCACTTTTAATCCCGACCCTTTTCGATTTGGCTGAAACTTTTTTATCTTTTTCTACCCTCTCAAAAACATTTTTCAGAATTTTTTCAAATTTTTTTACCAAACCGATAAAAAGTTATGAATTTTTCAAAAAAAAAATGGCTTTTTATTTATCAAATATCTATAACTTTTTCAAAAATTCACTTATCGGGACGTTTTTTTTTCAAAATTTTTGTTTTTTAACGTACTTATTCATAGATATTTGAAAGTTATAGATATTTGAAAAATAAATAACCAATTTTTTTGAAAAATTCATGACTTTTGATCGATTGGGTAAAAAAAATTTGAAAAAATTCATCTTTTTTCACCTCCTCGAAAGTACTTGATAGGGGATTCCGAAAAAAAAAATAGTCGCTTTTTTGAATCAGTCTAATGTATATACCGTTAATTTCGGTCATGAAAAAATTGAAAAATTTGTATATTTTGGTTTTCTTACTTTGTACAAGCCAAAGAGACCCAATTCTTTGACGACCGCCCACGCTCTGACTTTTTGACCTCCAGCTATTTCACCGGCAACTTGCAACCGGATTTTCACGATTTCCAACGGATTTGTGAATATAACTTGGGATCCACCAGCCTGTTTGAAGAAACAATGAGATTTTTATGTTATAAATTCGACGTTCAAGTTTTCGAAGTGTACAAAAAAAAAATGTTTTTGTACCGAGTAAAAAGTTAAGGGTTTATACGCAGTCAGGGTTTTCAAAATTCGATTTTTTTAAATTTCTTTTTCGCAATGTAAAAATATTTAAGTATACACAAAAAAAATTTTATGTCAATCCGACAAAAATCTGAAACTTTGAACTCGTTTTTCTTAAAACTGTGTTTTTAAAGTCGGTGACCAAAATGGCTCAAAAACGGCACAACCGATCAGTCTCAAATTTTTACACGAGCTTTATAAATATATTTTTTAGTAACTAATCGAAGGTTTTTTCTAACCGATAAATACTTTCCATTTTATAAATAATTTAATGCAAATATTTTCGTCAAAAGTCGAATTTTTGTTTAGAGACGTCCCCATTTCGTTAAAAATTGATATTTTGCTTATTCCTTCGATTAAATACTAGATTATACCTTTTATTATCGAAATCTTTTTTATTTTTTTATTTTGGATGATTCAATCCAGAGATATCGTGGTCACCGCGGCTTCAAGAATCATTATTTTTTTTAAAGAAAAGTTTCAAAATAAAGTTACAAGTTACAAAAATATGTATATAAATTTTTACGTTAATAAATTAAAATGTTCCAGCAAAAATTCTCGAAAAATCGCTTTTTTCAGCCTCCTGACTGCGTATAACCCCTTAAGGTCGAGAGAAAATGATGATCAAGCTTGCATCGTTGGAATAAAATGATTTTAAAAAAATTTCAATATTTCATTAGGTCTTTTGTGCGTCAAGACTTCAAAGTTCTTAATGAAAACCCCAAAAAAAAGTTTCAAAAATTATTTACCATGAAAATTAAACTTTAGAGGGGGATAAAATTGATTGAAACAATCTATTTATATTACATAACAATAAAAAAAAAAATCCAGCATTGCTCATGGTTTTCTTGAAAATTAACAGTCTTAGATTTTTAATGGAGAACTCAAAAACATTTTTAAAAAATTTTTTAACCAGAAACCTCATTTTGTATGGACGAGAAAGGTAATAACAAAAATCTATTTTTATTACATAACAATTCATTGTTTTTTTCAGTATTGTTCATGGTTTTCTTGAAAATTAACAGTCCCAGATTATTAATGGAGAACTCATAAAACATTTCAAAAAAAAAAAAATGGTAACCCGAAACCTCATTTTCTATGCGCAAGAAATCTAATAACAAAAATCTATTTATATAACATAACAATTAAATTTTTGTTCAGTATTGCTCATGATTTCCTTGAAAGTTAAGTCCAGTTGAGTCCTAGATTTTTAATGGAGAACTCATAAAATACATTTTTTTCAATTTTCAACCGGAAACCTCATTTTTGTGGGTGAGAAATCTCCTAACGAAAATCTATTTTTCATTAAATTCCTAAGATACAAATTTGAGCGTAAATGGAAAAAAAAAAAATTAGATACTCACACATGCACCGGAAAGTATTTCACCGGCGAGGGGAAGATTGCCATTTTTGTCCATAAACTTGTCGCGTACAAAATCATTGACTGTGAGCTTGATCGCTTTTTCTGGACAAACACCGATCAATTGTGGCAGCAGGCCCCGATAAAGTCCAAAAACGCCCTCGTGACGGATAACCTGTCAAACGGCCGAAGAGGCAGACTTTATATCATTAACGATGGAGTTATGATCGGCAGTGGAGACTTTTAGATTCCAACCTTTTTAAAGCAGTCGTAGCTATTCCTGTACATAAGTTCGCCGATGAAAGAGCCAGTCCGTTGATTCTGCATTCGCGTTTTAACCAGATCGATCGGATAAACGGCAGTCGCTCCGGCAGCTGATTGTTGATTTTTTTTTTTCGTTTCACAAGACAAATTGAGAAAAAAAAGTTTCCGGACAAAACTTCAAAATAGGTCTGGAACGATTTTTTGTGCCATTTCGCCGGAAGTTAACGTTAACTATTTTAAAGGAGAAGAATCTGGCTTCATTTCATATTTTTTAAATTATTTTGCTTCCTCATAAAGGAAGCTTTGTTTTCGTGAAAAAAAAAATTTTCACGATTTTTATGCCAATATGTTCAAAGTGTCCTAAAACATCGAGAAATCATATTTAGAAAAAATGTCCGGATGCATGTGTGTGTGTGTGTGTGTGTGTGTGTGTGTGTGTGTGTGTGTGTGTGTGTGTGTGTGTGTGTGTGTGTGTATCCTGAGTTTCAGATGTAAATAATTAATAACTCGAAAACGCTTCGAGATATCAAGCTAAAATTTGGCAAACTTGTCGAGCACGAATTGCTCTTTATTATGAAAAAAATTTTGTTTTAATTATAACGGGTGTTCAGATTTTATCGACTTTTTTCGTTTTTGCAAGAATGGCGCAAACGCTCTAACCTCTGCAATTTTCAAGATATTGCACTGAAACTTTGTACAGAATAAGTATAGCTATTAAGGTTGTTTGGTATTGAATTTGGCGAAAATCCATCGAGGGATTAAAATTTTATGAAATTTTGAATTTTTTGAAAAATAGCCTAAACGCTCTAACTTGTACAATTTTAAAGATATTGTACTGAAACTTTGCACAGAGCTAATATAGCTATCGAGGTTGTTCGCTATTAAATTTGGCAAAAATCCATCGAGGGATTAAAATTTTTTGAAATTTTTAATTTTTTGAAAAATACCGTAAACGGTCTGACTTGTGCAATTTTTAAGATATTGCACTGAAACTTTACACAGAGCTAATATAGCTACCGAGGATGTTCGTTATTAAATTTGGCGAAAATCAATCGAATGATTAAATTTTTATCAAATTTTTAATTTTTGTAAAAGAAGCGTAAACGCTGTAACTTTTGAAATTTTTTAGATATTGCAATGAAATTTTGTGAAGAGCCAGTATAGCTATCGATGTTATTCGCTATCAAATTTGGTGAAAATCGATCAAATTTGCACATTGATTACTAATATTTTTCAATAGTTAACAAAGCTTCCTTTATGAGGAAGCCAAATTTGATCGCTACTGTGCGTTAAAGGAAGCTATAAGAACTATGGATAAAGTTGAGAAAGCAATGTGCAAATTCCAATTTGCAGGGTTTTTTTTTCAATGCCATAATTCATCGATTTTATCAAATCTATTATTAAAGTATAGGAAATCTATTATCGAAATACAGAAAGTATATTATCAAAACATAGGAAAATTTTTTTTTACCACGATACGATTTATTTTTTTTTCCCTATAGGAAACCATCTTTAAAATATTTAATTAAAAAAATTTGTAAACAATTTTTTTTTCTTTAATTAAAAAAATATATAAATTATTCTCGGCCCACTCTCAAACTATGATGAAAATACTAGTTTTTAGTTGTGTGTGCAAATTCCAATTTGCAGGGTTTTTTCCAATTTGTTTTTAAATTTGGACTCTATTTTGAAAACAACTGTTTTTCGACTTTTTTACAAGCATTTATTTACTTTCACCTTTATTTACTTTCACCTGGATGACAATGCAATATTATCACAAAAAATTTGCAAATTTTTTGCAAAAAAATAGTTTCGCAAAATTTGTTATAACAAATTTGCTTGAAAATTGTTTTGCAACATTTCTCTACGAAAATTTAGCGCAACAGTCTTTTTCCAAAAAATTTTGTGAAAACATTTTTTTGCATAAATTTTGCAGAAAAATGTTGCAAATTATTTGTGTGAAATAATTTCTTCTAACAAATTTAGCAAAATAATTTTTGTGCAAAAAATTATGCTATTTAACATCATAAATACTATAAATTAAAAAATAAACAAACGAATTTTTTTTTTAACAAGCTTTTATTAGTTGTTAATAAAAAAATAACTAAAAAGTTAAAAATAAAATTATTTCGATTGAAAATAAGTGTTCAAATGAAAGCGTGTTACATTTTAACATCAAGAGAAACAAAGAGGGTGTTTTTATTTGAAAACTTATTTCCGATCGGAATAAAATTATGTTTAACTTTTTAGTTATTTTTTTCAAATCAACAACTAATAAAAACTTGTTAAAAAAAAAAAATCGTTTATTTATTCCCTCTCTTCAGGTGCACCCCCAGAGGAATTTTTTAAAATACATTTTTACGATTGGATTCATAAAGGGGAAAGTTTGAGCTCCGATTTCCTTTTTTTTTAAAACCTTGAGCGATTTTTTTTCCAAAGTTATTCTATTTTTTGTGAAAAAAAGAGGAACTGAGAAAAATCCCGTATAACACGAAAACAAAAAGGATTAGTGAAAAATTTTAAGACAGGAAAAAGTTGCGTCTGTTTTCGTTAAGTTCAGAGGAATTTTTTCAGATTTTTTTTCCAAAATTTTTTTTCCGCCCGAAAATAGGAAAAAAAAATTGGGAAAAAAATGTAAAAAAAATATCAATCTGTTGAAAATGATAAAATAAAGTAGTTTTCCCTCTTGAAATTTTATTAATAATTCCATAGTTCCCGAGTTATGATAATTGAATAAACTGAGCTTCAAACCAGAAAATGAGAAAAAAAAATGTTGGAAAAAAAATCTGAAAAAATTCCTCTGAACTTAACGAAAACAGACGAAACTTTTTGCTCTCTACAAGTTTTCCATAAATCCTCTTTGTTTTCGTGTTATGCGGAATTTTGCAAATTACCTCTTTTTTTCTCAAAAAATGGAATAAAATTGGAAAAAAAAAATCGCTCAAAGTTAAAAAAAAAAAGTAAATCGAAGCTCAAACTTTCCCTTTTATGAATCCAATCTAAAAAATATATAAAAAAAAATTCTCTGGAAGATGGGTGCACCTGAAGAGAGGGGGAAAAAGGAGAGTTGTTTCTCCAAGTCCAAATCTAAAAAACAAATTGTAAAAATAATTTTGAAAACAGGAAATGAAGCCGAATTCTTCCCCTTTGAAATGCCGTTTGTCAAATTTGTCAACGTTGACTTCCGGCGAAATGGCATGGAAAAACGTTTCAGACCTTTTTTTGAAGTTTTGTCCGGAAACTTTTGGAAAGGAGTGTACATAAAAAAAAGAGCAAATTTTGATAGATACGAACCTCCGCCTATCGAACCGAGAACAAATCGATATCCACTCTCGAGTATTTGAACGACAAGGCCACGATCCTCGGGACTCTGTGACAAAATTTCTTGAAATATTTTCAAGATGGCGGTATATAATTATACGTTGTATCATTTTAAATGTACCGTCGACGTTTTACATACCGAAACGGCTTTTATCTCCGCAAGCCGTCGAGTTATTTGCTTGAAATACTGTTCCGGCGTAATAGTATTTAAATCATTGTAGATGATCTTCCCATTTTGATGAACCAGATCGCAAAGGTGAAATAGTATATCGACCTCCAGCGGAGTTATTTGTGACATCATTTGTGCGGAGTGCAAAAATTCCTCTGAAAAACGTCAATTTCGAAATTAAGGGGAGGCTAAATACCGACATTAGCACCTCGAAAATGGATTCCAAACTTGCTCTGGCACGAATGGATGGAAATCAATAAAATTTTGACAGTATCATCAGAATTATGGCACAAATGGACCCCCACTAAAATTTATTCGAAATAAAAATAAAAAAATTACAGATCTGATTATCATCAGGAATCTGTAATTGAAAATATCAAATTATAATGTTTCTACTGCATTTCGGCTAAAACCAAGAGTGGGGCTCCATGACGAACACTAAAGTACGAATATCGATGCGTCTTCGACATTATTTTATGAAAAAACCGCGACGTAAGTTTGGAATCCAAATCACGAGATAAATGTTGATAAATTTAGTGTATTATCGAAAAACAAAATGGCGAAATCAAGTTCACAAAAATCCGAAAGAGGGCAGCCCCGTGTGGAATTCTCATGAAATAAATATTATTTTCATCAGGTTCTATCCAAACTGTCTGACAAGTCAGTGGCAATTAACGAAAACATTGATTTATGTCTCGCGTTTGCATTTTGCAATTCATTCATCATTCATTTATAAATTTAATTGACATTCATCCATCGGTATTGGAAAAAGTTTGGACAGCGATTTTGAGTCGATAATATAGGACTTCAGAAATAATGTCGGTATTTAGCCTCGCCTTAAACTTATCGCAGAGTTTCAGACTTGAACGTAGAAAGTAATTAATTGAAGTGCCGGGATTTAAAAAAATGGTTTACTTATGCCTTTAATTATTTCATTAATCAATTACTCGACTAATGTGTGGGGCGTTCCATCCCAAATCGGACAGTTTGAAAAACTTTTTTTTTTTCTCAATTTTTTTATATCTCTCAGTACCCACCGAAAGGATCCTTCTTGCTAAATTTTGAGATTTTTTATATTACCCGTTCACAAGATATTGAATTTTGAAAAAAACCGCTCTTTTTCGGTTTTTTTGTCATAAATTCTTTAATAATGGTCCAAATTGAGTAGTTTTTTTTCAAAATTTTTGGGTTTTTATGGCCTTTAAAAAAAAAAAAATACAAAAAATATATTCGACATGTTTTTGCATAAGTTTTTTGAGGTTGAAACTTCGAATCGTGTTTTCAAAAGTTGGTGCATATTTTGATTTTCTTTTCAAATTTTTTTATTTCAAACTTCTATCTGTACAACAACTTTTGACACCTTCCATAATTACCTTTTTTTCGATTTTTGAAAATAAAATAAAAAAAAAATTCTGTAAATTATTATGAATACCAATTTTTGTTTCTGTAGTGTATTTTTTAAATCATTTTGAATTAATTTTGACACTTTTTTATTGTTAAAAGGTTTTTAAAATTAATAATTAATAATTAATCGATGGGCAACGGAAACGTATTGGCGAAGGAATATTATAATTCTGGAAATAGTCGTATATGTAAGATTTTCAAAGGAATACGTGAATAAATAAAAACTGTTGTTATTATTGTTCATAAACAGACTTAACGATTAATTATTAATTTTTAGAACCTGTTAACAATAAAAGTGTCAAAATAAATTCTAAATAATGAAAAAAAAGACTATACACTGTATACTTCAATTGATATTCATGATGATTTATAGAATTTTTTTTTTTTTTCAAAAATCGAAAAAAATAGTTATTATGGAGGGCCCACGACCGGTCTTAAAAGTTGTTGAATAGATAGAAGTTTAAAATAAAAAAATTTCAAAAAAATCAAAATATGCACTCGCTTTTGAAAACACGATTCAAAGTTTAAAACTCAAAAAACTTATTCAAAAACACGTTGAATATTTTTTTGTACTTTTTTTTTATTCAAACGCTATAAAAAAAAAAGATTTAAAAAAAATCACTTAATTTGGAGCATTATTAAAGATTTATGACCAAATATTTTTTCTTTAATTTTTAGAATTTAATATCTTGTGAACGGGTAATCAAAAAAATCTCAAAATTTAACATGAAGGATCTTTCGATGGGTACTAAAAAATATAAAAAATTTGAGAAAATAAAAGTTTTTCAACCTTTCCCATTTGGGACTACAGCAAACGATTAATTCTATAAGAGTAAATTCCTGACCGTGCTTTTACAATTTTTTTGTGAATTAACATTTTGATGTTTATTCTTATCTTCTCAAGTAAAAGCTCATTTTGTTTTTTGAAAGATCTTTCACAAATTCATCAGAATTTATTAAGTTAGTTTTTTAAAGAAAAAATTAGATAACATTGTAGCTCTATTTTTTTTTTTATGAAAGTATGACTCTCCCTTTTTTAATGATTATCGTGAATATTTTCCAGTAAATTTGTGGAAAATTCAACGAGAATGAAAATGAACTCCTCGGAAAGTTGGTTTTGTTAGTTTTTTTTTTACCTTTGGTAACTTCCTGATATCTGTGACCATTCGTCGCATTCAGATAAATACGTTTAATGAGTTCCATATTGTTGAGAAGAGAATTGAAAGCCATGAAATATGGAAAACTGACTTTTCTTCCATTCTGTCCTGTCGTAACGGCCTGCAAACGTTTTTTTTTTAAATATTTCATTTAATGATCCAACAAACCGCAGCAAGTTTTATGAATGTTTCTTCAATTCTACACAATTACCGAAAGGAGATTGTCCTTGACTTCCTTCGTGAGCAGGTGACTCTTTATACTGAGCATTATATCTTGAAAATCGATAGCTGATATAAAACCAGCGCCATCTTTGTCGAATTTTTTAAAGGCCTCGGTCGCGTATTCTTCGTGAAAGTCCTGCACGAAAAAAAAAAATCCATTAGTTTTTTTTTATCAACGAATTGATAAATATTTAAACGCAGTACATAGCATGAAAAAAAAATACATGACCTTGAAGATATCTGCATCTGTGAATATTCATATTTGGACATTACGCGGAAAATAAATTTTCTGGAAAGCGTTTCGTTCTCAAATTTTCTAAGATTTTT
The DNA here is from genome assembly GCA_946863875.1 of Alloplasta piceator. NCBI lineage: Eukaryota > Metazoa > Arthropoda > Insecta > Hymenoptera > Ichneumonidae > Alloplasta > Alloplasta piceator. The sequence goes on along the minus strand of OX333078.1, from coordinate 34,468,411 downwards.
CAATTTTATTTTCAATTTTTTGTATCCTCAATGATATAAAACAGGGGAGTTATGACTGTCCAAAGATATCTTCAAGGTCATAAAATTACTGCAAATGATAAAAATGATAATTCCGATAACCGCCGCGATAAAAAAAAAACCAATTGCAAAAAAAATAATTGAAAAATGTCCGAGCCACAATCTTATGTACCTTGATGTGTTTTGCGTGGAAAAAAAAAATAAAAAAATAATACTCACGTGTAAAAATTGACTGAATTCGGCGTAACTAATGAGCCTCTTTTTGTCCTTCCCGAAATAAAGTTTAATGAAACTGCTGTCCATATTGAAAGGCATTCTTTGATGAAGAACGGTCTTTTTCATCACCTCAGCGAACTCATCTGTGGAAAATCCAAATAGTAAATGGGGAGAAAAAAAATAGGACAGGTTTTTTTTATTACTATTTTTTTTCCTTTTTTTATTTTTTTTATTTTTATTTTTTTTAAATTTATTTATTCATTTTTTTTAACCCCTTGACTGTGTGTGACACGCATAGGGGCAAAAAAAAGTCGTGCCATTTTTGTGTCATGACACGTATAGGAAAACATTTGAAAAACAACCTATTTCTACTGCATCGATTCGATTGTAATTTGGTACATTATAGTTTTTGGGGTCGCTGAATTTGAATTTGACATCAGATTTCCAAAATTCAAAATGGCGGATCCAATATGGCGGACGCAAATTCCAAAAATGATTTGATTTCGACGAAAGTGAGTACTTCATGGTTTTCGGAGTCGCTGAATTCGAATTTGAAATCAGATTTCCAATATTCAAAATGGCGGATCCAATATGGCGGACGCAAATTCCAAAAATGATTTGATTTCGACGAAAGTGAGTACTTCATGGTTTTCGGAGTCGCTGAATTCGAATTTGAAATCAGATTTCCAAAATTCAAAATGGCGGATCCAATATGGCGGACGCAAATTCCAAAAATGGTTTGATTTCGACGAAAGTGAGTACTTCATGGTTTTCGGAGTTGCTGAATTCGAATTTGAAATCAGATTTCCGAAATTCAAGATATCGGATCCAATATGGTGGACGCAAATTCGAAAAGTTGTTGGATTTTGACAAAAAATTGTATCTCTAGATGTTTATGGTCGCGAATTCGCGTCCGCCATATTGAATCCGCCATTTTGAATTTTGGAAATCTGATGTCGAATTCGAAGTCAGCGGCCCCAAAAACCTCTATACTGAGACTTTAAAGCAAATCTAGGAATTTTTTTTTCCAACACAAAAATGGCACGAAAATCTCATTTTCACCTCACTGCGAAAGGGTTAAGCTTACCAAACGCAACCATTCCATTTCCGTTAGTGTCGAACAATTGAAAGGCCGTTTTGTAAAGGGCATCCGGAACACAAAGGAGACCCTCAAACATCTGAAATTCTCCGAACGAGATGAGCCTGCATCGGATCAACATTTTTTAAAAGAAATATTGCAAAAAAATATATATGGGGCATTCCACGTCGAAGCACGCAGTCATCGGCCCTAGTTTCGGCAAAAAAAATTCATTAATTTGAAAAAAGGCCCCTCTTTACGTTTTCCCTCAATTCAATGATTTTTTAGCTCGGGCAACCCCTAAAAAATAAAACAAAAATTTCTAAAAATTTTAGGTGATATTTTGAGCCAAACGAAACCTACAATTCATTGGACATCGAAATCCGAGGGGGTCAGGCCGATGACCCCATGATTTGACGTCGAATGCCCCGTATATAAATTGCATTAAAAAAAATATATCAATTTCATAAATCTCTGTTAACCGTCTTATTTATTTCCCAATCAGACTTTTATTTTTTTTTTTTGTACAGAGAAAAAACCAATATAATTGACCCCTATTTTTTATGACAAATAAAATATTGCAAAATCAAATTTAAATTCCACAACATTTTTTCCGAGTGCTTTTGATCAAGTCGCGATAAAGTAGTTTTTTAAAAATTCAGAAACCAAAAATTCAAGAGTGTGAGGATTTAAAATTGGTCGATTCGACGTTGAACGTCCCATATAGATATTTCATACTGACCCATCTTTGTTGGTGTCGACAATGCCAGCGAGAAGAGCGACCGAGTCGGGATTAAAGTCGGTATCGGTGTAGAGGCCAAGATAACTCCGCACGAAATCCGTCGGGGTCATGAACCGTTCGCCATTCTTCTCTTGGGTTGCGTACTGGAAAATTACGCTGTTGTTTAACTTTTTGCATATCTCTATTTATAATAAAAATATCTCGTTGCCGCTGAAGAATTGAGTCATTCCGCAAAAGTTGAGTCTCCAACGAGTTGAGTAATCCCTCATAAGTTAAGTACCCCTCATAAGTTAAGTAGACCCTCACAAGTTAAGTAAACCCTTATAAATTAAGTAAACCCCATAAGTTAATTGACCTACCATGAGTAAAAAAAACTCATAAGTTAAGTGACCCCTCATAAGTTAAGTAAACCCCATAAGTTAATTAACCTCTCATAACTTTTTGCATATCTCTATTTATAATAAAAATATCTCGTTGCCGCTGAAGAATTGAGTCATTCCGCAAAAGTTGAGTCTCCAACGAGTTGAGTAATCCCTCATAAGTTAAGTAGACCCTCACAAGTTAAGTAAACCCTTATAAATTAAGTAAACCCCATAAGTCAATTGACCTACCATAAGTAAAAAAAACTCATAAGTTAAGTAACCACTCATAAGTTAAGTGACGCCCATAAGTTAAGTAATTCCTCATAAGTCAAGTAATTCCTCATAAGTTAAGTAATTCCTCATAAGTTAAGTAGCCCCTTATAAGTTAAGTAAACCCCATAAGTTAATTAACCTCTTATAAATCAAGTAACCCTTCATACGTTAAGTAACCATTCATAAAATAAGTGACCCCCATAAGTTAAGTAATTCCTCATAAGTTAAGTAATCCCTCATAAGTTAAGTGACCCCGCATAATTTAACCCTCCGTCTGTACACAGGGTCTTTTAAGGCACAAGCCAAATTTTCAAATCAAATATCTCTGGAATTAGAAAAATTGTAAAAAATTATGTATACCGTAAATGGTTAAATAAATGATCATGAATAAATGAATGGAGCATGGAAAAAAATGTTGTAAAAGCAATTCAGAATTTTTTTCAGATATTTTTTTGACGTTTTTTTCTTAGTAAAACATTAGCAGGACTTTTACGACCCATAGTACAGACGGTGTCCCAAAATTTAAGAGACAGAGGGTTAAGTACCCCTTTTAAATTAAGTACCCCTTATGTCAAGTAACCTCTCATAACTTAAGCAACGCCTCATAAATTAGTAAACTCTCGTAACTTAAATAATCTCTCATAAGTTAAGTAAACCCCATAAGTTAATTAACCTCTCATAAATCAAGTAACCCTTCATACGTTAAGTAACCCCTCATAAGTTAACTAATTCCTCATAAGTTAAGTAAACCCTCAGAAGTTAAGTAACCCCTTAAAAGTTAAGTAAACCCCATAAGTTAATCAACTTCTCATAAGTCAAGTAACCCCTCATAAGTTAAGAACTTCTCATAAGTCAAGTGACCCTTCGTAAGTTAACCCGAAACCCTCCGTCCGTACATTGGGTCTTTTACGGCACAAGCCCAATTTTCAGATCGAATATCTCTGGAATTATAAAAATTGTAAAAATTCTTGTATTCTTGTAATTCTACTCCTCATAAGTTAAGTAACTCCTTATAAGTTAAGTAACCCCTCATAAGTAAACCCTCCGTCTGTAGACTGGGTCTTTAAAGGCACAAGCCAAATTTTCAAATCGAATATCTCTGGAATTAGAAAAATTGTTAAAAAATTTCTTTATTATAAATGGTTAAATAAAAGATTGGATCATGGAAAGAAATGTTGTAAAAGTAATTCAGAATTTTTTCCGATTTTTTTTAACGTTTTTTCTTAGATAAACCATTTCCAGGACTTTTACGACCCAGAATAGAGACGGTGTCCCAAAATTTAAGTGTACCGATGGAGGATTAAGTACCCCACATAAGTTAAGTACCCCTCATAAGTTAAATAACTCCTTATAAGTTAAGTAACCCCTCATAACTCAAGTAACCCCACATAACTCAAGTAACCCCTCATAAGTCAAGTAATCCTCATAGTTTGAGTAACCCTCATAAGTCAAGTAAACCCTCACAAGTGTAGCAAGCCCTGATAAGTTAATCAACCTTTCATAAGTTAAGTAACCCCTCAGAACTTAAGTAACCCCTCATAAGTTACATGACCCCTCATAAGTTACGTGACCCCTCATAAGTCAAGTGCTCTCTCATAAATCAAGTTATCCCTTATAACTCAAGTGTAGCATGCTTGACCCCTCTTAAGTTAAGCGGTCTCTCATAAATTATCCCGATCTGGACATGTACTCAAAATCCTCACTATACATATATACATATATATATATATATATATATATATATATATATATATATATATATATATATAATCACGCCATACGCATGTGTGACCTATATTGCGCGCGTTATCTCAGCGGTGTTACAACATTACGCACACGCGCCCCAGTTTTATATGTCGCGAATCGTGGTTTCAGTCGCTGGAATTCACGCGCCCGTTGAAAAAAAAAAATACATTACCTGATTGAAGATTTCATGAAGACGCTCGCTGTTTGCTCGCTTCAGATATCCAGAACCCTGAAATAACGTTTACCATTGAGAATTGAGGAAAAAACGTTTTCATGAAAAAAACATTGATACGAATATCAGGACGAGAAAAAAAATGCCCGGGCGACGTAAAGTCGCGCGACCTTGCCCGCGCGCGCCTCGCGCGGAGAGCAAAAATTCGCTTCGAGAGAGATATTCATACACACACACACATATATATACGTGACACGAGTTCCGCTAGCGGGAGCGTAAGCGCGCACACGCGCTCACACACACACACCGACGTTTGACACACGGTCTTCTATCTTCGCTATTATATTTGCGTGTATGCATGAAAAATCATCACGTGGTCGTCTCGTGTAACGTACACACTCCCTCGAGCGCTCGGCGAGAGCCAACACGCGCGATCTTCTCTTGGCAGATAAGTATCGCCAAATTTTCTCGCTTCTAATATCCACGCGCTCGCCGCCGAAAGCAACGATAAATACTCATTTATTCGGTCATTATCATTATCATTATATGGATTCCAAAACGGAAACGCACGAGTATGCCCGAGCCGTTATTATGATTATGCTTTATATATATTTATTCGATAGGTGAGAAATCTGCCCGCGCACGTACTTTGGAGGTAGGCATTCTTTTCTCGTCGCCGTCTTTTTTTATTCCTCAAACACGAAAGAATCTTGAGATCAACAATGCGGAAGAATGACTCGGAACTCGATTAACGCGCCCGCGCGTTTGTTATTTGACTTGTAAACAAATAGTGGTTTAAAGAATGACTCTGAAATGCTCCGCTCTGAGCGGTTCCGCGCGACACGAACGCCAGAAGCAGACTGAAGTTTTCGCGGCGCTGGTGGTTCCCCCTCCCCTCCCCCCTCCTCCTGGCACAACTCGTGTTTCTCGAACGCGCATGCGCCGATTCTCGGCGCTATGTAGATTCTTTATTATTGCAAGGGAACGCGTGAATGGCGTTATCGCGGAAGTGGAAGAAATTATATCACCAAGATTGCAGTAAGGATCGTAATTGTGACATAATATTTTGCGCGTCATAGGACAAACGGAAGGAGGAGCTTTTCCCGTCCCCTTGACACGTACACATGGCAAAAAGGCTTCATGAAGCCGCCATTTTTTTTTTTTCAACCGTCAACAGCGGGCGGTCGCGCGTGTCTTGTTGAGAATTCTCTGCTAATTCCTTCATGCTAATTTTTTCTTGCAGATTACGCGTGACAATGAAGTCGACAAACACTTGTCGAGTTTATAATTTTGCGGAGAAAATATTTGTCAAACATATGAATATATATTGAGAGATAAAATGACAACTTTACGCGAATGATGAAAAAATCGATCAGCTGATCGTCAGCTGCTGCACTATTTTCGCGATATCACAATATATTTATAAGTTAATGCGATGAAATGTATATTATTATATTGAATTGAATTTATTTGATCTCTACGAGATTTTATAATGAATTTTTATTCATATGAAAAATATTTTATGTAAATTTTATCATTTGTATTTCGGAGTCAACCTCGGAAACTTTAATCCTCGATCAGCTGACTGCTCTGACAAGCGTATTTCTTGTTTTATTCCACTAATCCACTGTGCCGACGGTTGAAAGTTGAAATAAATAAAAAAGTACGATAAAACATTATTATTGTTATTATTGCGATTATCACTGATAAATATGCTTTGATTGTATGAAATAATAAAATTTAAATTTAAAAAAATGGATGTATGGGGCATTTCAGGTCAATTCGACCAGAATTTGGCTCTCCTTTTTTTCTATTTTGAAATTATTTTATTTGTGCAGAAGAAAAAAATTATAGGAAACTTAGAGAGATTTGTTTTGGAATCTGTATTTACAAACGCAAAGTTCAAAGTTTTTTCGTTCGAAATCTCACAATTTGTAATTTACAATTGAACAATTGATGAGCCTCGCATGGGAGATAATTTTTCAAAAATGAAGAAATATATTCTTTGATTCTTTTTTTCGACAGAAAAATTTAATTTCCAAATATTTCGTATAAAAGCTTCAATAATTTTTGGAATTTTTTTTTGTTAATCTCAATTTGTAATTTGTATTTAAAAAAATGCTCGGCCTCACATAAAAGATAATTGTACAAAAATGAAAAAAAAATCCTTGCTTTTTTTGTTTTCCACAACAATTTTATTTCCAGATATTAAAAAAATCGATAATTTTCGAAAATTTTTTTTTGTAATCTCGAAATTTGTGATAAAACCAAAAGTTTCAAAAACATTCACTTTTTTGGAGCTGAGAAAAAAATCGTAAACAATACTTTTTGAGCTCCCCCCCAAATCATGGTGACAAAAATCAGGGCTGATATAATCGTAAGTTAACAAATAGTGCGAATTATTAGGGAGCATCTAGGGCGAATATACAATGCAGTGACATCGGCAGTATATCGACTAATCGGGGTTCCGGTGACCTCGAAACCAACGTCCACCTTCCCGTTTGTTCTGCACTATTTTATAACCCCCCCATGCAGCGCTCTCATATACGTATATGGGGCGTTCCATCTCAAATCGGACATTTTGAAAACTTTTTTTTTTTATTTCCTCAAATTTTTTATATTCTTTAGTACCCATCAACAGACCCTTCCTGGTAAATTTTGAGATTTTTTAAATTACCCGTTCACATGATATTAAAGTTTTTAAAAATCGGTGTTTTTTCGGTTTTTTTGGTCATAACTTCTTCAATAATGATCCAAATTAAAAGTTTTTTTTTCAAAATTTTTGTTTTTTCATGGCCCTTTTAGAAAAAAATACAAGAAAAATATTCGACGTGTTTTTGAATAAGTGTTTCGAATTTTAAACTTTGAAATCGGGTTTTCAAAAGTGAGTGCATACGTTGATTTTTTTTTGAAATTTTTTTATTTTAAACTTCTATATATTCAACAACTTTTAAGACCAGTCCGGTCGTGGGCCTTCCATAAATACTATTTTTTTTCGATTTGATAGTATTTTTTTAATCATTTTGAATTAATTTTGACGCTTTTTTGTTTAAAGGTTTTTAAAATTAATAATTAATCGTTGAGTCTGTTTATGAACAAAATATGCAATCACTTTTAAAAACACGATTCAAAGTTTAAAACTCAAAAAGCTTATTAAAAAACACGTCCAATATTTTTGTCATATTTTTTTTTGGAAAGGCCATAAAAAAACAATTGTGGAAAAAAAACGTCCAATTTGGACCATTATTAAAAAAGTTAAGACCAAAAGACCGAAAAAAAGAGCGGTTTTTTTTTAAGTTTAATATCTTGTGAACGGGTGATCAAAAAAATCTCAAAATTTACCAGAAAAGGTCTTTTGATGAATACTAAAAACTATAAAAAATTTGAAGAAATAAAAAAAAATTCAAACTGTCCGATTTGGGATAGAACGCCCCATATATTGTGTCCGCATACGCGACGATCGATATATTCGCTTGGCCACGGCGAACGCCTTTATTCCGCGCACTCTTCCATTTTTCCATTTCCCAGCTTTTTGTTTTTCTCCTTTCCAAAATAACCAATATCTCTTTAATTCAATTTTCAACGGAAACAGTATTTCCAATAAGTCGCCACATTTTCTTTCTACTATTTTACGGTTTCTTTTTCAATTAGGATCGTATAGAAGCGATTTTTTTGAAACATTGAAAACATTGAAAACAACAAAGACTTACCCACCTCTTGGCCCGATGATGCTCGAACGATAAACGCGGTCTTCATTCCCCGTAACTATATGTAATATAGATATATATATATATATATAATGCACCACAAGACACTTCACGCACGTTCCCGCAAAAAAAAAACACAGCCTCTGTGTGTCAAATAAAAAAATTCGATGCCTATAAATTTAAATTTCACTGGAATTAATATCTCGAGTCTTTCCTCAGTTCTTCTTTATTTTCGATTAAAATAGGAATGACCAAATACAAGCGATTCAGAAGCGTCAAAGACACATTGCGACGGGAATAAAGCTCCCGTAGAATCGCGGCAAATACATATTTACAAGTGTACGAAAAACGCGTCAACCCTCGTCGGAGACGCTGCTATGGCTTTTCGCTCTATATATTTGCAGTGAAAATGGTAAAAAAAAACGCACACAGAGGGCGCAAGCGTGCAGGAGGGGTTTCTCGTTGGACATAGATGGCGCCAAAAGCCGGGTAAGAGGTTATACGCAGTCAGGAGACCGAAAAAACGCGATTTTTCAAGAATTTTTTCCGTAAAGACATTTTAATTTATTAACGTAAAAATTTATATACATATTTTTGTAACTTTTAACTTTATTGAGAAATGTTTCTTCTGAAATAATAATAATATTTATCGGTAAAAAAAAATATTAGTAATATATATTTATCAAAAAATAAAATATTTATCGGTAAAAAAACCCTTCGATTAATTACTAAACAAATATATTTGTAAAGCTTGTGTGAAAATTCTGAGAAATCTTGCTCACCGACTCAAAAAACGCAGTTTTGAGAAAAAAACTCGTTCAAAAGCACACTTTACATATAGTATATGGGTTTACAAATATGCTCATTACTTCGAAAATATTTGTTGGATTGACCTAAAATTTTCTGGGTATTCACTTGAATATTTGTACATTACGAAAGTAAAATAGAAAGATGGATTTTTTGAAAGCCCTAACTCCGTATAACCGTTTAAAAAACTGCTAAGATTGAAAAAGATCTACATCTTGTGCTCTATAGTACAACGAAAATTATCATTATGTAGGCATTACCGAAGGAAATCTGCATTGCTGACTGGAACCTGTATTACCTACGGGAATCTGCATTGCCGACGGGAATCTGCTTTGCCGGTAGCAATATTATACGAATTCCCTTCGCGGAAGAAAAATGAGTATAAAATTATATCTTTTTCTATTTGCTTGGATTTTATAAACACACAAACTATAAATTATTTATAATTATACTCTGCACCTAGATTACAGGAATTTTCATTTATAGTGGCAGTAAAACAAGTCAACTGAAGAAATATTGAGTTTATCTTCATTATACCGTAACAAATCTATATATAGGTCATTCCATGTCAAATCGACCAATAGTTGGAGTCGACCCCTTTCAATTTCGATGAAATTTACACAGAAGTTTTCTTTTATCATAAAACAAAGTTCTACCAAAGGAAAAAAAATTAACATTTTCTTTTTCGAAAGTTATGCAAAATTCAAAATTTCACAATTTTCTCAATTTTTTTGTTTAATATCTCGAAAATGATTATAGTTACGAAAAAATCATTCTGGGTCTGTCTCAAAGAGTATACTTGAGGCTATGAAAAAAAAATATTCTGAAAAAAATTTAGAAAAATGATGAATTTGGAGCATTTTGAATTTTTTTAAATCGTTCAAATCCACGATCAACATTAAATTTGTGACTTAATTTTTTCAAAAAATATGAATTTTTGAATTTGGTTAAACATTTTTTTCACCTCTACGTTAAGTAGAGCAGTAAAAATTTCAATTAATCTGACATAAGAATGTAAAAACATATAAACACAATTGACATTCTTATGTCATCTTCTTATGAAATTAAAAATTTGCCTGCCCAAAATGATAAAATTACATGATTGCTCAACCTTTTACTTAATTTAGAGGTAAAGAATTTTTTTTTTTTCAATTAAAAAATTCATATTTAAAAAAATAACACTATACTGAAAATTTCAGGATCTTTTAAGATTAGCTAGTACAAGGTATACTATATAACAAAAATTGAACCAAAAATTTAATGTTGATCCTCATGATTTTTTCAAATTCAAAATTCTCCAAATTCATCATTTTTCAAAATTTATTTGGGGATATTTTTTTTTCGTAGCCCCAAGTATACTCTTTAAGAAGAACCCAGAACGATTTTTTCGTAACTACAATAGTGTTCGAGATATTCAGAAAATAAATTTGAAATTTTTTAAATTTTATTCCTTCAACACAACTTCGTTTTATGACAAAAGAAAACTTCTTACCAAATTTCATCCAAATTGAAAGGGATTCCAACTATTGGTCGATTTGACATGGAATGACCCATATACAAGTATGAGAGAATGCGTCGTCTGCTACGAAGATCATTTTTATATTCCCGAAAAAAAAAATGATTGACAATCTGCACGAAATGATGCGACACAAAATACACTTTTTGGCGCCAAATTCAAAGTATCGTGACTTCATCGAAGAATAGTAAACGTGAAATAATGTTTACAATGAGAGAAATATGTTTTTTATACAGTTTCCATAATCGTTCCTAAATTTTTCTTCTTCTCTTCTCATATGACGTGTCTCGCGCGTGTGCGACGAGCGCATGCGCGGTGCGGCCTTACGTGGCATCGGCCACAGGCGGCAGCACCTTATTTTATAGAGCAGCAGCACTCGCTCACACTCGCTGTCTCGCACCTTAAAGAAATTTTTCCCTTATTTCGTGTCGTGTAAACATTTCTGGATATCAACTCTCCGTTTTTCCGTTATGATTTAAGGAATTCCCTGCTTCATCTCAACGTAAGTGCAATTGCGCGAAAATTCATAATCGCTATAATTCCCACGTCGTTCTAACTTGGAAATCCCGCGCTGAGCAGTTTTCGCCCTTTTGAGTCAAAAACGCGGACGTTGCAAAATGGCTTTCTCGCTAAACTGCGAGACGTGAATGTGACGTTTACCGCGAATATGTCGCGCGATTCGCGACAAAAATCTCGATTATTTACGCGCTGCCGCGCGACTTCCACGTCAGCAATTTCCACGACGCGAACTCACGAATTTGACAAACAAACAAAACACATATTGACCGTTACGTGGATTTTACATTGAACATCTGTATCTACTTGTCCTTGACAATTTTGTATTCGCAAAATTAATTGATTAACGAATTTTTCGAAATTTCTCCCGGTCGGTAATTTGTTATAAAAAACAACATGGCGTCGTTTTGCACTTTTTTTCAAAAGTTTTTTTTAATCTTATTCTGAACGTTTCTGTTGAGTATCGCCTTTTTAAATGTTTTTTTTTTCATTGTGAAAGTACCGAGAAAATTTTAGAGCAACAGCTGTTTTTCTTTTCTTTCAGCGTAAATCATGAATCATCACTATGCGCAGCAGCAGCCTGGCTATTACGCCGGGCAGCATGTACCGCCTCCTCACGAAGGACCGACTTCCAACGTTACGCAGAGTATGGCAAAAGGACCACCGCCGCCTCTGGCTGCTACGCCGCAGAATTATCCACCTCAGAAACTTTCGCAGGGTCCTCCGCCTATGGGAAATGTGCCACCGCCGTTAAACACACCCTATTACAACAATAACACGCAAGGTATGTAAACTTCTCTCCTTTTCGTTTTATTCATTTGTTTTCAAAGTATTTCTTCCTTATGCATATTTTTATTTTTATTCATTATATTACACCAATACTAATTACTATTACTACATTACGACTACATTACACTAATATTACTCCAATGTTGATTACTATTACAGCAATAACACACAGGATATGTAAAATTCTCTCCTTTTCGTACATCATATGTTTTCAAAGTATTCCTTCCTTATTATGCATATTTTTATTTTCATTCATTATATTGTACCAATACTTATTACTATTACTACATTACAATTACATTACACCAATATTCATTATTATTACAGTAATAACACACAGGATATGTAAAATTCTCTCCTTTTTGACGTCATATGTTTTCAAACTATTCCTCTCTTATTATTCATATTTTTATTTTCATTAATTATATTATACCAATACTTATTACTATTACTACATTACAATTACATTACACCAATATTCATTATTATTACAGTTATAACACGCAGGATATGTAAAATTCTCTCCTTTTCCTACATCATATGTTTTCAAAGTATTCCTTCCTTATTGTGCATATTTTTATTTTTATTCATTATATTATACCAATACTTATTACTATTACTACATTACAATTACATTACACCAACATTCATTAATATTACAGTAATAACACGCAGGATATGTAAAATTCTCTCGTTTTCGTACATAAAATGTGTTCAAAGTATTCCTTCCTTATTATTCATATTTTTATTTTCATTAATTATATTATACCAATACTTATTACTATTACTACATTACAATTACATTACACCAATATTCATTATTATTACAGTAATAACACGCAGGATATGTAAACTTCTCGCCTTTCATATATCATATGTTTTCAAAGTATTCCTTCCTTATTGTGCATATTTTTATTTTTATTCATTATATTATACCAATACTTATTACGATTACTACATTACAACTACATTACTCCAATATTTATTACTTTTTTAAAAGTAACACGCATTTTTCAAAGTATTCCTTTCTTATTATGCAAATTTTTCATTTTATCCATTATATTACACCAATACTCATTCCTATTACTGCATTACACCAATATTGCACCAATATTCATTGGTATTACAACAATAACATGCAGGATATGTAAATTTCTCTCCTTTTCATGTATCATATGTTTTCAAAGTATTCCTTATTTTGCATATTTTTATTCATTATATTATACCAATATTCATTACTATTACAAAAATAACACGCAGGATATGTAAACGTTTCTCCTTTTCATATATCATATATTTTCAAAGTTTTCATTCCTTATACATATTTTTATTTCTATTCATCTATCAATTTATTTCATGCTCTGTTATGTGAATTGAGTTATGCAAAAACAAGAAAATGCTGCACAACTATGAGCATTTTTGATTGTCAACAGTCATGCCTTTTTCTCGTTGAAAAATAATACTTTCTCCGAACTAGATACTTCCTCAAAAAACTCTTTCATATGGATTCTTTTATCTCAAGCTCTTTTACATACTATAAATAAATATGGAAGAACCAGAATTACATTACCTTGCAGAATTAAATTTCGATTTTACCTCGATGCAGGTAACCAACCAGGATTGCCACCGCCCGTTAGTCCAGGTATCAACGCTTCGCCTATGCTGGGAAATCAGAGCAACTTGACGAATCAAATGTCCAATATGTCGCTGGTCAATCAGCAGCAGCAGCAGCAGCAGCAACCGCTTAGACCCCAGTCTACGGTAAGTCATCATTGGGTGTCAACCCCCTAAAAAAAAAAAAGAATAACAATTATTTGTTGTTTCACCAACTTCTTCACGATGGTAGAATCTTTCCACAATCACATCCCTCGCTTTATAGTTCCTTATCATTCCACTATTATTAATTATTATCGTCATTCGAATTTAAAAACTTTTTGCCTCTTTATCATAAAGCAGCAGAGTTTTCCTCCACCCTCTGCCAATAGTAACATCGCGCCCGGAGCGCCACCAAACATAAACGGATTCAACACTCCGACCTCCGATAATAATAAGCCATTGGGTGAGTGGACCAAAAACTCAAGGAAGCAAAATTAATCTGACCAATGTAGAACAGAGGTCTCCAAACTAAGGCCCGTGGGCCAAATCCGGCCCAGTGTCATCAATCCGGCCCACGTAGAAAAAAAGAATCTTTGAAAGAATCTTAAAAAGAATCTTTGAAAGAATCACGGATAGGATCCGAACCAAGATTCTTTCAAAGAGAATCTTTGGAAAGAACTTTCAAGATTCTAAGATCCGTTTCAATTCAATTTTTTTTTTCAGATTCTTTCGAAGATTCGTTTCAAGATTCTTTTGTCGGATCGGACGGGAATCTTCCGAAGAATCTTAGAATCTTGGGAAGAATCTTTGAAAGAATCTTGAAAAAAATCTTAGAATTTTGGAAAGAATCTTTGAAAGAATCCTGAAAAGAATCTTATAATCTTGGACAGAATCGTTGAAAGAATCTTGGAAAGAATCACGAATAGGATCCGGAGTAAGATTTTTTCAAAGATTCTTTTAAAGATTCTTTCAAAGATTCTGTTTAAGATTCTTTCAAAGATTCTTCCCAATAATCTTTTGTCGGCTCGGACAAGAATCTGCCGAAGAATCTTTAGAACAATCTTCGAAATAATCTTGAATAGAATCTTAAAAAAAATCTTTCAATCTTTGGAAAAATCTTGAAAAGAATCTTGCATCGGATCCTATCCGCAAATATTTTAAAGATTCTTTCCAAGATTCTTTTAAAGATTCTTCGAATGAATCTTTACAAGAATCGTCGGAAAAAACTTGAAAAGAGTCTTTTGAATATTCTTTTACAGATTCTTCAGAAGATTCTCGTCAGATATGCGACAAAAGATTCTTTTAAAGATTCTCGTGCGAGCCGACAAAAGATTATTGGAAAAAATCTTGAAAAGGATTTTAGATAGTATCACGGATAGTTTCCGGAACAAAATTCTTTCAAAGATCATTTTCAAGATTCTTTTGAAGATCCTTTTAAAGGTTCTGCTGAAAATTCCCGTCCGATCCGACAAAAGATTTTTGCAAAAAATCTTAGAATCTTGAAAAGAATCTTAGAATCGTGGAAAGAATTTTTGAAAGAATCACGGGTAGGATCCGGAGCAAGATTCTTTTGAAGATTCTTCCCAAGATTCTAAGATTCTTTTCAAGATTCTTTCAAAGAATCTTAGAATCTTGAAATGAATCTTAGATTCTTTCAAGATTCCTGCAAATAAAAATGCCTGCAAATCTTTGAAAGATCGTCTCATCTTTGAAAGAATCTTGAAAATAATCTTAGAATGTTGAAAAGAATCTTGGAATCTTGGGAAGAATCTTAGAATCTTGGGAAGAATCTTGAAAATAATCTTTGAAAGAATCACGGATAGGATCCGGAGCAAGATTCTTTTAAAGATTCTTCCCAAGATTCTAAGATTCTTTTCAAGATTCTTCCAAAGAATCTTAAAATCTTGGACAGAATCTTAGAATCTTGAAAATAACCTTATATTCTTTCAAGATTCCTGCAAATCAAAATGCCTGCAAATCTTTGAAACAATCTTGAAAAGAATCGTCCATCTTTGAACGAATCTTGAAAAGAATCTTAGATAGAAACTTTGAAAGAATCACGGATAGGATCCAAAGTAAGCTGCTTTTAAAGATTCTTCCCAAGATTCTAAGATTCTTTTCAAGATTCTTCCGAAGAATCTTTGAAAGAATCTTCGAAATAATCTTTAAAAGGATCTTAAAAAGAATCTTACAATCTTTGGAAAAATCTTGAATAGAATCTTGCATCGGATCGTATCCGCAAATATTTTAAAGATTCTTCGAAAGAATCTTGAAAAGAATCTTCGAAAGAGTCTCTTAAATATTCTTTTACAGATTCTTCAGAAGATTTTCGTCTGATATGCGACAACAGATCCTTGTAAAAAATCTTTGAAAGAATCTGAAAAGTCTTAGAATCTTGAAAAGAATCTTAGATTCTTGGAAAGAATCTTAGACTCTTGGAAAGATTCTTTTTTCTACGTGGAAACTAATGACTTTTTGTTCTAAAATTAAAACCAAGGGTTTTGGCCCTTGGACTTACCGGAGTAATGGCCCTAAGAATGTTTGGAGACCCCCGATGTAGAATGATCATTTTCATGAATATTTTACATTTTTGTTTCAAAACAAAGACTCGGCGCAAAATGAAACTCATGGCTCGCAGCAACCGTTAATCGGACAACAGACTCGTCCAGCGATCAATCATCAAAGTCTTCCGTCGTCGCGGCAGCAAGAAAATACAGCATTCGCCAGGCATTCCGCGGATTCCGCACCGCAATTCCCACCGAATAATCAACAATTCCCCGGACAACAGCCCAACGTAACCGGGCCTCAGGTTGGTCCTCCGCATCAGTCGGGAATGGGCAATTTTGGACAAAATCCAATGGGCGTTCCGCCGACGCTTCAAGGACCTCCTCAGCAACAGCAACCGCCTCCCCCAATGGGATATCCATCACCGGGTCAACAACCGAGACCACCGACTCAGAATTTCATGAATCAGGGCCAAGGAATCGCTGGACGACCCGTTGCCGTTGGACAACAGAATATGCCGCCGCAGCATCATCAGACCCGACCGATCGGCCCGAATCAACCGAATTATCAGCAAAATATTTCCGGGCCACCTCTGCCGGGTCAACGTCAGCAATTTATGGGGGGCCCCCCGATTCCTGGTCAACCCATGGCTTCGCCCATTAATCAACCTCCCGGATTATTAAATTTGCCGGGTTATCCGCCTCAACCTCAACAACAACAACAACAACAACAACAACAACATTCTTATCAGCCTGTGAGATATTTGCTTGAAGCTGTTATTTAAAGAGATAGGATATTTAATCAGGTTAATCTATCGAAAACTCTGGAATTTGTAATTTGTAATTAGAAAGTTTTTATTACTAATTACATTTGTAATTTGTAATTAGAATTTTTTGAATTGAATTTGAATTACTACTTACATTTGTAATTTGTAATTAGAATATAATTAATTACAAAAACGCCCATCTCTGATAAGCAGACGGCAAAGACACCATTTGTGTAAAAAACGTGACGCTCGGCCGTTCCATTTGTCCGTAACGCTCTCGCGCCGAAACGCGCCCATGGAAGTTTCACTTCAAAAATTCGCCATGACTCAGGAAAACCATGAAAACATTACAATTTTTCGACAAAAAATCCTTAGAGGCCACAAAATTGAAGTTGCTATCTGAGATCAGGGTTGCAAAATTTGTAATGTAAAAGTAACGCATTATTCATTACTTTTAGAATGTGTAATGGAAAAAATTTCCATTACCCATTACAATGTAGTGTAATGGAAAAATTTTCCATTAACCATTAAAATATAGTGTGTAATGGAAAACATTTTCATTACCCATTACAATGTAGTGT
Source organism: Alloplasta piceator (assembly GCA_946863875.1). NCBI lineage: Eukaryota > Metazoa > Arthropoda > Insecta > Hymenoptera > Ichneumonidae > Alloplasta > Alloplasta piceator. The sequence continues at coordinate 34,451,021 of OX333078.1, read as the reverse complement.
GTAATGGAAAACATTTGCATTACCCATTACAATGTAGTGTGTAATGGAAAAAATTTCTATTACCCATTAGAATGTAGTGTGCAATGGAACAAATTTTCATTACCCATTACAATGCAATGTGTAATGGAAAAAATTTCCATTACCCACTACATTTTAATGGGTAATGGAAAAAAATTTCATGACCCATTACTATGTAGTGTGTAATGGAAAAAATTTACATTGCCCATTACAATGTAGTGTGTAATAGAAGAAAATGCATTACCCATTACAATGTAGTGCGTAATGGAAAAAAATTACATTACCATTACAATGCAGTGTGTAATGAAAAAAAATCCATTACCTATTACAATGTAGTGTCTAATGGAAAAAAAATGCATTACCCATTACAATGCAGTGTGTAATGGAAAAAAATTTCCATTACCCATTAAAATGTAGTGTGCAATGGAACAAATTTTCATTACCCATTACAATGTACTGTGTAATGGAAAAAAATTCCATTACCCATTAAAATGTAGTGTGTAATGGAAAAAAATTTCATTACCCATTACTATGTAGTTTGTAATGGAGAAAATTTACATTACCCATTACAATGTAGTGTAATGGAAAAATTTTTCATTACCCATTATAATGTAGTGTGTAATGGAAGAAAATTTCATGACCCATTACAATGTAGTGTGTAATAGAAAAAATTTCCATTACCCATTGTAATGTAATGTGTAATGGACAAAACTTTGATTGCAATTTTGGGAATGGAAAAATATAAATTTTAAATAAATTCTAAGTCCTAAGTCAATAAAATGTAATGCAAAATTGCAATAATTCATTCATTTATATTTTTCCATTCCCAAAATTGCAATCAAAGTTTTGTCCATTACACATTACATTGCAATGGGTAATGGAGATTTTTTCTATTACACACTACATTGTAATGGGTCATGATATAGGATCATGTAATGGGTCTACAATATAGATGCTTTTCAGAATTCAAGGTACCCAAAAATCTAAGTCCTAAGTCGATAAAATGTAATGCAAAATTGCAATAATTCATTCATTTATATTTTTCCATTCCCAAAATTGCAATCAAAGTTTTGTCCATTACACATTACATTGCAATGGGTAATGAAGATTTTTTCTATTACACACAACATTGTAATGGGTCATGAAATTTTTTTCCATTACACACTACATTATAATGAGCAATGAAAAATCTTTCCATTACACACTACATTGTAATGGGGTAATGAAAATGTTTTCCATTACACACTACATTGTAATGGGTAATGAAAATGTTTTCCATTACACACTACATTGTAATGGGTAATGTAAATGTTTTCCACTACCAACTACATTGTAATGGGTAATGTAAATGTTTTCCATTACACACTACTTTGCAATGGGTAATGAAAATATGCATTACAAGAAGTAATGCATTACTCGCAACCCTGTCTGCAGATGATGAATCCTAACTTGTATCTCGTGAATTGATGTACCTCATTGTCTCTTCAGGATCCGTACGCCGGACAGCGAGGTCCCTATCCAGGCTCGATGATGCCCGGTGGTCAGATGCCGCAACAGCCTCAGTTGCAACAGCAGCAGCAGCAACCTCGTCGTTTGGATCCGGATCAGATGCCAAGTCCGATTCAAGTGATGCAGGATGATGAGCGTAATCGCGGCGGTGTCTTCGTCACGAATCAAAAGGGTCTGGTCCCGCCTCTGGTGACCACTAAATACACGACTCAGGATCAGGGAAATTCGTCACCGAGATTCATCAGATCAACGATGTACACAGTTCCGACGAGCAACGACATAATGAAGCAAACGGGTGTGCCATTCGGTCTGATCGTCAGTCCAATGGCTCAAGTCGTGGATGGCGAATACGAGCCCCCGATAGTGGACATGGGCGAGATCGGACCGGTCCGTTGCATCCGTTGTAAATCTTACATGAGTCCATTCATGCAATTCATCGACGCTGGACGACGCTTTCAGTGCATGTTCTGCAAAGCAACGACCGACGTTCCCCAAGAATATTTCCAGCATCTGGATCACACGGGGCAGCGAATGGATCGTTACGAGAGACCCGAATTGATGCTCGGTACTTACGAATACACGGCAACGACGGATTATTGTAGAAACAACACACTGCCGAAACCACCGGCGATAATATTCGTCATCGACGTCTCTTACAATACCGTTAAATCCGGTCTCGTCAATCTCATCTGCTCCGAAATGAAGAGGATCATTGGAAATTTACCGGTCGACGCTTTTCAATCGCGCACCGGAATGAAAGTTGGATTCATCACTTACAACAATACCGTGCATTTTTACAATGTCAATGCTTGCTTGACACAACCGCAGATGATGGTCGTCGGTGACGTTCAGGATGTTTTCATGCCCCTTCTCGATGGTTTTCTTTGCGATCCCGAGGAAAGCGAAGCCGTTATCGATTCACTCATGACACAGATTCCGGCAATGTTTGCCGATACCCGAGAAACCGAAACGATACTCGCACCGGCTATTCAAGCCGGTCTTGAAGCTCTGAAGGTGATTTTTTTTTCTTCCACCATTGATTTTTTTCTCTCTCGGAATGGTTGAAACAGTGATCGGCAAAAAAAAAATTTTAGATTTCTGATTAATCGTTGGTTAGAAAATTAATATTATCGTCGATTATTTTTTTTTTTTAGGTATGTCGATGATCGGTTATTTAAAGACCAATGCTACGAATTATTTGGACATTGAATATGTGTATTCTTTGAATCATTCATTATTAGAAATATCCATAGTTCACATAGCTTCCTTTAACACATTTTTGGCTTCCTCACAAAGGAAGCTTTGTTAACCATTGAAAAATATTAGTAATCGATGTGCAAATTCGATAGATTTTCCCCAAATTTGATAGCGAATAACATTGATAGCTATACTGGCTCTTCACAAAATTTCATTGCAATATCTAAAAAATTTCAAAAGTTACAGCGTTTACGCTTCTTTTATAAAAATTAGAAATTTGATAAAAATTTAATCATTCGATCGATTTTCGCCAAATTTAATAACGAACATCCTCGATAGCTATATTAGCTCTGTGCAAAGGTTCAGTGCAATATCTTAAAAATTGCACAAGTCGGAGCGTTTACGCTATTTTTCAAAAAATTAAAAATTTCATAAAATTTTAATCCCTCGATGGATTTTTGCCAAATTTAATAGCGAACAACCTCGATAGCTACATTAGCTCTGTGCAAAGTTTCAGTGCAATATCTTAAAAAATGCACAAGTCAGAGCGTTTACGCTATTTTTCAAAAAAATTAAAAATTTCATAAAATTTTAATCCCTCGATGGATTTTTGCCAAATTTAATAGCGAACAACCTCGATAGCTATATTAGCTCTGTGCAAAGTTTCAGTGCAATATCTTAAAAATTGCACAAGTCGGAGCGTTTACGCTATTTTTCAAAAAATTAAAAATTTCATAAAATTTTAATCCCTTGATGGATTTTTGCCAAATTTAATAGCGAACAACCTCGATAGCTATATTAGCTCTGTGCAAAGTTTCAGTGCAATATCTTAAAAATTGCACAAGTCGGAGCGTTTACGCTATTTTTCAAAAAATTAAAAATTTCATAAAATTTTAATCCTTCGATGGATTTTTGCCAAATTTAATAGCGAACAACCTCGATAGCTACATTAGCTCTGTGCAAAGTTTCAGTGCAATATCTTAAAAAATGCACAAGTCAGAGCGTTTACGCTATTTTTCAAAAAAATTAAAAATTTCATAAAATTTTAATCCCTCGGTGGATTTTTGCCAAATTTAATAGCGAACAACCTCGATAGCTATATTAGCTCTGTGCAAAGTTTCAGTACAATATCTTTAAAATTGCACAAGTTAGAGCGTTTAGGCTATTTTTCAAAAAATTCAAAATTTCATAAAATTTTAATCCCTCGATGAATTTTCGCCAAATTCTATACTAGACAACCTTAATAGCTATACTTATTCTCTACAAAGTTTGAGTGCAATATCTTGAAAATTGCAGAGGTTAGAGCGTTTGCGCCATTCTTGCAAAAACGAAAAAAGTCGATAAAATTTGAACACCCGTTATAATTAAAACAACATTTTTTTCATAATGAAGAGCAATTCGTGCTTGACAAGTGTGCCAAATTTTAGCTCGATATCTCGAAGCGTTTTCGAGTTATTAATTATTTACATCTGAAACTCAGGATACACACACACACACACACACACACATCCATCCGGACATTTTTTCTAAATATGATTTCTCGATGTTTTAGGACATTTTGAACATATTGGCATAAAAATCGCGAAAAATTTCTTTTTCACGAAAACAAAGCTTCCTTTATGAGGAAGCAAAATTAGTAATCGTATTCTTTAAAATACTTATCATTAAATTAATTGGTAATTGAATTATTTTAATTACTAGTTATTAGAATAATTTATAATTGAATTCTGTCAATTATTGATCATTTGAATAATTAGTAACGTATATTTCTAAATCACTAATTATTCAAGTAATTAGTAATTGAACTATTTCAATTACCAATTATTTGAATCATTAATAATTTAGATATATAAATTATTCATTATTTGAGTAATTAGCAATTTCATCATATTAATTATCAATTTTCGGAGTAATTAATTTCAAGCTTTTTGTATTTGGATCGGGATCTTCCGTCTTTCAGGGTCAGCATGTTTCGAGCCATAAAAAACGAAAATTTAGAAAAAACACTTAATTTCGACCATTATTAAAGACGTTATGACCAAAAAATTGAAAAACGAGCGGTTTTTTTCAAATTTAATATCTCATGAACAGGTAATCAAAAAAATCTGAATCTTCACAGGAAGGGTCTTTTGATGGGTACTACAAAATATAAAAAAATTGAGGAAATAATTTTTTTTTTCAATTGTCCGATTTGGGATGGAACGCCCCATATATACTTTAATACCTTAAATGAATGATAATTCAATTTTATTTTTAAATGATGATATACTTTATATCAGAGTTGGGCAAAGTACTTCCAAGTACTTCAAGTATCAAGTTCCGGTGGTACTTGAAGTACTAAGTACTTGTTACTTGCAAGTACTCGTCAAAACGAGTACCTGAAGTACAAGTACTTGAAAAAATCAAGTACCAGTATCAAGTACTTTTCTAGTTTTCGGGTACGTCCCGTAAATTCTGGTACTTGGGTAATTCCATGTCAAATCGACCAAGAGTTGGAATCGACCACTTTCAATTTCGATTAAATTTGGTCAGAAGTTTTGTTTTATCATAAAACCACGTTCTACCAAGGAAAATAAAATAATTTAAGTTAACCATTTTTCAATTTTTTTTTCTAAATATCATGAAAACTTTGATAGTTATGAAAAATCGTTTGTTTCGTCGTGAAGAGTATACTTAGGGCTACGAAAAAAAAATATTCCGACAAAAAATTTTGAAAAATGATTAATTGGATTAAAAATTTGTTTAAATCGTGTAATTCCACAATTAACATCGAATTTTTTGTTCCATTTTTTAAATATAATACCTTGTACTGATTTGAAAAGATCCTGAAAGATTTTCAGAAAGATATTTTTTTTTTTTCAAAAATATGAATTTTTTTAAGTCGAGCAATCATGTAATTTTGTAATTTTCAGCAGTTAAAATTACACGACTGATCAACTTCACTTAACTTAAAGGCAAAGACAAAGTTTTACCAAAATTCAAAAATTCATATTTTTGAAACAAAAAAAGCACATTTCTGAAATTTTCCGGATCTTTTAATATCAATACAAGGTGTTATATAAAAAAAATAAAACCAAAAATTTAATGTTGATCTTGGATTTTCACGATTTTGAAAAATTTTCCAAATCATTTTTCAAAAATTTGTTTCGGAATATTTTTTTTGTAGCCCCAAGTATACTCTTTAAGACGAACCCGGAACGATTTTTTCGTAACTATAATAGTTTTCGAAATATTTAAAAAATAAACTTGAAAAAATGGTGAAATTTTGGATTTTCGAAAACAAAATTTAATTTCTTTCCTTCGTTAGAACTTTGTTTTGTGATAAAAGAAAACTCCTGACCAAATTTCATCGAAATTGAAAGGGGTCGATTTCAAATATTGGTCGATTTAACATGGAATGACCCATATTCAAAGGTTTCGCACATGCAACCATCAGCAAGACACATTCATAGGTACTTGATACTTGTACTTGAAAAAAGTACTTCAAGTACAGAAAAGTACTTGAAATTTTCAAGTACGGTACTTCAAGTACATGAAGTACTTGAAAAATTTAAGTACAATACTTGAAGTACTTTTGAAGTACTTTGTACTTGCAAGTACTGTACTTCAAGTACCTGCAAGTACTGTACTTCAAGTACCTGCAAGTACCGAGTACTTTCAAGTACTGCCCAGCTCTGCTTTATATCTTTACAATAGTCTTTCTCATCTGCTCAACGTCTTGACTAAATGCTATCGAAATTTTTACTCCCAGGCTTCCGATCGTCCTGGAAAACTGATGGTATTTCACTCGTCTCTGCCGATAGCCGAAGCTCCGGGAAAATTGAAGAATCGCGACGATCGCAAAGTGCTCGGAACGGAAAAAGAGAAGACAGTTCTAGGTTTGCAATTCTCTTGACGATTTTTCTTTCGAAAATTACACAATTGTGATGATAATCTTGATACCGATTTAAATTGCAGCACCGCAAACGAACATTTATAACAATCTTGGACAGGAATGCGTTTCCGTTGGATGCAGCGTTGATCTCTTTGTCTTCAACAATTCGTACGTCGATATTGCGACGATCGGGCAAATTTGTCGATTGACGGGAGGCGAGGTTTACAAATACACGTATTTCCAGGTAATTTTCGATAACCACGTCGTTTTTTAGCAATATCGAAAATATTCGAACTTTTCCCTCCGCACAGATTTGATGATTGCACAAAGAATATTTTCGGTATTGCTAAAAAAATTTAAAAAAAAAACGGATTTTCGAACCATCCTTGTAGTCACCAGAGTGGTAAATAATGCATTACTTTGATAATGCATTACTGTATTTATTACCCATTACACTGCATAATGTGAAATGGATAAGTGTACCATTACAAAATACAAAAGTAATGTGTAATGGATGCGTGTTCCATCACAAATACATAAAGTAATGTGTAATGAATGCATGTCCCATTACAAATAAAAAAATTAATGTGTAATGGATGCATGTGCCATTACAAATAAAAAAAGTAATGTGTAATGGATGCATGTCCCATTACGAATAAAAAAAAGTAATGTGTAATTGATGCATGTTCCATTAAAAATAAAATAGTAATGTGTAATGTATGCATGTTCCATTACAAATAAGAAAGTAATGTGTAATGGATGCATGTCCCATTACAAATAAAAAAGTAATGTGTAATGGATGCATGTCCCATTACAAATAAAAATAGTAATGTGTAATGGATGCATGTGCCATTACAAATAAAAAAAAGTAATGTGTAATGGAATGGTACATGCATGAATTACACATTACTTTTTTATTTGTAATGGGACACGCATCCATTACACATTACTTTTTATTTGTAATGGAACACGCATCCATGACACATTACTTTTTTTTATTTGTAATGGCACATGCATCCATTACACATTACTTTTTTATTTGTAATGGAACACGCATCCATTATTCATTACTTTTTTATTTGTAATGGAACACGCATCCATTACACATAACCTTTTTATTTGTAATGGCACATGCATCCATTATACATTATTTTTTTTATTTGTAATGGGACATGCATCCATTACACATTACTTTTTTTATTTGTAAAGGAACATGCATACATTACACATTACTTTTTTATTTGCAATAGAACACGCATCCATTACACATTACTTTTTTTATTTGTAATGGCACATGCATCCATTATACATTGCTTATTTTATTTGCATTGGCACATGCATCCATTACACATTACTTTTTTTTATTCGTAATGGCACATGCATCCATTACGAATTACTTTTTTTATTTGTCATCGAACATGCATAGATTACACATTACTTTTTTTATTTGTCATCGAACATGCATAGATTACACATTACTTTTTTTTATTTGTAATGGCACATGCATCCATTACGAATTACTTTTTTATTTGTAATGGGACATGCATCCATTACACATTACTTTTTTATTTATAATGGAACACGCATCCACTACACATTACTTTTTTATTTGTAATGGAACACGCATCCATTACACATTACTTTTTTTTATTTGTAATGGCACATGTATCCATTACACATTACTTTTTTATTTGTAATGGCACATCCATCCATTACACATTACTTTTTTATTTGTAATGGCACATGCATCCATTACACATTACTTTTTTATTTGTAATGTAACACGCATTCATTACACATTACTTTTTTTAAATTTGTAATGGCACATGCATCCATTACACATTACTATTTTCATTTGTAATGGAACATGCATGCATTATACATTACTTTTTTATTTGTAATGGAACATCCATCCATTACACATTACTTTTGTAATTTGTAATGGAATACTTGCCCAATACACATTGTTTAAAGTAATGGGTAACGCATTACTTTTACATTACTATTTTCACAACTCTGGTAGTCACAATGAGGCTCGGGGAGAAAATTGGAATTGAATTTAATTTGAGTTTCATATTCAAAGGCCGATATCGACGGTGAGAGACTCATAACGGACATCGTCAACAATATAAGCAGACCGATCGCGTTCGACGCTGTTATGCGCGTTCGGACCTCGACCGGGGTCAGGGCGACAGATTTTTATGGACACTTCTTCATGTCGAATACAACGGACATGGAACTCGCGAGTATCGACTGTAACAAAGCAGTCGCGATCGAGATCAAACACGATGACAAGCTCACCGACGAAGAAGGCGTTTACATACAAGCAGCTTTGCTCTATACTTCTTGCGGCGGTGTCAGAAGATTGCGCATTATCAATCTCAGTCTTCGTACATCCTCGCAAATGGCCGAATTGTACAGAGCCTGCGACCTCGATGCCGTTATTAATTTCTTCTCCAAACAGAGTGAGTTGAAAATTTATTTTCGATGGTTGCATTATATTGACCTTATTTTTTTATTTCAAATTCACGCCTCCAATCAAAAATCGCTTTTACATATTTTTCATCGAAAAATATCCCGTAAGAAATATTTTGGAATGAAAAAAGCGATAAATTTAAAGCTTGGATGCTCAAAGTGATCTGTGAATCTTTTTTTGGACAGCTAGATCGCTCATGAAGTTTTTTTTTACAAAAAATATATCCTAGGATCGATACTTTGATATTGAAAAATATATCTTTGGACGAAAACGTTGAAATTAAAATTATTTTACGGTTACAATTTTAAAATAGGGAAAATCGTCAATATATTGCAACATTAATGGGGCTCGTTTGTTATATCTGTAATTGAATTGAATTTTTTTTTCAGGTGTTTTCAAGATGATTGAATCCTCGCCGAAAAATATCAAAGACGGTCTTATCGCAAGATGCGCGACGATATTAGCGACATACAGAAAACATTGTGCCTCGCCAACGAGCGCCGGTCAACTGATATTACCAGAATGCATGAAATTATTGCCACTTTACGTAAATTGCTTGCTCAAGAGCGACGCCATTTCGGGCGGTGAGTTTATTTAATCGATTTTTCAAATTCATCGATTATAAAATCGAGTATTTCTCGCGCCCTCTGTTTTCTTCATTCCTTCTGTCTTCTTAATTCTTGTTTTCTTCTTCGTTTCGCCTAATTTGCTTCATTGTTGAATTTAGAGCTGGGCAGTACTTGAAAGTACTCGGTACTTGCAAGTACTTGAAAGTACTCGGTACTTGCAAGTACTTGAAGTACAGTACTTGAAAGTACTCGGTACTTGCAAGTACTTGAAGTACAGTACTTGAAAGTACTCGGTACTTGCAAGTACTTGAAGTACAGTACTTGAAAGTACTCGGTACTTGCAAGTACTTGAAGTACAGTACTTGAAAGTACTCGGTACTTGCAAGTACTTGAAAGTACTCGGTACTTGCAAGTACTTGAAGTACAGTACTTGAAAGTACTCGGTACTTGCAAGTACTTGAAGTACAGTACTTGAAAGTACTCGGTACTTGCAAGTACTTGAAAGTACTCGGTACTTGCAAGTACTTTTTTTAAAGTAATTTTGTAATTTTGAGCAGTCAAAATTACATGATTGATCAACTTCACTTAACTGAGATCCTGAAATTTTCGGAAGTGTGTTTTTTTTGTTTCAAAAATATGAATTTTTTTAAAGTTGAGCAATCATGTAATTTTGTAATTTGGAGCAGACAAAATCACATGATTGATCAACTTCACTTAACTTAACTTAACTTAGGTAAAAAACCTTTCTGAAAATTTCAGGATCTAAGTTAAGTGACGTTGATCAATCATGTAATTTTGACTGCTCAAAATTACAAAATTACACGACTGCTCAACTTGAAAAAAATCATATTTTTGAAACAAAAATAAACACCTTTCTGAAAATTTCAGGATCTTTGAAAATCAGTACAAGGTATTATATTAAAAAAATTGAACAAAAAATTTGATGTTAATTGTGGATTTTCACGATTTTAAAAAAATTCAAAATTCTCCGAATTCATCATTTTTCAAAAAATTTTGTCGGAATATTTTTTTTTTCGTAACCCCAAGTATACTCTTCAAGACGAAACAAACGATTTTTCATAACTATCATAGTTTTCGAGATATTTAGAAAAAAAAAATTGAAAAATGGTTAAATCTTGAATTTTGTATAACTTTTGTAAAAAAAAAAATTAATTTTTTTTCCTTGGTAGAACTTGGTTTTATGATAAAACAAAACTTCTGACTAAATTTCATCGAAATTCAAAGTGGTCGATTCCAACCCTTGGTCGATTTGACATGGAATAACCCAAGTACCGGAATTTACGAGACGTGGCTGAAAACTTGAAAAGTAACTTGATACTCGATACTTGATTTTTTCAAGTACTTGTACTTCAAGTACCTACGGTACTTTGTACTTGATACTTGAAGTACTTTCCAGTACTTTGCCCAACTCTGGTTGAATTAAGGGGGTCGAGTCAGCGTCAAAACGGCGATTTTTAATAATAAATTATAATTTTTGTAGAATACTTACAAATATGATGTTATGTCCACCTTTTGAGGTTCCAAATGAACAATTTTTTGGGACTAGTTAGAACCCTTAAGGTGCACCGGTGTCCTAAAAAGCCTAGTTTTGAGTTTTTACACTCTGCGCATGATTCAGAATGAACCGCTGGATGGATTTTGTTCTACGGCGTCTCATTTCTTTCGTAACGCTGTTTCCCACGGGATGAACGCGGCACATTTCGTTTTTTGCCCTTTATTTCAGAGTTGCAGGCCAGTTTTGAAATTGGTAGCCTATTTAGAACTTTCCAGGCATTGTCCTGGTCACAATTTTGACTTGAATCAAAATGTGCCGCGTTCATCCCGAGGGAAAAAGCGTTACGAAGGAAACGAGATGTCATAGAACAAAATCCGTGTAGCAGTTCTTTCTGAATCATGCGCAGAGTGTAAAAACTCAAAACCAGGTTTTTCAGGACACCGGTGCACCTCAAGGATTTTAACTAGTCCCAAAAAATTGTTCATTCGGTACCTCAAGTGGTGGATGATACATCATATTTGTAGGCATTCTACAAAAATTATAAATTATAATTCAAAATCGTGGTTTTGACGCCGACTCGACCCCCTTAAGGCGAGGCTAAATACCGACATTATTTCTGAAGTCCTATATTATCGACTCCAAATCGCTGTCCAAACTTTTTCCAATACCGGTGGATGAATATCAATTAAATTTATGAATGAATGATGAATGAATTGCAAAATGCAAACGGGAGACATAAATCAACGTTTTCGTTACTTGCCACTGACTTGTCAGACAGTTTGGATAGGATCTGATGAGAATAATATTTATATCATGAGAATTCCACATGGGGCTGCCCTCTTTCGGATTTCTGTGAATTTGATTTTGCCATTTTGTTTTTCGATAATACACTAAATTTATCAACATTTATCTCGTGATTTGGATTCCAAACTTACGTCGCGGTTTTTTTCATAAAATAATGTCGAAGACGTATCGATATTCGTACTTTAGTGTTCGTCATGGAGCCCCACTCTTGGTTTTAGCCGAAATTCAGTAGAAACATTATAATTTGATATTTTCAATTACAGATTCCTGATGATAATCAGATCTGTAATTTTTTTTTTTTATTTCGAATAAATTTTAGTGGGGCTCCATTTGTGCCATAATTCTGATGTTACTGTCAAAATTTTATTGATTTCCATCCATTCGTGCCAGAGCAAGTTTGGAATCCATTTTCGAGGTGTAAATGTCGGTATTTAGCCTCCCCTTAAGAGGAGGCTAAATACCGACACTACGCTTCGAAATCGCCATCCAAATTTGCTCTCATACGAATGAATGGAATTCAATAAAATTTTAACAGCATAATCGGAATTATGGCACAAATGGAGACTCACTAAAATTTTTTTGAAAAATCAAAAGAAAAATTATAGATCCGATTACCATCAGGAATCTGTAATTGAAAATCTTGAATTATGAGACTTTTTACTGTATTTCGTCTAAACTAAGAGTGAGGCTCCATGAAGAACGCCAAGACACAAATATCAAGACGTTTTCGACATTATTTTATGGAAAAGACACATCGTAAGTTTGGATGGCGCATAAGGAGATAAATATCGATAAATTGTAGTTTTATCGAAACACGAAATGGCGAAATCTAGTTTACAAACGTGCGAGGGAGGGCAGCACCATGGATTCTGATGAGTAACCTAATATGTTTGAGGCTCCAATGAATTCGTTGGAGTTAGTTGTGACGCGTTTTAGCCCCTTAATTATCGATTAATTGTTAATTAACTTATCCTCCTCTGAATTTTCAAAATCTAATAAATTTTCATTTACGGTTTTGGGAGAAAGACTGGACGACGGTGATAAGTCGATAATGTAGGGATTGAACGAAAATGGTATTTAGCCTCCTCTTGAGAAGATAATGTTTAAATAATCGAAAATAATGTTTCAGGTGCTGATATGACGATCGACGATCGCTCGTACGTGATGCAAGCCGTCGCGACAATGCCTCTCTACACCTCGGTCATTTATTTCTATCCTCGATTACTGCCACTTCACGATATCGACCCACAGGACACGGAACTTCCGCAACAGCTGCGATGCTCCTTTGACAAATTCATGGACGACGGAGCTTATCTCTTGGGTATGAAATAAATCTCAAAGATTTATGCCTCATTAAAAAAAAAAGGCTTTTCTTAATGACAAAACAAGAAAAATCTTCCAAATGATAAATTTGCGGATGGATTTTTCTTCCCGTCTCTTTTGGGTAAGAGATAAATAGCAAAGATTATTAAAAAATACTCTCTTCATAGAAGCTTTTTCTATGAGAAACAAGTTATATAAATTAAAAATTGTTTGTGGGTATTTTAAGTATACAATTTTTTCATTTCAATAAATTAAAAAATTAAATGAATCAGATGAATTAAATAAATTAAATGAATTAAAAAAACAAAAAAAATGATGAATTAAAAATTTTATGGTATTTGTGCGACAAAATTTTACTTTTTTGTGCGACAAGTTTTCTCTACGAAGATTTAAAAATTTTGGAATCTTCACTTTTTTATCATCTCTTCATCTTTTGTTTTCCATTTTCACAGAAAATGGAATACACATGTTCCTCTGGCTGGGACTGGGCCTATCGTCGGAATGGGTCAATCAGGTATTCGGGGTGATGCTCGTCGATACGGATCGCACGACTCTGCCCGTCCTCGATACTCCACTCAACAAACGCATCCGAGACATCGTCACGAGAGTTCGTGCCGAGAGACACCATTGCATGAGGGTATAACAAAATATTCGCCACAGCGTCAAGAGCAAATAAAAAACAGTTTTAAAAAAAAGAAAGAGATTCAAGAATATTCCAAAAAGTCGAAAAAGCATTGTTAGCAACAGAGTTGTACATAATGCATTATTTTGATAATACATTAATGTTTTCATTACGCATTACACTGGATAATGTGAAATGGACAAGTTTACCATTGCAAAATACAAGAGTAATGTGTAATGAATGCGTGTTCCATTACAAAAAAAAGTAATGTGTAATGGATGCATGTGTCATTACAAATAAAAAAAAATAACGTGTAATAAATGAGTGCTCCATTACAAATTACAATTGAAAAAAAGTAATAGGTAGTGGGGAATATTCCATTACAAATTAGTGTGTTTCTACGACAATTTTGGAGCAAGTACTATTTTCCTCAAAGTCTATTAATTTTTCAATGAAAATAATTTTTGTGTATCAAGTTTTTGTTAACTTAACTATTTTGGTGGTAAATGTATGAACAGTTATTTTTTGAAGTAATTTTTTACTCCATTTTTGTAAAAGTTACATTCAAGAAAAACTTGGAGGTGTCAGTATATATTAACTTAATATACACTGATACCTATAAACAGTTATTTTTTGGAGTAATTTTTACGCCATTGTTGTAAAAATCACAATTCAAGAGTGGAGTAAAAATTACTCCAAAAAATCACTGTTCATACATTTACCACTACGATAGTAAAGTTAACAAAAACTGGATACCCACAAATTATTTTCATTGAAAAATTGTCGTAGAAACACATTAATTTTTAATGGAATATTCTCCACTACAAATTACTTTGTTTCAATTGTAATTTGTAATGGAGCACTAATTCATTACACGTTATTTTTTTCATTTGTAATGGCACATGCAATTACACATTACTTTTATTATTTGTAATGGCACATGCATACATTACACATTACTTTTTTTATTTGTAATGCAACACGCATCCATTGCACATTACTATTTTCATTTGTAATGGAACATTCATTTATTACACGTTACTTTTGTAATTTGTAACGGAAAACTTATCCAATACACATTGTTTAAAGTAATGGGTAATGCATTACTTTTACATTACTATTTTCACGACTCTGAATGGATGCATGTGCCATTACAAGTAAAAAAAGTAATGTGTAATGGACGAGTGCTCCATTACAAATTACAATTGAAAAAAAAGTAATTGGTAGTGGAGAATATTCCATTACAAATTAGTGTGTTTCTACGACAATTTGGAGCAGGAACTATTTTGCTCAAAGGTAAGTCTTAATTTTTCAATCAAAATAATTTGTGTGGATCAAGTTTTTGGTTAAGGTTACTATTTTAGTAGTAAATGTATGAACAGTTATTTTTTGGAGTAATTTTTACTCCAATGTTGTAAAAATTACAATTCAAGAATGGAGTAAAAATTACTCCAAAAAATCGCTGTCCATACATTTACCACTACGATAGCTAAGTTAACCCACGAATTATTTTCATAAAAAAATTAATAGACTTACCTTTAAACAAAATAATACCTGCGCCAAATTGTCGTAGAAAAACACTAATTTGTAATGGAATATTCTCCACTACAAGTTGTTTTTTTTTCCAATTGTAATTTGTAATGGAGCATTCATTCATTACACGTTATTTTTATTATTTGTAATCGAACATGCATACATTACACATTATTATATTTGTAATGGAACATTCATTCATTACACGTTAATTTTGTAATTTGTAATGGAAAACTTATCCAATAGACATTGTTTAAAGTAATGAGTAATGCATTAGTTTTACATGCATACATTACACATTACTTTTTATATTTGTAATGGAACATTCATATATTGTACGTTACTTTTGTAATTTGTAACGGAAAACTTGTCCAATAGACATTGTTTAAAGTAATGGGTAATGCATTACTTTTACATTACTATTTTCACAACTCTGGTTAGCAACAAATATCTGGATGGGTTGCTTGAAATATGTCCTGAAATTTTACACATCAGAATTATCTCTCATATTTGCTATAATTTTTACAATAGTTTATCGAGAGGTTGCAATTTTTGTAGAATCACGAATCTTTCGAAAAAGGGACATGATTCTTTTAGAAATCTTGCGATTTCGCATTTAACAAACTTACACCGATAGTCCAACGGATACTAACAATTTGTTCACTATTAATTTGAGAATCCCGCAGAATTATCAAAGCCACTGATTGAAAATTTTAATTTTCAAAATTTTATAGGAAAAACGCCAAAAATGCCCAAGAAGTCAAATTTTTTTTTCAAAACGATATTCGAATATCACATTTCCATTTATTTTTACAGTTAACGATCGTTCGTCAACGTGAGAAGCTCGAAATGGTTCTGCGACACTTTTTGGTCGAGGATCGAGGAAACGACAGCAGCCCGAGCTACGTTGATTTCCTTTGCCACATGCACAAAGAGATAAAGACACTGCTTAGTCAATGAAAGAAATCTTGAAAAAAGAAACAGAGGAAAATTTACGCGGGACAAAGAATGGAGACACCTGTTTTTGGGTAGACTCGTGGATTGGCGCCATGAATGAAACTCAAGAAAAAATTGGAGTAGATTTATGTATATGCATATAAATATATATATATAAATTGTTACGGACGACGGTGAAAGAAAAAAAATAATATCGAAGATAACGGAAGTGTCGCGAAAAGCAAAAATCCACACACTTCTGCACACATGAATAATACACCAAGAATCGCGAAATAATTGTAAACGGTAAAGGAGATGATGATGAATTGTATAATTATAAACAATATTATTTTACTTAGTCCTTTGTTATTGCTATGTTATGTGCTAAATTAAAAGATAAAAACAACAACAAAAAAACAATAAAAGGGCGAAACGAGCGATATGTATTAAGGATATGAAAATGGGCGAAGAAAGAAGAATCGAGAAAAACGGTAAACTAACGAACATTATAAATTTTTACATAAAAAATGTACCATTGTACGTGAAAGATTTGATTCCCCACTGTTTATGTTTTCAATTTTAATCTTATCTCTAAACGACGATTACTAATTTCTTTTTTTCGGATACTTCGATTCGTGCATTTTATGCTTTTTTTTGTCGTATTTCTCATAAAAATCGGACATTTTAAGCGTAATAGGGTTTTATGTTTACCATAAGAGCTCTTATCGACGATCATGACACAAACGGAACGAGCTTTTTCGGTCATAATTTTACGTTAATGGCAAACGATTGTTTCGCATTTTAAGCTTTTATTACTGTTTGCACGCGGATTCGTACTTTACGACTTGATCATTTTTCTCGTTATTTTCACTGCAAACATTTTCAGCCAATTGCCCGATTCCAAAACACCGCGCTTTTTTCAACTGACGGTCCCTTAAAAAAAATGTGCGGGTAATGAGAGTCAAGTTGCCGATTTCTGCCGCTAGCGAGTGCAACAATCTCCAATTGCCAATGTGCGGGTAATGAGAGTCAAGAAGTTGCCGATTTTTGCCGCTAGGGGCACGAAAGCGCCGACAGGAGGAATCACGCGACTGCGCATGAGTGGATATAATTTAAACCCTAACTCCAGATTCAAAATAGTACGAATGTTTGAAAACAAAATAGATGCATAACTATACCGTAAAAAAATATTTTTTTAATTATTCAGAGAGACAAACTAATTTGTCAACATATAATCTTAGAATATAGCAGGAAATTGAAGTTACGAAATAGCTTATGAACGGAAATTTATACGTTATAATATTTTTAAGATTAGTACAATAGAATCACTGGTTAGCAAAAATAACGACTCGATTGTGAAAACTTCTGAGCCGTTGATTCCTGTAGCGACCGACTTTCGTGATGCAATCTTATTTTGTTATATTTGGTTAAAATTTTTCCAATCAACTCATTTTCTATGATTGTTTGTAATCAACTTTGCTTCTTCAGATTTTTTGTCAAATCCTGCATAGCTTTTATTTTTTTACCCATTCGGTGTACTTTCTGTTTCAAAAGTTTGATTTCCTGTTTGCTGTATCTCATGTAACTGTTAACGATGTGGTAGGCCTCGTCAGAAATGAAATCTTCACAGCGTACATCCCCAATATATCGAATAGTCCTTACTCGAGCACGTTTTTCGGTGGTTCTGTCTGCAGAATCGTCTTGTCTGAAAGAATACGTTATTTGATCAATAACTAAAGAAGCAGTGATTATTATGAATAAATAATTGTACAGTACCTTTCAAGAAGTATTGAACTTTCGTCTTCTGACTGATCGTCTGCTTGCTCACTGCAAAATAAAAAATATGCGTTAGTATCAAGCAGATTAGTGAAAATAATAATTTCAAAGTAATGCATTACCCATCACTTTAAACAATGTATATTGGATAAGTTTTCCGTTACAAATTACAAAAGTAACGTGTAATGAATGAATATTCCATTACAAATGACAATAGTAATGTGTAATGGTTGCATGTGCCATTACAAATAAAAAAAATAACGTGTAATGAATGAGTGCTCTATTACAAATTACAATTGAAAAAAGTAATTTGTAGTGGAGAATATTTCATTACAAATTAGTGTGTTTCTACGACAATTTGGAGCAGGTACTATTTTGCTCAATGGTAAGTCTATTAATTTTTCAATAAAAATAATTTGTGTGCAGTGTTGGGCCGAAGTTGTAATTAATTAATGTAATTAACACACTAATTTGTAATGAAATATTCTCCACTACAAATTACTTTAATTAATTACATTAATGTACATCAATTTGTAATTAATTAATTACAAATTACAAGTTGTAATTTGTAATTAAACCGAAATCCATTACCCATTACAATGGTAATTTGTAATTAAACCGAAATCCATTACCCATTACAATGGTAATTTGTAATTAAACCGAAATCCATTAACCATTACAATTTTAATTTGTAATTGAACCGAAATCCATTAACCATTACAATTGTTATTTGTAATTGAACCGAAATCCATTAATCATTAGAATTGTAATTAGTAATTAAACCGAAATCCATTACCCATTACAATTACAATTTGTAATTGAACCGAAATCCATTAACCATTACAATTGTAATTTTTAATTAAACCGAAGTCCATTAACCATTACAATTGTAATTTGTAATTGAACCGAAATTCATTACCCATTACAATTGTAACTTGTAATTAAACCGGAATCCATTAACCATTACAATTGTAATTTGTAATTAAACCGAAATCCATTACCCATTACAATTACAATTGGTAATTAAAGCGGAATCCATTAACCAGACACACACCAGATGGATTCCAGACACACAAATTTCAATTGTGATTTGTAATTAAACCGAAATCCATTAACCATTACAATTGTAATTTGTAATTAAACGGAAATCCGTTAACCATTACAATTGTAATTTGTAATTAAACCGAAATCCATTAACCATTACAATTGTAATTTGTAATTGAACCGAGATCCATTAATCAATAACTAAAGAAGCAGTGATTATTACGAATAAATAATCGTACAGTACCTTTCAAGGAGTGTTGAACTTTCTCCTTCTAACTGATCATTTTCTTGCTCACTGCAAAACAAAAAATATCCGTCAGTATCAACCAATTGACTAAAAGAACACAAGTATTACATCAAATATATCGCATTCATTATACAGGGGTCATTCCATGTCAAATCAACCGAGCGTTGGAATCGAACACTTGCAATTTCGATTAAATTTGGTCAGAAGTTTTCCTTTTTAATAAAACGAAGTTCTACCAAAGGAACAAAATTCAAACATTTTTTTTTGAAAATTATGCAAGATTCAAAATTTTAGTTTCTTAAATCTTTCAAGTTTGATTTTTAAATATCTCGAAAACTATTATTATTACTTGTGGCTGCAAAAAAAAATATTCAAAAAAAAAATTTGAAAAATGCATTTGGAGAATTTTTAAAAAACGTGCAAATCCGCGATCAACATTGAATTTTTCTTTCAATTTTTTACAATACCTTGTACTGATCTTAACAGATCCTGAAATTTACGTATATTTGACTAAATCTGGGCTCCTACAAATTGTTTTACTTACGGAAGAATGGATTCTTGTATTATAACATCTTCCGTGTCATCTTTTTTCTCCCCTGCAGTTTCTTGATGATCGTTCCTGGAACAATTTGAATGATATTCGTTAGAGATAATTTCAAAGTATTTCCCGATTAAATATAACGTACCTTGGACTCTGGCTCGGAGATGTAGGATCGATGACATGTATCTTTGGAACAGCATCCGATGTCAAAAATCGTCTTATGGTACCACCAACTATTTTGTACTGGAATTCTCTTTGGTGAAAGTGCTTACTACAGACAGTTGCAGTTTTGGAGACGTTTTTTCCAATTTCATTTATAATGTTAGTCCATTGGTTAGCACGATTTTCGTTTCTTGGTATCCTATAATTAGAAAATAGTTTGTTCTTAGCTGAAAAATTCCTAATACTTACGTGAGTTTTTTCAATTATGTGTTTAAAATTGCGATTACATTGAAGGAAAAATCATAACCTCCAAAACTCAATGTATATTTGAAATTTTCATTAATTAAAGATAAACTTACCTATGGAAAGTCACATCTTCCTGTTGACCGGGATACGATTTACATATACAGCAGGAGCCCGCTACCATTCTTACAGCTCGACACAGTTTTAACCACAATAATAAAAAAATTATAGCACAATTCAAAAACCCGAAGCAACGAAGATTGAGTTCCATAGAAGCGTACTTCTTACGGGCCACTTGAAGCAAAGCTTTCCACGACTCGTGCAGCCGTGGGATGGCTCTGCGATCGACCTACTATGCCGACTGTCGGTAAGGTCGTCGATACTCCGCCCATGAACCTCGTGTTCTCGGCAACTTGCATGTGGCGGGAGTCGCATTGCTTCGTCTCCTTCCCCTATTTCTTTACCGCCCCTATTCGCGCATATAAATAATGACTCAAATGAAGGGAGTGAACTATAGTTGTAATACTAGAAATTATTATTCATGAGAAAAAAATTTTTGAACGCCTGAAAAAAGTTCTGAAGCCATTAGAAAAAAAAAAAAAATCCTCAACGAGCTGGTCTCGATCGTAGGCACACGATGCGGACATCACACGAGTCCCCACTTAACGTCCTCTATCGATCTGGTGCGAGAGAGAACGCTATATCCTCTTAAACGGGAGCGAGAGAGAAAGCACGAATACCCCGACTCGTAGGGCGGAGCCTACAAGTTGGGGTAATCACGGACACGGACGCATACATGCGAGTAGTGTACATGAGCGCACACAAGCACAGGCGCCGGTGGTGCCATCTAGAAAGTTGGGGTAATCTACCCCAACTTTCTTTGCTTCAAACGGGCTGCAGGCTGTACGCTTCTATGGAACTCAATCTTCGTTGCCCGAAGCGTATCAAACAGAGACAGCAAGCGTTACCTGGTAAAGCTGTCCTTGTCTTGCCGCATGCGCAATGCGCAATACACGTTTTCCAACAATCTAACCTGTTATTTCGGTTCAGTTCGTTTACGGGTGTATGTACAAATTCTCGCCGCGGTTATTATTAAAAAACAAGGATGGTGGTAACGTGCATTTTGTGTAAAAAGGATGCAACTCCTTGGAATAAAGGTCGTAGCTTTCACCAGTAAGTGGATCAAAATATTGTTAGTGTGTCTAATTCTGTAAACTACCGGTAATATTATTTCTACATGTTGATCGTGATATATTAATTGATTCTAATTAAAAATATAGATTTCCAAAGGATGAGCAGTTGAAAAAAGACTGGATGCATGCAACTGGCTTAACATCGGTCACTAAAACTGCATTAATATGCAGTGATCATTTCGATGAAACTGCATTTCGATACACTGGTTCACACCGAATAAGGAAAAGATTACTTCCAAATGCTGTTCCACAAAAAAAAACACAGTCGGCAAATGCTCAAAGCATAACACACGCTGAAAATATGGTTGCAGAGTCATCGAATACAGAATCTGGCAATATTCTTGCCTCGACGAGCGGTTATCATTGCAGTGATGATGAAACTGCTGTAACAGCCAATGATTCGATGAAAAGGTCAGTACCAAATTTATTACGATAATTATACTGTTAGATAGATAAATAGATTTCACTTCAATGAAGAAAACTTATTCATGATTAAATATCCGCATGCAATTTTTAGACGGATATGATTCTCGTCAGAATCTATCCTGCCTGAACCTCAATCACTCAACGCACTCAACCGATAATAAAATTTTCAGAAAACGTTCAATTGTCGATGAGCGACCAGCGAAAAAAGTTCGCTTTACCACCGGATTTGAGACAGAATATATCTCACGGAAAGATTTCATTTCTGACGAAGCATGGGAACGCTTCATGAGATACCACACGCATAAGAGGTTACAATTAAAGGCAGAGAAATCGAGAAATATGCGAAAGGAGAACAAAATTTTAAGTATAAACGCTCTCGTGAATCATTTGAAAGAAAATCAGTTTTCAGTTGCCGCGGATTGTTTTAAGGTAAATTAACCATTTGAGGCATACATTTTTATCGAGTTAACGTGAAAAATAATTGAGAGATTAATATCGAAATTATTTTTTCTCAATACGCATGTATCGCGGCATTAGCCATTAATCTTCTCATGATAATTGGTGAGAATATGCGGCGAAAATGAGATTATTTTACAAAAACAGAACTACACAGATTATAACCACAAAATTTTAATAGCTGAATGCGGATTTACTGCGCATGCGTGATCAGACAAGGAAGCCCTTACCATGAAAATATCTCTCTCTCTTTTCGCGGAGCCACGCGTTTCTGGCTGTCTTAGGGTGAATTCAGACACGGGCGCACTGCGCTTGAGCGCTGCATAATCTGGCGTACCCATTGGTCAAACTGAATTTCGGGCGTGGCATAGTAGCGCGCGAAATGCACCCATTGGTCAAATTGAATTTCGCGCGCCACAATGCCACGCCCGAAATTCATTTTCACCAATGGGTACGCCAGATTATGCAGCGCTCAAGCGCAGTGCGCCCGTGTCTGAATTCACCCTTACCTCCTCTTGCCTCCTCTAGTATATTATCTCTATTATCTCCGATGTCTCCCACCATGACGCCGATTGAAGAGAGAGAGAATGAAGACACACGTTGTTAGTTTTGTATATGGGGCGTTCCATCTCAAATCGGACAGTTTGAAAAACTTTTTTTTTTATTTCCTCAATTTTTTTATATTTTTTAGTACCCATCAAAAGACCCGTCCTGTTAAACTTTGAGATTTCTTTTATTACCCGTTCACAAGATATTAAATTTTTAAAAAAAACCGCTCTTTTTCGGTCTTTTGGTCATAGCTTCTTTAATAGTGATCCAAATTAAGTGTTCTTTTGTTCAACATTTTTGTTTTTTTATGGCCTTTTCATAAAAAAATACAAAAAATATATTCGACGCGTTTTTGAATAAGTTTTTTGAGTTTTAAACTTTGAATCGTGTTTTCAAAAGTGATTGCATATTTCAGTTTTTTTTTTAAATTTATTTATTTCAAACTTCAACATTTTTCCTGGAATCCAATGCAAAAAACAGCAAGTAAGTAAACTATGATTAATACGCATATTTTCATGATTCTACCATGCATTTTGAGGTTATTCGTGTAGTAATAGAGGCATATAAATACCTTCGTTTGATATTAAAAAAATAATAAATAGAAGTATGAACAGGTGTTATAAATGCTACGATGAGAATCCGAATAATTCATTTATTAGATACGAAATGTGACATTGTAAAATATTACATTTATATAATACATTAGATAAGATGAAGAAATGAAATATATTGATTGAATTTTTTTTCCAGTTAAAAAAGTAATTTGCTCGACCACATAATGGATTAGCAAACTCGTCGATTTACTGGACTAAATATTTCTATTGACATATATTTCGTGTTAAGTTTTTGTGATGAAAAAAAAAACGTTGACGTGTACTGGAATGCACTATGCACTACGCTATGTAACTTATGTTATATCAGGGAAAACTAAAGAAATATTACATGTTACAAAATATGAAACATTTTATTGACAAATACATACATATTTGCATATTTACATACATATTTTTGAAATGATACACATGTTATTTATTTTCATCTGCATTTTGATCCGAAATTATCGGAGGCTGTAAATTTACTAAGACACAACACACATGTATAATATCATCTATACAGTGAAATAAATTTTCGGGTATCTTGTTTAAAATCTGGTAAGTTCTTAATCGCTGCATAATTCTTTTAACATGAATGCGAACCTTTGCTATGTTGTAAGTTTCTTCGGTTTCTTCTTTTGTGAATTCTAATTTTTTTTCTAAACATGGTGGCATAACAAATACCACTTTTTTACCAGTTTGATCGATGGTTCGTCGAATTTCTGGAAAGCCTTTATCAGCAAGAACGGTGTCTCCATCTTCTAACAAATCTAATAAACCAGATTCAACTGTCATTTGTGAATCACCTTTTCTTCCACCAGCCACTTTTGATTTAAAACTAATAAAGCCTGCTGGAGTGAATCCGATGAGAAGTTTTGCGGTGAAACCTTTTTTGTAATGTGAATAAGTATACAGACGGTTATCGACACTGGCAGGAATTTCGACTCTGAATTCCGTACAATCAATTATAACACGAGTGTTACGATAATTAGGTTGCAAACATTCGTGCATCGTCCCTTGTACTACGTTCTTACTTGGCCAAAATACCAAATCAGCTGTGGCACTCGCCAAGTTTTGCAGAGTTGAAAAAAAAATTCTCGAAATCGTTGTTCGGTGGACAGAAAAAAAAACACTGATTGCTGCAAAGGTTAATCCAGTTTTCATTTTAATCAAAAATATGAGAAGTCTATTTTCTTTGGAAATTTTACAATTTTCTGCAGTATCCCTGATTCTTCTTAATAAAAACTGAAAATGCTCGAGTGTCACACCAGCAAGATCTAGACATTGTTCATTATTTTTGATCGATGAAATGCCAGCAAAACTTCTCGTAGTAGTAAATTTTTCATTCTCGATATGAAGTCCAACTGACCGATTTACGTATACTTTTTCTGGCGTACCACACTGTTTATCTTTATATTGTTTCTTATTAGGCACCGTAATGAGGCTTGGACTTATTATTTCTGTTTGGATTTCAGCGTCACTACAAGAAGTAGAATTATTGATGTACCTATTGCAGATGAAAGTTTTTCCTGGCTGCATTGAATTGAGTGCAAAAATATCCACTTGACATTCTTGATCGCAATATTTTTTTTCACGATTACTTTCATTTGATCCTGCATTTGCGTCTTTGTCCAGCTCCAACTGCTCCATCGGTTCTCCAATAACTTGTTGCAGTGCCTTTGTGGTTCTTGGCTCTTGTTTGTTCATTCTTCGTTTCATGAATCGTTCATGTCTGCAATAAAGATAACATAATTTAAAACGTTACAAAATAAAATTTAAATTATTGTTGCACCTGATTTGTATGTAAATTTATGTACCTCTTCATTGCTCCGGTTATATCCACTGCTTTGGCTTTATACGCAGAAGGGAATATGGTCGGAATGTAGCTTGGACTTGATTGTTCCTCTGATTTTTTGTTCCCAATAAAGTGCTCACTGCATATTGAATCCCACGGCTTTGGACACCATGGTGATCCATCCGGACTGAAAATTAGTCAATTATTTTACTTTTTTTAATTACTTATTTCATAAGTTTCACGTACGTCGTACTTGCTTTCCTGCGTCAGACGCTACAAAGTGAGGTTATGTGATTTACTTTTTTCTCTTCACAGCTGCAATCCATTTGTTTCTCTGCTCCACTTTATGTTTCGCTGTTGGAAAGTGGTAGAATTTCCACTTATTGCGTACACCATTATTTCGACAATTCACAACACAACACGTAGAATGACCCATTTTATTCAACAACACGATAGCGTACAGAAAACTTCCTCGGTTATTGCAGCTTTTCGCCACCTAACGCGCTGGGGTAGATTTGCTTATCCCCTCCAAAGGCTTGCACGGAGCGAATTTTTTTTCATTATTTACAATTTATTTTGACATTTTTTCATTGCTAACAGGTTATTAAAATTAATAATTATTAATTTAAAAAATCTGTTAGCAATAAAAAGGGGTCAAAATTCGAAATGATTTAAAAAATACCATCCAGTAACAAAAATTGGTATTCATAGTAATTGATGGATTTTTTTTTTAATTTTCAAAAATTGAAAAAAACACTAATTATGGAGAGCCCACGACTGGACTGGTCTAAAAAGTTGTTAAATAGATAGAAGTCAAACAAAAACTTATTCAAAAACATGTCAAATATTTATTTTTTATTTTTTCTGAATAGGCCATGAGCAAACAAAAATTTTGAAAGAAAAAAACACTCAATTTGGACCATTATTAAAGAAGTTATTACCAAAAAACCGAAAAAAGAGCGGTTTTTAAAAAATTCAATATCTTGTGAACGGGTAATTTAAAAAATCTCAAAATTTGGCAGGAAGGGTCTTTTAATAGGTACTAAGAAATACAAATATTTGAGAAAATAATAAAAAATAGTCTTTTAAACTGTCCGATTTGGGATGGAACGCCCCATATATACACGCGCCGTGCCTCAGCCCCGTTCGTCCTCAAGTCCGTGCCCGGCGCTATATGTTATGGACCGGCAACGACCGCCGCTTGACGAGGGGAATTCCCCATCGAAAAAATGGTCTCACCAATGTGTGTGTTTATTTGTATAGAATGATCGCGGTGAAAATACGCCTCACGTGATGGCCTCAAACCGGGTTTCCTTTGCCTGCAATATCATATAAATATATATATATATATATATATATCTATCCACAAGCTTGGAGAAATCTTTTCCAAGTATCGCCTCGTTTACCTGTTGCATTTAATCGCCGCAAGTCGTGATTGCAACGCTTAATTATTTTTCAAACGCACTTTGTACGCGACATTCGAGGCTTTAAGTCGCGCGCAACTCATATTCGATGAAATTTTAATTGAAAGAGGAAATTAGTAGTCTGTAATTCTGGCGTTATCAACGGGTCGGTATCAATAACTTTATATAATACGCCTGACAATAATGACACTAATGTGCAAATTGGACAATAAGGTAAAAATATTAATTTATTTTTATTAATGCAATATATGGACAGTGTTTAATATATAGATATAAATATATATATAGTGAAAAAAGCAAACTGAAGAATATTCTTCCCTATCGGCTTCCGGTAAGTCTTCTTGATTTTTGGTCTATATATACAGAGAAATAGGTTAAATTATTGGGGGTAATATGAGTCAAAACATGTGCAGAAAATAATTTGAGATAAATCGTGACTCCAAATTTATCCTAATCAACGTTTCCATATGGAAAACTGGTAATGGAGGAACTGATGTGTTTGTAAAATCGTTCATGCTTGATTTTGAGCAGTAATTTATAAACTTTTTGTGCCCTGAATTGAAAAAAAGTGCTGTTGGGGCAATATGGACCACTAAATAATTTTGTATATATATAGATATACCAATGCGTGACTTTTATATATGGGTCATTCTATGTCAAATCGACCAATAGTTTGAATCGACCTCTTTCAATTTCGATGAAATTTGGTCAGAAGTTTTCTTTTATCATAAAATGAAGTTCTCCGAAAAAAAAATTGTTTTTTCGAAAGTTATGTAGAATTCAAAATTTCACCTTATTTTCAATTTTTAAAGGTTATTTTTTAAATATCTCGAAAACTATTATAGTTACGAGAAAATTGTTCTAGGTTCGTCTTAAAAAGTATACCTGGGGCTACAAAAAAAATATTCCGAAAAAAAAATTGAAGAATGATGGATTTGGAGAATTTTGAATTTTTAAAAATCATGAAAATCCACGATCAACATTAATTTTTTGTTTTTATTTTTTTAATGTAATACCTTGTACTGATCTTGAAAGATCCTGAATTTTTCAGAATGTGAATTCATATTTTTTTCAAAAATATGAATTTTTGAATTTTGGTAAAAAAAATTTTTGTTTACCTCTAAGTTGAGTAAAGTTGGGGAATCATGTAATTTTGCAATTTTGAGCAATAAAAATTTCATTCAATGACATAGAAGTAAAAAAAAATTTTTTTTACCAAAATTTGAAAATTCATATTTTTCAAAAGACACCATTCGCTGAAAATTTTAAGATCAGTACGATCTTTTAATCAGAATCTTTTAAGATCAGTACAAGGTATTATATTTAAAAATTTGAACCAAAAATTTGATGTTGATGGCGGATTTTCACGATTAAAAAATTTTTTTAATTTTCTAAATTCATCATTTTTCAAAATTTTTTTGCGGAATATATTTTTTCGTTGCCCCAAGTATACTCTTAAAGACGAACCGAAAACGATTTTCTCGTAACTGTAATAGTTCTCGAGATATTTAAAAAATAAACTTGAAAAATTGAAAAAATGGTAAAATTTTGAACTTGCATAAATTTCGAAAATAAATTTTTAAAATTTTTTCCTTTGGTGGAACTTCGTTTTATGATAAAAGAAAATTTCTAACTAAATTGTATCGAAATTGAAAGAGGTTGATTCCAACTATTGGTCGAATTGACATGGAATGACCCATATTATATATCTATATATTATAATGGTGAAAGTGAAATTGCCAGTATGCATGGCAAGTAAAGGTTGCCGCATATATTATTTGTGAAAAGGGGCCAAACTTGTTTGTCCCGTTTGTGGCCAGTTTCTTCACCCCTGGATAACTTTATCGGCCAGAAAAAAAAGTTTCGCCGATTTTCAATTTTTTGTAAATCTTAAAAAATGGAATTTTCAATCGATCGCACTATGCTTCGGATTGATCAATTAAAAACATTTTGCTAATTCCATTAAATCTTGATATTTGCACTATTACATTTCTTTTTTTTACTTATTTTACATTTTATTGTTTTACTCATTGTATATTTAAAAAATTTTTTTTATTAATTGTATATATTTTATTATTTTACTAATTGCAAATTTGTAATTTCATAATTTCAAACTCAAACCATCAGTAATTGTGAATTAAAAATGAAATCAAAATTGACAATTGAATCAAGATGAAAAATTTAAAAATAATGTAATCCAAAATTCAAAATTTCAGCGATAATTTTTTATGATAAATAACGGATAAGATGGACTGCGATTACAATGATTTGGAGCTCGAGGAAGCTTGTGTTGTTCTGAGCAGCACAATCAACTTTTATGATCAGGATCATAATGTGACCCTATATTCGCTCTCTTCTGACTGCGTTTCGGTAATGATTATTTTTTTCCGTTTACCAACAAATTGTTTAAACAATTTTTTTCCTTCCCCGATTCAATGTATGTTATACTAATGATGATCAAACTTTCAGTGTCCATATGAGAAAGTCTCGTGGATTCCACAAGACAGAAATACGAGCATCAGATTTAGCACAGCTAAATCC
Source organism: Alloplasta piceator (assembly GCA_946863875.1). Lineage (NCBI taxonomy): Eukaryota > Metazoa > Arthropoda > Insecta > Hymenoptera > Ichneumonidae > Alloplasta > Alloplasta piceator. The sequence continues at coordinate 34,421,654 of OX333078.1, read as the reverse complement.
ATCACTTGGAGAGTTTACAATGATTCTGGAATAGAAGATTTTCGATCGGCGCATGAGGAAAAGTTAATGATCTATTTTTATGAAATTTTTGTTTTCCTTGAATGCTGATTATAAATTATTGCTAATTATTAATTATTGCTATCTATAATTTGCTAATTATAATTTGGTAATTATAAATTATTAGCACCCTTGTCATGCTTTTTGCATTATTATTTTAGTTGAATTGTTTTATTTTCTCCAGTGGTATAATTTGCCAGTTCCAACCTAACTTGCAAGAGTATGGAACTTATGAATTGACTGTCGACGAAGCAGGTTGCGAATTCGATGCTATTGTTGAGCCTCCTTTCAATCCTTACACACGTAATTTTTAATTAGCCATATTATTATTATTATTATTATTATTATTTGACCGTGATAATGATTATTATTACCACAGCACTCATCATAATTTTCCTGTCCTTCTTCTGCCTTCTATCTGCCATTTCAATCGTGAGATCTTGTGTCAATTTGTTACGAAATAAATGTGGCAAAAAATCGGTAAAATCAGCTCAGGCTGATGAAAACTTGGCCAACAATGATGGGGTGAATTATTCCACTCCAGTGATGCCAAAAACAAAAAATGCTCGTGTCCTATCCATCGATACTTTTAGAGGGTACGTTCATTTTTGCCACTATTAAAAATAACATAACTAGATTCGATGGATTTTTTAATTTTTTTGCAACTTAAAAAAGCTATCAGATGAAACATTTGTTGAAAAATGTTAACTTTTTTTTCGCTGTGTACTTTTGCCCGTTAAATCGTGTCGGCAGAATAAGTATTCTGATGATGATATTCGTAAATAACGGAGCGGGTGGTTACGTCTATTTGGAACACGCAACCTGGGACGGTTTGTACGTCGGAGATCTCGTATTTCCGTGTTTCGTTTGGATTATGGGAGTCTGCATCCCAATTTCACTTTCGTCCCAACTCGCACGTGGAATTTCGAGGCTCTCGATTGCGCGGCGCATACTGACGGTGAGCCGTGTATTTGTATATCTATAGATGCCATATGGATGCGCGAGAAAATCCGAATTTCGCACTCACTGCGCACGTGCCTGGCGGCTTTCTTTTGGCGGGAGATTTTGAATTTGCACGGGTCGTAAAATGCTCGAAGTCGATAATAACGATCGTAGATCGAATTTTTTGTAGAAAACTGACGAAATGTTGAAATATTTTGAGCTTATATCTGATTTATTACAGCGAAGCATCGTTCTGTTCCTAATGGATCTTTCCGTCAACTCACTTGCGACCGATTCTGATTTGGACAAAATTCGAATTTTCGGAGTGCTACAGCGCTTTGCCGTGGCTTATCTGATCGTCGGTATTCTGTACACATTTTTGAGCAGCAGAGAGGAGAAAAAATACGAAAACGACGGCAGTCGAGTTCACTTATTTTCGAGGCGATCCTTCGAAGATTTTCTTGCTTTGATGCCTCAATGGATCGTGATACTCGCTATAATCGTTCTTCACTCCGGCATTACATTTTTTTTGCCAGTACCAGGCTGTCCAAAGTAAGATTCTATTTTTTTATGTTTTGACATTTTGTCAAAATGTCAAAAAGAATGATTTTACAAAATCAGCTTCAAAACAGGATTCATCCTGTTGATGTTTTTGCAAAATTGAAAAAAGTTTTTCCAATCCATGTTGACTATTAAAAAATTCGTTTGATAATAATTGAACGAACTGAATAATTGAATAACATTTTTAGCGGCTATCTCGGACCCGGAGGAAGACACGCGGATGGACAATTCGAAAATTGTACGGGAGGAGCAACTGGTTACGTTGACAGAACTCTTTTGGGAGTTGATCATCTCTATCAACATCCAACCATCGATCAAGTCTATGGATCGGGACCATTTGATCCCGAAGGAATTTTGGGTGCGCCATATTTTGTAATCTGGATGCCCAATTTTGAAAAATGAATATTCGCTTGGAATCATTTTTTTTAAATTCCAGGTTGCTTGACCACGATAGTCCAAACGTTTCTTGGAGTTCAGACTGGAAAAATTCTAAGGGTTCACAGAGGATGGAAAGCTCGTGTAGGAAGGTGCCTAATTCTGGTACTCTTATGCGGATCGGTCGGTTCTGCCCTCCATTTCACAAATATTATCCCAATTAACAAAAATTTGTGGTAGGTGCAAAATTCCAATTGCATGCTCTCAAATTGAATGAAATTTAAATTATTTTGATTATAGATTTTTTTTGAAAATTCAATTGGACTTTCAGGTCATTGTCTTTTGTTTTGGTGACAACATCCCTTGCTCTGGTTTTATTCATCGTATGTTATCTCCTCGTGGACGTGATGAATATATGGCGAGGAGGTCCTTTTCGAATTCCGGGTATGTTTGAAATCCTACGATTTTTTTAAAATTAAACAAATCGTTTAATTAGCGTTTTTCCGCTGATAAAGATAAAAATGTTAAATATATTTTGTTTCAGTAGTTAGGTTTTTCGATTAGACTCAGGAATATATGTTAAATATATGGAGGTGAAAAATATATTTCAAATATACCCAAAAATATACTGGGAATATATTTTTTTATACATAAACGTTTGCAACATTTAATGTACAAAAATATATTTTTCATATATTTTATTTTCAAAATGGGGAGACATTTAAAGTCGTTATACCAAACCGAAGTTAAAAATATGAAATTATTGTTAATAAGGCATATTCATTGGCTAAATACTCTGTAAAAAAATTCAAGAGGATTGAAAAGCTCGCTATTAACTAAATGGTAATTTTTTATGGGTCTTATGGGACCTAAAGCAATTTCGTCAACGTTTCATCGATTTTTATTTCCACCATTAAAATATTTAATGACATATCAACGAAATCGCTTCAAGTTCCATAAGATTGAGTGTAAAGTTTTGTAATTAAAATTTTTCAATAATGAGTTTCCCAATCATTTACTCAAAGGAGAGTTGGAAAAATAGTAATGTAAAAGTAATGCATTACCCATTATTTTAAACAATGTATATTGGATAAGTTTTCCGTTACAAATTACAAAAATAACGTGTAATTAATGAATGTTCCATTATAAATGAAAAGAGTAATATGTAATGGATGCGTGTTCCATTACAAATAAAAAAAGTAATGTGTAATGTATGCATGTTCCATTACAAATAATAAAAGTAATTTGTAATGGTTGCATGTGCCATTAAAAATTAAAAAAAATAACGTGTAACGAATGAGCGCTCCATTACAAATTACAATTGAAAAAAAATAATTTGTAGTGGAGAATGTTCCATTACAAATTAGTGTATTTCTACGACAATTTGGAGCAGGTACTATTTTGCTCAAAGGTAAGTCTATTAATTTTTCAATGAAAATAATTTGTGTGTATCAAGTTTTAATTAACTTTACTATCGTAGTGGTAAATGTATGAACGGTGATTCCTTGGAGTAATTTTTACTCCATTCTTGAATTGTAATTTTTACAACAATGGAGTAAAAATTACTCCTCAAAATAAATGTTCATAAGTGTCAGTGTATATTAACTTAATATAAGTTTTTCTTGAATTGTAATTTTTACAAGAATGGAGTAAAAATTACTCCAAAAAATCACTGTTCATACATTTACCACTATGATAGATAAAGTTAACAAAAACTTGATACACACGATTTTGTTTCATTGAAAAATTAATAGACTTACCTCTGAGCAAAATAGTACCTGCTCCAAATTGTCGTAGAAACACTAATTTGTAATGGGATATTCTCCACTACCAATTACTCTTTTTAAATTTAATTTGTAATGGAGCACTTTTTTATTTGTAATGAAACACGCATTCATTAAACATTACTCTTGTATTTTGTAATGGTACACTTGTCCATTTCACACAATGCAGTGTAATGTGTAATGAATACAGTAATGCATTATCAAAATAATGCATTATTTACAACTATGATTTAATGTTCTGAATGTTCAACGGAACGAAAATTCTACACAATTATTATTTAAACAGAAAATGAAAAATCATTGACACTAATATGCAAATAATTCTTTTCAATAATCAAAGAATTCTGAAGAATAATTTCCCTAATTAAATACATAATTAAAATAATTTTGAAGTTAAGAATTTTTAATAATAAGCTTTCTAATCTTTTTACTGAGTATTTCCACAATGAATATCTCTCATCACCAATAATTTCAACACTCTTTTGATCTAAGAACTCAACAACATTAATTTTCAAAATTTCCTATCTCAGGTATGAACGCCCTCGTGATGTACGAAGGTCATCGAATCTGTCAGATGTTTCCATTTCACTGGAAATATGGGAACATGGTGAGTCACACGTGGCGAACAATCGCCGCAGCATGGGACGTCACGGCATGGACCATAATTTCCTATTTTCTTCATCACAAGAAAATTTACATCTCCATCTGAGTTCGTTCGACGTATCATCATTCTGCCAGGAATATCTCTTTGACTTTGAAAAATCATTCTTTGCCATCTAAAGCTCGATGAATAATTTTATTTTACACGTTTAATGCGTATACATATTTACATATGTAATATGTATGTATCAGCAGTCATATTGATTTATCTTTTCGGACACTAAATTCGTGTGTAACAAAATTCGAGTATAGAAAAGGAGAAGAAAAAAAAGAGGAAAATAAACACGCACAAACTGTGATAATGCCACACACGCTTAGATTTCTGCTTCGCTGAAAAGCATCGCCTCTCTCAAGAGCACTGGAAGCAGCTTCATCTTCGACCTTGACTCATCAGTAATCGGTTTGATCGGGACCTGAAATAGATTTCGAAAAAAAATTAATAAAATTCCCAAACTCTTAAAATTGTATTTTAAAAAAAAAAGCAAATAAAATAAAACAAAAAGTGAAAAAAAATTCTGAGTAAATGTTGTTCCAATATTAGGGAACTTGCATGCATCTGAAATCTCTATTTTAGCCTATTGGATTAAGTAGGATAAAAAATAATGAATTTCCCAAGACAGTTTTTTTTAAAGGAATATTAACGACGCCAAAGTGTTTTCTTTTACACTAATTTTTCTCGGTAAATTTGAATTGGCAACTATATTGTTGTACCCAACTATCAGCGCCGCGAGTGTCGCGTCTGAGAACTAAATCCCATTGTAGACAGTTTTTGTTCCCACGGCCATCTTACTCGCGGAAATTCTAACCTATAATTTACATATAATCTGCAGTATAATATTCTTCAATATTATTATGTTAACGAAGTTGTGAAAGTATTGGTGACGTCACAATATCACAGGAATCATATGAATCACGTCTTCAATATTATTATGTTAAAGAAGTTGTGAAAGTGATATAAATTGACAGATGCATGACAAATGGACAATAGATTTATTCACTCCGCAACCAAACTTATTAGATTGGTTCATGTCTTATTTTAGTTTATTCATAATATTATATTATTATATCGCTAGTATGTACACGAATATTTTTGCTGATTAATATTTTTATTGCAGGTTATGGCTGCATTCGCTTTGGGCGCTTACGCGCCTGTGAGCGCCACATCCTATAACATTTTATATGTCGATGTATATCTATACATACATGCTGAAAGCGCGTAAGCGTCCAAAACGAATGCAGCCAGTGTTTATAACGCGACGTAGTTCCCGGAAGCGACACTGGCGACGCTGATAGTTGGGTACAACAATATGGTTGCCAATTCAAATTTACTGAGAAAAATTTGTGTTGAAGAATGAATTTTCGCAGCATTAATGTTGCTCTAAAAAAAAACTGTCTTGAGAACATTATTTTTCACCCTACTTTCGAATAAAAAAATTAAAAAAAGACATGCAAGTTCCCTATTTTGCAATGTAGATTCGGTTCTATTCGGTCACTCGAACGAAGAAAATTTGTTAAACAGAAATGTTATATTTACACGAATGGTGAATTGTAATTTTGGGTAAAAAATTTATAGCGATTGATGCAAAAAATAGAGCGAGGTGATGCGTCAGTGACGAGGGCGATGGATTAAAAAAAAAAAAAAAAAAAACGCTAGCAGAAACCAACACCGTGTGTTAATCGTTAAAAATCACATGAACTTGCAAAAATAATTTTTCGAAAATTCATCATTATGCATAAATTTTCCCAAATTACGAAAAACATGTAATATGTCAATGGAATATAAGGATAATATTTTTTGATGGGAAAAAAATCTTTCTCGTCACTGACGATCGACGCGGTTGAAATATTTTTTTTTCTTCAATATTTTTCGTTTTTGGACAATGGTTTTTTGTTTGTCCAGGCCACGCGCTGAGTTTCGGCGTTCGATGCTCGAGAACGTCGAGAAATCATGCGCAGCATTTTGGCACTTTCATTTTTTTTTTTTTTTATACTAACAATTTCAACGCGTCATCGAGAAACGATGAAAATAATTGCAGAATTAAAAAAAAAAAAAAAGAATCATATATGTACCCCGATGGACGAAAAAAAACGATCAGATTCCGGACATCGATCCCGCAGCCACGAATGATCTTGCCGATTAATTTTCGATCCATTATAATCCCACTTCTCTCTCGTTCTCGTTGCATAATATTTGTCCAAAAAGATATTTCTTTTTCTTCCATTTTTTCAATATTTGCGTCTCTCAAGCTTTGGCAGGGGGGAAACAGCAGCAGCTTTTCGTAATTTCATCATCATCAGCATACGCATCATTTTATATATTATTCTTAAAAGTCTCTTTGGCGGTTTGTCGTCTTCTTACTTGACTGATTTTTTTTATTTAAAAAAAATGTAAAAAATAAAAATAAACAGGTCGGTACGTACATACATGAAAGTTTGGGTTAATCGTTTTTGAACTTTTTTTCTTTGCCATTTAGTTGCTGAAATATTCTTTCTCAAAATCTGGAGAGTTACTAACCAATACTTGAAATATTGGAATCAATTTTGAGGACAAAAGTAATTATCAAAAATAGAAAACGCCAAAATAAAATACATAGTAAAAACTGATTGAAGAAGTTAAATTTTTACGTTAAATGTTTGTGTGCAAAAAATGCTTGTTTTAAATTTTGCAATTTTGTAATTTTGCATAAAATAATTTTTAAACATTTGTAAATCCCAAATTGGTGAAGATAAATATCTCAGGAAGTTTTTCGTATGGTTAGATGAGATTAAAAAAAAATACAAGACTCCAAAAATAGATCATTATCAGAGTTGTAAATAATGTATTATTTCGATAATGCATTCATTATTCATTACACTTCATAATGTGAAATGGACAAGTGTACTATTACAAAATACAAGAGTAATGTGTAATGAATGCGTGTTTCATTACTAATAAAGAAGTAGTGTGTAATGGATACATGTAATGTGTAATGAATAGTGCTCCATTACAAATTACAATTGAAAAAAAAGTAATTGGTAGTGGAGAATATTCCATTACAAACTAGTGTGTTTCTACGACAATTTGGAGCATAATTGCACATTACTATTTCCATTTGTAAAGGAACATTCATTCATTACAGGTTACTTTTGTAATTTGTAACGGAAAGATTATCCAATACACATTGTTTAAAGCAGAGTTGTAAATAATGCATTATTTTTATAATGCATCACTATATTCATTACCCATTACACTGCATATTGTAAAATGGACAAGTGTACCATTACAAAATACAAAAGTAATGTGTAATGAATGCGTGTTCCATTACAAATAAAAAAGTAATGTGTTTTGGATGCACGTGCCACTACAAATAAAAAAAAAAGTAGTGTGCAATGGATAAGTGCTCCATTACAAATTACAATTGAAAAAAATTAAATGGTAATAATTAAATGTAATAATTCCATTACAAATTAGTGTGTTTCTACGACAATTTGGTGCAGGTACTATTTTGCTTAAAGTTAAGTCCATTAATTTTTCAATGAAAATAATTTGTGTGTATCAAGATTTTGTTAACTTTTTGTTAAAATTACAATTACAAAAAATCAACTCAATATACACTGACACTTATCAATAGTTATTTTTGCAAGTAATTTTTCCTCCATTCTTGTAAAAATTATAATTCAAGAATGGAGTAAGAATTACTCCAAACATTCACTGTTCATACATTTACCACAACGATAGTAAAGTCAACAAAAACTTGATACTCGCAAATTATTTTCATTGAAAAATTAATGGACTTAACTTTGAGCAAAATAGTACCTGCACCAAATTGTCGTAGAAACACACTAATTTGTAATGGAATATTCTCCACGACAAATTACTTTTTTGTCAATTGTAATTTGTAATAGAGCACTCTTTCATTACACGTTATTTTTTTTATTTGTAATGGCACATTCAACCATTACACATTACTTTTATTATATGTAATGGAACATGCATACATTACACTTTACTTTTTTTTTATTCGTAATGGAACACGCATCCATTACACATTACAATTTTCATTTGTAATGAAGCATTAATTCATTACACGTTTTTTTTTGTAATTTGTAACGGAAAACTTATCCAATACACATTGTTCAAAGTAATGTGTAATGCATTACTTTTACATTACTATTTTCACAACTCTGATAATTACTTCCCAATAATTCTCTATAAATCCAAAATCCAAAAAATCAAACACCATCGTTTTTCCTATGTAAAACAATCTTCAAAAGATTTGTCTGACCGTCTAAATCCTTATAAATATTTCTCTAACTCGCCCAGATTCGCTAATTTTAGTTTGCCCGATTTTTCAAAAATAATCAGCAACCAAAAGAAAGAAATATTATTCTCAGTGAGTCACTTTAACGTGAATAAACATTTACCCAGATGTATGTACCTTACGACGTAAAAAAAAAAAAAATGTATATACACAAGTCGTCAGTATTGTCAACATTGCCCACGGATTTCGAAAATATCTTGACGATTATTCCGAGCGATTGAGCTTGATTATTTCTCGATGAATGAGCGACGATTAAAAAGTCACGGGTTTAGCGGGACGATAGTGATAACGATTTATCGTTCGTGGAACGTTTTTCGTGCTCTTGATTCTTGGACACAAAACCGGAGTCCGGAATTTCCAATTAGCCGAGCCAAGTCCATTAGCACAGTTTTTCAAGATTTCACAACGATTCGGGGAAATAGCCTCGTCCCGTGAATTCTTATCGGTGATCGATTTTTTCCACGTCTCAAAGTACAAATCCGTTGGCTCGTCGTCATCGATTTCTCGGCTCTTGAAAAATTTCGGTCCCCCGTTGCTCGTTCCATCGGACTTCATCTCTTGGATCGGCGAATTTTCCGGTGAGGTCATGCAACTCGAATAGCTCGAGCATTGATCTCGGCTCTCCTCCGAACCAAAATAACTATTTTTCAGTGGCAAAGAGAGACGATCCCGTCTTCTCGACAAATTGGCAGATTCGTTTTCTCCCCCGAGCTCAATATTTTCATCGTCCTCTCTCGTGAGAAGTCTGAAGAGACGAGAATGCGTCTGTGTGCGTTTGTAAGAATTGAGCCTTCTCATTGACTCTGCATTTTGACCGCACTCCGAATCCGTATCGACCTCTGATATCAATCGACTCATGTCCGAAGTGACTCCGCTGTCGTTTTCGTCGTCAGTTTCGTCCCTCGAATTTTCCACGCTCAGAAGATTTTTTCGATTTTCCATTTTTTTAAAATCAACGATATTTTCATTGTCCGAGTGACTTTTCCCATTATCAATGACCTCGGGCTCGGTTAATTCGAATTGTGGAGTTGCATCATCTTGCTCGAATTTCGCTTCCTCAATCTTGACCTGATTTTCCTGGATTTTTGAATCTTCGTTGTAATTTTTCAATTCGTCGACGATGACTTCGTCCGTCATGACCTTGGATTCCTCATTGACTTTTGTAACTTCTTCTTCTTCTTCTTCTTCTTCTTCTTCTTCTTCTTCTGATTCCATCGGGGAATCATTTTTTGGTGAAAGATCCTCGATTTTACGTTGCTCCCTTTTGGCCAATCGCGTTTCATTTCGACTCATGATTTCTTGCCAAAAATCTCGAGATTCATCTTCCTCCGGAGTCGTCACGAAACTCTTCCTCAGGGTAAAATCCACGCTTGTGTCCGTCGTGACCTCAAAATCCAGATGAATTTTGTGGGAATTCTCGTTTTCAACATCCTCATCGATATTTTTGACCAGACCCGAGGGAAATCTGCATCTCAGTGGAAGGCTGATGCTGATTGTCGTCGTTTCTTCCTCGATTTCGTTTGCGCAGCCATTTTGAATATTTTCTTCCTTGACCTCTGGAACTGTAAAATGTACGGATTCGTCCGAATCTTCATTTTTCTCATCTTTCTCTTCAGATTTCTTGTCTTCGACGAGCAAATTGGAGATATTTTCTTCCCCCGAGGATTCGACCGATTCTTCCAGGACGTCAATTTTTCCTTGAGGATTCAGACCCGTCGAATAAGCCAGATACGAATCCGAATCATCGTCCTCACTGTCATCAGTTTCGCTGTCACTCTTTCCTGGACAATCTTCCTGATCGAAGACAGGATCCTCGACGAGCGAGGACAAGCAATCGCTCGTTTCCAAATCGACGTCGCTGTCGTCATTGGCGTCCTTCGAGCAATCTGACAACAACAATCCCTCGTTGTCCTCATGATGAAAAATATTCATCGACATGATCGGATCGTCCTTTTGATTCGCGGTCTTTCTCGCAGCGCTGTCAATCCGATTCCATTCCGGCAGGACCATCGAATTGTCCATCCTGATGACAGCAACGCCGGGACTGCGAGTACCAATTTCTAAACAAGGATTGCAATTGCCATCGAAGCCAGGATAGACTTTGTTCATTAATTCAGAATTAACCATAGTCTGAGAATTAATTAACGCCAAAGAAGAAGAAGAAGAAGAAGAGGCAGAAGAAGAAGAAGATGATGATGAAGAGGAGGAAGAAAATGATGAATCGACTTGGCGTTTCGTATTTGGCGTTTCAGTTTTGACAAAAGAAAAAGGAAAATGTGGCAGACTAACCGAGACGCCATTTTGGATGCCTGAGACTGAAGAAGCGTTGAAACGACGCTCGTAGAGAAGATGACGGTTATTGTTATGAAAATGATGATGATGGTGATGGTAATGATGATGATGATGATGATGTCGATGAAGACGACGCTGGCGGCCATTACAAGAAGAACAAGGCCCATTTTTCTCGCTTGGGTCTGATATCAAAACCGTTGAGTTATTCTTCGTTTCACCGGAAGATGACTTCGAAGATGATGAAGATGATGATGATGATGATGATGAAGATGATGACTTTTTCGTCGTTCGATAATGTATCCCGTAGTAACCCCACAAACAATCACTCTCAGAGTATTGCCAATATGGCAAAGGTATCAATGAAGATGATGATGCAATGTTCGATGATGACGGTTGACGCAGCAGCTTCAGCCGCCGCGTCGATTCAACATCCGGATGAAATTTAAACGTCGTCAATTCAAGGGACAATGGAAAATTTTTCAACGAATTATCGTGGGCGCAAGTTGGCGATAAAAAAAGATCCTGCCGCTGATTGCCCGGTTTCATGCTATTTCCGGTTTCGCAGACGATTCGATGATTTTCTTGTCTCGCTACAACAAACAGCACATTTCCATTCAAACAAATTATCGATTTTTCCTTTTCCTCGTTTTTTCTTTCCTTCCCTCGTTCCATCCCGAATTATAAATAAAATGGGCTTCGCGCCCGTGAACGAGCCATTAATAACTCGCTCCGGGCTTTTTCATCCAAAATCTTTTTTTATCTTCCTTTTTTTTTTTTACTTTTTTTTCCTCTCGCGCTTGAACATGAGCCTCAGCGTCAGGTTTTTTTTCGATTTTTAGACTCTCGCTAATGTGAAGCAAAATTTATGTAAGGTTGTTTTTTTTAAGGTAGACTACTTTAGACGGCTAAAAAAAAAAAATTTTTCTCAGCATTTTTATCAGATATTGCTAGGTTTTACAATGTTGTTTCATCTTTTGAAAATACAAAAAAAAATTATTTGTTATTTTGATTCTTGGAATAATTTGTAGAAGCCCCCGGAGTCGAGTCGTGGAAAAATGAATGGTTATTTCATTGTAAGTATATGGGGCGTTCCATCCCAAATGGGACAGTTTGAAAAACTATTTTTTTTATTTCCTCAATTTTTTTATATTTTGTAGTACCCATCAAAAGACCCGACCTGTTAAATTTTGAGATTTTTTTAATTACCCGTTCGAAACATATTAAATTAATAAAAAACCGCTCTTTTTTTGGTATTTTGGTCATAACTTCTTTAATAATGGTCCAAATTAAAGTTTCTTTTTTCAAAATTTTTGTTTTTGTATGGCCTTTTTAGAAAAAAATGCAACAAAAATATTCGACGTGTTTTTGAATGAGTTTTTTGAGTTTTAAACTTTAAATCGCGTTTTTAAAAGTGTCATTTTTTATTTTTTTTTGTTTTAAACATCTATCTATTCAACAATTTTTAAGACTACTCCGATCGTGGGATTTCCATATCTACTGATTTTTCGATTTTTGAAAATTGAATTTTTGAACTTTGCATTGAATTATTAAAGTTAAAGGAATAATTTTTTGTCAAATTGATAAAATTAAACATCTTATTCAATTTACATTATTCCTTAAATTAATAAATCAAAAATGAAATGGGGCTGTTCCAATTTTAATAAGTGAAGATATATTAATTGAAATATTTATTTCAATAAAATATTCGATTTGTTATTATTAAATAAAATTAATTGTATATCAGAAGACAAAATTGATATTGAAGAACTAAGTTATTGAAAAATAAAATATTTTATTGAAATTTCTTTATAGAATTTGTTGAGATAAATTATTGAAGGAATAAATCTTATTAAATTAAATTCAAGGCATATTCAAATTAAAAATCATGATAAGGAAATAGATAAAATTGGAGAAATTAATATTGCAGGGATAATGTATATTCAAATGAATGAAGAAAAAATTATATATGAGGTATTCCAGCCCAAGTGACCCGTGACCCTCTCGGATTTATTTGATTTTTTTTCATATGATCGCATTGCGTCTAAAATAAACCCTCATAATTTTTTAGATTTTTCCAAACATGCCTTATTAAAAAAAAAAAAAATTGAAAAAACGCCATTTTTTTTTAATCTAAAAAAATTCTGAAAAAACAGTGATAATATATACAATTTTTCAAGCTATCACCCGTAGTAGGCAGATTGTTTTTCTGCGTTTTTCGTGTTGTATTAAAAAAAAAAAGAAAAAAACGCCATTTTTAAAAAATCTTAAAAAATTCTGTAATTTTTTTGAATTTTCAGAACGTTAACAGCTTGTAAAACACAGCTTGAAATTTTTCATATATTATCACGGTTTTTCCAGATTTTTTTTAGATTTTATAAAAATTGCGTTTTTTTCAAAACAATTTTTTTTTTAAATAAGGGATGTTTGGAAAAAACTAAAAAAATTATGAGTGTATTTTAGACTTAATGTGATCATATGAAAAAAAAAAAAAAAAATCCGAGATTGTCAGGGTCAAGGGTCTACACACTTGGGCTGGAATACCTCATATATAATAATTTAATTTTTAATTAATAAAAATTTATAAAATAAAATTAAAATTAATTTTTCTATGACCGACAGTTAATCTCAGGATTGGCAAGTCTGAAACAAAAAAATGAAGAATCATTTTAAAGAAAAAGGTTTCTTACAGAACAATTTACCACTGCTAATGAAAAATCAATTTTTCATTAATGGTGGTAAATTTTTATGTAAGGAACCTTCCTCTCTAAAATGCTTTTTTATTTTTTTGTTTCAGACTTGCTAATTTTGAAATTAACTGTCGGCCATCGGACATTTTCGACTTCGGCGCCTATAAATTATTCAAAGAATCAAAATAAAAAATTATTTTTTTTTGTATTTTCGAAGGATCAAACAATGTTGTAAAAATAGTTTTATAGCCATATCTGATAAAGGAGCTGAGAAAAAAAATTCTTAAAAATGTTCTCTTTTTTGCCTTCTAAAGTAGACTACCTTAAAAAAAAAATTTAATTTCGTTTTGGTTTTTATTTTGATGACTAAATTTTTTTATCATTATTTCTGATGCTATGAGGAAAGAGGAAAACGAGGCTCATTTTTCAGCACGGACTGCGCGCGTTTTTTTTAGCGGATCCTGTGTTCAGAGGAAACGGTTTTTCGGAAAATTATAACAACAAACCAACAAAGATATAAAAAACATATAAAATGAAAAAAAAAATTCTTTGAAAATCAAACTTTCCCTCCTTATGATAAATAAATTAAAGTAGAAGAAATCGTAGATGAAAAATCGAATGGATTCGCCGATTTTGTGAAACGATTGAAAAAATTAATGAGACTAATTTGGAAAAAAAAAAATCTACGTAAAAAATTCAAACCTCGGAAAAATATACTAAAAATTCCACGCACTATTTGGGCCGTTTATACATGTAAAAAAAAAGTTTATTCGATATAGGAGTCAGGGGAAGGACGGGTAAAGCTGTAAATTGTTTTTCTCCGGAATGCCCCATACATTATCATACTTGGATATAATCGGAAATAAAAAAAATAAAAAAAAAGTACATCTATACAATTTGAGTTATAAACACCGAATATATTACAAATTGGTGAATTACGTGATATTAAATTAATAAAACATGCAAGGCATTCCCATTCGAGTGACCGATTCGATTGACGCTTTTTTGCATATTTTTTTTCTTCGTCCCCAATTTTTTTTCACCGTAGAATTTATGCATTTAGCAGCGACTCACGATTAGCCCTATCAATTTTTTTTCGGGCTTTTTTTTTTGTTTCTTTTGCCATTAATTTTCGCACTTTGCACTCCAAAGTGTAGGTATTATTAATTCTTTCTCCACAAAAGCTATTATTGACATTTTCGGTCGATTAGCGTTTTTGAAATTATTTTATTATTGATATTAATTGATGATTTTTTGTTTGAATTAAAATTTTTGTTTAATTAATTATTCCTGTGAACACAGGATTCGAGGAACGTGCCGGCAGTCGAGTTACACAATTTGATTTCGCCCGCGAATCTTTTTTTTTTTTTTGCGCGTTTGCAGTTTTTCGCGCATGATGATATTGCAATTTTGGTGATTTGATGAGAAAAAATTTTTTTTTTTTGAAGCTTGAGAAAATTATGCGAGAATCGTGAAAAATATTGCCAAAAGTTAATAAACCAGTGAGGCGGAGAAAAAAAAATTCTTTGCATGTTACTCGAATTTTTAAATGATTATATTGATGTGAAGATTTGATGAGTCGCGTTTGGATGAAAAAAAAAGATAGTCCCAAAAATATTGACTTTCACTTACTATTAAGGAAAAAAAATTGATTACAGAGAGCAATTGAATACTCACCGATGGCCTCCGCGGGAGAGGTCATGGCTTGCAATATCCTAAATGACCTTGAGGGTATGGCACTTCCGGTATATTTTTTCGGTTCCGGTGCCTGTTGCTCGCTTGCCGGCAAATTTGCCTGAGATTCTTCTGCGAAATTATAAAAACAGGAAAAAAGGAAAATTTGAGCAAATACAAAAAGGATTGATGAAAAAAAAAAATCGCCTACGCTGTGAAATTTTTTGAATTTTCTCACCGAATGAGCGAGAATTTCTGTTTTGCCTCTTGTTCACTGCGACGGGTGTCACTCTACTGGAAACTGGAAAAAGAAAAATTTTCAATAATAAGAAATGTGGAAACGAAGAAATTCAGAAAAAAAAAGATTTTTGCTGATATTCAAGACATGACTGAATTGAATAAACACAATTTTGCACCATTTGCATATTATTTATCATTTTGTATGAAATAAAAATAAAATTGGTGTTGAAACACAATTTTTTAACAACGCTTTTCATATTTCAAAATCGTGTGAATTTACTTGATTTTATTACCCCGAAATAAATTTTTATTTTCAACCCAACATGTTGATGGCAATTTTTTTTCTAATACTCTAATGTGTCTTCTTGAAAACCCCGTTTGAATTTTGAGATTCCGTTGATTACGAAAAAAGTTACAAATTTTTGTTTAAAAAAAAAAATGATTTTTGCTCATTTCCGGAATTTTCCGGTCTTTTAATGTCTTTTAATCTCCATAGGACCAATTTTATGATTTTTAAGAGCAAGGTCAATAGTAATCCGAATAATGCGTTATAATCAGAGTTGTGAAAATAGTCATGTAAAAGTAATGCATTACTCATTACTTTAAACAATGTGTATTGGATACATTTTCCGTTACAAATTACAAAAATAACGTGTAATGAATGAATGTTCCATTACAAATGAAAATAGTAATGTGTAATGGATGCGTATTTCATTACAAATAAAATAAGTAATGTGTAATGTATGCATGTTCCATTACAAATGATAAAAGTAATGTGTAATGGTTGCATGTGTCATTACGAATAAAAAAATAACGTGTAATGAATGAGTGCTCCATCACAAATTACAATTTAAAAAAAAGTAATTTGTAGTGGAGAATATTCCATTACATATTAGTGTGTTTCTACGACAATTTGGAGCAGGTACTATTTTGCTCAAAAGTAAGTCTATTAATTTTTCAATTAAAATAATTTCTGTGTATCAAGTTTTTGTTAACTTTACTATCGCAGTGGTAAATGTATGAGAACAGCGATTTTTTAAAGTAATTTGTACTCCATTCTTGAATTGTAATTTTTACAACAATGGAGTAAAAATTACTCCAAAAAATAATTGTTTCTAGATGTCAGTGTATATCAAGTTAATATACACTGAAAACATAAAGTTTTTCTTGAATTGTAATTTTCACAAGAATGAAGAAAAATTAATTCAAAAAATCACTGTTACTATATTTACCACTATGATAATAAAGTTAACAAAAACTTGATACACACAAATTATTTTCATTAAAAAATTAATATATTTGCCTTTGAGCAAAATAATACCTGCTCCAAATTGTCGTAGAAATACACTAATTTGTAAAGAAATATTTCCCACTATAAATTACTAGGGCGATTTTTTTTTTTACTATTTTTATTTTTTTCACTCCCCACCTAAAATATTATTGCATATGTCTGAAAGAAACTACCCTGAAAGTTACAGCCCTTAATATTAATATTAAGTACTCGCCCTTCGCGCGAAAAGATTTCCCACCTAAAATACACGTAAATAAAAAACTTTTTTCTTCAAATTGCTATAACGCCGCGGCATTTTATGCTATCATATTGTCCTTGGTCGCAATTTACGCAGAATTGAACGATCTTCAAAAGTGTCCTCAGCAGCGTAAGTGTAATTTACACTGGTGAGATGGTACGAGTCACTAAAGTTGATTTTGACCTGCATTCTCGTTTTTTTGCTGTTGTTTTCGAAATTATCAACGTTATCGAAAAATTGCAAAGGAAAGTTTTGTTGGAAATTTAATTTCCTACAGAAAAAGCCCTTTAGACCTACTTGCGAAAATTGATATTTCTTGAGATATTGGATCTTAACTTGGTTTTGGTATACAATTTTTATGGTTTATTGAACCAAAAGTTTCAATTTTTTGATATTCTATATTATATCACCATATCACATATCATATCACCAGTGGCGAAATGATATGGAATATCAACAATTAAGAACTTTTGGTTCGATAAACCGTAAAAATTTTATACCGCAAATAAATTAAGGTTCAATATCTCAAGAAATATCAATTTTCTCAAGTAGGTCTAAAGGACCTTTTATGTAGGAAATTAAATTTCCAACAAAACTTTCCTTTGCAATTTTTCGATAACGCTGATCATTTCAAAAATAACAGCAAAAAAACGAGAAGTGTGGGTCAAAATCAACTTTAGTGACTCGTACCATCTCACCAGTGTAAATTACACTTATGCTGCTCAGGACACTTTTGAAGACCGTTCAATTCTGCGTAAATTGCGACCAAGGACAATATGATAGCATGAAATGCCGCGGAGTTATATCAATTTGAAGAAAAAAGTTTTTTATTTACGTGTATTTTAGATGGGAAATCTTTTCACGCGAAGGGCGAGTACTTAACATTAATATTAAGGGCTGTAACTTTCAGGGTAGTTTCTTTTAGACATATGCAACAGCATTTTAGGTGGGGAGGGATGAAAATTGAAAAAAGTCGAAAAAAAAATCGCCCTAATAAATTACTTTTTTCTCAATTGTAATTTGTAATAGAGCACTCATCCATTACACATTACTTTTTTTATTTGTAATGGCACATGCATCCATTACACATTACTTTTATTATTTGTAATGGAACATGCATACATTACACATTACTTTTTTTATTTGTAATGACACATGCATTCATTACACATTACTCTTGTATTTTGTAATGGTAAACTTGTTCATTTCACATTATGCAATGCAGAGTTGTGAAAATAGTAATATAAAAGTAATGCATTACCCATTTCTTTAAACAAAGTGTATTGAATAAATTTTCCGTTACGAATTACAAGGGTATCGTGTAATGAATGAATATTCCATTACAAATGAAAATAGTAATGTGTAATGGATGCGTGTTCCATCACAAATAAAAGAGTAATGTGTAATGTATGCACGTTTCATTACAAATAAAAAAAATAACGTGTAATGAATGAGTGCTCCATTACAAATTACAATCGAAAAAAGTGATTTGTAGTGGAGAATATTCCATTACAAATTAGTGCGTTTCTACGACAATTTGGAGCAGGTACTATTTTGCTCAATGTAATGTAAAAGTAATGCATTACCCATTACTTTAAACAACGTGTATTGGATAAGTTTTTTGTTACAAATTACAAAAGTAACGTGCAATGAATGAATATTCTATTACAAATGAAAATAGTAATGTGTAATGGATGCGTGTTCCATTACAAATGAAAAAGTAATGTGTAATGTATGCATTTTCCATTACAAATAATAAAAATAATGTGTAATGGTTGCATGTGCCATTACAAATTACAATTGAAAAAAAGTAATTTGTAGTGGAAAATATTCCATTACAAATTAGTGTGTTTCTACGACAATTTGGTGCAAATACTATTTTGCTCAAAGTTAAGTCTATTAATTTTTGAATGAAAAAAATTTGTGTGTATCAAGTTTTTGTTAACTTTACTATCGTAGTGGTAAATATATGGACGGTGATTGTTTGGAGTAATTTTTACTCCATTCTTGAATTGTAATTTTTACAAGAATGGAGTAAATATTACTTCAAAAATCCACTGTTCATATATTTACCACTACGATAGTAAAGTTAACAAAAACTTGATACACACAAATTATTTTCATTGAAAAATTAATAGACCTACCTTTGAGCAAAATAGTACCTGCTCGAAATTGTCGTAGAAACACACTAATTTGTAATGGAATATTCTCTATTGCCAATTACTTTTTTTCAATTGTAATTTGTAATGGAGCACCCATTCATTACACATTCCTTTTTTTACTTGTATCGGCACATGCATCCATTACACATTACTTTTTTTATTTGTAATGAAACACGCATTCATTACACATTACTCTTGTATTTTGTAATGGTACACTTGTCCATTCCACATTAATTTATGTGAGGTAATTTTTTTAAGGTAGTCTACTTTAGAAGGCTAACCAAATTTTTTAAATTTTTTCTCAGCTTTTTTATCAGATATTGCTACTGTTTTTACAACGTTGTTTCATCCTTCGAAAATACAAAAAACAATCATTTGTTATTTTGATTCTTTGAATAATTTATAGAAGGCGCCAAAGTCGAGTCTTCGAAAAATAAATGATTATTTCATTGTAAGTTTATATTGTTAAAGTTAAAGGGGTAACTTTTTGTCAAGTTGTATTGTAATTTGTAATGGAGCACTCATCCATTAGACATATTACTTTTTCGACATATTAGACATGCATCCATTACACACTACTTTTATTATTTGTAATGGAACATGCATCCCTTATACATTACTATTTTTTTAATTTGTAACGGAACACGCATTCATTACACATTACTCTTGTATGTTGTAATGATACACTTGTCCATTTCACATTATGCAATGTAATGGGTGATGAATGCAGTAATGCATTATCAAAATATAGCATTATTTACAACTCTGGTTATAATACAAAATTCTTTTTCAGAAATATTTTTCTGAGCTTGATAAATTTTTTGCAAGCGACGAAAAACTACCGTTTGCGGTTGTCCCAATATCGCCGGCCTCCGTCATATTTTGCAAATATCGAAAAGCTCGAGAAGGTATTGCGGCACCGCGATATCTCGGATCTTCCTCCTGATGAAGATACGTTCCATCGCCATCGACTGCAAAAAAAAAAAAAAAAAAAAAAAGTAATTTTTACATCAAAAACAAATTTCAATGGCGTTTATCGTAAATTCGAAATCGACGAATCTTACCTTGTTCCTTGACCTTGTTCATGAGGATCTTGTCGTTTTCAGTGAGTTGAAGTTTTCGCAGCTGCTCGCCGTCGACCTGATCCGACGAAGAATCAGTGTCCGTTATTTTTTGAAGAACGCGAAATGACCTTGACTGAATGGGACCTGGTTCATCGTTATTTTCATCGTCGTAGTGAGGACGATGATGAGAAGGCGGACCTGCGACACGTTGAACGATCCTGATGGTTTCCAATGACAAATGGACCGAAAAATAAAATTCCATTCGTTAATCAAAACTATTTCAGCAAAAAAGGACAAATTCAAGGTCAAATTGTGGAAATTGTTTGGAATTTTATTATTTGCCGCAAATAATTAGCCAAATAAAATTCCATTTGTTGATCAATGATATTTTAACAGAAAGGGCAAATTCAAAGTGAAATTGAGGAATAATTTTGGAGCAATTTAATTGTTTGCCTCAATTTTTGCTCACAGGAAGTTTTGGCTTGCGCACAGAGAAAATTTGTAAATACAAAGGAAAAAAGTTTTTCCCATCTTCCATGGGGAAGTAAAATTTGACAAAAATTTTACACAATGAGATAAAATTTGTAGAAAGACAACATTGCGATTACTTACACTCTTGGAGTCGGCACAACGTAATTTTGTTGATTGGTAAATGTTCTTGATGGGACTGCCGATGGTCCATTATTGTTTCCAGCACCTTCGACCATTATTGGCACGATGTAAGCTCCACCACCGACCGATTGAGGCTTCAAAGTTGGCGTCTGCTGCTGATGTTGCTCGGAAAAATGATCGGCGCTTCGATCCATGTTCGATAATGGCGACGCCGTGGAATTGCCATTTCCCCAGCGCTGCTGATGATGACAACTCGGCTGCTGTTGCTTGAACTGATGATGCTTGTTACTGTTATCACCAGGATCATTTTTAACCGTAAACACCGAAGGTCTGTCCTCGATCTGTTTCAAAACGAGAGAAAAAAATCGTCGAGATTAATTATGGGAATCATGATACTTTTCTATTTTATTCTATTTATCTCTCTAGGCTCTCATTTTTGTAATTTTGAAACTATCAAACGAACGTTCATTGCCAAAAATTGATAGCTAACAAACATTATTGGAATTGAATTTGGCAAGAGTTGCTGGAGAAATTCAGATTGTAACAAAATTCTTAAAAATCATTGCAAAGGCTCTAACTTTTGTAATTTTTCAGTTAAGGAATTGAAATTTTTTATAAATAATTGTTAGCTATCAAATATCGTTGGAATTCGATTTTGCAAGAATTGCTGGAAAAGTTCAGATTGTAAAAAAAAATTGAATAATCATTGTGAAAGCTCTTTTATAATTTTGCAGTTATCGAGCAGACAATGTTTATAAAAAATTGCTAGCTGACAAATATCGTTGGAATTCGATTTGACAAGGGTTGCTGGAAGAGTTCAGATTGTAAAAAAAATTTGAATAATCGTTTTGAAAGCTCTAACTTTTGTAATTTGGCTGTTATCGAGCTGAAAATTTTCATAAAAAAATTGCTAGCTAATAAATATCGTTGGAATTCAATTTGGCAAGAATTGCTGGAAAAGTTCAAATTGTAAAAAAAATTTGAATAATCATTTTGAAAGCTCTAACTTTTGTAATTTTGCGGTAATGAAGCTAATTTTTATTAAAAAATTTTAGTTAACAAACATGGTTAAAAATGAATTTAGCAATATTTGATGGAAGAGTTCAGATTGTAAAAAAAATTTGAATAATCATTTTGAAAGCTCTAACTTTTGTAATTTTACAGTTATCGAACTGACAATTTTTATTAAAAAATTTTAGTTAACAAACATGGTTAAAAATGAATTTAGCAAGATTTGATGGAAGAGTTCAGATTGTAAAAAAAATTTGAATAATCATTTTGAAAGCTCTAACTATTGTAATTTTGCGGTAATCGAGCTGACCATTTTTATTAAAAAATTTTAGTTAAAAAACATGGTTAAAAATGAATTTGGCAAGATTTGATGGAAGATTTCAGATCATAATTTTTTTTTTATCATTGTGAAAGCTCTAACTTTTGTAATTTAGCCGTTATCGAGCTAACAATTTTTATAAAAAATTGCTAGCTAACAAATATCATTGGAATCCAATTTAGCAAGAATTGCTGGAAAAGTTCAGATTATAAAAAAAAATTGAATAATCATTTTGAAAGTTCTAACTTTTGTAATTTTAATTATCGAGCTGACAATTTTTATTAAAAAATTTTAGTTAACAAACATGGTTAAAAATGAATTTAGCAAGATTTGATTGAAGATTTCAGATTGTAAAAAATTTTTTTTAAATCATTGTGAAGGGTCTAGCTTTTGTAGTTTTGCAGTCATCGAGCTGATAATTTTTACAAAAAATTGCTATCTAACAAATATGTTTGAAAATGAATTTGGCAAGATTTGATAAAAATTTCAGATTGTAAATTTTTTTTTTAATTATTGATAATCATTGATAACCACTGATAATTTTTACAAAAAATTACTAGTTAGCAATTGTGGTTAAAATTGAATTTGGCAAGAATTGCTTGAAGAGTTCAGATTGAAAAAAGTTTTTGCAAAATTATTTTCAAGGCTCTAACTTTTGTAAAATATATTCATCAAGCATCCATTGTTTCAAAAAAAAAAATGCTAGCTAACAAACATCGTTGGAATTGAATTTGGCAACGATCGCTGAACGCGTTCAGATTGCAAAAAAAATTGAAAAATCATTATGGAGGCGCTAGCTTTTGTAATTTTACAGTTATCGAACCAACGATTTCTACAGAAAAGCTGACAAAACGGAATGACTGAAATTGATTTTGTCAAGAAATGCTTAGAGTTCAAATTGTAAGAAATTTTTTTAACCATTGTGAAGGTCCTAACTTTTCAAGTTTTGCAGTTATCAGGGAGAAAATTTTCTGATAAACTCACGCGTAGCGGAATAACGCGTTCCTGCACGTGAGATTGTTGTCTCGCTGGTGGCGACGGAGGTGACGACTGATGATGTTCCTGTTGATGATTGTAATTACTATCGGGACTCAAGGGCGGTGAAGATCCGACGACGCTCGAGCGTTTGGCCCATTCTGGTAATTCCTCCTGAGGCTTGTTCTTGTTCTGGAGCCAGGGTGTCGGAGCCTTGGCGAGGATCACCTGGGGCGAGGGTGGCGTCGTGACCATCATCGTTGGGGTATCCAACGGTGAGCTCGTCTGCGACGACGACGCTGTCCCAGGCAATGGCATTTGTCCGGCTCTCGCCGCGAGTTTCGTATCCACTCGATTTATTTGATTGACCGGTCGGCTTTGAGGACTTTCCAATGTCGAATCTCTCTCAGAGACTGTGAACAATAATTGTAGCATCCAATAATCATACAATCAGAGTTGTGAAAATAGTAATGTAAAAGTAATGCATTACCCATGACTTCAAACAATGTCGTGTATTGGATAAGTTTTCTGTTACAAATTACAAAAGTAACGTGTAATGAATGAATGTTCAATTACAAATGAAAATAGTAATGTGTAATGGATGCGTGTTCCATTACAACAACAAATAGTTATGTGTGATCTGTGTTTCCATTACAAGTAATAAAAGTAATGTTTAATGGTTGCGTATGCCATTACAAATAACAAAAATAACGTGTAATGAATGAGTCATCCATTACAAATTACAATTGAAAAAAAAGTAATGTAAAAGTAATGCATTACGCATTACTTCAAACAATGTGTATTGGATAAGTTTTCCATTACAAATTACAAAAGTAACGTGTAATGAATGAATGATCCATTACAAATGAAAATAGTAATGTTTGATAGATGCGTGTTCCATTGGAAAAAAAAAAAGTAATGTCTAATGTGTGCATGTTCCATTACAAGTAATAAAGGTAATGTGTAATCGATGCATGTGCCATTACAAATTTAAAAAAATAACGTGTAATGAATAAGTCCTCCATTACAAATTACAATTGAAAAAAAAGTAATGTAAAAGTTATGCATTACCCATTATTTTAAACAATGTGTATTGGATAAGTTTTCCGTTAGAAATTACAAAAGTAACGTGTAATGAATTAAATTTTCATTACAAATGAAAATATAGTAATGTGTAATGGATGCGTGTTCCATTACAAATAAAAAAAAGTAATGTGTAATGTGCGCATGTTCCATTACAAGTAATAAAAGTAATGTGTAATGGTTGCGTGTGTCATTACAAATAAAAAAAATAACGTGTAATGAATGAGTCCTCCATTATAAATTACAATTGAAAAAAAAGTAATGTAAAAGTAATGCATTACCCATTACTTTAAACAATGTGTATTGGATAAGTTTTCCGTTAGAAATTACAAAAGTAACGTGTAATGAATTAATGTTTCATTACAAATGAAAATATAGTAATGTGTAATGGATGCGTGTTCTATTACAAATAAAAAAAAGTAATGTGTAATGTGTGTGTGTTCCATTACAAGTAATAAAAGTAATGTGTAGTGGTTGCGTGTGCATTTCACATTATGCAGTGTAATGTGTAATGAATACAGTAATGCATTATGAAAATAATGCATTATTTACAACTCTACATGGAATTGGCGATACTCGAAAAAAAATTCCGGAAATTATAATCTACATATTGCAGTTTTCAATCAGAGTTGTGAAAATAGTAATGTAAAAGTAGTGCATTACGCATTACTTCAAACAATGTGTATTGGATAAGTTTTCCGTCACAAATTACAAAAGTAACGTGTAATGAATGAATGAATGTTCAATTACAAATAAAAATAGTAATGTATAATGGATGCATTCTCCATTACAAATAAAAAACGTAATGTGTAATGTGTGCATGTTCCATTACAAGTAATAGAAGTAATGTGTAATGGTTGCGTGTACCATTACAAGTAAAAAATAACGTGTAATGAATGAGTACTCCATTACAAATTACAATTGAAAAAGAAGTAATTTGTAGTGGAGCATACTCCATTACAAATTAGTGTGTGTTTACGACAGTTTGGAGCAGGTACTATTTTGCTCAAAGGTAAGTCTATTAATTTTTCAATGAAAATAATTTGAGAGTATCAAGCTTTTGTTAACTTTACTATCGTAGTGGCAAATGTATGAACTGTGATTTTTTGGAGTAATTTTTAATTCTATCCTTGAATTGTAATTTTTACAACAATGGAGTACTCCAAAAAATAACTGTTTATAAGTGTGAGTCTGACACCTATAAGTTTTTTGAATTGTAATTTTTACAAGAATGGAGAAAAATTAATAAAAAAAAATCACTGTTACTATATTTACCAATAAAGTTAAAAACTTGATGCACACAAATTATTTTAATTGGAAAATTAATATATTTGTCTTTGAGCAAAATAGTACCTGCTACAAATTGTCGTAGGAACACACTAATTTGTAAAGGAATATTTTCCACTATAAATTACTTTTTTTCCAATTGTAATTTGTAATAGAGCACTCATCCATTACACATTACTTTTCTTATTTGTAATGGCACATGCATCCATTACACATTACTTTTTTTATTTGTAATAGAACACGCATTCATTGCACATTACTCTTGTACTTTGTAATGGTACACTTTGACATTATGCAGTGTAATGGGTAATGAATACAGTAATGCATTGTTTACAACTCTGTTACCAATATATAGAATTTTGAATTTGCCAAACTATTCAATAATAGTTAACTGATAATTTAATATTGATTTTTTGGTGTTATAATGATGCGATAATTGATTTCGGACTCTCACTATTGGATACTCGATTAGCCGCTGCACTCGGCGTCCGATTAATCAATGGCGCAGCGGAAGACTGATGATTCGACGATATGGGATTGGTAGGAAAAACCGGCACGGCGACCTGCGGCTGTATATAAAGATTCGTGCCGGTCGTTGCGATCGACGAAGGTCTCGTTTCAGCGACTAGATTGGATTTTGGAGGACCCTCGATTCCCTCGTCGTTCGCGTTCTTAGCTACTCGTCTCGCCATTCTCGGGCTTCGTATTTGCGACAGATCCAACTTTCCGCCCATACCGGGCGTGTACGTAAACGGTTTTTTGTCCTTTGTCATCATCGCGTTCTGAATTGCCGCTGGTGGCTCGTACAGATTGTTATTGCATGATAATGGCCGTCTGTTCGTTGTCTAAAATATAAATGAAAAAAAACACAGTGTTAATTTTGGAAAATAAAAATGCTCTGCTGAATAGTATAAATATGGCTTTCATAAATCTTGAGCAAAACAATAATGAGCGATTGCCAATTACATTTGAAAAATTATAATCGAAAATTGTATCAATTGCAAATACGAAAAATAATGGTGAGCGTATGATAAGTGATTATAATTGCAAAAAAGTAACGAGTAAATTGCAATTACAGAAAGTAATGATAATAGAAATCGAGTCAATTACAGTTACCAAAAATAATGACGCTCAATAATCGAGTAAATTGCCATTACAAAAAGTAATGGTAGTACAAATCAAGTCAATTATAATTACAAAATATATGGTAATGAAAATTGAGTCAATTACAATTCTAAAAAATTATGAGAATGCAAATTGTTATCTAATCGTTGTCAATGATCGAGTAAATTGCCATTACAAAAAGTAATGGCAATGCAAATCAAGTAAATTATAACTAGAAAAAATATATTAATGGAAATCGAGTCAATTACAATTCTAAAAAATTATGAGAATATAAATTGTTATCTAATCTTTGTCAATGATCGAGTAAATTGCCATTACAAATAGTAATGACAGTGCAAATCAAGTCAAAATATATTAATAGAAATTGAGTCAATTACAATTTTAAAAAATTATGAGACTAGAAATTGTTATCTAATCGTTGTCAATAATCGAGTAAATTGCCATTACAAAAAGTAATGACAGTGCAAATCAAGTAAATTATAATGACAAAAAATATATTAATGGAAATCGAGTCAATTACGATTCTAAACAATTATGAGAATACAAATTGTTATCTAATCGTTGTCAATGATCGAGTAAATTGCCATTACAAAAAGTAATGGCAGTGCGAATCAAGTAAATTATAATGACAAAAAATGTATTAATGGAAATTGAGTCAATTACCATTCTAAAAAATTATGAGAATATAAATTGTTATCTAATCGCTGTCAATAATCGAGTAAATTGCCATTACAAAAAGGAATGGCAGTGCAAATCAAGTAAATTATAATTACAAAAAATATATTAATGGAAATTGAGTCAATTACGATTCTAAAAAATTATGAGAATATAAATGGTTATCTAATCGTTGTCAATGATCGAGTAAATTGCTATTGCAAAAAGTAATGGCAGTACAAATCAAGGAAATTATAATTACAAAAAAATATATTAATGGAAATTGAGTCAATTACAATTTTAAAAAATTATGAGACTAGAAATTGTTATCTAATCGTTGTCAATAATCGAGTAAATTGCCATTACAAAAAGTAATGACAGTGCAAATCAAGTAAATTATAATGACAAAAAATATATTAATGGAAATCGAGTCAATTACGATTCTAAAAAATTATGAGAATACAAATTGTTATCTAATCGTTGTCAATGATCGAGTAAATTGCCATTACAAAAAGTAACTGTAGTACAAATCAAGTCAATTATAATTACAAAAGATATGGTAATGAAAATTGGGTCAATTACAATTGTAAAAAATTGTGAGAATGCAAATTGTCATCTAATCGTTGTCAATGATCGAGTAAATTGCCTCTACCAAAAGTAATGGCAGTGCAAATGAAGTAAATTATAATTACAAAAAAATATATTAATGGAAATTGAGTCAATTACGATTCTAAAAAATTATGAGAATAGAAATCGTGTCAATTACGGGAACAAAAAGTAATGATGTTCAAAATCGAGTCAATTTCCATGAAAAAATTGATGGTAATAGAAATTGAGTCAATACAAGATATTGTTGAATTCAATTACTGCTCGCCACAAATTTCACCAAGTCGGCGAATGAGGAACAATTACCTCGACGGAGTTGCCGATCCTAGAGGTCGGAATTTGACCAATTCCTGGAGGTGGTGGCGGCGGTGGTGGAGGTGCTGATTTGAAACCAAAAAGATCACAAACATTAAATTAAAAAAAAAATAATAATAATTAAATATTTTAAAAAACTAAACGAAAAAATTAAATATTTTTAAAAAAATCCAAAAACCGTTTTACCGATGAACGAAAACTCACCCGATCCTGTTGAATTATTGTCAGCAGTCGCCGTCCTAAAAACCAAAACGATGCATCCCCATTAATAATGACCACGCATTACAAAATTTCAAAATACCAAATTGTTCAATTCAAAATTCCCCAAACGTTCACAATTTCGTCTCCAAATGTTATTACTCATTATTCCTATCTTATTTATTTTTCCAACAAGCAAAAAAGGTTAAAAACAATAGTATTTTATAACTTTTTTAGATTTTTTAATAATGGCGATGGTTAAAAAAAAATTATAACATAATGTAGGGTAACGGAAGAAATTTTTAAGAAATTGGGAGTGTCCCAGAGCTTCGGTAGAAATCCCAAAAAAAAGTGCGAACCAAATTTGAGAGGGAGAGGGTAAAAGATTTTTCTTAGTTTACACGTTTATACATCATTAACATTAACATTAAGAGGGGCTAACACCACAAATACTAAGATGATAAATACTTTCTATTTTTTGTTTGCCTTCGTGGCTTCAATGCTGAAATAGTGAAATACGATATGGGGATATATTGCTGGGAGTGTGCCACGCTATTTTATACGGTCGAACGCGTCATACGACGAACGAGAACGCGCGTTTGCACCTTAATAGCGGATTCCTTGTAAGGATGTTTATCTCGCGATGATGACACAAGGTCGAAGCCTTGTAGCTCTCAAAATCGACAAACAATAATAATAATAATAATAATAATAATAATAATAATAATAATAATAATAATAATAATAATATAAATTATATTACAATTATTATTAGCATGTATATTTGAAATACATAATCGGTGAAAATAAGAGTAGTAGTAGTATTAGTTTATTTGTGCAGAGGCTCGCGCCTATTACAAAGAGGATCGGTGGTTAGGCCTTTTTACATGAGGTGCATAATACATAAATTAAGGTGGAGTTAAAACTAAGCTTGGCACATTTTTTGTTTCCATAGTTTTGGTAGTTGGAGCTGTTTTACATTCCTAGAGCAAATGCTCGAAGTTTGCAAGCAGCAAGTACAAATAGAGCTAGGTTACGAGCTTGCTTTACATCTAATTGGTCAAGTACAATGAGCGGAGGAATATCACTTAAATATTGAGATCGGATTGCATCATACATTGTACATTCGCAAAGGAAGTGCTCCAAAGTTTCTTCTTTCAATAGCTTGCACACTGAGCATATGACATCATTATCAATGTTATAGAATACTTTCTTATATCTAAATGTAATCTTATTAAGTCCGCTTAATCGACATTGTGCCACCAGTCTAATGAAAGGCAGCGGTAGATCTGAATTTAAATAATCCTCGCATTTCAGTTCGTTAAGTTGCTTGATATTTTTATATACCTGGCTGTATGTTGAGCGCAGCGCTCTAACTGCATCTGATTGGAATTTACGTTGAGTCGCTAGATCCAAAAGTGGCTCTATAGTATTTGAAATTGAGTCAAACGTCATATTGGTAAGTATTTGTGATGGTGGGGTTATTTCTGATAGCAGATCGCGAAGGCACGTAAACCAGTTGTATTTGCGAATGTTCGAATTGGAGGCATCTAATGCTACTAGGCGATCCAAACATACTCTAGGAAATCGCAAAGGTGACATATCAAGTATTCTTAAGAGATAATTCAGGGATCGTTTAACAATTTGCACCAATATCGAGGTAGATCCGGTTTCAAGCCTGATCATATAGCCTGGTGTACTATTGGGTATTGCGAGTAAGTTTTTATAAAAGCGTAATTGGATCTTATTCAATTCTTCGCAATGCCTCAACCCCCAGACACTTGAGGCATATAACAGCGATGAGGTGACGACAGAATTTAACAGAGCTATTCTAGCGTCCCAGTTGTTGACTTTCGCTATCACCATGGGCCCCCATATTACCCCAAGAGCAAGTTTTGCTTTTGACATAAAGTGTTTTGTTGCCGTATTAAAGAGACCGGAACGCACAAATGGGACGCCTAGGTAGATATATTGGTTTACTACCTCAAGGTGTGTACCTTTGTATTTGAGTGGTCTTATTTTTTTCGGTCGACCCGCTTTTTGGAAGATAAGAATTTTCGTCTTTGCCTTGTTGACTTCTAGTTTGTTTATGTTGCAGTATAATTCTAATGTGTCTAGTTTTTTTTGGAGTCCTATTACGTCATCCGCCAAGAGAACAAGATCATCTGCGAATAGCAAGAGCTCAATTTTATCGTTAATTCCTTCATGCCCATGCTCAATAAAAAATTTATCGATATCCGCTAATAGAAGCGAGAATAATGTTGGGCTCGCCGGATCGCCCTGGAGAACTCCTTGCGTCGCGTCAATTTCCTCGGTCTTGTGAAATTTATCTATTTTAACTTTGAACGTTGCCGATCTATATAGGCTTTGGAGTACTTTAATTATTTTTGTGCTTACACCCACCGCATGGAGTTTGTCCCAAAGTATTCCATGGCTGACGGAATCAAAGGCTCTTCGAAAATCAACAAACAACGCAAAAAGTTTACCTTTCGGCTTGGACAACGCTAAGGCTATTTTCGCATTCAATGTAAAAATGTTATCCTCGCAGGATCGGCCGCTTCTAAACCCGGCTTGCGCTTCTGGTAGAATGCTAAACCTTTCAATCCACGTATTTAGTCGGCTGGCAATTAACATAGTAAAGAGTTTGGCTGTTGTATTCGCGAGGGCAATACCCCTATAATTCAAGGGGTCGCTCGTATCCCCCTTTTTGAAAAATAGAATTATTTCCGATTTAGTCCAGCCCGACGGAATCTCAGCAGTTAACAATACTCGATTAAATAGCTTCGTAATAAACATAAGCCCGCTCGGTGGAAGAGCTTTGAGGAACTCGTAGGGAATTCCGTCGGGGCCAGGAGATTTGTTTGAATTGGTCCATTTTAAAATTCGCTTAACCTCATTCGGAGTTATTTCATAGTCTAAGACCGGGTTGTTAGCTTCAGGAAATGTACGAGGCAAAGCGTCTCGTGGTGGCAGAAGCTGGGCATAAAATTCTTGCCACTCCGCCACAGAGATAGCACATTTTTGATATATTTTTGGCTTGAGTTTTTTGTAGGTGGCCCAGAATGTTTTAGAGTTCTTTGCCGTGGACAGCGCTTGTTGCAATTCAAGAATATGGCTTTTCTTTTTTCCTCTTATGAGTTTCAGATATTTATTTCGCAGGGTGGTAAAATTTTTGGCAACTATAGGATCTCTGCTTCGAATCCAGCGCTTATAGCACTTGTTCAGCGTTTTTTTTGTGATGGAACACTCCTTATCGAACCATGGTCTGGTTAGTTTATGTTTGTTTTGTTTTTTCGGGATACGTACCATTGCTAAAGATCCTGCTGCCGTCCAAATCGCGTTAACTAGATTGCTATTTAGCATATTGACTTGATCCGTATTAAGAGGTTGAGATAAGATAGTGTCCAAATGAATAGCGTACTCTTCATGATCGTTAGGGTCCCATTTAAGAAATGGTGGTAATGGAACGTTACTTTCTTGACTTTGGTCAATGGGTGGTATACTAATTTCAATGTCAACTTGCATCGGCAGATGGTCGGAGGTCCCTTCGTTTAGGATAGATAAATCGAGGCAAAGATCGAGTCCTAATATGTTTGTCCAAACATAATCAATTGTTGTGTTGCTAATACCCCAGTACGTAAAATCGCCCATACTGTCAGACATCGATCTACCATTTAAGACGCAAAGCCCCAGTTCTTCAAACAAATCCAGCAGTATGACACCATTTCCATTAACAACTATGTCATTTGCACATCTATTTTCTGTAAATTTCGTGCCTTCTACTTGAGATCCATCAAGCTGGTTCAGTTCGCCAATTCTGGCATTAAAATCACCTCCGACCAACAATGGTAAATTATAGTTTTCAACAATATCGGAGAGATGATCGCACAGTGACTTAACCCTATCTTTATAAAAATGGTTCCTTAGATAAACAGTAACTAATATAAATTTTTCTTTTTTGATGCGAAATTCGCATGAGATCCAAGTATCACTCACATCTAGTACTGCGTAGTGGTCTATTCGTTTCTTATTGACTAGCATGCATAGGCCTCCACTGGCTCTACCCACTGAAAAATCCCTCAACGCTTTGCTCGTTATTGAATCAAAATCATTCATCTTAGATGGTAACTTTATCTCATCGGTAACATGCCACGTTTCACTCATGCAAATTACCGTTGCTGAATTCCAATTTAAGCCTGAATTGTTCGCGATATTATCAAAAAAGGTTTGCAACCCATGGACGTTCCAGAAAAAGATTTTCCCTTTTGTGTCATAACTTATTTCTTCGCCTGTATTTTCGTTAAGATTTGAATTTTCTTTTCGGATAGTAGTTAATGAATGATTTAACGAAAGGTTGATGCACGCTGGTGATGGAGATGTTAATGTCGTGGCGCTTCCAGAATATACTTGCTGTTGCCAGAGCGGATCTTCAAGGTTGATGGAATTTTTCCCGGTGAAGAGAATGTTATTGATGCTGCGATGTCGTATACGACGATTGCGTGAGTGTCCCGCTTCTGCGACGAAAATTTTCCACCAAGCCAGAACCATCTTTCCAGATGTACGGCGTTTCGTCAATCCACAGTTTCCTGTAGCCAACTTTTACACTCGCTCCCTGCTCTGCTCTTTCTTTGGCGATACTTTGGATTTTCCTTTGGATCTCACGTTCCTCGAACGTGGTGTCGTGGTTGATCGAGATAGACGAACCCGCCAATTTTTTCTTTTTTGTCATTAGCGTTTTTTTGACCTCGGCATTGTCGAATTTGACGATTGTGAAGGCCACCCTCCCTGCCTTTACGAATGGTTTGATCTCTTTGATTCCATTGAAGATTTCAAATTCATCGGCAAGGAAGTCTTCGATTGTTTTGCGTGTCTCGTCTACATGAACTTCCAACCCGCGGATAATGACGTTGTTTTTCTTCCCTTCTCGTTCGCGTATCTCATCATTTCTCTCCAGTCTAATGATACGATTCTTTAAAACCTCATTCTCCACTTCAAGCTGAATAATTTTGCTTTTGCACTCTTCACTTGATGCAAGAGATCTGTCAATAGCGTCCTTGATGCTATTATAGTCACGTTTCAGATCTCGCATGTCTGCGGCTAAGCCTTGCAGAAGTCGCAAAACCTCTTCCGACCCGACAGGCTCCGGCATTGATGCGTGCTGGGATTGACTTTTAGGGGAATTTGCGTTTATATCAACCTTGCCGCCCGATGATGGTTTCGCATTTAGCTGAGGTTTTCTAGGCATATGATCGGTTATTTTTCCCCCTGTCTTGCTCGCCGCTGCTTGGCGCGTGGAATCTTTGCCAACCATCGTACGTGATCACCGGGCTTAACCCCACTTTTCTGCACGTGCTGGGAAACCTTTTGGATTCTCGAAACTATCGCCGATAAAGTTTGGCCAACGTTTCTTCACTTATTACATCAGTTAAGATAACAGATTCAGTTAATATTTTACGTAATTGAGCGGTAATACTTTGATAAATCAAGAATATATCGTGCGCGATGTTGCTATGATGCAGCCGTGACCGTGGCGCCACCCGATCTCCGGTGAAAATAAGAGTTTACTATTACAATTTTGCAATTTTACGAATTTTGCAATAACAAAATACTTTCAATAATAATTTTGTAATTATTGTCAATGAACAAAGAAATTTTTTTTAAAGAAAGGTTTGCACTTTTTAGCATTGGAAGTAGCACGCTAAACGAAAACTTCGCGTTTTCCATAATGAGTCATCATAAATATTAGGGTGGCACTTTTTGAGTTTAATTTTTAAATTTTCATTCCCATGCTTGAAATACATATTTTTTTATGAGAAAAAGATCCTTGCGAAGGATCCAGGAGGAGAACAAATATTTAGAGGTCGCTCCAGGCGTTTGAATGTAAACTGTGCCGAAAATCGACGAAATATTGATATGGAACTATTTTTTAAAAGAAAGATTTGCACTTTTTAGCATTGGAAGTAGCACGCTAAACGAAAATTCCACGTTTTCCATAATGACTTATCATAAATATTAGGGTGGCACTTTTTGAGTTTAATTTAAAAATTTTCATTCCCATGTTTGAAATATATTTGTTTTGATGAGAAAAAGATCCTTGCAAAGGATCCAGGAGAAAAAATATTTAGAGGTCGCTCTGGCCGTTCGAATGTAAACTGTGCCGAAAATCGACGAAATATTGATATAAAACTATTTTTTGAAAGGTTTGCACTTTTTAGCATTGGAAGTAGCACGTTAAACGAAAACTTCGCGTTTTCCATAATGAGTCATCATAAATATTAGGGTGGCACTTTTTGAGTTAAATTTTTTAATTTTCATTCCCATGCTTGAAATACATTTCTTTTGATGGGAAAAAGATCCTTGCAAAGGATCCAGGAGGAGAAAAAATATTTAGAGGTCGCTCCGGGTGTTTGAATGTAAACTGTGCCAAAAATCGACGGAATATTGATATGGCACTATTTTTTAAAAGAGAGGTTTGCACTTTTTAGCATTGGAAGTAGCACGTCAAACGAAATCTTCGCGTTTTCCATAATGAGTCATCATAAATATTAGGGTGGCTTTTTTTTAGTTTAATTTTTTAATTTTCATTCCCATGCTTGAAATATATTTTTTTTGATGAGAAAAAGATCCTTGCGAAGGATCCAGGAGGAGAAAAAATATTTAGAGGTCGCTCCGGGGGTTTGAATGTAAGCTGTGCCAAAAATCCACGAAATATTGATGACACTATTTTTTAAAAGAGAGGTTTGCACTTTTTAGCATTGGAAGTAGCACGCTAAACGAAAACTTCGCGTTTTCCATAATGAGTCTCATACATATTAGGGTGGCACTTTTTGAGTTTAATTTTTAAATTTTCATTCGCATTCTTGAAATATATTTTTTTTTTTATGAGAAAAAGATCCTTGCAACGGATCCAGGAGGAGAATAAATATTTAGAAGTCGCTCCGGGCGTTTGAATGTAAACTGTGCCGAAAATCGACGAAATATTGATATGGCACTATTTTTTACATGCAAAAATTTTGCATTGTTGCAAAATATATATATTAGGATACCATCCTAATATATAAAATATATTAAGGTGGTACCTTTTGACGTTTATTTTTTTGTTTTTTCGTTCCTATGCAAGGAATATATGACTCTTGATGAGAAAATGTTTTTAGTGGAAGATTTAGGGGGAGAAAAAATATTTGGAGGTCAAAACGTTTAATTGTCATCTATGCCAAAAATGCGTTTTTTAAAAAAATATTGCCACTTTTTTTGTTCCGCCATTTTTCGAATGAGTCAAATCAATTACGAATATTTTGCATCTTTCTCTGGGATGGTGTCCTAACTTTGAATATTTCGACAAAAAACACGATTAAAAAGCATTCATAAACTATAAAATCTAAAAAAACTATGTATCTCACAGAAAAAGATGAATTTTAATTAAATATCGTTTAAACAAATGCGTGCATAAATAAAATCCAAGGAACAATTGGACATACATTTTTACAGTTTTTCTGACGTCTCTAAACCTCAAAGTATAAAAAAAATATGGCATAAGAACAGAAAAAATTAAAAAAAAAACGATTTCAAATAACTTTTGAAAAAATGTCAAGACTTAAATGCTTTGAGCGATCTTTAAATATTTTTTCTCCTTCTAGATTTTCAACGAGAATTTTTTTATAGGAAAGAAAAATGTATTGCGGGAGTAGGACCGGAAATAAAAAAATTAAGGTCAAAGTGTCGCACCCTAATGTATATGTATGAAGTGTGTACGCTGGGACGAATCGGCCGGTGTGCATGACGCGAGAGAGAGAGGCAGAGAGAGAGAGAGAGAGAGAGAGACGCAGAGGGCCAGCGACGGCCCAGAGAACTCCAACTTGCATCCTATATCTATAGCGGTCCATGAAAATGTATTTAGGTAGATACGCGTAGCACAGCTAAATTTAGAGCCGGCTGACCCGCGTCTCGAAGCACGCCCGTATAAAATCCTTCCGATTATTTTATTTTTAGTAACCCGTTCTTCTCTCGGCCAGCTCGAAAAATCTCCCAAGATCTTTTCTCGACCTCTCGCGCTTCCCCGCGCCCGTTTGTATAACCAACAAATATATATATCGCAAAAAAGAAATATATATTTCTCACATTGCTGCCTCTCTCCGTCATTGTTTATCGCGAATTTCAATTTCAACAATATATTTCCGCATCTTTCTATCTATAAAGTCGTGTGTCTCTATTATTGGCACATGTGTATACATATGGGTCATTCCATGCCAAATCGACCAATAATTTCGATAAAATTTGGTCAGAAATTTTCTTTTATCCCAAAATGAAATTCTAACAAAGGAAAAAAAATGATAAAATTTTTTCGAAAATTCAAAATTTCACAATTTGTTCAATTTTTCAAGTTTATTTTTTAAATATCTGGGAAAGTATTATAGTTGCGCAAAAATTGTCCTGGGTTCGTCTTAAAGAGTATAGTTGGGACTACAAAAAAAAATAATCCGAACAAAAATTTTGAAAAATGATGAATCTGGAGAATTTTGAATTTTTGAAACCGTGTTAGTCCACGATCAACATTAAATTTTTGATTCTATTTTTTTATTTATAATACCTTGTACTGATCTTAAAAGATCCTGAAACTTTCAGAATGGTGTTCTTTTTTTTCAAGAATGTGAATTTTTGAATTTTGGTAAAAAAATTTGTTTTTTTTACCTCTAAGTTAAGGAAAGTTGAGCAATAATGTAATTTTTTACTGCGCAAAATTACAAAATTACATGATTGCTCAACTTTACTCAACTTAGAGGTGAACCAATTTTTTTTTACCAAAATTCAAAAATTCATA
The DNA here is from genome assembly GCA_946863875.1 of Alloplasta piceator. NCBI lineage: Eukaryota > Metazoa > Arthropoda > Insecta > Hymenoptera > Ichneumonidae > Alloplasta > Alloplasta piceator. Next base: position 34,384,323 of record OX333078.1, on the reverse strand, counting down.
TTTTTGAAAAAAAGAACACCTTTCTAAAAATTTCAGGATCTTTTAAGATCAGTACAAGATATATAAAAAAAATTGAACCAAAAATTTAATGTTAATCGTAGATTTTCACGATTTAAAAAAAATCAAAATTCTCCAAATGCATCATTTTTCAATTTTTTTTTTTCGGAATATTTGAACCCAGAACGATTTTTTCGTGACTATAATAGTTTTCGAGATATTTAAAAAATAAACTTGAAAAGTTGAAGAAATGGTGAAATTTTGAATTTTGCATAACTTTCGAAAAACAATTTTTAATTTTTTTCCTTTGGCATAACTTCGTTTTTATGACAAAAGAAAACTTCTGACCGAATTTCATCGAAAGGGGTCGATTCCAACTAATGGTCGATTTTACATGGAATTACCCATATGTATATTTAAAAAAAAGGAAAATACCGGCGAAAATAATAATAAAATAACGCGCGGTGAGGTTGTTGGCGCGAGGATTATTATATCGAGAGGCGAAAAGTGTGTCCGCGAGGGGGATGAAGGGAAAGAGGGGAGGGGCCTGTGGTCGTTTCTCGGTGATTCTTGTACGCGAGTAACGCGGTTAAAAATAACGTTGCTTTGGATTTTAAAGTGTGGAAAACCGCAGGCGGTAAGAAAATCGCGCGCAGCACGTGCACACCTCGATTGCGAGGCCAAAATCGTATTTGAGCAATTATTCGTCTCAATTTTCATTCATCGCGTACAACTAAACGTCCTGAATAAGATAAACCGAAAAAATTCTCACCTAGCCCATAGCTATTTGTTTTTTTAGTCAATTTATCGTGGGCCCTTTTTTATGTATACGAATGGGCACGCGATTTTGCGAGATTTTGTCATTTCGATGCAGCATTCAAAATCACTGTTAGAAAGTTTTTTTTTCAACTTTTAACACAATTTCACTTTCGACCTAACTCGCACGTGGAATTTCGAGACTCTCGATCGCTCCGCGTGGCGTATACTGACGGTGAGCCATGTATTAGTATATCTATAGAGGCTATGTGGATGCGCGGAAAAGTCCGAATTTCGCACTCACGGCGCATGTGCTATATTGCAGCGCCAGCGGTGGCGCAAAAAAATCTCGATTATTATTATTATATTATTAAATTATTATTATTATTATTATTATATTAATTATTATATTATTAATTCCTTTATTTTATACGAATGGGGGCGCCACTTTGCGGGATTTCGTTGCGACATTCGAAATCACCGGTAGAAAGTTTTTTTTTTGTCTGCGAAAGAGAGAGGTACATTGTCCCCCATCCGGAAGGAGGAACAAAAATCATACGCTTCTCCAACTGTGGACCTCTGGACGAAGATACGGAGTCACGAAAATGCGCAAATCCACCTTCAAGCGTCCGCGGCGCAGTCTATTCTCGCATAGTCTCCGCAAACACCGCGACATCATCGGTTTTTTTTTTCTATCGTCCCTGTTTACCTACTTCCTCGCTCGTGGCTCTGGCCAAGCTATTATAAAATTGCGAAATTTCCCAAAAGCATATCGCTTGTGACGCGCATTATCGGATATAAATACATATAAGAATTTTTACTTGATTTCTATGATTAATAATAATAATAATAATAATAATAATAATAATAATAATAATAATAATAATAATAATAATAATAATACTTTTGTACTCTTGAATTTGGTATTTTCTTGAATATTCAGCATTTTTTGTATTCATTACACACCCCCCATATGCATATGCATATATAAATGTATAATTCATGAAAAGAGCAGAAAATTGTTGTAAAAGATGTTGAGTGAAAAAAAACAGCGTTGAAATAAATTATGTAGATATGAAGATATTCCTTACGCTTCATTTCACTTTAAAATAATAAACCTGAACGCGATAATTCTGTATCGCGTGCAATTACTCGAAAGCCTTCCGCTGAGGGCCACCTGGGTCGGTACAGACCCAGAGTGGAAATCGTTCCAAAAATTCGTGGAAACGACCTTCACCGTCTTGTAGCTGGGAGTCTCTCGTTTGCAAATCACTATAATTTAATCTGTTTAGCGCGATAAACAAAGGGAGAATCGTTAAAAACGACCGACAAGTCCTATGGGCCAATTTTCGGACTTTTTTTGCATTTATTCGCACAGTTTAAAAAAAAATGAAAATATCGATTGCGGCCTTGCATATTCTCATTCCTGAGGTCATAACGATTCGATTTTACTACTTACGAGTTAGAAAATTTTGATTCAAACGTGTTTTATAAGCAAAAGAAGTTCTGGGTCGCTGAAGACCCAGGCTGGACCGGTCCAGGACGCAAGAAAATGGTGGGCCTCAGCGGGTTAAACAAAAATGCATTTTACTCTCAATTCTTTTTTTTTTCTAATGAATAATCATGATTGTTTGACTCGTTGATTGTTTTTTTTTAATTCTGCAATGTTACGGATTTTATGGCGAATTTCATGCATTTCATGATACACATCTACGTTTTTTTATATATTCTTACCCCGGGGCGCCGAAAAAGGTGCTCGAACTCATCCTCGCTAATCCAATTGACCGTGCACGCGGGAAAAAAACTCTTCGTTTTTATACCGATTACTGTTCGCAGTCACTCATCGACGATTGTGGTATTTACTTGTTCTGGCAGGAATTAATGCGAAAACTTTTTTTCCCTCTTTTTCCTCGATATAAAAAAAATAAAACGATTGTGACTGAGACCAAAAACGATCAACGAGATCTGCAATAATCGGGGGACGAGGACTCGACGATCACGACACTGACCGCGCGCGACCGACTGACTGCGGCTCACTGCCCACGCTTCTTTTTTTTTCACTACTCGCCAGGTCGAATCTCCCTATATCGCGCATTTTGATCTGCACGATCGCGCGCCGACATGAGATCTTCGCGCTCGACAATTATAAAGTGTAAAAAGAATAAAAAAACGTCGAACGAAGTGCGTACAACTTTACTCCGCCTGATGGAGCCACCATATGGTAGCCATCTTGTTTGTCGGTAAAACAGATCTTTGAATATCCAGCTCTTATTGTTAAGAGGAAGGTTTGCTTTACCGACAAATTTCTTTTTTCACCGGTCATTCTCGTGAATGTTAAAAAATTTATTAAAAAAAGAAAATGTCATCCCCTGCTAAATATACTGATGCAGAGCGTGACACTTTTATTTTGCCCCAAATGTTGCTGCTTCTGGGAAAGATCTGTCCGAAAATTTCAGCTATCTCCCTTTCATGCATCAGCTGATTTACTTCATCCTCTTATGTATATATATATACGTATATGTATATATATATATGTATGGGTCATTCCATGTCAAATCGACCAATAGTTGGAATGGCCCCTTTTCAATTACAATGAAGTTTCTTCAGAAGTTTTCTTTCATCATAAAAAAAAGTTCTACCAAAGGAAAAAAATTAAAAAATTTTTTTTCGAGAATTATGCAAAATTCAAAATTTCACCATTCTTTCAATTTTTCAAGTTTATTTTTTAAGTATCTCGAAAACTATATATTATAGTTACGAAAAAATCGTTCTGGCTTCGCCTTAAAGAGTATATAGTTGGGGCTGCAAAAAAAAAATATTCCAAACAAAAATTTTGTAAAATGATAAAATTGGAGAATTTTGAATTCTTAAAAATCGGGAAAATCAACGATCGACATTAAATTTATGATTCAATTTTTTGTATACATTACCTTGTACTGATCCCAAAATATCCTCAAATTTTTAGAATTGCGTTTTTTTTCAAAAATATGAATTTTTGTAAAAAAAATTTTTTTTTTAAATGTAACTCGAAAATTATTATAATTACGACAAAATCGTTCTGAGTTCGTCTTAAAGAGTAAATTTGGAGCTGCGAAAAAAACAATATTCCGAACAAAAATTTTGAAAAATGATAAATTTGGAGAATTTTGAATTTTTGAAAATCGGGAAAATCAACGATCAACATTAAGTTTTTGGTTGAATTTTTTTTATATAGTACCTTGTACTGATCTTAAAAGATCCTAAAATATTCAAAATTGCGTTTTTTGTTTTTTCAAAAATGAATTTTTGAATTTTGCTAAAAAAATATTTTTGTTCACCTCTAAAGTTATGTAAAGTTGAGCAATCATGTAATTTTGTAATTACATGATTCAACAGTAAAATTTCAATTATGTTTCTGTTCTTACATTCTTATGTCATTAATTAAAATTCTGTTCAAAATTACAAAATTACATGATTGATCAATTTTACATAACTTAGAGTTTTTAAAAAACTTGTTTTTCACCAAAATTCAAAAATTCATATTTTTGAAAAAAAAACGCAATTCTGAAAATTTCAGAATTGCGTTTTTCAAGGTATTATATATAACAAAATTTAATGTTGATCGTGGATTTTCACGATTTTTTAAAAATTCAAAATTCTCCATATTCATCATTCTTCAAAATTTTTTTTCGGAATATATTTTTTTTTTCATAGCCTCAAGTACACTCTCTTAAACGAACCCAGAACGATTTTTTCGTAACTATAATAGTTTTCAAGATATTTAAAAAAAAACTTGAAGAAATGGTGAAATTTAAATTTAGCATAAGTTACGAAAAAAAAAAATGTTTTCCTTTGGTAGAACTTCGTCTTATGATAAAAAAAAGATTCTGACCAAATTTCATCGAGAAAGGGGTGGATTTCAACTATTGGCCGATTTGACATGGAATGACCCATATATATATGCGCAATCGCGGCCGTGCATAGAATTTTAGTTCATTTTTTCGCCACTGGCGTGCGGCGCGGCGCTGGCGACAGTCGGGCGGACGACACGCGCCATGTCGGGTATGGTCGTCGTCTTTAATCACATTATTCACATTTCCCGATGATTTTTCGCCTCATTAGTGCTTATTTAACCCTCCAGCGATAATACGCGACCGTAAAAACATTCCGTGAAAAACGTCATTAGTCCATGAGTGAAATAATTGCAAGAAGAGTGACAACCGTAGAAAGAGAAAAAAGAAACGAACGTGTCTGATTATGCTGCGAGCAAACCGGCGGCAGCAACATGATGACGATTATTTTCCGCGTGATCTTGGCCCTCGTGCACCTCTTTTACATCGCATTCGAGACTATAAAGTCACGTTTGACGTCGGCTCGTGCGATTATTTTGTCCTCGAATATTTGGTCTCCCAGCGAATGGCGTAAATCCGTCCCGCAGAAATGTCAAACCCGACAAAACAACGAGATCCGAGCGTTGAAAGAGAACGTCGAAAAAATAAATATTCTACCCCTGCATTTGTGCATTGTTGTCGGTAACGAGGAACAAATATCGTTTCATCATCTCTCCCGTATTTTGAGATGGTGCATAATTACTGGAATTCCTTGGGTCAGTTTCTACGATCACAATGGTAAGTATATTCATTTTTTTCAAGTTCTTATTTCTTCCAAAGTTCCTAACCTAAAAAAAAAACAATTTTGTGCAAAATTACGGATTTCTACAATTTCCGATTCTTGCATTTTTTAAATACCAGGAGGAGAAAAATCTTACAAAATTGTGAAAAATCACGATCTTGTTGATGGGAAAATTTTTTTCTTTTTTTTTTACGTTAAACTTTATTTTTATTCATCGAATCTTCTTTTTAAAACATTATTTTGTAGCGAAGCAATTTTCTTACTGCTATGACGAAAATTGACATGACTTTACGATTCATTCTGTACATTTCGGAAAAAAAAAATTTCCAAAATTCGACCTGCGACACATTGAAAAAAAATAAAAACGGGAAAATTTCTCATTTTTCATTGGAAATCCATTAGTGAATCATTCTTTCGGTTTAATGAAATCATGTCAATTTTTGTCATAATAGTAGAAAAATCTCTTCGCTACAAAATAATGTTTTTAAAGCTTCGATGATTAAAAATAGAATTTAGCATTAAAAAAAAAAGAAACAAATTTTCCATTAACATGTTTCTGATTTTTCATAATTTTTAAAGATTTTTCAGTAGACTTTTGATATTTAAAAACTGCAAAAATAGAAAAAAACACTTTTTGCACAAAATTGTTCTTTTAGATTAGGTAAATTAACCATTTTTATTTGGCTAAACCCTTTACACGAATTTAAGTTTGTACCGTTGCAATACCACAAAACAATTTTTTACACGTCCGACCCTTTGCAAATATTTTTTTTATCCTTATTCTAATTTTAAAGAAAAAAAAAACAATGAATTCGATGATATTCATCTTTCAGATTTTTTTTAACAAACGAAAATTTCAATATTCACAAGTTTGCAGGCGTGATCAGGTTATAAATATTTGTTTATACATTTTTTAATTTAGAAGAAACAAATGAGTTTAATTGTTAAATCAGTGGATTAATTCAAATTAAAAAAAAAAAATCCATCGAATGTTTACAAATTTGCATGCTTTATTGTATCGCAAATGATTTTTTATGCTCATTCCTATTGTTTAGTTAATTATGTGTAAAAAATTAATTTTGAAATCATAATATTTTATTACCATAACTTGTTGCAGGATTTATAAAAGAGAAACAGAACAATCTGAGATCAGAGTGCGAAAGGTCAATGCCAAAACTTGCGAGTCTCGTTGACTGGGAGCCTTGTCCTAAGAAGATAAATAATCTTGGAGAAAACAATTGTATTGGTAAATATTGTGATTTATAATTAAGCGCGAAAATTTTGTTTTAAAATTATGTTGAAAAATTTGTTGATCACTTTTTGTTTCAAGATTGGTGCACTTTACGCAAATCGATAGAAATCGACACAGAAATTTCGAATGAACTTTCCAAGCCATTAAAAACCCGAATTTTAAATTATGTCGAAGTTTGTATGGTTGCAATACAACGGAAATGATTTTTTTTTTAAATTGATAAATACACTTTGATTGTGCATTTGACATCCGAAGTCCTTGGTAAAGACCCAAAAATATATTTTAACAATTTTTTTTTTTTAAAGGTTTTTAAGAAAAATTAATTTTTAAAAATAAACTATTTTTATTGCATTCAAACGATGCAAACTTCAACATCATAATTTTAAAATTCCTTCATCTGAACGTAAATGCTTATTTATAACTTATAACTTATTTAATTTTCATTTTTTTTTCTCAGAAAATTTTGTTGTTTATTGTCAAAATCTTAAAAAATATGCTGCAAAGAAAAGAATGATGAAAACATATTTTTTTTTTATCGAACGCGACAAAACGCTCCAAATTTATGTCTCCAGGCCAATGATTGGTAAAAAAAATTTTTAGATTTTTAATTAATAATTATTTACAAAATTAATATTATCATCCATTATTTTTTTAGGTATTTCGATATTCAGTAAATTAAAGACCAATACTACGAATTATTTGGATATTGAATATGTGTATTCTTTGAATCATTCATTATTAGAAAAATTAGTAATCGTATTATTTAAAATACTTATCATTAAATTAATTAGTAATCGAATTATTTTCATTACTAATTATTTGAGTAATTAGTAATTTCATCATATTAATTATCAATTTTCGGAGTCATTAATTTCAAGCTTTTTGTATTTTAATCGGGATCTTGAGTCTTCATGTTTCGAGCAATCGTAAGAAAAAAGAAAACTCGATACTTTAGCTTGAATTTGAAAAATTTTCTAGACTCCAGACTTTTTGTCAATTCAGCATAAAAATCTTTCAGAATATGTTACTTTCTTCAATTCGAAAGAAGTTGAAGCTCTATCCAATGATTTATCGCTAAATTAACATCGATCAAATTTTTTTTTAAATTAGTAATTTAAAGAATCAAGTTTCTAATTATTTAAATAATTAATAACTGCAAAGAATAAACTTTTTTTTTTTTAATTAGTAACGAGGAGAATTAATTATCTAATTAATCGTATAATTAATAATTGGAAACAATAATTGACTAATTTTTAAAAAATTATTAATTAGAAGAATTAATCATCTAATTATTCGAATAATTAATAATCGGAAAGAACGATTAACTAATTTCATAAAAAATTAGTAAGTAGAGTATTTAAGTATTTAATTACTTGGATATTTAATGATTAGAAGGAAAAATAACCTAATTTTTTAAAAAATCAGTAATTCATAAGAGCAACATTTTAATTACTTGGTTATTGAGTAATTACTTGATCTAAATTACAAGTTATAGGTTTGTTGGATAATAATCGAACATGATCGAATTTTCGAATATTAGAAATACCTTACTGGCTAATTACCGAGTGCCTCAATAATGAGTAATATTTATTGGAACAATTATGAAATTTTCTAACACGGAGTAATTAGCGCTTTTCAATGTTGATATTAATTCCATCCAACTATAACGAAAATTCTATTTTCAGAGGGTTTTCGGCGTACAAGAGTCCAAGTATTTTCGAACGAGGATGGCAAAGGTGAAATAGTTAATTTGGCGCAAAAACTCTCGAGAGCAGTTGCGCATGGACTTTTGAAAATGGAGGAAATCGATACGGATCTTTTGAACGACAAACTTCGTTTGAAAAACACACCGGATCCTGATCTTGTTTTCGTTTGCGGTCCGGCACTATCCACTTATGGCCTTTTACCGTGGCACACGAGAACGACCGAATTTTTGTGAGATTTTATTCATACATGGGTCAAAATTCCGAAAGGCAGCATGCGTTTGGGCCTCATAGTCGACGATTGTTTTGTAACTTTAGGGACATATAGTACAGTATGAGAGTACACTCTGGAATTTTTTGTGGATTTTTAAATCGACCAGTTTCACTGTACCGATGACGTCATTTTTTTGAAATTTCTTGAATGTTTTAATCGATTTCTCTAGACCCCTGTAATTAAAAAAAAAAAAATGTCGACATATATTTTCATCGAAAAAGATCTCAGCTTTTCAAAAAAAATATTTCCAAATACGTACCAATTCGTATAAGCATAGAAAAATAGGTTTTTTCCTCAAAAAGGCGTTTTATCGATGAGCCTACACTTCAATCTGTTTTTGCATATTTTTTTCGGATTTCTGAGGTTTTTTTTTACAAGAAAAAACTTTTTCCAGAGTGGGATCTCTGCGGCATCAGACCGTTGTATATTAAGAGGAGGCTAAATACCATTTTCGTTCAATCTCTACATTATCGACCTATCACCGTCGTCCAGTCTCTCCCAAAACCGTAAATGAAAATTTATTAAATTTTGAAAATTCAGAGGAGGATAAGTTAATTGACAATTAATTGATAATTAAGGGGCTAAAACGCATCACAACTATTTCCAACGAATTCATTGGAGCCTCAAAAATATTAGGTTACTCGTCAGAATCCATGGTGCTGCCCTCCCTCGCACGTTTGTAAACTAGATTTCGCCATTTCGTGTTTCGATAAAAATACAATTTATCGATATTTATCTCCTTATGCGCCATCCAAACTTACGATGTGTCTTTTCCATAAAATAATGTCGAAAACGTCTTGATATTTGTGTCTTGGCATTCTTCATGGAGCCTCACTCTTAGTTTAGACGAAATACAGTAAAAAGTCTCATAATTCAAGATTTTCAATTACAGATTTCTGATGGTAATCGGATCTATAATTTTTTATTTTATTTTTCAAAAAAATTTTAGTGAGGCTCCATTCGTGCCATAATTCCGATTATGCTGTTAAAATTTTATTGAATTCCATTCATTCGTATGAGAGCAAGTTTGGATGGCGATTTCGAAGCGTAGTGTCGGTATTTAGCCTCCTCTTAAATGTAATCTGTGGTGCTGTAAATATCAAGAAAATAGTGCGGATACAATAATGCTTACTGCGCTAGTATTGTATTGTATTGTTACTATCATTTTTTTTATCGAGGTCGTTATGGGTTTTCAACTTAACTTTTAATTTATTTGTACTGTAACAGGAGGATTTGACAATGAGAAAAAATAATAATACCCTAAAAGCAATATAATATACACGATTCCGGGGAATGGGTGTGTAAACAAACTTTAAAAAACATCCATTCATCTTTTGTGAAAATATTTATTGACGCATGGTCAGTGATGGCAAAAAAAAATTTTAGATTTTTAATTAATCGTTATTTACAAAATTGATATTATCATCCGTTATTTTTTGAGGTATTTCGATAATCAGTAATTTAAAGACCAATACTACGAATTATTTGGATATTGAATATGTGTATTCTTTGAATTATACATTATTATAAAAATTAGTAATTGAATAATGTCAATTATTGATTATTTGAATAATTAGTAATGTATCTAAATTACTAATTAGTAATAATTAGTAATTTAACTGTTTTAATTACCAATTATTTGAATAATTAATAATTTCGATATATAAATTACCAATTATTAGACTAATTAGTAATTAAACTATTTTAATTACTAATTATTTGAGTAATTAGTAGTTATATTAATTATCAATCTTCGGAGTAATTAATTTCAAGCTTTTTGTATTTGAATCGGAATCTTGAGTTTTTCAGCGTCTGCATGTTTCGAGCAATCGTAAGAAAAAAGAAAACTACACTTTAGCTTGAATTTGAAAATTTGTCTAGAATCCAGGGAATTTTTTTTGTCAATTCAGCGTAAAGATCATTCAGATTATGTTACTTTCTTCAATTCGAAAGGAGTTGAAGCTCTGTCCAATGATTTATCGCTAAGTAAACATCGATCAAAGAAATTTTTTTTAAATTAGTAATTAGAAGAATTAAGTTTCTAATTATTGGAATAATCAATAATTGGAAAGAATAATTGACTAATTTTTTGAAAAATTAGTGATTAGAAGAATTAATTATCTAATTATTCGAATAATTAATAATTGGAAAAAATAATGAACTAATTTCATACAAAATTAGTAAGTAGAGTACTTAAGTATTTACTTACTTGGATAATTAATAATTAGATGAAACAATTACCTAATTTTTTAAAAAATCAGTAATTCATAAGAGTCAAATTTTAATTACTTGGTTATTGAGTAATTATTTGATCCAATTTACAAGTTATAGGTTTATTGGATAATAATCGAACGTGAATTATCGAATTTTCGAATATTAGAAATACCTTACTACCTAATTACCGAGTGCCTTGATAATGAGTAATATTTATTGGAACAATTATAAAATTTTCTAACACGGAGTAATTAGCGGTAATTAAATTGACGAAAATATCGATTTTGCCGATCACTGCGCATGGTTAATTTTTCGCCAAGAAATTGTTAAATCTTTTTTTCTTTGAGCATATTCAAAAGCAACCAATGTAAAACAAGTAAAAATTGTTAGATATTTTTTTTTTTTGCGCAAAATTAAACATGCGTCAATAAATATTTTCATATGTGTCCCTAAAGTTACAAAACAATCGTCGACTATGAGGCCCAAACGCATGCTGCCTTTCGGAATTTTGACCCATATACATTATTAATATTGACTAAAAATTTAATTTGTAAAAAAAAAATATTAAATTTAATTAAATTAAATTTATTAAAAAAATGATTAAATCAAAAATTCTCCATTTCTTTCAGCAATCTGAGGAGTCATCGTCACGTGTCGATAGACGATTTTACTTCCTTATTGGAGAGATACGGGGCTTGTGAGCAGCGATACGGCAAGTGATGACCGCCCATTGTGAAAAATATTTTTCGCGTCAGTCACGATAACAAAAGAAGCCCGAAGAATGAAAAATTTACATTGATCGCAAGAGCCAATATACGCAAATTTGGCCTCGTCGATAAGTTCCACGTTTTATTTATCAGCCCGTTTATTCCTGCGACGGAATATTCGAGGTAATCCTACGAATTCGACCAAAAGCTGATCAAGTCTGCCCCGCCCTCTTACTTCCGTTATAAGGGGAGGCTAAATACCGACATTTGCACCTCGAAAATGGATTCCAAACTTGCTCTGGCACGAATGGATGGAAATCAATAAAATTTCGAGAGTATCATCAGATTTATGGCACAAATGGAGCCCCACTAAAATTTATTCGAAATAAAAATAAAAAAATTACAGATCTGATTATCATCAGGAATCTGTAATTGAAAATATCAAATTATAATGTTTCTACTGCATTTCGGCTAAAACCAAGAGTGGGGCTCCATGACGAACACTAAAGTACGAATATCGATGCGTCTTCGACATTATTTTATGAAAAAACCGCGACGTAAGTTTGGATTCCAAATCACGAGATAAATGTTGATAAATTTAGTGTATTATCGAAAAACAAAATGGCGAAATCAAGTTCACAGAAATCCGAAAGAGGGCAGTCCCGTGTGGAATTCTCATGAAATAAATATTATTCTCATCAGATTCTATCCAAACTGTCTGACAAGTCAGTGGCAATTAACGAAAACGTTGATTTATGCCTCGCGTTTGCATTTTGCAATTCATTCATCATTCATTCATAAATTTAATTGATATTCATCCGCCGGTATTGGAAAAAGTTTGGACAGCGATTTTGAGTCGATAATATAGGACTTCAGAAATAATGTCGGTATTTAGCCTCGCCATAAATATAGATGGATTTTATAATGGTTCTTGCGATGAGACTGTTGTAAAATTGGCGATAGATTAAGATTCACTTTGAACTGATTTACTGATTGCGTACCATATTCGACGCATCATCGCCGTTGCTAGTCGAAAAGAGCGATTAAAAAAAAAATGAAATCGTGAATAGAATCGCGAGATGAAACGAGAATGAGAATTTACTTCGAAAACACTCCGTTGTATACCTATATCTTTGATATTGAATAAATGGAAAATAGGAGAAAAGTAATATACTTTCATTGGAATCTAGGAAAAAATAGCCCAGGAGAAAACAACTGAAAAAAATAGCCCAGGAAAAAACAGCTGGAAAAAATAACCCAGAAAAAAATAGCTGGAAAACATCGCCCATGAAAAAACAGCTGGAAAAAATAGCCCAGGAAAAAACAGCCCACGATAAAACATTGCCGGAGAATAAAATTGGCGAAAGAAAATACAATAAAAAATTCAGTAGGATTTTCATAAATGTTCATTAAATATTTTGTAAAATATTTGTTTTTTTTTTGGGTTTGATAAAAAACGTTGGATAAAAAATAAAATATATATGGAGCGTTCCATCCCGAATAGGACTTCCTCAAATTTTTTATATTTTTAGTACCCATTAAAAGACCCTTCCTGTTAAATTTTGAGATTTTTTTGATTACCCGTTCACAAGATATTAAATTTAAAAAAAAACCGCTCTTTTTTCAGTTTTTTTTATCATAACTTCTTTAATAATGGTCCACATTGAGTGTTTTTTTTTCAAATTTTGTGTTTTTATGGCATTTTCAGAAAAAAATACAAAAAAAATATTCGACTTGTTTTTGAATAAGTTTTTTGAGTTTTAAACTTTGAATCGTGTTTTAAAAAGTATTTTGATTTTTTGAAATTTTTTTATTTTGAACTTCTATCTATTCCAAAACTGTTGAGACTAGTCCGATCGTGGGCCCCCCATAATTACTTTTATGAGCGAATATATTTGCAAAATATATTTGCTCATTAAAAAAATCATGTATGTTCGCACCTCTAATTATCGCACAAATCGGAAGCCCAAACAACATGTTATTTGCCCTGGGCAATTTTTTCCACTGGCTAATTTATCTTGGGCTATTTTTTCCAGTTGTTTTTTTCCTGGGCTATTTTTACCGCCTCCCACCTTCATTGAACCGTATTGTGTAAATACCAAAATGATGTAAAATATTTTATAAGAAACATTTTTTTCTTTCATGAGTCTCTGAGAAGTTTTTACAGAAAAATGTCGCGTATAATTGAGCGAAGGAATTCGAAGGTGACGGTAATGTAAATAAACCATGAATTGAAATCGCGTAGTCATAATTAGTAGCAGCTGTTAAAATTATCTGTGTGTACATTCGCGCGTCGCCATTAGTGCGATTAATTAGTAATAAAAAGCATTATTCAAATATTTTGAAACATTCGACGCCGTGAATTTTAGGGAACTTGCATGTCTTTTTTTCATTTTTTTTATTCGAAAGCAGGGTGAAAAATAATGAATTTCTCAAGACAGTTTTTTTTAAAGCAATATTAATGCTGCAAAAATTGTTTCTTTAACGCAAATTTTTCTCAGTAAATTTGAATTGGCAACCATGTACCCAACTATCAGCGCCGCCAGTGTCGCTTCCGGGAACTACGTCGCATTATAAACACTGGCTACATTCGTTTTGGACGCTTACGCGCTTTCAGCACGTATGTACAGATATACATCGACGTATAAAATGCTACAGGATGTGGCGCTCACAGGCGCGTAAGCGCCCAAAGCGAATGCAGCTATAACCTGCAATAAAAATATAAATCAGCAAAAATATTCGTTTACATACTAGCGATATAATAATATAATATTATGAATAAACTAAAATAAGACATGAACCAATCTAATAAGTTTGGTTGCGGAGTGAATGAATCTATTGTCCATTTGTCATGCATCTGTCAATTTATATCACTTTCACAACTTCTTTAACAAAATAATATTGAAAACGTGATTCATATGATTCCTGTGATATTGTGACGTCACCGATACTTTCACAACTTCGTTGACATAATAATATTGAAGAATATTATATTGCAGATTATATGTAAATTATAGGTTAGAATTTCCGCGAGCAAGATGTCCGCGGAAACAAAAACTTTCTACAATGGGACTTAGTTCCCAGACGCGACACTCGCGGCGCTGATAGTTGGGTACAACAATATGGTTGCCAATTCAAATTTACCGAGAAAAATTACTGTAAAAGAAAACACTTTTGCATCGTTAATATACCTTTAAAAAAAAAACTGTTTTGGGAAATTCATTATTTTTTATCCTACTTTCGAATCCAATAGACTAAAAAAGATATTTCAGATGCATGCAAGTTCCCTATTGCTGCTATCTATTGAAAACACAACGAACCATTTTTTTTCTTGCATTTTCTGTATCTTTTATTTTGTATCACAATGAAATATCCGACGACAAAATATTTATCCCAGTGATGAAATATAAAGGTGTGAAAAATATCAACGAACGACGATAATATATGAAATATTGTGGATTTTTCATTTTATTCAAGTTTTTGATTGTATTGAATTGTAACGAGTTCGATTTATAATTTGTTAAAAAAAAAAATAATAATAATAATAATAATAATAAAACATAAAGAAAAATTTCATATTTCAGTATTCATGAAAATTTATATTAGTGAAATATATGAAGAAAATATACTCTATTTCTACAAGATTTTGAAGCATGAAATATGAAGAACGTTGAATTATTGGAAAAATAAATTTAAAGTTCAATCATCATTCGTGATATATTTTTGAAAATATAGGAACTAATGTACAAAAAGTAGCTACAAACTAGTTTCGAAAATGTTCGAAAAGGCCACAAAACAAGTTGCGGGAATACTGAAGAATGCCTCGTATTTTTTTTTAAACGAGAAAAAAAAACAAACTCTTTTGGTTCAAAATTTGACCAAGTGAAAAATATTTTCTGCTCATATTTCACTTCTGCAAGTTGCCATGAAGATTCAAAATTGCACGGGGGAGCAAATCAGCGTGGAATGGAGAAAAATAATCGTTGAAAATTCGAATAGTTAGAACAAAAAATTAATACCATAATTACAGTTGTAATAACGTTTATAATATTACTATATACATATTAATGATTATTGCAGATGTGAATGATTATTCAATTCGGTTTTTTCGTGTTTATTTGTTTCGTCATTTTTTCGATATCTCAAATTTCCGGATGAATTTTGTTTTTGTTTTGATAAAACGTTTTTAACTATTACACTCGGTAAAACTCGAACATTGCAATTAACACGGGGAATGAATAAGTCCGTTGCTCGATCGTTTTTTTTTTTTTTTTTTGGAAAACAATTGATTAATCGATTAATATATTAGCGTCATGAGCGAGAAATCATTATTTTTTTTTTCTTACAAATTTTTTTATTTTTATCATTCACTTGATCGAGCGCCAAAATTCGAGGACTGATTAATATTATTTATTACTTTGAAAAATAACACGGTATCGTTATACCGTTTTTATGGTGTTGCGTCATTGAACCCTCGATAGAAGAAATTACTTGTTTTTTTTTTTTTTGGGAAGAGGTGGAATTAAAAAGATGAATAATAAGAGGGAGAAGAAGAAGAAGAGGCGAAAAAGTCACCGGCGCTGACGTCGACACTTCTTCGAATGATTCTTCGAAACGACGAGCCCGATCATTTTGTCTCTTCGTTGGTTTATTCTGCCAACGATTAAGGGGATCGATGCTGCTGAAACAAGGCGTAAACTTGGCGTTCTTTTTTTTTACCCTCTTTCGCGATCAAACGTGGCGAGAGTGAAATTTTTTGTCAAATTTCTACTGGAAATCCAGTCTATTGCGATATTAAGGGGTTACGACTAGTAAAATTTTTATTTTCTTATTTTGAAGTTTTTTTAGAATATTTAGGAAAATTTCGAATCGAGTCAAACAAGTTCAAAATTGGTTTTAAAAAATTGACTAGTTTGATTTTTTTTTCAAAATTCGTTTTAACATATTTTGATATTTTCTCAGAATTTTCAGGGAAATTTCGAATCGACTCAAACAAGTTTAAAATTGGTTTTTATAAATTGACAATTTCGAGTATTTTTGACTGTGCTCCGTTTTTTCAGAATCGTTATGGTAAAGGTGCCTCAAATGAAATGGACTGAATTGAAACAATAATAATTCTGTATTTGGAAAAAATTTCATAGAAAATAAGTGATTTAAAAAATTTGCCATGTTTCCTTACAGGAAAGTTTCCAATAACTCTTTTTTTTTATTATCAACTGAGAGACCCTTGAGGCATTTTATTTTATGAAAATATGGGTCATTCCATGTCAAATCGACCAATAGTTGGAATCGACTTCTTTCCATTTTGATGAAATTTGCTCAGAAGTTTTTTTTTTATCATAAAACGAAGTTCTACCAAAAGAAAAAAATTAAAAATTTGTTTTTCGAAAGTTATGCAAAATTCAAGATTTGACCATTTTTTCAATTTTTAAAGTGTATTTTTTAAATATCTCAAAAATTATTATGGTTACGAAAAAATCGTTCTGGGTTTGTCTTAAAGAGAATACTTGGGACTACGACAGAAAAAATGTTCCGAAACAATTTTTTGAAAGATGATGAATTTGGAAAATTTTGAATTTTCAAAAATCGTAGAAATCCACGAACAACATTAAATTATTGATTCAATTTTTTGTATACATTACATTTCACTGATCTTAAAAGTTTCTGAAATTTTCAGAATTGGGTTTTTTTTCAAAAATATGAATGTTTGAATTTTTGAAAAAAAAGATTTTTTTTACATCTAAATTAAATAAAGTTAAACAATCATGTAATTTTCTAATTTTGAGCAGTAAAAATTATATGATTGCTCAACTTTACTCAGAGGTAAAAAAAAATCAAAAATTCATATTTTTGAAAAAACAAAAAACGCAATTCTGAACATTTCAGGATCTTTTAAGATCAGTACAAGGTATTATATTTAAAAAATGGAACCAAAAACTTAAAGTTGATCGTCGATTTTCACGATTTTTAATAATTCAAAATTCTCCAAATTCATTATTTTTCAAAAATTTTTTTCGGAACACTTTTTTTTTGCAGCCCAAAGTATACTCTTCAAGATGAACCCAGAACGATTTTTCCGTTACTATAATAGTTTTCGAGATATTTAAAAAGTAAACTTGAAAAATTGAAAAAAAATGTGAAATTTTGAATTTTGGATAACTTTCGAAAAAAAATTTAATTTTTTTCCTTTGGTGAAACTTCGTTTTATGATAAAAGAAAACTTTAACCCAAATTTCCTGGAAATTGAAAGGGGTCGATTCCAACTGTTGAGCGATTTGACATGGAATGACCCATATAAATTGAATAAAAAGGCTCGTAATCGTTCCAATTTTTCCAAACTGTTGAGCTAAAAAGTTCTAGATTGTTTTGAATGTAAACATAATTGAAATGTAACTTCGCTCGATGCGTTCGTTATAAAAGGGCGCTTGTAAAATTTTGAATTCCTTGAAAACTTTAACATCATCAAACAAAAATACTCGAAAATGTTTTTAAAAATGCAAAAATATTGATAAAACAAATCGTTATTTTTCCGGACGATAAATTCCTCAAAAATCAGATTTTTTTTCAACGACATACAAAAACACTCGAAAATACGTTTTTAAAAATGCAAGAAGATTCGATAAAACAAATCTTTATTTTTCCTCACGAAAAATTCCTCAAAAATCAGTTTTTTTTTTCAACGACATACAAAAACACTCGAAAACATGTTTTTAAAAATGCAAAAAGATTCGATAAATCCTTATTTTTCCTCACAATAAATTCCTTAAAAATGCGATATTTATGTCCTCGACTAGGTGTAACCCCTTATCGATCTTCTCATGAAAATCATCGATTTACAATAATCAATATCTGTTTTTCAACGATCAATTATCGGACATCGATGTTCATTCTTCGACAAGCGCCCATCCGTAATTGTTTCGAGAGAGGAAGGGAAAAACTTTATACAACCTTTGCAAAGCTGACGCCTTCAGTCCCTGAATCGACGCGACGATGACTTCTTACCATCACCTCGATGTCGACTCGATTGTCTCGATTTCGAGCGCGAGCTTCTCCTGCCATTTCTGTCCTTCGATCTGCCGTGATTTTTGTTGCTGGAAAAATTTCTCGAACCCGTGATCTTCGATCTCGATCTCGATCTTCTTCGATCCCTCGATCTAGATCTCGATCTTCTTCGTTCCCTCGATCGGGTTCTGCTGCTTCTTCTACGATCGTTTCTCGTTCGCGACGAGCTTCGTCTCAACTCTCGCGAGCGCGTCCGCGACGATCTGACTAGTTTTCCCCTTGACCTTGACCGCGACGACCATTTTCGTCCAATCACGGGCGACGATGACTTCGATCTTCTGCGACTGCGCGATCGCGTTCTTCGCGACCGTTTTCTGTCCCGCGAATTCGTTCGCTTCTTCGGCGATCGATAACTGCTCGATGATCTCGATCTGTGACCTTTCCTCGGACGTCGCGATGACCTTGAAGAGCGGGATCGCGACCTTGTCTTGCGATTTCTTACGGACGATCGAGAACGTGATTTTCTACTTCGGGATTTGCTTTTTCGGCTGTGATCATTTTTTCGCAATTTTTGTGGATCACTTTCGTCTCGCCTCGAACGATTCTTCTTTGTACTCGCACTTTTGCACGACGACGTCGACGACGTGGAATTCGCGTCGTCCTCGTTCTCGTCTTCGTCGTCTTCGTCGTCGTCGTCGTCGTCGTCGTCGTCTTCGTCGTTATCGTTGTCCTCTTTGTGATTGTCCTTCTCGTTGTCGCTACTGGAATCACGCCTCGACGAACCCGAGACCTCGGACGTTGTGCTAGGATCAGCCATTATTTCCGTTGAATCTCGTTTCGTCCGTTGCAAACGAGAAACGTGATGTGATCCTGAGCCGACGCTCGAACGACTCTCCGAAGATCCTTCCCTTTCATTATTTATCGTTTCTTTCTCATCAACTAAACGTACGACGTCACAAATGTTATCCACGAAAAATTCAACGACCGATTAATCGCCTTTAATAATCCCACTGTTTTTTTTTTTTAAATTCTTTCTTTCTTTTTAAGTCGCTAAAATTTTACTTTTCTTGAAACATACCTGTAAGTCGGCAGCTATCGTTACCGGTATAATTCTCGTATTGCTGCTCCGGATGCTCTTGTTGCTGACGATGGTGGTAATGATGATGATGATGATGACGATGATTTTGCGAATTATCGTGATCCTCGTGACGATTGTCCTGGTACTCGTTTTCTTCCTCCTGCGCCAAACGGGCCTCAATCTCTTCCTCCGTTTTTTTGAACGCCTGCTGTCGTCTTTTCAATGTTTCCTGGTGGATATTAATATCATTTTTATTTGGAGATATCATATTTAGAACGAATATCCGCGCGCGCGCGTGTTTGTGTGTGTGCGCGCGCGTCCGTGCGCGTGCGTGTGTCTGTCCTGAGTTTATGATGTAAATAATTAATAACTCGAGAACGCTTCGAGATATCGAGCTGAAATTTGGCACACTTGTCCAGCACGAATTGCCCTTCATTATAAAATTTTTTTGTTTCAATTCTAACGGCTGTTTAGATTTTATCGACTTTTTTCGTTTTTGCAACAATGGCGTAAAAGCTCTAACTTCTGCAATTTTCAAGATATCGCACTCAAACTTTGTACAGAATTAGTATAGCTATTAAGGTCCTTTGGTATTGAATTTGACGAAAATCGATCGAAGGATTAAATTTTTGTCAAATTTTGAATTTTTCAAAAAATTTTCGAAAATAACAAGTTTCTAAACCTAAATTTAGAAACTTGTTATTATTTATTCAAGTTTTGTTTCATCAAGTGCTTCGTTAAATATTCTTTTTATCATATTTACTTTTTTTTTTTTTTCAAAGGGTTTTTTTTTAGGAAAATATAACAATCGCCTTTTGTATATTTATAACAATTGATCGCATACAAAAATACAGAAACAAGAAGATCGCAATATTTTATAATTCATAAAATAGTTTCAAGTATTAGCTAAAATGTGCTACAATATTATTAACATTTTGATAGCTATAACATTGATTGACAGCCTAGTCGAGCGTTAAAAAGAAAAAAAAATGAATATTCTGTGCCTGTGAAATTTCCATTACCCATTAAAATGTAGTGTGTAATGGAAAAAATTTTCGATACCCATTACAATGTAGTCTGTAATGGGAAAAATTTCCATTACCCATTAAAATGTTGTGTGTAATGAAAAAAATTTCCATTACCCATTACAATGTAGTGTGTAATGGAAAAAATTTCCATTACCCATTAAAATGTAGTGTGTAATGGAAAAAGTTTTCATTACCCATTACAATGTAGTGCGTAATGGAAAAAATTTACATTACCCATTACAATATTTTGTGTAATGAAAAAAAATCCATTACCCATTACAATGTTGTGTGTAATGGAAAACATTTTCATTACCAATTACAATGTAGTGTGTAATGGAAGAAAATTTCATGACCCATTACAATGTAGTGTGTAATAGAAATTTCCATTACCCATTGCAATGTAATGTGTAATGGACAAAACTTTGATTGCAATTTTGGGAATGGAAAAATATAGATGAATAAAATATGATGCAAAATTGCAATATTTTATTCATCTATATTTTTCCATTCAAAAAATTGCAATCAAAGTTTTGTCCATTACACATTACATTGCAATGGGTAATGGACATTTTTTCTATTACACACTACATTGTAATAGGTCATGAAATTTTCTTCCATTACACACTACATTGTAATGTGTAATGGATTTTTTTTAGTACACACTACATTGTAATGGGTAATGTAAATTTTTTCCATTACACACTACATTTTAATGGGTAATGGAAATTTCTCCATTACACACTACATTTTAATGGGTAATCGAAATTTTTTCCATTACACACTACATTGTAATGGGTAATGAAAATGTTTTTCGTTCCACTCTACATTGTAATGGGTAATAGATTTTTTTTTCATTAAACACTACATTGTAATGGGTAACGTAAATTTTTTCCATTACACACTACATTGTAATGGGTAATGAAAATTTTTTCCATTACACACTACATTGTAATGGGTAATGAAAATTTTTTCCATTACACACTACATTTTAATGGGTAATGGAAATTTTGTCCACTACGCACTACATTGTAATGGGGAATGGAAATTCTTTCCATTACACATTCTGAAAGTAATGAATAATGCATTACTTTTACATTACAAATTTTGGAACCCTGCTTAAAATCAAGGAAATTTAGGTCTGGGGTCTTTTGTACCCCAGTGTGTCAAGTAAAGGTTAACAAATACTTCAGCATTATTCGTACCATGAGTTCCTCGTCACTATCATCATCCTGCTGCTCCACGACCTCGTCAACCTCGTCCTCCGTCTCGCTGTTGCTGTCGCCATAGATGCCCAGACCTACAAAATTTTCAAAAATTATAATTATCCATCACCAGCAGTTTCTCCACAATATTTCGACTCTAGCGAGGTTTGTTTTTCTTTTCTTTTTTTTTCCCCAGACAAGGCAAACTGCAAACTGTGGTTTCCAGGTTGCAGCAGATGAGCCCCAAAACCCTTTCAAATAGTCAAAGAATGATTTTGACAAATGTAAAAATTCATTTTTTCCCCTTTTTTTCCATCCCTCGAAATAGAATCTCGAAATATTGAACGTTGCTTATAAACGTAGGGATGGTTGATATTCGAGCTTTTTTTTCGAGTAGCAACAAAAATTAAATATGCTCTTTTTGCATGATTGTTGCTCGCTCTCCTCGCTCGATTCGACCGTTCCTACGATCATCACGCTGATCTCTTTCCCTCTCTCCTTTTTTTTTTCGTCTTCATTCTCTCCGTTTAATTGGAGGATGCATTGAGCGACTCACCGAGCTTCCGAGTGATCTGTGCAAGAGGGGCCGTGTTGATGAATGATGCGACGGGAGTGTCTCCTGGAGGGGCTTTACAATACACACGCATTTAGTCACCAAGCTGTTCGACGATCATTCTCATTACGATTTCTCGATCGATCGTCATAATCAAGTTTTTTCATTCATTTTTATTTTTTTTTCCACCCATACTTTTCCCCGTTGATCTCAGCCATTTTCATCCTGAAACTTTGCTCTCAATCCTCACTTCGAAAAAAATGCATTAGGTCGAAGTGTCTCTTTTCATTCCCCTCATAATCGTGATAAACATTTTTTTTTTCTGCATTCAAACGTATTGTGAGAGAGAAAAATGCATCGAGTCTTGATTATTGCAGCCCAGACGTCGCTCGAAAAGCAACGAGTATGCGAAGAACTGTGCGCGACTTCGATGGCTAGAAATTCGATTTCAGTCTTGAAATATTCGAACCAGCTGATTATGGTTATTAATATTATTTGCGAATTTGCTAAAACGGAATATTCTTTTTTTTCTCTTTGAATAGTTGAAAATTATTGAATAAATAATAACACAGGCCCAGAAAAAAAAAGTTGCGTGTGCTGCGTGTCCCATCATATTTTTCTTACTTATTTTTTCCCTCCGAATCTGAAGTCAGAATTAGGGGATGAGCAAATTCTCGAAAAAATTCATAAAAATTGATGAAAATAATGATCTAGTCATATTTTTTAGGTGATATTATTATCGTGCGGTTTTTGTTTGTATCTCTATGTAATATCCAACTTTTCGAACATGTTAACTTACATCCTATCGTGTCTCATCCAGAGTTGTAAATAATGCATTATTGTATTCATTATCCATTACATTGCAAAATGTGAATTGGACAAGTGTACCATTACAAAATATAAGAGTATTGTGTGATGAATGCGTGTTCTATTACGAATAACAAAAGTAACGTGTAATGGATGAGTGCTCCATTACAAATTACAATTGAAAAAAAAAGTAATTGGTAGTGGAGAAGAGTTTAGTTTTAGTGACTTTTCTTGTAAAATTTTTTTGGGTTTTTTCCTTGTAAAAAATTTGTCAATGAAAAATGTCAGCTTCCTCCAACTGGATATTACTTACTATGAAGTAACATAAGATTTCATGGCACACGAAAAAAATTCTCTTCATTTTTCGAAATTTTTGGAAAATCTTATATTACTTTTTACGGTTTTTCGTTTTTAAAGAATCTGTTAATAGAAAATTTCGGTTTCCTCCACCTGAATATCATTATTTATAACTAAATAAATGAGGGTATGGCGAAAAAAAAAAATTTCCCAACGATTTTCGGAAAAGTTACTGAACTAAAAAATTACCGTGGAGAATATTCCATTACAAATTAGTGTGTTTCTACGACAATTTGGAGCAGGTACTATTTTGCTCAAAGGTCAGTCTATTAATTTTTCAATGAAAATAATTTGTGTGTATCAAGTTTTTGTTAACTTTACTGTCGTTGTGGTAAATGTATAAACAGTGATTTTTTGGAGTAATTTTTACTCCATTGTTGAAAAAATTACAATTCGAGAATGGAGTAAAAATTATTCTAAAAAATCACTGTTCATACATTTACCACTACGATAATAATGTTAACAAAAACTTGATACACACAAATTATTTTCATTGAAAAATTAATACACTTACCTTTGAGTAAAATGGTACCTGCTCCAAATTGTCGTAGAACCACACTAATTTGTAATGGAATATTCTCCACTACAAATTACTTTTTTTCAATTGTAATTTGTAATGGAGCACTCATTTATCACACGTTATTTTTTTTTTATTTGTGGCATGCAACCATTACACATTACTTTTTTTTATTTGTAATGGAACACGCATCCATAACACATTACTATTTTCATTTGTAATGGAACATTCACTCATTACGTTACTTTTGTAATTTGTAACGGAAAATTTATCCAATACACATTGTTTAAAGTAATGGGTAATGCATTACTTTTACATTACTATTTTCACAACTCTGATTCATTACCCATTACACTGCATAATGTTACAAAATACAAAAGCAATGTGTAATTAATGCGTGTTCCATTACAAATAAAAAAGTAATGTGTAATGGATGCATGTGCCATTATAAATTACAATTGAAGAAAAAGTAATTGGTAGTGGAGAATATTCCATTACAAATTAGTGTGTTTCTACGACAATTTGGAGCAGGTACTATTTTGCTCAAAGGTCAGTCTATTAATTTTTCAATGAAAATAATTTGGGTGTACCAAGTTTTTGTTAACTTTACTATCGTAGTGGTAAATGTATAAACAGTGATTTTTTGGAGTAATTTTTACTCCATTCTTGTAAAAATTACATTTCAAGAAAAACTTAAAGGTGTCAGTGTATATTAACTTAATATACACTGACACCTATGAACAGTTATTTTTTGAAGTAATTTTTACTCCATTGTTGTAAAAATTATAATTCAAGAATGGAGTAAAAATTACTCCAAAAAACCGCTGTTCAAACATTTACCACTACGATAATAATGTTAACAAAAACTTGATACACACTAATTATTTTCATTGAAAAATTAATAGACCAATAGCAAAATAGTACCTGCTCCAAATTGTCGTAAAACCACAATAATTTGTAATGGAATATTCTCCACTACAAATTACATTTTTTTCAATTGTAATTTGTAATAGAGCACTCATTCATTACACGTTACTTTTTTATTTGTAATGGAAAACTTATCCAATACACATTGTTTAATGTAATGGGTAATGCATTACTTTTACATTACTATTTTCATTTGTAATGAAACATTCATTCATTCATTACACGTTACTTTTGTAATTTGTAACGGAAAACTTATCCAATACACATTGTTTATACAAATAGTAATGGAAAAGTAATGGATTACCAATTACTTTTCCATTACTATTTTCACAACTATGGTCTCATCTAGGTCACACAAAGATGAAATAAATTTTTGTATCTTTCGTTTTTCAACAAACTTGGTACAGGAGACTTTAGTGAAGAGCAAGGAGAAAGATTTCACCAATATCTGGAGAAATTTGAACGGCGATTTCAGGGACAATGGGGAGTAAATATGTTTGCATATTACTATTGGATGTTGCAAAGAGAAACACAAGAGAATGGAAAAAAACGCAGCAGAAATCCACTGCATAGGTCATTTGAAAACAAAAGGATAAGGAAACGTCGAAAATTATAAGGATATTATCACCAAACAGAAAAAAATACTAGACCATGATTTTCATCAGTTTTTATGGATTTACTCGAGAATTTGCTCATCGACCCCTAATTCTGACTTCGCATTCGACTTCAGCGGTTAAAAATACAGGAGAAAAATATGATCTGACCCCAGACCATATTTTTTTTTGTGGACCTGTGTAATCGATCAAACTCGTGCTCGATTGTTGCGTTTGAAGAAAAACAAAATCAGATTCACCGTGTCAAAGTGTAAATTATTGATACTATGAATCAAGCTTGGGATCATCGAGTAGCCTCAAACGCCCCATAGAATAATAATCCATGTGATGTAACGCAAGTTTTGAGAGAAAAAAAAAGCAATAAATAAATATACAAAACCTAAAGAAAAAATGATTAAGGGCGTGGGAATAGAACACACGAGCGGTAAAAGCTAGGCGTGTTCTGAAAAAAAAATCACAAATAATTAAGCCTATGGATTAAAATATCTCTCGTTTAATCGTCTCGAAATAAATACATATATGTATACACACACGTACTCACGCATATATATGTATGTATATATATATATCTTTTTTTTTTTTTAGTGTCCCTTTATCTGTGGTGGGCGTGTGTATATATATATACGTATATTTAGATATATTTAGATATTTATATATATATATATATGTATGTATATATATATGTGGATAGTAAGTATAATATGTACAATCTCAGCGAAGAACGCAAGTGACGGATCAATGTCAACGTGACACCACCACTACTTCGTTCTCGTCGTACACATCATACCGTGCACAACAGCTGGTGAGAAAAAATGGTATCGGAAAGAATCGATCAGTAAGTGGTATCGGGTGTTTAACTGCGGTACCTTTGGCGCGTGAACGGCTCCAAACCTCTCGGCACACAGAACCAATTTCTTCGTTCGTCACCTCGAGAAGTATTTCCGTCAGGGACCTCCGAACCTTCAGCATCTGTAAAATTATCAATTTTTTTTAGGAATCATTGTAATCGATTTTTTTTCCTTTTCGCAATGCACATGGGGCATTCCATCCCAAATCGGACAGTTTGAAAAACTTTTTTTTTTTATTCCCTCAATTGGGTTTTTGAACAAATTTTTTTTTTGCCATAAATCGAAAGATCACATATAAGTTTTATAATAAAACTATTTTTTTTTTTTTTTTCGTTGCCCGAGTCATAATGTTCATGCTACTCCATCATTACATGCAGTTGATATGACGTTTCAACTTTTCATCAATTAAATCTTGTTATTATCGTCCATATATATATAAATTTATTAGAAATGTCAAATCTTAAAAGTTATGGTGCTTGTTTCGTATCATTGTGTACGAATAATACAAAAACAACTCCCCAAAAAATGTTTTTACGGCCAGGCTAAGAACCCTCTCTCTCGCTCTCACAGGACCCCTATAGGCGCTCTCTCTCGCACTCACAAGAGCGGAAAGGCGGGGGGACGCACAAAATGAGAAACATCGAAAACAATGGTTTCAAGTAGTGCGCCGAATAAATCCCGAAACGCCATCAAATTTATTTACTTGATAAAATTATTTGTCACAAGCAATTTTTGGCACTGAAAGACCATGTACTATCGTGGAATTATTTCACGCGGAGTGTAAAGGTCAACGTAACCTCAAAATTTGTTTAACCCATTTTTCTCAGAGATCACTTAATGGAATACAAAAAGAAGAGTAGGGACGCCTGTGTAATTAACGTGTACAGGTGGCCCAACTGTTCTTTTTTTATTTTATCAAGCTATCTCCGAGAAAAATGTGTTAAAAGTTCTAGCTCTGTCTCTCTCGCACTCGCGAGAAAGGAGAGGCGGGGGGTAGGAGTTTAACCGGACCTTAACATTATGACGTCACAAACAAGACGACCAATCATGGCGTGTTTGGAGTCACGTGATTATTTTTTAAATTTTATCACTTTCAAATTGTTTATAATTAAATGAAAAACAAATTTTTTCAAATTTTTTGCGTCGTCTATCAAAATTATTTATAATAAAGTTTTTAAATACATTAAAAAAATCGATTATTTTTTTTTCTTTTCAAAAACCCAATTTTTGCTTCCTCATAAAGGAAGCTTAACGAACGACGGAAACAAATGAGGAAGCTATGTGCAAATTTCTAATTTGAAAGATTTTTTAGCAATTCCGTTCAATTACATTATTAATTGTTTTTGTCGTCCAGTGTATTGGTGCTAGAGAAGTGAACTAGATAGCTGCTAAATTAGGAAACTTAGTGTTGACAAGTATTTTTCGAAAATTTCAAAAAAATTTTGCGAACGAACATCTTGAGCGTTTTTCACCAAATTCAGACCTAACCATTCTCATCATCTAGTGTATTCGTGCAAAAAGTTTTAACTCGATACTTCTGAAAATGCGGATGTTGGAGCGTTAACAAAATTTTAATGGAAATAAAAAAAAAAAATTTTAACCGAACCCCTCGGGCGATTTTTATGAAATTCGGTATTATTTTTCATTGTCATTGAGTGTATCGTCACAAAAAAAATCAGCTCGATAAATGCAAAATTACAAAAGTTAGAGAACTTACAAATTTTTTGCGAAAAATTAAATTTTTTTTTCAAACCGAACCTCTTGAGCGACTTTTCCGAAATTCAATCCCAACCGTCCTTATTATAAAGTGTATATCGCGTTACAGCTGCCATAAGGGCGTATGCCAGCCAAAGGTAGGGCTGGAAAGCCATAAGGGCGTATCGAAATTTTTTTTTTTCAGGAATCGACGTAATTATGACCGAAAAGTATAGAACCTATGGAAAAAAAAATTTCCCAATTTTTTTAAATTTTTTATACGCCCTTATGGCTTTCCGAGTGGGTCTCGAAAGCCATAAGGGCGTATCGATTTTTTTTTCAGGAATCGACGTAATTATGACCGAAAAGTATAGAACCGATGAAAAAAAAAAATTGGGAAAATTTTTTTTTCATCGGTTCTATACTTTTCGGTCATAATTACGTCGATTGCTGAAAAAAAAATTCGATACGCCCTTATGGCTTTCGACACCAACTCGGAAAGCCATAAGGGCGTATAAAAAAAAAAAAAAATTGGGAAATTTTTTTTTTCATCGGTTCTATACGTTTCGGTGATAATTACGTTGACTTGAAATTTAGCTATTTTCAGGTTTTTGAAAATAGGCCCAAAATTGAGCAAAACAGTTTTTTATCGAAATTCATGAAAATTTTGATTTTTTGAAAAAACTATTGATAGATTCGTATTTAGGGGGCAAAAATACATCGATATGAGGCCCTAAAAACAAAAATAATTTTTTTTTTTTTTTTTGCATTTTGGCCAAAATTCAATCGGTTCACTAAAATGGCTGCAATTTATTTTCTAGATAGAATTGCGGCTTGAGCATGAGCTCATTCTCTTCGTAATCGTTCACGCTTCAAAATCCCGTTTGGTTCATCCCATTACGATCGTTTTTCGATTTTTGGCAGATTTTTAAAGTTCAACAATAGATTTTTGTAAATTTTTTAAGGTATACCCCTTTCCATTTTTTTCGGCGATTTTCAAACTGCTCTCATTTATACAAAAAATTAGTTATCGGGATGAACTTAACGGCATTCTCTAAGTTTGGTCACAAGCTTTGCGTACGAAAAACAAATTTTGAAATCGGTTGAACCAAAGTGAAGTTATGAGCACTTGAAATTTCGCTGTTTTCAGGTTTTTGAAAATAGGCCCAAAATTGAGCAAAACAGTTTTTTATCGAAATTCATGAAAATTTTGATTTTTTGAAAAAACTATTGATAGATTCGTGTTTAGGGGGCAAAAATACATCGATATGAGGCCCTAAAAACAAAAATAATTTTTTTTTTTTTTTTTGCATTTTGGCCAAAATTCAATCGGTTCACTAAAATGGCTGCAATTTATTTTCTAGATAGAATTGCGGCTTGAGCATGAGCTCATTCTCTTCGTAATCGTTCACGCTTCAAAATCCCGTTTGGTTCATCCCATTACGATCATTTTTCGATTTTTTGCAGATTTTTAAAGTTCAACAATAGATTTTTGTAAATTTTTTAAGGTATACCCCTTTCCATTTTTTTCGGCGATTTTCAAACTGCTCTTATTTCTACAAAAAATTAGTTATCGGGATGAACTTAACGGCATTCTCTAAGTTTGGTCACAAGCTTTGAGCACGAAAAACAAATTTTGAAATCGGTTGAACCAAAGTGAAGTTATGAGCACTTGAAATTTCGCTATTTTCAGGTTTTTGAAAATAGGCCCAAAATTGAGCAAAACAGTTTTTTATCGAAATTCATGAAAATTTTGATTTTTTGAAAAAACTATTGATAGATTCGTGTTTAGGGGGCAAAAATACATTGATATGAGGCCCGAAAAACAAAAATATTTTCTAGATAGAATTGCGGCTTGAGCAAGAGCTTATTCTCTTCGTAATCGTTCACGCTTCAAAATCCCGTTTGGGAAATTGGGAAAATTTTTTTTTCATCGGTTCTATACTTTTCGGTCATAATTACGTCGATTGCTGAAAAAAAAAATTCGATACGCCCTTATGGCTTTCGACACCCACTCGGAAAGCCATAAGGGCGTATAAAAAAAAAAAAAAAATTGGGAAATTTTTTTTTTCATCGGTTCTATACGTTTCGGTAATAATTACGTCGATTCCTGAAAAAAAAAAATTTCGATACGCCCTTACGGCTCCCGGATGCCATAAGGGCGTAAAAGAGGTGATAGGCCTTTATGGCAGCTGTAACGCGATATGCACATAAAATTTCAAGGTGGTAATTGCAAAATTACGAAAGTTCGACGACTAACAAGCAATTTACGGAAAATACGAAATCCAGCCAAATAGACAATTATTTTGCAATTTCAAAAAAAATTGCACTTAGAACAGGGACATACGTAGTCTACTTGTATACCAAATTTCGAGTCGATCGGCCAAAGCGTTCTCCACTAATATTCATTTTAAGGCGGGGCTAAATACCGACATTATTTCTGAAGTCTTATATTATCGACTCAAAATCGCTGTCCAAACTTTTTCCAATACCGATGGATGAATATCAATTAAATTTATAAATGAATGATGAATGAATTGCAAAATGCAAACGCGAGACATAAATCAATGTTTTCGTTAATTGTCACTGACTTGTCAGACACTTTGGATAGAATCTGATGAGAATAATATTTATTTCATGAGAATTTCACACGGGGCTGCCCTCTTCCGGATTTTTGTGAACTTGATTTCGCCATTTTGTTTTTCGATAATACACTAAATTTATCAACATTTATCTCGTGATTTGGATTCCAAACTTACGTCGCGGTTTTTTCATAAAATAATGTCGAAGACGTATCGATATTCGTACTTTAGTGTTCGTCATGGAGCCCCACTCTTGGTTTTAGCCGAAATGCAGTAGAAACATTATAATTTGATATTTTCAATTACAGATTCCTGATGATAATCAGATCTGTAATTTTTTTATTTTTATTTCGAATAAATTTTAGTGGGGCTCCATTTGTGCCATAATTCTGATGATACTGTCAAAATTTTATTGATTTCCATCCATTCGTGCCAGAGCAAGTTTGGAATCCATTTTCGAGGTGCAAATGCCGGTATTTAGCCTCCCCTTAAGGAAAGTACAAAGCGCGCGCGCACACACACACACGCACGCACGCACGCACGCGCGCACACACACACACACACACACACACACACACACACACACACACACACACACACACACACACACACATTTTTTCTAAATATGATTTCTCGATGTTTTAGGACATTTTGAACATATTGGCATAAAAATGGCGAAAATTTTTTTTTTCACGAAAACAAAGCTTCCTGTATGAGGAAGCAATAAAAAAGAATCGCAAAATATCATGATCAACTCACGACATCCTGGAGAATTTTTTCGCGCGAACGTTTAATCGGAACGCTCATGGCTGGTGTCGGCGATACCAAAGTGCTTTCACCGTCCGTGTTTAATGAGCGCTCGTCCGGGGAAATGGCATCCCGAAAACGCGACTTTCGCGCTCTCACAACGATCTCCGGACTCTGCTCTGGATTTCTCTCAATTTCCTCGTTTCCGTGATTCGTCGGTTCGGCGTCGGTCTCAGTTTCCTTCTCGGAATCCGAATCCTTTTGTCATGTAACAATAATTCATAATTTATCCACACACACACAAACAGAAACCACATCCACTTGAGAAACCGTCGTTTTCAAGTACAATCTAAAAAACAGTTTCTCTCAGAAACTCAATTCAGAAATTCAATGGCTTCTCAAAGAAAAAAACCATGAAATTAATTTCGTTTTGTTTTCCACAGATCGTCAGGATGTGTCTCACTGCCTTGAAAAAATGTACCATGTATTATGCATATTGCACCGATATATAATTATATCAAATGTTTAATTTAAGTTAACTCACAAATTTACTCTTGCTGGGATTAAGGACGGCCCTCGCTTCGTCCTCTGCTTGTTTTCGCGCTTCCATTTCACGTTTTCTCAACATTTCCTGACGTTCTCGTTCCACCGCTTTGTGCTTTTCCCGTTCCATCTTCTCGAGACCTTCGCGAATCCACGCTGGCAATTGTCTGCGCTTAGCCGCATCTACGGATATTTAGAAATCGCAATTTAAGAGGAGGCTAAATACCGACACTAAACCTTGAAATTGCCATCCAAACTTGCTCTTATACAAATGGATGGAATTGAATAAAATTTTAACAACATCATCGGAACAATGGCAGGAATGAAGGCTCGCTAAAAAATTTTCGAAAAACAAAAAAAAAAATTTACAGATTCATTTACCACCAAGAAACTGTAATTGAAAAACTTAAATTATTAAACTTTTACTGCATTTCGGGTAAAACCAAGAGTGAGGCTCCATGAAGAACGCCACGATACAAATATCGAGACGTTTTCGACATTATTTTATCAAAATGACACGCCGTAAGTTTGGATGGCGCATCGAGAGATAAATATCGATAAATTATAGTTTTAATGAAAAACAAAATGGCGAAATGTAGTTCACAGACGTGCGAGTGAGGGCAGCACCATGGATTCTGACGAGTGACCTATAATATTTAGGGGGCCCGAATGAGTTCGTTGACATTAGCTGTAACGCATTTTAGTCTCTCAATTGACAATTAATTGTTAATTAATTTATTCCCCTCTTAATTGTCAAAATGTAATTAATTTTAATCCACGGTTGTCGGAGAAAGACTGGACGACGATGATACGTCGATAATGTAGGGATTGAATAAAAATGGTATTTAGCCTCCTCTTAAACGATAGGGCAAGTTTTTCTAGTGATTATAGCCGCGATATTCATTTTTTTTTCTTTCCAAGAACAAAAATGATTGTTGTTATGTTAGTAGAAAACTTGTGGCCAAATTCCATCGAAATTGAAAGGGGTCGATTCCAACTATTGGTCGATTTGACATGGAACGACCCAAATATATTATGAGAAACTTGATAAGATTCCACAGAAAATAAATGCCTGAAATTCCGATACATCCTCGACAATTGCGAATTGAAATGGTGAAATAGAATAGTTTCTAAAAAAATGAATGTTTAATAAGGACCAAAATAGAATATGCGTTACCGATGATTGCGCTAGTATCCTCCTCCGGTGTTTTTTCCCTCTCATCGCGATTCCTCATCGTCGCGTCGATTCCTCGAATATGCGGAATGCGATTGGTGTGACGAATGCCTTTCATGAAAGGAGGAGGCTGCGATTGGGACATGTTCGGTTGATCCCCGCTCCAGAAGCCGGGAACCTGTCGATAATCAATGGATTATTATCATTATTTTCGGTGATGAAGAATATACGACAATCAAATAATTTTGAAGAATATCAATTAGAGTTATGAAAATAGTAATGTAAAAGTAATGCATTACCCATTACTTATAACAATGTGTATTGGATGAGTTTTCCGTTACAAATTACAAAAGTAACGTGTAATGAATTAATGTTCCATTCCAAATGAAAATAATAATATGTAATGGATGCGTGTCCCATTATAAATAAAAAAGTAATGTGTAATGTATGCACGTTCCATTACAAATAAAAAATAACGTGTAATGAATGAGTTTAATGAATGAATGAGTATTGGATAAGTTTTCCGTTACAAATTACAAAAGTAACGTGTAATGAATTAATGTTCCATTCTAAATGAAAATAGTAATGTGTAATGGATGCGTGTTCCATTAGAAATAAAAAAAAGTAAAGTGTTATGAATGCATGTTCCATTACAAATAATAAAGGTAATGTGTAATGGTTGCATGTGCCATTACAAATAAAAAATAACGTGTAATGAATGAGTCCTCCATTACAAATTACAATTGGAAAAAAGTAATGTAAAAGTAATGCATTACCCATTACTTTCAACAATGTGTATTGGATAAGTTTTCCGTTACAAATTACAAAAGTAACGTGTAATGAATTAATGTTCAATTCCAAATGAAAATAATAATGTGTAATGGATGCATGGCCCATTATAAATAAAAAAGTAATGTGTAATGTATGCATGTTCCATTACAAATAATAAAGGTAATGTGTAATGGTTGCATGTGCCATTTCAAACAAAAAAATAACGTGTAATGAATGAGCCATCCATCACAAATTACAATTGAAAAAAAGTAATGTAAAAGTAATGCATTACCCATTACTTTAAACAATATGTATTGAATAAGTTTTCCGTTACAAATTACAAAAGTAACGTGTAATGAACGAATGTTTCATTACAAATGAAAATAGTAATGTTAATAGAGGCTTATTCCATTACAAATGAAAAAAGTAATGTGTAATGTATGCATGTTCCATTACAACTAATAAAAGTAATGTGTAATGGTTGCATGTGCCATTACAAATCAAAAAAATAACGTGTAATGAATGAGTCGTCCATCACAAATTACAATTGAAAAAAAGTAATGTAAAAGTAATGCATTACCCATTACTTTAAACAATGTGTATTGGATAAGTTTTTCGTTACAAATTACAAAAGTAACGTGTAATGAACGAATGTTCCATTACAAATGAAAATAGTAATGCGTAATGGATACTTTTTCCATTACAAATGAAAAAAGTAATGTATAATGTATGCACATTCCATTACAACTAATAAAAGTAATGTGTAATGGTTGCATGTGCCATTACAAATTAAAAAAAATAACGTGTAATACATGAGTGCTCCATTACAAATTAGTGTGTTTCTACGACAATTTAGAGCGCTATTTTGCTCAAAGGTGTCTATGAAATTTTCAATGAAAATTATTTGTGCGTATCAAGTTTTGTTAACTTTGCTATCGTAGTGGTAAATGTATGAACATTGATTTTTTGGAGTAATTTTTACTCCATTCTTGAATTGTAATATTTACAAAATTGGAGTAAAAATTACTCCAACAAATCACTGTTAATACATTTACCACTACGATAGTAAAGTTAACAAAAACTTGATACGCACAAATTATTTTCATTGAAAAATTAATAGATTGACCTTTGAGCAAAATAGTACCTGCTCCAAATAGTCGTACGAAAAACACTAATTTGTAATGGAATATTCTCCACTACCAATTACTTATTTTTCAATTGTAATTTGTAATGGAGCACTCATCCATTACACATTACTTTTTTTATTTGTAATGGAACACACATTCATTACACATTACTCTTGTATTTTGTAATGGTACACTTATCCATTTCGCATTATGCAGTGTAATGGGTAATGAACACAGTAATGTATCCTCAAAATAACGCATTATTTACAACTCTGATATCAAATACCTGATTGTAGGGTTGAGCGTTCGGTACTGAATTGTAAGAATAGGGCGATACCGACGGAGGTGGTACGCTGAATCCTGGACTATTCGAGGAAATCGATGGTGCTGGTGGAACGACGGGAATCGATGGCAAACCAACGGGTTTTCCATCCGGACCCATGGTCACTCCGGGTGGAGGTACGCCGCTCCATTCCCAGGATCCACCTCCTGGTCCTGATGTATTCCATTGTCCCCATTGACTCCATTGATTCCAGGCATCTAGACAAAAATACATATTCCATCATTAGTATCAATGTTAAATAAAAATCAACTAAATATTCAATAAACATTGAATTAAGGGGCTATCCTCAGTCAGGATTTTCCAAAAAATCGGTTCTTTTTAAATTTCATCTTCGTAATGGACACTGCTGACCCTTAATGCCTGCAAATCTTTGAAAGAATCTTCTCATCTTTGAAAAAATCTTAGAATCTTGGAAACAATCTTTGAAAGAATCATGGAAAGGATCCGAAGCAAGATTCTTTCAAAGATTCTTCCCAAGATTCTAAGATTTTTTTCAAGATTCTTCAGAAGAATCTTTGAAAGAATCTTACAATCTTGGAAAGAATCTAAGATTCTTTTCAGGATTAAGATTAAGATTAAGATGAAGATAAAGTAACTGTGAACATTTTGCTGCCAACATTGCATTTTTTACAGTTTAATTCAGCATTTATAATTGTTTGAAAAGTAGAAACCCCCTTAAATTCACTATAAAGTAATGAATTTAATGTGGTTTCTATACTTTGCCGATGCATTAAAACAATGCAAACTTCAGGATCATGTTGGGTTTGGGTTGAGGTTTCTTATTGAATTTCATCCACATCCATTCAGCAGTTTTGTTGTAATCGAAGGACAAACGATCGTAAATAGATAATATAAATCACTGACTAATTGGCTACAATTTGGCCAAAACAGAGTATCGCGGGTTAAAGCTAATTTTGAATAAATAACAATAACCTGAACCACTTATATTGGGCGCGGGTGGAGCGGGGGGTACGTCATCGTCCCTCGAGTCGACATCCATGGGTTGTTCTCCGCCTCCGTCGTTGGACGTATCGTTCATATTCATCGAGGGCGGAGGAGGCGCCGGCGGCACGACCGTTTCTTTCATCTTTATCCATTGTTGAGCAAGCGCGGCCCAATCGACTGAAATTTCATGTCGATACATTAGAAAAAAAAAAATCCATTTTTTTTGAAATTTTCCAATTTTTTTTGAATTTTTTTTTGTTCAAATTTTCCATTTTTTTATAAAAAATTCATTTTTCGAAATTTTTTTTTAAATTCATTTTTTAAAATTTTCCAATTTTTTTGAAAAAATCATTTTTTTGAGACATTTCAGATTTTTGAAAAATTCAATTTTCGAAGTATTTCAAATTTTTGAAAAATTTACTCTCCCAACAAATTCCAGACAGCTCGAAAATCGAACGATATGTGGAATATTAAAATAAAAATTACCTTGATCGTTGCTCATGTTTTGATAAGTCGATGGATTTAGGGCCCATTGGGTAGGATAATCCTTGCCCTGCTCAAACATTTCCCTGCTCATCTTCATCTGTGATAATAATCACGCGTGCATACCTCAATGAAGACGAAAATATAATGTATTTTTTTTTTTTTTTACAATTTCAGTGTAAGAGAAAATCTTAACCTGCGCGGTATAACGCGTCGTCAAAATGGCAACTGCTCTGTTATTTTTTTGTCCCTACTGAGTTTCATGAGTCGCCGCGAAGATTTCGCAAATATTCAAGGCTGAAAGGTTGTGAAAAGACGATAAAAGCTTCCCGTTGCACGTTTTACTATGCAATTTTATAATAACTTACTGGCGAACTGCTGAAAAACTCTGCAGTGCGTGTCGCGCAATTTGTTGCAATTTGTGCGTGAAAAAAAGTCGAACACTGTTTTACACTTGCAATTGTGTAAGTGTATGTATTGTTGGTGAGTGAAGAGAGGGGGAAAAAAATTGTCCACGCACATAAAGTCGCGTTTGCAATAGGCCTTTTTTCGTCAAGTGACAAGCGCATGCGCAGCCGCTATTTTGAAAAAGCGGTAAAATACAAAAGTTTTGCAGTGTTTTGTTCAATAATGACTGGGAAAGCAATGTTATCTACGCAAACAAATCAATTACTGGAAATCAATTACTATTATGTTACCTGTACGAAAAGGAACAACGTAACGGTGTTGTTATGGAGTATGTAATGATCTTATATACTCCATAACATCGTTTCGTTGTTCCTTTCCGTACGTAACGTAATAGCAATCGGTTAAAAAAAAATGTTTCTCAATTAGGACCCTTCTTATTTTATTCATTTCTTACTTTTTTTAAAAATAAATGTACTTTATGTAATATTTGTTAATTATTTGTACTCGGGTATTTTAATGTTTATAAAAAAGCGTACGAAAAATATGACTGAAACTGACGCATGCGCATTTAAAAAAATTGTGGGCACATAAAGGCGTGTTTGCAATGACTCTGTAGGGTCAAAACGGCGTTTAATTTGGTTTAATCTATGAAACAGAGAATCGCATATGGAAAAATATGTTTTACACAAACAAATTGAAAGCTACTTGCAATAAAATACTCGGTTAAACGGTCCTCGACGTTTATTCTTCGTTTTTTTTGCGCATAACCTCCCCTCGATGCGCCATGGCCATCTGGCGGCCGAACGACGAAGCGCTAGTTTCCGGATGTGACGTTGCAGTGTTTTTTTGACGTTTCTTTTTTCTTCCTTTTACATACATAATATTTATATATATTTATATGTATGCATTATTGACACGTAAATCGGACCGATCGACATCTCATTGTTTATACAAACTGCGTGTAAACGCGTCACCGTCAGCAAAAGAC
Organism: Alloplasta piceator; assembly: GCA_946863875.1. Lineage (NCBI taxonomy): Eukaryota > Metazoa > Arthropoda > Insecta > Hymenoptera > Ichneumonidae > Alloplasta > Alloplasta piceator. The sequence continues at coordinate 34,346,070 of OX333078.1, read as the reverse complement.
GAGAAGAATAAAAAATTTGTCTCTCGCGACAGTTTTGCATTGCAATTCGCGTTTGCAGGGTCTCGTCATGTGTGACGTAACTTTTATCGAATTGTACCAGTGACACCCATATATATCTATATGTATATATAGATATAATATACTACAAAGGTAATCTAAATAATTCGGGAGCCATCGGATGATTTTAACAATTTTTAATTCCGCCCCGTCACTCCCTCATAAGAAACGAGAGGCAAATGATCGCGACTGTATAAACTGACGTGGTGAAAAAAATAGTGTCGCTGTGTGGTTTCTTTTTTTTTTTTTAACTATAAATACACTTTTTTGTCGCTCAGTGTCTCCGTCGTCGTGGTCGTCGTCGCGTCGTTTTTACTCGCAAGAGACCGTCGGGCTAATTTATTCCATTAATAATGGACAGTAACAAGGACGAGGCGGATCGTTGTATGGAATTAGCCGAACGATATATCCGCGAGAAGAAGTATGACGAGGCTGAGAAATTCATAAGGAAAGCCCTCAAGCTTTATCCGACGAAAAGAACGGAGGGTGAGTTGAGCCCTCTTTCATTCTATGAAAACGGCGCTTCATAGGTATTTTTCCGCGATTTACACGCGTGACCTATATATGCAGAAAAGTGTGATCGAAGTTACGTTCAGTTGTCAAGTTTTTTTATCCCCTCCACTGAAAATATTCGTCCGAATGTATGTTGTTGTTTCTAACTATTCAACAAAAATATGTGGTAAACGATTAACAATTTTTTTCTAAAAAAATTATATATAATTCTGATAGGTTTTAGTTTTTCATAAAAATGGTAAGTTAAAAAAAAAAAACAACATCTGTCATTTTCCTATGCTGCGTATGTAAAAAAAATAACATTTGTCATTTTCATGCTGCATAGGTAAAAAAAATAACATTTGTCATTTTCATGCTGTGCATGTAAACAAAATAACATTTGTTATTTTCTTATGCTGCATATGTAAAAAAACAAAAAATTTGTCATTTTCTCATGCTGTGTATGTAAAAAAATTAACATTTATCATTTTCTCATGCTGCGTATGTAAAAAAAAATAACATTTGTCATTTTCCCATGCTGCGTATGTAGAAAAAATAACATTTGTTATTTTGCCATACTGTGTATGTAAAAAAATAACATTTGTTATTTTCTCATGTTGCGTATGTAAAAAAAATAACGTTTGTCATTTTCCCATGCTGCGTATGTAGAAAAATAACATTTGTTATTTTTCCATGCTGCCTATGTAAAAAATAACATTTGTTATTTCCTCATGCTGCGTATGTAAAAAAATAACATTTGTCATTTTCCCATGCTGCACATGTAAAAAAAAAAATTTGTCAGTTTCTCATGTTGCGTATGTAAAAAAAATAACGTTTGTCATTTTCCCATGCTGCGTATGTAGAAAAAATAACATTTGTTATTTTCCCATGCTGCGTATGTAAAAAAATAACATTTGTTATTTTCTCATGCTGCATGTGTAAAAAAAATTACATTTGTCATTTTTCCATGCTGTGTATGTGAAAAAAATAACATTTGTCATTTTCTCATGCTGCGTATCTAAGAAAATAACATTTGTTATTTTCCCATACTGTGTATGTAAAAAATAACACTTGTTATTTTCTCATGCTGCATATATAAAAAAATAACATTTGTTATTTTCTCATGCTGCGTGTATATAAAAAAATAACATTTGTCATTTTCTCATGCTGCGTATGTAAAAAAATAAAATTTGTCATTTTCCAATGCTGCGTATGTACAAAAAATATGTTTTTTAATTATAATTATCTTATTTTTCAAATTTCAAATTTCATTATTAGATGTATTATGCATTTAATTACTTATAGACCATGATTCTGAAGTTTGCATCATTGTAATGCAATGGGAAATGTCAATTTATCGATAAAATTGCATTCTTCCGAAGAAATTTTTTAGTTGAAAATCATTAAAATCTATTTTCGTACCTCTATTGAAGATTTAGGATTTTAAATGCACAAGCAAAATTTAAATCTCACTAAAAATGAATTTAGCAAAATCTATTTCTGCTGCATTTTGCAATGATGCAAACTTCAACATCATCTAATTAATTATTCAAGCAAGACTTGAATTTTATCAATTATCATGAATATTATCAATTTGATTTGTTTATAAATTCTGCTCTAATATTTTTTTAATTTATGTCAATAAGTTATGCTTCACCGTATATTTTTAAAAAAATGTTTAACCTCATAATGGGAGTTTGTATGGAAACAACAATATTCAATATATAAAAATAAATATACAGCCAAGGAACGAAAATGCAGAGACTTTTGCAATTACGTCTTTTTTTGAAATTTCAATTTCTGACATTTCAAAATGATTTATTTGTTTCTTTATCATCAGATATAATGTATTTTGCGGTAGTGGAATTTCTTTAGTAACTTTTCTGACCTTTTTAGAAGCGCTCGCTCGAGTCGGAATGCAGACAAAACAGAATTCCAAAAGGGCAGAGCCGGAGCCGGAAGTGAGGAAACGACAGACTACTGCAAAAGAAAACGGCAGTAGCGGTCCAACAACGGCGGAATATACCAAGGATCAAATTGAGTCTGTGAAAAGGCAAGTTGAAGCGTTAATTCAAATTACCAATTTCATAAACTTATTTTTTATGATGCTGAAATTTGTATCGTTGTAATGCAGCGGCAATTATTTATTTATTAATGAAATCAATTCTTCCTGAGAAATTTTTGAAGTGAAAAATAGTTGAAATGTATTTTGGGTCTTTATTGAAGTCTTGAAATTATGAATGGACAAACGTGAAACTTTAAAAAAATGAAATATACAAAAAAACTACCCTTACTTTGGAATGTAAAAATTTTCTAAAAATATAGGCCACAAAAAAATTGAGGGAAAAAGAAAAAAAGGTCTTGAACTTTTAGTTCCTCGTCTTTTGCGCCATAGTTAAGAAGTTACGCTGAGCCGAACTCAGAAAGGAGTTTTGTTTTCGACAATTTTTATCCTCAAAATTTCAATACCGATGAGTCAACAAAGTTCCAAAAAGTTATGAAATTGCATCGAAAAAACTGTTCAATTGAATGTGCATAACAGCACCAAATATCTATCCTCTGTAATTCGCGAATAATTTGAAGGAAGAATATGTACTTCACACAATTACATAATTTATGAAATCTCTTTTGTTCTCATAGAATAAAAAAATGCAAGGATTACTACGAAATTCTCGCAGTTACTAAAGAGGCCACCGATGGCGATATTAAGAAAGCTTACAAGAAATTGGCTCTGCAGCTTCATCCAGATAAGAACAAAGCTCCAGGTGCAGCGGAAGCGTTCAAAGGTATTTCATAATTAATTACTAAAATAAAAATTCATTACTGAATTACTATTAAAATATCTAGCCCTGATCAGAGTTATAAATGATGCGTTATTTTGATAATCCATTACTGTATTCATTACCCATTACACCGCATAATGTAAAATGGACCGTTGCACCGCACAATGTAAAATGGACTGTTACACAGCATAATGTAAAATGGACCATTGGACAGCATAATGTAAAATGGACCATTACACCGCATAATGTAAAATGGACCATTACACCGCATAATGTAAAATGGATCATTACACCGCATAATGTAAAATGGACCATTACACTGCATAATGTAAAATAGACCATTACACTGCATAATGTAAAATGGACCATTACACTGCATAATGTAAAATGGACCATTACACCGCATAATGTAAAATGGACCATTACACCGCATAATGTAAAATGGACCATTACACTGCATAATGTAAAATGAACCATTACACTGCATAATGTAAATTGTACCATTACAAAATACCAGAGTAATGTGTAATGAATGCGTGTTCCATTACAAATAACAAAAGTAATGTGTAATGTGTAATGGATGCATGTGCAAATAAAACAAATAAAAAAGTTATGTAAAAAATGTAAAAATAATGTAAAAAATTACAATTCAAGAATGGAGTAAAAATTACTCCAAAAAATCACTGTACATACATTTACCACTACGATAGTAAAGTTAACAAAAACACACAAATTATTTTCATTGAAAAATTAATAGACTTACCTTTGAGCTCCAAATTATCGTAGAAACACACTAATTTGTAATGGAATATTCTCTACTACAAATTACTTTTTTAAATTGTAATTTGTAATGGAGCACTCATTCATTAGACCTTATTTTTTTTAATTTGTAATGGCACATGCAGCCATTACAAATTACTTTTATTCCTCGTAATGGAACATGCATGCATTATACATTACTTTTTTTATTTGTAATGGAACACGCATCCATTACACATTACTATTTTCATTTGTAATGGAACATTCATTCATTACACGTTGCTTTTGTAATTCATAATGGAGGACTCATTCATTACATGTTATTTTTTTAAATTTGTAATGGCACACACAGCCATTACACATTACTTTTATTATTTTTAATGGAACATGCATGCATTACACATTACTGTTTTTATTTGTAATGGAACACGCATCCATTACACATTACTATTTTAATTTGTAATGGAACATTCATTCATTACACGTTACTATTTTAATTTGTAATGGAACATTCATTCATTACACGTTACTTTTGTAATTTGTAATGGAGGACTCATTCATTACATGTTATTTTTTTAAATTTGTAATGGTGCACACAGCCATTACACATGACTTTTATTATTTGTAATGGAACATGCATGCATTGCACATTACTTTTTGCTTCCTCATAAAGGAAGCTTTGTTTTTTTATTTGTAATGGGACACGCATCCATTACACATTACTATTTCCATTTGTAATGGAACATTCTTTCATTACACGTTACTTTTGTAATTTGTAACGGAAAACTTATCCAATACACATTGCTTAAAGTAATGGGTAATGCATTACTTTTACATTACTATTTTCACAACTTTGACCCTGATGAATGAAATCATTTTGATTATATTTGATTTTTTTTTTTAGCAATCGGAAATGCCGTTGCCGTTCTCACTGATGTTGAGAAACGCAAACAATATGATCTCTACGGCTCGGAGGAAGAACGCATGCAGACCGCTCATTCTCGACAGGCTCATACTCACTATAATTACACTCGAGGATTCGAAGGTTCGCGAATGTTGCAAAAATTTATTCGCAATATAAAACACTTTCAAAGAGATGCAAGAAAAATCGAAGAAAAAACGTTGAATCATGATATTTACCAAAAATTCGTTTCAATTTTACAGCTGACATTACGGCCGAAGAATTGTTCAACATGTTCTTCGGCGGTGGTTTTCCACAGCAAGAATTTTATATGCGTCGCGGTGGTCGATGGATGAGGCAAACCGACGCTCAGCCTCAGCCCGCTCATTCCCAGGTATTGAGCGAGTGCAATCGTGAAATATTCATCAAAAACAAACCAAATTTTTTTTTTAAACAAGCTTTTATTACTTGTAAATAAAAAATTATCAAAAAGTTAAAAATAAAGCTATTCCGATTGGAAATAAGTTTTCAAATAAAAGCGTCTTACACCCTCTTTTTTCTCTTGCTGTTAAAATGTAATACGCTTTTATTTGAAAACTTATTTCCAATCGGAATAGATTTATTTTTAACTTTTTAGTTATTTTTTATTAACAACTAATAAAAGCTTGTTAAAACATTTTTTTTTTCGTTTGTTTATTTTTTACTTTTTAATATTTATGATGTTAAATAACTAGTTTAGTAATGTATATCTAGTCTCGCATAATTTTTTGCAAAAAAAAGTGTTTCGCCACATTTTTTGCACCAAAATTATTTTGCAAAGTTTGTTAGACAAAATTATTTCACAAAATTAATTTGCAACATTTTTTTGCGAAATTTATGCAAAAAAATGTTTTCAGAATTTTTTTTGGAAAAATACTGTTGCCCAAAATTTTCGTAGAGAAATGTTCTAAATCAATTGCTTAAAATCATATTGTAAACAAAATTTAGCAAAACAATTTTTTTGCAAACAATTTTGCGAAACATTTTTTTTTGCAAAAAATTATGCGAAACATTTTTTTTTGCCAAAAAAATTTTCAAGCAAATTTGTAATAAAAATTTTGCGAAACAATTTTTTTTGCAAGAAATTTGCAATTTTTTTGTGATAATATTGCATTGTCATCAGATTTACATATGGGGCATTCTATGCCGATTCGACCTGGGTCTGACCCGTCACCTCTCCGATTTGACCCACGATTTTTTATGTTATTGTACTATCTCTGAAAGGCACTTCAGAATTTTTTCAGATTTTTTTGGAACGATTTGACTTCACAATATTTTTTATAAACAAAAAATTAAAGCCCAAATTTAAAAATTCGAAAAAAATCACAAAAATCATGTGTCACATATCAAATACTGTGAGCATTTAGAAAAAGTGAGCGCGCGTTTCGTTTGGCCTACAATGCGCTTTTTTTGAAAAAAAAAATCGAATCTTGGAGAAAAATTCTGAAAAAAAATCTGAAAAATTTCTGGTTATTTCTACATGATGTCATGTAATTTTTGTCGCTCTTCGAGAACTGAATGGGCTATTGATTTTAATTAAAAAAAAAAAAAAATTTCGAAAAAAGCGCACTGTAGGCCAAACGAAACGCGCGCCCACTTTTTCTGAACGCTCACAGTGTTTGATATGGAACACAGGATTTTTGTGAGCGTTTAGAAAAAGTGGGCGCGCGTTTCGTTTGGCCTACAATGCGCTTTTTTCGAAAAAAAAGTAAAAAAAAAATAAAATCAATAGCCCACTCAGTTCTTGAAGAGTCAAAAAAATTACATGACATCATGCAGAATTAACCAGAATTTTTTCAGATTTTTTTTCAGAATTTTTCTCCAAGATTCGATTTTTTTTTCAAAAAAAGCGCATTGTAGGCCAAACGAAACGCGCGCTCACTTTTTCTAAATGCTCACAGTGTTTGATATATGACACATGATTTTTGTGATTTTTTTCGAATTTTTAAATTTGGGCTTTAATTTTTTGTTTATAAAAAATATTGTGAAGTCAAATCGTTCCAAAAAAATCTGAAAAAATTCTGAAGTGCCTTTCAGAGATAGTACAATAACATAAAAAATCGTGGGTCTAATCGGAGAGGTGACGGTCCAGACCCAGGTCGAATCGGCATGGAATGCCTCATATGCATGACAAATTTTAACTCAATCGGAAACTGGGAAGTGGGTCAGATTTAACTTGCAAAATTTGATTACAGACACCGGGACAGGTGAAAGCTTTAAAAAAAAAAATTTCCTAAATTTCATGTTTTCAATTTTCGAAACAATGTTTTTTCCATTATTCTTCAACGAATTGATTTTTTTTTCAGCATACAAACGGATACACGGCGTTCCTTCAGATGTTGCCAGTGCTTTTACTGATAGTCTTAACGATGATGAGCAGTTTATTCATATCGGATCCTGTGTACAATTTACACGCTAACGCGTGAGTTGCAATTTTTTAATTTAAAAACGCGAAAACAGTAAATTTGAAACAGTGAATTTCAATTCTTTTTGTAAAAATTATTATTTTTTTCAAATTTCTTATTGTTTTCAGCAAATACAACGTTCAAAGAACAACCCAAGAGCTACAAGTACCGTACTATGTGAAGGAAAATTTTCATAGCGAGTATCAGGGCAGCTTGAGGAGGCTGGAAATGTCCGTCGAGGAGGAATATATAAATACCTTGAAGCACTCTTGTTACAGGGAAAGAAATTATCGTGAGTAGTAAATCGTTAAAAAATTTGGTTATCATGTAGAAAAAATCGCAATGGGGTAAATTTGGCACACAAATATGAGGCGATTAACTATCGCAGGAAAAGGAATTTTTTGAACGTTTTTCTGATTTATAAATTATTATTTTTTCAAGGGGTTTATTTATGAAATCTCTTTAATCACAATTTGGGCTGTGTGTCCAAATTAATTAACAAATATAATTAAATTTATCCTCTTATTTTTTAATTTCGAGTCTCAACTCCAAGACAGGGTTTCGAAATTTGGAATGAAAAAGTAATGAATTAACCGTTACTTTTTTAATGGCTAATGAAATTAACATTTAATGGTTAATGGAAATTATTTTCATTAACCATTAAAAGTTAATGGTTAATGCAAATTATTTTCATTAACCATTAAAAGTTAATGGTTAATGGAAATTATTGTCATTGATCATCAAAATTTAATGGTTAATGGATATTATTTTCATTAACCATTTAAATTTAATGGTTAATGGACATTATTTTCATAAACCATTAAAATTATTTCCATTAACCATTAAATGTTAATGGTTTATGAAAATGTAATTGCATTACAAAAAGTAAGGCATTAATTGCAACCCTGCCCATTACAATGTAGTGTGTAATAGAAAAAATTGCCATTACCCATTGCAATGTAATGTGTAATGGACAAAACTTCGATTGCAATTTTGGGAACGGAAAAATATAGATGAATTAATTATTGCAATTTTGCATTATATTTTATTGACTTAGGACTTAGATTTTCAGGTACCTTAAATTCTAAAAGGCATCTATATTATAATTACAAAAAGCATCTATACTATTATTGCAATGTAATGTGTAATGGACAAAACTTTGATTGCAATTTTGGGAATGGAACAATATAGATGAATAAATTATTGCAATTTTGCATTACATTTTATTGACTTACGACTTAGATTTTCACCTTCAATTCTAAAAAGCATCTATATTATAAGTCTAACAATCTAAGTCCTATGTCAATAAAATGTAAGCAAAACTTCAATCATTTATTCATCTATATTTTTCCATTCCCAAAATTGCAATCAAAGTTTTGTCCATTACACATTACATTGCAATGGGTAATGGAAATTTTTTTCTATTACACACTACATTGTAATGGGTAGGGTTGCAAATAATGCATTACTTTTTTTAATGCAATTGCATTTTCATTAACCATTAACATTTAATGATTAATGGAAATTATTTCCATTAACCATTGAATTTTAATGGTTAATGAAAATAATTTCCATTGACCATTAAATTTTAATGGTTAACCCAAATAAACCCAAATAATGCATTACTTTTTTTTAATGCAATTGCATTTTCATTAACCATTAACATTTAGTGGTTAATGAAAATTAACCATTAACATTAAATGTTAATGGTTAATGGTTAATGAAAATAATTTCCATAAACCATTAAATTTTAATGGTTAATGGTTAATGAAAATGCAAATGCATTTAAAAAAAGTAATGCGTTATTTGCAACCCTGTTCCAGGATGTATTTTTTTTATGAGAAAAAAAATTCAGATATCTCTCGGACATTTTTTTTTTGAATAACAAACGATTTAACAACGATATGAACATTCCTGAATTTGTCGAATAAGAAATTGGATTTACAGGAAAAATGAGGATCTTTGAGCTCTTAAGGCGACCGTCGGATACTTTTATTTTTAATTATTGGAAATGAGACTCAAAATTACAAAATAAATTATTAAATCAAAATTAAAATAATAAATTACAATATTAAATTAAAATTACAAAATAAATTATTGAATCAAAATTAAAATAATAAATTACAATATTAAATTATTAAATCGTCTATTTTTCTTGCAGGTGAAGCCATGATGTGGAAAGCGCGAAATTTCGACGACCAGGAGTTGCATCAAAAAGCGCGAAATATGGAAACACCGTCTTGCAAAAGATTGCAAGAATTGCACGCATAGCGAGATCGTCGATCTCATCACTATCATTGTAGATAGATTGGCGCATGTATTATATATACACTATAAAACCTAGATACATAACTAAATCGGCGCAAAATTAACGCGTCGCGTATTTCCACGACGAAATTCTTTGAACATCCAAAATCTCACGAAAAATGAAGAATTTATTTATTTTTTTCGTTTTTTCTCTCGAAAAATCTTGCCAATGATATTCGCGGGCGATGAAAATCTGCGGCTGGCGAAAAAAAAAATCACGATTCAAGTCTGATGAATAATTTTGGCATCACAGCGAACGGGTTTGTCAAAAATTCCGATGAACCGATTCGATTTGCGAAAAGAAAAAAAAAGTATTCACTTGTTTTTAACAATCATACTGCATATATTGTTTTCTTTTTTTAAGATAAAATAATATCCGTAAATGCACTTATTTATTACGTCTCCTGTGATTACGCTAAATTTCAATTTGTCATCCGTGAAAATTCACTATAAAAAAAAAATAGATGAATCGAGTCTCGTAAAAAAATGTTATCGTCGACGATTACAATTAATATGAAATATTCATCGATTATCGATGGCTGAGAAATATTGACAATTTTTTCGATAATTTTCCTCCGTTTCGAACCGTCGAATGAAAGCCACGAATTTTTGTAGACAAAAAAACTGCATCGATGGAAAAAAAATAGTGTTAATCGATGGAAAAAAATTAGTATTGTTTGATCTGCTCTGCGATATCAGAAAAAAAGAAGCTCAAGCGCAAACGTCGATTCGGACTAAAAAAAAAACGGGCGAACAAAAATTTCCCGCTGCAGTCATTACATTTTATTCATATTTACGTAGAACACAAATTAAAATACATTGTTATTCGTTTTATCACATGTCGGCGGCAATATAACATAATATACAGAAATATAAATGTTCTCCGTTCATTTTTCGACGTATTTTTTTCTTCCTTCACGGAGACACACACGCACACATTTTATGAAGTTGAAGTTTGCATCGTTTTTGCAATGAAAATAATTTGCTTTTTTAAAAATTCATTATTTCTGACAAATTTTGGAAATGAAAAATCCCTGAAATGCACTCAGTCAAAAAATTGAAGGAACAGCAAAATTTTCGAGATTTCTCAGCGATTTTCCAAAGGCTGTAACTTTGTTAATTTTGGTCGCAAAATTTTTTTAAAAAAAGCATTTCGAAGCTTGAATCTTCTAGTTTTGGAATCTTAAGTCAAATAAATTTTGTGGGCATCATCCTCGACGCAGTCGAAAGAAATATCACGGTAAACAATTTCTCGAAATTGTTGCTTTTTTCAAAACAGTCGATGGGCTCCAAAAAACTTTTCTGAGCTTAACCAATCTATGGATCGTTTAGCTGAATTCGTTGGCTTCAATTTGCTTTTTTTATTTTTGTTCTACGACCATTTTTTGCTGAGATATCGGCGATTGAACAGAAATTCGTCTTTTTTTTTTAATCTTCGATATCTCTGGAACTAATGATCGTACAGCGAGCAAATGGTGGATTTCGGAAACTTGAATGTACCTTCTATAAGTGCCTGTTATTGTCATAAACGAAAAACAGCTGTTTCCATGCTTAATTTTGACTTGAAAAAGTCCAAAAAATTAGCTTTTTTTCTTGTATTAGAAAATCTACCACAACTTTGCAGATATTGCGAAAAATACCAATGTTTTAAGGTCTTTTTTTAGCTCAATATATACCTAAAAACCATGCCAGTTTTCAAAACAATCGGTCGAACCGTTTTTCGTGACCGAGTCATCAAACTTTTGGAAAAATTGAAGAAACACGTTTATTGATCCTTAATGACCAATTAATGGTGTTAAAATTTTTTAAAACAAGTTTTCTTCTTTTTCCTCTCAAATTCGTATTTAATGAGCGTGAAAGCGAAAAGAAATCCAAATTGCGAAAAAAAAAAATTATGTTTCGAAGTTTCGATTTTTTTTTTATTTGAAAAAAAAACTTGTATTGGCATTTTTTTCACAATATTGCATTTAATATTTAATAAATGTCGAAATAAAATTTTGAAAAAAATGCCAATTAATTTTTTTTTGAAATTTGGATTTTTTTTAGTTTTCACGCTCATTAAATGCAAATTTGGGAGAAAAAAAAGAAACATTTTTTTATTCATTTTTAACACCATTAATTAATTGGTAATTAAGGATCAATAAACGTGTTCCTTCAATTTTTCTAAAAGTTTGATGACTCGGTCAAAAAAACGGTTCGACCGAGTGTTTTGAAAATTGGCATGGTTTTTAGGTATATATTGAGCTAAAAAAGGACCTTAAAACATTGGTATTTTTCGCAATATCTGCAAAGTTGTGGTAGATTTTCTAAAACAAGAAAAAAGCTAATTTTTTTGACTTTTTCAAGTCAAAATTAAGCATGGAAACAATTTTTTTTCGTTTATGACAATAACAGGAACTTATAGAGGGTAAATTCAAGTTTCCGAAATCCACCATTTAAAAAAAAAAAAAAGACGAATTTTCGTTCAATCGCCGATATCTCAGCGAAAAATGGTCGTAGAAGAAAAATAGAAAAAGAAAATTGAAGCCAAAGAATTTAGCTAAAAGATCCATGGATTGGTTAAGCTCAGAAAATTTTTTTGGAGCCCATCGACTGTTTTGAAAAAAGCAAAAATTTCGAGAAAATTTTTACCGTGTTATTTCTTTCGACTGCGTCGAGGGTGATGCCCACAAAATTTATTTGACTTAAGATTCCCAAACTAGAAGATTCAAGCTTCAAAATGCTTTTTTTGAAAAATTTTTGCTACCAAAATTAACAAAGATACAGCCTTTTTAAAATCACTGAAAAATCTCGAAAATTTTGCTGTTCCTTTAATTTTTTTACTGAGTGTATATTTTAGAGTCTTTATTAAGGATTTAAGATTTTAAATGCCCAAAGAAAACGTAAATCTCACTAAAAATGAATTTAAAAAATAAATTTTCGTTGCAATCCAACGATGCAAACTTCAACATCATCACATTTTCATCTGCCAAACGTCTGAAAAATAATGATACGTTCATAAATTAATTTGTAATTCAGCAAACACCTTTCTTGATGTATTCAGCCGAATCTCACGTAATATCAGAAATACGATATTTGAGATAATTTTTCATAAATCGTTGAAAAAGAAATGCAGATGGAGTTATTTTTCAAAATTTATTCAACAAAACGTAAGAGCGTCAAATTTCAGTGCAAAGGTTTCACAAGTGCGACGATGATTCTATCATCTTCATGCTTTACTTTTTAGCTTATATTGTAATTTGTATACGGGATATTCCATGTCAATTCAGTTCGGATTCGGTTGATGATTTTTTTTAATGGTCGTAACGAGTTTAATAAGCAATCAGCAATATTTTCCGATTTTTTTCTGTCAATTCTCATTTTCTTAAAAATCATCAAAAACGCCTTGAATTGAGCAAAACCAGAAAACATTGAATCCAAAACGTCGAGATGTTAGAAAAAAATCCTGCCTTTTTCGAAGTGTTCGAAAAAACACTATTCGAATTTGTTATGGAAAAAAAAAAAATATATTTCGAAAAAAAATGCTCTCGAATCAGTTGTATAAACGCCCACTATTTTTTTTTGGGCTTTTTTGGTTTAAAACTATGGCAAATGTTCGGTTTTTTTTCACTCGTGAATGAATCGCACCAAAATATGTTTTAATTAGTAACCTCATAGCTTTTGTCTAGTATAATCGACTCATACGTTGTTGAATTTTCCATGCACGAATTCTTTATAGTTTGAATAAACTTCTCGATGAGTCTATATATATTTACGAATATCTTCATATTTATTACCTCGAACGAGTTTTGACACGTTTCGTTTATTTTTTCCTTATCAGTAATCTCAACATTTTTCACTGGACAGAAAAAAAAAAGTTGAAAAATTCAATTAAATAACAGGAAAAGTGAATCAATCGGATTTGCACAATTTTAATGATCGATTGGCTTCCAAATGGCGCATTGCCGTTTTTTCTGCGAGGCAAGAAAAAAAAAGAGCCAACGATAATTTAACTTCTGGCAGTTTTTGCGAGCGATTTACATCGAGAGTTGTAAATAATGCATTACTGTATTCATTACCCATTACACTGCATAATGTAAAATGGAAAAGTGTAACATTACAAAATACAAGAGTGATGTGTAATGAATGCGTGTTCCATTACAAATAAAAAAAAAGTAATGTGTAACTATTAACATTACTATTACTTTTATTATTTGTAATGGAACATGCGTAAATTACACATTAATTTTTGTATATGTAATGGAACACGCATCCATTACACATTATTATTTTCATTTGTAATGGAACATTCATTCGTTACACGTTACTTTTGTAATTTGTAACGGAAAACTTGTCCAATACACATTGTTCAAAGTAATGGGTAATGCATTACTTTTACATTACAATTTTCACAATTTTGTTTACATCTCAATGGAACGGCGTTCTATTATTTATCCGATAAATACGCGCGATGATAAAAAAAAAAATGAGCTCGATAACGGTGAACGAAGTTTATTCGCATCTGAATACGATTGTATGAATTTCCCTCTTCTCACATGTAAAGTTTGTCAATTTCTCGGTTTTCGAGAACGAAGGTTTCACATCAGAGAAAACGTCGGTTTATAAAATTATGAAAAAATTTGCACACTTTGAAAGTTCCATTTATCGTTTCAAATTAATTTGCCATTGAAATCGTGTCAGGATACTTTCAAAAAAAAAACTGATAACGATGAGTGTGAAAAAGAAGATAGCGAAGATACACCCGATTATCAGATGCGCGCTATATTTTATTTTTGTTTCTTCTCTTGTAATTTTTATTTTCTCACTTCTCCCAATCATTATGACTTATACTATACATCGAATGATATTTGGTAGTGGTTAGTTTCTTTTCGATATTTATTTCTGGCGTTATTGTGGAATTATCGGGACTCGTTTATTAATGAAAACGAGAATACGATTGCGAGCTAATCACACGAACATTCTCTGCAATCGCATCGCTCGAAAACTTTTTTTTATTATTTTTTTTTTTTCACGATTACTCTCCGAACCTGTTCGAAATGATACTTGATCTTGATGCAGGCTATTTTTTTTTTGTTCTTTTTTCTTCTTTGCAAATTTCATTTGTAACATTTCTCATCTCTCGCAGTGCAATATCTAAATCACTATACTATGTTCATTCATTGTATGGATTATTTCATCGTTTCGCGATAATTGTCACGCCGATGCGAATAATCAAAACGACCGAATGGATCCACTGCTCTAGTTGCGTTCAAATTACATTTAAAACTAATAAGCAGTACGTGTGTCAAACCTTCCGCTTGCGCAATTTTGCTTTGGCCTCTTTGAGCAAAAGATCAAAGGTATTGTCCTCGTCGGGGTTGATGATGGTTCTGGGGGCACTCACGGCGTTGCTCAATGAACTGCTGCCAGCCATTCCATCTGTAAAATTTTTGATAATTTTTTTTAGATACAGTAGAAGACACCCTGCAAATTGGATATTTGCACATTGCTTCCTCATATTTTTCTGCTATATTCAAAAGCTACGTCTATGAGAAAGTACGGAGATTTATGATGGCTCCCTCATAAAGGAAACTTTGTGAACTATAAATATTTGTTAAACCGCACAATTTAGTGTTTGTGCTATTTTTGAAAACCCTGCAAATTGGATATCTGCACATTGCTTCCTCATATTTTTTTTTGCTATGTTTAATTAAGCTACCTTGATGAGAAAGTACGGAGATTTATGATGGCTTCCTCATAAAGTAGACTTTGTGAACTATAAGTGTTGATTTGGGTATGCGTGTGTTGGGTTTGGGTGTGAACTATAGATATTTTTTAAACTGCACAATTTAGAGTGCTTGTGCTATTTTTGAAAACCCTGTAAATTGAATATTTGCACATTGCTTCCTCATCTTTTTGTGCTATATTTAATTAAGTTACCTCTATGAAAAAGTACGGAGATTTATTATGGCTTCCTCGTAAAGAAAACTTTATGAACTATAAATATTTTTTAAACTGAACAATTTAGAGTGCTTATGCTATTTTTGAAAACCCTGCAAATTGGATACTTGCACATTGCTTCCTCATATTTTTCTGCTATATTTCATTGAGCTACCTCTATGAGAAAATACGGAGATTTATGATGGCTTCCTCATGAAGAAAACTTTGTGAACTATAAATATTTTTTAAACTGCACAATTTAGAGTGCTTGTGCTATTTTTGAAAACCCTGCACATTGGATATTTGCACATTGCTTCTTCATATTTTTTTAGCTATACTTAATTAAGCTACCTCTATGAAAAAGTACGGAGATTTATTATGGCTTCCGCATAAAGAAAACTTTATGAACTATAAATATTTTTTAAACTGAACAATTTAGAGTACTTGTGCTATTTTTGAAAACCCTGCAAATTGGATATTTGCACATTGCTTCCTCATCTTTTTCTGCTATATTTAATTAAGCTACCTCGATGAGAAAGTACGGAGATCTATGATGGCTCCCTCATAAAGAAAACTTTGTGAACTATAAATATTTGTTATGCCGCACAATTTAGTGTTTGTGCTATTTTTGAAAACCCTGCAAATTGGATATTTGCACATTGCTTCCTCATCTTTTTCTGCTATATTTAATTAAGCTACCTCGATGAGAAAGTACGGAGATTTATGACGGCTCCCTCGTAAAGAAAACTTTGTGAACTATGAATATTTTTTAAACCGCACAATTTAGAGTGCTTGTGCTATTTTTGAAAACCCTGCACATTGGATATTTGCACATTGCTTCTTCATATTTTTCTGCTATACTTAATTAAGCTACCTCTATGAAAAAGTACGGAGATTTATTATGGCTTCCTCATAAAGAAAACTTTATGAACTATAAATATTTTTTAAACTGAACAATTTAGAGTACTTGTGCTATTTTTGAAAACCCTGCAAATTGGATATTTGCACATTGCTTCCTCATCTTTTTCTGCTATATTTAATTAAGCTACCTCAATGAGAAAGTACGGAGATCTATGATGGCTCCCTCATAAAGAAAACTTTGTGACCTATAAATATTTGTTAAGCCGCACAATTTAGTGTTTGTGCTATTTTTGAAAACCCTGCAAATTGGATATTTGGACATTGCTTCCTCATATTTTTGTTGCTATGTTTAATTAAGCTACCTTGATGAGAAAGTACGGAGATTTATGATGGCTTCCTCATAAAGAAGACTTTTATGAACTATAGATATTTTTTAAACTGCACAATTTAGAGTGCATGTGCTATTTTTGAAAACCCTGCAAATTGGATATTTGCACATTGCTTCCTCATCTTTCTCTGATATATTTAATTAAGCAACCTCTTTGAGAAAGTAAGGATATATGATGGCTCCTCATAAAGGAAACTTTGTGAACTATACATATTTTCTAAACTGCACAATTTAGAGTGCTTGTGCTATTTTCGAAAACCCTGCAAATTGGATTTGCACATTGCTTCCTCATCTTTTTCTGATATATTTAATTGAGCTACCTCTATGAGAAAGTACGGAGATTTATGATGGCTCCCTCATAAAGGAAACTTTGTGAACTATACATATTTTCTAAACTGCACAATTTAGAGTGCTTGTGCTATTTTTGAAAACCCTGCAAATTGGATATTTGCACAATGCTTCCTCATATTTTTCTGCTATATTTAATTAAGCTACCTCGATGAGAAAGTATGGAAATTTATTATGGCTTCCTCATGAAGAAAACTTTGTGAACTATGAATATTTTTTAAACTGCACAATTTAGAGTGCTTGTGCTACTTTTGAAAACCCTGCAAATTGGATATTTGCACATTGCTTCCTCATATTTTTCTGCTATATTTAATTAAGCTACCTTGATGAGAAAGTACGGAGATTTATGATGGCTTCCTCATAAAGAAAACTTTGTGAACTATAAATATTTTTTGAACCGCACAATTTAGAGTGCTTGTGCTATTTTTGAAAACCCTGCAAATTGGATATTGGCACATTGCTTCCTCATATTTTTCTGCTGTATTTATCTAAGCTACCTCTATGAGAAAGTACGGAGATCTATGATGGCTCCCTCATAAAGGAAACTTTGTGAACTATGAATATTTTCTAAACTGCACAATTTAGAGTGCTTGTGCTATTTTTGAAAACCCTGCAAATTGGATATTCGCACATTGCTTCCTCATATTTTTCTGCTATATTTAATTGAGCTACCTCTACGAGAAAGTATGGAGATTGATTATGGCTTCCTCATAAAGAAAACTTTGTGAACTATAAATATTTTTAAAACTGCACAATTTAGGGTGCTTGTGCTATTTTTGAAAACCCTGCAAATTGGACATTTGCACATTGCTTCCTCATCTTTATCCATAGTTCACACAGCTTTCTTTATCACAAAGTATGGCGATTAAATTTGGCTTCCTCATAAAGGAAGTTTTGTTAACTACCGAACAAAATGAGTAATCAATGTGCAAATGTCTTGATTTCGTTCAACATTTGTCCAAAGTTTATAAGATTAATTTCGAGACGTAAATTTCACGATATAATGTTACAGTTTTTTAATTTTTTCACAGATAATCCGGAGATTAAAAAAAAAAAGCAAATTCGACTAACTGCAACTCATGGAAAGGAATTTTCTAATGTGCAAAAATGGTGAAGAAGTGATACACAAGTTTCAAATTGACCTTTTTTTTCAATTTTCTAAAGGAAGCAAATTTGAAAAAATTGTTTTTCCGTTTCTAATGTCACAGTGCTTCAAATATATAACAAAGAATTTCGAGACCTCAACATTTTTAACCTCCCACATTTTTTTTTCTCAAATTTGAACGTTTGAAAAAATCCTCGAAAAACTCAAATTCGAAATCAGCACGTGGCTTCCTCATAATTTCAACGCATTTAAAAAGCCAGAATTGGGAAAACTATTTTTTCGTAGAAGACTCATCAAAGTACAAAACCAACGAGAGAGTAATGTTTCATGTCATGTGCTATTTTTTCCCCACTTTTCATTCTCTCAAAATGCGTACCAAGATCGGCGTATTTAACTTTGCAAAATGCTCTGCGTCCACCGAACGAAAGATCGTAACGAGGCAATGATGCATCGTCATTTCCGTGCTCGACCGCTTCGTAAGCGTCGTTTTTGTATGCAAAAGTGACGAATCCATAATTGTCACTGAAACAAGAAGCATTTATTGGTATGCGACATTTTTTTTCCTAAACGACAACCTCAATAAAATTACGTGAATTTTTTTTTTTTTGCTTACCCATGCTCACGAAAATGTACACTGATGTCGAGAACCGGCCCAAAAGCTTCGAATCTTCGCCGCAAATCGGCTTTCGCAGTGTTCTCGTCCAATCGTCCGACGTAAATGACTCGTCGTTCCTCCATCTGCCTTCTCTTTTCTTTGTGATACCAAGTGTCGTATTGTTTTCTGTAAGAGTTGCGCGGTGATCTAATATTCCAGAAAACATGAACAAAAAAAAAAGAAAAATCATAAAAAAAGTAATCCTAGTGAAGGAAAACAAAATTTGAAAACACTCATCGGTCACATCTATCCGAATTAAGATAAGGTTGCTACAAGTGGATTAGCAAAATTCGGGAACAAAATAGACCGAATGAGTTTTTTAAAATTACAATTACACAAGCCCACAAAAAAGGTGTTTGTGCTGCGCAGAGTTGTGAAAATAGTAATGTAAAAGTAACGCATTACCCATTACTTTAAACAGTGTGTATTGGATAAGTTTTCCGTTACAAATTACAGAAGTAACGTGTAATGAACGAATGTTCCATTGCAAACGAAAATAGTAATGTGTAATGGATACGTGTTCCATTACACATTACTTTTTTTTATTTGTAATGGTACATGTACACATTACTTTTTTATTTGTAATGGAACACAACTTTATTACACATTACTCTTGTACACGATTGCAAATAATGCATTAATTTTTTTAGTGCATTTGCATTTTCATTAACCATTAACGTTTAATGGTTATTGGAAATAATTTTCATTAACCATTAAAATTTAATGGTTAATGGAAATTTTCTTCATTAACCATTAACCATTAAAATTCAATGGTTAATGGAGATTATTTTCATTAACCATTAACCATTAAAATTTAGTGGTTAATGGAAGTTGTTTTCATTAACCATTAAAATTTGATGGTTAATGGTTAATGAAAACGCAATTGCTTTCAAAAAAGTAATGCATTATTTGCAACCCTGCCAATTACAATGTAGTGTGTAATAGAAAAAATTTCCATTACCCACTGCAATGTAATTTGTAATGGACAAAACTTTGATTGCAATTTTGGGAATGGAAAAATATAGATGAATAAATTATTGCAGTTTTGCATTACATTTTTTCGACTTAGGACTTAGATTTTTAGAATTATAATATAGATGCTTTTTAGAATTTAAGGTGAAAATCTAAGTCCTAAGTCAATAAAATGTAATGCAAAATTGCAATATTTTATTCATCTATATTTTTCCATTACCAAAATGGCGATCAAATTTTTCTCCATTACACATTACATTGCAATAATAATATAAATGCTTTTTATAATTATAATATAGATGCTTTTTAGAATTTAAGGTACCTGACAATCTAAGTCTTAAGTCAATAAAATGTAATGCAAAATTGCAATAATTTATTCATTTATATTTTTCCATTCCCAAAATTGCAATCAAAGTTTTGTCTATTACACATTACATTGCAATGGGTAATCGAAATTTTTTCTATTACACGCTACATTGTAATGGGCAGGGTTGCAAATAATGCATTACTTTTTTTAATGCAATTGCATTTTCGTTAACCATTAACCATTAAATTTTAATGGTCAATGAAAATAATTTCCATTAACCATTAAATTTTAATGGTTAATGAAAATAATTTCCATTATCCATTAAACTTTAATGGTTAATGAAAATAATTTCCATTAACCATTAAATTTTAATGGTCAATGAAAATAATTTGCATTAACCATTGAATTTTAATGGTTGATGAAAATAATTTCCATTAATCATTAAATGTTAATGGTTTATGAAAATAATTTCCATTAACCATTAAATTTTAATTGTTAATGGAAAATATTTCCATTAACCATTAAATTTTAATGGTTAATGCAAATTAATTTCATTAGCCATTAAAAAAGTAATGGTTAATGGATTACTTTTTCATTAAAAATTTCGCAACCCTGCTCTTGTATTTTGTAATGGTTCACTTGTTCATTTCACATTATGCAGTGTAATAGGTAATTAATACAGTAATGCATTATTTACAACTCTGGTGCTGTGTGTCCCACCATATTTTTCCAACCTATTTTTTCCAACTGAACACGAATCTGAAATGAAAAATCTGATCTGATCTGAAATACAGAATCTAAAATTCAAAAAATACAAAAGAAAAATATGGTTTGCAGCATACAGAACTTTTTTTTGTGGGCCTGTATTATTATTATTATTATTATTATTAGCACGAGGTTGGATGTTAAATATCATGATTCTGGTTCATCGATTGGAGCAGAATCGACGATGTGAGGGTTGTGTTAGTTGAAGAAACGTCTAACGTTCCGGAAGATCGGATTTCATTTTTTGTTTTGTTTTTTTTCTTTCGTTATTCAAAGAGCAAACGAACAAAAAAATATCACATTCTTCCCATCACCATGATCACAAAATGGAAGAAGAAAGATCCATTTTCATCACGATCGAGCAATGGGTCTGTGGAAATCAGCTGTTTTAGGCAAATTCTACAAAATTCAATTTGACGATCGAGGAAATTTGTGGAATAAAAGGAGAAAAAACACGAAGAAGCGGTCAGTGCTTTGGGACAGCCGAGAATGTTTTTGGTTTTTTTTTTGGTTTTTTTTTATTATTTTTTTTTTTTTAATTTTACCTCCTCCAGCCTCTGTAGCCGTGACTGCTACCCGCCGAAGAAGAGCCACGTCTGTACCTATCATAACTCGTCCTTCGCTCGCTTCGACCCATTCGGCATCTGCCACGACCCGACCACTTACTCCTTCCCACATTCGAGCGCGATGAAGACCTACAATCACGTTTCCCCCTGTTATCCATTCAAATGTTTTTTTTTGTTTTTTTTTTTGGTTCATCTTAACGACTTTTATTTCCACTGCGACGATTTCAAAGGATAATAAGAGTTTGATCATTTCGAAAAGTTAAATAAGAAGAAAAAGAAATTTTTGAAAAGGCAAATGGCATTTTGCATGGAGAAAGTATCGCTGATTAGGCGTAAGATTTTTTTAACGCTTCTTCAGAAAAAAAAAACTTTACACGTAAAAACAATGTTTTTCCGTTATTTGTTGTACGAATATTCGAAACTGCTGAACCGATTTTGATCAAACTCAAACCACAAATTACTACGTCTATTCATTCGTGTTGAAACTAAAACCAGTGATCGGCAAAAAAAAATCTATCTACTTCTATTATCCAATTTTTTCAAAAAATTAATAATTAGCAAAAAAATATTACTAATTTTTTTTAACATTAGCAATTAGGGAGAACATATTATTAATTTATCTAAAAATTAGTATTTAGTGACAAAATATTACTCATTTTTTAAATAAATAAGTAATTAGTGACAAAACATTTCTAATTTTTTCAAAAAAATGGGTAGTTAACGATAAAATATTACTAATTTTTTCCAAGAATTAGTAATTAGCGAGAGATATTGCTAAATAACAAAAAAAAATCAATAATTTGTGGAGAAATGTTGTATTAATTTTGGAAAAAGTAATAAATAAGAAAAAATTACTAATGCATTTTTTAACCAATAATTGAAAAGATCTAGTTATTATAAAAAAATAAAACAACTGTTTTAATAGAGTTGTTTGAGCTTATAACCATGACTCAATCCGTACACACAATTACGTAAATATACACAATACTTTTCTACAAATTACTGTTTATTACCAATTACTATACTTAGAAAAAAAACTTGGAAATATTTTGTCGTTGATTACGAATTTTTTTGGAAAAATTAGAAATATTTTGTCACTAATTACCAATTTTTTTGGAAAAATTAGAAATATTTTGTCACTAACTACTAATTTTTTTGGAAAACTTAGAAATATTTAGTGACTGATAACTAATTTATTGGAAAAAATAGAAATATTTCCTTACTAATTGCTAATTTTTTAGAAAAATTACTAATATTTGTCCGTTAATGGCGAATTTTTATAAAAAGTTAGTCATTTTTTTGACTAATTATTAATTTTTTGAAAAAATGATTAATAAAATCCATATCGTTGACTAAAAAATCGATACTGCCGATCACTGATTAGAACTGAGTCCAAATTTTTATTTTTATCATTTTTCGTTGTAAAAAATAGTGAAAAATTACCACTTTTTCGAAAAAGTTCGTTATTTTGTTGTTTATGCATAAATGATGAAAATTCTAGTTCCAACAAAAGCTGTACCGAATCAAGAGCTCGTCGATTTTTTTTTGTTTTCGATTATCCTTCATTTAAAAAAAACCAATAACGAAAGTCACCTGCCTACTTTTGGAGGAGTTACTTTCGCCTGCTATTTTTGTGTATGAAATGATGAAAATAAAGTAAACATTTTTTTGTACACTACCGGCGAAAAGTTTCCGGACAAAATTTTAAAAAAGGTCTGGAACGTTTTTTTATGCAATTTCGTTGGAATTCAACGTACACTAATTTAACAAACGGCATTTCAAAGGGGAAGAATTCGGCATCATTTCCTGTTTTTTAAAATTATGTTTACAATTTGTTTTTAGATTTGGACTCTATTTTGAAAGCAACCGTTTTTCGCCTTTTTTCTTCCACTCTTTAGGTGCACTCATCTTCTAGAGGATTTTTTAAAATACTTTTTTACCATTGGATTCATAAAGGGGAAAGTTTGAGCTTCAATTTCCTTCTTTTTTAAACTTTGAGGGATTTTTTTTCAAAGTGTTCTGTTTTTTGTGAAAAAAGAGGAAATTTGAAAAATCCCGTATAACACGAAAATAAAGAGGATTTATGAAAAACTTCAAGATAGCAAAAAGTTGTATCTGTTTTTGTTGAGTTCAGAGGAATTTTTTCAAATTTTTTTTCTTTACAAAATTTTTTTCCGACCGAAAATAAGAGAAAAAAAATTTTGGAGAAAATGTGAAAAAATTGTAATGTGTTGAAACTGGTAAAATAAAGAATTTTCCCCTCTGGAAATTTTATCGATAATCCCATAGTTCTCGAGTGATGGTAATTGAATGATTCGACCCAGAAAATGGTAAGAAAAATGTTGGAAAAAAAAAATCTGAAAAAATTCCTCTTAGCTCAACGAAAACAGACGCAACTTTTTGCTATCTTGAAGTTTTTCTTGAATCCCCTTTGTTTTCGCGTTATACGGGATTTTTCAAATGTTCTCTTTTTTTCAGAAAAAAACAGAATAACTTTGCAAAAAAAAATCACTCAAAGTTTAAAGAAAAAGGAAATTGAAGGTCAAACTTTGCCCTTTACGAATCCAATTGTAAAAAGAGAATGGAAAAAAGGCGAAAAACAGTTGTTTTCAAAATAGAGTCCAAATATAAAAACAAATTGTAAAAACGATTTTAAAAAACAGTAAATGAAGCCGAATTCTTCTCCTTTAAAATTCCGTTTGTTAAATTAGTTTTACGTTGACTTCCGGCAAAATGGCATGAAAAAACGTTCCTGACCTTTTTTGAAGTTTTGTCCGGAAACTTTTCGCCGTTAGTGTATGAGAATATATTCGTTAGACCCTAAAAAAAGGTACCTCTAGAAAAATAACCTTTTTTGAGCATCTAAACTACAAATCCTTAAAAAAACGCGCCATTTTCCGTACACACTTTTCATCGAGATTTTTTGAAACAAGTGAAAATTGTCGTGTTTTTGACCCACCCTCATTTATCCCTGAATTCCTTACACTGATTCCTTCATTCAAGCTGATCGCAAAACCAGAATTTTGCCCAAAATTTATCTCATCGACATCCGTTCAATTTAATTAAAATTCCGCTCTGACGAACTCAATATTATCACCGATTTCACCGCATTGTGAAAAGCCTACGAGGAAGATTTAGTAAAAAAAAAAAAAAAAAAAAAATCCTAAACCCTATTTCAGTCCTGGCGCTTCGAAGACTAGAAAATTGTCAAATATTTTCAGAAATAGCGAGATAAATCTCAGAAGCGTCTCGAAAATATTTTGGACAATTCAATGCTCGTTTATCATTGAAAATACCGCGGGGCATTTTATTTTTCACGGTTCAAGGGGAGGCTAAATACCGACATTAGCACCTCGAAAATGGATTCCAAACTTGCTCTGGCACGAATGGATGGAAATCAATAAAATTTTGACAGTATCATCAGAATTATGGCACAAATGGAGCCCCACTAAAATTTGTTCGAAATAAAAATAAAAAAATTACAGATCTGATTATCATCAGGAATCTGTAATTGAAAATATCAAATTATAATGTTTCTACTGCATTTCGGCTAAAACCAAGAGTGGGGCTCCATGACGAACACTAAAGTACGAATATCGATACGTCTTCGACATTATTTTATGAAAAAAACCGCGACGTAAGTTTGGAATCCAAATAACGAGATAAATGTCGATAAATTTAGTGTATTATCGAAAAACAAAATGGCGAAATCAAGTTCACAAAAATCCGAAAGAGGGCAGCCCCGTGTGGAATTCTCATGAAATAAATATTATTCTCATCAGATTCTATCCAAACTGTCTGACAAGTCAGTGGCAATTAACGGAAACATTGATTTATGTCTCGCGTTTGCATTTTGCAATTCATTCATCATTCATTTATAAATTTAATTGATATTCATCCATCGGTATTGGAAAAAGTTTGGACAGCGATTTTGAGTCGATAATATAGGACTTCAGAAATAATGTCGGTATTTAGCCTCGCCTTAACGTGAAAGGTATTGCTATACCTCGAGCAACTGGAGTATCTGGAAGACGATCTGGACATTGATCGTGATCTCGACGAGCGTGATCTCGATCGCGGTGATCTCGATCTTGATCGCGACGTCGATCTCGTGCGTGAACGTGAACGCGACGACCAACTGCTGCTCGAGCTCACCGAGCTTCGACGATGACTCACACGTCTTCTTCGAGGATTACTCGTACTTCGACCTCGGCTGCTGTTGCTGCTACTTCGACTGCTGTAGCATCGTCTCGAACGGCTTCGACTTTTGTTTCTACCGCCGCTTCGTGTATCGTTGCGATTTTTACTTCTCTCGCGATTAATCTTGAAAGGGCTTCGCGATCTCGAACGACTCGACGAACCGGAACTCGCTCTGCGTCTCCTGTATCGACGATTCTTTCGCTCTCTCATTCTCGTGGCTCTGCAAAATAAAATCATTTTTTATTTGACAAACAGTCGAATACGTTCGAACGAAATGACACAAAAGATTTTCAAACAGAATTGGGAATTTTCTGAAACGAAAATGATCTAGGGAAATTACGAAAGTCGTTCACAAGCATTTTGCAAAATTTTTAGAATTTTAAAAAATCCAA
This sequence comes from Alloplasta piceator, assembly GCA_946863875.1. Taxonomy (NCBI): domain Eukaryota; kingdom Metazoa; phylum Arthropoda; class Insecta; order Hymenoptera; family Ichneumonidae; genus Alloplasta; species Alloplasta piceator. Next base: position 34,319,849 of record OX333078.1, on the reverse strand, counting down.
ATTGCTCTAGTTATTGTATAATTTAATAATAGAGTTGTAAAAATAGTAGTGGAAAAGTAATGCATTAACCATTACTTTGAGCAATGTGTATTGGATAAGTTTTCCGTTGAAAATTACAAAAGTAAAGTGTAATGAATGAATATTCCATTACAAATGAAAATAGTAATGTGTAATGGCTACGTGTTCCATTACAAATAATAAAAGTAATGTGTAATGGTTGCATAAGCCATTACAAATAAAATAAATAACGTGTAATCAAAGAGTGCTTCATTACAAATTACAATTGGAAAAAAGTAATTTGTAGTGGAGAATATTCCATTACATTTTGGAGTTTTAGAAAATCCGAATCCTATAATTTAATACCACAGTTGTGAAAATTGTAATGTAAAAGTGATGCATTGCCTATTACTTCAAACAATGTGTATTGGATAAGTTTTCCGTTAGAGATTACAAAAGTAACGTGTAATGAATGCATGCTCCATTACAAATGAAAATAGTTATGTGTAATGGATGCGTGTTCCATTACAAATAAAAAAAAGTAATGTGTAATGTATGCATGTTCCATTGCAAATAATAAAAGTAATGCGTAATGATTGCATCGTTGCATGTGGCATTACAAATTTAAAAAATAACATGTAATGAATGAGTGCTCCATTACAAATTACAATTGAAAAAAAGTAATTTGTAGTGGAGAATATTCCATTACATTTTGGAGTTTTAGAAAATCCGAATTACTCCAGTTATTCTATAATTTAATACCAGAGTTGTGAAAATAGTAATGTAAAAGTAAAGCATTACCTATTACTTTAAACAATGTGTATTGGATAAGTTTTTCGTTAAAGATTACAAAAGTAACGTGTAATGAATGAATGCTCCATTACAAATGAAAATAGTAATGTGTAATCGATGAATGTTCCATCACAAATAATAAAAATTATGTGTAATTATTGCATGTGCCATTACAAATGTAAAAAAATAACGATAAATGAATGCTCCATTACAAATTACAATTGAAAAAAAATAATTTGTAGTGAAGAATATTCCATTCCATTTTTAAGTTTTAGATAATCCGAATTACTCAAGATATTCTATAATTTAATATCCGGATTGTGAAAATAGTAATGCAAAAGTAATGCATTACTCATTACTTTAAACAATATGATTGGATGAGTTTTCCGTTAAAAATTACAAAAGTAACGTGTAATGAATGAATGTTCCATGTTACAAATGAGAATAGTAATGTGTAATGGATACGTGTTCCATTACAAATAAAAAAAAGTAATGTGTAATGGCTGCATGAGCCATTACAAATTAAAAAAATAACGTGTAATGAATGAGTGCTCCATTACGAATCACAATTAAAAAGAAGTAAATTGTAGTGAAGAATATTCCATTACATTTTGGAGTTTTAGAAAATCCGAATTGCTCTAGGTATTCTATAATTTAATACCCGAGTTGTGAAAATAGTAATGTAAAAGTAATGCATTACCCATGACTTTAAACAATGTGTATGGGATAAGTTTTCCGTTGAAAACTACAAAAGTAACGTGTAATGAATTAATGTTTCATTACAAATGAAAATAGTAATCTGTAATGGATGCGTGTTCCATTACAAATAAAAAAAGTAATGTGTAATGTATGCATGTTCCATTACAAATAATAAAAGTAATGTGTAATGGTTGCATGTGTCATTACAAACAGAGTTGGGCAGCATCAATTACATTTGTAATCAAATTACATATTTAGTTACATATTATTTTGAGCCCTGTAATTGAATTGGATTCAATTACTAATTACTTCGGTCATCGATCACCGAATGCATTTTAATTACATGTAATTCCGAAGAATATCATACAATTACTTGTAATTGATGCTAAAAGTAATGCAATTACTTGTAATTGATAAATCTCAAGAGTTCAAATGATTCTCGACAAATTCAATAAAAACTATCTTTTTTACCCAACATGCTTTGCTACAAAAATTGAGCTCGATAGCAAAAATTACAAAATTACAATCTACAAGAATTCGTCCAAAACCAGGATCTGAAAAATCTCAATTCTCCAGCAAGTCCGAGAAAGATTGGATAAAAATTTTCATACGATACACTACTGGAAAAAATTAAGGGATCAAACAAATTTCCAAAATTTTGAGTGGTTTTCAAAAATGCTGTATCTCAGTGAAAAATGGTCGTATCGAGGTCTAAAAAAAAGCATTTTGAAGGTTCAAGTTTCTAGTTTCAAGATCTTCCAGCGAAAAAAATTTCGAAGCTACAGTTTCCACGCAATCTTAAGAAATGCTGACAAAAAATTTTTTTTGCAAATGTTAGGTACTTTTATTTTGGCTGCAGTGACTTGAAAAAAAAAATGTCCAGCTAAACCATTGCATGGACCAGATAGCTTGTTTATTCAACTTCAATTTGCTTTTTTTAGACCTTGATGCGACCATTTTTCCCACGAGCAAATTCAAGATTTGCTTGAGAAAATCTAACCTCGTTTCCGAGCTCGATCGTTGACTGTTGGCGTTTGCGCCAACAGCAACGTTCGTCGTTTTTGATAATTGTTTATCTTCGTCATTGCCATCATTTCTTGGCGTGGTGACAATCGTGGTTGTCGTCGTGGTCGTTGTCGCAGTGGGATATTCAAAAATGGAATCACCCGTTTGAACAGCGATGTCTCTGTTTTTGGCCCGATCGCGACTTTTCTCCTCTTCGAAATCGGCTTTAGGCTTCAGAACGGAAACAATTTCTCTCTCGGACCAGACCGGATTCTCCGGATCATCCTTGAGCGGTTCGGTGGTCGTTGATGCGTGATGAATGTAAACAAGAGTCATGGGTTGCACCGGCGAGCAAGTCCGAGAATTGTCGCTTCTCGTCTGTTCTCTTCTGCTGCGATATTCGGCCAAATTTAATTTTCTTCGAGGCGGTTTTCTCGCCTCGTCCGACGAGTTTTTCGTTCCCGCGACAACGTGACTCGTCTCGTTTTTGCAATCGTTAGTTTCCTGCCTAACGATTATATTCTGCACCTCGTTGTTGGAACTATTTTTCGTCGTGACGATGCTCTCGTTAGTGTAATTAGAGGTCAAAGTGGTCGTTTGACTCGTCGACGAAGCGGGCGGTTTTTTCAGAACGGAAATCATCGCTTTCGACTTATTCTGAGCCTGAACGTTAGACTCGAGACTCTTTGTCTTCGTCAAAACGCCTTTTCGCAGCTGAAGAATACTCGTCGCGAGTGCGGAACGAATTTTCATCTCGTAAATCGGCGCTTGATCGTTCGCCGATGATTTGAGACGCGTTTTAGCGTTTCCAACGATCGGCCCGATCGTGCCACTCTTTTTCTTCATCAATGACGAATTTTCGCGATTTTTCTCATCCGCAAATGACGATATCGACGCTGATGTTTCCTCGCTCGCGTCGCTCACTTCGCCCGATTCCAATCCACTGTCCTTTTTCGACCCACAATCGGCCCAACGCTCGCTCAATTTTGTCGCGTTGTTGTCCACACTTTTGCGGGGATTTTCGACCTTCTCCTTTGTTATTGGCATGTAATATCCCGCTGGCTTTATCGTGTATGCCGGGGTCTCATTTTTTTGTTGCTGATTTGTCCCCGATTGTGGGGATATTTCGGCCATTCCAGTGACAGCGGAACTTCCGGTTTCACCGGGAAACTCGGAATTTCCGATTATTGAACTTGCGCTGCTGCTGCTCGTGCTGCTGCAGTAATCGTGATCCAGCTGCACCGAACCGTCGACTCGTCCACCGTTCGTCGATGAATTTGTACCGCTCGATACCTGTTCAATTTGTTTTGTTAATTATTTTTATGAGCGAAAAAATGTACCTCAAATCTTGATGGAAAATTTAGTTGCGAAAAAGATTTTTTTTTTCTTGAACCAAACAGATAAAATTTGGTGTGCGTCGATTGGGGTTTGAATATATTGGTGTGGAAAAAAGAAGAGAATTTTGAGAAATGCTTTCAAAAATAATTGCCGATTGGCAACCAATGATTGTATTTTAAACGGAAATATGGATATTAAAAATGGAAAAAATTGATGATAATAATCTATACATGTTCTGGAAAGTTGTTTGATTTTTGTCCTTAAACACAAACCAAAGTTTTTTTTAATAAAGATTGACAGAAATTATAAGGTTTTGATATTGAATGTTTATGGGGATACAAAATATTGAAATAGATCAAGTCCAGAGCAGAGTTGTAAATAATGCATTGCGGTATTCATTACCCATTACATTGCATAATGTGAAATGGACAAGTGTATCATTACAAAATACAAAAGTAATGTGTAATGAATGCGTGTTCCATTACAAATAAAAAAAAGGAATGTGTAATGGATGCATGTGCCATTACAAATAAAAAAGTAATATGTAATGGATGAGTGCTCCATTACAAATTATAATTGAAAAAAAAAGTAATTGGTAGTGGAGAATATTCCATTACAAATTAGTGTGTTTTTAGGACAATTTGGAGCAGGTACTATTTTGCTCAAGGGTAAGTCTATTAATTTTTCAATGAAAATAATTTGTGTGTATCAAGTTTTTGTTCACTTTACTTTCGTAGTGGTAAATGTATGAACAGTGATTTTTTTGAGTAATTTTTACTCCATTGTTGTAAAAATTACAATTTAAGAATGGAGTAACAATTACTCTGAAAAATCACTGTTCATACATTTACCACTACGATAGTAAAGTTAACAAAAACATGATAAACAATAATTATTTTCGTTGAAAAATTAATAGACTTTGAAGAAAATGACCTGCTCCAAATTGTCGTAGAAACACACTATTTTGTAATGGAATATTCTCTACTACAAATTACTTTTTTTTCAACTGTAATTTGTAATCGAGCACTCATCCATTACACATTATTTTTTTTTATTGATAATGGCACATGCATCCATTACACATTACTTTCATTATTTGTAATGGAACATGCTTACATTACACATCACTTTATTATTTGTAATGGAGCACGCATCCATTACACATTACTATTTTCATTTGTAATGAAACATTTCATTCATTACACGTTACTTTTGTAATGTGTAATGAATGCGTGTTCCATTACAAATAAAAAAAAGTAATGTGTAATGGATGCATGTCCCATTACAAATAAAAAAGTAATGTGTAATGGATGAGTGCTCCATTACAAATAACAATTGAAAAAAAAGTAATTGGTAGAGGAGAATATTCCCTTACAAATTAGTATGTTTCTACGACAATTTGGAGCAGGTACTATTTTGCTCATAGGTAAGTTTATTAATTTTTCAATGAAAATAATTTGTGTGTATCAAGTTTTTGTTAACTTTATTTTCGTAGTGGTAAATGTATGAGTAGTGATTTTTTGGAGGAATTTTGACTCCATTCTTGTAAAAATTACAATTCAAGAATGGAGTAAAAATTACTCCAAAAAATCGCTGTTCATATATTTACCACTACAATAGTAAAGTTAACAAAAACATGATACACAATAATTATTTTCATTGAAAAATTAATAGACTTTGAGCAAAATAGTACCTGCTCCAAATTGTCGTAGAAACACACTAATTTGTAATGGAATATTCTCCACTACAAATTACTTTTTTTTTCAATTGTAATTTGTAATTGAGCATTCATTCATTACACATTATTTTTTTTATTTGTAATGGCACACACAACCATTACACATTATTTTTATTATGTGTAATGGAACATACATACATTACAAATTACTTTTTTTTATTTGTAATGGAACACGCATCCATTACACATTACTATTTTCATTTGTAATGGAACATTCATCCATTACACGTTACTTTTGTAATTTGTAACGAAAAACTTATCAAATACACATTGTTCAAAGTAATGGGTAATTCATTACTTTTACATTACTATTTTCACAACTCTGGTCCAGAGTAGAGTTATGATCTCTTGAAAATTCGGTATTTTGTGGTTTCTGAAAAACGGGTCCAAAATGCCCCCTACATTTCATTTTAACGTTACAAAACTATATTCCATGATAAATTCACCACTGATTTCAAATCACTCCGATTTTTTTCTCCAATAAATATGTTTCATCGTAAAAATCGAAAAAAAATCTATTGAAAAATTGTTTTCGATGATATTCACAAAAAGTTCAAGTCAGATTAGTTTTCAGTCTTCAATTTAAATTGTGATAAAGTATTTTGATTCTCAAGGTCTATCCGGAAGCCTTATTTCCTAATCACAATTTTTAATCGCTTCTATCGTGCCTTTAATGGTAAATCATTCAGTACGAGTATTTTTCTGGAATACAAACTGGCTTACGAACTAAACTAAATTTCGTTAAGGGGAGGCTAAATACCGACATTTGCACCTCGAAAATGGATTCAAACTTGCTCTGGCACGAATGGATGAAAATCAATAAAATTTTGACAGTATCATCAGAATTATGGCACAAATGGAGCCCCACTAAAAAATTTTCGAAATAAAAAAAAAAAATATTACATATCTGATTATCATCAGGAATCTGTAATTGAAAATATCAAATTACAATGTTTCTACTGCATTTCGGCTAAAACCAAGAGTGGGGCTCCATGACGAACACTAAAGTACGAATATCGATGCGTCTTCGACATTATTTTATGAAAAAACCGCGACGTAAGTTTGGAATCCAAATCACGAGATAAATATTGATAAATTTAGTATATTATCGAAAAACAAAATGGCGAAATCAAGTTCACAAAAATCCGAAAGAGGGCAGCCCCGTGTGGAATTCTCATGAAATAAATATTATTCTCATCAGATTCTATCCAAACTGTCTGACAAGTCAGTGGCAATTAACGAAAACGTTGATTTATGTCTCGCGTTTGCATTTTGCAATTCATTCATCATTCATTTATAAATTTAATTGATATTCATCCATCGGTATTGGAAGAAGTTTGGACAGCGATTTTGAGTCGATAATATAGGACTTCAGAAATAATGTCGGTATTTAGCCTCGCCTTAAAAGCTGGTTCTAACATTTTTTGATGGACGGTTTCTGAAATTTTAACAAATTTCACCTCAAATGCGACTACTTCAACGATAAAACTACTTCAACCTACCTAAAACAGCAAAAAAAAATACATTTTCTATTTTTTATGAAACTCGCAATGGCGGTGTGAAACTTACTATTTTCAAAAGTTTCGTTCTCGAGAGTGTCGCCGCAGCTTCCTGCATTCTGGTGCTCCGATTTCCAATTTTCGGGCTCGACAATGCGGGTATGACCGATATAACTCTCTTGCGCGCCGAGGCCTGATTCGCACCCGATGACAAGGGATCGATATCATATCAGATTCCAAGAGCGTTTCAACGTACCCAAAATAATTGACAGAACAATTTGAGGATGGAATTCGTCATTTTTAACAAGCAATATCATTGACGGGGGAGGAAAAAGTGTGACAATCACCTTTATCCTATCGATGACCTCTTTCGGCAATGAATCACGAATATTCTTATGAAACCTGGAGTCTTGTTTACACTCCGATGAATTTTCGTTGATCGTCCGTTTCGATTGGTCGACCGCACGAGATTTATTCGAGTCGCTCGGTGTCTCGTTAACGATCTCCGCTATTTGTTTCGCTTTTCGTCGAATCGGTCGACCCACGATCGACGTTTCCGAAGCCTCGAATTGCTCCAAAAGACTCTTGACGTCGCCCGCTTCCAGAACTGTAATGAAAAATAGGCTTTTATTATTCATTCCCACCAACGATTGAAAGGCGTTTAAAATTTTATAAAATTACATTTATTACAATTACAATGTGTATTGGATAAGTTTTCCAGTACAAATTACAAAATTAACGTGTAATGAACGAATATTCCATTACAAATGAAAATAGTAACGTGTATCGATGCATGTTTTATTACAAATAATGAAAGTAATGTATAATGGTTGCATGTTCCATTACAAATAAAAAAAAGTAATGTGTAATGGATGCATGTGCTCCTAGAAAAAAAAATAACGTGTAATGAATGAGTGTTCCATTACAAATTACAGTTGAAAAACAAAGTAACTTGTAGTGGAGAATATTCCATTATAAATTAGTGTGTTTCTACGACAATTTGGAGCAGGTACTATTTTTCTCAAAGGTAAGTCTATTAATTTTTCAATGAAAATAATTTGTGTCTATCAAGTTTTTGTTAACTTTACTGTCGTAGTGGTAAATGTATGAACAGTGATTCTTTGGAGTAATTTTTACTCCATTCTTAAATTGTAATTTTTATGGAGTAAAAATTACTCCATTACAAAAAATCACTGTTCATACATTTACCACTACGATCGTAAACTTAACAAAAACTTGATAGACACAAATTATTTTAATTGAAAAATAAATAGACTGACCTTCGATTAAAATAGTACCTGCTTCAAATTGTCGTACAGACACATTAAGTTGTAATGGAATATTCTCCACTACCAATTACTTTTTTTCAATTGTAATTTGTAATGGAGCACTCATCCATTACACATTACTTTTTTTATTTGCATTACACATTACTTTTTTTTTATTTGTAATGGAACACGCATTCATTACACATTACTTTTGTATTTTGTAATGGTACACTTATCCATTTCACATTAGGCAGTGTAATGGGTAAGAAATACAGTAAAGCATTATAAAAATAATGCATTATTTATAACTCTAAATCAGGGATTGTCAATGGAAAAAAATGTATGTCATGATAAAAAAGGAAACATGGTGTCCAACAAGATATCACCAAAAATTTCCATAATTATTGATTCGAATAGAAGGCGTATAATTTACATAACTATTTTCAGGATATAAAAAATTGAATAATACATACAGGATAGGAAAAATGGAATAATATATCCAGGATAGAAAAAATTGAATAATATATGGGGCATTCCATCCCACGACAGTTTGAAAAACTTTTTTTTTATTTCCTCAATTTTTTGTTTTTGAGTACCCTTCAAAAGACCCTTCCCGTTAAATTTTGAGATTTTTTTGAACCCGTTCTAAAGATATTGAATTAACAAAGAAACCCCTCTTTTTTGGTATTTTGGTCATAAATTCTTCAATAATGGTCGAAATTGAGAGTTTTTTTTCACAATCTATTCAACCATTTTTAATACTAGTCCGATCGTGGGATCTCAATAACTACTATTTTTTCGATTTTTGAGAATTAAATTTTTTTTTAAAAATAAATTATTATGAATACCAACTTTTGTTACTGTATAGTTTTTTAAAAATCATTTTGAATTAATTTGGACACTTTTTCACCGTTAACAGATTTTTAAAATTAATAATTGATCGATGAGCAAATAACAACAGTTCAAGAATTGCATGAGTGGGCATTGAACCTAAATAGTCTGTTAACAATAAAAAAGTGTCAAAATAAATTCTAAATATTGTAAAAAAATACTAAACAGTAACAAAAATTGGGTCAAAATAAATTCTATATATTGAAAAAAATACTAGACAGTAACAAAAATTGGTATTCATAATAATTTATTTAAAAAAAAAAAATTTATTTTCAATAATCGAAAAAAAAATAGTAGTCATGAGATCCCGCGATCGGACAAGTCTCAAAAATTGTTGAATAGATGAATGTTTGAAACAAAAAATTAAAAAAAAAAATCAAAAATGACAATCACTTTTAGAAACGCGATTTAAAGTTTAAAACTCAAAAAACTCATTCAAAAACAAGTCGAATATTTTTGTTGTATTTTTTTCTGAAAAGGCCATAAAAAAACAAAAATTTTGAAAAAAAAAAACTTTCAATTTTGACCATTATCAAAGAAGTTATGACCAAAATACCAAAAAAAGAGCGGTTTTTTTGTTAATTTAATATTTTTTTGGTAATAAAAAAATCTCAAAATTTAACAGGAAGGGTCCTTTGATGGGTACTCAAAAATATAAAAAAATTGAGGATAAAAAAAAAAGTTTTTCCAACTGTCCGATTTGGGATCGAATGCTCCATATACAGGACTATTTCCAGGATCGACAAAAATCCCTAAAATTTCCAGGATTTAAAGAATCGCTGGATCGAAAAGTTACAGCGAAACCCCATTTACCTGGCATTTGTTCGACAATCGTTTCAACGTCAACGGAGTCTTCGTTCTCGGAATTTTTCTCGGATCGCTCAATCTTTACCGGTGATAAAGAAACTTGAGAGACGACGTTCATTTTTCTCGCGGTCATTTTCACCTTGTCCTTGGTACGAAGGTCACTCTCTCGCAATTCGCGATCGTCCTTCGTCGGCGTCGCTTCCACGTCAGGTTTTTCGTCGTCTCCGGTTATGTAGGAAGCCAAATCGAATTTTCTTTTGCCCCTCGAAACGGCTTCGCATTTCATTTTTTTTTTTTTTGAAAAAAAAAAGAATAAAATAAAAATCAATATTATCCTTCAGTACCTCGTTAATAATAATCTTATAAAATAATAAACATAGAAGAAACATTCGCGAGACCAAACTTGAGATGCATTTGAGATTCGAACTATCATCAATTGGATAGATCAAATTTCTTTTTTTTTTTTTTTGCAAATCAAGTTGCCTTGAAGCTCACGATTTTCGATTCATGATTTCGCAATCGATTCGTTAATTCGTTCAAGGTTAATTATAGGAATCGACATTGAAACGAATATTTCAGAATTCAATCAGTCATGGAACGAACAAATTGAATTCGATCGAATCCTCATTTTATGATATCTTCATATTGATGCTTTATACGGGTCATTCCATGTCAAATCGACCACTTTTGAACCCGACCCCTTTCGATTTGGTTGAAATTTTTTGTTCTTTTTTTTTTTTTTTTACTAATTTAAGACATTTTTTAGGAAATTTTTAAATTTTTGTACCCAACCCTAAAAAAGTTATGAATTTTTCAAAAAAAAGGTTTTTGTTTTTTCAAATAGCTATAGCTTCTTCAAAAATTGACTAATCGGGACGGCTTTTTTTTCAAAATTTTTGTCTTTAGATGTACTTTCCGAAAAAAAATACAAACAAATTTTATTATTTAAAAATCTATGAAATTTTTCACTTCTTCGAGAAAAATCATGGTTTTCTCGGAGATGCCATTTTTTATTTTTATTTTTTGTTTACTCAAAAAATACTTTGATCAATTCCAGAAAGAATGCCGCTCTAACTGGAGTGGGCCGAATTTTCCTTCTATTTTTTTTATCGATTAGAAAAAAAAAATTTCCAATTGTGCTTATTTCACAAAACAACACTCTGGATTTTTTTTGAGGATTTATAAAGGACCTCAGAGTTTGAAAAATTGAGAAGCAAGTAAAATCGAAAGTGGTAATCCTCGAATTTTTTTTTTTTTTTTAAGTAAAAGAAAAAATAAAAGACACCTATAAATAATTTTTTTGTATTTTTTTTCAATCAAAGAAGAAATATAGAAAGCTAAAATTGAAAAATATTGGATTCAAGATGATACGCAATGGAAGTCTTTTTCAAAAGCCTGTAGCGTAGTCAAAAATGGGCCCAAATGACAATTTTTTTTGTTCATTTTTGTTTGTTTTTGAATGTATTTTTTGGAAAAAATACAAAAAAAGTATTTATAGATGTCTTTAATTTTTCTTTCACTTATAAAAAAAAAATAAAAAAAAAAAATAATAATAACAATAATAATAATAATAATAATTATAATAATAATAATAATAATTCGAGCATTACTACTTTCGATTTTATTTTCTTCTCAATTTTTCAAACTCTGAGGTCCTTTATAAATCCTAAAAAAAATTCCAGAGTGTTGTTTTGTGAAATAAGCCCAGGTGGAATTTTTTTTTCTTCTAATCGATAAAAAAAAAATAGAAGGAAAATTCGGCCCACTCCAGTTAGGGCGGCATTCTTTCTGGAATTGATCGAAGTATTTTTTGAGTAAAAAACAAAAAATAAAAAATATCTCCGAGAAAACGATGATTTTTCTGGAAAAAGTGAAAAATTTCATAGATTTCAATATCTTAAAATTTGTTTGTATTTTTTTCGGAAACTACAACAAAAGTCTTTTTTTTTTTTGAAAAATTCATAACTTTTTTAGGGTATGGTAAAAAAAATTTGAAAATTTCCTGAAAAATGTCTTTAATTGAGTAGAAAAGGAACAAAAAATTTCATCCAAATCGAAAGGGGTCGGGTTCAAAAGTGGTCGATTTTACATGGAATGATCCCATATGTATTATGTGCCTTATGTTGATATTCATCGTTTATTATAAAGGCACAGCCCATAGATCCGGGCTGCATCTCGTACAGAGGCTGTTTTTTTTTCTTTCATGCATTACTAGAATAAAGAAACAAACCTAATAATTCATAATCAATATCACTGGAAAATGAATTGGCATGATCGCAATCGACATGCATCAGGTCAAGCTCTGGTTCTATATCCTCGTTCAAGTCTAGCCCTATAACATCTATGCAAATATTGAATGTTAACAATTTTTCTTCTTGAAAAAAATCAATGAAAAGTTCAATTAAGGGGAGGCTAAATACCGACATTTGCACCTCGAAAACGGATTCCAAATTTGCTCTGGCACGAATGAATGGAAATCAATAAAATTTTGACAGTATCATCAGAATGATGGCACAAATGGAGCCCCACTAAAATTTTTTCGAAATTAAAAAAAAAAAATTACAGATCCGATTATCACCAGGAATCTGTAATTGAAAATATCAAATTATAATGTTTCTACTGCATTTCGGCTAAAACCAAGAGTGAGGCTCCATGACGAACACTAATGTACGAATATCGATACGTCTTCGACATTATTGTATGAAAAAACCGCGACGTAAGTTTGGAATCCAAATCACGAGATAAATGTTGATAAATTTAGTGTATTATCGAAAAACAAAATGGCGGAATCAAGTTCACAAAAATCCGAAAGAGGGCAGCCCCATGTGGAATTCTCATGAAATAAATATTATTCTCATCAGATTCTATCCAAACTGTCTGACAAGTCAGTGGCAATTAACAAAAACGTTGATTTATGTCTCCCGTTTGCATTTTGCAATTCATTCATAATTCATTCATAAATTTAATTGATATTCATCCACCGGTATTGGAAAAAGTTTGGACAGCGATTTGGAGTCGATAATATAGGACTTCAGAAATAATGTCGGTATTTAGCTTAAATGTAGGGGTGTGCGAATAGCATTCGAATCGAAAATTCGAATTATTCAAATTATTCGAACCAGAGTTGGTTAAAGTACTTGAAAGTACTTGAAGTATCAAATACAAAGTACCGTAGGTACTTGAAGTATCAAGTACCGGTGGTACTTGAAGTATCAAGTATCGGTGGTACTTGAAGTACAAAGTACTTGTTACTTGCAAGTACTCGTCAAGACGAGTACTTGAAGTACAAGTACTTGAAAAAATCAAGTACCAGTATCAAGTACTTTTTAAGTTTTGGGTATGTCTCCCAAATTCTGGTGCTTGGGTCATTCCATGTCAAATCGACCAAGAGTTGGAATCGACTACTTTCAATTTCGATGAAATTTAGTCAGAACTTTTGTTTCATCGGAAAACCAAGTTCTACCAAGGAAAAAAAAAATAATATTTTTTTGTATCGAAAGTTACGAAAAATTCAAAATTTAACTATTTTTCAATTTTTTTTTTCTAAATATCTTGAAAACTATGATAGTTATGAAAAATAGTTTGTTTCGTCTTGAAGAGTATACTTGGGGCTACGAAAAAAAAAAATATATTCCGACAACATGTTTTGAAAATCGATGAATTTGGAGAATTTTGAATTTTTTAAAATCGTGAAAATCCACAATTAACATCGAATTTTTTGTTCAATTCTTTTAATATAATACCTTTTACTGATTTGAAAAGATCCTGAAATTTTCAGAAAGGTGTTTTTTTTGTTTCAAAAATATGAATTTTTTTAAGTTGAGCAATGAGGTAATTTTGTAATTTTGAGCAGTCAAAATTACATGATTGATCACTTCACTTAACTTCACTTAACTTAGAGGTAAAAAAAAAATTTCACAAAAATTCAAAAATTCATATTTTTGAAACAAAAAAAAAACACATTTCTGAAAACTTTAGGATCTTTTAATATCAGTACAAGGTGTTGTATAAAAAAAATAAAACCAAAAATTTAATGTTGAGCGTGGATTTTCACGATTTTGAAAAATTCAAAATTCTCCGAATTCATCATTTTTCAAAAATTTGTTTCAGAATTTTTTTTTCACGTAGCTTCAAGTATACTCTTTAAGACGAACCCAGTACGATTTTTTCGTAACTATAATAGTTTTCGAAATATTAAAAAATTAACTTGAAAAAATGGTGAAATTTTGAATTTTCGAAAAAAAAAAAATTAATTTTTTTCCTTTGTTCACTGAAAAAAAAGATGGTTGAATCAACAAAATCTTTTGTCAAATACGTTCAACTAGATAATTTAGTTAGTACAATTCAACATTTTTTTGCCTGAATAATATTTTAGTCAACCGAAGCGCAGAATTGTTCAAAAAACTAAATATTTAGTTAGACCAAATAAATATCTAGTTGAACGTATTTGACAAAACGTTTTGTTGATTCACACAAATTTTTTTTTCAGTGTTGGAACTTTGTTTCGTGATAAAAGAAAACTTCTGACCAAATTTCATCGAAATTGAGAGGGAAATTGAGAATATTTATCAATAAACTTCGTTTTGTTTACGTTGCTTTCAATACAGTGTAGATATTAAAAAATTGTGAGGTCAAAAAAAAAACTTATCGCAAAGTTATATCAGTTTCCATAAGACTACATTTAATTTAATTTAATTTGTTAATGTTAATTGTTCGATAACGAGCTTCCTAATCATCGTGAAATTTTCACACGACTTTTCAAATAATTCATCCAAAAACATATGAAATTTTCAGAATTTTCTCATCATTTGCGACTTGGGACTCAACATCCTTAAAAGAAAGTTTCATTACCAACCTTTCAATGAAATGTAAAATTTAAAATATTTTTTTTAGATATTATAAAAATACGTCGTTAGAAAAAATAACAAATAAATTCAATACGCTGATTATTAGTCAAGTGTAATTGAGATTTTCAAAAGTTATACTCTTTTTATTTATCTGCAATATATTTCTACCAAATTTTGAAAATTTTTAACAACAATAAAAAAAAGTCAATCGTTATCTTTAGTTTCCCTTTCTCAGTTTCAAGAATTATTGAATGGTAAAGAAGAAATGATTTTCCATTGTTATGATCGATGACTGTTTTTCTTCCTCGTTCTGAAATCTGGCTTCATTTTCACCTACTGACATTAATTTGTTCAATAATTTCGACAATGCAAATATTTATTTAGGTTTTCATCATAAATAGCCATTGCAATAGTCTCTTATTTTTTACTGGTATTCAATAATTCTTGTGGCTTGTAATAAATATATGTTAAAAAGTTAGTTGTTATTGTTATTGAGAAGAAATAATTAAATAATACGAAATATCAAAAATGCCTCGAAAAATCATTTAAAACGTTCTTAATTTCTTTCAACTATCGATTAATATTTCCGAAATTCGTAAAAAATAAAAATTGCACATCAATATGAGAGTATAATTTGAAAACTTCCATGTACTGAAAAAGACTGAAGAAGAAGATATTAGTAAATGGAAAAATTAAGAAAAAAGAATAAAATTCCACCTTTGACGACAATTCGATTAATAGTTTTATTTTAGGGACGTGCGAATATTCGAATTTACGAATTATTCGAGACGAATCGAATCGCATAATTCGAATCGAGTTTCGAATAGAATAATTCGAATTTTTCGAAAAATATTCGAATAGTTCAATTATTCCAATAATTCGAACTATTCGAATAGTTCAAGCCAAAAAAAATCATGAATTTATGAGAACATTTGAATTTACGAATTATTCGAGACGAATTGAATCGAATAATTCGAACCATTCGATTCAATTCGTCTGGAATAATTCGTAAATTCAAATGTTCTCATAAATTCATGATTTTTTTTTGCTTCCCATAAATGTCAATTTGGAAATCTGGTCAGAAGAAAATGTAGAAAAGCTATTTAATATTTTTCATCATGAAGGATTTTGTCATATCGTTGAAAATTTAAATTCGTCGCGATTCTCAATATTTTGTTGGACGAGCAAAAAAAAAATTTGAAAAATTGTCTTTAAAATTTTCTGTAAATTTGCAGTTGCAAATAAAACGTGATGCTTCGCTGATAACTAATTGGCGAGATTCTCCACCGCGTGAAATGAAAATCAGCAGCAGGTGAAAAATAATTATCGTGGCGCCTTGATTTTTTTTTTTTCAATTCTAAAAATGACAAATTTTTGTCAACGGCGTCTCGATCACAATCGAAAACAAACCTATGTCCTGCGAGCTTGACTCCGATATCGTTTTTGCTTTTGGACTCCGGACACTCGAAGTGGAATCTTGTCGTTTTTTCAACGGCGAAGATTGCGCGCTGATCTGCGACTCTGTCGATTCGTTCTGAAAAATATCCTCCGGAAGATCTGTGTTGAGCTTTTCGGGGATGCCCATACTCAGCTCGGCCATGTCTATATCTTCACCCATGTCGGAAGCCTGCGAATATATTTTCGAATATTTGAATACATGCGAAAGAATGTATCCCAAAAAAAAATCCTGCAAATTCAAATTTGCACATTGCTTCCTCATCTTTATCCATAGTTCACATAGCTTCCTTTAAAACACAGTATGGCGATCAAATTTGGCTTTCTCATAAAAGAAGCTTTGTTAACTATTGAAAAATATTAGTAATCAATGTGCAAATTCGATCGATTTTCGCCAAATTTGATAGCGAATAACATTGATAGCTACACCGGCTCTTCACAAAATTTCATTGCAATATCTAAAAAATTTCATAAGTTACAGCGTTTACGCTTCTTTTACAAAAATTAAAAATTGGATAAAATTTTAATCCCTCGATGGATTTTTGCCAAATTTAATAGCGAACAACCTCGATAGCTATATCAGCTCTGTCTAAAGTTTCAGTGCAATATCTTAAAAATTTCACAAGTCAGAGCGTTTGCGCTATTTTTCAAAAAATTAAAAACTTCATCAAATTTTAATCCCTCGATGGATTTTTGCCAAATTTAATAGCGAACAACCTCGATAGCTACATTGGCTCTGTGCAAAGTTTCAGTACATTATCTTAAAAATAGCACAAGTTGGAGCGTTTAGGCTATTTTTCAAAAAATTCAAAATTCCATAAAATTTAAATCCCTCGATGGATTTTCGCCGAATTCAATACCAAACAACCTTAATAGCTATACTAATTCTGTACAAAGTTTGAGTGCAATATCTTGAAAATTGCAGAGGTTAGAGCGTTTGCGCCATTCTTGCAAAAACGAAAAAAGTCGATAAATTCGCAACACCCGTTATAATTAAAATAATTTTTTTTAATAATGAAGAGCAATTCGTGCTCGACAATTGTGCCAAATTTTAGCTCGATATCTCGAAGCGTTTTCGAGTTATTAATTGTTTACATCTGAAACTCAGGATACACACACACACATACACACACACGCGCGCGCGCGCGCGCGGACGTTTTTTCTAAATATGATTTCTCTATGTTTTAGGACATTTTGAACATGTTGGCATAAAAATCGCGAAAAAAAAAATGTTCACGAAAACAAAGCTTCCTTTATGAGGAAGCAATTAATATAATCATGATGGAAAATTGTGATTTGAAGTTTTAATAATTTAGATGCACCAATGATGTAATTTTTGAAACTGCCTTCAGTATTTGCAAGAATCATTTCACCGCTGCCTCAATTTTTTGAAAATTGTTTGCTGCAGTTATTCATTGATTTTGTGCGGCTTTCAAAATTTCCTGTACAGGCAAAAGTTGTCATTTTTTAGGTTTCGCTTTATATTTTCAGTTATTTCTGCGATGAATTAGTTTTTAAAACTGACTTCGGTATTTGCAAGAATTATTTTCCCGCTGCCTCAATTTTTTGAAAATTTTTGATTGCAGATATTTATTGATTTTTCGTCCAGCTTTCAAAATTTCAGGTACCGGACAAATTTGTCATTTTTCAGGTCTCTCTTTTTTTATTTTCAGTTATTTCTGCATATTTGAGTTCCAGATTCTCAATGGAGATCTTAATGGAGTTAAACCATTGGAAGGCTTTCGATTTTTCGAAAATCCATTCTTATCCATGTAAATTTGATTTTTGGAAAAATCCATTTTATTGTATTTCCAGGATGAAAAGTTCAATATCACAAAAATGTGCATTGCAGAAAAATTACCTGAAGATAGCCAATATGCTCCTGCCAATCGGTGAGCACTTTCGCAAAATCCTCTTTCATGCTCTCGATTTTTGGAATAACGGATGCAACACCCGATACAGGCAAAACGGCCATGTCACCGTTGAGTCTGCGTCAAACAATGATTTTTCCATTAGTTTTTCATGCCGATAACATTTTTTTGTACTATTTTCGTTTTTTTTTTCAAATTTTTTAGCCAAACGATGTACTCACTCCTGTTCGGTGCCCCACAATCCGCCGGATGTGTCCATACGTGCCTCGACGTAGTCGAAATCATCGTCGATCGCCAGCAACGAACTCTGAGAATCATCCAGGAGATTGTGCTAAAAGTAATTTTACAACGTTTGGAGGAGTTTAAAAAAATAAAAAACATTTAGGAATTTTTTCTGATTTTTTCAATTGTCAGGGAAATGTAATGCATTACATTGAGCAATTCATTACTTTTAGTAATGCATTACATTGAGCAATCCATTACTTTGCGTAACACATTACATCGAGCAGCGCATTACTTCAAATAACGCATTACATCTATAAATAATGTGTTACTTTGCGTAATGGTTTGAAGGAATAAAAATAATTTCCGTATGTAGAAAGCAATGTCAATGAAATCTTCCTTTTCGTATGATTTTTTATAATCATAATGCGTAAGGATGTTACATCGCAGATTGTACGTGTTATTCCCCCAAATTGTTTACAGGGTAATTCGTTCGTTTAGATTTCCCTCCATGGAAATTCGTTTGTTCAGATTCCTAATTTTTTACTTCGAAAATATAATTCGGTACTTTGTTTTGTTTTTTTTATTCGTTAGATCAGATTTGAACCTACAGCATCTTTTTCTTTTTTATCTTTGACCGGAAATTGTCAAGAGAATAATAATTCCTGTTCATATACGATTGTTTAATTTTTTTTACTCTCGAATAATTCCATGTATTTTTTTCTTATCTGTGAATCAACCAAAGAAAAAAATCATCTTCCACTTGTGCATTTTTTTGTTTGTCAGATCAAAGGAAAATGCGCAGCATATATGTATTTTATAATCTTTCGACTCAAATTTTCAATTCTAATTTCAAATTTCAAAACGGGGATTATTAGTTCCGTTGACATTCCAATGTTTACATTTTTGGGTTTTTTTATTTAAAAAAATTTCATAAACCCATACCATCAAGTCTCTGAACCAGTTTCATCGATCCATGTTCTCCACTTTCGTAAAAAAAAAAAGGAAGATTTTATCGCATTGTCCTATTGGACTACGAATGCATAATAGTATATATGACACGAGTGAGACAAAGTTTTTTTGTACGAGGGTCATACAATACTTTATTGCCCGAGGGCGTAAAATGGCACTTTTACGTCCCGAGGGCAATAATTAGTACATTATATCACGAGGACGTAAAAATGTTTTTACGCCGAGTGATGTACGATATTTTATATCACGAGGTGCAATATGAACGTTTTCACGTCCGCTTGCGGACGTAAAAGCGTCCATTATTGTACTGAGTGATATAAAATATTTTTATTCCGAATAATGCATTATTCAAAATATTCTGTATCATCGTAATGAAAAATTAACGCTACTTTGCAATATCTATTACTTTAATAATGGATAATGGAACATTTTTGCATTACTCATTATTTCAGTAACGAGTAATGTAACTCTTTCCACATTATCCGTTACTTCAGCAACGGATAATGTAATGCTTTTCCAAGTACTCGTTAATAATGTAATGCATAATGTTTAATTTTTTCATTTTCCAGTACTAATGTAATGCTCAATGGTCTGACATTTGCATTATTAACTAAAAATATAATGCAATATTTTTTTTATCACATTATTCATTGAATGAATAATGTATAGAAGATGGGTGTACTCGAAGAGATGGGAAAAAAAGACGAATAACAATTGTTTTCAAAATAGAATCCAAATCTTAAAACATATTATAAAAATAATTTTAAAAAGAGGAAATGAGACCGACTTCTTCCTCTGTAAAATGCCGTTTATTGAATTAGGTTGACTTTCGGTGAAATGGCATAAAAAAACGTTCCGGATCTTTTTTGAAGTTTTGTCCGCAAACTTTTTGCCGGTAGTGTACAAATACTGTAACTTTTCAAGTATTATATCTATTAAACAATTGTAACAAAAATTAAAAAGTTCCACTCATCATGCTTATTGAAAACACTCGTTAGCCAATAATGTTAAAAATGAATTGAAATAAATTAAGATAAAATAAATTAAAAATAAATTCTTGTATATTTACCTGACCGAGAGATAGCGAGAAATCTGAAAAGTGTTCCTCATCGTGGAAATTCAGATATCCCGTTTCCATGACACGCCAATTAATCGCAGGCGAGAATTACGGATGTCCGCTTGATAAAATTGAGCTGAAAAATCATTTTAAAAAAAAATATATATATATTTTGCTAAATCTGTTTTTCTCCACCATCCGATTGTTCCTCGATAACTGATATTTCCCAGAGAAAGTGCAGAAATTACGGCGACATTTACAACACTGAAATGAAAGTGCAAAATCTTGTTTACGCTATATTTCTAACCAAAAAAGTTGCATATACCTTACATTTGGCATTAGTTATCGTTTATCAGCGACAGTGAAAATAAAAAAATATTCACGAATAATATATTGTCAGATAAAAACAGATAAAAAGAGCTAAAAATGGCAAAAATGTTGTTATGCCGACAACGTTCGAAAAAATCACTTGCCAGAAACTTTTGTTTTACCACTAACAATGTAAAACTTCGTGATAAACAAATCCATGACAAGCTAAATCACATAAAAACCGATTATTTGTTACCCGCCCTCAAACATCACGCGAATAATTTGAGGTTAGGTTACGAATATTTGATTGAAAACCGACTTAACATTAGTTCCACGAGTTTAGTATTGCAAATTATTGAAATTGATCGAAAAAAAATTACCCAGAGATGAAAAAAAAACTGAATGCAGCGTCAATAACGATAATTCACTGGTATTTCGGAAAAGTATGAAAAGCCATGTGCTCGGACGGCGCGCACGTTCGACCTCGTTCGATTATGAGCGTTCGGACATAAACCGCTGTGAATTGGCGCCGCTTACAATTGAGAAATGAGAATCATTAGCTAAAACTATGCAAGCTCAAATTCAACAATATTTGATGTTATACTCCAATATAAATACTCGCTGCTTTCGTGAATCATCTATTGAATATATTACATATAGATAATTCCACGAATTTTCCGAATGCAATAGTTTTGATAGTTTATTATTATTATTTCATTCGTACATCCGCGACATTATGGTTATTATTATTGTTACTGTTATTATTATAACATAAACGAGCGTTAGGCGCCCTCACTCCGATTCCAGAGTTGGGCAGCATCAATTACATTTTCAATTAAATTAAGTATTTAATTACATATCATTTTGAGTCATGTAATTGAATTGGATTCAATTACTAATTACTTCGGTCAACGATCACCGAATGCATTTTAATTACATGTAATTCAGAAGAATATCATACAATTACTTGTAATTGATGCTTGAAGTAATGCAATTACTTGTAATTGATGCTCAAAGTAATTCAATTACATATAATTGATGCTCAAAGTAATTCAATTACCTATAATCGATGCTCGAAAAACTTGATACTAATTTTAGCAATTAGGTCTGGGGGACCTTTTTTGTAGGAAATTAAATTTTCCTTTACATTTATTCGGTAAAGTTAATCATTTCGGAGATAACAGCGAAAAACGAGATTTCTGGGTAAAAATCAACTTTAGTGACCTCATAACATCTCACCAGTGTAAGTTACACTTACGCTGTTCAAGACACTTTCAAAGATCGTTCAATTCTGCGTAAATTGCAACCAAAATCAATGCCCTGTAACTTACAGGGAATTTTCTTTCAGACATATGCAACAAAATTTCGGGTGGGGAGTGAAAGGAATAAAAAAAGTCGAAAAAAATCGCCCTAATATATAAACATAATGTATACAATGCTGGTATTGGAATATTTTCAAGCACAAACATATATTAAATAATTGAAACCCAAAAATATTCCAATTCACGTAATTCAATTACATCATCGTAATTGAAATACAATATCGTCAATTAATTATTATGGTATAATTGAATTACATGGATGTAATTTATGAGGGGTCTTATAACTCATGCACGGTTTCATAACATATGAGGGGTGTCATAAGTTATGAGGTGACTCATAAGTTATGAGGTGACTCATAAGTTATGAGTGGCCTCATAAGTTATGAGAGGTCTCATAATTTATGAGAGGTCTCATAAATTAAGCGACTTATAACTCATGCGCGGTTTCATAACTTATGAGGGGTCTTATAAGTTATTAGGTGTTTCATAACTTATATGTGCTTGACAAATTGTGGGTCTCATAACTTATGCGATGTCGCATAACTTATAAGTTATGCGATGTGTCATAACTTATCAGGAGTCTTATAACTTACGAGGGGCCTCATAAGTTATGAGGAATCTTATATCTTATGAGAGGCCAATTAAATTATCAGCGATCAATTAACTTATGAGCTGTAACTTAACATATAAGGATTACTTTCAAGAATTAACTCAACTAATGAGAGTGTACCCAATTATTAAGAGTCACTTATTAAATTATGAGGGGTCGCCAATTTTTTATGGGGGCAACAACCACCATAAATTTTTATTGTAGAAATATGCAGGAGTTGTATAATAATTATAATATTAGTTGTCAAGTGAAAGTAAGTGGACAATACTTTTTGCGCACGCGTTATATATACATATGAGGCATTCCACGTCGAGTCAGCCACCCCATTTTTTGAAATCGCCAAAAATCGCATACAAATTTTTAGAAAGCAGTTCTAACTATCAAGAAAATTTGTGATTTTTTTCAGATTTTCAAATCACATTTTTTAGCTGAAAAAAAATACTAAAAATAAAAATGAAAAAAGTTGAAAAAATTGATAAAGTACAAAAAATAAACAAAAATGCGGGCTTTAAAAAATATCTATGGATAGTCTCAACCCTGTTAATGCACAGAGAAATTTGTGTATTCATTTGGGATGAAAAACGCATGGGAAGGAATGGATTCTCCACTGAGCCAATTTTTTTATAGTCTGTAAATATATCAAGTAAAAAACTGTTTGAACTACAGACAAATCGAAGATGTCAATTCTGAGAAAAAAAATATCAAAACATTATTCGCTCCGAAAATGGCATACAGAGCTTTCGGAGGAGTTTGTAAAAAATTTCAGTGAAAAGTACGTTGAAAATCCTAAATTTCATGTTCTACTTTTTTTTTCGTACTATGAATAATTTTCGAGTTGCGAAATGGAACAAGAAAATTTTTTGTATTTTTTTCCGGCTAAAATATGTAATATAAAAATCTGAAAAAAATCACGAATTTTCTTGACAGTTGGAACTACTTTATAAAAATTTGTATGCGATTTTTGGTGATTTCAAAAAAATGGGGTGGCCGGCTTGACGCGGAATGCCCCATATATATTCATCTATAGTTTTGTCATAACAGAGCAGCGGAATGTCCGACAAGGCTCAATGCCTTTTTTCTCAATAAAACGAATAAATGTTTATTCCACATAATAGCGAATGGTGAAGGCATTGAAAAAGCAACTTGTGAGAATTGGAATTGTAAAAAAGCGTTATTAAAACGCGACTTGTCTTACTCTATAACGAGCAGCGTAAACTACGACTGAGACACGCAAATTATTATTGTTATTGTTATTGTTGTTATTATTATTATTATTATTATTCACATTACACTTGTATTTATATTATGCGTACAAAGTATACATAATGTATATGAAGGTGATGAGGGGTAATGAGGGTCACAGTGTAATTGAACCCGGTAGAAAAAAAAGTGTGCCAGTTGCCAAATATGGGCACGTTGTATGTATGAAATTCATCTACCATGAGTTCAACTCGGTCGATGAACCCTAGGCGAGGTTATTCAGCGATTGGGAGGCGACAAAAAAAATTGTGCAAATTGGAGATTTGCATGGAACTTTGATTCTTTCCATCTTGCGACAATTTATGAAAATTTTTGACAAATTTGACTCATGAAGAAAGCTCAATGAACGATTGAAGAATTTTTTAAATTTTTTTGTTGTATAATTTTCTCAAACTTTTTGAGGAATTATTTTCGAATTTAATATCAACCATCGATGTGCAAAAATATTCGAAGCTGAATAACTATAATGATGAAGTTTGCATTGTGGCGATGCAATGAAAATAATTTTTTTGAACAATGACAAAGATTTTTTTCTTTTAATTTTTTGAAATTGTTTTTTCACCAGACTTACGTTTTGCTTGTGTATTGAAAATTCCAAGTCCTCGATAAAGACCTCAGAATATGCATCAACGATTTTTCACTTCCAAAATTTCTCAGGAAAAAGGAATTTTATTTAAAAAATAGACAATACTCTATTTTTAGTCTATTACCGTTGCATCAAAACGATGCAAACTTCAGCATTATGAATAACTGCATAATTATGTTAAATAGGACCAATAATAAGGATTTTTTGAAAATTTTTAAAATGTCAAGTTAAAACCGTGTACTTTTTATTCAAAATTCAAATTAATCAAAATTCAAAATTCAAATTACAAAAATTGGAGCGGGGACGAAGATTTCTTTTTTTAAAAATATTTTTTAATATCTTTTTATTGTTTATTTTTTTTAAAACTGCTTTCAATATTTGTAATGATTTTTTTGCTAGACTTACGTTTGGCTTGAGTATAAAAAATTCCAAGTCCTCAATAAAGACCCCAAAATATACATAAACGGTTTTGTACTTTCAAATATTCTCAGGAAAACGGAATTTTATTTAAAAAAAATAGACTTTTATCGTTGCACTGAATCGATGCAAACTTCAGGATCATGAATTATGCATAATTATGATAAATAGGAACAATGATAACGATTTTTTGAAAATAAAAAATAAAAAGTAACAAAGCTTAAATTAAAAGATTGTAATTTTATTCAAAATTTAATGCCAATCATATCAATCACGTGAGCTTTCATTTGTTTCCATAAATATTAGTTCAATAACTTCAAAATTACAAAAATTAGAACAATGACAATATTTTTCTTTATTTCCAAAAAATTGCTTCAAGCGAATCATTTCAATAAAGTCCATGTCTTCGTCAACTAGAGGACGCTTAAAAAAAATTGAACCTCATAGCTTGGAAAGTGGGAAAGTCTGCCCCCAGAAAACAACTTTGTCAAGCGCATAACATTGGTCAAAAAAATAATTCAATGATTCGCCGACATTGTAGCACATTAAAAAAAAAAAAAAATAGCCCGAAATCGTATCATATTTCTCAAAAAAAGTATCAGTTTTCGCCGAAAAACATTTCGGCATAAATGAAACAAAATAATCGTCGACATTGGCGTAGAAGCATTTGCAACGCGAGAGAGTCTGGCCCGAGATCGGCGCCATTTTCATAACCTCTAAAAATTCGGTCTCCGCTAAATAACATAAAAAGATACTTTCTTTTTAGGTTATGAAGAAAAGAAAATATTCTACTAAGTACAAGAAGAAAAAGCGTCTGAGGATCTCGATTCTCTTTATCCACGTGTTATATATATATATATATACATATATATATATATATATATATATATATATATATACATATATCTATGTATAGATATATATATCTATATAATGGGTTATTTAGCCCGGAAGAGAAGTGAGGAGGATTCTCAAGCGATTTCAAGCCGAAGGTGTATAAATAACGCTGCGGTCCGCGTTGACGTAACGCGAATTTTAGAGCAGTTTCTATGCAATATTTTTCACCGTCGATTTCTCAAATAGTCGCGCTATTCTCAAATCATTCCAATTAGTCTCTTTTTTCCCCCCATGTTAAAAATCCTTCGAGCGTTTGGCATCGGCCCTTTTTCCCCTTCACAGCGATAAATCTCGGGCTCTCGATAGAAAAAACATGTCCGACGATAATCTACTTTTTATTTTCAAAAATCCACTTACTTTGTTGCAATTGTTGGGGCCGTGGGTCGAACGATATGGCGAAATGCGGTCGCGGGGAATAATCGGCGTGTTGCACTTGTCACAGACACAGAAACACACACAAAAGCGCCGCGCGCGCGTGTTTTTTCACTCCACGTTCACGTGTTTTCTCCTGCACTTTTCCGGCTGTTCGTTTCGAAACGCACTCTTTCTCGTCCGAGACGCTTTATTTTTTTCCTCTCGTTTTTCCTCTCGAAAGTAACCAAAGCAACGGGGTCGGGGGGGATTGGTCGACTTACGGGAATTACGTGGCCGCGAAAAAAAAGCCGAATTACGTGCCGACGAAGAAACACGTTCGCGCCGGGGGCCACCGTGGATCTTGTTGTTTTTTTTTCCACCACCCGTTTCTGACATTCGCATCGTCGCCGCTAGTTGGCAGCACCGAGCGGCGGGGAGAAACTTCCGGTGGCGCCATCTAGCGGCGTGCCTCACGGCGTCCATCTTGCTTTTTCTTCGAGAAGATTCGGACAGTCCGCGACAGATGGCGCTGCGCTCTAGTTTGTGTATTTGTTTTTTCGCCGTTCTTTCAACAGCGAAATCGTAACGGGATCGCGGAGGAATCGTTTGTTTTTTTTCTTTTCGTTTTATTAATTTACCATTACCAGTCGCGTTTAATCCTCGATTCTCGTTTGTGACGCGTCTTTGAGGCTTGATATTCGTGTTATCGTAGAAATTGTCGCTTCCGATTGCAACGCGTTTTCGGGATTCAGTGTCGAAGTAAATTCGCGATGACGGATGAAAAGTGCATCGAACTTGCGCGACATTGTTTTCAGTACGTGTGTCTTCGCGATATTGCGAAGCAGCAACGCGGTGTTATATAATGGCGGGTAATGTCATCATCGATGCAACGTCCCCTAAGATCAACGTCGAAGCGGCGAGAATGTGAGTTTCACGTATTTTATTTGCGCATGATCGTTTGATTGTCATCAATGTGAAATTACTTTGTACAAACAATAATCGACGATTCATTCTAGAGCGATAATGGCCTGGTAGTTTTTTTTCGTTGTTATTTAGCGAGATTAACGCTGTTCACCTATTTTTTTATGGTTATTACGATGCCGATTTCTTTCGTCGCTTGTTGAGAATTCGCGACCGCGACGTCGTGACATCTAGTGGATGAAATTCGTACTACTCTCTCGCGTCGTTATAAGCTATTATTTTATTGAACTATTCGAATAATTTGAACTGTTAGAATAATTTGAATAATTTGAACTATTCGAATTATTCGATTCGAAACTCGATTCGAGTTATTCGATTCGATTCGTCTCGAATAACTCGTAAATTCGAATATTCTCACACGCCTAAAATAAAACTATTAATCGAATCGTAGTCAAAGGTGGAAGTTCATTCTTTATTCTTAGTTTTTTCCATTTACCGATATCTTTTTCTTCAGTATTTTTCAGTACATGAAAGTTTTCTAATTATACTCCCATATTGATGTGCAATATTTATTTTTTTACGAATTTTGGAAATATTAATCGATAATTGAAAGAAAGTGAGAACATTTTTAACGGATTTTTCCAAGCATTTTTTATGTTTAGTATTATCTAATTATTTCTTCTCAATTTCACTGTTATATAACTTTTTAACATATATTCATTACAAGCCACAAGAATTATCGAATACTAGTCAAAAATAAGAGACTATGTTATTGCAATGGCTGTTTATGATGAAAACCTAAATGAATATTTGCATTGTTGGAATTATTGAATAAATTAAATGCCAGCAGCTGAAAATAAAGCCAGATTTCAGAATGAGGAAGAAAAATGGTCATCGATCATAACAATAAAAAATCATTTTTTATTTACCATTAAATAATTGCTAAAACTGATAAAGAGAAACTAAAGATAACGATTGACTTTTTTTAAATTGTCGTTAAAGTTTTCTTCAAAATTTGGGAGAAATATATTGCGGACAAATAAAAAGAGTATAACTTTTGAAAAACTCAATTACACTTGACTAATAATCAGCGTATTGAATTTATTTGTTAATTTTTCTAACGATGCATTTTCATAATATCTAAAAACAATATTTTTAATATTACATTTCATTAAAAGGTTGGAAATGAAACTTTCTCTTAAAATTTATGTTTTATTAAAATCTTCATTACTTTAGTAGTGAGCTATGAAAAAAATCTTATGATTAAGTTAAAAATATCATAAAACAACATAACTTCTTCATCGAAATTGATCGGTTTAACACTAAGAGCGAAAATAATTATTCCAATAGTTCGAATTATTCGAATTATTCCAATAGTTCGAATTATTCGAATCGTTAGAATAATTCGAATTATTCGAATGATTCGAATGGTTCGAATAATTCAAATAGCTCGAATAATTCGAATTTTCGAATATTCTCGTTGAAAGACCCCTTTTTTTCGTAAATTCGATTTTCCTCATTCATCAATGTTGTAAAATTAATATTATCTCTAACAGGTAAAATTTCGAAGAATTAATTTTCGCTCGACGATTCATCCTCCGCCGTTTCTTCGGTGGTTGGATAACCGAATGTCCTCGATTTGCTGAATTTGTAAAGTTTATCATTCGGCTGATGAGCGTACGAGCATCTTTCGAAATTTCCCCCATTTTCAGGATCGGCGCAAATCGTGCAAGTCATCGAATCTCTTTGTATCTGTTTGCAATTATTCTTATTGCCATTATCATCGTTGGCGCTTCTTCTCGTTGACGGAATGGTCGTTGGTTTTTTCGACTTTTTCCCGGATTTTCGAGAATCATTTCTAACGTTATTCCGTCGGGAATTGTCGTTGCTATTCTCGTGCGACGACCGATAAACAGATGGCGCAGCGTCGCTATTCTCGTTCGACGCCCGATAAACAGATGGCGCGGCGTCGCTATTCTCGTTCGACGCCCGATAAACAGATGGCGCATCGTCGCTCTCGGTCTCGCCATATTTTCCACGATAATCTTGAGACTCGGTATTATCGTCAACCGCGTATTTCGCAATATTTCGTTCATTCGGATAATGGCGTTTGCTGTATCTCTCAGAATCGGCGTAAGCGTAAATTCCATCATCGTCTCGAGTTTTTTCCTCCTCTTGCCCGATATTATAATCCTGCCTGGTTCTTCCTTCGCCGCCATTTTCGGCCTCGCTTTTTCCTTCTCCATCGTTTATTTCTTCTTGGGATTGATTCTCGTAACTCGTTGGATTATAATTGCCGGTATAACGGGACGGCGAATCGTTATCGCTGTATTCGGCATTTTCATCGTTGTTATCATTGTTATTGTTATTGTTATTATTATTATTATTATGTTGAGCCGCTCTTTGCGACGGAACGTACGAGCATTGCTCGTACTTGGAATTCGTCTTCGGATCTTTGCATATCATGCAAATCATGGAATTCTTGATAACGCGTTCGCAACCCTTTTTGCTCTTTTTTTTAATCGATTCATCATTGATCTCGTCGTAACGACGATCGTCCGCTTTGGAGAGTCTCGCGTTACCGGAAGTGGCGCCCGTTGCTTCCGATAACGATGGACGCACAAAGTAATCCTCGCTGAAACGATAATCAGGATCGGCGTTGTTGTTACGTCGTGATCGTTGATAAGCCGTCGGACGTTGTTTCGTCGCCGATGACGACGGTGAATCGTCGTTTCGAGATGAGTGAACGCTCGCCATCATCGCGAGAAATGTCATCATCATTATCGGCCATAACTGCGGAAAATAAAAATTAAATAATCTCAAAATGAATTTCTCGGGACAAGTGTCCCAAAGTATTCGTGTTAAGCTTATTCCTAATGCTATGTCCCAAAAGTTATTTTTAGACTACTTGTCCCAAAATCTATCAAAAAATTAGATAGCCTCAAAATTAACTTCCTGGGACAAGTGTCCCAAAGT
Organism: Alloplasta piceator; assembly: GCA_946863875.1. Taxonomy (NCBI): domain Eukaryota; kingdom Metazoa; phylum Arthropoda; class Insecta; order Hymenoptera; family Ichneumonidae; genus Alloplasta; species Alloplasta piceator. The sequence goes on along the minus strand of OX333078.1, from coordinate 34,289,739 downwards.
ATTCGTGTTAAGCGTTATTCCTGATGCTGTGTCCCAAAAGTTATTTTTAGCGTACTTGTCCCAAAATCTATAAAAAAAATAGATAGCCTCAAAATTAACTTCCTGGGACGAGTGTCCCAAAGTATTTGTGTTAAGCGTTATTCCTGATGCCATGTCCCAAAAGTTATTTTTAGGCTACTCGTCCCAAAATCCATAAAAAAAATTAAATAGTCTCAGAAGTAATTTCTTGTGACAAGTGTCCCAAAGTATTCGTGTTAAGCATTATTCCTGATGCTATGTCCCAAAAGTTAATTTTAGACTACTTGTCCTAAAAACTATCGAAAATTAAAGAGCCCCAAAAGTAATTTCTTGGGACAAGTGCCTCAAAGTATTCGTGTTTGATGAGGGTTATTCCTGATACCAGGTCACAAAAGTTATTTTTAGACTACTTGTCCAAAAATCTGTCGAAAATTAAATAGCCCCAAAAGTAATTTCGTGTCCTAGATTATTCGTGTTTCATAAGTGTTATTGATCCTGATGCCATGTCCCAAAAGATATTTTTAGACCACTTGTCCCAAAATCTATCGAAAATTGAATAGCCTCAAAAGTAATTTCTTGGGGGGAGTGTCCCAAAATATTCGTGTTTGATAAGCGTTATTCCTGATGCCACGTCAGAAAAGTTATTTTTAGACTACTTGCCCAAAAATCTTTTAAAAATTACATAGTCAAAAGTAATTTCTTATGACAAGTATCGCAAAGTATTCCTGTTTTATAAGCGTTATTTCTGATGCCATGTCCCAAAAATTATTTTTAGGCGACTTGTCCCAAGATCTATCAAAAGCATTTTTGGAAATTGTCCCACATAAATAATCAGTACACTTGTCCTGACTTTAGCGTAACTAATGTGTGTTCTCTTGACATCTGTGTCGAATGTGTCCCGAAGTTACTTTGGGACGTTTGTTTTAAAGATGTCCCAAAAATTTATTTTGTTATACTCGTACGAAAAAGTCAAAATTTGTGCCAAGTTTTGGGACACTTCCCTTATAACATTAAAGTTTTCTTAAAACTTAGCATTGATTGCCCCAACAGTTAGATTGAAACAAGTGTCCCAAAGTATTTTTTATTCTTATTATTCATAAGGGTTATTCCTGATGCTATGTCCCAAAGGTTATTTTTACACTGATTGTCCCAAAGTACTTTCAGAACACTTGTCCCGAAGGTTGTTTTAAAATGCTTGTCCAAATAACGAGCTCAAGGTTTTATCGGGACACTTGTCCTGAAGTTGTCACGAAAATTATGATTTGGGACACTTTTCCAATAATATCTAAGAAGTTTTCTTGAAACTTGTCCCAAAGTATTCGTCTTCCATAACTGTTATATTTGAAGTGATTGTCCCAGAATGTTTCAAAAGTAATTTCAGAGCAGCGGTTCCAGAACCAACGATTGGGACACTTGTCCCGGGTTGAACCCAAATGTTTCTTCGACATAATTCCCGAATATGGAAGATGTCCCAAGAGTAGTTTTGGGACACTCGTACAATAAATGTGTTTGGGACACTTGTCCCGAAAGTTGCTTTGAAATACTATTGGCCGAAAAACGAGTTCAAGGTTTAATTGGGACACTCGCTCAAAAGATGTCGCAAAAATTACGATTTGGGACACTTGTCCCAAAAATGTCCCAAAAATTATGATTTGGGACACTTGTCCCAAAATGTATTCCAAACTCAAATGGAGGAAATTTATAACTAAAATACCGACCTGCTTGAAACAATGTGTCATTGTGTCGATGGAATCGCATCCGCGCGATTATGAAAATTATATCTGCAACTGATTTTGTTATTTCTTTTTTAATTCTTTGTAACTTCTTCACAAGACAATCGCGCGCGCTTTTTCAAGACGATGATTCGAGACGAGCAAAGATATAGTTTCACGACTTTCGTGCGACTTTCCTCACGAACAATGAACTCAATGCGACGTTTATCCACGACTTTATAAAGTCGAAAAGTTGTCCCCGCCCGGACGCTTGTTTGCACGCTACATCGGTCACAACCGATGTCCTCATCGACTTTTTACGGATTTTTCTCCTTTTTCTCCGCGCTCCCGTTTTTTTTCCGTCTCTCATTATTCACTCTCTTCTGGTTTGCCGCAGCGATTCGATCGAGTTGGGAAAATTTTTCGTCGTAATAGAAACTCTCTCCTGCATGAAACAAGTGTTTTTTTTCTTCTTCTTGTACGAGTTGCGTCCTTTCGCGCTATAAAGCCCAAACTTTGCCTGTACAGTCCCAGCCAAAAGTTTTATCCGATTGAAATTTCCTTACTTCGCGATGCAATAAAAATCCGAAAAAATTCAGCAACATTTGGCACGTCATAAACAACAATTATCAATAATAATGTTGCCCAAAAGTTATGAAAAAATTGTTTAAACAAAGAATTATTTAACATTTTTTCGGCAAGATCTTTTTTCTCTTAAACAAATCGAATCCGTTAATTTTTCTAAACGCACATGAATTTTTTCAGAATTTTCTCTCTATTTTGAAATATTATAAAAAACGTTCTGAAATGCAAACAAAAAAACTGCCAATTTTGGATATGTTTCAAAGACACTGGGCCAAAAAATATATAAATACATTATAAAAATTTCAAAAAATAATAATGATAAACAGGAAATTCTGAAAAAAATGCTTATGCGTTCAGAAAAATTAGCGCAGTCGATTTGTTTGAGAAAAAAAGAACTTATGGAAAAATTTCTGAATAATTATTTATTTAAACAATTTATTCATAACTTTTGGGCAATATTATTATTGATAATTGTTGTTTGTGGCGTGCCAAATGTTGCTGCATTTTTTCAGATTTTTAGTGTATCACGAAGTACGGAAATTTCAATCAGACACAATTTTTGGCTGGGACTGTAAAAAGCCATTTTTCAAGAATTTTTTTCCGGAAAGACATTTTAATTTGCGATCAACGTAAAAATTTATATACATATTTTTGAAACTTTTGACTCAATTTTGAAATTTTTCTTTCAAAAAAATAATGATTCTCGAAACTTTAGATGTTCTCTAAAAAAAGGCGTCTTGCGGTGACCACGATATCTCTGGATTGGATAATCCAAAATAAAAAAAATAAAAAAGGTTTCGTCAATACAAGGTATAATCTAGTATCTGATCGAAGGAATAAGCAAAATATAAATTTTTAACAAAATGGCGGCTTCTTTAAGAAAAATTTGAATTTTTTATAAACAATTTTGGCCTCAAATTGTTTATAGAATAGGAAAAAAAAATCATTTTTTTTCTAATATCCCAAAATATTTAGAAAAATAATCCACGCTGGATTTTAAAAAATTTGCAATCCCACAATTTCTCAAATTCTCAATAACAAACGATAGGAGATGCGGATCCTCGCAGTCAGAGCGGAAGCTGCGCGCTCTATCGCGCGGATCGATATCGCCGGTACGTGCGTTTCTCCGGTTAACGATGATCCTCTCTTCGCTCGATACGGGAAAAAAAAAATCGCACACGCACCACCGCAACGAGACTTTCGATCCCTGCCCATTTCCGTGCGACAATCGACACCATCACCATAACGACGATAAAATCATCGACAATTATGCTGGTATCGATGATACGCGCGATATAATAGTCGGAATGGCCATTACGGCACTCCAGCATAAAACAATATGCAAAAGTAGCAAAAGTGAAAGTTTGCCTCGTTGTTTTGCATTTGGCCTGTTTTATTGGCATCAATTTATCGCACGAGATCAATGGCCCACCGATTGCAATTCACTAGCACTGAAAAGGTGCAATAATAATAATAATAACAATAATAATAATAATAATAATAATAATAATAATAATAATAATGACCATAATGGCCATAATGACAATGACAATGACAGTGATAGTGATAGTGATAATGATAATGATAATGATAATGATAATGATAATGATAATGATAATGATAATGATAATGATAATGATAATGATAATGATAATGATAATGATAATGATAACGATAATGATAACGATAATGATAACGATAATGATAACGATAACGATAACGATAACGATAATGATAATGATAATGATAATGATAATGATAATGATAATGATAATGATAATGATAATGATAATGATAATGATAATGATAATGATAATGATAATGATAATGATAATGATAATGATAATGATAATGATAATGATAATGATAATGATAATGATAATGATAATGATAATGATAATGATAATGATAATGATAATGATAATGATACTGATAATGATAATGATAATGATAATGATAATGATAATGGTAATGGTAATGATAATGATAATGATAATGATAATGACAATGACAATGATAATGATAGTGATAGTGATAGTGATAGTGATAATGATAATGATAATAGAGCTTTGTAATTGAGATCAAAAAAATCTTTCAAACAAGCAGATTAAATTTGAACTCTGCAGAATTTGTTTTCATTACAAAAAGGTTAACAGATGTTGTACACAAAGGCATTCAAGCGTGCCAAAAATTTCATCAATTAAAAAAAGACCAATTTTAGAAAAATTCTGGTTAAAAATAATTTTTACAAGTTTCAACATTGGGTCACAAATTTTGAAACAATGCATCTAAGGTCATTGAATAAGGGTCAACGAATGCAGTCCACAAAGGTCATTCAAGTGAACCAAAAATGGTATCGATTGAAAAAGGTCAATTTTAGAAGAATTTTGGTTCAAAATAATTTTTACAAATTTTAAATTGGACAACAAATTTTTAAATTATGCATTTAAGGTCATTGCAAAAGGGTCAATAAATGCTGTCCACAAAGGTCATTCAAGTGAACCAAAAATGGTATCGATTAAAAAAGGTTAATTTTAGAAGAATTCTAGTTCAAAATAATTTTTACAAATTTAAAATTGGAGAACAAATTTTTGAATTATGCATTTAAGGTCATTACAAAAGGGTCAACAAATGCTGTCCACAAAGGTCATTCAAGGGAATCAAAAATCGAATCGATTAAAAAAGGTCAACTTTAGAAGAATTCTAGTTCAAAATAATTTTTACATATTTTTACTTCGGACAACAAATTTTGAAATTATGCATTTAAGGTAATTGAATAAGGGTCAACAAATGCTGTCCACAAAGGTCATTTGACCGAATCAAAATTTGTATCAATTCTGAAAAGTCAATTCTAGATCACAAATATTATACACCAAAGTAATTATTACAAATTTTACATTGGACAACAAATTTTGAAATTATGTATTTTTAAGGTCATTAAATAAGGGTCAACAAATGCTGTACACAAAGGTCATTTGAGCATGTATAAAAATTTGGAAAATAATTAAAATGAACATGATTAACATTAATTTTAGAGTTAATTAAGGGAGGGATGCAGTTTTAACTAAAAGGGAAGAATCGAGGGTTTTTTAAAAATTCAACTAAATATTTATTAAAATTACAATAATATTGGAATACCGAACAAAAAATTTAAATAATTATAATAATTAATGTGATTAAAAAAATGAACATAATGACGAAAAACTTCATAGAAATTGCATTGTCAAAATAAAAAAAAAAATCAATATTATTAATAATATTAATAATTTTGAAGGGTATAATGGAAGAATATTTTCAAAAGGGTTAATATCTCCTCGAGAACATTGAACAAACGTTCAAAAATTAAGAAAATAATAATAACAAATTTAACATATACGAATATTGAATATTTTATGGATAAATAAATATTAATTAATATTGATTAATAATTATTAATTTTTTGAAATTTTTGAAAATAATAATAGTATTGATAACATTTTGTGCACCCAATATCGATGGATTATCGATTCTCGAGACAAATGAATTACTTTCGATTTACTTTCTCTGAACAAAGTACATAGACCCCCGCTTGTGTAACTAACCCGTGTAATATAATGTAACTGTAAAATTTACACGTTTTTATAACTTGTTGCTGATAAAAAAAAATACCTCCCCCCCCCCTCTGATTTCTCTCATCTTTGAGCGATGTTGAGATTCGGTGACGCTCTACTTCATCGATTTCACGAGATTTGCCAGAGTCCAAATTGTGGGAAAAAAAACACGTTCTCTCGCGGTTTCAAGCTTGTGCCTTTCGTCGATTATTTCAGTGCAATTATATGCATGACTATGTTTACGTGTGGGTTCTTTTTTTTTTTTTTTTTTTTTTTTTTTTTTTTTTTTTTTTTTTTTTTTTTTTTTTTTTTTTTTTGGGTAAATCATTGGTATATAGATTTGTGTTCAGGGAAAAAATGTACATCGATATAACGTTCGAAAAAAATTAATTGAATGTGTGCTTTTTTTGCATTTTGACCAAAATTGAATTGGTTCACTAAAATGGCTGTAATTTTTTTTCTAGATAGAAATTTGCCTTGGACACGAGCTCATACTCTTCGTAATCGTTCAAGCTTCAAAACCTCGCTTGGTTCATCCGATTCCCATTATTTTTCAATTTTTTGCAGATTTTTAAAGTTCGACCATCGATTTTTCCAAATTTTTCAAGACCCTCCTATTTTTTCCGGCGATTTAAAAAATGCTCTAATTTCTTGAAAATAAATTTTTGAATCGTTCAACTGATAGGAAAGTTTTTTTTTTTTTTTTGAAATTTCGCTATTTTGAGATTTCCGAAAAGTGGCTCAAAAATGAACAATTGAGCAAAAATATCATCGTTTCAATCATCATTATCATGAATTTAAAAAAATTATTACATTGATAAATCATTTCCAAAGTCATCATTCAAATCATTATTCTCAAAATCATAATTCTTTGGATTATGTACCTTCAAAATCATCACGGTTCGAATAATAATCTTGGCAGTCATTATGTTTCAAAAATCTCTATGTTTCAAATGAATATCTCAAAAATCATCATTTTTCAAGTCATTATATGCAAAATCATCAGAGTTTGAACATGATCATCAATCATCATCATCTTTCAAAAATCATTATGTTTGTAAATGAAAATCTTAAAAATCATCATCTTGGAAATGATCATTTTATGAATCATTGTCATCATGTTTCAAAAATCTCTATGTTTCAAATGAACATATCAAAAATCATCATTTTTCAAGTCATCATATGCAAAAACATCAGAATTTGAACATGATCATTAACCATAATCTTCTTTAAAAAATCATTATCTTTGTAAATGAAAATCTTAAAAATCATCATCTTGGAAATGATCATTTTGTGAATCATTGTCATCATGTTTCAAAAATCTGTATGTTTCAAATGAATATCTCAAAAATCATCATTTTTCAAGTCATCATATGCAAAAACATCAGAATTTGAACATGATCATTAACCATAATCTTCTTTAAAAAATTATTATCTTTGTAAATGAACATCTTAAAAATCATCATCTTGGAAGTGATCATTTTGTGAATCATTGTCATCATGTTTCAAAAATCTTTGTTTCAAATGAACTTCTCAAAAATCATCATTTTTCAAGTAATTATATGCAAAATCATCAGAGTTTGAACATGATCATCACTCATCATCATCTTTCAAAAATCATTATCTTTGTAAATGAAAATCTTAAAAATCATCATCTTGGAAATGATCATTTTGTGAATCATTATCATCATGGTTCAAAAATCTGTATGTTTCAAATGAACCTCTCAAAAATCATCGTTTTTCAAGTAATTATATGCAAAATCATCAGAGTTTGAACATAATTATTAAACATCATCATCTTTCGAAAATCATTATCTTTGCAAATGAAAATCTTAGAAATCATCATCTTGGGAATAATCATTTTGTGAATCATCATCATCATGTTTCAAAAATCTCTATGTTTCAAATGAATATATCAAAAATCATCATTTTTAAAGTCATCATATGCAAAATCATCAGAGTTTGTACATAATTATTAAACATCATCATCTTTCAAAAATCATTATCTTTGTAAATGCAAATCTTAAAAATCATCATCTTGGAAATGATCATTTTGTGAATCATTATCATCATGTTTCAAAAATCTCTATGTTTCAAATGAACCTCTCAAAAATCATCATTTTTCAAGTCATTATATGCAAAATCATCAGAGTTTAAACATGATCATTAATCATCATCTTTCAAAAATCATTATCTTTGTAAATGAAAATCTTAAAAATCATAATCTTGGAAATGATCATTTTGTGAATCATCATCATCATGTTTCAAAAATCTCTATGTTTCAAATGAATATATCAAAAATCATCATTTTTAAAGTCATCATATGCAAAATCATCAGAGTTTGTACATAATTATTAAACATCATCATCTTTCGAAAATCATTATCTTTGTAAATGAAAATCTTAGAAATCATCATCTTGGAAATGATCATTTTGTGAATCATCATCATCATGTTTCAAAAATCTCTATGTTTCAAATGAATATATCAAAAATCATCATTTTTAAAGTCATCATATGCAAAATCATCAGAGTTTGTACATAATTATTAAACATCATCATCTTTCGAACATCATTATCTTTGTAAATGAAAATCTTAGAAATCATCATCTTGGGAATAATCATTTTGTGAATCATTATCATCATGTTTCAAAAATCTCTGTTTCAAATGAATATCTCAAAAATCATCATTTTTCAAGTCATTGTATGCAAAATCATCAGAGTTTGAACATAATTATTAAACATCATCATCTTTCGAAAATCATTATCTTTGTAAATGAAAATCTTAGAAATCATCATCTTGGGAATAATCATTTTGTGAATCATCATCATCATGTTTCAAAAATCTCTATGTTTCAAATGAATATATCAAAAATCATCATTTTTAAAGTCATCATATGCAAAATCATCAGAGTTTGTACATAATTATTAAACATCATCATCTTTCGAAAATCATTATCTTTGTAAATGAAAATCTTAAAAATCATCATCTTGGAAATGATCATTTTGTAAATCATCATTATGTTTCATAAATCTCTATCTTTTAAATGAATATCTCAAAAATCATCATCTTGGAAATGATCATTTTGTGAATCATTATCATCATGTTTCAAAAATCTCTATGTTTCAAACGAACGTCTCAAAAATCAATCATTTTTCAAGTCATCATATGCAAAATCATCAGAGTTTGAACATGATCATTAACCATCATCATCTTTAAAAAATTATTATCTTGTAACTGAAAATGTTAAAAAACATCATCTTGGAAATAATGATTTTGTAAATGATTATTTTTTAAATCATCAGATCCAAAAATCATCATCCTTCAAAAATCATTATCTTGCAAACGAAAATCTTAAAAATCATCATTTTTGAATCACTATGTTTGAAATCGTCAGATCCAAAAATAATGAATCATCACCTATTGATCTAAAAAAAAAAAAATCTGACAACTTGCAAGAATATTTTATTTTGTTCCAATGTTTTTTTTTGTTTATTTACACGGCCACATATGCCATGGTCTATGTAACAATAGTTAAATTTTTCATCATAGGTATAATTTAATGAAGCGAGTGCCCACGAAGCGACGACAATTGTGTGTGTTTGCGTTTTTTTTTTTTCATTCCTTGAACGGAAAGTGTCGCGGATAAACGGATATGTGGGATACACGGGGCCTTGGTCCCAGGGGCCTGTCGACGAATCCCACAGCTAACGTAGGCGCCGGTTTCATCATCATCAAATTCGACGTTATCTTCTCCATCATCGATTTTTCATTTCTCTCTCGTTCTCGAGTCGTCACTCTCTCGGCCTTTCTCTCCTTGTCACCGTCCTCAAGGGCGTTTCTACGTCGATAATAAATCACCTCACCAGCAAGCGTTATCATCGCGAGTGCCAGACCAAAGAGAGTCGCGATAAATACACCACCTTAAAAAAAATGGAAAGCCCCATTAAAAAAGAAATAAATACAATATACTACACCCAAAAAAAAGATCTAGTACATTTAACTAAATCCCAGTCAAGCCAAATAAATTTTTTTAGTTGTAGGCTGGCCTAATACATCTCTGTTCGTGTCAACGAATTTTTTTTTTTTGAATGACCTAGGAAAATATATTGCGATTTAATAAATTTTTATTTAATATTAATAAATATTATTTCAAACTGAACAAATATGCATTTAAATGAAATAATTTTTTTTTTTAATATTTACACAATATATATTTTTAAACATTTCAATCCTTGAATGTATAGCTACACATGTGAAGTCTACAATTTCGTTGACCTTCGTCCTTTCTTTAACAGAAGGGAAAAGAAAAAAGACCCATTTTTATGGGAATTCTTTTCGGGGATTCGACCATCTTGCGTTTTGCCGCAATGTTCAATGTTTTAGATATCCATACTGAAAAATAAGGATATCAAATCGACGGCAGTATGGAAGAACGTGCTATCTCAAATTGTGCTAGAAGAACGTGCTATCTCAAATTGTGCTAGAAGAACGTGCTGTCTCAAATTGTGCTAGAAAAACGTGCTATCTCAAATTGTGGTAAAAGAACGTGCTATCTCAAATTGTGCTAGAAGAACGTGCTATCTCAAATTGTGCTAGAAAAACGTGCTATCTCAAATTGTGCTAGAAGAACGTGCTATCTCAGATTGTGCTAGAAGAACGTGCTATCTCAAATTGTGGTAAAAGAACGTGCTATCTCAAATTGTGCTAGAAGAACGTGATATCTCAAATGATGAGAGAAGAAGGTGGTATCTCCAATTGATCACAACTGGAGATACCACCTTCTTTTCTCATAATTTGAGATACCACCTTCTTCTCTCATAATTTGAGATAGCACGTTCTTCTAGCACAATTTGAGATAGCACTTTCTTCTAGCACAATTTGAGATAGCACGTTTTTCTAGCACAATTTGAGATAGCACGTTCTTCTAGCACAATTTGAGATAGCACGTTCTTCTAGCACAATTTGAGATAGCACGTTCTTCTAGCACAATTTGAGATAGCACGTTTTTCTAGCACAATTTGAGATAGCACGTTTTTCTAGCACAAATTTGAGATAGCACGTTCTTCTAGCACAATTTGAGATAGCACGTTCTTCCATACTGCCGTCGAAATATAGACGAGCTTGGAGAGGATATAGGCGTCGAGAGGCAGGTTCGCTTGTGCGAGAGGTAGCCACCTGGCGGATTTTTGGGGTACTGACGAATCTGCAGATATGATCGGATGAGATTACGGGTGAATAGGTATTTAGTAACAACGAATAGAATTTTTCTTCAACGCCTGTTTCTCGATGGACAGTGAATTCAAATAAGTAAATATAGTGGAAGTAAATATCGCCGAAAATTGGATGGAAAGAAAATTTTCTTTAAAGTAACTAAAAAATAATCAAATGAACGATTATAGTACCTACGACTAGATCTTTTTTCTGGGTGTAAATACAATATACCAGTGGGTCATTCCATGTAAAATCGACCAAGAGTTGGAATCGACCCCTTTCAATTTCAATGAAATTTGGTCAGATGTTTTCGTTTTCAATAAAACAAAGTTCTACCGAAGGAAAAAAAATTGAAATTTTTTGTTCGAAAGTTATAATGCAAAATTCAAAATTTCACAATTTTTCAAATCTGTCAAGTTTATTTTTTAAATATCTTGAAAACTATTATAGTTATGAAAAATCGTTCTGAATTAGTTTTAAAGAGTATATTTGGGGCTACGAAAAAAAAAATATTCTGAAAAAAAAATTTGAAAAATGATGAATTTTGAGAATTTTGAATGTTCAAAAATCGTAAAAATCAAAGTTCCATATTTTATATTTGGTTTAATTTTTTTAAGTATAATACTTTGTACTGATCTTAAAAGATCCTGAAATTTTCAGGATGGTGAGTCTTTGTTTCAAAAATATAAATTTTTGAATTTTGGTAAAAATTTTTTTTTTTAAATTAATTGTCATTACTTGAAATTTTTGCTAAAAATTACAGAATTACATGATTGCTCAACTTTACTTAATTTAGAGGAAAAACAAAAAAAAAAATTTTCACCAAAATTCAAAAAAATTTATATTTTTGAAACAAAAACACACCATCCTGAAAATTTCGGGATCTTTTAAAATTAGAACAAGGTATTATATTAAAAAAATGTAACCAAAAATTTAATGTTTATCGTGGATTTGCACGATTTTTAAAAATTCAAAAATGAATATTCAAAATTCTCCAAATTCATCATTTTTCAAAATTTTTTTTCAGAATATTTTTTTATTCGTAGTCCCAAGTATACACTTTAAAACTAATTCAGAACGATTTTTCGTAACTATAATAGTTTTCAAGATATTTAAAAAATAAACTGGACAGATTTGAAAAATTGTGAAATTTAGCATAATTTTCGAAAAAAAAAATTCAATTTTTTTTCCTTTGGTAGAACTTCGTTTTATTGAAAACGAAAACTTCTGACGAAATTTTATCGAAATTGAGAGGGGTCGATTCAAACTCTTGGTCGATTTGACATGGAATGACCCTAATGGAAAACAAAACAAAAATGCTGTCCACAGAGGTCATTCGAGTGAAAAAATTTTATCAATTAAAAAAAGTACAGTTTAGAAGAATTCTAGTTCAAAATAATTTTTACAAATTTTACATTGGACAAGAAATTGTTTAATTGTGCATCCAAGGTCATTAGAAAAGGGTCAACAAACGTTATCCATAAAGGTCATTCAAGAGAACAAAATATTCTATCAATTAAAAACGGTCAATTTTAGATCACAAATATTAAAATCCAAAATTATTTTAAAAAATAAATTTTTTCTACCCAGACTCTCGAGGGTTATTCCTTCGTTGTCGTCGGAATTCCAACATTGTCCCTTTAGCGAGCTGTTCCAATATTTAGCCGCCAATCTCTCGAAATATCGATCCTTTTGAAGATCCAATATTCTGCAAAATAAAATAGGTCACAATCGTACCGTGAATCGTAATAATTTATAATCAGACGATTTCATCGACTGCGAATATATGAGGCCTTCTCCGTCTTTTCAGCCCTTATTTGCTCAACCCTTTTAGAAATTTCCAAAACCCCACCGGTTTTCAGTCTTTCTTCATTCTTTCAGATTTTCAGATCTTTAAAAAAATATTATCTGTATTAACACAATATTTTCAGCTTTTATTTGAGCCATTTTTTTCTATTTGACAATTTAATTGAGAAAGTGGAAAAGTCTGAAATAATTCAGCAATAGTCCTTGAAATCAGTACTGAAACTAAGAGAGTTTCAGAAATTTCTGAAAAGAAAACGAAAAAAAAATGTGGCTGGGACACTGGAGAATGCCTCATATAAAGAGTCATTTTTTTAGTCCTTTCTCGCACAAGTTACCGCCTACTTATTTCAGTTTACAGATTTTTTCTTAATTTTTTCAGATTTTAAGATCTTAAAAAAATATCATTTGGAGGAAGAGTTGAATTTTCAAAACGATCATTTCAGTATTTTTTCGAACCATTTTTTTCTGAAGTAATTCAGAAATAGTCCTTGAAAGTAAAGTACTGAAACTAGGAGAGTTTCAGAAATTTCTGAAAAACCACGAAAAAAAAGTGTGAGGAACACTGGAGAATGCCCCATATAAAGAGTTTTTTTTGTCCTTTGTCATGCAAGTTACCTCCTACTTATTTCAGTTTACAAATTTTTTTTTCAGATTTTAAGATCTTAAAAAAAAATCATTTGGATGAAAAGTTAAAATTTTAAAACAATAATTTCGGTATTTTTTCGAACCATTTTTTTCTGAAGTAATTCAGAAATAGTCCTTGAAAGTAGTACTGAATCTAGGAGAGTTTCAAAAATTTCTGAAAAGACCACGAAAAAAAATGTGGCTGAAACACTGGAGAATGCCTCATATAAGGAGTCATTTTTTTAGTCCTTTCTCACACAAGTTACCTCCCACTTATTTCAGTTTATAGATTTTTTTCTTAATTTTTTCAGATTCTCAGATCTCAAAAAAAAATCATTTGAATTAAAAGTTGAATTTTTTAAAACAATATTTTCATTGTTTTTCCGAGCCATTTTTTCTGAAGTAATTTAGAAATAGTCCTTGAAAGTCATACTGAAACTAGGAGAGTTTCAGAAATTTCTGAAAAGACCACAACAAAAATGTGGCTGGAACACTGGAGAATGCGCCATATAAAGAGTTATTTTTTTTGGTCCTTTGTCATGCAAGTTACCTCCTACTTATTTCAGTTTACAATTTTTTTCTTCAATTTTTTCAGATTCTCAGATCTTAGAAAAATATCATTTGGATTAAAAGTTAAATTTTTAAAACAATATTTTCGGTATTTTTTCGAACCATTTTTTTAAAGTAATTCAGAAATAGTCCTTGAATACAGAATAGTCCTTAAAAGTATTACTGAAACTAGGAAAGTTTCTGAAATTTCTGAAAAGACCACCAAAAAAATGTGGCTGGAACACTGGAGAATGCCCCATATAAAGTGTTATTTTTGTTGTCCTTTGTCACACAAGTTACCTCCTACTTATTTCCTCCTGAAGATGGCTGCCCTGTTGAACCGCGATTGCGTAAGGTTGCTCAGCAAAGACCTCACCGACCTCGGTGAAGTTGCAATTTCTCGTAACTTGATATTTAATCTCGGCCGAATCATGAATGAATGCAAATTCCGCCTTTTCACTGTCCTCGACCTACCCAAATGTAAAGATTGGTTAACCATTTATTTTGCTTATACTTTGATTTTAATTAGTTACACTTTTATTTCAAATTAAATCGTATAGGACAACAAAACCTTCTGAAAACCTTCGCGCGCCGTTTTCACCGGTCCAACTTGAGTTATGGCTTGTAGTATGTGACCATATTGCTCCTTTATCGGATAATCCCAAACTCGGTATTCAATCTGATCGCTCGTGCTGTTCAGAGTTATTTCCTTCCAGACACTGTAATTTTTTTTTAAGGTTATCAAGATTATAATTTTTGTAGATGGGGTCACTATGTTTTTGGTTAGGGTTACTATGAGATGGGTTCTTATAGTAAAACCCCTTCTGAAAATATAGTCACACTAACTATAACAATTATAATGCCAATTAAAAACATAACCGGGAATCACTTTACTAACAAATTTGGGTTATCATCTTTATAGTTGAGGTTATCCTATTTTTGTTGAGGTTACTATAAGATGAAGGGGTTATTTATAGTAACCCCTTGCCAAAATATTCTAACACCGACTAAAAAAATGATAACGTCAACTATACAATTATTTGGTAACCACTTTTATAGTTGTAGTTATAATCTTTTGAATAGTGTTTACCACATTTTTAGATGGAATTACTATAAGGTAGGGTTTCCTTAAACTACTATAATAGGTTTATAGTTGTTTAAGGAACTCCTAGATTTTATAGTAACCCCTTCTAAACTATGGTAACATCGACTATAAAAATTGCTACGCCAACTAAACAATTACCCAGCAGTTACTTCTTCAATGAGACTTTTCATTTTCATAGTTGTGGTTACCCCATTTTTAGTTGGGTTTACTATAAGATATAGGCATTCCTTAAACTACTATAAATATATTATAGTGGTTTAAGAAAACCACGCGTTTTATATTAACCCCTTTTATAGCCGAAATTATAATCTTTCAAATTGTGTTTACCACATTTTTAGATGGGGTTCGTGTAAGGTAGGGTTTCCTTAAACTACTACAATAGGTTTATAGTGGTTCAAGAAACCCCTAGATTTTATAGTAAACGCTACTAAACTATGGTGACATCGACTATAAAAGTTGCAACGCCAACTAAACGATTACCCAGCAATTACTTCTTTAATTAAGCTTTTCATTTTCATAGTTGTGGTTACCCCATTTTTAGCTGGGTTTACTATAAGATATAGGGATACCTTGAACTACTATGAATATAGTGGTTTAAGAAAACCTCACATTTAGTGTTAACCCAAACTAAAGGAACTATTGCTCTTAGTGCGTATGGTCTATTCTATGTAAAGTCGTGGTTGCAGAGTTGGAAGTGTGTTTAGTTATAGTCTGTAGAAAAGGCCTGCAGCCCAATAACATGTTGCTTAACAAAATAATAATTTTATAACTCACTTGTACAGTTTATCCTCGGCATTTTTCATATTTATAAAGTATTGATGAATGCTGGAGTTTTCCAAAACGGTGTAATTTATTCGAGACTGACGAGCCAGTTGCTCCAGCGATTGAACCGGCGACTGAAATAGTCGAGTAAAAGGTAGACATTATTTATCACCTTGTCCCACGGATTTACTATTTTTTCTCAATCATTTTAATTTCACATGGTAACTACACCGAAATAATGACTATGATGACTATTACTATATTTATGGTATTTTAAAAAATCGCTAGATTTTATAATAACCCCAACTAAAGATATGACGATCACAACTATAAAAACCATAACCTTAATTATTTGGTTGTCACTTTTTACTTGTGGTTACCCTATTTTAAAAATCCGGCACACAGGAAATGAGAACGGTTAGAAGGGGCTAACCGTAACTTCTTTCAGTGTAGCCACAATCTTTAATTTTTAATTAGCGTTTGGGTTTAGGTTAGGTTTAATTATCTGGTCATTTCTTTTTACTTGTGATTACTCTATTTTTTAAATCTAGTACACAGGAAATGAGAACGGTTCCGCGGGGTTAACCATAGCTTCTTTCAGTGTAGCCACAATTTTCAATTAGTGTTTGAGTTAAGGTTAGATTTAATTATTTGGTCATTACTTTTTACTTGTGATAACCCTTTTTTTTAAATCTGGTACACAGGAAATAAGAACGGTTTGGCGGGCTTCACCATAACTTCTTTCAGGGTAGCCACAATTTTTAATTAGTGTTTAGGTTTAGGTTAGGTTTAATTATTTAGTCATTACTTTTTACTTGTGATAACCCTTTTTTAAATCTAGTACACAGGAAATGAGAACGGTTTGGTGGGGTTAACCTCAACTTCTTTCAGTGTAGCCACAATTTTTAATTAGTGTTTGGGTTTAGGTTAGGTTTAATTCTTTGGTCATCACTTTTTACTTGTGGTTACTCTATTTTTTAAATCTGGTACACAGGAAATGAGAACGTTTTGGTGGGGTTAACCATAACTTCTTTCAGTGTAGTCAACATTTTCTAGTGTTTGGGTTTAGGTTATGTGGTTAGAATTTTTAATTAATTACCTGCATCCTTTCGACGGTGAGAAAGGCCGCGAGATTAGCGGTAAACGTCGCCAGCATAAGTACGACAAATAGCCAATAAGCTGCCACTAATGTTCGGCTCGACAAAGCTTTTGGTGCTTCACCTCCACCCTGAGGCGTGAAGGACGTGAGGGCGAACCAGAAGCTCTCTTTGAGGGTGAATTCTCTGGAGGGAGAAATTACAAAGGGTTATAAAGTCATCGCAAAATAGACCAACGACAAAAATGGCACTCTTACACTACAACACTTCCACCGAATTCAAATATTCCCGCCAAAAAACTAACCTAACAGTATTGACCTCTACCGGTGAATGATTGTACTAAATCGCCCAATTTCTCTACTGCATAATAGATCTCCAAATTTATAACGCCCCCTCAATTTCGTCAGAAGTTTTCTTTTATCGTAAAACGAAATTGTACCAAAGGAAAAAATTAATTTTTTTTTTCGACAGTTATGCAAAATTCAAAATTTCACCATCAATTTTTCAAGTTTATTTTTGAAATATCTCGAAAACTAATATAGTTACGAAAAAATCGTTCTGGGTTCGTCTAAAAGAGTATATTTGGGGAAAAAAAAAATATTCCGAAATTTTTTTTTGAAAAATGATAAATTTGGAGAATTTTTAATTTGTTTAAATCGTGAAAATCCACGATCAACATTAAATTATTTATTTAATTTTTTTTTTCATATAATACCTTGTACTGATCTTAAAGGATCCTGAAATTTGCAGAATTGCGTTTTTTTTACATATGAATTTTTGAATTTTGGTAAAAAATTTTGTTTTTACCTCTATAAGTTTAATAAAGTTGAGCAATCATGTAATCTTGTAATTTTCATCATGTAATTTTTACAAATTACATGATGAAGGTATAACTTGGATAAAAAAAAAAATTTACCAAAATTCAAAAATCCATATTTTTGAAGAAAAAAACGCAATTCTGAACATTTCAGGATCTTTTAAGATCAGTACAAGGTATTGTATAAAAAAATTCAACCAAAAATTTAATGTTGATCGTGGATTTTCACGATTTTTAAAAGTTCAAAATTCTCAAAATTCATCATTTTTCAAGTTTTTTCGGAATATTTTTTTGTTCGTCGCCCCTTTAAGACAAACTCAGAACGATTTTTTCACAACTATATATATAATCGTTTTCGAGATATTTAAAAAATACACTTGAAAAATTGAAAAAATGGTGAAATTTTGAGTTTTGCATAATTTTCGAAAAAAAAAAAAAATTTCCTTTAGTAGAACTTTGTTTTATTATAAAAGAAAACTTCTGACGAAATTTCATCGAAATCGAAAGGAGTCGATTCCAACTATTGGTCGATTTGACATGGAATGACCCATGTACAAAAATTATGAATCTAAATTATTGTTGGGTCGTTACATTTTTATTTGTGATAACCTTGTTTCTAGTCAGAAATAATCGGTCGAGCTGTAAACGTGCCTAGTCCAGTCGGGTTGTCATTTGACCTTGCAAAAATCCGGGACCTCAATTTTATTGTTCTAACCTCTAGAGGGGCTCAATGGTAGTGTAAATTCGAAACCACGACTGAATTCCCCTCCTGCATCAGCCGCCATCTTGAATTTAAGGGAGAACCGTTTTTGCTGAATATCTCGGCCATTTTCAACTTTTCAACAAAAATTGTAAGGGCTTAAGTTATTGAAAATGCGATGTCCTACAACTTCTTCCTTACAAATTTTATCGTGCGATCGATATTTTCTGAGTTAAGGGAAAAAATAGTGACAAAGTATAATTATTAAATTATCTCGTTTGTTATTAACTTTACGACATAAATGTGCATGAACAAAGTTGGAAAGAATTATATTTTCTACCATTTTGATTTCTTTGATTTTTTCGCTATAACCAACATTTAAGTCGTAAAGTTAATAACAAACGAGATAATTCAATAATTATACTTTGTCAATATTTTCCCCCTTAACTCGGAAAATATCGATTGCACGATAAAATTTGTAAAGAAGAAGTTGTAGGAAATCGTGTTTGCAGTACTTTCAGATCTGACCATTTTTGTTGAAAAGTTGAAAATTGCCGAGATATTGAGCAAAAACAATTCCTCTAAAACCAATTCCCGCAAGGTCCTACGCTCGCGTCTTTACCGCAAGCGTACGACCTTAAATATTGGTGGTAGCGAATAAATCAAAGAAATCAAAATTGTAGAAAATATAATTCTTTCCAACTTTGTTCACGTACATTTATGTTGTAAAGTTAATAACAAACAAGATAATTCAATAATTATACTTTGTCAATATTATCCCCCTTAACTCGGAAAATATCGATCGCATGATAAAATTTGCAAGGCAGAAGTTGTAGGAAATCGCATTTGCAATAACTTAAGTCCTTACCATTTTTGTTGAAAAGTTGAAAATGGCCGAGATATGGAGCAAAAACGGTTCTCTCTTAAATTCAAGATGGCCGCTGACGCAGGAGCGGAATTCAGTCGCGGTTTAGAATTTACACTACTATTGACCACCCCTAAAGGTTAGCACAATAAAATTGAGGTCCCGGATTTTTGCAAGGTAAAGCACTTTTATATCACTCAGTACAATAATGGACGCTTTTACGTCCGCAAGCGCACGTGAAAACGTCCATATTGCACCTCGTGATATAAAATATCGTACATCACTCGGCGTAAAAACATTTTTTTACGTCCTCGTGATGTAATGTACTATTTTTTGTCTAACTCGACTGGACTAGCCGTAAAATCAAGGATTCTCACCTGCAGGGATAGGGATAAATTTTTTTGTTGTTCCGAGCGCTGTAGGGCGAATATTTGTCCAAAATCCATATCATTATGCCGGTTAGGGTGAGAGCACCGACGATGCTGAGCCACACCTCAAGCCTCAAAACGGTCATGAATTTGAAGAGTGACGTTGCCCTTAAGGGTTTTCTCATCACTTTTGGTGGCCAATCGACAATTTCCAAATAATTGAAGGAAAATATTAGCTCACATTTTTAAATTAATTAACGCAACCTTTTTTTACACCAACAATTCACACAGCAACAATAAACAATTCAAGTGCTGAAAAACAAATTCCCAATGGAACACACAAAAGTCATCGAGAAAAAAAAAATTTTTTGCTGAAAAAATTTATGCAATATTTTCTTATACAAATACAAAATTTGCATTTGTTGTATTTACAATTATATACATATTTGGATTTGGCAGGATCAAGGGGCGTGCATAAGTCAGGTCAGGTTTGTTGTGGAGGGAAAAGTTGGGAAAAAACACACGTGGGGATTTTTTTTTTTTTGGGGTTTTTTCAAATTTTTAGCCAGACTTTAATACCGATAAGTAGGCCCGCTTGTTCGAAATACGGGGCAACGAAGTCTACGGCATCTTTTCGTTCGGATGTCATCGTCATTCCGGCGACTGCGATGTCAATTTTCTGCGTAAACAGACATCCACCCTCAATATATGAAAATTAAATTAATTTTAGAATTGAAAAATTGACTTTTTTTCTGCGTTGCAGTCTTTTCGCCATTTCTCTTGGATTCCAAATTCGAATTTTTAAAATTATCAATTTTTTATGGAAACAGAAATCCACCCTCAATTTATGAACATTGGATTATTTTAGAATTGAAAAATTGACTTTTTTCTGCGTTGCAGGTTTTTTGCCATTTCTCTTGGATTCCAAATGCGAATTTTTTACAATTTTCAATTTTCTACGGTTTCAGACATCCACCCTCAATTCACGAAGATTGAATCATTTTAGAATTGAAAAATTGACTTTTTTCTGCGTTGCAGGTTTTTCCACATTTTTCTTGGATTCCAAATACGGATTTTTACAATTGTCAATTTTTTATGGAAACTTACATTCTCCCTTAATTTATGAACATTAGATCATTTTAGAATTGAAAAATTGACTCCTTTGGAAAAAAAATTTTAGAATTGAAAAAATCACTCTTTTTCTTACAATTGTCAATTTTCTAAGGAAACAGACATCCACCCTCAATTTATGAACATTACATTATTTAAGAATTGAAAAATTGACTATTTTTTCCGCATTACAGTTTTTTCATTTCTCTTGGATTCCAAATGCGAATTTTTTACAATTTTCAATTTTCTACGGTTTCAGACATCCACCCTTAATTCATGAAGATTGAATCATTTTAGAATTGAAAAATTGACTTTTTTTCTGCGTTGCAGGTTTTTCGCCATATTTCTTGGATTCCAAATACGAATTTTTACAATTGTCAATTTGTTTTGGAAACATACATTCACCCTTAATTTGTGAACATTAGATTATTTTAGAATTGAAAAATTGACTCTTTTTGAAAAATGACTCTTTATGAAAAAAAATTTTAGAATTGAAAAAATGACTCTTTTTCTTACAATTTTCAATTTTCAAAGGAAATAAACATCCGCTCTCAATTTGTGAACATTACATCATTTTAGAATTGAAAAATTGACTATTTTTTCCGCACTGCAGTTTTTTCGTCATTTCTCTTAGATTTTGAATGTAAATCTTTGCAATTGCCTATTTTCTACAAAAACAAACATCCACTCTCAATTTATGAAAATTAAATTCGTTTATAATCGAAAAATTGACTTTTTTTCTGCGTTACATGTTTTTCGTCATTTCGCTTGGATTCCAAACGCGAATTTTTACAATTGTCAATTTTCTAAGGAAACAGGCAACCACCCTCAATTTATGAACATTTAATCATTTCTGAATTGAAAAATTGCCTTTTTTCTGCGTTGGAGGTTTTTCGTCTTTTTTTCTTTTGTGTAAGTGCAAATGAAAATAAGTTTTTTTTTGCGGTACAATTTTAGCGAGGACCATTTAAAATGAACACTAGAAAATAAAATGGCTGCAGAATATTTACAATTTTCTACAAAAACAAACCTCTACCCTCAATTTATGAACATTCAATAATTTCAATTTCGAAAAATTGACTATTTTTGCATTGGGGGTTTTTCTTTGTTTCTCTTGGAATCTAAATATAAAAGAAAATACAGTTATTTGTGCGTTATTAGCGGTGTAATTTTAGCGAGAAACATTTTTAATGAACAAGAGAAAAAAAATGGCTTATGAATATTTAAAATTGTTTTAATCGTCGATTTTCTGTGTTAATAAACATCCTCAATTTATGAAAATTAAATAATTTTAATTTTCATAAATTTACTTTTTTGTGTTGGGAGTGAATATTTAAAACGAACACAAGAAAAAATGGCTGCTGAAGAATATTTACAGTTTGATACATTTTTTGTTTTTTACCGAAAAATATTTGAATCTTCACACCTCAACATATTCGTGAAGTTAAAAATTTTCAAAATTTATTTTTAAGAACAGAATTTTTTTTAAATCTCAATAAAAACGATTCAATTTTTTCGATTTTTTTTTTTGGGAAAATTGATGTTTCGATGCAACAATGATCTATGGTGATCTATGGTGATCTATGATGATCTATGTGTGTGTAAAAAGATCGAAATATAATGTCACGAAGATTTTCATTGCAATCGGACGAGACGATACTAATAGTGTGAATATATACAAATATATGTGAAATTAATTATATCAAAAAATTGTTTAAACAAAAATTATAAAATTATAAATTATACTAAAAATAGTACATTATGATACGAGTACGATAAAACTTAAAGTGAGTTTGCAGGATGAGCCGAAGGCGAATGATGCAATCACACGAGTCAGAAAAAGTTTTTTGTACGAGTGTCATACAAAATTTTATTGCACCAGGGCGTAAAATGGGCTTTTTACGTACGGAGTGCAATAATAGTACATTATGACTGCAGCATTCGCCTTCGGCTCATGCTGCAATCACACTCGTCAGAAAAAGTTTTTTTGTCCTCGGGTCATACAATATTTTATCGCCCGACGGCGTAAAGTGCCTTTTAAGCCCACGAAGTGGGCGTAAAAAGGCACTTTTACGTCCGGAGTGCAATAAAGTATATTTTTTGCCATTTTCTATCGCCACTCCAATAAAACTATCTTTTCGTTTGTGTGAAGAAAGAGAAGGCTCCTATAATATTTCATCATTATATACAAAAACATACTATAAACATATATTATATATTAATATATTGCTCGTATGTACATGAAGTATGGTTCATTTTTTCACCATCCCTCGTGTTATTATTTCTTTCTAATATAATGAAATTACATAGTACCAATTAGTATGCCGGATTGTGCGAAATATGGAGCAACAAAGTCTATGACTTCCTCGCGTTCTGAGGTCATTGTCAATGCCGCGAGCACGATGTCAGTTTCCTGTATATTAAACGCCCCGACACATTACATATATTATATATCAATATATCGTTATATCGTATATCGATATATGATATATTGAACAAGTTATATCAGTCCATTTATATTGTCTCGCCATATTGATATAATATGCTGATATATCAATATATATAATTCATTGATATATCAGTATGTGATATATTGATATTTATCTACCCTACCTTGGTCTAAATGACTTATATTATTATACATTTATATTGTGTCTGTATATAATTATTAATTAAATATATCGCAGGTATGAAAAATACACACATATATAAAACGCCCCGACACGTTATAGTAATATATCATTATATCGTATACCGATGTATGATATATCGACCAACTCGTATCACCTTTTGATATATATTTATATGATATATCAGTCTATCTATATTCGTATATCGTCATATTGATATAATATTCTGATATATCAACTACTGTATACCATTCATTAATATATCAGTATGTGATATATTGATTTTTATTTATCCTACCTTGGTCTACATATATAATTATTAATTAAACATATCATTGGTATGAAAAATATATACACATATATCAAACGCCCTGACGCGTTATATATTACTATATCATTTACTAATATGTGATATATCGACCTACTTATTTCATCTGTTGATATATCGTTATCTAATATATTGCCGCAGCTACATGTCAGTATATCATATATCGATGTATTAATATATCAGTATGTGATATATTGATATTTATCTATTCTCCCTTAGTCTAAAATATACCTACATATTGTGGCCGTATATAACTAATGATGAAATATATCATAAATATATCCTATTTTCTACAAGCCCTTTTAAGAAAAAAAAAAAGTTCGAACAAAAAATTTATTTTGAGTAATTAGCAGATTGTGGAAAATTGCAAAATTCGTTAAGAATTATCGACAATTTTTCTCGATGATAATAAATTATTGAAAAAAAAAATTTTTTTTATTGGAACAACGGAAAGCGCAGTAAAACATTTTTTTAAAACTTTTTCAAGATTCCACTGTGACTACCGAAATATATTAGCATCTGTTAGCGATATACCCAGATTATTGCAATAATAATAATCTAATTTTCTAATAATTGTAATTTTTGATAATTCTTATTTTTTGTTTATCGTGTTCAGAGAACGTCTGAAATATAGGGAAAGGAAAATTTCATCAGTTTGGGTCTTAGTTTAGAAATTTTCGCACGAAATTGTGGATTTTTGAAAATTTTGTCTAATTTTCGGACTTTGCTTTATTTTTTTTTATTAAAAAATTATTATTCAAGAAACGGTGGAATAAAACTTGAAAAAATTCAGATTAGATACAAATTAATTTGACGTGGAACGATTTCCATAAATATTCATTTGGTTAACAGCCAAGGAAAATATTTAATCCCAAGCTTTCGAGAATTTGTTGAATATTGGAATTTTTATTGGAGTTACATTGATAATTGTCTTTTGATATTACATCGCGAGCTTAACGCCAATGATTTATATTGTTTATGTAAATAACATAAATAAAAAATCAACACTCACCCCTCTGGCGAGGTCACCAACGAGACCGGACCATTGACCATTCGGCAATTTATTGCCAAACGTCGAGTCCTTTGGAATCACGAGATCGTAATCGAAGTCCATTGTCTCGGCAAGTTGAGAGATAAAATCGATGCAATAGCCCTCCCAAATGTCCTGGCCCTGTTCGTCCTTTATCGGCTCGTGGGTTCGAGGATCTCTCTTAATCGAGGACCACGGTATCGCCTTAAAGCCCAAATATATATTTTTATTCTTTAACCCGCCCAAAAAAACCAAACAATGAAATATTTTATCATTAACTTTGTTAAAAAACATTTGCCAAAGTTTTCTTCCCTTTTTATCAAATTTAGAGCATCCGTTTAGAATTTTTTAAAATTGTGGAATTTTTGAAATGATTGGGTAGATTCCCGACGTATTATCGAGTCGAAAAGTCCTTTGCCATTTTTTTGTATTTTGAAGCCCTGAATTGTTATTAATTTTTTCATTCAGCCAATGAGATGCGCCCGGCTCACAGCTGATCTCAATGGACACATCTCATTGGCTGATTAAAAAACTCAATAACAATTCAGGGTTTCAAAATACGAAAAAATGGCAAAGAACTTTTCTACTCGATATTACGTCACGAATCTACCCTCACGATATTGACCTTCACCCCTGGGACCTTCACCCTGTATAATTATAACAAAATTAATTGTATCTTTTTTCAAATTATGAATAATCAAGGGCGAATTTATTTTTTACCTCCGCAGTCCCAATTCGGAAGTATCTTCTTGCCGATAGTATTTGTTTACCCGGCGCCACCGTCATTTTATCCTTTTTTGTCCAATTTCCAAGTTTCTCCAAAGTGCCATTCCTTAAGGTTTCAAGCTCGATCTCGGCGTTATAAGTTATCAGTAATTTTGCCGGATTATAGACCAGCACGTCACTTTGAGCATTTATTATCTATAACGACGAAAAAATTCAATTATTTATCGAAAAGGATTCCCTCAGTAATCCTTTATTTTATTATGTTGAAGTCTGCGTCGTTGTAATGGAACGAAATTTTTTTTCAAAATTCATTTTTAGTGATATCGACGTTTTGCTCCGCCATATAGCATCCAAAATCCTTAATTGAGACCCCAAAATGTATTTCAAAAACTTTTCAATTTAAAAACTTCTTACAAAAAATGATTTTTCCTGACAAATAAATTATTTCCATTTAAAACGATGCAAACTTCAACGTCGTCATTTTTCCTGAGACTTTTAGGAAATTGTTGAGGAATTCTTCAATTCATGAACTTTAGAAATTTGCCACCAATTTCAAATTTAAAGAAACGTTTCTCAAAAGGTTTCTAAATTAGGAAAAAGTTTTTTTAAATGAAAATTTATTAATATTTTGTGTTTTTGGATAAATAGTTGGTAGATTTGTGTTCAGAGGGAAATCAAGGTCGATTCAAGGTCTTGAAAAAAATTAATAAATTTTTTTTTCTTTGCATTTTGGCGAATATTGAATTTGTTGATTAAAATCGCTGTAATTTTTTTTCTACGTCAAATTTTGGTATCAATCTACCTTTATTCTCTTCGTGGACATTGAAGCTCCAAAACATCACTTTATTAATTTAATTCTGATAATTTTTGAATTTTTGGCAGATTTTTAAAGTTCGAATTTGATTTTATAGCATTTTAGCTAACCTATTATTTTATAATCTTATAATTTATATTTAGTATATTATATTACATAACGTGATATATTATGGCATAATATTATAAATATAATATATCATAATATATATAATATAATTTAATATATAATATTATAAACATAATATATCATAATATATATGGGGCATTCCACGACAAATCGACCACTTTAAAACCCGACCCCTTTCGATTTGGCTGAAACTTTTTTATCATTTTCTACCCTTTCAAAAACATTTTTCAGAATTTTTTCAAATTTTTTTACCCAATCGATAAAAAGTTATAAATTGGCTTTTTGTTTTTTAAATGGCTATAACTTTTTTGAAAATTTGACTTATCGGAACGTTTTTTTTTCAAAATTTTTGTTTTTTAATGTTCTTTTTGAAAAAAAATACAAGAAAATTATAGAAATTCATCTTCATTGTTTTTCTTCAGATTTTTGAAAAAAATCGAAAATTTCTCGATTATTACCATTTTTGATTTTTTTTCTTTTCATTATATCAAACTTTGACATTTTCTGCAAATCCTCAAATTTTTTCAGAGTGGTGTTTTTTCGATTTTTATTTTTTTCAACTAACCTTATTTCTCATAACACCATTCTGCAAATTTTTAAGAGTGTTCAGAGAACTTCCAAACTTGAAAGAATTAAATAAAAATAAAAATTGAAAGTGGTAATCATCGAGAAACTTTCGATTTTTTCCAAAAATCTAAAAAAAAGCGATGAAGATGGGTTTCAATATGTTTTTTATATTTTTTTCGAAAACTAAATTAAAAAACAGTTTTCGAAAAAAAATATAAAAAAATTATTGGAATCCATCTTCATCGTTTTTTTTTAGATTTTTGGAAAAAATCGAAAATTTCTCGATGATTACCACTTTCGATTTTTGTTATTATTTTTTTTTTTCACGTTTGGAAATTCTCTGAACACTCTCAAACATTTGCAGAATGGTGTTATGAGAAATAAGGCTAGTTAAAAAAAAAAAATTTTTTTCATTTGGAAAAAAAAATAGAAATAAAAAAAACACCACTCTGAAAAAATTTGAGGATTTGCAGAAAACGTCAAAGTTTGATATAATGAAAAGAAAAAAAAAGAAAAAATGGTAATTATCGAGAAATTTTCGATTTTTTCCAAAAATCCGAAGAAAAACAATGAATATAGGTTTCTATAGTTTTTTTTGTATTTTCTTTCAAAAAGTACATTACAAAGAGAACATTTTGAAAAAAAAAAACGTTCCGATAAGTCAAATTTTGAAAAAGTTATAGCTATTTGAAAAATAAAAAGCCAATTTTTTTGAAAAATTTATAACTTTTTATCGGTCGAGTAAAAAAATTTGAAAAAAATCTGCAAAATGTTTTTGATAGGGTAGAAAAAGATGGAAAAGTTTCAGCCATATCCAAAGAGGTCGGGTTCTAAAGTGGTTGATTTTGCGTGGAATGTCCCATATAATATAATTTAATATATAATATTAAATATATTATTATTATTATTGTATAATTATATTAAATATAATAAATAAACAAATATAAATATAGTGATGATAATAATAATGCTTACCTCAACGAGTTTCTCATTAAAGGCATCGACGGTCACATTTGTCACATCTTGATTGCGGCTATTGCATTTTATGGGTTTCACCTCCATATTCGTTCCAGCCTTGATAATTTCGGCAAAAGTTGCCACGATAGCGCCAATCAGTAGTTTCATGTAATATGGAAATATCTGTCCCACGAACATGTCACGCGATTAATATACACTATATTTATTATATTGGATATTCCGTGTCAAATGAACCGACTCAAAAAAATTCCCCTTAATTTGTATAGCCCAATTTTTTTATTTTTCTCAGATCAACCCTTAAGAGGAAAACCTTGGGAACCAATTTCAAAAAATGCCCCCAATTTTGATTCACGATTTTTCCTAGGATTTTGTTGGTTACCTCAAATTTTTTTTTTCTTAGATCAACCCTTAAGAGGAAAATCTTAGTAAGATTCGTTTTTTGCAAAAAAAAAAACCGTTAACTTTACCAATCCCAAAGAATGTCCCTAATTTTGTCTCACGATTTTTCCTAGGGTTTTGTTGATAACCCCAATTTTTTATTTTTCTCAGATCAACCCTTAAGAGGAAAAACTGAGTAAGATTCCTTTTTTTGAAACAAAAACAAAGTCAACTTTATCAATTCCGAAAAATTTCCCTAATTTTGTCTCACGATTTTTCCTAGGATTTTGTTGATAACCCCTAATTTTTTTCTCAGATCAACCCTTAAGAGAAAAGACTTAGTAAAATTCGTTGTTCGAAACAAAAAAAATGTCAATTTGCATTAAGCAATTACAAAAAATTTCCCTAATTTTGACTCACGATTTTCCCTAGGATTTTGTTGATAACCCCAATTTTTTATTTTTTTTAGATCAACCCTTAAGAGGAAAACCTTGGTAAGATTCGTTTTTGGAAACAAAAAAAAATGTCAACTTAACCAATTCCAAAAAATTTCCCTAATTTTGACTCAAGATTTTTCCTAGAATTTTGTTGGTAACCTCAATTTTTTATTTTTCTTAGATCAACCCTTAAGACGAAAACCCTAGTAAGATTCGTTTTTTAAATAAAAAAAACATGTCACCTTAACCAATTCCAAAAAAATCCTCTAATTTTGTCCCGCGATTTTTCCTAGGATTTTGTTGATAACCTAAATTTTTTTTTCTCTCAAATCAACCCTTAAATGAAACCCGAATGAGATTCATTTTATCGGAGCAAAAAAAAATTCGCGAGAATTACACTTTTTTCAACGTTTTAATTCAAATTCCCTCTTTACTTCAAAAACAAGAAAAAAAACTGCAAAAATTCTAAAAAAAACTTTTTGTGTTGAAATTTATTGACCATCGAGGGGTAAATTTCATTTTACCCCGTAGATTGCGCTTTTTTTTATTTTCAGAAAATTGTGAAAAATTTGAGAAACTGTGCTAAAAATGGAATAATACTGGATAAAAACTAACGGCCAATGGTAATGTGGGCGACGACAATTTGTCGTTATCATTCGCACTTAGAGGTGCAAAAAAAGAAGGAAGGAGAGAGAATACGAGCAACACGCGTTCCAAATATATACATTAGGGTGGGTCAAATAAAATAATTTTTTTTTCCTCGCCATAATGAAAAATGTATTGTTTGGCATCTCAAAAAAACCCTCTGCAAGTATTAGCCCTTCATATTTGAATCAAGAGGTCCCTCATCGCAAATTTTTATTTCCCATTTAAATAACAGAGGAAATTTTTTGTTTAACTTTGGAATTTTATTAGACTCTAACCGTTGAGGTTAGGAGAATTTTTTTTGCACATTTTTGTAGAACATTTGATGCTCTACAAAAAAGCTCTCTTGTGTCTAATCGATAAAACTAACCGTTCAAAAAATAATCTGTGGTAATTAGAAAGAGAATACGAGCGACACGCGTTCCAAATATATACATTAGGGTGGGTCGAATAAAATGACT
Organism: Alloplasta piceator; assembly: GCA_946863875.1. Lineage (NCBI taxonomy): Eukaryota > Metazoa > Arthropoda > Insecta > Hymenoptera > Ichneumonidae > Alloplasta > Alloplasta piceator. Next base: position 34,259,696 of record OX333078.1, on the reverse strand, counting down.
AATTTTTTTTTCCGCGTTATAATGAAAAATGTATTGTTTGGCATCTCAAAAAAACTCTCTGCAAGTATCAGCCCTTCATATTTAAATTAAGAGGTCCCTCATCGCAAATTGTGCTAAAAAATGTGCTAAAAAAAAACTCTCCTAACCTCAACGGTTAAAGTTTAATAAAATTCCAAAGTTAAACAAAAATTTCCTATGTTATTTAAATGGGAAATAAAAATCTGCGATGCGGGACCTCTTAATTTAAATATAAAGGGCTAATACTTGCAGAGGGTTTTTTTTGACATGCCGAACAATACATTTTTCATTATATCGAGGAAAAAAAAATTAGTCATTTTATTTGACCCACCCTAATATATGTATATATTTGGGATGATATATATCAAACGATATATATCGTTTGATCCGATGAGTTTCTATGGCGAGGAAGAGAAATCTGAAATATTGCGGTTACCGCTTCGCGCTCTGGCGCCGCGACGCTCAACGCACATACACGTATATCTATATATATAGCGTGAGAGAAAAAAAAATGATCGCGGATTCACGGCCCCGTGCCGATCACACTCTCGCCGGATTTGTTAAGTCTGCCCTCATCCCACCTCATTCGTCGCAGAACACTGCTCTCTCCTTCCTTCTCCTTCCCCTCAGATTTTATAGTATTTTCGCATTATTTTTCAGCGAGAGAAATGGAAGAGCAAAATTAACACTGCCCTCTATTGAAATAAAACAAAATAAACTTAATGCAAATATATATGTATATATATTATGTAGGATCGATATTTATGTTGATGGAATTCTGCTGGAATGTTTATAAAATGTCTGAATATGTGAAAAAGCGAAATATATGGATTTGTGGGGCAATCCGGGTCAATTTTGACCGCATCTGACTCTATTTGGAATAAAATAACATTTTTAAATTTTTCCGAATTTTTTCCTGTGTCGAAATTACGTTTGACAATTTTTACAAATTTTTTTTAGCTGCTAAATAACGTTTTTAAGTTTTTGGGAAATTTTTTCCCAGTTTCAAATAACATTCTCAAATTTTTGTTGATTTTTCTCAGTTGATAATAACGTTTTCGAATTTATACAAATTATTTTCTCTTGCTGAATAACGTTCTCAAATTTTTACAATTTTTTTCCAGTTCGAAATAACATTCTCAAATTTTTGATCATTTTTTTTAGTTGAAAATAACATTTTTCAATTTTTGCCGATTTTGTTCAGTGCCGAAATTACGTTTGAAAATTTTTGCATATTTTTTTCTCGCTGCTAAATAACGTTTTCAAGTTTTTGGATTTTTTTCCAGTTCCAAATAACATTCTCAAATTTTTGTTGATTTTTCTCAGTCGATAATAACGTTTCCGAATTTATACAAATTATTTTCTCTTGCTGAATAACGTTCTCAAATTTTTACAATTTTTTTCCAGTTCGAAATAACATTCTCAAATTTTTAATCATTTTTTTTATTTGAAAATAACATTTTTCAATTTTTGCCGATTTTTTTTCAGTGCCGAAATTACGTTTGAGAATATTTGCAAATTTTTTCTAGCTGCTAAATAACGTTTTTAAGTTTTTGGAATTTTTTTCCAGTTTCAAATAACATTCTCAAATTTTTGTTGATTTTTCTCAGTTGATAATAACGTTTTCGAATTTATACAAATTATTTTCTCTTGCTGAATAACGTTCTCAGATTTTTACAATTTTTTTCCAGTTCGAAATAACATTCTCAAATTTGTGATAATTTTTTTTAGTTGAAAATAACATTTTTCAATTTTTGCCGATTTTTTTCAGTGTCAAAATCACGTTTGAGAGATTTTTCAAATTTTCTCTCGCTGCTAAATAACGTTTTCAAGTTTTTGAATTTATACACATTTTTTTATCTTGCTAAATAACGTTTTTTAATTTTAACAAATTTTGTTTCAGTGTCAAAATAACGTTCTCTAATTTTTGCAGATTTTTTCCAGTTCCAAAATAACGTCCTCAAATTGTGAATCCTTTTTTTTAGTTGCTAAATAATTTTGTCAAATTTTTGCAATTTTTTTTTCAGTTCAAAAATAACATTTTCCAAAATTTGCAAATTTTTTCCAATGAAAAAAGTATGCATAAATATATATAATTATAATATGACATCATACCTCAAAATCAGCTGGGCAATTGCATGGCATTTTACCGATTAGTCGGCAACAAACATTCGGATTCATGGTGACGATTCCGAGGGTTATGTTCAAACCATTCTCTCCGGATATGTATTTAAAATTTCGATAATTGTTGTCGATGAAAACGAGATTCCAGATGTCGCTTCTCTTGACAAGTTCTCCGTCGACAGCCTCGAATAATAATAATAATAATAATAATAATAATAATAATAATAATAATAATAATAATAATAATAATAATAATAATAATAATAATAATAATAATAATAATAATAATAATAATAATAATAATAATAATAATAATAATAATAATAATAATAATAATAATAATAATAATAATAATAATAATAATAATAATAATAATAATAATAATAATAATAATAATAATAATAATAATAATAATAATAATAATAATAATAATAATAATAATAATAATAATAATAATAATAATAATAATAATAATAATAATAATAATAATAATAATAATAATAATAATAATAATAATAATAATAATAATAATAATAATAATAATAATAATATATCTATCTATTAATATATAATTGAGGTATTCCAGCTCAACTCAACCACTTTTACATGTTGTACTTTTTTATTTGGCTTAAACTTTTTTCTTTTATTGTACCTATTTATGGAACTTTACTTGATTTTTTTCAAATTTTTTTACCCATGCATTTACAAGATTTTTTGTTGAAATTCGATGATTTTTTTTTCAAATGCTTTTGACTTTGCGAAAAATGGACCAAATGAAACTTTTTTTTTAATGTTCGTTTTTGAGTGCACTTTTTGATAAAAAATATTAAAATTTTAACGATATTCATCTTCTGTATCGTTTTACCGCTTAAAGCAGAAAATTGATAATTTCAAAAGGTCGGACACTTTTAATATTTTTTAAAAAATTTGCTATGAAATTTTGACTATTTCGACCATTTTTAATGCTAGTTTAATCGTGGGCAGATTTTTCCTTCTATTTTGTTCATAGATAAAAACATTTTTTTCAACACAAGCAAAACAGCGAATTTTTTCAAAAGATGAGACACGTTTAATTTTGTTTTTTAAATTTGCAAGGAAACAAAATCAAAATCCTAGCCTAGCGTTAAAAATAGTTTAAAAAGTCAAAGTTTCTTAGCAAATTTTTTGAAAAAAAATTTAAAGTGTCCAACCTTTTGAAATTAACAATTTTCTGCTTTAAGCGTTAAAACGACATAAGAAGATGAATATCGTTAAAATTTTAATATTTTTTATCAAAAAGTGCACACAAAAACGAACATTTAAAAAAAAAGCTTGATTTGGTCAATTTTTCGCAAAGTTACAAGCATTTGAAAAAAAAATCATCGAATTTCAACAAAAAATCATACCTTGCCAAAAAATATGGGTAAATATGGATAAATATGGGTTAAAAAATTTGAAAAAAAAATCAAGTAAGGTTCCATAAATCCGTAGAATAATAGAAAAAAGTTGAAGCCAAATAAAAAAATACAACATGTAAAAGTGGTTGAGTTGAGTTGAAATACCTCATGTATATTATTATTATTATTATTATTATTATTATTATTATTATTATTATTATTATTATTATTATTATTATTATTATTATTATTATTATTATTATTATTATTATTATTATTATTATTATTATTATTATTATTATTATTATTATTATTATTATTATTATTATTATTATTATTATTATTATTATTATTATTATTATTATTATTATTATTATTATTATTATTATTATTATTATTATTATTATTATTATTATTATTATTATTATTATTATTATTATTATTATTATTATTATTATTATTATTATTATTATATTTTTACCGTCTTGAATAAAAGCTCCATGGCGGCTGTTCTCGCGTAAATCGCATAATAAGAAGGCATCGGTCGCATTCCCCAAATGCTGTTTACAGTCACATCAGAGAATTTGTCAATAACGACCAATCGAATGAGCGAATGACCGATCAAATAATACAGCGATTGATTCAAATCTGCAAATAATGTTTTTTTTTACGCTTTTATTTGAAAATTTATATCCATAGATTACATTGAAAACTTAAAAATTAACAAACTTATTAAAAACTGTTTATAAAAGTGATTGAAATTAACCCTCAGTCTGTACACTGGGTCTTTTAAGGCCAAATTTTCAAATCGCATATCTCCGGAATTAGAAAAATTGTAAAACAATTTTGTTTACTATAAATGGTTAAATAAATTATTGGATCGAGGAAAATAATGTTACAAACGTAATTCAGAATTTTTCCAGATTTTTTTAATGTTTTTTTTTTTAGAAAAAACATTAGCAGGACTCAAACGACCCAGAGTAAAGACAATGTCCCAAAATTGAAGTTTACAGACGGAGGGTTAAACTTTGAATTAATCAAAATTACAATTTGTGATGTGAATTGATTTTTTATTAAAAAAATTTCTAATAGAAAAATAATAATATTAATAGATAAATAATAATAAACAATTATGGATAAATGTAATATAAAAGTTGGACCAAATTTTTTGCAATTGCGCGAATTTTTTTGGGACAATTTAGGAAACGATTTATGGACCAGGAGAATAATTTAACAATTGATAATTGAAAATTGACAAATTAACAAATTGACAAATTGACAAATTGACAAATTGACAAATTGATAATTGATAATTGATAATTGAAAATTGATAATTGATAATTGATAATTGAAAATTGATAATTGAAAATTGATGATTGATAATTGATGATTGATAATTGATAATTGAAAATTGATAATTGAAAAGTGATAATTGATAATTGATAATTGAAACTTGCGAATTGACAATTTGAAAATTGACATATTGTCAATTAATACGATAATTTCCATTTTTACAAAAATTTTATAAAGCTAAACATTTTATAATGAAGTAATAATTAATAATTTTTTGGTCAATTGTTAAATATTATACATAAACTTGCCTCGTTCAGTTTCGAAAATCAATGCAACGTCGGTTGCATTTTTTCTTGTCAATAAATCGTCGATGGCGTCGATGTAAGAGACAATTGTCGCCTCCGAACGTTGATAAATAATCCCATTTTCAAATGTAAATTTTCTGAGTTCCTCCCATCCGGTCCAGCTCATATCAAGGATCATTGTCACGCCATTCAACATGGCCTCACATGCTGCCAAAAAAAAAATGTCAATCTCTTTTTACCCCTTATTATTTATCCCTGGATTTCAGTAAATTTCAAATTTTGTTTGGCAACTTTTATCAAAATTCAAATTTCTCTTAATCCTGTTGAATTTGTACCACATGAAAATGGCAAAAAAAGAACCATCCAAAAAGCGACTTTGTGTAATAAAAAAAAATCAAAAATACTTTCACCCTTATATTTACAGATTGCCCCAAATATTTTTATCGTGCACAATATAGGGAGTGATAAAAATTCACCGATAAGAATATTGCCCTTCGCTAATGGTAAAAATAGAGGGAGCGATTTTTTGTCCATTCGTATAGATATAACCGCAGATAATTACCTCACTTTCACCCTCCCTTTTGCACCCTCGTCTTCATAGATTTTTTAGGGGTGGATTTTTTTTGTCAAATAAACTTTTGTTTCAAAAGGGAAATAACGATGAATTATTTTTAATTGTTCGATGATGGATTTTTTTTTTTAAATTTATATCTAAAAATCATCGTTTGATTATTTTACCGACATCATTTTTTTAATAATCGTTTAAAAAAAAATTTTTTTTTTTTACAATGTGGCAAAACGATGATTTTATTTTGCACAACCCCAAAAATTGATATAAATCAAAGTATGGAAATAATGCAATTAGCAAGTTACTTTTCCGGTTACTTTAGTTTTTATGATTTTTTAACGTTTTGGAAACTAAACGTTTTCTCACTTCGTACCAAAAGTTTGAAGCGTGAAGAATTATAAAGACGAAAAAAATATCATCACAAAACGATATTGATAAAATACTTTTAAAAATTTGATTATCGAACAAGTTACATTTTTTAATGTAAATTTCTTTGTTCTTTAATTTTTATCTTTTTTTAAACAAAGTGCCAGATCGCTGATTTTGAAAGTAATCGTGCAAGGTAATTTTTAAAAAATTATAATGATCAAAGACATTATTAAAAAGAGATATCGTCAAGATACTGCAAATAATTATTGTTCGATTTTTTACCGATATTGTTTTTTATATTAATGGTTTTTTTGTCCTTGTCATTTTTTAAATCCATAGCCCGAGTTTCCACCTTCTTGTACGAAGTTTCAAAAAAATGATGTTTACTTTGGAAAATTATAAGAAATCATAAAAACTATAGTAATTGAGCAAAGTGATGATGCTAATTACTTTTCGAATTACTTTAAGAAAAATCCCGTGATTTTCTAGTAATCTATGACTCAATATTTACTAACTCCACCAAAAATTATAAAAAATATTTTTTTAGAATCCTTAGAAGTAGCTCTTTCAAATGATACCCCACACGATGCATTAATTGTAAAAAGTTTATTTCTAAAATTGTGTTATTTTTCTAAAACGGGTCTTTTTCTAGTAATCTGTGACTTAATATTTAGTAACTCTACTAAAATCGAAATTTTAGTTCTAGAAACATAGGAAATTAGGGGGACGGTCATTTTTAGGAAATTTTAGACTTTATCGTCAAAACCACTGGACCAAAAGTTATAAAAAATATATTTTCAGAATCCTTAGAGGTAGCTCTTATTTCAAATGATACCCCACACGATACATTAATTGAAAAAAGTTTATTTCTAAAATTGTGTTTTTTTTTCTAAAACGGGTCGTTTTCTAGTAATCTGTGACTCAATATTTACTAACTCTACTAAAATCGAAATTTCAGTTCTAGAAATCTAGAAAATTAGGGGGACGGTCATTTTTAGGAAATTTTAGACTTTATCGTCAAAACCACTGGACCAAAAGTTATAAAAAACATATTTTTAGAATCCTTAGAAGTAGCTCTTTCAAATGATACCCCACACGGTACATTAAATTTTTTTTTTTTTATTGTTCTTTTTTCTAAAACGAATCGTTTTCTAGTTATCTTCGACTCAATATTTACTGACTCCAATAAAATCGAAAGTTTAGCTCTAGAAACCTAGGAAATCGGGAGGACGGTCATTTTTAGAAAATTTGGGACTTTATCGTAAAAACTACTGGACCAAAAGTTATAAAAAATATATTTTTAGAATCCTTAGAAGTAGCTCTTTCAAATGATACCCCACACGATACATTAATTGAAAAAAGTTTATTTCTAAAATAGTGTTTTTTTTCTAAAACGGGTCGTTTTCTAGTAATCTATAACTCAATATCAACTAACTCTACTAAAATCGAAATTTTAGCTCTAGAAACCTAGAAAATCAGGGGGACGGTCATTTTTAGGAAACATTGGACTTTATCGTCAAAAAATTATTTAAAAAAATATTTTTAGAATCCTCAGTGGTTGCCCTTTCAAATGATACCCCACACGATATATCAATTAAAAGTTTTATTTTTTGGGCCGGATTCATCCCCTATTTTGATCTAAAATATTTTTTTTTCTAATCGTTCACTGGCGTTCATCTTCTGCAATCTTCCAATCTTCAATCTTTTAAGGTTCTGTTTGTTCTGTTAAGGTACAGAACCCCTAAAAAAAACTTTCAAGGACAAAAAAATCTTAAAAATCGTAATCGACCAAATAATTGGACAATGACCTTGAAAACTCTTATCGTGCCCTTCACCGATGTGACTATTTATTTAATGGTTTATTTTGGATGGATTACCATTTTGCCAGCTCTCACTGATTTCCTCACGATCGACCTCGACGATGTTGACATCCACGTTCGTAAGTCCACCGCCAAAGTTCTTTTCCGCATTCTCAATAGCTTCGTCAAGCAAACCCTTAACCGAGATCTCAGTGCTCTCCACGACGATCACTGAATCAGTGTTTAAAAAAAAAACAATGGAGAACGGTCACGATTTTTCAGAGAAAAAAAATCACCCCAAATTAAAATATATTCACGAAAACAAAGTTTCCTTTTCAAGGACACTTTGCTGAAGGACACTTACGCAGTTTTATTGGTGTTTGGGCGCGCACAACTACGAACAGAAAGGCAGAGAAGCAAAGATAAATACAATTCGACGAATTATCACCAACGAGACGCATGGCGTCCTTAAGGGGGAAAAAAAAAACAAAATAGAAGAAAAAAAGTGGTGGGTCGTGTCTCGCGCGCGTTAGAATGTTTCTTGGCCGGTAGTAACCGGAGTAATGGACGAAACTACGTATATAGTTGGAAAAAAGGAGCCTCGTGGACTAATGCTTGAGCCTAGACACGACGCAAAATCGTACGAGCTTGCGCGAGGAAATAAATGAGGGACGCAAAGCACTATTACTTCTCCACATATATGGGGCATTCCAAGTGAAATCGAGGAGTCATTTTCCTCCGGTCATCAGATCCTTGCGTAACTTTTTTTTTCGCATCAATTCCACTTAAAAAATGGTAACGTGTTTTTCGGCACCTTTAATGGTAAGGGGGGGTCGTTCGTGCCGGGCGCTTTAAAAAGTGCTCTAAAGTGCTCAAAAAAATTCCGCAAAATTCATGAAATCTCATCAACTATCCTGAAATAAGGATTAATCACTATATTGCTTATTCGATCATTTGTTTAAACAATATAAGCATGTGAACAAAGGAAAACGTAAAGAATGCATCATTTTGTTTAAAAAATCGTAACTTTGGATGTTATTAATATTTTTTTAAATTTCAAACGGGAAATCAAAGCTTTGGAATGGTACTTTGAGGAAAAAAATATTGAGATTCTGTATGAATAAAAGAAATGCTTGAGGTTTTAGCATGACAATCGTGGTTTTCAAAGTACACAAAGAGGTTCAATTTCCGCATTTCACTTGGAATGCCCCATATATATAAATATACATGATGAGCCGACGCCACGCGCGAGGATACTGTCCGAGTACAACCCCCTTTTTAGGGGATGAAAAAAGTAAAAAACAGGCTGAATTTTGAAAACTAAAATTTGTTCTTAGTTCCCGTTTTTTTTTTCGACATTTTGAAAAAACCCCGAACTCAATATTATTAATTTTTTTATATATTTTAGAAACTAATTTTTATTTTTCAGAATTGAAAGTTTTGAAGATTTATGCACTTTTTTGCTATTTTTCATTGGAAAATACGCAAAAATGCAAATAAATTGTTTAAATCGTGGAAAACATTGTTTACTGAAAAAAGGGTGGAATTTTAATTGGAATTGGGAAATGTAATTTTTGTCAATTTAGGGTAATGAAAAAAATATTTTTGTTTAGCCCTCGCTTCTAGGAAATCGTTGGCTAAAATTAAACATCATGAATTTTTTGAAAAAAAAATTATTATTAATTAAAATTATTAAATTCAAATTATTATTTTTTATTTTAAATGGTAAAAAAGATGGTTCATAAGAATCTGTTGGAAAAACACCAATGCAATAAATACTCGCAATTTTTTATTATATTCTTATCTATTCCAAAATAGGAATTATTATTATTATTGTTGTTGTTATTGTTATATTATCGAATATTATTACTAAAAGTCATCGGACATAATCATGATTGTCACGATTTTCTATTGCATATTCATGTATAAGGGCTTCATTTGGAAAAAAATTCTTTCCATTTGACGCTAATTTAGGAGCATTTGGGGCAAAATGGACCACCCAATAAAATGTAATGTGTCTGATGTTCTTGACGTAATAAATGTATTATTATTATTTTTCATGTTCGAGGATCCTACCAGCTAATTTCTGATCAGTAGAAAAAAATTAATAAAAACAATTTTATAAATTCAGTTTGACAAATTTTTTGGTTTTTTTTTAAAACATTTTTTGAGGAAAAAAAACGCTTAACAAGTATTGGAAAAAATAAGTATTGAATCGCAAAACATGAATTGAATTTTTTTAAGACTTTTGGCAAATGTGACCTCACTAGAATCGTTGTAATTCATTTTATTCATAATTGCTTATTTTCATAGTACTTATTTTGTTCATAATTGTTTATTTTTCAATTTTTATCGATTTTCAAAAAGTCGAGTATCGATTTTTGATAATTTATATATTCTGACTGCAGGAAACATTACTATAAAAATTAAGAACTCAAAAATAAACTAATTGACGTTTTTGAGATAAAAACAAAATTTCCTCAAGTTAATGAAGCCAAAAAAAAATTTATTGAAGCATCAAATTTTCATTTTTTCGAAATTTTCATAATGTGCAAAATTAACTATTGGGATTCCTAAATCCGAAATTTTTTTTCCGGATTTAAATTTAAATTTTGGGACACCGTCTGTACTCTGGGTCGTTAAAGTCCTGCTGATGTTTTTTCAAAGAAAAAAACGTCAAAAAAATCTGAAAAAATTCTGAATTACTTTGATAACATTTTTTTCCATGATCCATTGTTTGAAAATTTGGCTTGTGCCTTAAAAGACCCAGTGTACTGACGAAGGGTTGATAAAAGCAGAATTACACAATTACGAATGGCGCGAAAATTTGAAAAATAATTTTTTCCCTTTCATCAAATGGGGTCCATATTACCCCTAACTCAAAAGACCCCGTTAGTTTCCGCTGATTCGACATATCACAATGTATAACGGGAAAAAAGTGCTGCGGGTTAGCGTGCACGGAGGGCGCTTTTTATTAAACGCATATATTAACTATTATCTAATGGACGCAGTAAATACTAATTCCTCATGCATATTCATATATGACACACATATATATGGGGTATCTCGTGTCAACTCAACCAATTTCAAATTTTCAACCGACCTTTTCAAATTTGTCTTATGAATTTTTTTCCATTATATTATTGTAGATAATCGAGCACTCTTAATTTTTTCAAAAATTATCCCAAGATTTTCGATTGAAAAAAAAATTCTTTTTTCTCTGAGAAAATTTGTTTCTCCAAGAAAAATACTAAAAAAAAATAAAAGTCATCTTCAGTCTCAGTAAAATCGCCAAAAGAATTTGCCCACTATAAAATATAGAATATTAGAGTGTCCATGACGTCAAACCATGGTAATTAATTTTTTTTTTATGGCGTATTTTTTTAATTGTTAAAATTTAAGCGAAATTCCTTTTTTCTGACGTTTTCGCTCAGATATAAATTTATAGCACAAAAAAATGACTTTTATTCTCGAATAATCGTGAATTTACATTCTACAAGGATTCAAGAGTATCCACGAATTTTTTTGCATTTTTTAAACTTATTCAACACCTCAAAAACTTGGAAACCTTTACGGGGACATTTTCGACCCAGTGCGACTGCCCACGATTAAGCATGAAAAATGCATTTAAAAAAAATAACAGCTGATAGAAAAATCGTGAGAAAATTGAAAATTCTTAATTTATAATAGATAAATAAATAAATTTAGGTTTAAGTAAATTTTTAGTCTCTTTAAAACCGTAGAAAAAAATCATCAACGAAATTCGAGTGTCTCGATCCACTCTACATGAAAAACCCCAATAATCGTGAATTTACATTCTACAAGGATTCAAGAGTATCCACGAATTTTTTTACATTTTTTAAACTGACTCAACACCTCAAAAACTTAGAAACCTTTACGGGGACATTTTCGACCCAGTGCGACCGCCCACGGTTAAGTATGAAAAATGCATTTTAAAAAAATAACAGCTGATAGAAAAAATGTTGAGAAAATTGAAAATTCTTAATTTGTAATAAATAAATAAATAAATTTAGGTTTAAGTAAATTTTTAGTCTCTTTAAAACCGTAGAAAGAAATCATCAACGAAATTCGAGTGTCTCGATCCACTCTACATGAAAAACCCCAATAATCGTGAATTTACATTCTACAAGGATTCAAGAGTATCCACGAATTTTTTTACATTTTTTAAACTGACTCAACACCTCAAAAACTTAGAAACCTTTACGGGGACATTTTCGACCCAGTGCGACCGCCCACGGTCAAGTATGAAAAATGCATTTTTAAAAAATAACAGCTGATAGAAAAAATGTTGAGAAAATTAAAAATTCTTAATTTATAATAGATAAATAAATAAATTTAGGTTTAAGTAAATTTTTAGTCTCTTTAAAACCGTAGAAAAAAATCATCAACGAAATTCGAGTGTCTCGATCCACTCTACATGAAAAACCCCAATAATCGTGAATTTACATTCTACAAGGATTCAAGAGTATCCACGAATTTTTTTACATTTTTTAAACTGACTCAACACCTCAAAAACTTAGAAAACTTTACGGGGACATTTTTGACCCAGTGCGACCGCCCACGATTAAGCATGAAAAATGCATTTAAAAAAAATAACAGCTGATAGAAAAAATGTTGAGAAAATTGAAAATTCTTAATTTATAATAGATAAATAAATAAATTTAGGTTTAAGTAAATTTTTAGTCTCTTTAAAACCGTAGAAAAAAATCATCAACGAAATTCGAGTGTCTCGATCCACTCTACATGAAAAACCCCAATAATCGTGAATTTACATTCTACAAGGATTCAAGAGTATCCACGAATTTTTTTAAATTTTTTAAACCGACTCAACACCTCAAAAACTTAGAAAACTTTACGGGGACATTTTCGACCCAGTGCGACTGCCCACGATTGAGCATGAAAAATGCATTTAAAAAAATAACAGCTGATAGAAAAAATGTTGCGAAAATTGAAAATTCTTAATTTATAATAGATAAATAAATAAATTTAGGTTTAAGTAAATTTTTAGTCTCTTTAAAACCGTAGAAAAAAATCATCAACGAAATTCCAGTGTCTCGATCCACTCTACATGAAAAACCCCAATAATCCTGAATTTACATTCTACAAGGATCCAAGAGTATCCACGAATTTTTTTAAATTTTTTAAACCGACTCAACACCGCAAAAACTTAGAAAACTTTACGGGGACATTTTCGACCCAATGCGACCGCCCACGGTTAAGTATGAAAAATGCATTTTAAAAAAATAACAGCTGATAGAAAAAATGTTGAGAAAATTGAAAATTCTTAATTTATAATAGATAAATAAATAAATTTAGGTTTATGTAAATTTTTAGTCTCTTTAAAACCGTAGAAAAAAATCATCAACGAAATTCGAGTGCCTTAATCGACTCTACATAGAATACCCCATATATGTAGGATAGTCTATTTGCAAAATAACTCCCTACCATCATAATTGCTTCCAGTGACGAATTTATCTTCTCTTCTTTTTTTTCCTTTTTCTCCCTTCTTTTTTTTCTCTTTTTTTTATGCCATCTCCTTGTCCGGCACAATGCGGAAAAAAACGGTAAAATGGCAAGTCAAGAAAGTAATAATAATGGGCAGGCACTGGCAAGGCGCACGGGTTACATATCATTAATTTACGTTACCCGTGAGAATCCCCACAAGTGGAACGACTCAAAGGCGTTCGCAGCGCCGCTCGAATCTTCCTTTTTTTTCTTATTTTCGTAATACACATCAGCTCGACACTTATTGAGGGTGCATGATGTGTGAAAAAAAAATCCAATATCATTAACGAGCGATTTTGACGTTTAACCCTCCATCTGTACACTGGATCATTTAAGGCACGACATTGTAAACACAAATTTGTTCACTATAAATGGTTAAATAAATGATTGGATCATGGAAAAAAATGTTATCGAAGTTATTTAGAATTTTTTCAGATTTTTTTGATGGTTTTTCTTAGAAAAAACATTAGGAGGACTTTAACGACCCAGAGTACAGTGTCCCAAAATTTAAGTGTACAGCCGAAGGGCTAAGTAATTTGGCGCCTTGCAATATTTTGACATTTTTGAATTTTTTTTTCTGGTTGCAGATTAACGCTTTTTTTTAATTTTTCAAAATTATTTTTTGTTATTTGTCAAATCTATTTTTTTCTTATTTAATTAATTAAAGTGGGTGACATTTGAAAAATAATTAATGAATGATGATCTACTTGAAAAATAATTTTTTTAGAAGAGGAAAGAAGGAGAAATTTAATTGGGGTACGAAATATCGATGTTCGGACGCTTCAAATGCAATATTTTGACATTTTCGAATCGTGTTGTCTTTTTTATTATTTTTAAAAATTATTTTTTGTTATTTGTCAAATTTATTTTTTACTTATTTATTTAATTAAAGTTGGTGACATTTGAAAAATAAATAATGAATGATGATCTACTTGAAAAATAATTTTTTTAGAAGAGGAAAGAAGGAAAAATTTAATTGGGGGAGGGAATATCGATGTTCGGGTGCTTCAAATGCAATATTTTGACATTTTCGAATCGTGTTATCTTTTTTATTATTTTTAAAAATTATTTCTTGTTATATGTCAAATTTATTTTTTACTTATTTAATTAATTAAAGTGAGTGACATTTGAAAAATAAATAATGAATGATGATCTACTTGAAAAATAATTTTTTTAGAAGAGGAAAGAAGGAGAAAAATTAATTGGGGGACGAAATATCGATGTTCGGACGTTTTAAATGCACTTTAGATATTTTTTGGCCCGATAAATTCTTCGGGAGGATTCTTGCCGTTCAAAAAAATTATTTTTAGACTTGAACTTGAGATTTAGAAAAAAAGAGGCCAAAATAAAACAATATAAATAAACAATCTGATATTTAAATAAAGAGTCTGGAACAAGAGAAGCAAAAAAAAATTTTAGAATCTATTTTGGGAGAAATGTTGAGCCTAAAATGCTCAGAACGACCTCTAAATATTTTTTGGCCGGTTGGTCCTTCTCGAGGATTTTTTAGCACCGAAAAAATCATATTTTTAGAATGAAAGACGAAATTAAAAAATTTAGGTCTATCTATTGCTACTCTAATTTGTATATAATTTACCACATTAAAAAAAACGAAAAAATGGTATTGTCAAAAAAATTACCATCCTCATTTATATTGATATTGTTGAGGCAAAGCAGACGGGATTTTTTTTCGGGTCCTCGTTATAGCGAAAAAAAAAGAATAAAGAAAAACTCTTGGCAGACGCGATAAATAAATTACATCGTCTCGTGTATTTACGCGTGTCCCGGTTGAGCTAATTTTCAGGAGGAATGAGTAAAGTAGCAAAAAAAAGGCAGGGAGTCCAATATGGCGTGGACGAAGGCTTGGGAAAATAATAAACGTCCTTCAACGTCCGGCGACCCGAGGTTAAATAAAAAACAAAAAAGGAGTCCCCAGCGAATTGACGGTACATCTAGAATGGAAATTTATGTGGGGAAAATCTAAAAAGTTCAGTTTTGAGAAAATCATATCCAAAAATGGGTCTTACAATGGATCTTCCATATTTTTAGCTTCTTCTAAAAGCAAGAAAGATTGCTTTCATAATTTTTCATTCCTTAATACATTTAGATTTGCAGGTATTTTAGAAATATTGTTTAGGAATATTTGTTGAAAAATATTAAAAAATGGATCTGAAATCGAACTTCTTATTTTATAGCTTTTTCTTAATGCGAGATATATTGCTTTCATACATTTTTATTTCTCCCAATTTACGCAGATTTGCGATGATTTTAGAAATCATCTCTAAAAATATTTTTCAAAGAATATTCAAATATGGATTTGGAATCGAACTTCTATTTTTGTAAGCTTCTTTTATGCAAGAAAAAATTGTTTTTAGACATTTTTAGTTCATTTTCATTTGCAACTATTTTAGAAATCATACGAATACACAAAGTCTGAAGGATTTGTACTCGATCTAAAATTACGAATATGGCACCATTAGAAATTCGTGAGAATTTAACTTACTGTTCAGCTTTTAGTTTCTAGATTTTAGCTTCCACTTTTTAAGGTTTGGTTTTGATCCCTCACCTTTTAGATCTAGCTTCTAGCTTTTAGCTTTTATTTTCTAGCTTTTAGTTTTCAGTTTCTAGCTTCTAGCTTTCAGCTTCTAGCTTTTAGCTTTTAGCTTTCAGCTTCTAGCGTTTAGCTTTCAGCTTCTAGCTTTTAGCTTTCAGCTTCTAGTTTTTAGCTTTCAGGTTCCAGCTTTAAGCGTTCAGTTTCTAGTTTTTAGCTTTCAGCTTCTAGCTTTTAGCTTTCAGCTTCTAGTTTTTAGCTTTCAGCTTCTAGTTTATAGCTTTCAGCTTCTAGCTTTTAGATTTCAACTTTTGGCTTTTAGTTGATAGCTTTTATTTTTCAGCTTTTAGAATTTGTCTGTTGAATTTTAGCTTTTAGCTGCCATTTCCGAGCTTCTAGATTCTAGCTTTGAGTTTTTAGATCTTAGCTTTGAGCTATTAGCTTCTAGCTTTTAGCCCTTACCTCGTAGCTTTTAGCTTATAGTATTGAACTTTTAAAGTAAAATTTTTGAATTTTCAGCTTTTAGCTTTAAATTTTTAGATTTCAACAAAGTGCCAAGGGTGAGGGTAGGGGGTGGGGGGAGATTCTAAGTCGTATCCTCACATCCCGTTCCGCCTCCGGCTCGATAAATGACCTCGTTCGACGGCAATCCCGCGGCGCACGTAGCAACGTGCGCCGCGAAAATGATGATACAGCCGTAACGATCGATAAACGCCCCGTTTCTTTATCTATCGATTTCAACCCGCCCGTGTAATTGCACGTTATTTCACGAAATCGCGTGTTCGATGCATTTGTGAGCAATAACGCGCGTCTGAGTAAAAAAAGAAATCATAATCACTATTCCTCGAGTAATAATAAAAATTATTTTAAAAAATTTATTTCTCTTGAAAATTCATAGAAATGTGAAATTTTTAGAATTTACCAAAATACCAGATTTACAGTAACGTCACAAATTTAAAAAACTACGAAGAAAATTGGAAATACCGAGCTAATAAAATGGGTAAAATTCTTTTTTAGAGTTCTAAAAAGAGCGTTTTAGAAGTCTGCTATTTGAGATTCGGTGTGAATTTTTTATTATTATTTCAAGAATTCTCTTCATCGGCAAAACATAGTAATAAAAAAATTATAAAAATCATAAAATTTGCACAACTTCTAGAAATTCTGAAAATTTTAAAAACTCTAAAAATTATAAAAAATATAAAATTTCTAGAAATTCTAAAAATTCCTAAAAGTCTAGAAAATCTAAAATTTGTATAAATTCTAGAAATTCTGAATCATAATCACTATTCCTCGAGTAATAATAAAAATTATTTAAAAAAATTTATT
Organism: Alloplasta piceator; assembly: GCA_946863875.1. Classification (NCBI taxonomy): domain Eukaryota; kingdom Metazoa; phylum Arthropoda; class Insecta; order Hymenoptera; family Ichneumonidae; genus Alloplasta; species Alloplasta piceator. The sequence goes on along the minus strand of OX333078.1, from coordinate 34,242,441 downwards.
TCTCTTGAAAATTCATAGAAATGTGAAATTTTTAGAATTTACCAAAATACCAGATTTACAGTAACGTCACAAATTTAAAAAACTACGAAGAAAATTGGAAATACCAAGCTAATAAAATGGGTGAAATTCTTTTTTAGAGTTCTAAAAAGAGCGTTTTAGAAGTCTGCTATTTGAGATTCGGTGTGAATTTTTTATTATTATTTCAAGAACTCTCTTCATCGGCAAAACATAGTAATAAAAAAATTATAAAAATCATAAAATTTGCACAACTTCTAGAAATTCTGAAAATTCTAAAAACTCTAAAAATTACAAAAAATATAAAATTTCTAGAAATTCTAGAAATTCTGAATCATAATCACTATTCCTCGAGTAATAATAAAAATTATTTAAAAAAATTTATTTGTCCTGAAAATTCATAGAAATGTGAAATTTTTAGAATTTACCAAAATACCAGATTTACAGTAACGTCACAAATTTAAAAAACTACGAAGAAAATTGGAAATACTGAGCTAATAAAATGGGTGCATTTTTTTTTTTAGAGTTCTAAAAAGAGCGTTTTAGAAGTCTGCTCTTCGATATTCGGTGTGAATTTTTTATTATTATTTCAAGAATTCTCTTCATCGGCAAAACATAGTAATACAAAAATTATAAAAATCATAAAATTTGCACAACTTCTAGAAATTCTGAAAATTCTAAAAACTCTAAAAATTATAAAAAATATAAATTTTCTAGAAATTCTAAAAATTCCTAAAAGTCTAGAAAATGTAAAATTTGTATAAATTCTAGAAATTCTGAATATTCTAAAAATTCTAAAATTTCTAGAAATTCAGAAAGTTCTAAAAAGTCCAAGAAATTTAAAATGAAAAATTCTAAAATTTCTGAAATTTCTAAAAATTCTAAAAAAAATCTAAAATGTCTAAATTCTAAAATTTCTAAACATTCTAAAATTTCTAAAATGTCTAAAAATTTTAAAATTTCTAAAATGTCTAAAAATTTTAAAATTTCTAAAATTTCTCAAAATTCTAAAATTTCTAAAATTTCTAAAATGTCTAAAAATTCTAAAATTTCTAAAATTTCTAAAATGTCTAAAAATTTCTAAAATGTCTAAAAATTCGAAAATTCTAAAAATTCTAGAAATTATAACTTTGTCTCACGTACATGTAGATACATTATATGTTTGTATAAATGATTCTCCGAACGCAGAGAGCGCAGAGAGATCATCCGGCGAGGTTGATTAATTTCCATGCTCGAGAAAACAGCAAAGGCGGCGATGCGCGGTCACGGGAGACAAAACGCGATACACCGAGACGATCAAATTTTCTTCTGTACAGTATATCTTCTATATATGTATATACTGTACATACATCACAATTCTTCCTTCCTTTATATATTATTTTTATACATGGGCTTCTGTATATAAGGCATTCTGTTCTAATTGGTCAGTCTCCGATTCCAACCCTTGACGATTTTTTTCCCGATTTTTTTTACCTTCCGAATATCTCTCAGAATTTTCCAATTTATTTTTTTTTTTTAATTTTGTAGCTTGCCAAAATTTTTGAGATATTTTTTTTAATCAAAATTTGTCGTCTCATCTTGGAAATCTTGGTAAAAAAAATATTTAACTATTTTACTAATTTTTCAAGTAAGATTAAAATTATTTTGGAATTTATAGAAATGCCAAAAGACTCTAAATGCATTTTTTATACAACAAATATTTATAAATAATTAATAACAAATTATAAATAATTGTTTTTATTGCCAAAGTTTGGGGGGTAGAATTTCTCGAGATTAATTATTTTCTTTTTTGATATTCGAAGATCGTTTTGAGACGGTGATAATTTTGAGTCAGAAAAATAATAAAAATTTGAAGACGTTAAATTTAGGAGCTGCAAATTTGACTTTGAATGCCTCATATAAAATAGTTTGATAATGGCGTTGTACACGAGCAGGCGGTGAGATTGCCGCGAACAAAGCGCAGATGTTTTCATTCGATTCTCAAGACGCCAGGTGAGCCGATGAGATGCTTCGATAATTCTCGAGCTTAATACAACTCTGCGCATTATTCGATGCATACGTACTTGATTTTTTTTTTTTTTTTTTCATCCCTTTTCACATTTCTCGCCGGATAAACGCGCGCGCGGCGTTGATGTCTTTGCGAAGGAATGACTTTGTCTTCGAATAATCAAGGTTTATGGATATATATTTCATTGGAATTAAATTAATCGACTAAATTGATTGAAAAAGCTTCCCAAAGAGATGCGAAATTTTGGTAATGAAGAAATTATTAAATAAAGTTGAAAAAGGAGAAAAATTGAAAGAATCATGATTTTTGGATCAGCGTTGTAAATAATGCATTACTTTGACAATGCATTACTATATTCATTACCCATTACACTGCATAATGTCAAATGGACAATTGCACCATTACAAAGTAATGTGTAATGAATGCGTGTTTCATTACAAATAAAAAAGTAATGTGTAATGTATACATAACAAATAAAAAGCAGTAATGTGTAATGGATGCATGTGCCATTACAATTGAAAAAAAAAGTAATTTTTAGTTGGAGAATATTCCATTACAAATTACAGAAGTAATGTGTAATGGATGTATGTGCCATTACAAATAAAAAAAAGTAATGTGTAATGGATGCGTGTTCCATTACAAATAAAAAAGTAATTTATAATGTATGCGCGTTCCATTACAAATTACAATTTAAAAAAAAAGTAATTTGCAGTGGAGAATATTCCATTTATCACAATTATCACAAATGATCCATAAAGTTAAATAAAAAGAACATGCACATTATTTAGGGATTCAATAAAGCGACAGATTTTGTATCTGTAACTTGTAATTTTTATTAGATTGCTTGTAATTATGGGTAACAGCGTGTAAAAGTAAGTTCAATATAAAGTTGGATAATTTTTGGGGTTTGAGTACATTTTCGTACCTCATATTTAACGATGCAAATTACTTTTTTATTTGTAATGGCACATGCATCCATTACACATTACTTTTTTTTATTTGTAATGGAACATGCATCCATTACACATGACTTTTTTTATTTGTAATGGAACATGCAAACATTACACATTGCTTTTTTATTTGTAATGGAACATGCATCCATTACACATTACTTTTTTATTTGTAATGGAACATGCATACATTACACATTACTTTTTTTATTTGTAATGGCACATACATCTATTACACATTACTTTTTTCAATTGTAATGGAACACGCATCCATTACACATTACTTTTATTATTTATAATGGGACATGCATTCATTACACATTACTTTTTTCAATTGTAATGGAACACGCATCCATTACTCATTACTTTTTTCATTTGTAATGGAAGATTCATTCATTACACGTTACTTTTGTAATTTGTAACAGAAAACTTATCCAATACACTTTGTTTAAAGTAATGGGTAATGCATTTTTACATTACTAATTTCATAACTCTGTTATGGATTAACTGATTAAAATTTAATTGATTGATTAAAAAGATAGAAAAAGCTTGACCCTGATATCAAAACTACAAATTAAATGTAAAAACCGTGCAAACTCATACAAAATTGCGTGGATGAAGGAATTAATAAATAAAGTTGAAAGAGTAAAAAAAGTGAAAGAATCACGATTTATGGATGTATTAATTAAAATTCAATTGATTGATTAAAAAGATATAAAAAGCTTGACACATCAAGAATGCAAATTGAATGTAAAAACCCTGCAAAAATCATACGAAATTGTGGGGATGAAGGAATTAATAAATAAAGTTGAGAGGGTAAAAAAACTGAAAGGATCACGATTTATGGATTGATTAATTAAATTTTAATTGACTGATTAAAAAGATAGAAAAAACTTGACACTATTAGCAAGACTGCAAATTAAATTTCAAAACCGTGCACAAATTATACAAAATTGTAGGGATGAAGAAATTAATAAACAAAATTGAAAAAGTAAAAAAAGTTAAAATTAAAAGAAAAAATTAAAGAAAAAATTGAAAAATTAAATTCAAAATTAAATAATTAAATTAAAAAATTAAATTAAAAATTAAAAAATTAAATTAAAAATTAAAAAAATAAATTAAAAATTAAAAAATTAAATTAAAAATCAAAAAATTAAATTAAAAATTAAAAAATTGAAACGATCTAATAATGTGAACCGATAAGTTATCGAGCGTGCGAGGGCTTCCAAATATTCTGTACCGTCGCAGCAATCGATTTTTCGACGGAGCTTTGCTCGTTCAGCCGTGAGATGTCGTTACGAATGCCTTAAGATCTTGATCAGTAAGGATCAGCGATTTTTACACTTGTCGAAAAATTTCTCTTCGTTCAAAATTCCATGAAAAATCTCATTAAAATAATTGGCGTAAAATATCTATTTATGGTGTTCGCTCAAAATGCAAAAAAAAAAACATTCAATAATAACCTGTTCAAAATATCTCAAAACAAAAATAATCATCCATATAATATCCAAATACAAAAATATTTTACAAATATTATCCTGAAACATAAATGTCCAGCCGAAAATTAATAAAAACTAAAATAAAATAAAATGAATAAAACAAATAAAATAAATAAAATAAATAAAATAAATAAAATAAATAAAATAAATAAAATAAATAAAATAAATAAAATAAATAAAATAAATAAAATAAATAAAATAAATAAAATAAATAAAATAAATAAAATAAATAAAATAAATAAAATAAATAAAATAAATAAAATAAATAAAATAAATAAAATAAATAAAATAAATAAAATAAATAAAATAAATAAAATAAATAAAATAAATAAAATAAATAAAATAAATAAAATAAATAAAATAAATAAAATAAATAAAATAAATAAAATAAATAAAATAAATAAAATAAATAAAATAAATAAAATAAATAAAATAAATAAAATAAATAAAATAAATAAAATAAATAAAATAAATAAAATAAATAAAATAAATAAAATAAATAAAATAAATAAAATAAATAAAATAAAATAAAATAAAATAAAATAAATAAAATTTGAATTAAAGCGGTATTCTGGTCTAGAATTTTGAAAAAATCATTTTTTTGCATATTCTTAAAGTTTAGATCTTTAAGAACATATTCTCAAAAGGAAATTTTTTTAAATCCAATAAGTTACAGAGCTGCCTTTGTTCAAATTAAAAACTATGAAAAAAAGTCAAAAAACGCTTTTTTTGTTCAGACTGCCGCCATTTTAATTTTAATTAAGAATCTTTTTTAAAATTTTGTATCAGATCATTAGAAGGGTTGCAAAATCGAGTCAACCATCACACCCCTTTTTTACCCCCAACTTTACCAGCTTATAACTTATTACATTTTCTTTTTTTTTCTTGAATTTTTTTTTTGTTTATTGTCAAAATATGTTTTTAATGAAAATTGATGAAAATTTTGATTAAAAAAAAAACTCTTAGTAGATTCGTGTTCATTGGGAAAAACACATTGATACGAGACCAGAAAAAAAATTCATAAAGGTTTTTTTTTTTTTTTGGTCAAAATTCAGTCGGTTCACTAAAATGACTGTAATTTATTTTCTAGATAGAATTTTGGGTTCTACATGTGCTCATTCTCTTCGGAATTGTTCAAGCTTCAAAATGCCGCTTTGTGCATAAAATTCTGATAATTTTTCGATTTTTGGCAGATTTTTAAAGTTGGACCATCGATTTTTGCCAATTTTTTAAGGCATACATTTTTCCCAGCGATTTTCAAAGTACTCTCATTTCTAAAAAAAATTAACTTATCGGAATAAACCAAACGCCATTCTCTAAGTTTAGTAACAGCCTTTAAGTACGAAAAATAAATTTTTAATAAATTTATTTTTAAATAAATTTTAAATAAATTTATTCTTAAATAAATTTTAAATAAATAAATATTAATAATTTAAATATTAAATAAATTTAAAATAAATTTTTGAAAATGGGGCCAAAATTGAGCAAAAGGGTTTTTTTTTTGAAAATATCAATCAATATGATGTAAAAAAAATGGTAATTTTTTTTTTTTAATCAAGCTCGACAAAACGCTCAAAATTTGTCTCTGGACCAAAATACCCCCTTAACTAAATTAATAAAGCTTCTGTTGACTCTTGAAACCTTTTCCAAAAAAATTGGTCCACCGTCGAACTCGATTATCGATTGAGAAACACGGATATACAAACATTGGGGACTCCTTTCTCGAATGAATAATCATAATAATGAGCGAGCATCGATTAATCCCGAAACAGGATTTTCCATTGATATCTTTGACGTTCGTCGCGCATTTCAATCCCCTCCCTTCCAAATCCCCACTCCGTTATTTATTGTTTGTATAAATGAGAATGAGACAAAAAAAAGGACGAGAATACGTGAATGAGCATAATATATAGATATATAAATATATATATATATATAGATATATATATATATAGTTGTATCGGTAAGTTAGAAAGGTGAACGTGCGCGTTTCCTCTCTCATTGTTGGTGCTTTGTATACTACGTTATACACGTACTATAGATTTGTAATCACTCATATATTATATATGGGGCGTTCCATTCCAAATCGGACAGTTTGAAAAACTTTTTTTTATTTCCTCAATTTTTTTATATTTTTTAGTACCCATCAAGAGACCTTTCCTGTTAAATTTTGAGATTTTTTTGATTACCCGTTCAAAAGATATTAAATTAACAAAGAAACCGCTCTTTTTTTTTTTGTATTTTGGTCATAACTTCTTTAATAATGGTCCACATTGAAAGTTTTTTTTCTTCAAAATTTTTGTTTTTTTATGGCCTTTTCAGCAAAAAAATACAACGAAAATATTCGACGCGTTTTTGAATGAGTTTTTTGAGTTTTAAACTTTAAATCGTGTTTTTAAAAGTGTCATTTTTGTTTTTTTCTAAGTCTTTTTTTTTAAACAACTATCTATTCAACAATTTTTAAAACCAGTCCGATCGTGGGATTTCAATAACTACTTTTTTTCGATTTTTGAAAATAAATTTTTTTTTTTCATAAATTATTATGAATACCAATTTTCGTTACTGTATAGTATTTTTTTAAATCATTTTTAATTAATTTTGACACTTTTTCATTGTTAACGGATTTTTTTAATTAATAATTAATCGATGAGCAAATAACAACAGTTCAAAAATTGCATGAGTGGGCATTGAACCTAAATAGTCTATCGAATATTGCTATCAAATTTTCACCTGAGAAACATTATTCAGATGCAAAAGAAAAATTTTATTTGCGATAAAATAGTGCAAAGTCAATCACAGGGAGACACAAAAATTTCATTCAATTATTCCAATGAGCAATGGAAACGTATTGGCAAAGGAATATTCCAATTCAGGAAATAATCGTATATGTAAGGTTTTCAAAAAAATACGTGAATAAATAAAAACTGTTGTTATTATTGTTCATAAACAGACTTAACGATTAATTATTAATTTTAAGAACCTGTTAACAATAAAAAGTGTCAAAATAAATTCTAAATACTGAAAAAAATACAGTAACGAAAATCAGTATTCATAATAATTTATTAAAAAAAAAAAAATTTAATTTTCAAAATGATCGAAAATATAAAAATATAAAAAATGTAGAAAATCAGGAAATTATTATTATTATAGAGGTGAATATATTCCATAATAGACTTAAAAAAAAAAAAGGGATGGTGGGGCAAAATGGCGGTGGCCATTTTGCCCCACCATCCCTTATATAGGCTTTCGTATAGGAGAAAACGTCTGGAGAAAGAGAAAGAGAGAGAGAGAGGCAGATGAAAGTATCTCATCATTCTCTAACGAATCCCTAAAATTGACTCAAGGAAAGGGGTTATGTGATATTGTGGACTTTTCAGTGCAAATATTGTAAGAATATTTTGTTTTCTATGTAATATTGGTTTCAGAAAAAAAAAACAAATTAATACGTTTTCATAATACTTAAAATCTGCCAAAATGTGACACTGAAAAAGAATTTTCAGAAATTTAGAATTTTTTATAACTAAACCCCTTAAGTAATTCTCCCCAAAATCGACAGTATTCTGATTTGTCATTCAGTGCATCTGTAAAAAAAAAGTGAGCAGTATAATTGCAAAATTACGAAAATTAGAGCGGCTACAAGAATTTTTAGAAATTTTAGAATTTTTTTAAACTGACCCCTTAAGTAATACTCTCCAAAATTAACAGTATTCTGATTTGCCATTCAGTGCATATGTAAAAAAAAATTGAGTAGGATAACTGCAAAATGACAAAAGTTGGAGCAACCACAAGAGTTTTTAGAAATTTTATAATTTTTCTTAACTAAACCCCTTAAGTAATTCTCTCTAAAATCGACAGTATTCTGATTTGTCATTCAGTGCATCTGTGAAAAAAAATTGAGCAGGATTACTGCAAAATTACGAAAATTAGAGCGGCTACAAGAATTTTTAGAAATTTTAGAATTGTTTTAAACTGACCCCTTAAGTAATGCTCTCCAAAATAAACAGTATTCTGATTTGCCATTCAGTGCATCTGTAAAAAAAATTGAGTAAGATAATTGCAAAATGACAAAAGTTGGAGCAACCACAAGAATTTTTAGAAATTTTATAATTTTTCTTAACTAAACCCCTTAAGTAATTCTCTCTAAAATCGACAGTATTCTGATTTGTCATTCAGTGCATCTGTGAAAAAAAAATTGAGCAGGATTACTGCAAAATTACGAAAATTAGAGCGGCTACAAGAATTTTTAGAAATTTTAGAATTGTTTTAAACTGACCCCTTAAGTAATGCTCTCCAAAATAAACAGTATTCTGATTTGCCATTCAGTGCATCTGTAAAAAAAATTGAGTAAGATAATTGCAAAATGACAAAAGTTGGAGCAACCACAAGAATTTTTAGAAATTTTATAATTTTTCTTAACTAAACCCCTTAAGTAATTCTCTCTAAAATCGACAGTATTCTGATTTGTCATTCAGTGCATCTGTGAAAAAAAAATTGAGCAGGATTACTGCAAAATTACGAAAATTAGAGCGGCTACAAGAATTTTTAGAAATTTTAGAATTGTTTTAAACTGACCCCTTAAGTAATGCTCTCCAAAATTAACAGTATTCTGATTTGCCATTCAGTGCATATGTAAAAAAAAATTGAGTAGGATAACTGCAAAATGACAAAAGTTGGAGCAACCACAAGAGTTTTTAGAAATTTTATAATTTTTCTTAACTAAACCCCTTAAGTAATTCTCTCTAAAATCGACAGTATTCTGATTTGTCATTCAGTGCATCTGTGACAAAAAAATTGAGCAGGATTACTGCAAAATTACGAAAATTAGAGCGGCTACAAGAATTTTTAGAAATTTTAGAATTGTTTTAAACTGACCCCTTAAGTAATGCTCTCCAAAATTAACAGTATTCTGATTTGCCATTCAGTGCATATGTAAAAAAAAATTGAGTAGGATAACTGCAAAATGACAAAAGTTGGAGCAACCACAAGAGTTTTTAGAAATTTTATAATTTTTCTTAACTAAACCCCTTAAGTAATTCTCTCTAAAATCGACAGTATTCTGATTTGTCATTTAGTGCATCTGTGAAAAAAAAATTGAGCAGGATTACTGCAAAATTACGAAAATTAGAGCGGCTACAAGAATTTTTAGAAATTTTAGAATTGTTTTAAACTGACCCCTTAAGTAATGCTCTCCAAAATTAACAGTATTCTGATTTGCCATTTAGTGCATATGTAAAAAAAAATTGAGTAGGATAACTGCGAAATGACAAAAATTGGAGCAACCACAAGAATTTTTAGAAATTTTAGAATTTTTCTTGACTAAACACCTTAAGTAATTCTCTCCAAAATCAACAGTATTCTGATTTATCAATCAGTGCAGGTTAGAGCGACCATAAGCAATTTTAGAAATTTTAGAATTTTTTTACTAAACCCCTTAAGCAATTCTTTCCAAAATCAACAGTATTCGCATTTGTCATTCAGTGCATTCGCAAAAAAAGAAAATGAGCGCAACAGTTGCAAAATTACAAAAGTTAGAGCGATCACAAGAATGTTTAGAAGTTTCAGAATTTTATTTTGCCAAATTCCTTAAGAAATTCTCTCCAAATGTATTCGCATTTGTCGTTCAGTCCATTTGTAAAAAAAATTGAGCGCGATAGATTCAAAATTACAAAAGTTAGAGCGACCACAAGAATTTTTAGAAATTTAGAATTTTGTGACTAATCCCCTTAAGGGGTGGATGAAGACCGTCTCTCTCGCACTCACACGGCCTCTATATCGCTATCTCTCTCGCGCTCATAAGCGCGAAAACGCGCAAGAAAGGGGGGTCGATATTCATTCTAAACTCGATATAGTATCCGTATTCGTTATCTACTGCGTATAAAATTTACGAAACAAGATAGTTGCAAAATTACACATTTTTTTCAAAATCCAATCCCAAGTTTTAGGGTACCTTTATCGGCAAGAATTAACAAGATATTTGGATTTCTCCGAACAAAAGCTTCCTTAATGAGGAAGCGAAATGTGCAGGAACACGTCATATATATACCACATACAGGTTAAAGGGACAGGATTCCGTGGGACGATGAAAACTCGGGTCACGGACTGACTGGGAACGCGTGGAAGTCGCAGGAAGTGAAAGCGGGGAAGGGGAAAGAGTCCAAGTGCCTGAGTGAGAGAGAGAGAAGAGAGTTGGAAGTATGTTGGGGGAGGGGGAAAAACGTCGGATACGATAAACGGAAGACGCTGAGTGAGCGAGATGGAAAAACGTTTGCACGGAGCAAAGAGATGGAAGAAGAATAAGAAAGAGAATCACGAAAAAAGGAAGAAAGAACGTAGCCGAGAAGCGAAGGAGAGAAAGAGAGAGAAGAGAGAGCCACGCGACGCGGTGAATCGTTCTCTCTCGTGAAACGTGCGAGCATCCATCCTCTCGCTCCTATATACGAATAATACTTTCTCCCTCTTTCTCACCGCGTACCTCGGTACCTATCTCTCGCTCACCCCCACTCTGCGCCTCTCTCAGTTAACGACTCGCGCCGCTGCCGTCGTCGCGCTGCTGCTGCTGCTGGCCACTACGCTCATACTCTGCTATAGGTAGATAGACTAGTGCGCTCGGGACTCTCGCACGCGAAGGATCGCGAGCGACTCGTACAGCGGAGCGCGTTGAACAATTTTTCTTTCCAAACGACGACTCTTCGTCTTCCATTCGATTGATCCTCGTCAATATACGATAAATGAACGACAGTTCGCATTGGTAACGATAAAGAAATATTGTCAAATAGTATTCCTTTGCCCAAAAGGAAAAAAAACTGGGGAAAAATATATATAAAGGAAACACGAGGATTCTTTGATGTTGGAAAATGAGAATGAGGTGCGCGTCTCGCAGCGCCCCACCTCGTGTAATCGTGAGACTTTCTTTTTTCGTTAAAAAACCATAAACGAAGGAAAAACGAAGATAAAAAAAACAACAAGATTCGCGGTTGAAAAATTCGTTTGAAAAAGTGTGCGTGTGTGGTTTTGAGTGTTGTGGGGGGGAAAAAGGAGAAGAAAAAAAGCGTGCCCACCAAACCGGCACCGTGAGTGTTGGCACGAGAGTGTCGAAACGAGGAAATACGGTGAGAGAGTCCTCTCTCTCTCTCTCTCTTTCTCTGCACACGAGGCTGCGGAGTGGGGTGGGGGGCTTCTTTCTCGCGCGAGGGGGTTCGCGGGGGCGTCGAGAGAGGGCAGTGGGAGGTGGGCAAAGGTTTTTCGAGCGCCACCCGAAGAGAGTCACTAGACAGAAAGAGAGAAAAGTGCCGCGACGTCGACGGGCCATTGTGTGAGTGGGGCGGTGGGCGGCTCGGCAGTGGGGTGAGAAAGGGCGGGCGGGAGGGAGGGAAATGCCGATCGCCAGCGGAATTCTCGTAGCTGGAAGCGCCTCACGTTGCCTCTCCTCTGCCGCTGGCATGCTACGTTTCCTCGCCAGACTTTCAGGTTAGACAACGTTTTTCTTTTATTTTTTTTCCTCTAATTTCTTCTTTTATCGTTTTCTTCATTATCGACAAGATCTTAGGTCGTACTTAAAAAATTTTTTTCATTGAAAACTATGACGAAAGATGTCGTTTTCATTGCTTTTACCTTGAGTGGGATGGGGGGGGTGAGTTTTTGACGTTGAATCGACAAAATCGAGCGATATTGTCGATTTTGATGGAAGTTTTGTGTGGGATTTACGATCAGGGCCGAATTTATCGCTCGGGAGAGAGAGAGAGATAAAAAATCATTGGAGGCGAAAGAATATAATCCGCGACTTGACGTTTCGCAAGTATCGCGTGGTAGGTGTATCGCCCCCCTCCCCTCTCTTTCTCTCATTTCCCTTCTACCTCCCCTCGCTTGTTTCGAGACACGCGGTCACGTGATCCGCGCCTCAGTGGCTCTCAACTCGCGGCTCCGCTTACCTGAGTTTTAGAGACACGTTGATATACTTGCAAAAAATGTTTGATTATTTTATTTGTGGGGTGGGACAATGATATCTTTGATGTTTTCTTGGTCAGATGCGAACGGTTCGAGTTTTTTTAAAATTTAAAGTCGACAGTTTTCACTTTTTTTTAATACAGCCCACGATTTTAGCTTTCTGTACTTTGCAGCCCGCGATTTTAAATTTTTTAACCTGTATCCCTTGATTCGATGTTTTTTTATACGCAGCCCACGATTTTACCTTTCTATTTGTAGCCCACGATTTTGGCGTTGTATAATTTGCAGCCCACGATTCTAACTTTTTTAATCCGTTTTCCTCGATTCGATGTTTTTTAAAATTTCAAGTCTACGGTTTTAACTTTTTTTTAATACGTAGCCCACGATCTTAGCTTTCTGTACTTTGCAGCCCACGATTCTAACTTTTCTAACCTGTATCCCGTGATTCGATGTTTTTTTTATTCGCAGCCCACGATTTTAATTTTCTATTTGTAGCCCACGATTTTACCGTTCTATAATTTGCAGGCCACGATTCTAACTTTTTTAATCCATTTTCCTCGATTCGATGTTTTTTCGATACGCAGCCCACGATTTTAGCTTTCTGTACTTTGCAGCTCACGATTCTAACTTTTTTCACCTGTATTCCTTCATTCGATGTTTTTTTGATACGCAGCCCATGATTTTAACTTTCTATTTGTAGCCCACGATTTTACCGTTCTATAATTTGCAGCCCACGATTCTAACTTTTTTAATCCGTTTTACTCGATTCGATGTTTTTTCAAAACGCACCTTTCTTTAATTTGCAGCCCACGATTTTATCTTTTTAAAGTTTTTAGCCCACGATTCATACTTTTTGAATCCATACCCTTGATTCGATTTTTTTTAACACGCAACCCACGATTTTAGCTTTCTAAATTGTCACTCGCGATTCTACTCTTTTTAATCCGTATCCCCCGCTTGAATATTTTTTTAATGCGCAGCCCACGATTTTACATTGCTCTTAATTTCTAGCCCACGCTTCTCACTTTTCGTATCCACATCCCCCGATATTATCTTTTTTTACAAATTGGTAATTCTTAGTTTTTAAAAACATTGTTGACTCGTTAAAATTAAAGAAATTAACTTTATTAATTAATCAAATAAAATTACATCAATTTTGGTCGTAGCACATGAATGATATTTTTGAATTAATGTACCTAAAAGTGGTATAAAAAATGTCTTATTTTTCAATTGTGTTCTCTATCGACATTTTTTCCATTTTTGCAATGCAAAAAAATCAATCTTTCACAAGCTAAAATCTCTGATTTTTTTAAACCACATAAATTTAGAAAATTGGCCATAACAGTATTTTTCCTAAATTCAACCGTTTATGTTGCACTAAAAAAAAATGCAAAGACATATAAAATCGTCTCTTCAACCCCCTTAATTTAAACATATAATTTTAATACATTCAAATATATAATTGAAATATAATATAAAAATATATATTCCACAAATTTTCTTTCAGATTTGGATAAAACTAAATATATCCTAAAAATTTCAACCCATTTTTTCGACGAAACTTTAAAGGAATAAAAAAAAACAAATAGTGGCAACGCTCCCGTACATTAATTTTTTTTCTCCACTATTCCATTATTCCATTCTTTTCCATTATTCGTTTTGGAGAAAAAGATATTTTAGAAATTTTAGCTCCATCTCTCACATGCGCAAAAAAGTCTTCAGGGGAGGGGATCTGACCCTCCCCTCAAGGTCATCTAGGGGTCAATTATTGACTCGGTATTGTGATCAACCCAAAATCAGAGAAATTGAACGATTGAAAAAAAAAAACTTATTCCAGAAGTGCAAGAATCAGAGAAAAAGGGAGAGGGAGGTAAATTTTAGGAGCTCGACTTTTGGCCTTTTTGGCAAAATACGTGGAATACGCAGGAGAGAAAGAGAGAAAGGAAAAAACATTTTTTTTTCTTTCAAACGGAAATAGCGATCATTCTGCGATGTCGCAGAATACAGACGACACACGGACACAAAAATGGCCGTTTGTGTGTCTGTAACACCCTTGAGCGTCGGTTTCGCGACAAAATGTATTTTCGCGCATGTTTTTTTTTTCTCTTATTTTTCGTCTCCGTCTCATTCGACGTCTCGGAAGACTTTTTCGACTTTTCCATTGTTTTTTATTTTTTTTTAACTCTCTCTCTCTCGTCTCCAAAGTCTCTTCCTCTTAATCTTGCGCCATTTTTTATTTTTATTTAAAAAAAAAAAATTCTTCAATTCTCGCTCGTTTTTCTCGTTCTTGGCCTCTTTAGTGCAGACACCATCGTCGTCGAGTTCTTCTTCTTCTTCGTCCTCTTCGTCTTCTTCTTCGTCGCGACGCGCGCGCGATCAAAGCGAGAATTTTGTGTTTTAGCCGACGCTCTCTCTCTCTCTCTTTCTCTTTCTCTCTTCTTTCTCTTGAGGGACGGCGACGGCGCCTCGTTCTATAATTTTTCCCGTTTACGCTCCCCCGAATCTCCTACAATTTTTTTTTTTTTTTTTTTTTTTTTTTTTTTTTTTTTTTTTTTTTTTTATGGCGACCTTTTTTTCAAACTAGTTTTCTCAGCTCTCCGATCATTGAATATTGATTATCCTCCGCGTAGATAAAGATACCTCGAGGTGACGCTATTAAATGATTTTCAACGATGATGTCAGCTGATAGTGAAGATAAATCTTAGATTCGTGTTGTAATAAAAAAAAAAAACAGGCGACAAATTCTTGGGGTCGATGTAAAATGAATTTTTCGAACTCGTTTTTTGGGAATTCTGCGAAAATTGGAAATTCCTTGATTAGCATCTTCGAAATTGTTCAACCAAACTTTTTGGCAATTTTTCACAAAATGTCGATTTAGAATGTTGACATTTTTGTTCTATTTTTATTGTTTATCTGGAAATTTTTTATTTCATTTAATTTAATGAATTTGAAGTTTATTTAATTCGAAGAATTTCAATTTTATTCAATTTTTTTAATTCAAGTTTAATTTCATGTGATGAATCTAAATTTGTTTTAAATTTATTTTTTTAGGTTATAAGTGTTTTTTTTTACTCAGTGAAGACAATGCAATGATTTTCTTACAAACTCAAAGTTTTTTCAACTTTGATAATTTTTTTGCTGGAAGATTGAAAGAAAAGTTTGGAAGAAAATTGGACTAATTTTTGACCATTATCTGAAATTTTTTTGGAATTTTAATTACTCTGATTCTTGAGGTTGATATATAATAAATTTTTTTCGGCCCCGCTTTTAGAAATTCCTCGAAAAAAATCACTTTAAAGCATTTAAAAAAATTTCAAATTAAACTTTCTATCAATAATTGTAATTTAATTTAACGAATTTAAAGGTGATTTAATTTCGATAACCTCAAATTTTATGTAATTCGACGAAAATAAATTTGTTTTATTTCGATAAATTGAATTTCATTAAATTCGAATTTGATTTAAAATTTTTTAGAATCTTCTATCGTCGATTTATTTATCCGCTAAAAAACAATTCAACGATTTTCCCACAAACTCAAAACTTCTTTGAATCTCAATAAATTTTTCAAAAACATTTGATTTTTTTCCAATCGACAAATTTTTTTCTAACGAAAATTCTATGTTATTCGCTATCAGCGGCAAATTTCCCATCAAATTATCACTCTTAGGCATTAAAAAAAAATCTGCCAATTTTTGGCAATCCAAAAATCGAAAAATTTTTCAAAATTTCAAAAACCCTGATTTTGGCTTGGGAAAAAAAATGCCAAATAACTTTCAAATCTTTTGGCAATAGTTATATATAGAAGTATGACATTCTAACGCGCGTGTGCGTGAAAATAAAATTTAAAAAAAAAAAAAAAAAAAAAAAAAAAAAAAAAAAAAAAAAACAATCGACTGGAAATATCCCACGCGGAATTGTTGCGACGATGACGATTGTCAATGAGAATGTCTCGCGCGGAGGAGTTCTTCTCCGGCGGGTCTTATTTTTTTTTTCCTCACCTCACCGATCGTCGGCATAGACTCATTTCCGCCATTGTTGGAATTAATATTCCCGATGCGATATACAATTGGAATATATCATCTATTATAATTTTGTTTTCCTTTCTTTCTCACATACGTCTGAAGGAAAAAAATTTATAATTGTAAACAAATGCGAGGAGGCGCGAAATAATAAAGCGGTGTATATATGGGGCATTCCATGTCAAATCGACCACTTTTGAACCCGACCCCTTTCGAATTGGTTCAAAATTTTTATCCCTTTTCTACTCAATCAAAGACATTTTTCAGGAAATTTTCAAAATTTCTTACCAAACTCAAAAAAAGTTATGAATTTTTCAAAAAAAAAGGTTTTTGTTTTATCAAAAAATTATAACTTCTTCAAAAATTGAGTTATCGGGACGGTTTTTTTTTCAAAATTTTTGTTTTTAGATGTACTTTCCGAGAAAAATACAAAAAAATTATTCACAGGTGTCCTTTTTTTTCTTTCACTTTTTTGAAAAAAAAAATTTTTTTTCGAGAATCACTTTCGATTTTATTTTCTTCTCAAATTTTCAAACTCTGAGGTCCTCTATAAATCCTCAAAAAAATTCCAGATTTTTGTGAAGTAAGCCCAGATGGAAATTTGTTTTTTTTCTAATCGATAAAAAAAATAGAAGGAAAATTCGGCCCACTCCAGTTAGGGCGGCATTCTTTCTGGAATTGTTCAAAGTATTTTTTGAGTAAAAAAAAAACAATTATCAAAAATGGCAACTCCGAGAAAACGATGATTTTTCTCGAAAAAGTGAAAAATTTCATATATTTTAATATCTTAAAATTTGTTTGTATTTTTTTCGGAAAGTACATCTAAAGATGAAAATTTTGAAAAAAAACACGTCGCGATAAGTCAATTTTTGAAGAAGTTATAGCTATTTGCAAAAACAAAAGCCTTTTTTTTGAAAAATTTGCAACTTTTTTAGGGTTGGGTAAAAAAATTTGAAAATTTTCTGAAAAATGTCTTCAATTGAGTAGAAAAGGAACAAAAATTTTCAACCAAATCGAAAGGGTTCGGGTTCAAAAGTGGTTGATTTGACATGGAATGACCCATATGTATATATATTTCCCCGCCGTAGACAGTCCCACTGTGGGTTTGGTCGGGCCTCATTTCCGTGATTACGCCAGGATATCCGGCAAGGTACGCTGGCCCATAGAAATCGTTTTGGGTACATCATATATATGGGGCATTCCGTAGCAAGTCGACCTGAGTGTGACCCTCGACCTCGCTGATTTCGTTGACGATTTTTTATATGATTCTTCCAACTTAAAATAGCATTCAGAATTTTTTTCAGATTTTTAAAACCAAATTTTTCTACGCTATGATTTTTTGAAATTTTTTTTTGAAAACCTCGAGGACCGTATTTAAAAATCTGAAAAAATTCTCAAAAATCCGGTGTCAAAAATGAAAATTTTTGACACAAAATTGATGATGTCCAGGATTTCTCTTCCACCTCGATTTTAGGTTTTTATGAAGAAAATGGAACAAAAATGTAGATGCAGAAATTGATCTACCGTGAAAAGTGGCTTGAATATTTTTATCATTAACCAAGAATTTTCAAAAATAGTTGGTTAATTTCTGCATCTATTTTTTTTTACGTTTTCTTCATAAAAACCTAAAATCGAGGTGGAAGCGAAAGCCTGGACATCATGAATTTTGGGTTAAAATTTTTTATTTTTGACACCGGATTTTTGAGAATTTTTTCAGATTTTTAAATTACTGCCCCCGAGGTTTTGGAAAAAAATGTTTAAAAAATCATAACGTACTCAAATTTGGTTTTAAAAATCTGAAAAAAATTCTGAATGCTATTTTGAGTTGGAAGAATCGTATAAAAAATCGGAAACGAAATCAGCGAGGTCGAGGGTCACACTCAGGTCGACTTGGCATGAAATGCCCCATATATAATTCCCTCTCCCTAGTAAATCACGATATAACTATATACATACGCTTCTAAACATTTTTGCAATGAATATCGAATTTTTTTGTCGCCATTTTATGGAATAAAGAAAAAAAATTGAAACAAAAAAATTTTTGGAAAGCTTTTTTTGGTAGTAGAGGGGTGTCTAAAATCATCCCTCAAAAGGAAAATGGCTTCTTCAATGTGAGGCCTCAAGATATAATTTTGTTCATCAATATGAATGGAAACAAATTTTTTTAACTAATACTTTTATGATTCTAAAAAGTATCTAAACTTACAATTTTGAAGCTTTTAATATACGTCGAGAACCGATTTGAATCATACACTTTAAAATAATTGAAATATGCATTAAAAATAGCCAAATTAAAAAAAAAATAGATTTTTTAAAATTTGGTTTAAAAATGAATGATTAGGAGTTCAAACTAGATAAATTGAAAAAGGGGGGGGGGGAATGAAATTGGGGAAGGGACTCGAAAACTCAAAAATAATTGAATTTTAGAAAAATTGAAACTTGGTGAATGTAGGCCAAAAATGGAATATACTTTTTTGGTTGTTTAGATTTTTTTGAAAAAAATAAGTTATAATAAATAAACGATTGAATACACTTTTTGGGTTGTTTGGGTATTTTGAAAAAAATAAATTATAATAAATAAACGTTTGAATACACTTTTTGGGCTTTTTAGATTAAAAAATAATAAAGTATAATAAATAAACAATTGAATACACTTTTTTGGCTGTTTAGATTTTTTTGAAAAAAAATTTGGGCTTTTTAGATTAACAAAATAATAAAGTACAATAAATAAACAATTGAATGCACTTTTTGGGCTGTTTAGATTTTTTTGAAAAAAATTTTGGGCTTTTTAGATCAACAAAATAATTAAGTACAATAAATAAACAATTGAATACACTTTTTTGGCTGTTCAGATTTTTTTGAAAAAAATAAATGGCTCAAAAAATTGACGTTTTTGGGGGTGAAAAATATTTTCAAAATTCGTGGGAAATACCTCATATACGTTTCAGCCTCTCCGCCGAGCTTTTCTAAAGCGGCGACTAAACGGGCGTGGGATTTGTTCGCTCTTTTCAAATCCTTCATACGTAAAGTTGGCTCTCTCTCTCACACACATGTATTATTTCTGATAACTATATATATTAATGAGTGTACCGTTATCGCGTCGCTCTCGTCTCGGTGCTGGCCTCGAGGAAACGGCGCCGACGCGTACAAATTTTCGTACTATACTGTACGATTTTTTTCCCCCTCCCCTCAAGGTTGGGGGAAGGGGGTCAACCTTTTTTTTCATCCTTCATACCGCATTGCGAATCTCATTCATCACCGGCATTCATAATTATCCGCTCAGAAATCGTTGAGAATAAATATGCGAGCATTTTTTTAAAATAACGAATTTTCAAATTTAAAAAAAAAATGAATTTCGTGAAATTTTTAGAATTTTAATGTTGGCATTGTAATTTGTTCCATCATAACTTTTTTGAATTTTGAGGATTTCAAATTTTAGTTTCACTCAAAGAAATGTCGCAGTTTTATAAAAATTAACTTCTAGAATTTTTTTTTACGGTTTGAGGTTTTTTTTTTAATCTTGGATTTCGATGGATGAAAATTAACTTTTTTTTTTAAGAAATTATGGCGATTTTGAAACTTGACAAAAAAAGATTATGAAAGAAGTCAATAGTCTAAATTTGTTAATAAAAATAAAACTCGTTGAAAATAGTAATTGTTAATATATAATTGTAAACTTTTTTTTTTATTCGCATTTTTTTTGCTTTTTTTGTTGTTAGCAATTTTCAACCCGTTTATTTATAATCCCTTATTCGCAAACTCAATATTAAAATTGTTCTTATCTGCCATAATTTTTTTAAATATAAATTGATTAAATTTTTTCTCCAAATTATAAAAACTCCCCAGATTTATAAAAATCCTAAAATAATCCTAATGAAACCTGAAAATGTGTGACAAAATGATAAAAACACGTTGATAGTCGATAAATGTTAATTGAAAAAAATAATTATAAATAAATACATAAATTTAAAAAAAAGAGTTTGAGGTTCGTCCTTCCTCTTTTTTCGTAATTTCTTTTTAGCATTCAAAATTGAAAAATCTGAGGATTGTGCGGGTTTTACGTGAAATGCCCCATACACGTTATTTTTGGCACAATGAAAGAGCATATATAGAATAGATGGTGCAAAATATTGCAGCAGTACGTGTATTAACGTAATGCTGCAGCGGCGCTTCGCCTCGCAAAATGTTCGCCAGCGTAGAGAGAGTGCAGCGCCTTGCACTTGTTCGATTTCGCTGCCGCCGTGCAAAACTCTCTCTCTCTCTCGCTCTCTCCCTTTCTCTCTTTCTCTCTTAGCCTACCACCTCTGGTTACCCCCCCCCCCCCTTGCACACACACTCGTCTCCCCCTCATTTAAAGTTCACAAAGTGTCACCGTGACATCTGGAGGATAATTTTTGTACTACACTCTTTTCCCAATTATTCCACAATTTAGTCTTCCCCATCGGAAAAACCTGTCAAGTAAAATCCGTACAATTCGCATGGTAGGATTTACATATCTATTTATATAATTTTTTAAACATTTTAATTTAACATTGAACATTTACCATTAACATTCAACATTAACACAAACATTTAACACTAACATTTAACATTAACATTTAACATTAACATTTAACATTAACATTAACATTAACATTAACATTAACATTAACATTAACATTTAACATTTAACATTAACATTTAACATTAACATTTAACATTAACATTTAACATTAACATTTAACATTAACATTCAACATTAACATTTAACTTTAACATTAACATTTAACATTAACATTTAACATTAACATTTAACATTAACATTTAACATTAACATTTAACATTAACATTTAACATTAACATTTAACATTAACATTTAACATTAACATTTAACATTAACATTTAACATTAACATTTAACATTAACATTCAACATTAACATTTTAATCGAATATATTTTTCTGTTGATTGAAAAATATTTTGAAACATTTCTATATTCAAATTAGCAGAATTACATGAGATGTTTTTCTTTTTATGAGAAGAATCATCGAATTCTATCATAGTACCATCTTGTTTTTTCGACGCAGCGTTTTGAATATCCTAATTGAAAAAGAGGTTATCCAATATAGGGGATCTGCGAAGCTGGGTATCTTATAGATATTGCCGGGACAATTCGCTTGCGCGAGAGCGCGCCGGCGCTATCGCCACCTGGCGGATTTTTTTAGAACTAACAAATTTCCAAATATGATCATAAGAGTATACGTTAACAATTTATTTGAAATACATAAATTTAGTAGGAGTTACTCAAATTTTTTATCAACAAATGTTTCGCAATGTCCATCAAGTCGACTCGAATAAATATATTGGAATCAAATATTGCCCAATCTTGGATCAAATATTTGTTCAGTTGATGGAGAGCTAATTTTCGTCGATTTAAGTGAAAACTGATGGAATTAACGATTTTAGTATCTACAGCTAGATCTTTTTTCTGGGTGATATCTCTCTACTGAAAATACACCTCTGTCGATAGATACGGTATAGATTATAGAAAAACACACACACACACACACACACACACAGTTTATAAGGTATGTTGAGTACATTTCCTTCTCTCTCTCTCTCTCTCTCTCTCTCTCTCTCTCTCTCTCTCTCTCTCTCTCTCGCTCTCACACACATGCTAACTCTCGATTGTCATCATAAAATACACATGATGACGATGATGATATCCTCCTCCGCGTATCTCGGGGCTTGAAATTTGTTGCAAGCTCAACAGAGAGAGAAAAAGAGCGGATTAGTCGTGAGTGAGCATTCGCCGAGAGAGCAAGTCACTTCGCAACAAACGGGGCCGTTAATCGTCAATCTCATCGTCGTTTCACATACGACAAGGTATATTATACATCATGCTTTGAAACGGTCATCGCATAAGCATATGGGCAAAATAATACCTCCATGGATTTGGGTGTCACCCAATAAATCAATCTTTCTCTTCTGCCCCTGACTTGGGTTCTTTTCAGGTCCAAAATGAATTTTTTTAATTCATGAATTCTGGAATTTGAGACGAAAAAATAGTTTCAAAATCATAATCAATATTTTCTGTATGTATATATCATTTTTTTTTAAAATTACATTTGAATTATTTATTTCTGGTCTGTAAGCAATTTTTTATCAATTTTATTATTTTGAAAATCCAAATCAATATTTAGAAAATATAGATATCAATTTTTTTCAATTTTTCTTCGAATAATATTGAGAATTTTTATTCCTGGCCTCTAATCTTTTATTGATTTTTTTTTTAAATCCTTATCAATACTTATGAAATATAGATATCAATGTTTTTCTCGTTTTTTTTTTTCAAATAATATTGAGAATTATTTCTGACCTCTAAAAACTTAATTTTTATTAATTTTATCATTTTGGAGATCCTAATTTATCCTCTATGAAAGAGAGAGAGAAGGAGAGAGAGAGAGAGAGAGAGAGAGAGAGAGAGAGAGAGAAAGAGAGGGGGGGAGGGGGAGGGAGGGAGGGAGAGGAGGAGAGAGAGAGAGAGAGAGAGAGAGAGAGAGAGAGAGAGAGAGAGAGAGAGAGAGAGAGAGAGAGAGAGAGAGAGAGAGACAGAAAAAACGTGCTTTTCTGAAAGAGTGGCGAAATATATATAATATAAAACGAAAAACGAGAAGGGTCGAGAGAGCCATTCTTCGTCGCCGAACGTGGAATATTTCTTGAGCATCGGCTTTTCCGGGTGTGCGCGGGCGGCGCCGTCGTGATCTCTGTTGCAACTCTGTGCATTTTTTCGTAAGCTTCTGTTTTGTCCCCAGCATGACGCTCCTATAACGAGAGAGAGAGAGAAGGAGAGAGAGAGGGAGGGAGCGAGAGAGAGAGAAAGAGAGAGAGAGAGAGAGAGAGAGAGAGAGAGAGAGAGAGAGAGAAGCTACTCTTGTGGAAAAGTGGCGGAGGTCCATTAATTTTCGAGGAACCCTTGTCGCGTGAAAGGCGCGCGATAAAGAACCTCCCCAGCACCGGCGAGAGAAAAAAGGGGCGAGCGAAACGTGCCACTTTTTTTTTCTCCTTTCATCGCTTTCTTTCCTTTTTTTTTTATGCCGACTTTTCCTCTACCGCACGCAAAGCTTGACCGTATTTTCTCTCAGCATATGTATTTGTATCTATTCATATATTTGTGCACGTAGATAACACCTTCGCAAACTTATTTAGAGGATTGTGGGGCAAAATGGTCCAGTTAAGAGATTTGAGAAATTTCTCAATAAGCGAGTTTCAAATATATTTTGAGGTGGAGGAAAAATGAGGGGTGAAAAAATTGTCAATGTTTGAGAAATTTTTTTTGGGGACATAACTAATTGTTTTTGGGTATTTGTTCAACGTTCAATTTTTTGATAGCAATTTTAGGTGAAAATCTTATCGAAAAATCGTTATCCATTTTTTATCTTTAGTTATTTATAAAATGGCGACGACTTGAATTTTTTTCATTTTCAAGGCTCTTTATTTAAGCAGGCTTCAAAATATTGTCAACATTTTCAAAAATTTTAAAAATTATTATTTATTGAAAAAATTGAAAATCGGTTCTGAAGTTTTTAAGTATTCGCTGGAAAAATTTCGGAAAAAGTCATTTTGAGATAGACTGAGTCAAAGTTTCCACTCAGTGAATTTTCAAAATTAGAACTCAAAATTTTATTTACATGTTGCTAAAAATACTCAACAAAATAAACTACAGACTCTCCTCTTAAATACAAAAAAAAACCACAAAATTTGGACCCAATCAGCGCCTTTAATGTGTTCTAAATGTGTTAAAACCTCTAAAACCGACCCCTTAATTATCAGAAATTTGAGGTCAATTTCACAAAAAAGAATCCTTCAGTGGAATTTATTTCTTAAATCTCGAGATCTATCTTTAAAAAAAAAACAATCCCTTAATCTTGAGGGATTAACCTTTGAGGTTAGAAAAAATAACCACGTTACTTTTGGGCCTTCTGACTGTATAGCCCCTTAAAATACTCTAATGAATCGTTACACGAGATAAATAACATTTCATTTTGATTTACTCATACACATTCCTCTTATTTCCCATTGTGTATATTTAATTATCCACTCAGGCACGAAGAGAGAAAAATTGAATTATCTTATCTGACTGTCGAGGACAAGCGATGGGCCTTGACGAAGTGTGGGGGGGGGGGGGGAGCGGTGGGCCTCACCCGAATTCCCCCGAAGAGAGACTCGGGTCGTGTGACAAAAAGGCCTAATCTCGTGGCGTTAGGGCGAGAGGAATGAGGGAGAAATTAAGGGCCCTAGAGGAAATTAAGGGCCCTAAAGTCGCTCTCCTATCTCTCTCCCTCCCTTTTTCCTAACAGCGAGAGAGTCAACGGGCGTACTCGCTTCTCTACATTCCGGAACGTCTTATCTACTCTGTTTCTCTCTCCTGAGGGAAAGAGAGAGAGAGAGAGAGAGAGAGAGAGAGAGAGAGTGCAGTCGTGCGCTGAAACGTGCAGCACACGAGCGCGAGAGCGCGGAAAGAAATTCCACGGGAAACGTTGAACCGATTCGTAGCTCCGAAGTCAACGAGAAAGAGCGAGAGAGATTCTTCGGCAAATCGATGTGTGCGCTGCTTCAATCGATTTTATATACCAACACTTCTCGATGGTCTTCGCTTCAATTTCTTAAGTGCACATCTATCTTTCTGTATTATGGAAATATTTCGTTATTACCGTGTTTGGGAACTGAATAAGGCCCCATAAGTTAAGTCGAGATCCCCTTGACCATTCTCAAGCCGAATCCGAGACCCCCAATTCCTCAGAAGTTGAATCCGGGTCCCCTAACTCATAATGAATTAGCACGCCCTAATGAATTAAATCTAGGGCCCCTGTATCATAAGTTAGGGCCCTTGAACCCCCACGAGTTGAATCCAGGTGTCCTGATTCCTCAGAAGTTGAATCCACGTCCCCTAACTCATCGTGAGTTAGCAAGCCCTAATGAGTTAAATCCAGGGCTCCCGTATCATAAGTTAGGGCTCTTGAACCCTCACGAGTCGAATTCAAGGCCCCTAATCCCTCAAAAGTTAAACCCGGGCCCCCTAACTCATCATGAGTTAAGTAAGCCCTAATGAGTTAAATTCAGCGCCCCTGTATCATAAGTTAAGGTCCTTGAACCCTCATGAAATGAATCCAGGTGTCCTGATTTTTCAGAAGTTGAATCCGGGTCCCCTAACTCATCATGAGTTAGCAAGCCCTAATGAGTTGAATCTAGGGCCTCTGTATCATAAATTAGGGCCCTGGAACCCTCATAAGTCGAATTCAGGTCTCCTGTTTCCTCAGAAGTTGAATCCAAGTCTTCTAACTCCTCATGAGTTAAGCAAGCCCTAATGAGTTAAATCCAGGGCTCCCGTATCATAAGTTAGGGCTCTTGAACCCTCACGAGTCGAATTCAAGGCCCCTAATCCCTCAAAAGTTGAACCCGGGCCCCCTAACTCATCATGAGTTAAGTAAGCCCTAATGAGTTAAATTCAGCGCCCCTGTATCATAAGTTAAGGTCCTTGAACCCTCATGAAATGAATCCAGGTGTCCTGATTTCTCAGAAGTTGAATCCGGGTCCCCTAACTCATCATGAGTTAGCAAGCCCTAATGAGTTGAATCTAGGGCCCCTGTATCATAAATTAGGGCCCTGGAACCCTCATAAGTCGAATTCAGGTCTCCTGTTTCCTCAGAAGTTGAATCCAAGTCTTCTAACTCCTCATGAGTTAAGCAAGCCCTAATGAGTTAAATTCAGGGCCCCTGTATCATAATTAAGTTAGGACCCTGGAACCCTCATAAGTCGAATTCAGGTCTCCTGATTTCTCAGAAGTTGAATCCAAGTCTTCTAACTCCTCATGAGTTAAGCAAGCCCTAAAGAGTTAAATTCAGGGCCCTTGTATCATAAGTTAGGGCCCTGGAACCCTCATGAGTCGAATCCAGGTCTCCTGATTCCTCAGAAGTTGAATCCAAGTCTTCTAACTCCTCATGAGTTTAGCAAGCCCTAAGAAGTTGAATCCAGGGCCCCGGTATCATAAGTTAGGGCCCTTGAACCCTCATGAGTCGAATCCAGGTCTCCTGATTCTTCAGAAGTTGATTACAGGTCTTCTGATTCCTCATAAATTGAGCTAGCTCTGATTAATCCAATCCAGGATCCCTGATGAATCATAAGTTGAGTTCAGGGTCCTTAAATCGAAGTTTCTTAACTCTTCATAAGTTGAGCGAGCTCTGCTAAAATCAAGTCAAGGATCCCTGATGTTAATTTAAGTTTGAGGTCCTTAAACTTACATGAGTCGAATCCAGGGATCCTGATTACTTGGACGTTCATTCCACATCCCCGGACCCTTCATAAGTTAAACGAACTCTTATTAGCTCCACTCAGAGCCCTCGAACTTCATAAGTTGAGTGCGAGGCCCTCGATTCATTTCAAGTTGAATCCAGCCCTCCTGCCAGCTAATAATTCAAGCTAGCCCTCATAAGTTCAATGGAGGGCCCCTGAAGCTTCATAAGTTGAGTTTGAGGCCCCTAAACCCTCTTGAGTCAAGTCCGAGGACTCTGCGTACTCACAAGTTAATTACAGGTCTTCTAGCTCCTAATAAGTTAATCTAGCCAAGTCAATCAAGGGCCCCTGATGATTCCTAAGTTAATTTCGGGGCCCATGAGCCCTCTTAAGTTATGTCCAGGCCCCCTTATTGCTCACAAGTCAATTCTACATCTTCTGACTCCTCATAAGTTCAGCGGGCCCATTAATTGAATCCGGCGCCCACGATCACTTGTAAGTTATTTCCAGGGACCCTGAAACCGCATGAGTTAATTTCAGGGGTCTTGACTCTTCATAAGTTGAGCTCTTACAAATCGGGTGCTGGGCCTCTGATGCTTTATTAACTTAGTTTAGGACCTTCGAGTCCTCATAAATGAAGTTTAGGGCCCTCGGACTCTCATAAGTTAAGTTTAGAGTCCTCTGACTCTCACAAGTTACTTTTAGGGCCCTCTAACTCTCATAAGTTAAGTTTGGGGCCCTCTGACTCATAAGTTACGTTTGGGGCCCTCTGACTCTCATAAGTTACTTTTAGGGCCCTCTAACTCTCATAAGTTAACTCAAGGACCCTTGAATTCTCTCAGGTTGAGTCCAGAGAATCGATACAGTGCGAGTTTGAGCTTGTAATCCATGTAAGACATTGTTTCGAATGTTTCATCTCGATTTTTTGGTAATTTTCCAAGTTTCGTTTCAAGGCGACATTGAATAAAGTATGTCAGACTCTCTCCTTCTCTTTCTTCTCAGTCGAGACTTCGTCTCGAGGTGTTCTTCAAATTCTTTTTTATTTTCGCGTAGTCAAAGCACTGCTGTCTGCAACCGAGTGTTTTTATGTACCAGCCCTCCCGCGAGACAAGCATTATAGTATACCGGGTGTCCCATTTTAATCTTACAGTTGATTTATTTCGAAAAATATTGCTCTGATCAAAAATTGAGTGGGATGAAACTTTTAGGGTTCTGAGGGGGACGTTTAAAATTTTTTTTTGTTTTGGTCCAAAATTTAAAATGGCGGCGTTAAGACGGCTGACATGTTTTTTTTAAATGGAAACATGATTTTTTTTTTCACCAAAATTTTTTTCAGATTAAATCTAACATCTTTTGTAGGAACATTTTTTTGATACAGCCCACAATAGAGGGTGTCCCATTTTAATCTTACAGCTGAATTATCTTGAAAAATACTGCTCCGATAAAAAATTGAGTGGGATGAAACTTTTAGGGTTCAGAGGGGGACGTTCAAAAAATTTTTTTGTTTTGGTCCAAAATTCAAAATAGCGCCGTTAAGATGGCTGACATGTTTTTTTTAATGGAAACATGATTTTTTTTTTTTACTAAAAAATTTTTCAGATCAAATCTAACATCTTTTGTAAGAATATTTTTTTTATAGCCCGGATATTTTAGACAAGATCGCCATTTTTGACTATTTTAGGGTTATGCAGCATAATGACGAAGCCGAGGTCTTCTAAATCCTCCTCGTGAGTGTTTTCTGAAATCTTCTTAAAGGTGTTCGAAGATTCCACCATTTCACCATTCCACCATTCCACCATCATGGTTATCCCGGATAATACTAAAATAGTAAAAAATGGTGATCTCTTATGGACTGAATAAAAAAAATGTTCCAACAAAAGTTGTTAGTTTTGACTTAACACATTTTTTGGTGAAAAAAAAATCATGTTTTCATTGTTTGAAAAACCTTAACACCGCCCCTTTAAATTTTGGACCAAAACAAAAAATTTTTTTGAACGTCCCCTTCTGAACCCTAAAAGTTTCATCCCACTCAATTTTTTATCGGAGCAGAATTTTTCAAGATAATTCAGCTGTAAGATAAAAATGGGACACCCTCTATTATGGGCTGTATCAAAAAAATGTTACTACAAAAGATGTTAGATTTAATCTGAAAAAAATTTTGGTGAAAAAAAAAATCATGTTTCCATTTAAAAAAAACATGTCAGCCATCTTAACGCCACCATTTTAAATTTTTGACCAAAACAAAAAAAAAATTTAAACGTCCCCCTCTGAACCCTAAAAGTTTCATTCCACTCAATTTTTTATCGGAGCAATATTTTTCGAAATGAATCAACTGTAAGATTAAAATGGGACACCCGGTATATATATATATATTTATACATGCTCGTATTCATATGTATAAAAATACATATAATATATGGCGGATGTTATGGGCGACGATTTTTCGCCGATGTTATAATCGAAGATCGATCAGACAGGCCCCAAAAACGATTGTACGACGAATGTGTTGAGTATACTCAAAGTCCAATGATTTTAGCGGCCATATTGAATTTTTCGTTTTTCGAAATTTAAACTAGTTTTTCGCCGAACCATCCTTTTCTTAAAGTCAGCGAAATATTTCAAAAACTATTTCAAAAATTGTATCGATTTTTCGGAATTTTTTTTTTTTTTTCAACATAAAAGTGGATTGGATTTTTGTATCAATAGGAAAGTCAGAATTTAAATTTATTTTGAACAAAGTATTTTAGAAAAATATGAAATTTTCTAAAATTCAACAAAAGTCAAAATAACTGCATTAAGTACGTTGAAAAAAATATTTTTTGCATTTTTTTAATCCTCTTCTACAATTATAAAAAATGTGTTGAGTATACTCAAAGTCCAAAGATTTTAGCGGGCATATTGTATTTTTCGTTTTTGGAAATTTAAATTAATTTTTCGCCAAATCACGTTTTTTGAAAGTCAGCGAAATATTCCAAAAACGATTTCAAAAACCGCATCGATTTTGCTGATTTTATTTTTTTCGCTCTTCTAGTTTTAAAAATCTGGTATTTGAGAGACGGATTTTTTCTTAATTTTTTAATTTCTATTTGACGAGTGAAAAATCACTTTTTTACTCAAAAATCGAGACGCTCATTTTGAAAATTCGCCATATTGTTCCATTTTGATATTTCAAAAATTTTCTTTCATCATAATCGCAGGATAAATTTATATTGCAATGAAATTTCTTTGTTTGATTGTGTAATAACGAAATTATAATTATATCTTTGAACAAAGAAATAATATATTTATGATAGATTTCAATATCGAAAATATATACAAAATTTTTAATTTAATCTTAAAAATATATAATTATAACTACATCAAAAATGTATAATTATATCTTTGTTTCAATGCGCAAAAAATAGCCGTTTGTTTCTCGGATCTTACATTCTAAAATATCCAAAATACGATGTAAACATGTAATCAAATTTTTCAAAAAAAAAAAAAAAAATCCCAAAAACGCCCTTAATTTCTAATAGCTCAACTATGTTGCAAACCCTTAAGGGCCACAAAATGTAAAAAATTGCATCTTGTCAATTGAAAAAAAAACGTTTTTTCCAAAATTAATTTTTCAATTATATTTAGCATCACAAGTCCTCCATAAAGATCCCAAAAACACAATTCGGTGATTTTCTAAAAAAAATAATCGAAAATTCATTTTTTAATTATATTTACTCGTTAACTTGTACATTCAGCGTCCCAAGTTTTCAAAAAAGATCTCAAAAACAAAATTCAGTGACTTTTCCAAAAAAATTTCAAAAACGAATTTTCTCAAAAAATAAACTTCCGTCCCAATCAAACGATGCAATCGTCATCTCAAAATATGCAATTCGCAAAAAAAAAACTCCAAAATGCACGATGGTTTGAGAGAGAGACGAAAAATAAGACTGATCCGCATTACCCTCCCAAGTCGTCAATAACCGAAAAACACATTTTAGCGATTTTTCTAAAACCTTCCAGGAAAAATAAATTTCATAAAAAAATGTACTATTTTCATCACATCTAAACTATGCAATCGTCATCCCAAAATATGCAATTCCTGAGACATTGCTGAATGCACGATAGTTCGAGAGAGAGAGACGGGAAATGAGATTGACCCGCATTACCCTCCTTCTACCCTCGCGCCCCCTCCCCCTCTTCTCGCGGCGAGGAGTGAATGAGAGTTTCTCACGCATGCACATACGAGCTCGCATCTCACGCCTCGCCGTTCTTCGTTGAAGAATAAGAAGAAGAAACGGAAAAAGGAGGAGGAGAAGAGGAGGAGGAGGAGGACGCGAATAACAGAATGAGTGGAGTCGCGCGCGCGCGCGCGCTCGCGTTCCGATACGTCACTGCGTGCTCCGACAGCAGAACTGTCTAGACGCGAAAATATCTCCGGGAGTGAGACACACGCGCGCGGATAAGCACGAGAATCCCCGCAGCAGAGGCAGGAAACACGAGACAGAAAAAAAAAAAAAAATAAGAAAAAATATATAAAAATAAAAATGGCCCTCGTGCGCCCCAAATCTGCGTTTCTCGAGAAAAGTCTCTGGAATTGGGGCGAAAATTTTTTTTTTGGATTTTGGAAAAAAAATTGGAAAAATCGTAGACCCAATTAGGGACGAATTTTTGGAAAATTGGTCCTCCAGTCTGGAGACTCGAAACGCCCAAATCGCGCCCCAATGTCGTTGCCCTTATTTCGGGATTTAAATAAAATCCTATTTATAAACGCCCAAACCGGCGAGCCGACGGTCTCGGGAGAGAGAGAGAATGAGAGAAAGAAGAAATATCCAAGACAGACTGACAGACAGACAAGGACCGCGTCTTTCGTTCGCTCTTCGTCGTCGTCGAGACTTTTTAAGTTCCCGCGCGCGACCGAGAGAGGATATCCTCGCTTTTCTCGCTTCCTCTTTTCTTCTTGATCGTCTCGACCAACCCCCTCTTCTTCCCGATGGAAACTCATCACAGATTGCACTGACCCGTATTACCCTCCCTGGACATGTGTTTAGGCTGACCCTGGTCCATTTGACCATAGTTTGACCTCCTCAATTTGCTGCTTCAACTTTTTGACCATTTTAGGAAGGCTAGAAAAATGTATGACTTCAGTTTTTTTTTTGACAATGTTTTTATAATGTGGAAGTGAGACACTGCGATATCCCATCAATTTTGGAGTTGGGAAAAAATTTCCCTTTTTTTTTTAAGAATTTTTTAGTTCGGTCAAAATTTAGATTTCCCCTTTTTTTAGAATTTTGTAGTACGCCAAAAATTTAGATCTCCCCTTTTTTTTAGAATTTTTTAGTACGGCCAAAATCTACTTTCAGCTTTTTTGAGTTTTTTTTTTGCCAGTTATTTTTTGGAAATTGTTTTTTTAGAGAACGGAAAAAATTGAAAATCTGCAAAGGTTGTTGAATAATCTTGATTTGGTATCAAAATTTTGGGACTTTTTAGCGAGACTAGCAAAAATTCTGACTTTTCAAATTTTTATTTTTTTATTCTTTAATTGGGGGACCACATTTTTATAATGTGGAAGTGAGACTGCAATTTCCCTTCAATTTTGGAGTTGGGAGAAAATTTCCCTTTTTTTTAAAGAATTTTTTAGTACGGCAAAAATTTGGATTTTCCTTTTTTTAGAATTTTTTAGTGCGGCCAAAATTTACTTTCAGCTTTTTTTTTATTAGCCAGTTGTTTTATGGAAATCATTTTTTTAGGGAATGGAAAAATCGAAAATCTGAACAGGTTGACGAATAATCGTTCCTTTGTGTAAAAATTTTGAAGCATGGTGATGAAATTTTGATTTTACTATAGATTGGACGTTTTTTTGATTTGGTAGAATTGAAAAATTTGGACAAATGTCTTTTTGAAAGAAAATCAGGATTTTTTTGAATTATTCAATTATGGTTATCCGATTTTATGAATAAAAAAGTCGCAAACCAAATTTATTTTAGGTTCGAAAGTATTTTGTAAGATTGATACACTAAAAATTCTTAACAATTTGTAATTTAATATAATAATCTGAGCCTTGATCCATATCAAGATTTTCAGAATGATTACAATTTTATTCTTGTTTTTATGAATAAATTAAAAAAAATCTTTATTGGGCACCAAAGTATTTTAGAAAAATAAAATCTTGAAAAACTTAATCGAAGTTTTCAACTGCTTTAATGGCGAAAAAAATATTTTTTGCAAATAATTCAATGATTATAATCCTCTTTCAAAATTATAAAAAACCATAAATTAAGTCACTTTTGGGTGCCAAAATATTTTAGCATTTTTAATAAGCGAGACCACATTCCCTCATTTTCCAGAAATTTCAACATTGCAATATCAAAAAGCTAATCGGACTAAAATCTCAAATTTTCGGGATTTTTAAATTCAATTTTTGTTTTTGTTTGACGAAGCAAATTTCAAATTACAATATTTAAAAAATACAGATTTTTTAAATAATCTGAAAAAAATCAGAAATTTCAACATTGCAATATAGAAAACGATCAGTCTAATAAATGTCAAATTTTTGGAAATTTTGAATTTAATTTTTATTTTCGTTTGAGGAAGCAAAAAATATTTCACAAATACAGATTCTTAAAATAATCTTAAAAAAATCACAAATATTCTAAAATCTGGACGAACCTACAGTTGTTAGGTTTTCAAGTACTTTTCTTCATGCGTCTATTTTTTTACAATTTTTTTTTACTTTTACCAAATCAAAAATCATGAGCCAAATCCAAGAGTCTCTTCTTGACCCGGATTACCCCGCGCATATATAATAGACCGTCAGAACGAAGGACGGCGAAAGGGAAAGGAGGAAGGAAGGAAGGAAGGAAGGAAGGAAGGAAGGAAAAGGAAGGAAAAAAAGGACAGGAAGAAAGGAAGTTGGTAGTGAGTTTGTCGGTATTATATACGGAAAATGACGTCATCCTCGTCTCGTCGTCGTTGTCATCGTCTTCCTCCTGACCATGAAAAAATCCATGGGAATTTATTTGAATTGACTCCAGTAAAGAAAAAAAAATCTTGTCGAATTCGTTCCAAAAAAAAATTCTCCGATCCTACGTAAGATAATAATGCCCAAGGGATGAATTTTCCGGAATATTAAAAGGCGATATAATAATAATAATAACAATAATAATAATAATAATAATAAATGTAACGCACGCGCCCATTCATCTTGTTATTCCGCACCAGGCCTTTGATTTCAATGGGAACGTGCTCGGGGACAACGACGGAAAGTGACCCCCATTGCCCCGACCCGAAAAAGGCCATTCGGGACACCCTCAAATTTTCACCCCCTCTCGCTCTCTCTTCGATTTCTTTGCTTTCGCAGGACTAAAAGTCTCATCTTCTATGTCCGTAATAAGAGATGCCAACGAAAGAGAAGCGAGATAGAAGAGAAACCCACCGAGGGTGACAAAACTCATTTCCCTTTTCCATAAAAGTTACGACGACGATGAAGACGGGAGAATCGCTCGTTTGTTAATCGACGATTCTCGCCTTCCGAGAATGCTTTTTTGCATTACAAATTAACCTATTCCCAGGACAGAATTCTTTCTTCGGAGGATATGACGTTTTACGTCTGGACATGTCTGATCAATTAAAGTCTCAGCCTTTATATTCGTGGATTTTTATTTATTTTTATTTTTTATGATTTTAGAGACGGGAAGGAAGTCTTGGATTTTTGGAGATTTTTTTTAGAGGTTAGGAATTTGAGATAAAAAAAATCAGTTTTGGGAAAGGTCATCTGGATTAGATTGCTAAAAAAAGGGAATTTCTGCGATTTTTTTGGCATAAATTTAATTTTTTTGAAACTTGGACGATTTTGTCACTACCAAATAATTTGTTATGCATGAATATTCAGTTTTTAGTTATACATTTAAAAAAAATTTTTAATATAATTAATTTTGCAGGTTTCTCGGTTGAGAAGAATTTTAAAAACATTTTAAAAACTCGCAATTTTGTATGCAGATTTTTTTTTCCATTCTTTAGTTAAATTAAATACACTGCGACCTCGATAATCGCTACCTCGGTCGCTGCAATTGCAGCGTAGTGGGAGAAGCGCCAGGCCAATCGCGTCAGGCCGCCGTCAGCCACCAGCGGCGCAGAGACGGTTCTGGGCAATGTGCGCAACCCCACTTTTTGCAAGAGCCGGTCCCGACGGATTCCGATTATCGAGGTCGCAGTGTACTATTTTTTAAAATTCCAATTATTAGTTAAATTAAATTAACTTTTTTTTAAATCTCATTTTTTGGTTAAATTGAATTCCATTTTTTTAAATTCCATTTTTTAAATTTTTCTTATTCGTCCCTTTCTTAAAAAAGCGGGCTGATAACAAAATAATCGAAACAAAAAAATCAAAGCGCTGAATAGTTGAATGATTTTGTTTTTCATGGAAAATTCGAGGAAAGGAAAGACAAAGAAAAAACTCCCTGGACATTTTTGTCCCAAAGCCATTGATTATCTGTTGCCCTGCTTACACCTGCGGACCTTAAAATCTGGGGTCATAAAAGAGAAAAAACCTTATCTCTCAAGAATTTTCTACGTCCGTTGTCGGGAATTCTTTTGGACGGAAAGGGAAATTTTTCCTTCCCCCAACAAGGAAATGACGGACGAACGAAAAAATAACAGAGAGACACCTATAACCTCCCTCCCACCCCGTTTTACGACCCCCAAGAAATGTAAAAGGATTTGGAAAAAAAAAAGATTTACCGGTTTTTTTTGTTCCTTTTTGCTCACGGTTTTAAGATTGGATTAAGGGATAAAGAGCGTGGCGGGGGGTGTGGTCCCTTTGCCATGGGTGAACGAGTTGCGGGCCTTATTTTTCTTGGTCGAGAAAAAATTTTCACCATTTCTAATATGTATATATATGGCATTTATTTCTCGCTCGCTGGACCTTGTTTGTTGGGCATGTTTGATCCTCAGCGGATAAACGTCAAATCAATGACGAAGATGTGTATTTTTGTTCACTCCTTTTTGCGTTGACCATCAACCAGATGGTCGCGACCATGATTTACATTTTTCGAACCCGCTCTCCATTCACGGAAGGATTTTAATCTCGATAAACCGTTTTTCGGCACAATGCCGAAAAATATATATATATAAATATATAAGAGTGAAAAATAAATCTCCAAATAGGCGAGTTTTACGAACAATGCTAGTTCTCACGTTTCTCAAGGACGAACGAAATAGCGGATAGAATAAAATCCAGTAGGAACAAGGAAAAATGGACGCCAGATGTAATAATGGGGGTTTATGTGCTCAATTTACTTTCAAGCCTTTGACAAGCTCAAAGCTGGATCGAAAAGGGTAAATAATTGCCCCATCTACATTGACTGATCCTTTGGAAAACCATCTCTGAGAGAAAACTTCGTGGAGAGGAAAAAACATTTTTTAAACTCTCCTGGTTTAGATTTTAACTGTGTGGGTACTTTGGCCTTCTTTTTTTGAGCCAATTTGTACTCTGTAAAAATTAGTGAGCTTTCACTATTTTTACAGATCTATCTTCATATCTAGAGTGATGGAAATTAGGATTTCCGAAATCTAACATGCCAGTATTAGTGAAATAGCGATGAGTAACGCGAGAGCGCCACCGACCTTATAGGCGGGGCCCGCATGTTTCGCTTGCGCGAGAGCGCTCCGCCGGCGCGGCCGCCTGGCGGAGTTTTATCGCACTAAACTAATTTTTAGATATACACGGGAAAGGATTGCGCTTGAGAATATATGATAAGTAAATACATCGAAATTAAAAAATATCGATTTAAGTACATTTAAATGTAATTCAACTGTAATTTTACAGATTAACTACGATCAATAAATCTTGGGGTCCATATTTACCCCACTACTGCTTTGTAAAGTGAGCAAAAATGAGTTTCAGGTTAACCGAAAATTATAGTGGCGATATTGCACGATGGGGTACAAGCGATACATTGCGTTATATTGTAACGGCGGTCATTTTGTATATCTATATACTGTCATTAGTTACATATCGTTTATATAATGGGGGTTAAGGTATCTTATGTTATTTTTCATACAATATAGTCGAGGTGAAATATCGAGAATTGAGGAGTTCGAGGAAACCTTCCGGTCACTCCATACGCTCAATGCCCAATGAGGTGGGGATAATCATCATCGGTCGAATAGAGGGCGCGTATGTGTGTGGGGAAAAAAACGAGAGAAAGAGAGAAAGATAGAGGACCAGGCAAAACGAACCGACACCACCACCCAGGAGTTGTCCGCCAAAAGTCCTGCTGTTGCTTTTGCCTTCTTCCGAGCCCTGTAATATTACACCGCCAGCAGACTGCCCCGCCGGACCCTCTCACTGTGTGTGCTCCCTTTTGCATTTTTTTTCTCTCCTTTTTTTTCCTTTGCTTACGCCGAGTGTGCGGTATAACGCGCAATCATCCCCGTACAAACCACCGAAGAAACGATCAAGGCACCCAAAAGAGCTTGGAGAATTCGCCTCGATCTTTTTAGCCCTGTCCGACGGCGTATGTCGCCTCGTTATAGTGTCACGTGACACTTACACTTTTTACAGACGTATGTGCTTGCCATTGGCTCGCTCCCAACGAGAAGAGAAAATTTACACTGGACTCCCGATTTAGGTAACAACCTCACCGGGCGCGTTACCTAAATCGGGAGTCCAGTGCAATTTTTCGAGACGCTATAGATATAATGCTATCAACTCGACACGTTCGGCACAGGGCCTATGTAAACACATAGATATAGATAGAGATTTGTTACTGTAATCGGGGTCTCCGAAATCGAGAGTCCAGTGTATTTATTTTTGTACGATAGAAACATTTTCCGTCGACACTTTTAATAGTGTTTTTAACGCTCTCTTTCCTCTCTCTCTCTGTTTCTCGTCTTCATCATTGTTCCCTGCGGTGGGCGAGGAAGAAAAAAAAACCGATTTCTCGGGGGATAATTTCACGCCGGTCGAATCAACATGACGATTCGTTCGGGCTACTCCGGCGACAGAATTTACTTGAGTTTTCGAGCAAAGGAGAGTAAAAGAGAGAGAGAGAGAGAGGAGAGGCCATTAACTTCGATGCTTTCCCGATGCTCATCGTCGTTGGACAACAACGAAAACCTTGGGAAGCGTCCCTCATGCTTGTACTTATTATATATATTAGGGGGTTCGTGCGACTTTGACGGTACACGCCCTTGCGCCTCTTCAGAGCTTGTGGACTTAACGTACGTCTCAAGGGGCCCTGTACTTAACTCACGATGGCTTGAAAGGCCTTAACTTATGAGGAGTCACATGCCCTAGACTTGAATTATGGGAGTTCAGGCGGTCTTGAACATATGAGATGGGGTACTTAACTTATGAGGTGTTTATTAAGTTATGAGGGGTTGCTTAAGTTATTAGGATTTATTTAACTTATCAGGAATTATTCAAATTATGACGGGATGCTTACTTTATGAGGGATTCCTTGAATTATTAGAAATCGTTAAGTTATGAAGGATCATTAACTTATGAGGGCTTACTTAAGTTATGAGGGGTTACTTAAGTTATGAAGGGTTACTTAATTTATGAGGAGTTTAGTTATGAAGGGTTACTTAAGTTGAGAGTGGTGACTTAAGTTATGAGGGGTGACTTGAGTTATGAAGGGTTACTTAACTTATGAGGTTTCACTTGAGTTATGAGGGATCATTTAACTTATCCGGAATTATTCAATTAATGACAGGATGCTTAAGTTATGAGGGATTCTTTAAGTTATGAGAAGTCCGTTATGATGAATCATTAACTTATGAGGAGCTATTTAACCTATGAAGTTTTACTCAATTTATGGGGGGGTTACTTAAGTTATGAGGTTTCACTTAACTTATGAGGGGTCATTTAACTCATGAGGAGTTATTTAACTTATGCGACGGTACTTAACTTATGAGGGGTTACTTAATATAAATTTTGAAGTTTCACTCACGAAGTTTCACTCAATTTATGAGGAGGTTACTCAAGTTATGCGGTTTCATTTAACTTATGAGGGGTCATTTAACTCATGATGGGTTACTTAACTTATGATGAGTTACTCAACTTATCCGGGGTCACTTAATTTATGAGACGGTACTTAATTTATGAGGGATTACTTAAATTATGAGGGGTTGCACTTAACTTATGCGGAGTCACTTAACTTATGAGACGGTACTTAACTTATGAGGGATTACTTAAATTATGAGGTTGACCAGATATTGAGGGGTTACTTAACTTATGAGTTTTGACTTAACTTATGAAGGGTCATTTAATTTATGATGGGTTACTCAACTTATGAGAGGTATTGAACTAATGAGGGGTCGCTTAACATATGAGGGACACTAAACTTATGAAGGGTTACTTAACTTATGAGAGGTTATGTAACTTATGAGGGGTTACTTTAATATTGAGGGGTTCCCAAATTTTGAGGGGTCACTCAACTTTTGAGAGATCACTCAACTTATGAGAGGTTACTTAACTTTTGAAGGGTTACTTAACTTATAAGAGATCACTTAACTTTTGAGAGCTTACTTAACTTTTAAGGGGTTACTTAATTTATGACGATTGACTTAACTCATGAGAGATCAAGATCCTGGGACTTGGAATATGAGAGGTTGTTTAACTTATGAGGACTCCTGGGCTTAACTTATGAGAGGTTACTTGATTTACGTGAGATCAGGGGCTCCGGACTTCACGTATGAGAGGTTACTCAACCTAGGAGTGGTCAGAGGCCTTGGAATTGACTTATCAGCCATCAGGGACCTTGAACTTAACTTTTGAGGGGTCACTCAATTCTTCAAGCTGGCGCCGAAATATTTTCATTATGTGTGTCTTAATATATAGATATAGCGTTGGACTCGGCGATAGTCCAGCAGCAGGCAGGCACGCAGAGCAATTTTCGTCGGTATTCACTCCGTGAACTCTATGAATGCTAGTAGGTTTTTTTTTGCCTCGGTTGTTAGTTAAATGTGTGTATGAAATTCGTAGGTGGGCCAGTGCACGAGCCAAACGAGCCAGTGAAAATTTCACCGAAATTTTAGCGGACCGCGAGAGATGTTGTCCTCGGGGGCCACCGTGACCGCTCTATCTTTTTTCAAAGATCTATTATGTCTATCTTTATATATACCTATATATACCCTAACCTGACTATATATCTGGCTACCATAGCTAATAGCTCAATCCCTATCCTTCTCTCTCTTTCGCGCCAGCGCTCTCTCCTTAACCTGTCCCCGCCCTTCTCGGACGCTTTTAAACCCGAGAACCATTTGCGACTAATTAGCTCGCAATTTCTTTTCTCTTAATTTCTTCATCTTTTTCACGTTGTGAAAATCATCGTCGATTTTTGGCAATTTGTGGGTTCAACGCTTTTGGGGAGGCCACAGAGAGAAAAAGGGAGGAGAGAGAATTAAAGAGAACTTTAGGAAGATATTTTAGAAGCCAGAATTGTATGTGCGGCGGATTCCGGAAATTGTATTCTACACATGACATTTTCTACACCAAAGTTTCTCCACAAATTATTCTACACAATAAAAGTGGCAATTTGAGGACAAAATTTATAAGCCTTAGCGGATCAATTTTGCAAATTTAGGTGAGGTGCGAAAACCCACAAATGTATATGTATATATATATATACAAGGCGTCCCAGGGTTGAAGGTCAATACCGTGAGGGTAGATTCGTGACGCAATATCGAGTAGAAAAGTCCTTTGTCATTTTTTGGTATTTTGAAGTCCTGAATTGTTATTAATTTTTTTAATCAGCCAATGAGATGCGCCCATTTACCTTGCTCACATCGACGAGCGCGAGGGTAGGCATGGTGGGATCTGAATGAGCGCATCTGATTGGCTGATTAAAAAAATTAATAACAATTAAGGCGTTCGAGATATCAAAAGATGGTAAAGGACTTTTCTACTCGATATTACGTCACGAATCTACCCTCACGGTATTGACCTTCACTCCTGGGATTCCCTGTATATATCAGGTGTGTCTCGAGATCATGAAGAGTAAATTTACAAACGTCGAGCAGCAGCTCGACGTAAGATACTGACGAAAAAATTCCGTGACGTTCTTTGGGCTTCCATATCCATTTCTAGTTGACCCGAAGATCGATATTTCGCGACGTGTGTGTTTAACGGCCATGTCTTTTTATTAATACGGTGCACCTTGCGTCACATGTGCGCGCATCGCCGCCTCACATATGCACTTCACCTAATACCTACCGCTGGCACCGGGTTTTTGTTCGACGTTGCAAATTTTTTTTTTTGCTCATTCGCAATTTTTGATTGAAAAAAGAAAAATCGATTTAGCTTTTGCAATTTTCGTTATATCAGAATATATATATTTTTTTCACATAATTAGGCCGGAGGATAATTGTCTAATAAATGCCATAAAAAATGCTTTAAAATTTTCTCAAAATTAAAATTTTACGGATATATTATAAAATATATTCAAGATATATTGTTCATAAATATTACATATGTTTCCATAAAGAAGGTTTGCGATATACGATATATCAATCATACATGTCAATAATCAAATTTTTGACTGAATAACTTAATATATTCAACGATAAATTCCACATATATTTAAAATATATTCGTAATATATTCTTCATGGATGTCCCATATATTTCTGTAAAGAAGGCTTGAGATATTCGATATATCAATCCTATATATCAATAATACAGCTTTTTGTGCTAATAACGAAATATATTTAGAAATATATGCCACATATGTGTCAAATATATTCGAGATATATTCTTCATAAATATTAGATATATTTTCATAAAGAAGGTTTGCGATGTACAATATATCAATCATGCATATCAATAATCGAATTTGTGACTGATTAACGTAATATATTCAACGATAAATTCCACATGTAAAATATATTCATGATATATTCTTTATGAATGTCCCAATATTTCTGTAAAGAAGGCTCGATATATCAATCCCATATATCAATAATACAGCTTTTTGTGCTAATAACGAAATACATTTAGCAAAATATGCCACATATATATCAAATATATTCGAGATATATTCTTCATAAATATTAGATATATTTTCATAAAGAAGGTTTGCGATGTACAATATATCAATCATACATATCAATGATCAATTTTTTGACTGAACAACGTAATATATTCAACGATAAATTCCACACATATGTAGAATATATTCGTGATATATTCTTCATGCATTTTCCATATATTTCCATAAAGAAGGCTTGAGATGTACGATATATCAATCATACATATCAATAATAAAAATTTTGGCTGAATAACGTAATATATTTAACAAAAAATGCCACATATATGTAAAATATATTCGTGATATATTCTTCATGAATGTCCCATATATTTCCATAAACAATGCTTGAGATATACGATGTATCAATCACACATATCAATAATACAATTTTTACTGAATAACGGGTAACGATATATTTGCAATAATATATTTCAAATAAAATTCAAAATATATCCTTTGTCACTAAAATACCAACCAACCCAATATATATCAAATACATTTCCTATAAAGTTTGCAGTTATTTTCATAGAGGATAATTGAAATATATGATATATCAATATGATATATCAAATCAAATAAAAATATGATATATCAATTATACAACTTTTTAAAAATATATCTCATCTCTGTTCATTTTCATGGGAAAAGAAAAATATTTGGAAAAAAATTTGAGCATAATATTTTTATTTTAAAAAAGTGAGAAAACTTCAATATGTTTGACAGTATTCATTTTCTTGGAATTTGGTTTCATTTTTTTTCTGCTCTTTTTTTCTTTCAACGGGCGCCATAAGCCGTTTCGAAGTAACGTTCATAAAGACAAAAAAAAATTTTTTTTGAATTTGCAACAGCAGCAGATATTCTATATATAACGACCAAGACGACAACGACTGCCAAGTTAGTATGTAGAACGAGTGGCGTGTCTGAAGAGAACCACACACGGGATATAGACCTTATAATTTTGTCAGGCGAAAACGGGCGCGCGCAATTGACCACACGCTCCTTTGCCTCGGCCTTTCCCTCTTGTCGATACAATTTTTTTTTTTTTA
The DNA here is from genome assembly GCA_946863875.1 of Alloplasta piceator. Classification (NCBI taxonomy): domain Eukaryota; kingdom Metazoa; phylum Arthropoda; class Insecta; order Hymenoptera; family Ichneumonidae; genus Alloplasta; species Alloplasta piceator. The sequence continues at coordinate 34,199,682 of OX333078.1, read as the reverse complement.
TATTCATTTCTCGTAAATACCGCTCTTTGGCGATCGTGCGCCAAAAAATAAAGAAAGCGTGCACACACTTATATCATAAATTCGACGTGAACTCTTTTAACGTGAAGTTTTCGCTCTTTTGAAAAAATTGGTAATTCGCAAAAATTGCCAATTTTTTTTTCTCCTCGTCCAGAACTCGTGGATGGATTATTTTTTGAAATTTGGGAAAAAGAGTATCACAGTTAACGGAATAGTATATTACGATACTAGTGCGATGAAACATTATTGTACGAGTGCGCAAAGTGGCACTTTGCGCACGGAGTGCAATAAAATATTTTTGCCACCAATAATTTTCCTGAAAATTCAATATTTATGTTTTGAGTTTTGTTTCCTACAAATTAAATTTTTTGCAACAAAAATTCTGCCTGTTAAAGTGTAATAAAAAAATTTGGAATGAAATAATTTTTGGAAATAAAGATAATAAAAATTTAAAACAATAAGAATAATAAAAATATCGATTATTGGAATAAAATTAACGAAAAATGACGGATAAGAAAATAATTATTTAAATGAAAATAATTAATATACCTCGTGTTTAGAACCGACTAATTCTATATGCGACGAGGAGCAATTATTTAATATTTTTTTTGTCCGTTTAAAAAATATTATTATTATTTTATCAATTATTTTCCGCTTTTTAATTTTGTAAATATTTAATTTAATTTTTAATAAAAACAAAAACAATTGCTAGGGGTTCAAATTATTCCTAAATTGATTATTATCATTAATATAATCATTATTATTGAACTTAAAAAATGTTTAGATATAACATACTAAAAATATTTTCAAATGGTTCTGCTAATTTTTGGAACGAGATTTTATATATTCGAAATATATATTTGATATACATTTCACATGTAATTTATTTTAATGTGACTATTTTTAGTCTATTAAGGCCCGAATTTTAATTTCAGTTTTTAAGATCCATTTTAAGATCGATATCTTAAGATCAAACTTTCCACTGAACTCAAGTTGGAACTTGAGGTTAAACTTGAGTTCCAATTTACGATGAATCTTAAGTTTGAACTTAAGTATCATTACAAGTTCACACTTAAGTTCAAACTTTAGTGCGAACTTCAGATCAATCTTAAGCTCAAATTTAAATTTGGTTTGAAGTTTGATCGTAAGATCTACCTTGAGACTGAACTTAAGTTCAATAAAACTTTTTTCAGTTTCACTTTTTAAGTTTAAGCTTAAGATGGGTCTTAAGTTCAAACTTCATACCAAGTTTAAGGCTCGAATTTTAAGTTCTTCAGATCAAACTTTTCACTGAACTTAAGTTGAAACTTAAGATCGAACTTAAGTTCCAATTTAAGATGAATCTTAAGTTTGAACTTAAGTATCATTATAAGTTCATACTTAAGTTCAAACTTTCGTGCAAACTTCAGATCGATCTCAAGTTCAAACTTGAATTTGGTTCGAAGTTTGATCTTAGGATCCATCTTGAGATTGAACTTAAGTTCAGTCAAACTTTTTTCATAACCTCCCTTGACCTTTTTTTTGACATTAGTTGTCAAAATAATTAAGTTCGATCGAACTTAAATTTTAAAGCTAAAGATGGATCTTAAGTTTAAACTTCAAACCAAGTTTATTTTTGAACTTGAGATCGATCTGAAGTTTGCACTAAAGTTTGAACTTAAGTATGAACTTATAATGACACATTAGATTCGAATTAAGTTCGATTTTGTTTAAGATCAAACTTAAGATCAAACTTAACAATTAAGATCGACTTAAGTTTGATCTTAAGATCGATCCTAACTTAAGATAGATCTTAAGATTTTTAATTTCGTGCCTAAGTATATCTTATTTTGATATATATATATATATATATATATATATATTTTAAATAATTACTAGCGGTTCAAATTAGTCCCAAATGTATTATTATTATTATTATTATTATTATTATCATTATTATTATTATAAAATTAAATGAATATACTAAAAATATTTCTAAGTGGTCCTTGCTGATAATTTTTTCATTGATGCAACTCCATCGTTGCGGAGGAGTTTCTCCGTTAGATATGCTACTGCATCGAGCTCTATTCCTTATACCGTTTCACACACTCTACGAAAAACCCACACGAGCTCACATGTACGTACACTTGGCGCTATCGATCCTCAGCGCGGCTTCTTCCGCACGCGAAATGAATAACTCTCTCGCCCCCCCCCCCCCCCCCCCCCCCCCCTCTTCACGGTAACACGAAACTGCTCAACTCCTATATATATATATATATATATATAAAGCCGATATACGTACGCCGAGAGACTGTACCCCCCCCCCCCCTTCTCTCCCCTCTCTCCGCAAAACTGTACGCGAATCAGACACTCGATGAACCGCACTGCGCTGACATTTCGTACAAAATATTTTTATTTTGCCTCCTTAATGAGGAAGCCTCGCCAAAGTGTCCCAAAATATCGAAAAATCATATTTTTCAAAAAAGTCGATTCAGACATTTTTGTGGTCCAGATTTTGCAAATTTGAAATTTTGTAAAAAAAAATGTTTTGCAATGTTTTTCAGTATTTGAGTGAAAAATATGTTTCCAGATTTTTTTGAGTAATGCATTTACTGAAATTAAATATTGCATGGGGTCCAAATTAAAAAAAATGTAGTTAAAAAATATTAAATTGTTTTTTAGCTTTTTTTAAAATTATATTGCCTTTGTCGTCCTTGATAAGGAAAAGGGTTAGATTTACTATGAATTTATTTTCGAATTTCATTGGTCAATGATTTTGTCGCTTATCCCAGCATCGAAGTCTCTCGCCTCATATTATTATTATTATTATTATTATTATTATTATTATTATTATTATTATTATTATTATTATAATCACTGTCTCGGTGCAGTTCAGGCAAAACAAAAATGGCCGACGTTTTTTTAACGGTACAATTGCATATGGGAGTTCTCAATAGATCAGAGTTTTCATCGTTTGACAATTTCAACAATATTATTTTTAATAATAATTTTTTCATTCTCAAAATTTCTTCAATCGGTGGTCCACGACTCCATTTTTCGGAACAAAGGGCCAAAATAATAATTTTTGTTTTAGAAAGATTTAAAAAAATACCCTTAAAACGAAACAAATGGAGCAATCGGAAAAGTACAATGAGAAAACAATGGACCAAGATTTGTTCAACAAATGTAAAGTTGAATGTGGCGAAATAAATTATTTTTTAACATTTAATAAATTAAATTATTATTTTTTACCAGTTGATAAATTATTTTCGCACAAATAAAATATTTCTTAACGACTAACAAATTTTGTAACAATTAAGGAATATTGAAGTAAAAGCGCCAACTAAATATATTACTTTACTACAAATAAACTATTTTTCTCAGTGTAATTGAATCAGTTTTTTAATTCTTCTCTGAAATAAAAAATTCGAAGAAAAAATTATTGAAAAAAAATTTGTTCATACAATAATTGATTTTTCAAAATACATTTTCATGCCTGTCACTAATAGCCAAAAGTCTAAATTAGCGGAACAGAAAATGCGAGCCGCAAATAATCGAAAATCCTCTCAATGTGTGTTTTATGCTATATATAGATGAGATTCTAGATTGAGATAATATATATGTGGCTTTCCGCAACGAATTTTCTCTTTCTCACTCGAAAACAAGAAAAATTATATCCTCGTTCCGTTCCGGGACAGCAGCGATGCAGAGGGCCCACAAAGAAGAAGAGAGCGAGACAGAAAGGAGCAGTAGAGAGTGAATATATATATCTATATATATATATATAGGATGCTCGTATAGGAAGCAGAGCATAGTCGAGGATGCCCCTCTAATTTAACGCGCCGTCCAATTATCCTTGGCGTGGTGGCATAGCTCGCGCGCCATTGTTGTCGGCGACCACTTTTGCTTGCTCCGTAATGTCCATCTCCCCCACATCTTTCTCTCTCTTGCTCGCTCTCCGTGTACAGGGAAAACGAGGGGAAAAAAAAGAAGTCAAGAGTCGTTGGTCGTTTGACGAGCGTGGTGCGCGTCCTGAATACGTAGGGGAGACGCCGTACATTTGAAAGCCTAGTAGAGCTGTTTACATCCACGTGTATCCGTGTATTGCACTGCATATTAGTGTCGCATACACATATTTGGGTGGCACGATATCAAACGTTCTCTTTTTATCTCGACTCCCTAGGCCGAAATACATTGCCGCTGATGTGTGAAAAATTCTCGTGAAGGATCCAGACGGACGGACAATATTTAGAGGTCGCTCAGAGCGCTTGAAGGTCGACGTGTCGAAAATGGAGGATTTTCTTATACTTTTTCAATTCTGTTGCCTTTTTTCATCGGTAAAATTTGAGTAGATTCGGGAAATGAGATATGTACATTGATAGTGAATAGTAGGTAAAAGAAGCTTTTGCAAAAATATTAGTAATTGGATAACAAGGAATTAAAAATCGATTTTTCTGCAGAAATATCAACCTCCAAACCAAACCGCTTTGAGCGGGTCAAAAATATTTTTTTCTGGTTAGATCCTTTTCAAGGATCTTTTTATGATTAAGAGAAGAACACTTCGATGCTGGGACTACTAAAAAAAATAATGCTCACTTTAGAGCCACCCTAGTATACGTATACAAGCTTGGAGCGACCTCTAAATATTCTTTCTCCGTCTAGATCCTTCGCAAGAATCTCTTTATCATTAAGAGAAACATATTTCGATACTGAGACAATAAATAAAAAAATAATGGTCACTATAGCGCCACCCTGATATACATATACAAGCTCGGAGCGACCTCTAAATATTTTTTCTCCGTCTAGATCCTTCGCGAGGATATCTTTATCATCAAGGGAAAAATATTTCGATGCTGGGACTGTAAATGAAAATATAATGATCACTATTAACGCCACCCTAATATTATACACAGACAAGCTCGGAGCGACCTCTAAATATTTTTTCTCCGTCTAGATTCTTCGCGAGAAACATATTTCGATGCTGGGACTATAAATAAAAAAAGAATGCTCACTATAGCGCCGCCCTAATATACATACACAAGCTCGGAGCGACCTCTAAATATTTTTTCTCCGTCCTGATCCTTCGCGAGGATTTTTTTATCATCAAGGGAAAAATATACCGATGCTGGGACTGTGAATCAAAAAATAATGCTCACTATAGCGCCATCTTAATATTATACACACACAAGCTCGGAGCGACCTGTAAATATTTTTTTTTCGTCCAGATCCTTCGCGAGGATTTCTTTATCACCAATAGAAGAATATTCCGCGTCTGGGACTCGAAATAAAAAAATATTGCTCACTATAGCGCCATCTTAATATCCATAAATAAACTCGGAGCGACCTCTAAATATTTTTCCACCGGCTAGAACCTTCGCGAGGATTCCTTTATCAATAATAGAAGAATATTTCGGGTCTGGTACTCGAAATGAAAAAATCTCGCTCACTATAGCGCGACCCTAATATTCATAAATAAGCTCGGAGCGACCTCTAGATATTTTTTGTCTGGCTAAATCCTCCGCGAGGATTTTTTTATCAACAAAAGAAATATATTTCAGGTCCGGGACTCGAAATGAAAAAATAATGCTCATTATATCGCCACCTTAATGTGTAGACTAGCGAGAGCAGACGACACGGAGGGACTTTGGTGAAAATCAGGGGCGCGCGAGCACCGCGGTGGGTCCATCGGACAGTGAACAAGAGAGCCCCGAATGGGGAAAAAAAAAGTAAACACACGGGGCGGCGGACACGAAATAAAGAAACTGCCCCACCCAGCTTCAAACATAACCAACAAACCTCGCTTTCTCTCTCTCTCTCTTTCTCCCATATTTTCTTCTTAATTCGTTTTTCCCTCTCTCTCACTCTTTCTCAGTCCGAGTCGAATTTTTATCTCTACATTTTTCGTCTCTAGAGCACCCCTCTATTCTTAACACCCACGTGACCCAAAGACATCATTTCACGCGAGCTTTTTTTTTATCCTTTATATATATATTTTTTTCTCAAAGTCCTGACTGTGAGAAAAGACGGTCGGAGGCTTCTTTGTGTCGTTCCACAGTTCACCAAAGTGGCCGGTTATTTTCGTTGTTTTATCGGCGACTCAAAGTTGACGAAAGATAAAATTACCCACGGAAAATCGTCAGATCTTATCGCTCGTTAATACCTTTCGGGAGGGGGGAGGTTTTTTTTTAGATAACGCCTATTTCTGTCGTCATGTGTGTAATATGAAATTAAAATTGAAAAAACATGGGACAATGCCTATGTCGACTTTGGTCGAGTTTTACAAAGTGCAAACGTCACTCGCACCGGCAGTAGGTCACAATAGACCTTATAGTGCACCTACAGACCTCAACGAGGAAACGAATTAACCCTCGCGTTTCTTCCGCACATTGCACAATCTACCTTTCTCTCTCTCTCTCTCTCTTTGGCTTCGTGTGACTGATGGTAATCGGTACAAAAAATAGAAAGATTAAAAAAAAAAAAAGGTTAATAGGGGCGAGAGGTGTCGAGTCATTGTTGAGCACATACGAGCATATATATTAGGGTGACCGTTATTTTGGGTTCGGTAAAATTTTTTTAACGTCTAGCAAAAAACTAATCAAGATATGAAAAAAAATCTGTGTAAAATTTGGACTCGCTGAGATAAGGAGAACACGTGCCACCGAGCAGTTCAATTTTCCAAAAATAATTGCATTTTTTTAATGGCCCCACTGAAATATTTATTAGTCTCATAATATTAATTTTGAAATCTGGAATTGGGTACATTGATTATACATGGGGCATTTCACGCTACGTACATTGATTATACATGGGGCATTTCGATTCCACGCTAAATCGACCACTTTTGACCCCGACCCCTTTCGATTTGGCTGAAACTTTTTTATCATTTTCTATCCTGACAAAAACATTTTTCAGAATTTTTTCAAATTTTTTTACCCGACCGTCAATAAGTTATGAATTTAAAGAAAAAAAATGGCTATTTATTTTTCAAATGTCCATAACTTTTTCAAAAATTGACTTGTCGGGACGGTTTTTTTTTCAAAATTTTTGTTTTTGAATGTACTTTTCAGAAACATGCTTAAAAAAATTATTCAGACCGATCTTTATTGTTTTTTTTTTTTTTTTAATTTTCGGAAAAAAACGAAAATTTCTCGAAGATTGCCATTTTTCTTTTTTTTTTTCTTTTTTTCATTAAAAACTTTGACATTTTTTGTAAGTTCTCTAAATTAAATGTAATGTAAATCATCACATTTGGATGAACGAAGCGGTGTTTTGACGCTTCGACGATCACGAAGCAAAAATTTCACACGAAAAGAAAATTACAGCGATTTTAGTGAAGACATTAAACTTTTACGAAAAAAAATTTAAATAATTTTTTTGACTCCATAGATAAATTTTTTTAATCCATAGATAGATTTAGATAAACAATGCACCAGGATTTGTTAACTGTTGATAATGTAAATGTAAAATTGAATATGGCAAATTAATTATTTTTTGACAGTTAATAAATTAAATAAATATTTTGTAACAGTTAATAAATTAAATAAATATTTCTTAACAGTTAATAAATTATTTTGACACAAATAAAATTCTTCTTAACGACTAACAAATTTTATAACATCAGTTAAGGAATATTTAAGTAAAAGTTAAAAAACTTAGAAATTAAAGACCAAAGAAAAAAGTTTCGTCCATCTATTTCTTCATTTTCAAAAAATTCTCAAATCTCATTTCTCAAAGTCCCGTTTTTCGGATAATATATTCGAAAAAGAAGAAAATTTATGAAAATTTATTCCAACCAAGCCAATCTTAATATATATATCTCAGTGGCTCTCCCGTGTCGTCTACACGACATTGACCGCACCCCTCGATGCGTGCGTGTTCATTGTGTGGTCGCTGCTGACCGGCACACGCATCATGCAACCCTTCGCTTCTGAGGGTTACCGCGGTGATTTTTGTCCGAGCAAAAATTCTCGGGCAATATCCTCTCGCCATATTCTCAAATACTTATTTCTTCAAAATAATAATCTTCCCTCTTCAATATTATGAAATTACAAATTTACAAAAAAAAAATAGTTTTTTTATACATTTTTGTCATATTTAAAAATATTATTTTGTGAGAAAAAAATTATACCGCACCTCTGAAACAATAATTTAAATTTTACAATATTTGTTGTACACTTTTAATTAGTATTTTAGGAGGAAATGGCATAATAATGATAAAATACTAAAAATTGAATAATTGTTAATAATAATAATAATAATCACGTTATTATATTGTTATATTATATATTACATTCCATAATGTTTATTTTTTTAATGAAAAAAAAAATCAATTCTTTTGCACCACCCTAATGTATAATACGTGTGTAGAGTACAATGGGAGAATAATGGGCGCGTGATCGTACGAGTCTCGGCACTCGATCCGTCAACGATACGGAATAATCCGCCATTCTTAAACACGCATAATAGAGGGTACATAACGTATATATTTGCCGCACGATATGTGCTTCTTATTTTGCTTCTTGCTTTTTTGGTTCACAAGGCGCTCCGCGGCAACGGGGCACAAAAATTATGTCGTCCAGAGACGTATTTTTTTCGTATACTCCTATAACTTATACGAGACGTTCCACGTCAAATGAATACGTATTTTAATAATTTTTTATTTCAATAATTTTATCGACCAAACAAGTTTTTCGAAATTCAAAAAAAAGTCCCTCCTCTTAAAAGAAGGGAGACCTCCGAATCTTAAAAAATGCACACTAATTTTTTAATTAAAAATATAATTTTTCAAACAACAAATTTAATTTCGATATTTACCATTTTTTGCAATTTTTTTCATTTTTGAATTTTTTTTTGAAAACTTTAAAATTGAATGACAGTGAATTTTAATTTTTTTAGAATTTATGAAATTGCAAGTTAAATGAAAATTACTTAAATGTCTAATTCATAGAAATTTAAAGAATCACAAAATTGAAGTGAATTTTTTCAAATTTTTTAGAAGAACATTTTTGGAGTATTTTTTTTAAATTTCCCTTCCTTTCCCGATAGTAAAATTATATTCGATCAAATGAAATATTTTCATTTGATCGAATATAATTCTTAAATCTCTCACAACTTTGGTCAAATATCAATGGATTGATACTGTCGCCTGACGATTTTACGCGGAACGCCCCATATGCACATATGTATATGCATCTTAGCGCGGGCATAATGTGTTGTAGTTGGTAAAAACGTCATTCTAAAAAATTGTACAAATCGGTGAAGACTGAGAAACTGTCGTTTGACGATTTTACACGGAATGCCCCATAACCATATATGTCCATGCACCATAGCGCGGGGATAATGTGTTGAAGTTGGCAAAAACATTATTCTAAAAGATATTGAAAATTGGTCGAGAGGGTGAGAAACTGTCGACTGACGATTTTACACGGAACGCCCCATATGCATATATGTAGTGCGGGGATAATGTGTTGAAGTTGGTAAAAAAATCTTAATCTAAAAAAATATTGAAAATTGGTAGAGAGGGTGAGAAACTGTCGCCTGACAATTTTACACAGAATGCCCCATAAACATATATGTACATGCACCGTAACGCGGGGATAATTTGTCGAAGTTGGTAAAAACGTTATTCTAAAAAATATTGAAAATCAGTGGAGAGGGTGAGAAACTGTCACCTGACGATTTTACACGGAATGCCCCATATATATATAAATGCACCGTAGCGCAGGGATAATTTGTTGAAGTTAGTAAAAACGTAATTCTAAAAAATTTTGAAAATCGGTAGAGACTGTGAGAAACTGTCGCCTGACGATTTTGCACGGAATGCCCCATATACATATATTTATATGCACCGTAGCGCGGGGATAATGTGTTGAAATAACTGCGGGGGTGCCGACGACGTTATACCACTTGCGGGACGCATAACAAACGAAATCCCGATCGCTTTCTCCCTCGTCGTACAGCGTTGAACAATAAATATCTCACAATTCGGTGAAAAGGGGGTGGGGGCAAGGGGCCCGGTCGTTGGTGCCCCGGGAGGGGCTAGTTTTTATCCTATAATTCTCAACGACGAAATCTTTTATTCCCCCTCATAGGGCAGTCATAGCGTTATTCTTGTCCTTCGTTCTACCCTCTCTCTCTCTCTCTCTGCCTCACTCTCATTTTCCGCCGCTGCGATTAATCTGCCCACCTACTTTATTTTTTTTTTCTACCTCCGTATTGCCCATATACGTCTATATTGGAGCGGGACTCGAGAAATAATAGAATGTAAGGGAATAATCGAGCGATCAAACTGGGTAATCGAGTGAAAGAAACGAAAGAAACTAACACACGTATGTATGTATATATATATAGATATATATACATGCATACAGTAAATCGTTTGACGCATCGATAGTTGGATTTTCGTTGCGGTCGATTCGCCCTCTAGGAATTGAATTTTTACGCAGAATGACCCGTGAGAGAGAGAGAGAGAGAGAGAGAGAGAGAGAGAGAGAGAGAGAGAGAGGGAGCGAAGTGGCCGAGCGCGTAGCGTGGGGCAAGAAAAACATGCGAAGTATCGGCGTTCGGAATACTCGTGTTCGGGGATGAAAGATACAAGCGGCGCGCGGGTTCTGCCCGCTAAACACGAATTATCAAGGTTACTGCATATTCCGCTCCGAGATCTCGTCTCGTTTTGGACAAGCTAAAAAAAAAGACCATAATCGACGATGAACTAAACGCGCCATCTGCGGTTTCTGCGAGGAGCGGACGAGCGACGAAAATTCGATGTTATCCAGCGCCGGTGCGCGCATGCTTTTTTTCCGTACACTTATTTGCCACGTTAATATATATCTATATATTTTTTCTTATGCTCCTGCTGCCGCTGATAGTATACGCTTTTTTTGCCCGTGTGTGTGTGTGTGTAAAAAATGCGCCTAAGTAACAAAGAATCCAGAGAGAAGACCATGTGCCGATCGAGGAATAATAGTGCTCGCGACCGTCCGGCGCGCTTCACTCGCAACTTGCGTGCATCAACAGTTGTGCGGTGTTTCTTCTTCGCTCTCTCTCTCTCTTTCTTCTTTTTGTGAGCTTGTAATAAGAGCACAAAACACTGAACTAGCCATCATCGCGAACTCATCGTGTCGAGTCACGAATTTTTTAGAAGGCGGTTTTAGGCACGAGAACCTTTTATTCTCAATTCAAAACCCCTTTCCTCTCTTTTCCACGTATCTTTTCGTTTTCCAACTCTTCATTATTATTATTTTTTGTACATCTTCGTCGCACGTTTTGCGGTCGTCGCACAGTTTTTTGTGCTAATTTTCGTTGATCGATCGATGGATCATAGATCTGTTTTACCGACCAAGTTGGTGTTACCGACGTAGGGAAAAAGTGAGATGCGAAAAGGTTCACTAAAGTCCGTCTCACTTATCTTTCTCGTCTTTCTGGTTAAATTATCTAGGATTAGAAGTTGTAATCCCGTTAGCTGTTCGTTTTTTGGAGAGGATTATGAGCGTTCGGAGGCGTTTGCTACAGACGCCATGTGCTTTTTGTTAAATATCTCGAAAAGCTTGCGAGCTACGAAAAAAATTGTTATATGCTTTTTTGTAGAGGATGGTGTTTCCAACAATTTTTATTTAAAACTATTTTCGCTAAAACCTATATCTTGTTAGTTAAAGCGCCGTCAATTTCGTAAAGGCGATTTTCATGTAATATCTCGTTAACGATTGATCTTATCGTGAAAATAGCCATTAGAAAACTTGCTGGTAACCTGATCGCATTATCCCAAAACGATTCCGGCGCAGTCGCAATGGTTGCGAGAAGGATTCTTGTTATCGCGAACACACGGAACTCGCTCTCGCCCCGGGGATTACCCGCTTCTTGACGCCTTTCACGATACACACGCCGCGATTATCTTATCGCGCACACGTTGTATGCACGTGAATATATATCTGTACATACAGATGTATCTATGTGTGTGTGTGTACACATAGCGGTGCATGGGTATCTTGTGTTTGGCCGCCTCAAATATAAATACTGGGTACAAGTGACGCGTGTGTTTGGCATAACAGGTGCTCAGTTGAATGAAGTACAATGTTGCGTATTACTTTTATTCACTTTTATTACTCGCATCCTTGCCGCATGGTAGGGAAAATATTTGTACAGTGAAAATTCACCGTAATTTATTTTTCTTGTCAATCCAGCTCATGCCAGGGTCACAATTATTTATTTTTTACACCGAAGAATGGATTGTGTAAATGTTGCAAAATCCGTTTTTTTTTTCCCTTACAATTTCACGTTATTTATATAAATGTTTGCGCGAACGGGTGTCGAGCGTGGACGCAGCGGTGCGTGACGCATACCGCTGGTGCGTTTTATCCGTACGTACGATCTAATTTCATTCAAGCAATCCCTTTGACCGCGACTATGTATATATGTGTATTACATGTAGCGAAAACGGACGAGAGTAGCCACATGCACGTTGTATATAGCTGGTATATAAAAAAAATAGATTTACCGTTTCGACCCCCGGGGTTTGGTTAAAAAAAATAGCGAATACATAATTAGAGGGGGTTTATACCCTTCGCAGAGGTTAAATAAGTGATAAATTTTAGAAATCATCTTTACTAATATTCAAACTGTAACCAGACGCATGAACACGTGTCCTTAATCCTTGAAGTGGCGGTTAATTTTCTAAATTTAAAAATGGTAAATTCAAAATGGCGGATCCAATATTGCGGATAGAATTTCAAATCTTACTCGATGTGGATGAAATTCGGTATTAAGGGGTTTTCGTGGTCGCTGAGTGCGAATTGAAGGTCGAAATTCAGAAATTCAAAATGGCGGATCCAATATGGCGGATAAAAATTCAAATCTTACTCGATGTGGATGAAATTCGGTATTATGGGGTTTTCGAGGTCGCTGAGTGCGAATTGAAGGTCAAAATGCAGAAATTCAAAATGGCGGATCCAATATGGCGGATAGAAATTGAAATGTTACTCGATGTGGATGAAATTCGGTATTAAGGGGTTTTCGAGGTCGCTTCATGCGAATTGAAGGTCAAAATTCAGAAATTCAAAATGGCGGATCTAATATGGCGGATAGAAATTCAAATCTTACTCAATGTGGATGAAACTCGGTATCAAGGGTCTTTTGAGGTCGCTGAATGCGAATTGAAGGTCAAAATTTAGAAATTCAACATGACGGATCCAATATGGCGGATAGAAGTCAAATGTTAATTGATGTGGATAAAACTTCCTATTAGGGGGCTTTCGAGGTCGCTAAATCCAAATCACAGGTCGGAATTCAGAAATTCAAAATGGCGGATCCAATATGGCGGATAGAAGTCAAATGTTACGTGATGTGGATGAAACTTGGTATTAGGGGGCTTTCGAGGTCGCTGAATGCGAATTGAAGGTCAAAATTCAGAAATTCAGAATAGCGAACCAAGAGGCAAAAGTTTCTTCACGAATGGAAATGAAAGTTGATATTGGGGAACTTCTAAGGTTTTTGAACGCAATTCTTAAGGTCAAGATTCAAAATTTAAAAAAAGCAGATCCAATATGGCGGACTTTCAAGGGACTTCCCTTCTTTGGTGATAAAACTTGTTATTCGGGGGTTTTTGTGGATGTTGATTGTGAATGTGAAATAAAAAATGAAAAATACAAATGGCGGATCCAATATCTGCAACCAGAAAGCAAAAGTTTCCTGATATAGATGAAAATTGGTACTTGGAAGTTTTGCACCCTACTAAATACGAATCCATACTTTAAATTGGAAGTAGATCAAAAATGGCGGGTAGATTCCACGACTAAATAAATTGCAAATTAAGTAAGTAATTTAAGTAACTTAATTAATTTGTCATAAAATACAAATTAATTGAGTTATAAATTACATATCAAGAAATTTGATCTGAACTTCGCTCTCTCGAAGTTTCTCATTAGATTGAATTTTCGAACGAAATTGAAATTTAATTCGCCGTCAAATTTATCAGATGAATTAATTGCGAAATCTCTCACACTCTTCTCGCACTTCCTCTGTTCTCCTCTGTACATTGGCATTATTCGTCCCATCTCGACAGGCGCGTGCGGTTAACGAAAAAAAAAGATGAAAAAAAAATTCTACTAAATATCGCACATGTTCTTTCGACGCGGGCGTTTGTGTGTGCGCTTTCGGCTTTCGGGCTCTATCTTCCTCTCGCGCTCTCTCTCTCTCTCTTTCTCTCTCACTTAGTTCGAGGGCTCGCAGTGGGCTCACTCACGCGTTCCAAGGGTGTATTCAAGCGGTGCAGCTGCCCAGCGCGCTTCAACGCCATATTATCTCGTGTGTTTTTCGCCTCCCCCGCGCGACGACGCCGGGGGCTCTCCTCCTTTCCGGTAACTTCCGTCTCCGCGCTCTCTCGGCACGAGCCAAAAAGAGTATTTTTCCCCCTCTCCTCTAATATCCATGAAATTGTGAAAATTCAAAAAAGTCGAAATTTTATAACTCGAAAAATTCAAAAAATATTAATTTAAAAAATTCAAAAAATTTTAATTTAAAAAATTCAAACATTTTTAATTCAAAAAATTCAAACATTTTTAATTCAAAAAATTCAAACATTTTTAATTCAAAAAATTGAAACATTTTTAATTCAAAAAATTCAAACATTTTTTATTCAAAAAATTCAAACATTTTTAATTCAAAAAATTCAAACATTTTTAATTCAAAAAATTCAAACATTTTTAATTCAAAAAATTAATTATTCATAAGAATTTCAAATTATTCGAAAAGTTAAATTATCAACATTTTTTGTTCGATTATTCTAAGTTCGATTATTCTAAATTGCCAATTTGTCGAAGAGTTGAACTGTCCATAATTTCAAATAATTCAACATTTTCAAATTCAAATAATTCATTATTCGTGCGAATTTCGAATTATTCGAAAAGTTGAATTATCAAAAAATTTTGTTATAATTCAAAAAGTTCGATTATTCTAAATTGCCAATTAGTCGAAGAGTTTAACTGTCCAAAAATTCAAATAATTTGAAAAATTGACTCATACTGAATTTCGAATGAAAAACTTGACTATTCAAAATTTCGGATAATTCGAAAAGATTAATTGTCCAAAATTTCGAACAATTCGAAAAGTTGAACTATTCAAAATTTCGAATGTTTTCAAAGTTGAGCTGTCAAAAATTTCGAATATTCAGAAAAATTGGAACATGCTACATTTTGAATATTTAGGAGGATTTTACTATTCAAAATTTTACACAATTAGGAAAGTTGAATCATTCAAAAGTTCGAATACTCAGATAAATGAAACTATCTGAAATTGCACACAACGCGAAAAGTTGACTCCAAAATTTTCCTCAATTCGAAGAATTCGACTGTCCCAAACTGTAATTGATTTGAAAAGTCGAATTATTCAAAATTTCAATTATTCAAAATCATCCAAAATTTGAATAAATTCGAATTGAATTATACCACAATTCTAAATTTCAGAAAAATTGAATCATGGTGAATCCCAAATATCTACAAAAATTGAATAATTCAATATTCTGCATAATTTCGAAAGCTCATTCAAAATTTCAACCGATTCTCAAAGTTGAATCGTCCAAAACTCGAATTGAATTATGCAACAATTCTAAAATTCAGAAAAATCGAATAATCTCCGATAATCACAAAAATGGAATAATTCAATATTTTGAATCACTCCGAAAGATAAATCATTCAAAATTTCGAAAAATTCAAAAAATTCTAATCCGATTCGAATCGAATTATTCGACTCTTCGAATTCCTCCGCGCATCCCCAACACAAATGTGTATACGGATTATAACGAGGGCGAAAAAACGTGAATTCTACGAATTCACGGATGAGCGAACAATATATGAAATACGGAGAACGAGTTCTCTCTCTCTCTCTCCTCGGAGCTCACCTCAATTCGCTCGAAATTTGCGATCTCTATTTACGCGTGTGAGTGGGTAAGCGAACGATGGAGAGAGAAAGAGAGAGAGAGAGAGAGAGAGAGAGAGAGAGAGAGAGAGAGAGAGAGAGAGAGAGAGGCGCATCGAAACCTTTTGCAATGGCCATCAGGCGACCGCACACCTTTCGCATCGTTCCGTCAACCCCTCATTTCTTTTCTCCTCGAGAAAGAAGAGAAAAAAAAGCGCACACTTCTCCGCGAGAGTGCCCCCTTCACTCCTTTTTTTCTCCGCCGTATAATAGTTCCCATATCTGCCACCTACGACGATCACGACGGCGACGATCCTTTTCCTCAATAATATACACTCTATATACATATATATATATATATATGTATATATATATATATATATATATATATATATATACTTTATAGGCATAGGTTTTGTATATCATAAAGCCACCTTTGCCAGCTGGTCGCGTTGAATGATGCCGCTGGCATCAGCCACCCTCGCGATCTTCCAGCAGCAGCAGCGCCAGCGGCAACAGACGAGACGCGCGAGTGATACAAGAGCATGTGCTTCCCGTCTTCGGATATTCGTGCGCCACGTGCTCGCTCGCTCGCTGCTGTTTTTTTTCCTTCTCTCCTTTTCTCTCTCTCTCTCGCGCGAGTTTGCCTCTCTGTGTGTTTAGGACTCTAGTCACTCGTTATAATGGACCCCGAGAAGAGACGGAGAACAAAAAAAAAGAGAAAAAGTCGCGCGTAAGAAACGCCGGTGACAGCTCCACGGATTATTCAAATATCCCATACCGACGGCACGCGACCCTTTTTTTCGTAGCGCACTCCTTCCCTCTCTCTCTCTCTCTCTCTGTCGCGCGCGCGCGCTCATCCTTCGGCAGTTTTGCGGGATCTCTTTTATAAGCCCTGCGCGCATACGAGACAGTGTATGGGCTATTCCGAGTCGAATTGCCCAAATGATTACACTTGGGTTATAAGGTTTTTTTTTGTGGTTTTTTTCGAGGATATTTTGGAGACAAAAATTTCGAGTGAATTTTTGAAGAAGGGAAAAGAAAAATTGATTCTTCTTTTGATTTTTTTTTCTTAAAATCAAAACTTGGGAAAGAATCCTTTCAGCCGTAAATGTATAAATTCAAGCTGGACCTTCAATTTTCGGATCAATTTGATTCAATTTTGTATGATTTGAAATAAATTGAATATTATGATTTTTATAATAATATATGAGTAAAAAAATATGAATAAACTAAAAATATAATAAAAATAAAAATAAAAAAATGAGACAGGCAATTAAAAATAAAGTAAAAATTGATGTTTATTTTTTCTTGAAACCAATACGTGGGAAAAAATCCTCTTCACCTTAAATTTATAAATTCAAGTTGGGCTTTCAATTTTCAGGTCAATTTTATTCAATTTTGTATCATTTGAAGCAAAATGAATATTATAATTTTTATAATAATATTTAAGTAAAAAAAAAAATAGAAATAAACTAAAAATACAATAAAAATAAACAAATTAGATAAGAAATTGAAAATAAGGTAAAAATTGAATTATTTTCCGGAAAATTGGGAGAAGGAAAAGAAAAATAGATTTTCTTTAAGATTTTTTTCTTGAAATCAAAACGAGGCAAAAAAATCCTTTCCACCGTAAATATATAAATTCAAGTTGGGCCTTCAATTTTCAGATCAATCGTATCCAATTTTGTATAATCTAAAATAAATTGAATATTACAATTTTTATAGAAATATATAAGTAAAAAAAAATAGAAATAAAATAAAAATTAAAAAATTAGATAAGCAATTAAAAATGAAGTAAAAATTGATTTTTTTTTTCTGAAAATTGGAAGAAGGTGAAAAAAATTGATTATTCTTTTAGATTTTTTTTCTTGAAACCAAAACGTGGGAAAAAAATCTTTTTTCACCGTAAATATTCAATTTCACTCAATTTTGCATAATTTTAAATCAATCGAATAGTATAATTTTTTTCAATAAAAAAAATAAAATAAAAGTTAACATAAAAATAAAATGAAAAAAAAATAATAAATAAAAATAAAATAAATAAAAATAAAGTTTTAATTCAATTTAATTGAAATCTGAATGACAATTCAATCTGACAGAACTCCTGAACTCTGCCACTTCCCGATCTCGTTTATTCAGTAACATCCGGATGTTATCGTTTAAGTCTATCATACATTTAAGCCTCTTGTTCGATCGCTTCACAAACGCAAACGTGTGTCGTATCGCGTATCGTATTGCCACGAGTATCGACAAAGTATATACATATGTGATGGGGGGCGGGGGGGGGGGGGGCTAGGGTCGAGTGTCGATGTATCGAAGAGAAAAAAAAGAGGGCTAAAGATCTCGTTTTCCAAGTATAACACAATGATAATAACAACAATACACACTCGTGTGCTCCGGGTGAGAGCCTCCTCGAGATCGCACTCTTCGCGTTTCCTCTTCAACTAGGCGCACGCTTATGGCGACCCCGCCGAGAAAGAGAGAGGGGGGGGGGGGGGAGATTCCCGTTCGACGTCCCCTCCTCATCCGACCTTTGCATCCGGAGCATTTTTATTTTCTCTCTCTCTCTCTCTCTCTCCCTCTCTCTCTCGATTTTGATCTTGATCTGTCTCAGCTTGCGGCAAGAAATTTTGAAAAAAATACTACTATATAATAGAGCTGGGGGCAGTACCTGAAAGTACTCGGTACTTGCAAGTACTTAGAGTACAGTACTTGAAAGTACTCGGTACTTGCAAGTACTTAGAGTACAGTACTTGAAAGTACTCGGTACTTGCAAGTACTTGAAGTACAGTACTTGAAAGTACTCGGCACTTGCAAGTACTTAGAGTTCAGTATTTGAAAGTACTCAGTACTTGAAGTACAGTATTTGAAAGTACTCGGTACTTGCAAGTACTTAAAGTACACTACTTGAAAGTACTCGGTACTTGCAAGTACTTAAAGTATACTATTTGAAAGTACTCGGTACTTAAAGTACACTACTTGAAAGTAGAGTACTTGAAAGTACTCGGTACTTGCAAGTACTTGAAGTACAGTACTCGGAAGTACTCGGTACTTGCAAGTACTTGAAGTACAGTACTTGCAAGTACAAAGTACTTAAAAAGTACTTCAAGTATTGTACTTAAATTTTTCAAGTACTTCGTGTACTTGAAGTACTGTATTTGAAAGTACTCGGTACTTAAAGTACACTACTTGAAAGTACAGTACTTGAAAGTACTCGGTACTTGCAAGTACTTGAAGTACAGTACTCGAAAGTACTCGGTACTTGCAAGTACTTGAAGTACAGTACTTGCAAGTACAAAGTACTTAAAAAGTACTTCAAGTATTGTACATAAATTTTTCAAGTACTTCGTGTACTTGAAGTACTGTACTTGAAAATTTCAAGTAATTTTCTGTACTTGAAGTACTTTTTTCAAGTACAAGTATCAAGTACTTTTGAACGTGTCTCGCTGATGGTTGCACGCGCTAAGCCTTTGAATATGGGTCATTCCATGTCAAATCGACCGATGTTTGGAATCGACCCCTTTCAATTTTCGATGAAATTTCGTCAGAAGTTTGCTTCTATCATAAAACGAAGTTCTAACAAAGGAAAAAAATTGAATTTTTTTTTCGAAAATTCAAAATTTCACCATTTTTTCAAGTTTATTTTTTAAATATCTCGAAAACTATTATAGTTACGAAAAAATCGTTCTGTGTTCGTATTAAAGAGTATACATGGTTGAAATGAAATTTCAAAAAAAATTTGCTGAATTAAATGAGTTGGACAACATTTTTGATTACAAAGTAGCAAAAAAAAAACTGAAATAACATCGAAATTTGCACCATTTTTTGGTTAAATTCGTTCAAAAAAAGTTTTTAAAAAATGTATTGAACAAAATTTTCAAAAACGCTCATGAAGGCCCTAATTTATTTAATTTATTCGTTATTTGACAATTATCCGATTATAAATTATAAATTATATAAAATTATCGCTCAATTATATCAAAATTTATTAAAAATGTCTCAATTTTAACGAAAGTTTTCATTGAATTAATTTTATTTCATAATTCGACATTAATTTCAATATCTAAAAAATTCAATATTTTTCCTTTAGATAATATAATACATAATTCACTTTAAAAAAATGCATTAAAAACTTGCAACAAAAAAAAACAAATTTCAAAATTCCAATGTGCCCAATTTTCAATTTCAATTCGTCGAGCATCCAAATTTACACGAGTTCAAAAGTGCAGGCTGCATCTCTTGAATTTTGAATTGCACCGGTGCATCCTCAAATATATACACACATATATGTATATATATATATATAAATTCTATCAAAAGCGAGCGGCAACAGGAAGAAGGATGCGGCATGTGAGTTTGAAGGGAAAAAAAAATCGTGTATGCGCCGAGGGTTTCTGATGAACCGGTGCACAAAACGAGATCGGTATGGGGGAAAATGTGCGCGGGGGTGCCGAGACCACTCTCGGACTCTTAAACTCGAAATACATTCGAGACCCTTTTCCTCTCTCCCTTTTCCTTATTTTCCGGCGCTCAAACATTTTCTTCTGTAAACGCGCGCGCCTTCCATTCATCTGTAATGCGTTCCTCTCTTCCTCTGTCTGTCCTTTTCCCTCCAAATAACAAGCACATATAGGGGAGGTTGGGGCAAGATGGCCTACCTAACCCTTCGTCTGAGTCATTTGTGTCCCCGTGTTACCTGGTCAAGCTCAAGCTCATTGAATAAATCAAGGGGCATATTTTTTTCTCAAAAACTACATTCTTAAGCTTCAATTTGCCGCCTTTTGAATTAATTTATCTTAATTTGTCTCAGAGTTACGATTTTTTAAGTGCAAAATCATTTTTTCATCAGATTGCTCCATATATTTATTTAAAAAAATATTAACAATTTTTTTTTTCAATAGTATTATCATTGGTACATAAAATAGAAGGCTTGTAACAATAGCACGAATTATTTCAGATTTTTTTTACCATTATAAGTTGGGGAAACAACGGCGGGACACGAATGACCCACCTTTACAGACGGGAGGTGCCAAAAATACTTTTACAAACAAAGGGTTAATACTTTTTGTGGATTTCAACCATCAAATACTTTTGTCTTGAACGAATTCACCAACATTTTGCCAAAACTAAAAAAAAAGAAATTTTTTTCCAATAAAAGTGATTAAAAAATTAAAAAAAAAAATTATTTAAAAAAAATATTTTTGACGTAAATGTTTTAATTTTTGATGATTTTACCCCTGATGTAGTGAAAAATGGATGAATACATCAAATTCATCATAATTTGAAGAAAAATCAAAATTTTCTGACCTTTTTTTTCAGGGTGGTCCATTTTGCCCCATGTAACGCGGATTGGCCTTAAAATGATTCGATACATCAAATTTATGATAATTTGACAAGAAAACAATAATTTTTTTTTTTTAATCAAATTTTTGAGATGGGCCGTATTGCCCCACTCTTCCCCTATATATATCTATATATATATATAATATTTCCGAGATCCTGCGATGAACTTTCCTGTTTGTCGGTGGAAACTGCTCGCCTATGCGATTCCTCGATGGGCTCGTCAACATCCACCGAGACAGCTGCTCCTGCGGGTCGAGGTTTTCAACCACAGCCATACCTATGTATATTAGGGTGGGTCAAATAAAGTGACTAATTTTTTTTTCTCGATATAATGAAAAATGTATTGTTTGTTATCTCAACAAAACCCTCTCCAAGTATTAGCCCTTCATATTTAAATTAAGAGGTCGCTCATCGCAAATTTTTATCTCCCATTTAAATAACATGGGAATTTTTTTTTTGAACGGTTAGTTTTATCGATTAAACACAAGAAAGCTTTTTTGTAGAGCATCAAATGTTCTACAAAAATGTGCTAAAAAAGCTCTCCTAAACTCAACGGTTAGAGTCTAATAAAATTTCAAAGTTAAAAGAAAAATTTCCCATGTTATTTAAATGGGAAATAAAAATTGGCGATGAGGGACCCCTTAATTTAAACATGAAGGGCTGATACTTGCAGAAGGTTTTTTTGAGATGCCAAACAATACATTTTTCATTATGTCGAGGAAAAAAAGAATTGTCATTTTATTTGACCCACCCTAATGTATATATGTATATATATATATCTCCTACCAAATTGAATCGAGCGTTGCGCCTGCCACGCGTCCAAAACATAAATCTTCCGTTTCTCCTTATCATCCTCATCGTCGTTTTATTATTTTACGCCTCAACACTCGGGAAATTATTTTTTTTCCTCCTCCTCGCACGGTCGGAGGGACAGGTTCGAGAAAATTTTTCATTTTTTTTAATTTCATTCAATTTCCATTCAATTTTTGTTATCCAATCATGAAAAATGTAACGTGAATTTTTTTTCAATTGAATTTTAATGTGCATTTAGTTTTTCTTCCTTTGTTAAAACAATTTTTGTTTTTTCAATTCAAAACAATAACTCAATTTTTATTTTATTTTATTTTATTTTTTTACTATTTTTATTTTCATTTTTACTAAGTTTTTTCAAAATTTTTTGTTGTTGTTCTTATTCAATTTTTAAAGTGATTGAAGTTTTATTTTTATTTTATTTTTATTTTATCAAAACGAAAAATATTGATTTTTTTGAAATTGAAATTAATTCCAATAAAATAAAATAAATTGAATGAAAACTTTCGTTAAAATTAAGACATTTTCAATCAATTTTGTTTTTATTCTTATTTTATGTAAACGAAAAATATTGATTTTTAAAAAATGGCAATTGATGTCAAATAAATAAAATGAATGGAATGAAAATTTTCATTAAAATTGAGACATTTTCAATAAATTTTGTTTTTATTTTATTTAAACGAGAAATATTGATTTTTTTTTAAATTGAAACATTTTCAATAAATTTTATTTTTATGTTTATTTAATCTAAGCGAGAAATATTGATTTTTTTTAAATTGAAATTAATGTCAAATACACAATATTAATTGAATGAAAACTTTCGTTAAAATTGAGACATTTTCAATAAATACTGTTTTTATTTTTTATTTATCTAAACGAATAATATAGATTTTTATGAAATTGGAATTAATGTCAAATAAATAAAATTAATTGAATGAAAATTTTCGTTAAAATTGAGACATTAAGGGGGGGGTTTTATAAATACGTGGAAACCGGAGAATTTTAGCGTCTGGAGATGTTGCAGTGTTGTGAACCGCAAAAGTCGCCTCCCGGAGAGGGAAATGGCCAATTATCGAAGAGTGTACTGGTGCACGTGGGACGCGTGCTCGCTCGTTTCTTGGCTGTCGCGTGTGTGTCACCTACTTACCGCAACTTTTACAAGCGGCACAAGTTTCCGTCCGGTCGGACCGGCGAGAATCGCACACATACACGGACCCACGTGCACACTTTTTTTTTTAATTCCAACACTTGTCGTCCTCGACGCACTCATCCCCGCTGATGGCTCATTCCGCAGTTTTTACGCAATACATAAAATGCTACTGACGTTGAGAAAAAAAAAATACGAGAGTGCAACCGCACTCTCGATTACGAATTAATTCGTTTCTGAGATTTTTTTATTTTCAGACTAATGTCATTTAAGCTTCGAACGAATTGTTTGAGTGATATTGTTGGTCCTGTCTAAATCCTTCAGTCCTAAATAGTCCTTAAAGTCCTTAAAGTAAGGACTTTAAGGACCAAAATGCGCTTAATAAGGACTTATGCAACAAATTAAGGAATTAACGCATTGTTTAAGTAATATTGTTAGTCCTTGCTAAATCCTTCAGTCCTTAATAGTCCTTAAAGTCCTTAAAGTAAGAACTTTAAGGACCAAAATGCGCTTAATAAGGACTTATGCAACAAATTAAGGAATTAACGCATTATTTAAGTAATATTGTTAGTCCTTGCTAAATCCTTTAGTCCTTAATAGTCCTTCAAGTCCTTAAAGTAAGGACTTTAAGGACCAAAATGCGCTTAATGAGGACTTATGCAACAAATTAAGGAATTAACGCATTGTTTAAGTAACATTGTTAGTCCTTACTAAATCCTTCAATCCTTAATCGTCCTTCAAGTCCTTAAAGTAAGGACTTTAAGGACCAAAATGCGCTTAATAAGGACTTATGCAACAAATTAAGGAATTGCATTGTTTAAGTAATATTGTTAGTCCTTGCTAAATCCTTCAGTCCTTGATAGTCCTTCAAGTCCTTAAAGTAAGGACTTCAACGACCAAAATGCGCTTAATAAGGACTTATGCAACAAATTAAGGAATTAACGCATTGTTTAAGTAATATTGTTAGTCCTTGCTAAATCCTTCAGTCCTTAATAGTCCTTCAAGTCCTTAAAGTAAGGACTTCAACGACCAAAATGCGCTCAATAAGGACTTATGCAACAAATTAAGGAATTAACGCATTGTTTAAGTAATACTGTTAGTCCTTGCTAAATCCTTTAGTCCTTAATGGTCCTTAAAGTCCTTAAAGTAGAGACTTTAAGGACCAAAATGCGCTTAATAAGGACTTATGCAATAAATTAAGGAATTAACGCATTGTTTAAGTAATATTGTTAGTCCTTGCTAAATCCTTCAGTCCTTAATAGTCCTTAAAGTCCTTAAAGTAAGGACTTTAAGGACCAAAATGCGCTTAATAAGGACTTATGCAACAAATTAAGGAATTAACGCATTGTTTAAGTAATATTGTTAGTCCTTGCTAAATCCTTCAGTCCTTAATAGTCCTTAAAGTCCTTAAAGTAGAGACTTTAAGGACCAAAATGCGCTTAATAAGGACTTATGCAACAAATTAAGGAATTAACGCATTTTTTAAGTAATATTGTTAGTCCTTGCTAAATCCTTCAGTCCTTAATAGTCCTTAAAGTCTTTAAAGTAAGGACTTTAAGGACCAAAATGCGCTTAATAAGGACTTATGCAACAAATTAAGGAATTAACGCATTGTTTAAGTAATATTGTTAGTCCTTGCTAAATCCTTCAGTCCTTAATAGTCCTTAAAGTCCTTAAAGTAGAGACTTTAAGGACCAAAATGCGCTTAATAAGGACTTATGCAACAAATTAAGGAATTAACGCATTGTTTAAGTAATATTGTTAGTCCTTGCTAAATCCTTCAGTCCTTAATAGTCCTTAAAGTCTTTAAAGTAAGGACTTTAAGGACCAAAATGCGCTTAATAAGGACTTATGCAACAAATTAAGGAATTAACGCATTGTTTAAGTAATATTGTTAGTCCTTGCTAAATCCTTCAATCCTTAATCGTCCTTAAAGTCCTTAAAGTAAGGACTTTTCTTTTCGTTTCTCATCTCTATCTCTTGATTCTCTTATTCCCGTATCAAGACACCGATGTTCTTGTGTTCTCTTGCCCGACAATTCCCACGAGGGAAATTCCAAGAATCCACATACACAACGTTTATTAACTGGCACACCAGGAAGCTCGTACGTAAAAAAATATATATGGGTCATTCCATGTCCAATAGATCAATAGTTGAAATCAATCCCTTTCAATTTTAAGGAAATTTGGACAAAAGTTTTCTTTTATCATAAAACGAAGTTGTACCAAAAGAAAAAAATTAATTTCTTTTTTCGCAAATTATGCAAAATTCAAAATTTCACCATTTTTTCAATTTTTCAACTTTATTTTCTTAATATTTCGAAAACTATTATATTTACGAAAAAAACATTCTGGATTCGTCTTAATTTTTGAAAATTTTTGAAAAATGATGAATTTTGAATTTTTTAAAATCGTGCAAATCCACGATCAACGTTAAATTTTTGGTGTAATTTTTTTTACATAATACCTTGTACTGATCTTATAAGATCCTGAAATATTCAGAATGGTGTTTCCTGTCATAAATATGAATATTGAAAAATATAAAATTCATATTTTTGAAATAAAACACCATTAACTTTCGAAAAAAAAATTTTAATTTTTTTCTTTTGGTAGAACTTAATTTTATGATAACAGAAAACTTCTGACCATATTTCATAGAAATTGAAAGGGGTCGATTCCAACTATTGGTCGATTTGACATGGAATGACCCATGTATATATGGCTCAGCGTTGCACAATCTTGTGTCTGTTCTTTCATTGTTGATTTTCTTTTGCGCCGATAAGAATTTCTCGGTACACGAAAATCGGTGTCATCGAGGTGAGAGACTCGGTATCGGTTATCAAAATGCCGATGACTCCCTATATTTTCAAGTATTTCAACGCAAACTCTTTTCTCGAGAATATAATCTCGGCGTCTGCGTGACGCCGCTCGATAATCATCGAATTCCACACAATTTATCTTGGCCTCGTCATCGTTTTGTCGCTTTTAATGCATTCTTCAAACGATGTGAAAAACAAACTTGAACCCAAACCGAAACATGAACAAACGAGTTGGTTGTGGCAACTAACTGGTTTGTAAGATATGCTCTAAGTAATTGGTTGGTTGGGGCAACCATTTTCGTCGTTGCCGCAACTACTTTAGTGGTTGCCAAACACCCAACCAATAAAAAGTTGGTGGCGGGAACCACGAAAATGGTTGCCCCAACCAACTAATTACCAAGAGCATATCTTACAAACGAGTTGGTTGTGGCAACTAACTAGTTTGTAAGATATGCTCTTAGTAATTAGTTGGTTGGGGCAACCATTTTCGTCGTTGCCGCAACTACTTTATTGGTTGCCAAACACCCAACCAATAAGAAGTTTGTTGCGGGAACCACGAAAATGGTTGCCCCAACCAACTAATTGCCAAGAGCATATCCTACAAACCAGTTAGTTGCCACAACCAACTCGTTTTTTTCCGTGCAGCCATTCGTTTTTTTTCACTATGGCGGCAGGACGTTGATATTCTCTTGTGTGACAATTCACCGTCAAGTATGTCGCGTATAATTATGATGCGATTCTTCCCGTGACATGGACGAGACCATTATACCCGATCCCAAGTAGAAAATTGTCCTCAAGACTCATCGCTATTACGAAATTCGTGTGTGGGATGACACACACCGTCATCACACCCGACCGGCTTAACTATTCCGTCCCGTTGATTGGATAGTGTACTTGTAACCGTTTCGTCGACGACGTCGCGGTGTTAATGAACGTTTAAACGAGACCGGGACACGAGAACTGATCCACACGTTCGCGATTCATTAGCGAATCATCGGTGACAACGTCAGCGAAATTTAGATTTGGCATTGGAAAAACTACCTTGAAGATAGCGGCTCCAAAAAGGTCAATTGAAGGTTTATGTACCTGAAATTCTGAATGTTCAGCTGGAGGAAAACATTTACAAATTTGAATTTTAAAGAAACATGTATTTAATTAATGGAGCCCCATTAAATTGATTCTTCACCCTCATAAATCCCACTCAACAAATTCCCCACTTTTGTCCTAATGCATCCAATACGGATCTCAGGAATTTGCATCCAGGGGATGTACCATTATGAAACCTAAAACCCCAAAAAATGATCCCCTCCAAAGAATTTGACGATAAACTGTAATACCAAGAATATTTGGATATATCTGCATTACTTAATCAATGTTTCAACAAAATTGGCAATTTATTCATCACCATCATAGATCCCACAAACAAAATTAAGAATTTATCCATCACCATAATAAATCCCACCCAACAAATTCCCCACTTATGTCCTGATGCATCCAATACGGATCTCAGGAATTTGCATCCAGGGGATGTACCATTATGAAACCTAAAACCCCAAAAAATGATCCCCTCCAAAGAATTTGACGATAAACTGTAATGCCAAGAATATTTGGATATATCTGCATGACCTAATCAATATTTCAACAAAATTAGCAATTTATCCATCACCATCATAAATCTGACAAACAAAATTAGGAATTTATCCATCACCATCATAAATCCCACTCAACAAATCCCCACTTTTGTCCTAATGCATCCAATACGGATCTCAGGAATTTGCATCCAGGGGATGAACCATTATGAAACCTAAAACCCCAAAAAATGATCCCCTCCAAGGAATTCAACTCTAAACTGTAATGCCAAGAATATTTGGATTTATCTGCATGACCTAATCAATATTTCAACAAAATTAGCAATTTATCCACCACCATCATAAATCCCACAAACAAAATTAGGAATTTATCCATCACCATCATAAATCCCACTCAACAAATCCCCACTTTTGTCCTAATGCATCCAATACGGATCTCAGGAATTTGCATCCAGGGGATGTACCATTATGAAACCTAAAACCCCAAAAAATGATCCCCTCCAAGGAATTCAACTCTAAACTGTAATGCCAAGAATATTTGGATTTATCTGCATGACCTAATCAATATTTCAACAAAATTAGCAATGTATTCATCACCATCATAAATCCCACAAACAAAATTAGGAATTTATCCATCACCATCATAAGTCCCACCCAACAAATTCCCCACTTATGTCCTAATGCATCCAATACGGATCTCGGGAATTTGCATCAAGGGGATGTACCATTATGAAACCTAAAACCCCAAAAAATGATCCCCTCCAAGGAATTCAACTTTAAACTGTAATGCCAAGAATATTGGGATTTACTGCATGACCTAATCAATATTTCAACAAAATTAGCAATGTATTCATCACCATAATAAATCCCACAAACAAAATTAGGAATTTATCCTTCACCACAATAAATCCCACTCAAAAAATTCCCCACTCATGTCCTAATGCATCCAATACGGATCTCAGGAATTTGCATCAAGGGGATGTACCATTATGAAACCTAAAACCCCAAAAAATGATCCCCTCCAAGGAATTCAACTCTAAACTGTAATGCCAAGAAAAAAAAGGTAGATGGTTCAATATTTGGATATATTTGGTTACAGGGAGACGACGGCACGTGCGTCGAAGTTGCGGACCAGGTGGTGGCTGCTGCACAACCGTCCAGACCGGGGAGACGACGGCTGTGACGTCGTTGGCATCCGCCGCTGTTACGGACGAGCGTTTGTGTGACGACGCGACAACGTCGACGACGACAACGACAACGACGACAACGAGAACGCGAACGCGAACGAGAATGACAACGGCGACGACAACGACAACGACGTCAACGACGACGACAACGACAACAACAACGACAACGACAACGACGACGACGCTTTGCGACGGTGATCGACGCTATTGGAATGGCGCCACGATCGACAGGAATCAGGAAGATTCCAGGCCAAGCTGCAACGACAATAACGAGAGGTTACAAGTCGTTGGAATGGACCTTCAGGATCGAATGGAACTGCGTCGTCGTCAGGTCGATCCTCTTCGTCCGGAGGATTCGCAATTGTCGTCTAATTCGTCGAATACGTCGAAGAGGAATGACATGGATTCCCGTCTCGATCACGAAAACGAGGATGATTGTCGCGAGTCATGTAAAATTGGACCAAACAGTCAAAGATTACAGATTGACCATCGCGACGATTCCAAGCTCGATCGGATCGAGGACCATCATGCGGCTTCGAGGAGAAAACGGTTATTGGTTCTGCATCGAAATAGCAGAAACGATTGTACCTCGTTGTCACCGGAAGTCGTCGATGTCCCGAGTCCAACGTCCGCTGGAACGACGACTATCACCACGGGGAAGGTCACCAAAACGTCGTCAACGTCGTCAACGTCGTCGGCGAATTCGTCGACGAGAAGAACGACGACCACCACCACCAAAACGACCACCACGAGGCAGGACAACCCCGCGTTAAATTCCAATTTGGAATGGACGGGGACCAATTGCAATGACGACAATTACGTTGACCTCATTGTCAGTGGTCATCGTCTTGAACGCGTCGACGATAACGAAAGAGTACGGACGAACGACGAACGCAAAAGGGATTCCGATAACTCGTCATTTTCCAATACGAGTTACACGAGAAGACGCACGATTCCACCGTATCTCGCAACGTTACTCATCATATCGTACACGCTGTTCGGAATTGCAGGTATTTTCCTCGTTGATACGACTTTGGAATTGAGGAGAACAAGAATTCCATGAAAAGCTTCCTTTTGTATGGGAAGGTCGAATTGTAGAATTTTTTTTCCGCTGGACGAACGATGGTTGTAATTTTGTACGTTGAGGTTAAAATGGTCACCCTCAAAATGCCGATTTTTGAAAATACATGAGTCATTCCATGTCAAATCGACCGAGATTTGGAATCGATTCAATTTCAATTTCGATGCAATTTAGTCAGAAGTTTTCGTTTTTAATAAAACGAAGTTCTACCGAAGGAAAAAAAAATTTAATTTTTTTGTCGAAAGTTATGGAAGATTCAACATTTCACAATTTTTTAAATCTTTCAAGTTTGTTTTTTAAATACCTCGAAAACTATTATAGTTTCGGAAAAATCGGTTGGGGTTCGTCTTGAAGAGTATACTTGTGGCTAAGAAAAAAAAATATTCCCAAAAATTTTTTTGAAATATGATGAATTTCGAGAATTTTGAATTTTTGAAAATTGATAATCCAAGTTCAGTATTGAATTTTTGGTTCAACTTTTTGTATAATACCTTGTACTGATCTTAAAAGATCCTGAAATTTTGAGAAACGTTTTTTTTTCTTTCAAAAATATGAATTTTTGAATTTAAAAAAATCGTGTAAATCCACGATCAACATTAAATTTTTGTTAAATTTTTTTTTATATAATACCTTGGACTGATCTTAAAAGATCCTGAAATTTTTAGAATGGTGTTTTTTGTGTCAAAAATATAAATTTTTTAATTTTGCTGAAAAAAATTGTTTTTTTACCTCTCAGTTAAGTAAAGTTGAGCAATCGTGTAGTTTTATCATTTTGAGCAGTAAAAAAAGTAAAAATAACACTATTGTGGTGAAAAAAAAAATTTTTTTTTTACCAACATTCAAGAATTTATATTTTTGAAACAAAAAACTCC
Source organism: Alloplasta piceator (assembly GCA_946863875.1). Lineage (NCBI taxonomy): Eukaryota > Metazoa > Arthropoda > Insecta > Hymenoptera > Ichneumonidae > Alloplasta > Alloplasta piceator. The sequence goes on along the minus strand of OX333078.1, from coordinate 34,168,929 downwards.
ATTCTGAAAATTTCAATATCTTTTAAGATCAGTACAAGGTATTATATCAACAAATCAAAGAATGCCGCCTTATCCATCGCGTTGCTCAGCGCATGCGCACGCACAGGAGCGTCGCCCCTCCCCTTCGTGCAAGTGGTGTCGGTACCTGCGCGCGCACGAGATAAATGAATAATCGGGCCGCCATGCATGTGCCCCTCTCTCTTGATCCTTCTATATCTGTCACCTGTTGAAATTTAACAACCTGCTGCGTTTGCCACATCGCTGTTAACCGCCGTTGCCAAAAAATATATGAGTGAAACGTTTTATTCCGGGAAGAGAAGAGAAAAAAGTGTAATGATGCGCCGAGAGAGGAATGGGGGGGAGAGAAAAAAGAATGCGACTCTGTGGGTGCGCGTCTGTCCTCGCAATGACGCACGTTTATATATATATGTATGTAGGTGTATATAAATATAGACGGTATGAGAGAATGAATATTGAAAGGTGGAAGAAGTAGTCGCGGTTACGCAATTATGCGGGTACGAGGAATGACATGTCTTTATACCCCATATATACGTATATGGAGCATTCCGTACAAAACCGACCAATCCGTAACCCGGACCACTTTTGATTTTGTTGAAAATTTTATATTTTTTTGTACATACTGAAAGCAGTCTTTGAGAATTTTTTTAGATTTTTGTCTTAACCCTTTCAACCGCAATAAATTTTTCAAAATTTCACACAATTTGTTTTCAAATGCCCATAACTTTTTAAAAAACGGAGATATCGAAATTAAACGGAAGATCATTTTTTTTTCGTCTAGAGTTGTAGTTTTATAAAAAAAATACAAAAAAAATATCGTAATTTATTTTCATGTTTTTTTCAGTTTTAAATGCTAAATAGTTTTTTTTTTAATTGAACCATTTTGATTTTTTTGAAAAAATTCACCACTTTTTGAGACATTTTCACAAGTACTAAAAAATTCGCAGCTTGTTATTCATAACTTGTATATTTTTGTTTATTTTTGAAGTTATACGTAACACTAAAAAAGTTCAACACTTCAAAAATAGATAAAAAATACATGTTATGAATATCATAAGCTGCACATTTTTTACTACTTGTAAAAAAAGTCTCTAAAAAAACGGTGAATTTTTTGAAAAAAATCAAAACGATCTAATGTAAAAAAAAATATTTTGGATTTAAAATAATATAAAAAAATATGAAAATGAATATCGATATTTTTTTTATAAAACTAAATCTTAAGACCTAAAAAAATGATCTTCGGTTTTATTTCGATATGTCCTTTTTTTAAAAAGTTACGTGCATTTGAAAAAAAAATTTGTGAAATTTTGAAAAATTCATTGTGATTGAAAGGGTTGATACAAAAATCTTGAAAAAATCTGAAAGGCTGCTTTCAGTATGTACGAAAAAATAGAAAATTTTCAACAAAATAAAAAATGGTCGGGGCTACGGATTGGTCGATTTCGCATGGAATGCCCCATACATATATAAAGCGGGACTGAACCTTGATTATTTATTCGGACAATGCGGATCTTCTCACTTATCGGCGGCGGCACGCGACTGCTTACAAATTTCTCTCTCTTTTTTGCTTGAATATATCTATATCTCATTTGATTTAGCGCGGGAAAAATATATGACTGATTCTTTAGAATACCAAAACGCGTTTGCTTTTTATGTCAGATTCCAGAAAAAATAACACTTCAGGAATTCCGATTTGGATGAAGAAATTAGTAATTATTTATCCTTAAGGAAGATCCTTAAGGGGGGTGATGTTTTTTTTTTTTTAACAGTTGCTCTTCAACGATGCAAAATGCAGCATCATTATTTATATCAGTGACTGATAACGAAAAATTACGACCATTTGTTTATCCACAAAACAAAATTTTATTCCTCTGTTACGAAAAAATGACAACTTTCAAAATAGATGATTTTGAAGCATATTTCTTCATTTTCTATTTTTATCTGAGAACTTTTTCTGTTACTATTATTTTGGACTTGAGGGTTTAGTAAAAATGGCGCTATTTTTCGGATCGATTTAATTATAATTATTAATTATTAATTATAATTATTAATTATTATTATATGGACCTGAAAAGTAGCACCATTTTTAGTAAACCCGCAAATCCAAAACAATAGTTACAGAAAAAGTTCTCAGATAAAAATAGAAAATGAAGAAATATGTTCTAAAATCATCTATTTTGGAAGTTTTTATTTTCTGGTCACGGAGAAATAAAATTTTGTTTTTAGAAAATTGTTCTGGAAAATTAATTTCAAATTTAACGTAAATTTGTAATTATAATTACAAATTATTAATAATAATAATAATAATAATAATAATAATAATATAATTAGACCGGAAGAAGCTATACGGATGAGGTCCATCGGCGAATGAGCAGGTTACTCTCGCTCTGGTGATGAGTTAATTGGATAAATTTTGTAATTTGTTCTTCGCAGACGCGTGCTCGTCCCGGTCGACGCCTAAGCCGAGACCACCGACGCCGACGCCAAGGCCCAACATCACATTCCACATGTACACATGTCCGCCCGATTATGCGGAATGGTACTGTCTCAACGGTGCTACGTGCTTCACCGTCAAAATTCAAGAGTCACTGCTCTACAACTGCCTGTGAGTATTTTTTTTTTTTTTTTTTAGAAATAAATTTAAAAAATAGAAAATTCGTGTAAATTATAAATTTGGACATAGTTTCAAAAATTTCAAAAAAAATGTTCACACTGGATCTTTGTAGCAATTGTTTCCAAATATTATACTAACTATCCTTGTAACTTGGAGCATTTGTGCAAAAAAATTGGTATAGCTAACTCTAAAACTAGAGCTAAAATTAGATTTCGAGCGTTCGGGAGCATTTTTTGAAAATTCAAAATTCTTTTTGACACTGAATCTCGGTAGCGATTCTTTCCAAATATGATACTAATTATCCTTGTCACTAAGAGCATTTGTGCTAAAAAACTGGTATAGCTAACTCTAAAACTAGAGCTATAATTAGATTTAGAGCTTTCGGGAGCATTTTTTGAAAATTCCAAACCATTTTTGACACTGAACCTCGCTGGCGAGTCTTTCCAAATATGATACTAACTATCCTTATCACTTGGAGCATTTGTGCAAAAAAATTGGTATAGCTAACTCTAAAACTAGAGCTAAAGTTAGATTTAGAGCGTGCGGGAGCATTTTTTGAAGATTCCAAACAATTATTGACACTGAATCTCGCTAGCGATTCATTCCAAATATAATACTAACTATCCTTGTCAATTGGAGCATTTGTGCAAAAAAATTGGTATAGCTAACTCCAAAACTAGAGCTAAAATTGGAGTAAGAGCGTTCGAGAGAATTTTTTGAAAATTTCAAAAAAAAATTGACACTGGATCTCTTTAGCGATTCTTTTCAAATATAATACTATTTATCCTTGTCACGTGGAGCATTTGTGCAAAAAAAATTGATATAGATAACGCTAAAATTAGTGCTAAAATTAGAGTATGAACGTTCGAGAGCATTTTTTGAAAATTTCAAAGAAAAAATTTGTCACTGAATCTCGGTAGCGTTTCTTTTCAAATATAACACTATCCTTGTCACTTGGAGCATTTGTGCAAAAAAATTGGTATAGCTAACTCTAAAACTAGAGCTAAAGTTAGATTTAGAGCGTTCGGGAGCATTTTTTGAAAATTTCAAAAAAAAAATTTGACACTGGATCTCCGTAGCGATTCTTCCCCAATATAATACTAACTATCCTTGCCACTTGGAGTATTTAAGCGAAAAAATTGGTATAGCTAACTCTAAAATTAGAGCTAAAATTAGATTTAGGGCGTCCGGGAGCATTTTTTGAAAATTCCAAACCATTTTTGACACTGAATCTCGCTAGCAATTCTTTCCAAATATGATACTAACTATCCTTATCACTTGGAGCATTTGTGCAAAAAAATTGGTATAGCTAACTCTAAAACTAGACCTAAAGTTAGATTTAGAGCGTGCAGGAGCATTTTTTTTAGATTCCAAACAATTTTTGACACTGAATCTTGGTAGCGATTCTTTCCGAATACAATACTAACTATCCTTGTCACTTGGAGCATTTGTGCAAAAGAATTGGTATAGCTAACTCTAAAACTAGAGATAATATTAGATTGAAAGCGTTCGGGAGCATTTTTTGAAAATTTAAAAAAGAAATTTGGACTCTGAATCTCTGTAGCAATTCTTTCCAAATGTAATACTAACTATCCTTGTCACTTCGAGCATTTGTGCAAAAACATTGGTATAGATAATGCTAAAACTAGAGCTAAAATTCGGGTTCGAGCGTTTAGGAGCATTTTTTGAAAATTTCAGAAAATATTTTGACACTGAATCATTTGTGCAAAAAAATTGGTATCGATGACTCTAAAACTAGAGCTAAAATTAGAGTTAGAGCTTTTGGTTAATTTTTTGAAAATTTCAAAAAATTGTTTGGCACTGAATCTCTAACGATTCTTTTTTAATTAAATACTAATTATTATTGTCACTTTGGAGCATTTGTGCAAAAAAATTGGCATAGATAACTCTAAAACTAAAGCTAAAATTAGAGCATGAGCGTTCGGAAGCATTTTTTGAAAATTTCAAATATTTTTCAAAACCGAACGCTTAGAGCAATCATTCCCAGACTCAATCCCACCCGTTTTTAGTATCAAATATATCTGCAAAATAAATTGTGGCTGGACAACAACAAAATTAGGAAAGTTGGAGCAAAAATCTAACTTTTCAAAAAATTAAAAGAGCCGCCAAATTGAAAATTCTTTTTCAAATTTGACCAAATTTGCATTGAGCAAAACAAAAGAGCTGACCTACTTGTGACCCAAATTTGGATTCAATTGCTTGAGACATTCTCCAGCTAAATCCATTTTCACACACTTTTGGTACTTTCTAAAACGTGGTTTTGGGACATTTTGGGACATTTCAAAAATTGACGTGTGAACATCTTCAAACAAAAAACGACGCGTTACAAGCAACTTTTTTCCGTGAGAAAAAAGAGATCCAATAATTATTTCCTCCCTTATTCCGCAAGGACATGCAAACAGGACGAGGTCCTGTCTGTGCCCATTCTCTTATTCTAGAAACCAGCAGAATTTTAATACGCTGAAATTGCTCGAATTCCAGCTCAAAAGTTATCCAGCACGTACTCTGGACAAAAAAAAATTGTATATAAATATATATGTATGTATATATTTGAGACCCGTATATATCAGTATGTAAGTACATAAGAGAGGCACCAGCAACAGAGAAAATCACCGGCAATGCATTGTTCGTCGCCCCCGCGGACCAAAAGGTTCTCCGGGTTTTCCCAGCCACTGCGATTCCCCCCCCCCCTCCTCGTTTTTACTCTTTTCAGCTACAAATGCCCCCGTATTAAATATTAGGGTGTGCAGAAAAAAAAATTTCATAAGGGATTAAAACTTTTTCTCTCCAATTTTGAACATTATTTTGGAGACGTAGATTTGTTCAAAAAATTTTGAATAATTTTTTGAAGAAAATAGTAGATTCAAAATTACAGAAAAAAATACTCTCCACAAATTAAAAATAAAGTCGACTGATTAAAAATAAAGAGATTTAAAAAATAAAACATGGGAAATTGCTTGATTATTTAAAAAAAAACAAGGACACTTCCTCAAATATATATTTTCCAATCAACGAAAATTATTCAATGCTCTATTTATTATTGACTCTATGGGAACATCTAAGGTAATTTTTTCTTGAATTAATTTTTTTTTATGCCACCCCCAAATGTTTATCTTGACAAAAATTTAAAAATTTAATTTTTATCTGGGACGCAGAATTGTCAAAAAAAATTTTTAGACACACCCTAATATATATTTGTATATATTGCGGCAATGCTTTCCCAGCGACGTTAAACAAGCGGCAAATTCTTTGCACGCCCTCCCGTTGTCCCTCAACTCGTCGCTTTTCTTCTCGTAATACACGCAGATTGTCACGAAACTTTCTTTGACTTTTTTTTTTTTCTATTACGACGTTTTTTTTATTCTTCTTTCCTCGTTCGTCAGATCTTCCGCATTTCCTTGTGACACTTTTTTGTATTTTAAAAAAATTCAATTGTTAAGAGGCGAATGGATAATATGTTAAATATCTGTTACGAGGACTACGTCCGCCTTTTTTTTTTTTAATTATACAAAAATATGAATTTTAGCCCCTTTCTTAACCCCTACTTGACACACTGGGGTCGTTTATACCCCAGCAACAAAAATTCTTATAAAAACTATACCATTTAATATTTTAGCTTGCAATTTTTTTTAGAGCTTTTTAAAAAGTTACTACCCAAAGTTATACAGGATTTATAGTTAAATATCAAAGTGAAATATGAAAAAAAATTGAAATATAAAAAAAAAAATTTAATTACAACTTTTATGAAAAAAATCATAACTCTTTTATTTTTCGACAAAAATGGTTAAAAATTCAACTGAGTTTGCTTAATACATAGAACTACAAGAAAAAAAAATCGTAGTAGCAAAATAATATAACAGGAATAAAATTCTTAAAATACTTAAAATTGAGGAATTTTGGGCCTGGGGTATTTTGTACCCCAGTGTCTCACCCTTGGAAAAACTTTTGAAATCTCGATTTCCCATTGACTCTAAAGCGGGTATTAGCTCGAGAAAAAGGTTCTATGACGATGGAGGAGTGAGAAAATAAGACGCCAACGATATGTCATGGATAAAACGCTCTTGTATTGACGTAACATGTTTAAGTTGAGCGTATAATTGTGCATTCCGGGAAGGGACGTTCCAATAAAGCGTGGCTAACGAATAATGCCGCGTCGAGGTTTTTCTGCCATTGACTTTTGAGTGCGGAACGCCCGAGAATTGGCGATGGCTACGCCTCGCATATAAATGCACGTAAATTTACGTATATATGGGGCATTCCATTTCAAAATCAATCGAAAGTCCGTCGAAACTTAAGGTAGACTCCGGTGGTAATAAAATCCAACTACGGTACCTCCTCGATATAAGAGTCCTCGATATAAGAGTCCTCGCTATAAGAGCCCTCGATCTAAGAGCCTTCGATCTAAGAGCCCTCGATATAAAAGTCCCCGATATAAGAGTCCCCGATATAAGAACCCCCGATACAAGAGTCCCTGATATCAGAGTCTCCGATATAAGAGTCCCGATATAAGAGTCCTTGATATAAGAGTCCTCGATATAAGGGTCCCCGATATAAGAGTCCCCGATATAAGAGTCCTCGATATAAGAGTCCCTGATATAAGAGTCCTCGATATAAGGGTCCCCGATATAAGAGTTCTCGATATAAGAGTCCTCGATGTAAAAGTCCCCGATATAACAGTCCCCTATATCAGAGTCCCCGATATAAGAGTCCCCGATATAAGAGTCCCCGATATAAGAGTCCCCGAAATAAGAGTCCTCGATATAAGAGTCCTCGATATAAAAGTCCCCGATATAAGAGTCCCTGATATAAGAGTCCTCGATATAAGAGTCCCCGATATAAGAGTCCTTGATATAAGAGTCCCCGATATAAGAGTCCCCGATATAAGAGTCCCCGATATAAGAATCTTCGATATGATCCCTCGATATAAGAGTCCTCGATATAAGAGACCTCGATATAAGAGTCCCCGATATAAGAGTCCTCGATATAAGAGACCTCGATATAAGAGTCCCCGATATAAGAGTCCTCTATATAAGATTCTTTGATATAAGAAAATGCCAATCGACCATTTTCATAGAATTTAAAAAAAAAACAAAATGGCGATTTTTCTCAGTCTTTTGATAAATCGGTTGTTGAACTTTTTTTTCGTTGCTCCTTCCACGGTGCTCATTTTCCGCGCTCGAAACCGTCGTCGATGCGAAACGTGAAAAAAAAAATGGAAAAAAAAACACATTTGGCCCTCCTTGCGCGGGGCCGTGTACTTCGACAAAGCACGACACCGTGGGAAAAGAGAAGCTCGAGCGAGCCCACAGCAAGAAAGATAAAGATAAAGAGAGAGAGAGAGAGAAAGCGTCTCTGCACGCATCAGTTGTACTCTCGGGCCTCTTTTGCCTCGCTTTACCTTCCGCGACCAACATTTTTCCCTCACTTTTTTTTCACTCACTTCGCGCTCACGACCACCTACGATTTTGCCCGCTTGTGATATCCGCGGGATTAAATCCCCGTGATCAACGTCCACCGTTTAAGTGGCCCTAACGGTTCTCTCCTGGGCCCCCCTGGGACTTATTTCCAACCTGCAATATATAACAGCGCAAAATCGTCGCGAAACTTCAGTAGCCGAGATCTTATCCCATTTAGATCTATCATAGATCCTCCAACGGTAGATAATTTTTTTGCCACCGGTGTTCCTCTAGATGTCCTGATAAGGTTTTTTTTTATTTTTGGTCGCAACCGTTTAGCTATGATTTAGTTCAAGATTTTTAAAAATTAAAATAACAACTTCGCCTATCCCATTTAGATCTATCATAGATCCTTTGATGAATTCTGTTGATCGCTTTTTGCCACCGATTTTGTTTTAGATGTCCTGATAAGGTTTTTTTGATTTTTGGTCGCAACCGTTTAGCTATGATTTAGTTCAAGATTTTTAAAAATTAAAATAAAAACTTCGCCTATCCCATTTAGATCTATCATAGATCCTTTGATGAATCCTGTTGATCGCTTTTTGCCACCCATTTTGTTTTAGATGTCCTGATAAGGTTTTTTTGATTTTTGGTCGCAACCGTTTAGCTATGATTTAGTTCAAGATTTTTAAAAATTAAAATAAAAACTTCGCCTATCCCATTTAGATCTATCATAGATCCTTTGATGAATTCTGTTGATCGCTTTTTGCCACCGATTTTGTTTTAGATGTCCTGATAAGGTTTTTTTGATTTTTGGTCGCAACCGTTTAGCTATGATTTAGTTCAAGATTTTTAAAAATTAAAATGAAAACTTCGCCTATCCCATTTAGATCTATCATAGATCCTTTGATGAATCCTGTTGATCGCTTTTTGCCACCCATTTTGTTTTAGATGTCCTGATAAGGTTTTTTTTATTTTTAGTCGCAACCGTTTAGCTATGATTTAGTTCAAGATTTTTTAAAATTGAAATAAAAACTTCGCCTATCCCATTTAGATCTATCATAGATCCTTTGATGAATCCTGTTGATCGCTTTTTGCCACCCATTTTGTTTTAGATGTCCTGATAAGGTTTTTTTGATTTTTGGTCGCAACCGTTTAGCTATGATTTAGTTCAAGATTTTTAAAAATTAAAATAAAAACTTCGCCTATCCCATTTAGATCTATCATAGATCCTTTGATGAATCCTGTTGATCGCTTTTTGCCACCCATTTTGTTTTAGATGTCCTGATAAGGATTTTTTGATTTTTGGTCGCAACCGTTTAGCTATGATTTAGTTCAAGATTTTTAAAAATTAAAATAAAAACTTCGCCTATCCCATTTAGATCTATCATAGATCCTTTGATGAATCCTGTTGATCGCTTTTTGCCACCCATTTTGTTTTAGATGTCCTGATAAGGTTTTTTTGATTTTTGGTCGCAACCGTTTAGCTATGATTTAGTTCAAGATTTTTAAAAATTAAAATAAAAACTTCGCCTATCCCATTTAGATCTATCATAGATCCTTTGATGAATCCTGTTGATCGCTTTTTGCCACCCATTTTATTTTAGATGTCCTGATAAGGTTTTTTTTATTTTTGGTCGCAACCGTTTATAGCTATGATTTAGTTCAAGATTTTTGAAAATTAAAATAAAAACTTATTCTCCCCCATTTAGATCTATCATAGATCCTCTGATGAATCCTGTTGATCGTTTTTTTGCCGCCGATTTCGCTTTAGATGTCCTGATAAGATTTTTTTTTTTAATTTTTTGTCGCAATCGTTTAGCTATGATTTAGTTCAAGATTTTGAAAATCAAAATAAAAACTTATCATACCCCATTTAGATCTATCATAGATCCTCTGATGAATCCTGTAAGGCCATTCCAAAAACATTCAAAAAATGTATTCAAATAATCCACGCACTCTCCATAATCCATTTTTATCAAATCCTGAAATTACAAAACTTAAACTCCAAAATCATGCTAAAAAAACCAAAAAAGGAGCCATTTATTGGTCCCTCCAAATTTTGCCTTTTGCTGCAGTTTTCATTGCTGATTGGTCGATCAATTCCCCAAAGAATTTTACCAAAACGCTAATATAATGTGAGAAAACTTGATTTTTTTCCCATTGATGAAAGGCGATTTTCCGCAATGGGAAAAACGAATAACCGTGTCTAAATTGTCGACGTACTTGAGGAGCAGCTCTCACGAGAAAAACGTGTCCTGAACAGAGCGTGATGAATCGTTTCTGTGCCTCGATACACGTTCAGACCTGTAAACAAGAGACCACCAGGCATTGAAGTCTCCGGATCACTCTGGCTCTGGTTCTCTCCTTCTCGCCTTTTCTCGTGGCACAATCACGAGGTTCCGTGTCAAAAACCATGGAGGACCCATGGGGTATGTTTCTACGTGGTGCCGCACCTCGCTCGATCCCTGTTGTCGCATTTATATCCGAGAAAATTCGTCGCTCATAATCCCCATTTTTCCTGGACCGACACGTTTTGCCCATGAAATCCTGTCGCTTCTCCTTCTTTCCATTCTCATCCTCGAGGGAAGTTCTTGCATAATTCACCTTTCCCGCACGACCTCTAAAGCGAAAAACGTGAGTTTTTTCTACTCACAGAATTTTCGATAATAGTAATGGGGGAAAAAAAGCGAGATATACTCGGAATTCCAACTATTCAGGGCACAGGTGTCGAGTGAATTCGACTTTCAAGATCGTTAAAGGCCGATCTAATCGCCCCTCTATTTACTTGCTCGCCTTTTTTTCCATCTGTTTTTCCTATTTTCCTAGCCTAGGCCTCGTTGATGCGACTCCGGGCTTCCTCCACGTTCCACTTAACTCCTTTCCTCGCTCTCATTCCTCCCGGTTTGACCACGACAACGAGAAAATTGCCCTGTTCAAAAATACGCACGATGATATATAATATATAATATATTGTAGATTATTGTATTTTTTTCCCCTAAAATACAGAAATTTTTAGACCTCGTAACTCTACTCCGGCTTGAGGCAGTATTTTGGTCTAGAATTTAAAAAAAAAACAATTTTTGTTGCATATCCTTAAAGTTTAAACCCTTAAGAATATATCCTCGAAAGGAAATTTTTGAATTCCAATAAGTTAAGGAGTTATAGCTATTTTAGTGACGCAGCAACGCGTCGGAGGAAATCGAACTATAAGCGTTCGACTATCAAACTAGCCTTTTCTCTCAAAACTACTCAACCGATTTACTTCAAATTTTTCTCCAATCTTCAATACATAACTCTCCATTGCCCCTACCACTTTTGTATCGAAATTTTTTTTTTACCATTGTAAAAAAATTAAAAACTATGAAAAAAACAGTCGAAAAACGCCTTTTTTGGTTCAGACAGCCGCCATTTTGCGAAATTTTTTTTTCTGGTACATCGTTAAAGTATAAACCTTTAAGAATATATACTCGAAAGAAAATTTTCGAATTCCAATAATTTGAGGAGTTATAGCTATTTTAGCGACGCAGCAACTACGTCGCGTGGGAAATCGAAGTATCGGCGTTCGACTATCGGACTATAAGCGTTTGACTATAAAACTAGCCTTTTCTCTCAAAACTACTCAACCGATTTACTTCAAATTTTTCCCCAATCTTCAATACATAACTCTCCATTGCCCCTACCACTTTTGTATCGAAATTTTTTTTTTACCATTGTAAAAAAATTAAAAACTATGAAAAAAACAGTCGAAAAACGCCTTTTTTGGTTCAGACAGCCGCCATTTTGCGAATTTTTTTTTCTGCTATATCCTTAAAGTTTAGACCTTTAAGAATATATACTCGAAAGAAAATTTTCGAATTCCAATAATTTGAGGAGTTATAGCTATTTTAGCGACGCAGCAACTACGTCGCGTGGGAAATCGAAGTATCGGCGTTCGACTATCGGACTATAAGCGTTCGACTATAAAACTAGCCTTTTTTCTCAAAACTACTCAACCGATTTACTTCAAATTTTTCTCCAATCTTCAATACATAACTCTCCATTGCCCCTACCACTTGTGTATCGAAATTTTATTTTACCATTGGAAAAAAATTAAAAACTATGAAAAAAACAGTCGAAAAACGCCTTTTTTGGTTCAGACAGCCGCCATTTTGCGAATTTTTTTTTTCTGGTATATCGTTAAAGTATAAACCTTTAAGAATATATACTCGAAAGAAAATTTTCGAATTCCAATAATTTGAGGAGTTATAGCTATTTTAGCGACGCAGCAACTACGTCGCGTGGGAAATCGAAGTATCGGCGTTCGACTATCGAACTATAAGCGTTCGACTATCAAACTAGCCTTTTCTCTCAAAACTACTCAACCGATTTACTTCAAATTTTTCCTCAATCTTCAATACATAACTCTCCATTGCCCCTACCACTTTTGTATCGAATTTTTTTTTTTACCATTGTAAAAAAATTAAAAACTATGAAAAAAACAGTCGAAAAACGCCTTTTTTGGTTCAGACAGCCGCCATTTTGCGATTTTTTTTTCTGCTATATCCTTAAAGTTTAGACCTTTAAGAATATATACTCGAAAGAAAATTTTCGAATTCCAATAATTTGAGGAGTTATAGCTATTTTAGCGACGGAGCAACTACGTCGCGTGGGAAATCGAAGTATCGGCGTTCGACTATCGGACTATAAGCGTTCGACTATAAAACTAGCCTTTTTTCTCAAAACTACTCAACCGATTTACTTCAAATTTTTCCCCAATCTTCAATACATAACTCTCCATTGCCCCTACCACTTTTGTATCGAAATTTTTTTTTTACCATTGTAAAAAAATTAAAAACTATGAAGAAAACAGTTGAAAAACGCCTTTTTTTCTTCAGACAGCCGCCATTGTGCTAAAAAATTTCATCTCTGTTTTCTGTGAGGTAGAAGCTAACGACAGTATTACTAATTAAGAATCTTTTTTTTTTAATTTGTATCGGATGACTAAAAAGGTTGAAATCGGGTCAGCTAGCACAGCCCTTTTTTTTAGCCCCTACTTTACCAACTTATAACTTATATAATTATCATTTTTTTTCTAAAAAAATTGTTTGTTTATTGTCAAAATATTAATAAATATGTTGTAAAATAAAAAATGGTAAAAATATTTGTTTTTTTATCGAGCTCGACAAAATGGTTTGAAATATATGTTTGTAGACCAGAAAACCCCCTTAATGGAGTTTTAAAAAACTGAAGAAATGAATTTTCTCCGCAAATTTCGCGAATAAACTTAGTGATAGAAGTTTATACCAGATGCTCCAAATTTTTGGAAATATTGATTGAAAAACCTTGATTTAGGTTTTGGCACATATAAACCAGCAACTTTAAAAAAATCTATATATATAATATATAATTTATTATCAAAAAATCTATATATATAATATATATATAATATATAATATATTGTCAAAAAATATCAAAATGGCGGATAAGGTTTTATATGTATCATCAACAATACAAATTTGGAATTATAGCCAATGAAACTTTTTTAAATAATTTATTATTACTCAAAAAATATAAATATATAATATATTAAAAAGTATACATATAGTTTTTATTTAAGTTGTTGATTAATATATGCCCAAACCCAAAACGAAGCTTTTTTGAATGAAAATTTCGAAAAATTTGGAAGAAGAACTAAACAACTATTTCTAAATTTATTCACGACATTTTTGCAATTTTTTTTTTTTTATTTAAAATGGGTCTAATTTTGTTTTTAACGTTTAATAACTAATTAACTATATTTAATGAGAAAATGACCGCTGATTTAAAAACGCGCAAGATTTGCGCGGGAAAAAAGTTAATTTATTAGAAAAATCAAGGAAAAACTAAAATAATGTATTTGATGAAAGTTTATAAATATTTACAGTTTTTGAGGACACTATTTTGGAAATTCACAATTCATTTCAAATCCTGCAAAGTTTTTCTCAGAAAAAAAATATTCATGAAAAAAAAAGAAGAAAAAAAATAAACAAACTATTTTTGATATTCGTAAAAATCTCCACATTTTAAACTTTTGAAAACTCGTTTTTAAGAATTGTTTCGTCGAATTCATGCTTGAAAAAAAAAAATACAAATTATTATGTGCAAATTATTAAAAATAAAAATTACAAATTATATACAAATTATTAAAAATAAAAATTACAAATTATTATATCGAAATTACAAATAAAAAATTATTAATCCAAAATTATGGAATAAAAATTAACAATGAAATTTTCAACTTTTTGAAATTCATTTTTGGCATTCTCATTGTCTTGGCGTGCAGCATCAAGATAACGACAGAAAGCATGTTCCATTATATGGACTCAGGTCCGAAAAATCCAATTAGTTTTGATAAGATCGATCGACCCCAAAAATAAACATGTTTTTTATCATACATAAATCCTGTTGATTACGGGGACCGTTACATCTGATAATTATTTTTCAATCTTCCCTCAATCTATATTTATATATGTATAAACATATATTCTGTCTCGCAATTTTTTTTAATCATCAACTTGTCGAAATAAACCGGAAGTGACCGAATATCCCGTACGTTTGCACGTGACGCCTCCCCCTTAATTTTTAAACAATTACCCTTTTTTTTTTATTGACCCCTTTGATTGCCGAAAGCTGATGCACCTCAAATCCAGAATAATTAACGACCACTTTGTCCTCCATTGTTACTTGCCTTGTATTATTTTGATTGGATAATTAAGACGAGTTAATTGATCCGCACTTTGCTTGATCCTTCTCTCCCTCTCTTTTTATTTCTTTTTTTTTTTTCGCTCGTCCATAATGAGCAAAACATGTCCGAATGACCAAACAACTCGCCACTGGTAACAAGCTTGCTCAAAAAAAAAAAATTAAAAAAAAAAAAACACTCACTGAAATACTGTATTCTCCATTATTTTCACCATCGCGCTAATTGAGCCCAAACACACTCTCGTGGGATTCACCGGCTCGTTTCCGGTCTTGCGAGCATCAACGTCGAAATTAAAAAAGGAACCCTTCAAATAAAAATAAGAAATATAAAAAAAAAATAGTAGAAATAGTAAACGATAATAAAGTGGTAAATAAAAAAATAGGAAAAATAGTAAACAGTAATGAAATAGTAAATTGAAAAATAGCAGAGTCGGGCAAAGTACTTGAAAAAATCAAGTACCAAGTATCAATTACTTTGCAAGTTTTCGGGTACGTCTCGTAAATTCTGGTACTTGGGTCATTCCATCTCAAATCGACGAAGAGTTGGAATCGACCACTTTCAATTTCGATCAAATTTGGTCAGAAGTTTTCGTTATTAACAAATTTTGTTAACAACGAAATTAACGAAATTAACTACTACGAATAACTACAAAAAAAAATTGTTTTTTACCAAAAGTCGAAAATTTATATTTTTAAAACAAAAAAAACACCATCTTGGAAATTTCAGGATTTTTTAATTTTTGAAACAAAACAAGACCATCCTGAAACTTTCAGGATCTTTTAAGATCAATCCAAGGTCTTATATAAATAAAATTTAACTTGCATAGAAAAAATTTTAATTGATTCAATTTTTTTTTTAAATTGAATCAAAATTTTAATGGGCAACTTGAATTTTTACGATTTTTGAAAATTCAAAATTCTCCCAATTCATTATTTTTCAAATTTTTTTTTCGTAATTATAATAGTTTTCGAAATATTGAAAAAATAAACTTGAAAAAATGGTGAAATTATGAATTTTCGAGAAAAAAAATTCAATTTTTTTCCTTTGTTAGCACTTCGTTTTATGATAGAAGCAAACTTCTGACCAAATTTCATCGAAATTGAAAGGGGTCGATTCCAAATATTGGTCGATTTGACATGGAATGACCCATATTCAAAGGCTTTGCACATGCAACCATCAGCAAGACATATTCAAAAGTACTTGATACTTGTACTTGAAAAAAGTACTTCAAGTACAGAAAAGTATTTGAAATTTTCAAGTACAGTCGTTCAAGTACATAAAAGTACTTGAAATTTTCAAGTACAGTACTTCAAGTACATAAAAGTACTTGAAATTTTCAAGTACAGTACTTCAAGTACATAAAAGTACTTGAAATTTTCAAGTACAGTACTTCAAGTACAGAAAAGTACTTGAAATTTTCAAGTACAGTACTTCAAGTACAGAAAAGTACTTGAAATTTTCAAGTACAGTACTTCAAGTACAGGAAGTACTTGAAAAATGTAAGTACAATACTTGAAGTACTTTTGAAGTACTTTGTACTTGCGAGTACTGTATTTCAAGTACTTGCGAGTACTGTAATTCAAGTACTTGCAAGTACCGAGTACTTTCAAGTACTGCCCAGCTCTGAAAAATTGTTATAAAATAGTAAATAGTAAAAAAGAAAAATTTATTTAAAAAATGAAAATTAATTTCTTTATTTTGTTTTTCAGATGCGGCGATGGATTTATAGGACAGAGGTGCGAGTACAAGGACTTGGATGGTTCCTATTTGCGTGAGTATTTTAAGTTTTTTTTTTCAATTTAAAAAAGAAAATTTTTTTTTTTTTTGGATTTTTTTTTTTTTTTTTTTTGAATTTTTAGTGATTGGTACATTTTTTTTGCAGCTAATAGACAACGAGTCATGCTGGAGACTGCGAGCATCGCCGGAGGTGCGACAATAGCAGTATTTCTCGTCGTTATTATTTGCATAGCAGCTTACATACATTGTAAACGCAAGCAGAAGGAATTACGCACGAGGTAGATAATTATTGTAATTGTATTCTTAATAAGCAAGATCGTGACACGATTGTCATAATTTTAATAATTTTAATTAATTATAATATCAATAATTATTATAATTATAATAATCATGGGAGAGGTGATGTTTTGAATTGTTTTATTTTTTCCAATTTCTCAAAGTATATTTTTTTATGGGCGACAGAAATTCTCGCGGAATATCTGGCTGAAAAAAAAATTAAAAACATTATTGAGGAATGTTATTTTTATATATTTTTTTCACACTGTTATGCCAGAATTTTTTTGCGAAAATTATGAATTAAGGAAATATATAAATTAAATAAAGTTGTTTAACGATGAAAATAAATTTTATAAAAAGTTAGTGAAAATTGAATAGTTTTGTGTTTGCTGCAATTTTGAGCAAATCTGATATTTTTTATATTTTTTTCTCCAGCTTTGCGAGGAATTTTTTCTCACTGAGAGAAACATTTTTTTTACGCCGGTTATTAAATACTCGTCTTATGATTTCACATATTACGGTGCACTTTTTGAATATATATATTTTTTCTAATACGTAAGATGCAAATTCAACTAATTTCCGGCTTTGTGCTTGCGTCCTCCCAACATTATTATAATGAGTATTGTAATTTTGATAATTAGAATTCCTTATGATATATATAATTATTGCAATTATAATTATTGTACTACCCGCACTATTTTCATTTTTGTTTCAAGTTTCTTCCTCATTCGATGGGAAAAATATCTTTGCGAAGAATCCAACCGGACGAAAAATGTTCAGAGGTTGACATTAAAGACATATTTGTGGGAAAATATGTTTTTCTTTCATCTTGCTTTTGTCATTCCATCAATTTTTTTTACAAACGAAAATTCATTGGAATGGGAAGAATTGAAAATCTTGAAACGCTGGAAGCGATCGCTGAAAATTTCCTGTCGAACTAGATCCTTTGCAAGGATTTTTCCTCACTTAAACAAATATTTTACAACTCAGGCTCGAAATTTAAGAAATGAAGATCAAAATTAATTTTTGTTCATATACCAAATTCATTTATTCGAGTGGAATGAAAAAATCAAATGCCTGGAGCGAGCTCTGAATATTTCATGTCCGGCTAGAGATCCTGCGCAAGGACTATTTTTCATGAAAAAAAAAATATTTCAATGTCCCTCCTCAAATTTCAAGAAATAAAGATCAAAATAAATCTTTTTCACAAGCCAAATCCATTGACTCTAGTGAAAAAAAAAATCTTGAAATGCTTGAAGTGATCTCTGAATATTTCATGTTCGGCTAGATCCTGCGCAAGGATTATTTCTCATAAAAAAAAATATTTCAATGCCCCTCCCCAAATTTAAAAAAATAAAGATTAAAATAAACCATTTTCACAAGCCAAATCCATTGACTCTAGTGAAAAAAAAATCTTGAAATGCTTGAAGCGAACTCTGAATATTTCATGCCCGGCTAGATCCTGCGCAAGGATTATTTCTTATTAAAAAAAATATTTCAATGCCCCTCCTCAAATTTCAAGAAATAAAGATCAAAATAAATCTTTTTCACAAGCCAAATCCACTGACTCTAGTGAAAAAAAAAATCTTGAAATGCTTGAAGCGATCTTTGAATATTTCATGTCCAACTAGATCCTGCGCAAGGATCATTTCTCATAAAAAAAAATATTTCAATGCCCTTCCTCAAATTTCAAGAATTAAAGATCAAAATAAATCTTTTTCACAAGCCAAATCCACTGACTCTAGTGAAAAAAAAAATCTTGAAATGCTTGAAGCGATCTTTGAATATTTCATGTCCAACTAGATCCTGCGCAAGGATCATTTCTCATTAAAAAAAATATTTCAATGCCCCTCCTCAAATTTCAAGAAATAAAGATCAAAATAAATCTTTTTCACAAGCCAAATCCACTGACTCTAGTGAAAAAAAAAATCTTGAAATGCTTGAAGCGATCTTTGAATATTTCATGTCCAACTAGATCCTGCGGAAGGATCATTTCTCATAAAAAAAAATATTTCAATGCCCCTCCTCAAATTTCAAGAAATAAAGATCAAAATAAATCTTTTTCACAAGCCAAATCCACTGACTCTAGCGAAAAAAAATAATCTTGAAATGCTTGAAGCGATCTTTGAATATTTCATGTCCAACTAGATCCTGCGGAAGGATCATTTCTCATAAAAAAAAATATTTCAATGCCCCTCCTCAAATTTCAAGAAATAAAGATCAAAATAAATCTTTTTCACAAGCCAAATCCACTGACTCTAGCGAAAAAAAATAATCTTGAAATGCTTGAAGCGATCTTTGAATATTTCATGTCCGACTAGGTCCTGCGCAAGGATTATTATTTAAAAAAAACATTTCAATTCCCCGCTTCAAATTTTGAGAAATAAAGATCAAAATAATCCATTTTCACAAGCCAAATCCATTGACTCTAGTGAAAAAAAAATCTAGAAATGCTTGAAGCGATCTCTGAATATTTCATGCCCGGCTAGATCCTGCGCAAGGATTATTTCTCATAAAAAAAAATATTCCAATGTCCCTCGTTAAATTTCAAGAAATCAAGATCAAAATAAATCTTTTTCACAAGCCAAATCCACTGACTTTAGTGAAAAAAAAATCTTGAAATGCTTAAAGCGATCTTTGAATATTTCATGTGCGACGAGGTCCTGCGCAAGGATTATTTCTCATTAAAAAAAAACATTTCAATGCCCCGCTTCAAATTTTGAGAAATAAAGATCAAAATAAATCATTTTCACAAGCCAAGTTCACTGACTCTAGTGAAAAAAAACAAATCTTGAAATGCTTGAAGCGATCTTTGAATATTTCATGTCCGGCTAGATCCTGCGCAAGGATTATTTCTTATAAAAAAAAATATTTCAATGCCCCTCCTCAAATTTCAAGAAATAAAGATCAAAATAAATCTTTTGCACAAGCCAAATTCATTGACTCTAGTAAAAAAAAAACCTTAAAATGCTTGAAGCGATCTCTGAATATTTCATGTTCGGCTAGAGATCCTGCGCAAGGATTATTTCTCATAAAAAAAAATGTTTCAATGCCCCTCCTTAAATTTCAGGAAATAATGATAAAAATGAATGGTTTTCACAAACCAAATTCAGCTTGAAGCGATCTCTGAATATTTCATGTCTGGCTAGATCCTGCGCAAGGACTATTTCTCATCAAAAGACAAAATCTCAATGCTCCGGTTTGAAATTCAAGAAGTAAAGATGAAAATAGTGCCACCTTAATATATAAATTGATATAAAATGCTCAAAACACATTATTATTATTATAAAAATTCGTGCGAGCGTATTTTAACGCTCTTGGCGAATAACGAAGCGACCATAATGACTAACGTAAAGTTGCGTTCGTTTCCCAGCAGTACCTGCGTCGATACGGTCGATGGTCCTGGCCGAGATCCGGAGCTGAGGCCGTTCAGCAACCGCAGCCGCTCCCTAATGATCTTCATGGCCAAGAATCCAAACGGCTCGGTGAGTCTCGAGGCACGCTAATATTTCGTCCTTCGCTAGAAAAAAAAAAAAAAAAACCCAAGTACCAATTGCCAAAGTGTAGAAAATCCAGCGTCAATCACAGTGATCAATCGATCGACGATCAGAGTTGTAAATAATGCATTATTTCGATAATGCATTTCTGCATTTCACAAGATAATTTATGTGTCAAATTTTTGTTAACTTTCGGCAAAACAATTTTTCATCTATTTTTATTAGCCATTTTTTTTCGAAAAATTAGTAATTAGCAAAAAAATATCACTTATTTTTTTGTAACATTAGTAATTAGCAGGAACATATTACTAATTTTTCTAATAAATAAGTAATTAGTGACAAAATATTTCTAATTTGTCCAAAAAAATTAGTAATTAACGATAAAATATTACTAATTTTTTCCAAGAATTAGTAATTAGCGAGAAATATATTGCTAAATAACAAAAAAAATCAATAATTTGTGGAAAAATGTTGTACTAATTTTGGAAAAAGTAATAAATTAAAAAAAAATTACTAATGTATTTTTTAATAGGTAGTGATTAAATATTCATATTAATAATGACTCATGTGATATCGTATGACATTCGATACAATAAATACTAATGTGTGAAATATTGAAGAGATCTAGTTATTATAAAAAATAAAACAACTTTTTTAATAGAGTTGCTTGAGCTTATAACCATGACTCAATACGTACATACAATTACGTAAATATACACAATACTTTTCTACAAATTACTGTTTTTTTTTAAATTAATTAGTAATATCTTCCTTACCAATTACTATATTTAGAAAAAAAAGATAATATTTTTTCGCTAATTTTTTAGAAAAATTAGAAATATTTTGTCACTAATTACTAATTTTTTTTTTTTAATTAGAAATATTTTGTCCCTGTTTACTAATTTTTTTGGAAAAATTGGAAATATTTTCTCACTAATGACTAATTTTTTAGAAAAATTACTAATATTTTTCCGCTAATTACGAACTTTTATAAAAAATTAGTAATATTTTTTAACTAATTATTAATTTTTCGAAAAAATGATTAATAAAATCAATATCGTTGACGAAAAAATCGATACTGCCGATCACTGATGAACAGTGATTTGTTGGAGTAATTTTTACTCCTTTGTTGTAAAAATTACAATTCAAGAATGGAGTATTACTCCAAAAAATCAGTGTTCATACATTTCACACTACGATAGTAAAGTTAACAAAAACTGAATACACACAAATTATTTTCATTGAAAAATTAATAGACTTACCTTTGAGCAAAATAGTACCTGCTCCAAATTGTCGTAGAAACGCACTAATTTGTAATGGAATATTCTCCACTACAACTTACTTTTTTTCAATTGTAATTTGTAATAGAGCACTCATTCATTACACGTTATTTTTTTTATTTGTAATGGCACACGCAACCATTACAGATTACTTTTATTATTTGTAATGGAACATGCATACATTACAAATTACTTTTTTATTTGTAATGGAAGACGCATCCATTACACATTACTATTTTCATTTGTAATGGAACATTCGTTCATTACACGTTACTTTTGTAATTTGTAACGGAAAATTTATCCAATACACATTGTTTAAAGTAATGAGTAATGCATTACTTTTACATTACTATTTTCCAGAGTTGTAAATAATGCATTACTGTAATCGCTACCCATTACACTGCACAATGTGAAATGGAAAAGTGTACCATTACAAAATACAAGAGTAATGTATAATAAATTCGTGTTCCATTACAAATAAAAAAGTAATGTCTAATGGATGCATGTGCCATTGCAAATAAAAAAAATTAGTAAAACAAAGTGTAATGAATGAGTGCTCCATTACAAATTACAATTGGAAAAAAAAGTAATTGGTAGTGGAGAATACTCCATTACAAATTTTTTTTTCTCAATCTAATGGAATATTCTCCATTACAAATAATTATTTTTTTAATTGTAATTTGTAATGGAGCACTCATTACACGTTATTTTTTTTATTTGTAATGGTACATGCAACCATTACACATTACTTTTATTATGTGTAATGGAACATGCATACATTACAAATTACTTTTTTTATTTGTAATGGAAGACGCATCGATTACACATTACTATTTCCATTTGTTATGGAACGTTCGTTCATTACACGTTACTTTTGTAATTTGTAACGGAAAATGTATCCAATACACATTGTTTAAAGTAACGCGCAATGCATTACTTTTATTACATTACTTTTTTACATTACTTTTATTACATTACTTTTATTACATTACTTTTATTACATTACTTATTTGTAATGGAACATGCATACATTACAAATTACTTTTTTTATTTGTAATGGAAGACGCATCGATTACAAATTACTTTTTTTTATTTCCATTACCACATTACAATTTCCATTTGTAATGGAACATTCGTTCATTACACGTTACTTTTGTAATTTATAACGGAAAATTTATCCAATACACATTGTTCAAAGTAACGCGCAATGCATTACTTTTATTACATTACTTTTTTACATTACTATTTTTTACAACTCTGTCGTCGACAATGGTAATATTTATATAATCGAATAATTTTTTTTAATTTCCAGACCACGTGTCCGTCCATCGAACAAACGAGAATGCCCGGATGGAGCGATTACTCGCAGACGGAATCGGCGAGGATGGTATCCGTGAACGAGGCTAAACGAGGCTCGAGTCAGTGATGAAGAAAAGAAGAATAGGAGGAGGAGGAGGAAGAAGAAGAAAAAACCAAGGAATCGCATAAATTTTATGCGCACAGAGAGTTGTGAGCGAATCGAGAAACCGATGGGACGAAGGAGTCGTTTGGGAGAGAGGATAAGAAGAATCGTCGGGAAGGAAACTTCAAGATTTCACCGCCACGTTTTTTTTTTTTTTTTTTCACATCTTCGCTGGAACGAAAGAAAATGAAAATTCTTTCGGCATCGATCCGAAGGACGTAAAATCGGGCGCGAGATAGATAAATAATCGACGAATTATTTTGTAGCCGAGAAATCGTTTGATCAAACGCAGTGCGTTGGTAAACAAGTTGATGAACGAAAACGAAAGAAAAAGGAAGAATGAGAGAAAAAAAAGGACAATCGAATTTTCATCATTTTCGAATTGTTGGCGTTTTATTCCTTCTTTCGCTTCGATTAATTAACGATTTACCTCATTGATCGTTCTACTGACTTTTCTATCTCTATTTCTCTATTTCTATCTCTCTCTCTCTCTCTCTCTCTCTTGTCTCCGTCCCACTTTATAGACTATCGTCGAGACATTCCCGATTCGACGTTTCGCCGGATCTCCGTCCACGACCTCGTTATTCGCGTAACAGGTTCATCGCCCTTTCTCCGTCTATTTATCACGATATTCTCGTCTTTCTTGATGAATCATTATTTATTGATCATTCTTTCTAGCCCGCGATTTATTTCTTTCCCTCATTCCTCGCGGAAAAACACTTTCCATCGAGTTTCAAACGCTCCAGAGCCAATTTCCCTCGTCTCGATAAAAAAACAAGAGGAAAAGAGCTCAAAATTTTCGTGAAAATTCATTTTTCTCTCTTCATCGTTCGCAAACGAGCATTTCGTAGATCATTCATTCACGAAATGATCGCAGAGGGCGAAAAACCGCGTGAAAAATCGTTTCATCGAAGGGGGCTTGAAGCAGAATTCGTATCTCGACGATTCGCGCGGTTAAAGAATTTTTGTGAATAATTAGGAAGTCGGTATGGAAGGTTTCTTGCCTGTAAATATTGTTTTCCGGGACTGCATGCCCTTCGATCGAGTTTACATTGACAGGGAATGAAATTTCATGCCCCATTCCTCCCTCTTGTTGATACCAGTGTTAAAATCTACTTTTGAAGGTCAAAGCAAATTTTTCAGATTTTTTTTTCCCATCCGCTTTATCAGATATGACTGTAAAACTGTTATTACATCGTTTCATCCTTCGAAAGTACAAAACAAATTTTTTTTTTTTAGTTTCAATTCTTTGAATAATTTATTGAAGGCAAAATCGAAAATAAGTCCCATGACAGTTAATCTCAGAATCGGCAAGTCTGAAACAAAAAAATTGAAAAGCATTTTAAAGTTTCTTACAAAACAATTAACGTTGATGAAAAATTGATGAAAAAAATGGCGGATGTTGGAAATAAAAATAATTTAATTTTTCACAATTTCAAACATCCCCCATTCTTTTTTATCAATTTTTCATTAACGTTAATTGTTTTGTAAGAAAGCTTCCTTTTTGAAATGCTTTATTTTTTGTTTCAGACTTGCCAATCCTGAGATTAAGCGATAAATTATTCAAAGAATGAAAATGGAAAATAAATTTTTGTTTTGTACTTTCGAAGGACGAAGCAATGTTGCAGTAACGGTTTTACAGTCATATCTGATAAAGAAGGTGGAAAAAAAAATTTGAAATTTTTTGTTGGCTTTTTAAAGTAGAGTACCTTGAAAAAAAAACAATAATTAGCCAAAAGAACGGACGAAGCATTGAATCGATGTTGTGTATATTTTGTAGATATTCGAGAGCGAAATGACCTTTCCGAAGCGAGAAATTCATCGCGGCCTGCATTTTCGTTTTTTCTTTTTGACGCTGAGATTTCTGAGACGGTGAAAAAAAAAAAAAAACGTCCCAGAAATATTCAGCGTCGTGGTAATTTATTTTCCCGTGTCCCAGTATTTGTCACAACGTGCTGACCGCGGTCAACGAAATAATAAACGATAATTAGTATTACGGTACACCGAGAATGGCAATTGAATATTTCAAGCGCACGAAGGAAGGAGGAATAGAAAAAAAAAAAAAGTTCCAAGAAAGAAAATTTGAAGATACAAACAAAAAATAGCCGAGTCTATCCGGTGTAAAAATACAAATTTGCGGCTATGAGAAATTAGAGTGTACCGTAGAAAAATCTATAAATACTCCTCGTAGCTAAGGCAAAAAAAAAAAATAAGTAGTAGAAGAAGAAGTGAAATAAAATGAGCGAGAGAACGAAAAATCTAGCTTAATGTAATTTAATTTAACATCACACTTTATATATTGTACTTGGTTCCTAATTTATTATTATCTATTATCGATTATTGGTTATTAATTATTCATTAATTATTAAAATGAACAAAAAAAACAATATTAATTAATCGTGAGAATATAGGGAAAGAAGGAGCGAAGAAACAATTTAATAGGGACGTATTATTATTAGTAGTCGATGAGAGGCCTTTTTTTTAAATTCTCAATCTTTCGGAGGGGGTTTCGAAAAAAAAACAACAACAAATGTGCGAAGCAAAAAAAATCCCTTTTTTGTCCCTCGTGGGATTTGCAAAATATTAACAGTTGTGCAGATCGGGGTCGCGATTTCAATTTCGATTTTATCGTGTAAATTGTAGAACCCCCTAAAATTTTTTTTTTTGTCTCGACCGATTGAGATTCAGATTTATGGCTTTTTTTTTATTTTTTTTTCTGAAACGCTTTCTAGGCCCACCGGAGGCGTCTTCGAGGTCAAGTCGGAAGGAAAAAAACGTTTTTAGCGAATTTTTCGTTTTCCCTCGGGGAAACCTCGTGGACGATTGAAAAAATCAAGAGACGCGGTAGCGTCTCGTTTATTGCCTTACATCGACTCGGTCGCGTCGAGAAAAAGAAAAATCATCAACTTTCGTCGGAGTCAATGGGACAAACTAATTTAATAGAAAAAAAAAGAAAAACTAATCGACGAAGAACGAATGGCGAACAAAAAAAATAATCGTAGTACTGCCTATGATATATTTAAAAAAAAAAAAACACACTGCTAACTTGTTGAGAAAAGGGAGAAGAAAACTAATAATAATAAATATCGAGCCCTCCCCGCCAAACATCCAATTTCCTTATTTTTTTTTCTCTCTCTCTCTCTCCCAAAAACCCACGCAAAATAGTGACCGACTTGTAACATGTAATATTGTTGTAGACAATGGTGGCATTTTTAGTACATCAGACAGCGCCGTGTGTAATTGAGCTAAGAGGAAAATTAGAATAAGAGGAATACGATATCGCGATTCGTTGGACAGATTTTTCGAAAATTGACGATACAGAAAAATAATAGAAAACAAAATTCGATACAACTGTTTGACTTGTAAAAAAGACAATTGAATTATATAAAATAATAATATGCAGTATAAATAGCGAAAGGGTGATCCACGTTTGATTTCGATTTTTCTTTATAATCGAGAAATTCAGTTCGTCGATATTTATTTATCGAGATAATTATTGCGTTTTTCATTTTTGTTCTCGTCGTCCAAATATCTGACTTTTTTGGAGCACGCGTTTGCTATCGCGATAACCCCTTAAAGTTAGTGAAATATGATCGTCAAATAAGACGTTCGTCTCTCAATTTTG
This sequence comes from Alloplasta piceator, assembly GCA_946863875.1. Classification (NCBI taxonomy): domain Eukaryota; kingdom Metazoa; phylum Arthropoda; class Insecta; order Hymenoptera; family Ichneumonidae; genus Alloplasta; species Alloplasta piceator. The sequence goes on along the minus strand of OX333078.1, from coordinate 34,142,279 downwards.
TAAAAAAAAAAAAAAAAATTATGGTTAATTATAATGAAACCTCTACGCTCGCGATATCGTTGTCCTCGAATTCTTAATGATGTTTATTTAAACAAACAAAAAATTGTAACTGCGAGAGTGACGCGTGCGCTTTGTGACCGGCGGATGGTAGGTACCCCGTCCGAACATATTAATATACACACCAAATCCGTACTTGCGGTACGCTGTCCGTTGCAAATGTACCAAAGAGACACGTCATTGAACTGATGAAATAAATAAATAATTGAAAAAAAAAAAAATAAATGAAAAATAAAAAGACGAAAAGAGGGTGTTCGTTAATCCAAACCTTTAAACCTGAATCTATGTAAATATAAATTAGTAAATTTGTAATATAAATTAGTAGTAAATTAATAGTTTACAAATTTTTTAGGATGGAATTTAAAAAAGCCTGAGATTGAAAAAAAGTAAAATTTGTAACAAATCTACGATATCTTTACTATTTTTGCTTCCTCATAGAGGAAGCTTTGTTTTCAGTTTCAGATGTATATAATTAATTGAGTAATTAATTAAATTAATTAAATTAACGTTTAATCAATTAATTAATTGTATGTAAATTATTAATTAATAACTCGAGAACGCTTCGAGATATCGAGCTGAAATTTGGCACACTTGTTAAGCATGAATTGCCCTTCATTATAAAGAATTTTTGTTTTCGTCCGTTAGAAAACGGACGTTCAGATTTTACCGACTTTTTTTTAGTTTTTTGCAAAAATGGCGTAAACGGTCTAACTTCGGCAATTTTAAAGATATTGCACTGAAACTTTGTACATAATTAGGTTAGCTATTAAGATTGTTCGGTATTGAATTTGGCAAAAATCGATCGAGGGATTTAAATTTTATGAAATTTTGAATTTTTTGAAAAATAGCGCAAGCGCTGTAGTTTGCACAATTTTCAAGATATTGCACTGAAACTTTGTACAGAATTAGTATAGCTATTAAGATTGTTCGGTATTGAATTTGGCAAAAATCGATCGAAGGATTCAAATTTTATGAAATTTTGAATTTTTTGAAAAACAGCGTTAACGCTCTAACTTTTGCAATTTTTAAGATATTGCACTGAATCTTTGTGCAGAGCTAGTATAGCTTTCAATATTATTCGCTATTGAATTTGGCAAAAATCGATCAAAGGATTAAAATTTTATGAAATTTGAATTTTTCGAAAAATAGTGCAAGAGCGCTCTAACTTGCACAATTTTTATGATATTGCACTGAAACTTTGTACAGAGCTAATATAGCTATCAAGGTTGTTTCTTTATTGAATTTGGCGAAAATCTATCGAGGGATTGAGATTTTATGAAATTTTTAATTTTTTGAAAAATAGCCTACACGCTCTAACTTATGCAATTTTTAAGAAATTGTACTGAAATTTGTATAGAGCTAATATAGCTATCAAGGTTGTTCGTTATTAAATTTGGCAAAAATCGATCGAATGATTAAAATTTTATCGAATTTTGATTTTTTTGAAAAATAGCGTAAATACTCTAACTTCGGATATTTGCGAGATATTGTATTAAAATTTTGTACACATTCAAAATAGTGATCAAGGTTGTTTGCTATTGAATTTGGTAAGAAGCAAATTTGAAAGAATTCGGCAAGAAGCAAATTTGAAGGAATTTGGCAAGAAGCAAATTTGAAAGAATTTGGCAAGAAGCAAATTTGAAAGAATTTGGCAAGAAGCAAATTTGAAAGAATTTGGCAAGAAGCAAATTTGAAAGCATTTGGCATGAAGCAAATTTGAAAGAATTTGGCAAATTTGCACCCTATTTAGGATAAAGAAAGCTATGTAAACTTATGGATAAAAAATGAGGAAGCAATGTGCAAATGTCGAATTTTTAAAAAATTTATCTAATTTGACCTTTATCATAAATTTTGCAAAAATTCTTGGTGGTTTGCAGATTTTACAATTAAAAAAAAAATGTGTACAGATCATTTGGGGGTTAATATTGTTCAGTATTGAATTTCGCGAAACCGCTCACGATCTTCAGATGTTATAAAACTTGTAATTTTTTGCAAAAATTCCGTAATTGCTCTATCCGCAAATTTTTTTTGATATTGCTCAAAATTTGTACACGCTCTACAAGATAATCGCTCCATTGCACGCAAATTTTACGACATAAAGCTACAATTTTAAGGTTCTACTCAGGTACTCTAAAAATAGTGAAAAAAAAACGCGCCAATTCCAGATTTGCAAATCACTTACACATATTTTTTTTTTGTTTTCACATCTTCCCTCAAGAGGAAGCCAAAATTAGGATAGTTATTTGCTTATACAGGATTTGCTAATACTTAAAAATGGAGAGCGATTTGCAAATATCGAATTTGCACATTGTTTACATGAATTATTTTTGTTTTTATAGTTTCTTCGTTTTCTTGCTTCGTCTTTACTTCCTAGTTTGTCGCTTCCGGCGATCAATAGCAACAAGTTTCTGTGCAATTATGCTCGAGTATATAAAAATTTGCCTCATCGCGAATTGAACTTGTTTTAATTACTCGGCGTCTCTTGATCGAAGCAATAGACTGTGAAACTCATGAATATTCAACCGAGCCAGAACGATTCTTGTTCCTGTGAGAGCTCACGAATACGCGGAACGACTCAACGATGACACAACTTTATCGTCCACGCTTCCTCGTCTGGATCGGTATTTCTCGTTTTCTTCGGCTCGAAAGTCGGCGCCAAGCTTGCGAGACTCATTGTTTATCCGGAATTCTCTCCTTCTGTCGAAATTAACTCCAGTCCGTTGATTCTCCGCTCGAGGCCTCTCAAAATTGAGCTCTTGATACTTCCGAGTTCTTCCAGGTACCTTCTATCTAAAATTTATCATTACAAAAAAATTAAACAGAATAATAATAAAAAATAATAAAACTTGCAAATCGGAAATTTGCACATCGCTTCCTCAGTATTTTTTCGTATTTACAAATCCTCCTCTATGAGGAAATGTTAGCAAATTTTAGTAAATGTTAGCTGTCACAGTTTTGGCTTCCTCATAGAGGAAGCTTTGTAAATACGGAAAAATACTCTGGAAACGATGTGCAAATTTCCGATTTGCAAGTTTTTTTTACTACCTCTGGTTATCGGAGTAATAAAACGGCAGCTTTGTATCGTACAATTTTCGATCAAGCTTTTTTTTTTGAAAATTTCAAAATTGCATAAAATTTGCACGGTTCAAGCGATTTTTGCAAAATTGAATACCAAGTAACTTTTTCCATTAAGGCGAGGCTAAATACCGACATTATTTCTCAAGTCCCTATATTATCGACTCAAAATCGCTGTCCAAACTTTTTCCAATACCGATGGATGAATGTCAATTAAATTTATAAATGAATGATGAATGAATTGCAAAATGCAAACGCGAGACATAAATCAATGTTTTCGTTAATTACCACAGACTTGTCAGACAGTTTGGATAGAATCTGATGAGAATAATATTTATTTCATGAGAATTCTAACCTCCCCTTAAGGGGAGGCTAAATACCGACATTAGCACCTCGAAAATGGATTCCAAACTTGCTCTGGCACGAATGGATGGAAATCAATAAAATTTTGACAGTATCATCAGAATTATGGCACAAATGGACCCCCACTAAAATTTATTCGAAATAAAATAAAAAAAATTACAGATTTGATTATCATCAGGAATCTGTAATTGAAAATATCAAATTATAATGTTTCTACTGCATTTCGGCTAAAACCAAGAGTGGGGCTCCATGACGAACACTAAAGTACGAATATCGATACGTCTTCGACATTATTTTATGAAAAAACCGCGACGTAAGTTTGGAATCCAAATCACGAGATAAATGTTGATAAATTTAGTGTATTATCGAAAAACAAAATGGCGAAATCAAGTTCACAAAAATCCGAAAGAGCCCCGTGTGGAATTCTCATGAAATAAATATTATTCTCATCAGATTCTATCCAAACTGTCTGACAAGTCAGTGGCAATTAACGAAAACATTGATTTATGTCTCGCGTTTGCATTTTGCAATTCATTCATCATTCATTTATAAATTTAATTGACATTCATCCATCGGTATTGGAAAAAGTTTGGACAGCGATTTTGAGTCGATAATATAGGACTTCAGAAATAATGTCGGTATTTAGCCTCGCCTTAAACTACCACTATAGAAATTTTGAGCCTGATACAACGAAATATGTGCAAGCTAGAGCGATCATGCGCTTTCCCAAAAAAATTAAAAATTTTATAAAACACGAACCCCTTGAGCAATTTTCGCGAAATTCAATACCAACAATATTTTTTACTCAAACTATCGGTATAATTTTTTTTTAACCCGATATCGCAAAATTTGCGGACGCTAGAGCGATCAAGCTTTTTCTTTGAAAATTTCAACATCGCGTAAAATTTGCACGGTTCAAGCGATTTTTGCAAAATTTAATACTAAGTAACTTCTTTCATTAAACTACCATTATAAAAATATTGAGCGTGGTATCACGAAATATGTGCAAGCCAGAGCGATCACGCGCTTTTTGCAAAAAATTCAAAATTTTATAAATCACGAACCCTTTTTAGCGATTATCGCGAAATTCAATAACAATAATCTTTAACACTCAAACTATCTGTATAATATTTTTTAACTCGATATCTCAAAATTTGCGAATGCTAGAGCAACCACGCCCTTTTTTTGAAAATTCAAGAGTCGCATAAAATTCGCACACGTTAATGAATTTTTGCAAAATTCATAACAAACAAAGGGGCTGTGGAGCTCAGCTTATGTGCAAAGTTTCGGCTCGCTACTCCAATGTGGTCTTGAAATATAGAAGTTCGAATTTTTCGAGGCAGCGACACACACACACACACACACACATACATACATACATCCGGAATTTTTAAAAAAATATGATTTCTCGATGTTTTAGGACATTTTGAACATACTGACATGAAAATCCCGAAAAACAAATTGTTCACGAAAACAAAGCTTCCTCTATAAGGAAGCAAAAAAATGTACAAAAATTCTTGTTTCTGAACCTAGATATAATCAATCAATTAATCAATCAAATAAAATCAAATAATCAAATAAAATTAATCAATTTCTGTACAAAAGTGATGATTTTATTTTTTCTGACAATTCGATTTTTCAATTTTTCGTCTAATTCATTGATAAAATCATTCGATATCGTAATCAGGCACTTAACATAAGTTAGTGATAAATTTTGCAAATCATTTCTACCGATATTTGTGCATTAATCTTTGATAGCGGACATATTTATCGAAATGGACTCTGAAATATGGATTTTTACGACCTATTCCAGCGAGGTTCATTTTCCAAAAAAATAATCCACAATTTTTGTCCATTCATTTCGCGATATTGGTGATTTATGCACGAAAAGAGATTTACAAAATTTCGTACTGAATTGATCAGTGTGACTTCAATCTTCCCAAGAGTAAACTCATTGACTTTCGTTGATTTTGTTTTCAGCTTCCGCTTTTTCTTTCATCCTTTGTTTCTTTCTTTGCTCCCACCAAACTACTGAGCGAAATTTGAAGAACGCGTTCAGCTGCTCTATCGTCGTGATTCGCATCGGTTGACTTGGTTTCCACGATAAAATCGTATCGGCGATCTTGGAGAATTGCGGTTTATGCCTCGAGATACTCAGCAACGCCGAGATAATACCTTCCTGCCGATCGGGTAAGGCTAAAAATGGAAAGGAAATATTATTTGCTATTTTTCAAGTGAAACTTCTATGGTGGCGTTTCGGCGCGAGCGTCACGTTTTTCACACAAATAGTGTCTTCGCCGTCTGCTCATCAGAGTTGAGCGTTTTTGTAATTAATTACATTCTGATTACAAACTACAAATTTGATTTGTAATACGAAAAAATCTAATTACAAATTACAAATGTAATTAGTAATTAAAATTTTCTAATTACAAATTACAAATGTAACTGGTAATTCAAACTTTCTAATTACAAATTACAAATGTCTCATTCCATGTCAAATCGACCGAGAATAATAGTTTTCGAGATATTTAAAAAAAATAAACTTTGAATTACAAATTACATTTGTAATTCAAAGTTTCCAATTTTTTCTCTTTCTCTCTCTACAAATAACGAATTTACTTTTTCAGCTTACGCATTTTGTCCCCAATTTGAACCTAATTACATTTAACTAAATTTGTAATTAAAATTTTTCTAATTACTAAATACATTTGTAATTTGTAATTAAGAAACTTTGAATTACTAATTACATTTGTACTTTGTAATTAGGAAATTTTCAATTACTAATTAAATTTGTAATTTGTAATTCAAAATTTTTCACTTACTAATTACATTTGTAATTCGAAATTTTTCAATTACTAATTAAATTTGTATTTTGTGATACGAAATTTTTCAATTATTAATTATATTTGTAATTTGTAATTAGAAAACTTTGAATTACAAATTACATTTGAAATTTGCCGCTCCCTAATTCTAAGATTGATTTCAGGTACTGGCTTTCCTTGTCGACGAGAATAGATGGTCAAAAAATAATATTTTTTCGAGAAAAGAGTATCTCGAGAGTATCTATCTCAAAAAAAAAGATGAAAAAAAATTCCTGAAAAAAACCTATTTTCATAATTTCAATTATTATAAAAAAAGGGAACACAACGTTTTTTACCTTCAGCAGAATGGATCATATTGCACAATTTTTCTACCATCGATGCTACAGTTTCGTCCGCGTCATCCACAGGGAAAACTCGCATAAGGAAGCCTTGAGACAAAAAATAATTTTTTCAAGTTCCACTATTTATTTTCACTATATATTTAAAAAAATCCAATATACATTAGGGTGGGTCAAATAAAATGACTAATTTTTTTTTCCTCGATATAATGAAAAATGTATTGTTTGGCATCTCAAAAAAACCCTCTGCAAGTATTAACCCTTCATATTTAAATTAAGAGGTCCCTCAACGCAAATTTGTATTTCCTATTTAAATAACATAGGAGTTTTTTTTTACTTTGGAATTTTATTAGACTTTATTAGGAGTTTTTTAAGCACATTTTTGTAGAGCATCAAATGTTCTACAAAAATGTGCTAAGAAACCTCTCCTAACCTCAATGGTTAAAGTCTAATAAAATTACAAAGTTAAAAAAAAAAATTCCTATGTTATTTAAATGGGAAATAAAAATTTGCGTGAGGGACCTCTTAATTTATATATGAAGGACTAATACTTGCAGAAGGTTTTTTTGAGATGCCAAACAATACATTTTTCATTATATCGAGGAAAAAAAAATTAGTCATTTTATTGGACCCACCCTAATATACATACCAAGCAGACTCAAAGCGTTGAACGACGATGGATAATCATTGTCGTCGATAATTTTCATAAGTCCACCGTTGACTATATTCTTGTACGTCCAGTCTGGACCTTCTCGTTTTGCGATCAACAAAATTACAGCTTCCAACTCACTGGTGTAATTTTCTGTAAACAGAATCATGATGAATCCAGAGATACAACGAAATTTTAGGTAAATCCTATACATAAATTACGAGACTCACTCGATAATGCGTTTATCACGATTTCCATCAGAGACTTGGAATTCACTTGGAATTCCGGATAATGGTAATAATCCTTCAGCATTTTTTTGAGATTCGTTGCTTTGGCACGAGGATCCGTTCTTATCAGATGCACTATGCAATTGGGTACTTCGTCTGAAATTAATTCAACGCGTTATTCATCGCACACCCCTAAAATAAAACTATTAATCGAATTGTAGTCAAAGGTGGATTTTTATTCTTTTTTTTTTAGTTTTTCCATTTACCAACATCTTTTTCTTCAGTATTTTTTAGTACATGGAAGTTTTTAAATTGTACTCTCATATTGATGTGCAATATTCATTTTTTACGAATTTCAGAAATATTAATCGATAGTTGAAAGCAAGTAAGAACGTTTTTATATGATTTTTCCAGTCATTTTTTATGTTTAGTATTCAATTATTTCTTCTCGATTGTACTGTTATATAACTTTTTAACATATGAGGCATTCCACGTCAAGTTGGCCACCCCATTTTTTGAAGTCACCAAAAATCGCATACAAATTTTTATAAAGTAGTTCTAACTGTCAATAAAATTCGTGATTTTTTTCAGATTTTTATATTACATATTTTAGCCGGAAAAAAATACAAACAAATTTTCCAGTTCCATTTCGTAACTCGAAAATTATTCATCGTACGAAAAAAAAGTACAACATGAAATTTAGGATTTTTAACGTACTTTTCACTGACATTTTTTACAAACTCCTCCAAAAGCTCTGTATGCCATTTTCGGAGCAAATAATGTTTTGATATTTTTTTTCCTCAGAATTGACATCTTCGATTTGTCTGCAGTTCTAACAGATTTTTACTTGATATATTTACAGACTATTAAAAAATTGGCTCAGTGGAGAATCCATTCCTTTTTTTATCCCAAACGAATATACAAATTTCTTGTGCATTAACAGGGTTGACACTGTGTATAGATATTTTCTAAAGCCCGCATTTTTGTTTATTTTTTGTACTTTTTCAATTTTTTAAACTTTTTTTATTCTTATTTTTTTAAATATCTTCTTGTACATTTTAATAAACTTTATCAATGGACCCATGGACACCAATTGAGTCTATTCAAATTTCAGTCAAAGGCTCGATTGCAAAAAAAAATTAATTTACCCTCTTTGGATACGCCGACGTTTCTATGGCCAATGAGTACTTTTTTAGTTCGATCAGGGCATAATTTTTGGGAATGAAACAATGATACTGCTTTATTCCTGGAATCGTCTTCGCAGTATCAAAACGAGATAATTTTATTATTTTTCCCTGTCTACGATTAATAATGATAAAAAATCAATATCTACACTATTTCGTTAAATCACTCTATAATGATAGATTGTATCGATAAAAATGCATTTGAAATAATGGATTCTCCACTACGCCAATTTTTTCATAGTCTGTAAATATATCAAGTAAAAAACTGTTAAAACTACAGACGAATCGATGTCAATTCTGAGAAAAAAAATATCAAAACATTATTTGCTCCGAAAATGGCATATAGAGCTTTCGGAGGAGTTTGTAAAAAATTTCAGTGAAAAGCACGTTAAAAATTCTAAATTTTATGTTCTACTTTTTTTTTCGTACGATGAATAATTTTCGAGTTACAAAATGGGACAAACAAATTCTTTGTATTTTTTTTCCGGCTAAAAAATGTAATTTAAAAATATGAAAAAAATAACAAATTTTCTTGATAGTTGGAACTACTTTCTAAAAATTTGTATGCGATTTTTGGCGATTTCAAAAAATGGGGTGACTGACTTGACGTGGAATGCCTCATATATTTATTACAAGCCACAAGAATTATTGAATACTAGTAAAAAAGAAGAGACTATGTTATTGCAATGGTTGCTTATGATGAAAACTTAAATAAATATTTGCATTGTCGAAATTATTGAATAACTTAATGTCAATGGTTGAAAATAAAGTCAGATTTCAGAACGAGGAAGAAAAACAGTCATTGATCATGAAAATAAAAAATCATTTCTTATTTACCATTCAATAATTGTTAAAACCGAGAAAGAGACTAAAGATGGCGATTGACTTTTTTTTTCATTGTCGTTAAAATATTTTCAATTTTGGGAGAACTATATTGCGGATAAATAAAAAGAGTATAACTTTTGAAAAACTCAATTACACTCGACTAATAATCAGCGTATTGAGTTTTTTTGTTAATTTTTCTAGCAATGTACAATTTTCATATCTAAAAAAATATTTTAAATTTTACATTTCATTAAAAGGTCGGTAATGAAACTTCCTTTTAAAAGTTATGTTTTCTTAACATTTTCATCACTTCAGTAGTGAGCTATGAAAAAAATATTATGATCGAGTTAAATATGTGATAGAACAACATAACTTCTTCATCGAAATCGATCAGTTTGAGGGCAAAAAAAAAATTATTCGAATTATTAGAATAATTCGAATGGTTCGAATTATTCGGATAATCGATTCGGATTTCGAATCGATTAGAATCCAGAATTATCGGTAAATCGTCTTACTCTGTTGTGAGCCGTACATCGGAAACACTTCGGGCCAGATTGTGAGAATTGTGTTGATGGAATTCGAGCTTTTTCGACCGAGATAGTAAAAAAGGTCGCAGCACAGTATTCTGACTCTTTCCCGGTCCTTTTTCATCCTCGCCATAACCGTCAACATACGTACAAACTGATCCACGACTTCGTGCTAAAAATCATCGATAATTTGGATTTTGATACGTGGTAAAAATATTAATTCGGCGAAAAACATTTATCCAGTTTCAGGAAAAATTTACAAAAATTGCAGTTGCGGGTTTGTTTGAAAAAAATACGCTACCGTCAAACAGTAACCGTTCCTGAAGAGATGAAAATAGATCCCAGAGTAAATGAGTTCGAATAAGTTGGACAATGTAGGATCTCGTTCCATTCCACTGATCAAACCAGCGATCCGCTGCTGCGTTTTCGTCATAACCGGCGCAGGCGGTGTGTGCGTTCGATCCAACGTTTCATCTAGATCCGCTCTTTCAACCAAAAAATCCACTATCGACCTTTTGTGAGAAGAAAAAAAAATGTACAAAATTTCATTTTTTTTTTCGTAGGAACAATTTTACAGAAAAAAGTGTAATATCAAAGACTGACTTGGCAATCGTTCGGAGACTGCAGAATCGACCAAGTCCGGCGATCACTTCATTGTGAAGCTCAATCGTCCATTCGTCGGTCTCGACGAGTCTCAAGAGTTCCGTTCTCGCGTTTTTTTCTGAAATTTTGGAAAATCGTGTAAGTCGAGTTAAAAAACAAATCTTTGGAATTATGGCAAGATGTCTTATCATTGAATAAACTTGGCGAAAATTACATATTTAAATTAAGGCGTCCCATCGAAAGAAAATCCAATTTTTTAGCTTAAAGCAGTCAAAAAGACATTAAACATGTTTTTTTTTCTTAATTTTCGATATTTTTTTCAATAAGTAAATTGAAAAAAAAAAATAACCTCTTAACAACAGAATGTCTTGGTTATTGTAGAACATTTTTTCAAAAATCATTAAGACTAAAGTATTAAGAATTATTTCGCTGAATGAAATTTAGCAATTGAATCCAATTCAGTGACATGTCTCAAAATAATATGTAATTTGATTGAAAATTAAATTCATGCTGCCCAACTCTGATTTCTATCAATGGGACTGCAAAATGCAGACAAAAAAATGATCGGTTAATCGCAATTGATCAATTAATACTTGTGAAAAATTGATCCACAATTTAAAACTAATTGGATTTACATGAAGCGTTTTATGTATTTGAATCAGAGTTGTGAATAATGCATTACTGTTTTCATTACTCATTACACTGCATTACGTTTTTTTTTTCAATTGTAATTTGTAATGGAGCACTCATTCATTACACGTTATTTTTTTTATTTGTAATGGCACATGCAACCATTACACATTACTTTTATTATTTGTAATGGAACATGCATACATTGCACATTACTTTTTTTATTTGTAACGGAACACGCATCCATTACACATTACTATTTTTATTCGTAATGGAACATTCATTCGTTACACGTTACTCTTGTAATTTGTAACGAAAAACTTATTCAATACACATTGTTTAAAGTAATGGGTAATGCTCCAGTGAACACGTTATGTTGCAGCAATGTAACGTGGAAGTTACATGTAATGTTACAATGTTATTTCTCTGTTATATAACGCGCATGCAACATTTGTTACACGCAGGTTACATAATTGGTATATAACTTTGTTATATTACAGTAATGTAAACAAGTTTTGTAGCCGTTATGTAACATGCTTATAACGAAGTGACATTACATATGTAACATGTTTTATATTGCGACAATATAACATGGAAGTTACGTGTAATGTTACAATGTATTCTTCTGATACATAACTGCTATATGACGTGGAAGTAACATGTTATGTACCATTTGTTACATGCAGGTTACATAACTGGTATATAAGGTTTTTACATTACAGTAATGAAAAACATTTTGCAAAATAATAATATTTCAGTAATATAACTGAAATATTACAATGATATGACCGTAATATCGCTGTTATATAAATGCAATGTAACAGTTACATTAATGTAACATTATACATTCCACTATTGCGATTACATAACTGTAATACAACTGTTAAATAATAATGTTATATTGCTGAGTACGAAATTGTAACTTACATGTAGTGTCTATGTAATATTGAATGTTACAAACGGTAACATTGCCGTTACATTGTAATGTTACAATGTTATTCCTATTTAACATAGCTGTTACATAACGCGCAAGTAACATGTTATGTAACATTTGTTATATGAAGGTTACATAACTGGTATATAACTTTGTTATATTACCGTAATGTAAACAAGTTTTGTAGCCGTTACGTAACATGCTTATAACGAAGCAACATTACAGTAATGTAACATTTGTTATATTGCGGCAATATAACATGAAAGTTACATACGTTACATTATTCTTCTGGCACATAACTGCTATATCGTTTTTACATTAAAGTAATGTAAACAAATTTTGTAAAATAATAATATTACAGTAATATAACTGAAATATTACAACGATATGACCGTAATAATACGGTTACATGACTGTTATATAACAATGTTATATTGCTGAGTAGGAAATTGTAACTTACATGTAACGTCTATGTAATATTACATGTTACATACGGTAACATTGCCGTTACATTGTAATGTTACAATGTTATTCCTATTTAACATAGCTGTTACATAACGCGCAAGTAAAATGTTATGTAACATTTGTTATATGAAGGTTACATAACTTGTATATAACTTTGTTATATTACCGTAATGTAAACAAGTTTTGTAGCCGTTACGTAACATGCTTATAACGAAGCGACATTACATTAATGTAATATACGTTATATTGCAGTAATATAACATGGAAGTTACATATGTTACAATGTTATTCTTCTGAAACATAATTGCTATATAACGTTTTTAAATTACAGTGATTTAAAAATGTTCGCAAAATAATAATATTGCAGTAATATAACCGAAATATTACAATGATATCACCGTAATATTGCTGTTATGTAAATGCAATATAACAGTTACATTAATGTAACATTACATTCCAATATTGCGGTTACATAACTGTTATATAACTGTTGTATGACAATGTTATATTTCTGAGTGGGAAATTGTAACTTACATGTAACTTACATGTAACGTCTATGTAATATTACATGTTACAAACGGTAACGTTGCCGTTACATTGCTGCAACATTGCTGTGTCCACTGGGGCATTACTTTTACATTACTATTTTCACAAATCTGATTCGAATCTCCATTTTTCGCTCAAAAAACGTACCAGCTTCGAGCTTGAGTTTCATCGCAGCGGCTTTTCGCAAATTCGACGTTTTGGTGCCGAATTTTTTCTTCGAATCAACGATGTGTCGGCCGAGCAAACTACTGGGAGTGCGAATTCCACGCTGAAAAGTGAGCGGATCGTACGAGCAAGATTCCTCGGCATCTTCGTTCGCCAAAATATTTGGTTTTTCAAGATACGATTGTCCTATCGATAAATCCGAGTTATTGCACAGGACCTGCCTTGTACGAAGTTTCTTGACGACGTTTGGCTCGTTCGTTTTCCCCGAGTCATCGTCGCTGGTAAATTGTCGATTCGAAATTTTCCTTCGACAGTCGAATCTTCCCTCATCTTCTTCCTGAGTCTCCAGTATATCTTCGTCGTAAGTGATTAAAGTCCTGGCAGCTGTTCTCTTCGGTTGATCGACGAAACGATTATCGGGCGTCGAGGTGAGACCAATCTTCTCGGAAGAGTGATCCTGAGCGTGATCGAAAATGGCGACGTCGACTTTTTTCGACCTCGGTGTCGTCGTTACAGAGTTGGCGAACGAAGCCGGTGACGAAGGTCCGGACAATACCGCGGATGTCCTATCAACAGGACTTTTTGATTCTGAGGCTGCAATTTTCGGGGAAATGGATTTCTCGCCACGTGACCTTCCAGGTGTCTTCAAAGCCGCTTCGAGGACAGACTCTGGCAAATCTGAGGAGGAAGCATTCGGAGGATCCTTGGAAACTTCCGGGCTGACGACGCTTTTCAGCTTAATGGAAACCCGCTCCAAAAGCACCGCCATTGATGGTTCTCCCTTATTTTCGCAAGGTGACTTCGCAGTGTCCTTCGTTTTATTAACCTTTGGAGAGAGACCGGATCCGCTCGGCGATGCGATTGCATTCGACGGAGTAATTGATGGGCCTTCGAGCGAAACGGATTGAGCAGGTGAAGAGGACAATGCCAACGATTCGATCGGTTGACCACGAATCAGTCTTTTGTTCGCTTCAATGACGGCGTTTAATGGACCTCTGGCTATTTTCATCGGTAATACCATTGATTCGTCGTCCTTCGAGCCCGAACCTTTGAGATTCTTCGGAGAGGTCGTTGCCTGAAGGCTTGATGATGTTTCCATGGTCTCAATCTCTTCTGCGCGGTCTTTCGCTATTTTTTCTGCATCCGTCGATTCATCATCATCATGAATTTCCGAAGAATTTCCCGTTGTAGGTTTTGATGTCTCTGGTTTTAGCGGATCAATGACGACGGAAAGGATTTTGTCCTGCATCGCTGATTTTATCGGGACCGTCAATGTCACTTTTGATTTGTTGTCAATTATCGAGGATCCCAGAATCTTCCTCGAGGAATCGTTGTCATTAGTGACCTTCAAGATTTTATCGATAGCCAAAAGAGGAATCACGGGCTCGTTGGCTACAATTATCGGTTTTGATTTTCCGCCGGAAATCCGACATTCATCAATTTTTTGTAATCTCATGCTCGAATTATTTTGCTCTTCGGTGACATCGTTGATCTCCATTTCAAATTCTTGTTTCGACGCTGTTTTTGGAACGTGAGCTATTCGCTGTCTCTTAAGGGGAATCTCTGGGGCATTTTGATTTTTCGATTCAAGGTCGTTACATTCAGTTTCGTTCGATGCTTCTCGTTGAGTCTCGACAGTTGGTGAATTTGAAAAACCTTTTGAGGAAGCCTTGATACTATTTTTCTTCAGCGCGCGTATTTTTCCCAACAACTTTGATCGTGTTGATTTCGTCGCTTTCGGAGAAACCGATCTTTTGCGTTTTCGCACATTTTTTTTCTCTGCGATCGACGAGTGAGCTTTAATTCCCGAATCAGAATGATGATCCATCGGCGCGTCGCTGAAGTCATCCTCGGTTAAAATGGACGTGGATTTATCTATGGAATTTTGCGAGGAATCGTTGAATATTTGACCTTGAGAATCGTTGGAAGAAATTGGGGCGGAATCCATCGATTCTGGCTGCACCAAATTTTGCTCCTTTGACCTTTCACGACTTCGCAGACTTCTCTGTTGAATTCTCGAGCTGCTGCGTCGATTCGTGGTATCTTCGACGACATTTGTGTCTTTCGAAATTAATGTCTCAGGCTTTATTTTAAAGGGCCGACCACGTTTTTTTGGTACTTTGATAATCGGTGATTCATGTTTCGTCTGTTCGAACCTTTCCACAAATTCTTCAACGTCATCAGGTGAGTTTATTCGCCTATTTTCTGCTCCAGAGGCAACTTTGTCTACTGGCGACTCCTTCAATTCAATCTCGATTTTGTCCTCTGGTTGCAATCGTAAAATATGTGATTTTTTAGTTTTTGAATCGACGCCAGAGTTTTCAACCTCACTCGGACAATCGTCCGATTCAACGTTCCAGCTTGTGCTGCCGCAATTCTTTTTATTTTTCAGCGAGATCATCGACCTCCGTTTATTGAATTTGCGCGATTTGACCTTCAAACGTTTTCGACGAGTTTCCGGTTCCGGGGAGGATTTTTTCGTGAATTTCATTATTCGATTCCAAAATTCTGACATGAAATCCGTTTGAACGGTGGAAAGTACGTTGGGAATTGCGTGACTCGGAGGATGAGTGCAACAATTTGCCGTTAGCGAATGACCGCAACAATTTCCACTCGTCGTTTGCGCAGCTTCTCGCGAATTTTGCTTATTTCTCTTCTTTATCTTTCGCTCCAATGCCGCAACTTTTTGAATGAGATTCTCAATTTCCGGTGTTGGGCCGATGTTCGATGCATTCGGACGATATTCCTGCGATACGTTTTTATTCAACGTTATCGGTAAATCTTCCAAACGGTTTAGAATCGGAATGTTAGATGCATCTGCAACTGCAAGAATATCATATATTGAAATCAAAACGATGTTCAATTTTTAAGGCGAGGCTAAATACCGACATTATTTCTGAAGTCCTATATTATCGACTCAAAATCGCTGTCCAAACTTTTTCCAATACCGATGGATGAATATCAATTAAATTTATAAATGAATGATGAATGAATTGCAAAATGCAAACGCGAGACATAAATCAATGTTTTCGTTAATTGCCACTGACTTGTCAGACAGTTTGGATAGAATCCGATGAGAATAATATTTATTTCATGAGAATTCCACACGGGGCTGCCCTCTTTCGGATTTCTGTTAACTTGATTTCGCCATTTTGTTTTTCGATAATACACTAAATTTATCAACATTTATCTCGTGATTTGGATTCCAAACTTACGTCGCGGTTTTTTCATAAAATAATGTCGAAGACGTATCGATATTCGTACTTTAGTGTTCGTCATGGAGCCCCACTCTTGGTTTTAGCCAAAATGCAGTAGAAACATTATAATTTGATATTTTCAATTACAGATTCCTGGTGATAATCAGCTCTGTAATTTTTTTATTTTTATTTCGAATAAATTTTAGTGGGGCTCCATTTGTGCCATAATTCTGATGATACTGTCGAAATTTTATTGATTTCCATCCATTCGTGCCAGAGCAAGTTTGGAATCCATTTTCGAGGTGCAAATGTCGGTATTTAGCCTCCCCTTAAGAATTTATCGACCTGGCCGATTATTTTTTCATCATTTGAAATCGATTTAGTGGATTTGACATTGTATAATGTCACCTTGGTATTAAACAAAAGAATAGTGTAATTAATAATAATAATAAGAATAATAATAGCAATAATAATAATAATAATAATAATAATAAATAAATAAATAAATGAACTTACAACGAAGACGAGGTGGCGACAGCATTTCGTCGAGCAATGGCGGATGAGAAGTCATTATTTTGCAAATTTTATCCACACTCGGCGTGATCAAAGTTTCACATCGATCGCAGTGTATAGGATAAGGATTATCCTTTATGTGATAAAAATCATCCGTTAAAATTAATTTATCCGCCATTTTTGGCTTGATTAGTTTCGGCATTAGTTCCTCCGTCGTATTTACCCCAAAATCGACCGTTTCTGAAATATTGGATAAAAATTTGGTAAAGGAATCGAATGACATGAACAATCAAGCGAAATATTCAAATGTTAACAAACAAAAAAAAAAAATCAAATGTTCCTCTTACTCTTTTCGTTTGTTTCACCTTTCCGCGATTGTCTCTTCAATTTTGACGGCTCAATTGTCTTCGCTAACTTCTGTACATCGGCTTGATGAACCTTTTTCAACTTTTTCAATTCCTGCTCGAGTTCGTTGACTTTTACTGCAATTTCGCGTCATCAGCGAGACCATTTTTGTATAGTTTTTTAAATCAATAGAACAGATCGAATGAACGTATTTAGACTGATGCTAGTTTTACCTTCCAGCGATGATTTCTTCAAGTCCATTTCCATCATTCTCTCGGAATGTTTCTCTTCTGTTTCTTCCAATTTACACATCAGCTGTTGTATGTGACATTTGTCACCGGCTATTTTGCTACCTTGATCGACTATTTTGCGCTCCAATTTCTGCTGATTATTTTTGTACTCTATGATGTGCTATTAGAGAGAAACAAGGATAGATAATTGTATTTTTCCTAATTAAAAAGCTTTCTCCATATTTTTTCACAATATTTTCAAAATATTTTTCAAAATATTTTGATATCAAAATATTACCAATATTTTCAAAATATCAAATTACAAATGTAATTAGTAATTCAAAGTATCCTAATTACAAATGTTATTAGTAATTACAAAAATTCAAATTACAGATTAAAAATATATTTAGGTTTAAATTTCGCCCTAATTACATTTTATCAATGTAATTAGGCGGAAACTTGATACTAATTACATTAAAAAATGTAATTAGTCCGAAATTCGATACTAATTACATGTAATTAGAGTGAAATTTGACTCTCATTACATCGATAAAATGTAGTTACAGATGCAGTCCGAGATTTGAACCTAATTACATTTGTAATTAGAATTTTTATAATTACTTATTACATAGTACAAATGTACTTAGTAATTATAAGTTGTATTTTTCCTAATTAAAAAGCTTTCTCTATATTTTCTCGCAATATTTTCAAAATATTTTGAAAAATATTTTGATATTATTAAAATAGTACCAATATTTTCAAAATATCAAATTACAAATGCAATTAATAATTTAAAATTTCCTAATTACAAATTACGAATGTAATTAGTAATTAGAAAAATTCCAATTACAAATTACAAATGTATTTAGGTTCAAATTTCGCACTAATTACATTTTATCAATGTAATTAGTCGGAAATTTGATACTTATTACATTAAAAAATGTAATTAGTCCGAAATTCGATACTAATTACATGTAATTAGAGTGAAATTTGACTTTTATTACATTGAAAAATGTAATTAGTCGAAAATTTGCTCCTAATTACATGTAATTGGAGTAAAATTTGACTCTAATTACATTTGCACTATTTTGACTTACTTATTACATTTGTACTATGTAATTAGGAAATTTTCAATTACTAAGTACATTTGTAATTTTCAATTAAAATTTTTTCAATTACTAATTACATTTGTAATTTGTAATTAGAAATTTTTCAATTACTAATAAAATTTGTAATTTGTTATACGAAATTTTTCAATTACTAATTCCATGTGTAATTTGTAATTAGAAAACTTTGAATTACAAATTACATTTGTAATTTGCCGCTCGCCAATTCTAAGTTTGATTTGATGTGCTGGCTTTCCTTGCGGACAAGAATAGATGATCCAAAAAGAATATTTTGTCGAGAAATGAATATCCCGATAGAAGTTTCACTTCTACTGAGTGGCCATCAGCACACATCAATTTTTTTAATATATAATTTATCAATTAACAGTCATTCAGGAAAATTTGGAGAAAACTTCTTAATGGAAGAACTCTAAGTAATTTTGAATAATCTTGGTGTAAATATTATTTTATCATGTTATAATTTCTTTCATATGTTTTATATCGATTTCTTACTTTCAAAGAATATCTTGTTCAAGAACGTTTTATCAAATAAACAATAAGGATAAAATTCCAAAATATAATGAAAAAGGATGCGTGAAAAATTCCATAAATCTTACCAACTCAAGTTCAGTGATTTTAGAAAGATTCAAACTGTTTTCTCTCTTCAATGTCGCCGCATCACTTTGCGACATGGAAAGATCTTCCTTCAAGCGATCGCATTCCTTCAGTTTGTTGTTATACTGCAGTATCAAATCGCTAGAAATGAAATTTTTCGAAAAATTGCATTATTCTATAATTTTTGTCGTTTTTACTTGTTATTTTATTATTATTATTGCGTTATTGTTTGAAAATGAAAAGAGCGTTGCTCTATTCGGAGCGAGCTGGTGTTTTTCCCGGTAAGCGGAAGACTCCGGATTTTGTAAAAATGAGAATTTTCCAAAAATCAACTCACTGTGATCGAAACATTTTTTTCTTCATCAGCAGAATCGTCTCCTTGGCCTTCTCGACAGCGGATTTGCTGCTGTCGTCCTGTATTTAAATTTATAGGCAATGTTATTATTCTCGATATTATAACCTCAGAAAAGAGCGTGTCATAACCTAAAAATATGACGTTTTTGCACGTTTTACTCGATCGGGTATGAAAGTTAGAAGATTTTTGACTCACATTGAAATTCAAATCTTCCGAGCAATCCATTTTGATCGATGTTATGAATATATTACTGATAAAACACTATTTATTCAATTGAAATGTACACTATAAACTTCATTTACAAATTCAAGTGAACATGCGCGCGTGTCGAGCGCTTTGCGCAACTGACGCAAGCGCCAAACGGCGAGAGATGGAAGCTTCCAATTATTACCGAAGCCCTACATTACCGACGCAAAATCGCTGCCCCAACTTTCTCCAATACCTTTGGCAATATTAACAGACGAATATATTGATTTTCCATTTGATTCTTTCCGACAAGAATTATAAACGATAAATCTCTGGTAAACCTACGAAATTTTCCAACAATATCTCTGTCGGATGTTCAAATGTATGTCTGTAAGGCGTAAGCACAATTCACAGTTTGAATTTTCCGCGCAAAAAGACTTTGCGCATGCGCTGAGACACAGAAGTGGGAGAATGAGGGGAAATGCAAATTATGCGATCGTTTCCGGTTGCGGCGCGTCGAATTATGGGAGCGTGCACTGTACAAGCAGTTGATATATATGCTACGGAATCTCGTGACGCTGCTTGTGTTTATTTACTTCTGAGTTTTTGTAACGGCTACCGATAAAAACTCATATTTCTTTTTCTTCATTAAAAATATTAAAAATTCAATTATTTGTGTGGAAAAAAAGTGCCAGCGAACGGATGCGAGAGGACAGAGCATATGTGTAGACTGAAGAGGTTAGTTTTATAAATTTAATTTATTTTCTAGTATATGCGAACATTAATTTGAAATTATTATTGCCTTATTATTTGGAATGTTTATACTCATTTTTTGGACTTAAATATTACTTGCAGTGTTTATAATTATTGTTCGGACTTATAAGTGTTTTTTTTTCTTCATTAATTTCATTCAGTTGGAGTTCGTGATTTGGCATCATGTCGAGTAAAAGTAAAAGAGCCGAAATTAATAAGGCATACTATGAAAGGCAGCGTGGATTTAAACCGCCAAAAAAGGCCCCAAAGAGCGGCAGTGAACGGGCGCGAGAATACAGAGCGCGGAAAAAGGCGAAAAAGGCATTATTGCATGCAGCCAAAGTGGGGGCCTTAACAGAGAGTTCTGACATACCGACTGTCGCGCCCCAAGAATTACCAGAACCTATGGTAATATCACCAGTTCATCAATTACCCGATTCAACGAGCACAATTTTGCCTTACAGTGATTTTGAGGCCTGAATTACCTAATGCTAGTTTTATACAGGGTGTCACATAAGTAACGGTGACGACTGAATATTTCCTCAGCTAAGATATTTTTCCAAATGGTCAAGGTCATTCTCGTAGTAACTTTTGACGAGGAATTCAATGGTGACCTTAAATTTGACCTTGACGATCACCTTCAAGGTTACTTCAAGGTCAACTTTTGTTTTTTAGATAGAAACCCTCTTTTATAACATCGGCAATCGAAAGAGCGGGAAACTTCACGTTTAAGTATGTACTGAGGTCATGAGTACATTTTGACCTTCAAGGTCAATTAGACTTGAACAAGGTGTGAATACCTCTGGGAATTAAAGCTTTTCACTTTCTCTTGTAAGGACCAAGGTTATTAATTTTAACAAGGCGCATTTAGTAGTGACCTTGACGATGACCTTCGAGGTGATTTCAAGGTCAACCTTTTTTTTCAATGGAAACTGCTATTTTTGAGTTCTGAAATGAATAGAACGAACAGTTTTACATTTACATTAAACGATTCGGAAAAGTAAACGAAGATTTTTTTTTTTAAACAAGCTTTTATTAGTTGTTAATAAAAAATAATTAAAAAGTTAAAAATAATTTTATTCCGATTGAAAGTAAGTTTTCAAATAAAAGCGTGTTACACCCTCTTTTTTTCCTCTTCTGTTACAATGTAACAAGCTTTTATTTGAAAACTTATTTCCAATAAGAATAAGATTATTTTTAATTTTTTAGTTATTTTTTATTAACAACTAATAAAAGGTTGTTTAAAAAAAAATTCGTTCATTTATTTTTTTACTTTTACTATTTATGATGTTAAATGACTAGTTTAGTAATCTATATCTAGTTTCGCATAATTTTTTGCATAAAAATTATTTTGCAAAATTTGTTGTACAAACTTATTTCACAATCAATTGCGCAAAATTTTCGTAGAGAAATGTTCGAATCATTTGCTTAAAACCATTGTGTATACGGAATTTTCCAAAACAATTTTTTTGCAAAAAATTTTGCGACACATTTTGTTTGCAAAAAATTATGCGAAACATTTTTTGTTGCAAAACAATTTTCAAGCAAATTTTTTATAAATAATTTTTTTAAACCATTTTTTTGCAAAAAATTTGCAAATTTTTTATGATAATATTGCATTGTCATCCGATTTACATATGCATGCAAAATTTTAACTCAGTCGGGAAGTGGGTCAAATTTGACTTGCAAGATTTGGTTACAGACAGACACCGGGACAGGTGAAACTAAATAAAAGCTTGTAATAAAAAAAAATCAATCAATTTTTTCGGAATAAGTTTGATTTCAGAACTCGAAAATACAGGTTTCCATTAAAAAACAAAAATTTGACCTTGGAATTACCTTGAAGGTCATCGTCAAGGTCACTAGTAAATGCGCCTTATTGAAATTAATAACTTTTGTCCTTACAAAAGAATGTGAAATGCTTTAATTTCCAGAGGTATGCACACCTTGCTTAAGTTAAATTGACTTGAAAGGACCTTCAAGGTCAAAATGTACCTATGACCTAAGTACATATTTGAACGTGAAATTTTCCGCTCTTCCGGTTGCCGACGTCAAAAAAGGGGGTTTCCATTTGAAAAACACAAGATGACCTTGAAATAACTTTAAAGGTGATCGTCAAGGTCAAAATGAAGGTCACTATTCCTTGTCAAAATTTACTACAAGAATGACCTTGACCTTTTCGAAAAATATCTTAGCCGAGGAAAATGTTCAGCCGTCCCGTTACTTATGTGACACCCTGTATATTGTTTTTATAGGATCAAGAACCTGATCAGAGTCCAGTTGCGAGTCCAGCACCATCTGTTTTTCCCGATGGAAATGTTTCTGGACATGAACCAACGATCGTTGATGACCGAATATTACCACTGAAAATCGAATCAATCAAGATTGATGACAGCGCTGCTTTCACGAATGAGACAGAGGAGTTGAATCGACTGAATATCGAATCGAATCAAACTCTAAAAACAGTACCATCCATTTTTCCGGATGGAAATGTTTCTGGTCATGAACCAACGATCGTCGATGACCGAATATTACCACTGAAAATCGAATCAATCAATTTTGATGACAGCGTTCCGTTCACGAATGAGACAGAGGAGTTGAATCGACTGAATATCGAATCGAATCAAATTCTAAAAACAGTACCATCTATTTTTCCCGATGGAAATCTTTCTGGACATGAACCAACGATCGTTGATGACCGAATATTACCACTGAAAATCGAATCAATCGAGATTGATGACAGCGTTCCGTTCACGAATGAGACAGAGGAGTTGAATCGACTGAATATCGAATCGAATCAAATTCTAAAAACAGTACCATCTACTTTTCCCGATGGAAATGTTTCTGGTCATGAACCAACGATCGTCGATGACCGAATATTACCACTGAAAATCGAATCAATCGATATTGATGACAGCGTTCCTTTCACGAATGAGACAGAGGAGTTGAATCGACTGAACATCGAATCGAATAAAATTCTAAAAACAGTACCATCCATTTTTCCCGATGGAAATGTTTCTGGTCATGAACCAACGATCGTTGATGACCGAATATTACCACTGAAAATCGAATCAATCGAGATTGATGACAGCGTTCCTTTCACGAATGAGACAGAGGAGTTGAATCGACTGAACATCGAATCGAATCAAACTCTAAAAACAGTACCATCTATTTTTCCCGATGGAAATGTTTCTGGTCATGAACCAACGATCGTCGATGACCGAATATTACCACTGAAAATCGAATCAATCGAGATTGATGACAGCGTTCCTTTCACGAATGAGACAGAGGAGTTGAATCGACTGAACATCGAATCGAATCAAATTCTAAAAACAGTACCATCTATTTTTCCCGATGGAAATGTTTCTGGTCATGAACCAACGATCGTTGATGACCGAATATTACCACTGAAAATCGAATCAATCGAGATTGATGACAGCGCTGTTTTCACGAATGAGACAGAGGAGTTGAATCGACTGAATATCGAATCGAATCAAACTCTAAAAGATATATTTCCGGAATTGATGGAAAATCCAGGTCTCGTCGAAATTCCAAGAAACTGGACTCGACATTCATGTTCAACTGGAGAAAAATGGATTACGTTTTCAACGGTCGGCGTTAAAAAAATATCCGACAATTTACTACCGGAAGTTCGGAAATCCGTTCTCGTCAGTGAAGATGGATCAGTCCACATTTCGGCCCATGGAAAGAGTATCTCTGCATCGAGGGTCTCATCATCGTTTGGACTCATACTGACTAAAACGGATCTCCAATTGCTCTTGACAGAGTTTTCTCTCATGCCTATTTGCAATGGAGTGACTATTCTGCAAAGTGCCAAATCCGTTCGAAGCAAGATGGTCCATCGAGATAATGTTGGCGACTGGAGACACAAAGACTGTCCCATTGTTGGTCCTAAGACGCAATGTGCTCGTTGCCAAAGAGTAAAAAGGACGCCACACGAAACAAATCGATCATTGAGTCTGCTTAAACGGCAAAAGAAAATTCTGTTGTCAAAGATTCGACTTCAAAAGAAGAATATCATGGCAGTTCGAAAAATCATCGAAAGGGAAAGAGCTGTGAGTCGTAGAACGAAGGAGAGAGCAAAAAAATTAACGAGTATGGTCTCAGAAATGCAAACCAAAACTCAAAACGTGACCGCGCGATCCGTTCGAGACAAATGCGCCGAATTGAAGTTAACGGAGTCGCAGCAATTGGGGATTGAAGAAATGATGACGGCGGCAGGAAAAAAAAACAAAGGAAGCAGATTGACGGAAAACTGGATGATGATGTGTATGATGATGCATGTTCGTTCACCAGATCATTATCGTTTTCTGTTGAAAAATGAAGTCCTACCTCTGCCATCACCGGGGACAATTCGGCGGTATATGTCTATCATCAATGCTAAATGTGGCTTTGACAGGAAATTCTTCGAGTTATTCAAAGAACAAATGGCTACCAAAAATCCGATGCAGAGACATGGAATTATATTGATCGACGAAAATTCACAGCGTGACTCCATTTCCGTGTGTTCGTCTGCTCTGACGTATGAAGCATTAAGGGACTTCGGAAAGGACAAAGTGGGACCAAAAAACGAAATGGCTGATCACGGACTCGTGTTCACGTTCAAGGCACTGGCAGATACGTACGACCAATCGGTCGCAGTATTCGCCTCGAGGGGATCAGATAAAGGCTCGGGATTGGCCAAACTTCTGGTTAGAGCTGTAATTTGCTTGGAGAATTCGGGAGCCTACGTTCACGCTGTTATTTCCGGTGGTGCCCTAACCGACCGAAAAATGTGGTGGGATTTGGGCATAACAGCCGAAATAGACGACTGCAAACCTTGGTTTATTCATCCCGTCGACGAATCACGAAAAATCTTCGTGCTCTCTGATGTCCCACACCTCATAAAAACCATCCGCAATCGACTGTATAATAACCAAACGTTGAAGGTAATTCGGGCTGTCCTAAGCACTCAAATGATAAAACATAATGGTTGCGCATAATTACATAGTAAGCAGAGTTGTAAATAATGCATTATTTTGATAATGCATTACTGTATTCATTACCCATTACACTGTATGATGTAAAATGGAGGAGTGTACCATTACAAAATACAAGAGTAATGTGTAATGAATGCGTGTTCCATTACAAATAAAAAAGTAATGTGTATTGGATGCATGTGCCATTACATAAATACAAAAAGTAATGTGTAATGAATACATGTGCCATTATAAATGAAAAAAGTAATGTGTAATGGATGAGTGCTGCATTACAAATTACAATTGGAAAAAAAGTAATTGGTAGTGCAGAATATTTCATTACAAATTAGTGTGTTTGACAATTTGGAGCAGGTACTATTTTGCTCAGAGGTAAATCTATTAATTTTTCTATGAAAATAATTTGTGTGTATCAAGTTTTTGTTATGTTCAAGCAGCTGTTAGCTCTACTATCGTAGTGGTAAATGTATGAACAGTGATTTATTTGGAGTAATTTTTACTCCATTCTTGTAAAAATTAAAATTCAAGAATGGATGAAAATTACTCCAAAAAATCATTGTTCATACATTTACCACTACGACAGTAAAGTTAACAAAAACTTGATACACACAAATTATTTTAATTGAAAAATTAATAGACTTACCTTTGAGCAAAATAGTACCTGCTCCAAATAATTGTCCTAGAAACACACTAATTTGTAGAGGAATATTCTCCACTACAAATTACTTTTTTCAATTGTAATTTGTAATGGGCCACTCATTCATTACACGTTATTCTTTTATTTGTAATGGCACATGGATCTATTACACATTACTTTAATTATTTGTAATAGAACATGCATACATTACACATTACTTTAATTATTTGTAATAGAACATGCATACATTACACATTACTTTTTTTTATTTGTAATGGAACATTCATTCATTCATTCATTCATTACACGTTACTGTTGTAATTTGTATAATGGGAAACTTATCCAATACACATTGTTTAAAGTAATGGATAATGCATTACTTTTACATTAATATTTTCACAACTCTGTTCATTACCCATTCACTGCATAATGTGAAATGGACAAGTGTACCATTACAAAATACAAAAGTAATGAATGCGTGTTCCATGATAAGTAAAAAAAGTAATACGTAATGGATTCATGTGCCATTATATATAAAAAAAAGTCATGTGTAATGGATGCATGTGCCATTAAAAATAAAAAAAGTAATGTGTAGTGGATTACTCTGATACCTATAAGTTTTTCTTGAATTGTAATTTGTATCGGAGCACTCATTCATTACACGTTACTTTTGTAATTTGTATAATGGGAAACTTATCTAATATACATTGTTTAAAGTAATGGGTAATGCATTACTTTTACATTACTATTCTCAGAACTCTTCTCATTACACATTACATTGCATAATGGGAAATGGACAAATGTACCATTAGTAAATACAAAAGTAATGTGTAATGAATGCGTGTTCCATTACAAATAAAAAAAGTAATGTGTAAAGGATGAGTACTCCATTACAAATTACAATTGAAAAAAAAGTAATTGGTAGTAGAAAATATTCCATTACAAATTTGTGTGTTTCTACGACAATTTCGAGCAAGTACTATCTTGTTTAAAGGTAAGTCTATTAATTTTTCAATGAAAATAATTTGTGTGTTTCAAGTTTTTGTTAACTTTACTATCTTAGTAGTAAATGTACGAACAGTGATTTTTTGGAGTTCTTTTTATTCCATTGTTGTAAAAATTACAATTCAAGAATGGAGTAAAAATTACACCAAAAAATCACTGTTTATACATTTACCACTACGATAGTAAAGTTAACAGAAACTTGATATACACAAATTATTTTCATTGAAAAATTAATAGACTTACCTTTGAGCGAAATTGTACCTGTTCCAAATTGTCGGAGAAACACACTAATTTGTAGTGGAATATTCTCCACTACAAATTACTTTTTTTCCAATTGTAATTTATAATGGAGCACTCATTCATTACAAGTTATTGTTTTAATTTGTAATGGCACATGCAATCATAACACATTACTTTTTTTTATTTGTAATGGAACATGCATACATTGCACATTACTATTTCCATTTGTAATGGAACATTCATTCATTACACGTTACTTTTGTAATTTGTAACGGAAAACTTACCCAATACACGTTGTTTAAAGTAATGTGTAATGCATTACTTTTACATTACTATTTTCACAACTCTGATAGTAAGGCACATAAATAGTTGCCTGTACTGTTACATGCATCAACATATAGTGCATAGTTATGGTCATTTCTGTGATTTCCGATCTAAACACAATTTTGCTTTCAGATCAAACCGGATGGGGCTTTGATAAAGTGGAAACACTTCCGTTGTTTATTTAATGAAGACATCAAGCTCCCAGCGGAACATCGTGCATGTCCCAGAATAACAAAAGACCATTTAGATCTCAATGACTCGACAAAAATGAGAGTGCGTTTAGCTATACAAGTAAGCTTGACTCAAGTGGTATCCAATATTGTAAGTTCATTGTAAGTTCATTTTTTAATTTTGGGTACTGACTTTTACAGGTATTCAGCGAGTCCATGGCCAAGGGTTTGGCTTTTCATCGCAAACTCGGTATTCCTGGTCTTGAGGATTGCGAAGAAACTATTGAATTCTGTCGGAAGATCAATTACATGTTTGACGCCCTGAACCGAAAAATTCTTCACGAAGGTGTGACTCCAAACGGCCCTGATATGGAGGTCAGTACTTGGCGTATTACAGTTGTCTTGACCTATATAATAACCCATGTAGTAACCTATGTAATAATCTATATAATAACCTATGTAATAACCTATGTAATAACCTATGTAATAACCTATATAATAACCTATATAATAACCTATGTAATAACCTATGCAATAACCTATGCAATAACCTATGTAATAACCTATGTAATAATCTATGTAATAACCTATGTAATAGCCTATGCAATAACCTATGTAATAACCTATGTAATAACCTATGCAATAACCTATGTAATAACCTATGTAATAACCTATGTAAAGTTTGTATACAAAATTTACGGAACAATATTCTCGTCAGGTTTTAAAATCTTCTTTATGTTGGCTGGACGAATGGGAATCGAGCTTCGAAAAAGGCCTCATAGAAGAAAGGGAATTGTTGAGCAAAAACACCGCTGACGAACTTCGGGTCACTTTGCGAGCGACGATTGAAATGTGTGGTTACATGAAAGACAAATTTCAATTCAAATGTCTTCTAACCGGAAAAATGAATCAGGATGCGTTGGAGGAATGT
Source organism: Alloplasta piceator (assembly GCA_946863875.1). Taxonomy (NCBI): domain Eukaryota; kingdom Metazoa; phylum Arthropoda; class Insecta; order Hymenoptera; family Ichneumonidae; genus Alloplasta; species Alloplasta piceator. Next base: position 34,113,265 of record OX333078.1, on the reverse strand, counting down.
TCTGGAGAACAACATAAGCATGACCCGTGAGGAATTTATAGATCGGAAATAGCTTATTCGTGTTCCCCAGGAAATTTCCGATCCAGAACACACGCTATGAACTTGTAAATGACAAAAAAAAAAGTCGACCTTCTGGCGGATCACGAATCAGCCAAGGTCATTTGGCGAATGGACAGGCGAAAGATGGGAGGAAAAAATCGTGATTTTTTTTTTTCGTTTTTATGAAGCTATGTACAAATGTTTGTGTTTAGGAAGCTATGTACAAATTTCTTTTTCTCACGATTTTCTCATCGGTTTTTTGAGTAATGTTAATAATTGTAAAAATAGCTTTTCGATGGGAATACGCAATATCGTATCCTTATCAGTAACCTTATCTATATTATATCACCTTCTAGCATGGAATCTCTTACTCATCGTATGCGCAAACCCTATATCCATATATATATGGGGCATTCCATCCCAAAGCGGACAGTTTGAAAAACTTTTTTTTATTTCCTCAATTTTTTTATATTTTCGAGTACCCGTGAAAAGACCCTTCCTGTTAAATTTTGAGATTTTTTTGATTACCCGTTCAAAAGATATTAAATTAACAAAAAAAAACGCTCTTTTTTGTATTTTGGTCATAATTTCTTTAATAATGGTCCAAAATAGAAGTTTTTTTTTCAAAATTTTTGTTTTTTTATGGCCTTATGAGAAAAAAATACAACAAAGATATTCGACGCGTTTTTGAATGAGTTTTTTGAGTTTTAAACTTCAAATAACGTTTTTAAAAGTGAGTGTCATTTTTTATTTTTTTTTTAATTTTTTGTTTCAAACATGTATCTATTCAACAATTTTTAAGACTAGTCCGATCGTGGGATCTCAATAACTACTATTTTATTCGATTTTTTAAAATTGATTTATTTTTATTTTTTTAATAAATTATTATGAATACCAATTTTTGTTACTGTATAGTATTTTTTAAATCATTTTGAATTAATTTGGACACTTTTTCATTGAACCTAAATAGTCTACCGAATATTGCTGTCAAATTTTCACATAAGAAACATTATTCAGATGCAAAAGAAAAATTTTATTTGCGATAAAATACTGCGAAGTCAATCACAGGGGGACACAAAAATTTCATTCAATTATTCCAATGAGCAACGGAAACGTATTGGCAAAGCAATATTCTAATTCAGGAAATAATCTTATATGTATGGTTTTCAAAAAAGCATGTGAATAAATAAAAACTGTTGTTATTATTGTTCATAAACAGACTTAACGATTAATTATTAATTTTAAGAATCTGTTAACAATAAAAAAGTGTCAAAATAAATTCTAAATATTAAAAAAAATACTATATAGTAACAAAAATTGGTATTCATAATAATTTATTTTAAAAAAAATGTTATTTTCAAAAATTGAAAAAAAAAATAGTAGTTATTGAGATCCCACGATCGGACTATTCTAAAAAATTGTTGAATAAATAGATGTTTGAAAAAAAAAAATGACACTTTTAAAAACGCGATTTAAAGTTTAAAACTCAAAAAACTCGTTCAAAAACACGTCGAATATTTTAGTTGTATTTTTTTCTGAAAAACAAAAAATTTGAAAAAAAAAACTTTTAATTTGGACCAATATTAAAGAAGTTATGACCAAAATACCAAAAAAAAAGAGCGGTTTTTTTGTTAATTTAATATCTTCTGAACGGGTAATAAAAAAAAATCTCAAAATTTAACACGAAGGGTTTGATGGGTACTAAAAAATATAAAAAATTGAGGAAATAAAAAAAAAGTTTTTGGGATGAAATGCCCCATATATAAACTAACTATAGTCAATGATCCGCCCTGTTCCTCTGATTCATATTATCTTTATTTTTATCCTTTTCCCTGTATATTTGTTTTATATTCAAAACATGTCCTTAACATTTCAGAAACAAATTTTTTTGGAGCAAAACTACTTTTTTTCATTCTTTGTTTTTCGCACAATCTTCGTTATCTATGCGACAAACACACATTCCCGATTATACTTGTATCAAGTGCTCGGACGTGTGAGAATGATTTTTATCGTTCGTTTTTATCAGTGCGAAGAAAGATGAGTCGTCGCCGGTCACACCTAGTTTCGTTTCGACCGTCAAAGAATTAACTTATACATTTCCCTCTGCCTTTACGATATAAATAATAAAAATAGTTGTGAATTAGAAAGTCATTTCGCCATAATCGAGCGAGATTAATTTAACTCATAATAAATATAACCTCGGAATCTTGCCCAAATTTCGGCAATCATGTATCAGTTTTTGTTTGTTTTGCTTGCAATCGGCGCTGTCGATGCCATAGAAAAATGTAAGTCATTACTTGTAATAAAAATTCAGTTTTATAATCATGGTGAGTTAAAAAATGTAATTCCACGCAGAATTGTAAATAATACATTATTTTGATAATGCATTACTTTATTCATAACCCATTACAATGTATAATGTAAAATGGACAAGTGTACCATTACAAAATACAAGAGTAATGTGTAATGATGTATTAATTACACATTACTCTGTCGTAATTAATTACATTGTCGTAAAAATACACTAATTTGTAATGGAATATTTTCCACTACAAATTACTTTTACAAATTACTTATACGTTATTTATTTTATTTGTAACGGCACATGCAACCATTACACATTACTTTTATTATTTGTAATGGAATTGCAATAACGGAATATTCTCCACTACAAATTACTTTTTTTTTCACTTGTAATTTGTAATGGAGCATTCATTCATTACACGTTATGTTTTTTATTTGTAATGGAACATGCAACTATTACACATTATTATTTTCATTTGTAATGGAACATTCATTCATTACAAATTTTGTAATTTGTAACGGAAAACTTATCCAATACACATTGTCTGAAGTAATGGGTAATGCATTACTTTTACATTACTATTTTTACAAATCAGGTTCCACGTTCACTTATATTTTTTTTTAATTAAATAATAATTTATCTATATTTTTCTCATATAATATCAAGAAGTTTTTTTGAATACGAAACTTGTTTCAATGATTTTCTTGGATTATTTTCGTTAACGTCAAAACTTTGTCGCGATTTTCAAAGCTCTGCAACACATTTTTTTTACCCATATCGATAATTGCAATTGTATTTTCTTAGTCAAAATTTGCGCTACCGAATCAATATCCGAAACTACTTGCAACGCTCTGGAAAGATCAAGGGGTGATACCCAATTTACTTGTCTTCGGGTAACCGACAGTGCAGAATGTGCTATCAGATTGGTCGAGGGCAAAGCCGATTTTGGTATTTTCAATGCCGAAGAGATGCTGCTGGCTTATCAATTTTATCCAGATACGATTCAGCCGATTTTTCAACTGAGACACAAAGATAGGATTAAAGGTAATTTTTCCAAGACTTTGCATACATTCACCTCACTATTTCCATGAAAATATCTGGTATGGTTCAATTATTTTGCGACCAAGAAAACGTTTTACCAATGATTTATTATTTTGAGAATTATTTAGCCAATTGTACATTTTTAGGAACAGCAAAATTTTGTTTTTCAGTCCTCCCCCTTCAGGTAAGTCAGACCTCCATTTTTCAATTTCAAGTCTCATCTCCAAAATATATTTCGCTCTTGCTGAGAGAAAAATTGCGAAAAAAAATCTAGCTGAATAAATGTTCAGAGATACCTTCAAGTTTTCAAAAATTGACTCAGTTGTAAATTGTTCCAAATATTCGAGATTAAAAATTTATCATTGTCTTCGTAGTCTCTTTTTTCCATATTTCCCTCCATATAAGCAATCTTCTTAACAAATATCTCCATATTATATTTTTTCCAGAGAATTACGTATTTCAATCCGTCGCCGTTGTTCCTTCGTCCTTCGACGCGAGAAATGGTCTCGCTGGTCTGAAAAATGGTGGATTCTGTCATCCAGGATTCAGCGAAAGTCAGATCTGGAATGATCGAATTCTCAAGGATTTTGAGAAGAGAGTTTACGCTCCAATGGGATGTCGCGATGATTTTACAGCGAGCGAGAACGAGGCCGAGGATTTGAAGAATTTTTTTGATAATGCGTGCAGACCTGGAGAATGGGTCGCCGATGAGTCTGTGGATAAAGAATTAAGTAAGATATACTCTCAGTTTTCTTGAATACTTGGCGTCGAGACGCTGCCGCTCCTCTTGATAAGGGGCGTTCCACGGCAAATCGTACACCATTTAGCTTTTGCATCTCCGATTTTTTTGAAAATTTACTATGTTTTAGTACTGATTGAAAGAGACCTCCATGATTTTTTTCAATTTTTTTTGTCGAACCGTTGTCAAGATATCGATTTTTCAAAAATTACGTTACTTTTTTTTTTAAACGTCCATAACTTTGCGAAAAATGCGCCAAATGAGACGCTGTTTTTTCAAAATTTTTGTTTTTAAACGTACTTTTGATAAAAAATATTGAAAAAAATGCAAACCGTATTTCTATAAGATTATCAAATTTAAATATTAATTGTTGATTTACAAAAAATACGTACTGATCCATTTTGTTACGAATTTTTTGTAAACATCTGTCATTCATTCCACAACCTTTAAGCCTATGTAGATAATGGGATAACGATGGGATCTATTTCTTTCGATTTTTAATTTCCATATTTTAGTTATGCGTATTGGAAATAAATATTAAACTTTTTTTCAGGCTCACCGGCAACGGTCATTGTTATTTATGAAATAAAATACATATATCTTAATCATTTAATGAACTGTGGATAAAGAATTAAGCAAGATATACTCTCAGTTTTCTTGAATACTTGGCGTCGAGACGCTGCCGTTCCTCTTGATAAGGGGTGTTTCATGGCAAATCGAACACCATTTAGCTTTTGCATCTCCGATTTTTTTGAAAATTTATTACGTTTTAGTATTGTTTGAAAGAGGCCTCCGAGATTTTTTTCAATTTTTTTTGTCGAACCGTTGTCAAGATATCGATTTTTCCAAAATTACGTTACTTTTTTTTTTAAACGTCCATAACTTTGCGAAGAATTGGCCAAATGAGACGTTGTTTTTTCAAAAATTTTGTTCTTAAACGTACTTTTGATAAAAAATATTCAAAAAAAAAATTCAAACCGTATTTCTATAAGATTTTCAAGTTTTAAATATAAATTAAATATAAATATAAAAAATACGTACTGATCGATTTTCTTACAAATTTTTTGTAAAAAAATGTCATTCATTCCATAACTTTTAAGCTCAAGTAGATAATTGAATAACAATGGGATATATTTTTTACGATTTTTCAATTTTTAGTTATCCGTGTTAGAAATAAATATTAATCTTTTTTTCAGGCTTACCGGCAACGGTCATTATTATTTATGAAATAAAATACATATATCTTAATCATTTAATGAACGATGACCGATAATTTTTATTTGAATATACCATAATATATGATATTTTTTAAATATTTTTATTCCGATGTTTAATATTTTAAATATTTTTTTAATCTTTTTTTAAAATATTTGTTTTCCGATATTTTTCAACACGGATAACTAAAATATGAAAATTGAAAAATAAAAATAAAAGTTGTGGAATGAATGACAGTTTTTTACCAAAAAAATTTAAGAAAATCAATCAGTACGTGTTTTTTGTACGGTTTGAAATTTTTGAACAAAAAGTTTGGAAAAAAACGTTCCCTTTGGGGCATTTTTCGTAAAGTTATGGACGTTTAAAAAAAAGTAACGTAATTTTTGAAAAATCGATATCTTGAAAGAGGTTCGACAAAAAAAATTGAACAAAATCAAAGAGGCTTTTTTCAACCAATACTAAAAGACAAGAAACTTTCAAAAAAATCGGAGATGCAAAAGCTAAATGGGGTCTGATTTGGCGTGGAACGCCCCATACATTTTTTCACTTGATCCACTTTCATAATTTTCATAAATCTGTGTGTAATCTTTCGCGATGAAGATTGTATGTATACCTCAATTATTTACATTTTCTTATGCATCGTAGAATCCAAATATCCCCAATTGTGTGAGCTGTGCGACGACAAATCCAGCTGCACGTACCGAAATTCTGCTCACAATGGCCATTTCGGAGCCCTCGAATGTTTGGCCTCAGGTCGAGGAAAAGTCGCCTACGTTGCCTACGAATATGTTCGCCAATTTTTCAGAGTAAGTTCAAAGAATCCTGATGAATTCTTCCTTCAATAAGGAAATAAAAATTAACCAAGAATTCTCATGATCCAAAAAATTATGAGGAAGACATGTGCAGGCTCGAATGCCACCTTTTTTCCACAGTGATATTACCTTTGATTTTTTTAACGCTTCATTTTTTTTCGCAGTTAAATTCCAATGTTTCGTTATCGCCCTTGGCACTTCCGGTTGGATTTCAATTTTTGTGCGCCGATGGTACGACAAGACCATTGACCTCCGACGATCCTTGCGCTTGGATCAGACAACCCTGGAGCACCGTTTTGGCACGCAAGTAAGTTGCACAACTTTTTCTGCTTCTTTGTTCCTGTAAAAAAAAAATACGTTATCAAGAATATGTCAACAATAGTTTTTTGAAAATGAATTAGAATGAAAGAAAAATTACTGGCATGAATTATTTGAAAGTAATTGCTGACAATTATTATAATTTTTCATTTTGATAATTTTAGCTTATTTCCAGAAATTTGTAATCGACATAATGGAAAAAAGTGCTATTCAATTATTATCTGCGCTTGTTTATAGGGAAAGGGCAGCTAAAATTTTCGAAGAACTAAAAAAGTGGCTGTTGGCCGCAAAGGTGTCGATCGATGATATAATATTAAAATCTTCGGAAGACTGGGTCAGGGCTCTCAAATCGATAATCATCGCTGATGACTTGACGCCGATTAATTTGTCAACAAACACGAGTTTGCAAACGTATTTGACGAATGGAAGAGACGTAGATTTTTCGAAATACAAGACTTGTGGAAAAGTGATACGTTGGTGCACGATCAATGAGGCAGAGACCAACAAGTGCAATTGGATCGCAAAAGAAGCCATGGCTCTCGGTATAGAGCCAAATTTCGTGTGCTCGATGGCGAATTCGACGTTCGATTGTTTGAGACGAATTGCTGAGGATAAAGCTGATATTATCACGATCGATTCTAATCACGGTCACATTGCCCGACAGTGAGTATAACTTTGAACCTGGGATGAGACTAATGTTAGGTCTATTACCTCCACCATGTTAGTAATACAGAATGTTGATTCCTTACCTCGATTGAGAAACTCCAGCTCCGTTCCCGCCAGGAATTCCAGGAGAGCCCCTTTCATTGGTATTTGAGCTCCCCCACACTGTTCGGTCTGAGTTTCCATCGCATCTCATTATAAGTTGCGAGCCTTTTAACCTGCAGTCCTCTACCAGGCCTGCGATCGCCACCGATGGTGGTGATTCTAGAGTCGTGGGCGTATACGCCAGGTAGTGTCGTGACCATCACTCCCTGGGAGAGGATGCACGTCCTCGGTCTGTCAACAGAGGTACAATAATGCAGCTGCCCTCCACTGATATTCAGCCCCCTGGCCTGCCCGCTGTAAACCCACGGTTCTTGAATCAGGGTCTCTATCTGCTGCAGGTTAACCCTTCTGTTGAGTACTGCTGCTGCAGCCGATGCTCGGTGCAGGTTAATTTGAATAAATTGGAGTTTTATTACCATTTTTAGGTCGTGCCGTCCTCCACTTGATCCTGCGTGTCTTCCTTGGGCTGGGCACCCAGCAGCCGGAACACGGCCCTGTCCATTCCCAGGAATGACCTCATCTCCAGGGCCTGTAGGACCGGCAAGATCTTGTCCTCCACTCCCAGGACAAGTCGGACCCCTTTATTGGGGTCCTCTTGCCGTTCGTGGATGACCCACCCGCCGGTCCTCAGACCCGGATTATGTTTTTCCAGCCGCTTCAGTGCCGTTTCCGTCTCGACTGGAGGCCCCGGTAGCCAGGCCATGACCCTTATGTACTTTGGAAGGTCGTCCGCGTCTACGACTTGTAGATCGGCTCCCTCCCATTTCTCCAGGTTCACGACCTGGTCCTTGAGCCACATCGCCGTCTGCTGGTCTGCGCAGACCACTTTCAGTACGCCCCGGTGCAGATAGGTCTCCTGAAATTGTGGTATGAAATCCCCACTGGGAATTTCATCCACGATCTCCATAAGTCCTTCCTGCACCAGTACCGATTGCTCATTCGTTAATTCTTTCCGTACACCTGCCTGAAAAATGGCGAGTCTCGGGAGCTTGCTGGTTCCAGCTGCGAATGCAGTTCGCTCCATTCCAATCGCTCTGGGCCTCTTATGGTACCTTCGAGCGGTGAGTGGAGTGACCTCCGACTCTCTCTGTCTTTTCGTCGTTTTTGTCGTTGGCCCTCGATCGCCACGACCATCGTCCGTACCTTGGTTCCCTGTGGACCCTGGTGGTTGTCTGATCGCAGCCTCTCGGGCCTTCTTCAGCTTTCGTCTGGCGGCTCCACTGAGGGACTTATTCTGCAGCGCGATCATTCCTTTCACAAGGCTCCCGCCGCAGCCATCCCCAGCGTCACCTCCAGAGGTCATGCCCTCGTCGGGGTTCTCGTCGTTTGCCTGGGTATCCTCCGAGGTCCCGTCAGCTGTCTGTCTCGTAATCGTACGGTCACATGAGTGCCCGTATTCCCTTTGGTGTCCTCCCGGTCCCAGAGGTGTATCTGTATTTGTTTTTGTTATTGTGTTTGTCGTGTTGCTTTCGTTTAAGTTAAGTTCGTTTATTGTTCGTCCCACGAGTATCTAGAGAAGTACAGAGTCCGCCCCGGCAGAGCCCCGATTGCCGGGGTAAGGTCTAAATACGATCTGGAATTCGACCTGGTTTTCCAGAGGCACCGTTTACGACACTATACCCCAGTGCCATTCAGCCCTCAGTACGGTAGCTCGCGCTTTGGCTTGGGATGGCTGTTGCAGGTGAAACTAGGACCCCTGAGCGATGGAAACGCCACCTTCCCTACGCTGGTATTATTGTTTTCGGTGAATCCGGGTCTGAGGACCGGCGGGTGGGTCATCCACGAACGGCAAGAGGATCCCAATAAAGGGGTCCGACTTCTCCTGGGAGTGGAGGACAAGATCTTGCCGGTCCTACAGGCCCTGGAGATGAGGCCATTCCTGGGAATGGGCAGGGCGGTATTAAACTTTAACTTTTGCCATTTTAAAGATATTGCGCTGAATGAAGAAGCAATGTGCGAATGTCCAATTTGCAGGGTTTTTTAAAATTTGACGATAAATAAAATATCAGCAAGGTTTTTTAAATTCGAAGATAAATGAAATATGATGAAGATAAATAGAACCTTTTATAATTGAGGGTGTTTATTCTGTTCAAGGGTATTTAATCTCACCACGACAATGTACACGGAGACCCACAGCGATCGTAACAGCCAAGTGATCGGTGTCGTGCGAGAAGGCGCCACGAAGATATCGAGCCTGCAAGATTTGAAGAAACGAGCCGCCTGTTTTCCCGAATACGACGGAATAGCCTGGTTGTCGTTTTTAAATACCGCAAGGAAAGCCAAGATAGTATCGAATTCGTGCGATTATTCACGAGTCATAGGAGAATTTTTCTCTGCCGCTTGCGCACCAGGAATCAGAGATGCCGATCATTCGATCGATTATCAATCCACGCGAAGCTCCGATTCCACGGAAATCCTGTGCTCTCTCTGTCCAATCGAACATACGAATTCTACGTGCTCCGCGAATCAAGATAATCATTATTACGGCGACGAAGGTGCATTGGAGTGCATAAAAAGTGGAAACGGTGATGTCGCATTCGTCGAGGCGAAAAATTTAATTGGTAATCCATTTTTTCTATTCTATTATAAATTTTAATTTACTCACGTGTACTTGAAGGTCCATTTTTTGCCATCCACTCTGCCAATTGTGCTGAGAATCGTTGCAGTAGTGCTCAAAAGTCATTATTCATTCCACAGGCAAACGATTGACGACGAATGTCATAAATCCAAAAGACTTCCGAGTTCTTTGCAAAAATGGAAGTTTGGCGATTCATCAGGGATTCGAGATCGACGAGGCATGCGCATTTTCGGTGACCATCGACAGCGAGGTAATCTGAAAATGAGGATAATCGTCGTTAATCAATTATTCTGATTCTGCAATTTTTATTCCCTCCTTCAATCAGAAGAGATGAAAGATTTTGCTATTCCTCTTTGTCTCCTTCTTTTTGCAGGTCATCAGCAGGAAGAACAATTCGCAAATTTTCACCAGGGACGTGACCTTGGCTCTCCTGAAATTAGAAAATTGGTTGGGTTATCGAGTCAATGTTCATCGTCCGATTCGAATATACGATAGTTTTACCGGAAATGCGGATTTGCTGTTCAAAGATTCGACGGTTGGACTCGTATCGACTTCCTCCGACATAAAATCCGTCCTCGCGTACAAACAATTGTTCAGCCACGTCGAAGCATGTTCCGGGGTTGAAAATGCTGCCGCAAATGTCATCACCATTTTCCACGTAATGTCATCAATCGCGTTTGTTCAATTTATCTTATAATATTAATTTAAAATGATGATTATTCAAAAAAAAAAAAATTGCGAACAAATGAACGCAACACCCAGTCTTGTAAACTTTTTTTTAATGTTAGATTATATTATTTACAATATTTCCAAGGGCACGATAAAATTCGAAATCTTACATTACAAACAGGTTTCATTTTTTTTTAAACCCATCATCATTCGTTCTCAAACGTGCTGGAAATAACTTGGCTATGAATTTCGAGAAGCCACCGCGGCAATTAGAATCCTAAATACATTCGTGCACTTCGATGAAGAAAAAAAAAAAAAATACCGAAGTGATAAACGGAAATACGCATTGCGGCGATGTATGAAATTACGTTTTCGTTTTTGTACAAAAGTTTATCAAATAAAAACTGTCGAGAATGAGAGAAAAAAAAATAACGCATCGCAAAGCCTATAAATAATTACAATACGCGCTTGTAGATAACTATCACGTTCATATAGAAATTTTTAACTAATTTTTTTTTCTTCGTTTTACGAGCTATACCCTCTTAGAATGTATCTACATATACAGTTTCTATGAGAATTCGGGGATTTACAACAGCGAGGGCAAGAAGATTCTCGTAATAAATAACAATCTTAGTTTTCTTCCCATCGTTTTATATTCACAATAATTGTTGACCCTATTAATCCTCGTCCGACTTGTGATATACCTCGCCGAATTTATTCATGTACTTACGTACAAAGTCTTTAGCCTTGTGCTTAACGTTCTCGTTGCACTGTAACTCGTCGACGCTTTTGCAGTGTTTCAACTCTTTCGCAAGAACAAAATGCGTAAGCTGAAAAAGTAAATTCGTTACTTGTAGAGAGAGAAAGAGAAAAAATTGGAAACTTTGAATTGCAAATGTAATTTGTAATTCAAAGTTTTCTAATTGCAAATTACAAATTACAAATGTAATGAGTAATTGAAAATTGTTTAATTACAAATTACAAATATGATTAGTGATTGAAAATTTCCTAATTACAAATTACAAATGTAATTAGTAATTGAATAATTTCTAATTACAAATTACAAATGTAATTAGTAATTGAAAATTTTCGAATAACAAATTACAAATTTAATTAGTAATTGAAAAATTTCTACTCACAAATTACAAATGTAATGAGTAATTGAAATTTTTTTAATTACAAGTTACAAATATAATTAGTGATTGAAAATTTCCTAATTACAAAGCACAAATGTAATTAGTAATTCAAAATTTCTTAATTACAAATTGCAAATGTAATTAGTAATTAGAAAAATTCTAATTACAAATGTAGTTAAATGTAATTAGGTTCAAATTTCGCACTAGTTACATTTTATTGATGTAATTAGAGTCAAATTTCACTTTAATTACATGTAATTAGGACCCAATTTTCGACTAATTACATTTTTCAATGTAATTAGAGACAAATTTTACTCTAATTACATGTAATTGGAACCAATTTTCGACTAATTATATTTTTTAATCTTATTAGTGTCAAGTTTCCGACTAATTACATGTAGTTGGAGTCGAATTTGACTCAAATTACATTGATAAAATGTAATTATTGCGAAATTTGAACCTAAGTACATTTTTGTAATTGATAATTTCAATTTTTTTAATTACTAATAACATTTGTAATTTGTAATCGGGAAATTTGAAATTACTAATTACATTTGGGTCATTCCATGTCAAATCGACCAAGCGTTGGAATCGAATCCTTTCGATTTCTATGAAATTTGGTCATAAGTTTTCGTTTTTAATGAAACGAAGTTCTACCAAAGGAAAAAGAAAATTTAATTTTTTTCCGCAATTTATGCAAAATTTAAAATTTCACAATTTTTCAAATCTTTAGAGTTTATTTTTTAAATATCTCGAAAACTATTATTCTTGGTCGATTTGACATGGAATGACGCATTTGTAACTTGTAATTAGGAAATTTTCAATTATTAATTACATTTGTAATTTGTAATTAAAAAGTTTTAATTACTAATTACATTTGTCATTTCTAATTAGAATTTTTCGAATTACTAATCACATTCGTAATTTGTAATTAGAATGTAATCAATTACAAAAACGCCCAATTCTGATGAGCAGACGGCAAAGACACTATTTGTGTGAAAAACGCGCCGAAACGCGCCCATAGAAATTTCACTTCAAAAAGTGGATTATCAGCTATGATGATTAACCCGCTGAGGCCCACAATTTTCTGGCGTCCTGGACCAGTCCAGCCTGGGTCTAAAGCGACCCAGAACATCTTTTGCTCATAAAATACGTTTAAAACAAAATTTTCCAACTCGTAAGTAGTAAAATCGAATCGCTATAACTTCAGGAATGAGAATATGCAAGGCCACAATCGATATTTTCATTTTTTTTTTAACTGTGGGCATAAATGCAAAAAAAGTCCGAAAATCGCGCTAAATAGATTCAATTATAGTGATTTGTAAACTAGAGACTCTCGGCTACAAGATGGTGAAGGTCGTTTTCATGTGTTTTTGGAAAAGTATCCACCCTGGGTCTGTAGCGACCCAGAAAGCGTTACTTGAGTGTTTCGTACGAAGACCAGTGGCCGACTGAGATAGATCATATTTTTCGCCTAATTTACCGAGCAAAACCGTGGACCTTTGCTTATTCCTCTTACTGCAGACAGGACTTTAAAGATGGCACTGGGTCGCTCTAGACCCAGGTGGCCCTAAGCGGGTAAAAAAATGAATGAAGATTTTGTTTTTTGAAGTTTTTACCTTTCTCGCTAAATGTTTGAAATCTTCCGTATTCGTGATTCTTCCTTGTTTGCAATCGTTCTTCCTGTATGGATTCAAAAAATGTACCATCACATTCGCCATATTTATCCTGAATGTGTCCTTGATCTTTCTCTCGGCAGCGGCAGTGATATCGCTCGTGGCATCCTGTACTTTATTCGCATGTCTCGAATGACTTTTCGATTTGTTTGCCCGTCGATGCTTTCGCAATTTGTCAACGTGCTCCTTCAATCTCGCGCGTTCCTTCTGTCGTCGCATTTTATCCTTTACGTCTTTGTATTTTTTGTGATCCAAGCGATCGTCCTCTCGTCGTGGCTGTCGATGACAAAAAAATTCATTGTAAATGGGGTTTGCGAATCAATTCAATTAGCATACCAAAATGAAGCAGGAATAAATTATTCTAAGTGTGGATGAAAGAAAATTTTAGGAACGTAACATTAGTCATTACAACAGTAATGGATAATGCTAAACGCTACCATTGTCCATTATTACAGTAATGGGTAATTCAAAGGAGAAACAAATTTTCATTACTGCAGTAATGAATGGTACAAAACCGAAGAATAATGCATTACATTGAGCAATTCATTACATCGAGCAGTGCATTACTTCAAATAACGCATTACATCTAGAAATAATGTATTACAGTAATGGGTAATTCAAAGTAGAAACAAATTTTCATTACTATCGTAATGAATGGTATAAAACTGAAGAATAATGCATTACTTTGAGTAATTTATTACATTGAGCAATGCATTAATTTTGGTAATGCATTACATTGTGCAATTCATTACTTTGAATAACGAATTACATCGAGCAGTGCATTACTTCGAATAACGCATTACATCTATCAATAATGTAGTACTTTGAGTAATGGTTTGAAGGAATAAAAATAGTTGCTGTATGTAAAGAACAATGTCAATGAAATCTTCCTTTTCGTATGATTTTTTATAATCATAATGCGTAAGAATGGTACATCTCAGACTGTATGTGTTATTCCCTCTTAAGGGGAGGCTAAATACCGACATTTTTCGTGCGAGTGCGAGAGAGAAAGGATGATAGGGCCCGTGTGAGAGCGAGAGAGAGGTCCGAATGTCGCCTTTAGCCTCCTCTTAAGAGGAGGCTAAATATCGACATTTTTCGTGCGAGTGCGAGAGAGAAAGGATGATAGGGGTCGTGTGAGAGCGAGAGAGAGGTCCGAATGTCGCCTTTAGCCTCCTCTTAAGAGGAGGCTGAGGGCGACATTCGGACTCTTAAGAGGAGGCGAAATACCGACATTTTTCGTGCGGGTGCGAGAGAGAAAGGATGATAGGGGTCGTGTGAGAGCGAGAGAGAGGTCCGAATGTCGCCTTTAGCCTCCTCTTAAGAGGAGGCTAAATAATACCGAAATTTTTCGTGCGAGTGCGAGAGAGAAAGGATGATAGGGGTCGTGTGAGAGCGAGAGAGAGGTCCAAATGTCGCCTTTAGCCTCCTCTTAAGAGGAGGCTAAAGGCGACATTCGGACTCTTAAGAGGAGGCGAAATACCGATATTTTTCGTGCGAGTGCGAGAGAGAAAGGATGGTAGGGGTCGTGTGAGAGCGAGAGAGAGGTCCGAATGTCGCGTTTAGCCTCCTCTTAAGAGGAGGCTAAATACCGACATTTTTCGTGCGAGTGCGAGAGAGAAAGGATGATAGGGGTCGTGTGAGAGCGAGAGAGAGGGTCTTTAGCCTGCCCTTAAGAGGAGGCTAAATACCGACATTTTTCGTGCGAGTGCGAGAGAGAAAGGATGATAGGGGTCGTGTGAGAGCGAGAGAGGTTCGAATGTCGCCTTTATCCTCCTCTTACGGGGACCTCGAAAATGGATTCCAAACTTGCTCTTGCAGTTAAATTACAGATCCGATTATCATCAGGAATCTGTAATTGAAAATATCAAATTATAATGTTTCTACTGCATTTCGGCTAAAACCAAGAGTGGGGCTCCATGACGAACACTAAAGTACGAATATCGATACGTCTTCAACATTATTTTATGAAAAAACCGCGACGTAAGTTTGGAATCCAAATCACGAGATAAATGTTGATAAATTTAGTGTATTATCGAAAAACAAAATGGCGAAATCAAGTTCACAAAAATCCGAAAGAGGGCAGCCCCATGTGGAATTCTCATGAAATAAATATTATTCTCATCAGATTCTATCCAAACTGTCTGACAAGTCAGTGGCAATTAACGAAAACATTGATTTATGTCTCGCGTTTGCATTTTGCAATTCATTCATCATTCAGTTATAAATTTAATTGATATTCATCCATCGGTATTGGAAAAAGTTTGGACAGCGATTTTGATTCGATAATATAGGACTTCAGAAATAATGTCGGTATTTAGCCTCGCCTTAAGTAGTGCGCCGAATAAATCCCGAAACGCCATTAAATTTATTTACTTGATAAATTTAGTTGTCACAGACAATTTTTGGCACTGACAGATCGTGTACTATCGTGGAATTATTTTACGGGGAGTGTAAAGGTCAACATAACCTCAAAATTTGTTTAACCCATTTTTCTCAGAGATGGCTTAATGGAATAAAAAAAGAAGAGTAGGTGCGCCTGTGTAATTAACGTGTACAGGTGGCTCAACTGTTCTTTTTTTATTTTATCAAGCTATCTCCGAGAAAAATGTGTTAAAAGTTCTAGCTCTGTCTCTCTCGCACTCGGGAGAACGGAAAGGCGGGGGGTAGGAGTTTAGCCGGGCCTTAACATTATGACGTCACAAACAAGACGACCAATCATGGCGCGTTTGGAGTCACGTTATTATTTTTAAAATTCTATCACTTTTAAATTGTTTATAATTAAATGAAAAACAAATTTTTTCAAATTTTTTGCGCCGTCTATCCAAATTATTCATGATAAAGTTTTAAAATACATTTAAAAGATCTATAATTTTTTTTTATTTTCAAAAACCCAATTCTGACTTGAGATTCTTGTTCAGCGGGGCAAAAATGCGTAGGAACAATATGGTGGGACACCCAACACACACCTTTTTTTTTGCGGGCCTGCGTTATCATCAAAACCGATGTACTTACGCTTATTATTCGTTCCTGAACAAGACCGTCACGTCTCCTCTTCGGCTCAGGAATCAAAACCGTCGTACCACCGCCGACGATGCCACGCGAATCCAATTTATTAGCGGCCACGTGTTTCGCATTTCCCGACGAGCCGTCGATCGAATTGCCAACGGTGCAATCCATTTCCTCGATCGATGGATCATTGCCTCGATCCTCGTCCTGATCGTCATCCTCGTCGTTCGAGGAACTCGACTCGTCGCTCGATTCCGAGCTCGACGATGAATCCGGCTGTACGCCAATGTGATCCGGTGGCGGTGGCAACCACTGCGATATTCTATCCTTAACATGATAATAATAGAGTCTACCGCGAGCGTCCTTCGCGCATTTCCACTTTGGCGGAAGATCTATCGCTGGCACGTCGATTTCCGGCGAAATCTCCTCAACCTCTTCGACGACGCTTTCGACGATCGGAAATTGCGCAATTGGCGCTGTTTTTTCAACGTAAATCTGTTGTTGGCCCGGTAACGCGATTGGCGGTGTGCCATTCTGTACTAAATTTGGATCGGTGTACTGCTGGTGTTGTTGTTGTTGTTGTTGCTGTTGTTGTGGTAAATGATGATGATGCGGATTGTGATGATGCTGATGCGTCACACCCGGATAAACGACATTCGACGGCGGAAAATTCGAAACGTAGGCCGTTTGTTGAGATATACCCGGTGATATTTCCGTCGTCAATCCAGGTGTCCCGTACATTGGTGTACATTGACCCGGAATCTCGCCGTCTGAAAGTTTTTTGAGAAAAAAACAATGAGGAAGCTGTAGGCAAATTTGCAATTCGCACGACTTTTTTCAAAATTATTTTGATAATGCAGTACTGCATTCATTACCCGTTACACTGCATAATGTGAAATGGACAAGTGTACCATTACAAAATACAAGAGCAAAATAGTACCTGCTCCAAATTGTCGTGGAAACACTAATTTGTAATGGAATATTACTCCAAAAAATCACCGTTCATACATTTACCATTACGATAGTAAAGTTAACAAAAACTTAATACACACCAATTACTTTCATTGAAAAATTAATAGACTGATCCTTGAGCAAAATAGTACCTGCTCCAAATTGGCATAGAAACATACTAATTTATAATGGAATATTCTCCACTACCAATTACCACTTTTAAATTGTAATTTGTAATGGAGCACGCATCCATCACACATTACTTTTTTATTTGTAATGGCATATCCATCGATTACACATTACTTTTTTATTTGTAATGAAACACGCATTCATTACACATTACTCTTGTATTTTGTAATGGTACACTAGTCCATTTCACATTATGCAGTGTAATGTGTAATGAATACAGTAATGCATTATTTACAACTCTGATTTGAATAACTTCAAGCATATAATTATTTGTTCGATCATATAATTGTTTGTATCAGAGTTGTGAAAATAGTCATGTAAAAGTAATGCATTATCCATTACTTTAAACAATGTGTATTGGATAAATTTTCCGTTACAAATTACGAAAGTAACGTGTAATGGATGCATGTTCCATTATAAATAAAAAAGTAATGTGTAATAGATGCGTGTTCCATTACAAATGAAAAAAGTAATGTGTAATGGATGCATGTGCCATTACAAATAAAAAAAAGTAATGAGTAATGGATGAGTGCTCCATTACAAATTACAATTGAAAAAAAAGTAAATGGTAGTGGAGAATTTTCCATTACAAATTAGTGTGTTTCTACTACACTTTCGAGCCGGTACTATTTTGCTCAAAGGTGAGTCTATTAATTTTTCAATGAGAACAATTTGTGCGTATCAAGTTTATATTAACTTTACTATCGTAGTGGTAAATGTATAACAGTGATTCTTTGGAGTAATTTTTACTTCATTCTTGTAAAAATTACAATTGTAGGAAAACATAGCTATCAGTGTATATTAACTTAATATACACTGTATACACTTAATATACAATTTTTACTCCATTGTTGTTAACATTACAATTCAAGAATGGAGTAAAAATTACTCAAAAAAATCACTGTTCATAAATTTACCACTACGATAGTAAAGTTAACAGAAACTTGATACACACAAAATATTTTCATTGAAAAATGAATAGACTTACCTTAGAGCAAATATTCCCAGCTCCAAATTGTAGTAAAAACACACTAATTTGTAACGGAATATTCTCCGCTACAAATTACTTCTTTTTTCAATTGTAATTTGTAATGGAGGACTCATTCATAACACGTTATTTTTTTTAATTTGTAATGGTACATGCAACCATTACACATTACTTTTATTATTTGTAATGGAACATGCATACACTACACATTAGTTTTTTCATTTGTAATGGAACATTTGTTCATTACACGTTACTTTTGTAATTTGTAACGGAAAACTTATCCAATACACATTATTTAAAGTAATGGGTAATGCATTACTTTTACATTACTTTTTTTCAATTGTAATTTGTAATGGAGGACTCATTGATTACACGTTATTTTTTTTATTCGTAATGGCACATGCAACCATTACACATTAGTTTTATTATTTGTAATGGAACATGCATACACTACACATTACTTTTTTCATTTGTAATGGAACAAGCATCCATTACACATTACTATTTTCATACGTAATGGAACATTCGTTCATGACACGTTTACTTTTGCAATTTGTAACGGAAAACTTATCCAATACACATTGTTTAAAGTAATGGGTAATGCATAACTTTTACATTACTTTTTTCAATTGTAATTTGTAATGAAGGACTCATTCATTACACGTTATTTTTTTTATTTGTAATGGCACATGCAACCATTACACATTACTTTTATTATTTGTAATGGAACATGCATACACTTAACATTACTTTTTCCATTTGTAATGGAACAAGCATCCATTACACATTACTATTTTCATTTGTAATGGAACATTCTTTCATTACACGTTACTTTTGTAATTTGTAACGGGAAACTTATCCAATACACATTGTTTAAAGTAATGGGCGTTTATTTTACATTACTATTTTCACAACTCTGTATCTGATATCCTTAAATATTCTTAAATGCAATTTAATATTTTTAAAGAATTTGTCCCAAATTGCAAATTTGATTGATGCGTAAAAACAGTATCGAACATTGTCCGTGGATTAATTTGCCTCAACCATAAAATGTACACGTGCATGAAATACTCGAATTCGTTTTTAAAACGTTTGCAAACAATTTCTCTGAATCTCAGTAGTCGATTTGCTTTACTTTACAGCGATACGAAGTTGAAACAAAATTTATTCTGCAAGCATTTATACTGACGACGAATTAAAAAATATTTTTGGAATTATTGCAAGTTTATGGGATATCCAAAATTTTGAATAAAGTAACACACCTTGAAGAGGATACGGTTGCCATTGTCCGAGGGCCGGATTGAAAAATAGGGGATATCCAGTCTGAGGATCAACGGTCGCGGTAACGTGAGGGTCGATTCCAAGAGCGAGACAACGAGCCTCGTGCTCCTGCCACGATTCCTCCTGCTGACGACGCAATCTTTCCTCCTCCTCTTTCGCGACTTTCATCGCGAACAGCTGTCTACGCTCGAATTTCGACAATCGTGGCAAAGGAACTAGATTCGAGCGTTCGTCGCTGCCACGTTTGTCCTTCGGTCGATACGATTCCGAATCCGGCGATTCGCGGCCACGTCGCCGATCGATTCTCTTGTCGCTGTCACCGCGTCCGTATCTATCGGATCTCGATCTCTCGTACCAAGCATCGCGTCTGTCCTCTTTTTCTAAATCTTCTCTGTATCCTCGATCTGCGATTTCAATGAATGATTAATTTGCGTTTCAGTGTATTTTCATCATTTTCCAAACGACGGCGAATTATTCAAGAATTTCAAGAAGTTCAAGGGCGATAATGAAGAAGAGATTATTGGGTGTGAATTTTTGACAACAAAAAAATTACGTATTAATTCCACGTCAAGTCGGCCACCCCATTTTTTGAAATCGCCAAAAATCGCATATAAATTTTTAGAAAGTAGTTCCAACTATCAAGAAAATTTGTGATTTTTTTCAGATTTTTAAATTACATTTTTTAGCCGGAAAAAAATACAAAAAATTTGTTTGTCCCATTTTGTAACTCGAAAATTATTCATCGTACGAAAAAAAAAGTAGAACATAAAATTTAGGATTTTCAACGTGCTTTTCACTGAAATTTTTTACAAACTCCTCCGAAAGCTCTATATGCCATTTTCGGAGCAAATCATGTTTTCATATTTTTTTTCTCAGAATTGACATCTTCGATTCGTCTGTAGTTTTGACAATTTTTTACTCGATATATTTACAGACTATACAAAAATTGGCGTAGTGGAGAATCCATTGTTTCAAATGCATTTTTATTGATACAATCTATCATTATAAAGTGATTTAACGAAATAGTGTAGATATTGATATTTTATCATTATTAATCGTAGACAGGGAAAAATAATAGAATAATCTCGTTTTGATACTGCGAAGACGATTCCAGAAACAAAGCAGCATCATTGCTTCATTCCCAAAAATCATGCCCTGATCGAACAAAAAAAGTACTCATTGGCCATAGAAATGTCGGTGTATCCAAAGAGGGTAAATTAATTCTTTTTTGCAATCGAGAGACGCGAGTAGCCTTTGACTCTAATTTTAAAAGACTCTATCGGTGTCCATGAGTCTATTGATAAAGTTTATTAAAATGTACAAAAAGATATTTAAAAAAATAAAAATGAAAAAAGTTTAAAAAATTGAAAAAGTACAAAAAGCAAAAAAAAATGCGGGCTTCAGAAAATATCTATAGATAGTCTCGACCCTGTCAATGCACAGAGAAATTTGTGTATTCGTTTGGGATGGAAAACGCATGGGAAGGAATGGATTCTCCACTGAGCCAATTTTTTTGTAGTCTGTAAATATATCAAGTAAAAAACTGTTTGAACTACAGACAAATCGAAGACGTCAATTCTGAGAAAAAAAATATCAAAACATTAATTGCTCCGAAAATGGCATATAGAGCTTTTGGAGGAGTTTGTAAAAAATTTCACTGTAAAGTACGTTGAAAATCCTAAATTTCATGTTGTACTTTTTTTTTCGTACGATGAATAATTTTCGAGTTACGAAATGGAACAAGACATTTTTTTGTATTTTTTTCCGGCTAAAATGTGTAATATAAAAATCTGAAAAAAATCACGAATTTTCTTGACAGTTAGAACTACTTTATAAAAATTTGTATGCGATTTTTGGTGATTTCAAAAAATGGGGTGGCCGACTTGACGTGGAATGCCTCATTTATAAATTCCATAGGCTTTTTATAGTTTTTAAGTACCTTTGAAAAGCACTCAGGATTTTTTCAAATTTTTTTGGATCGATTTGACTTGACTATGGTTAATTTTTTTTTTCGAAAAAGCTTGTTCTATAACAAACAAAAATTTCCATATTAAAAACAGCATGTTTGTGATTCTTTTTAGATTTTTAATTTTGGGCTAAAGGTAATTTGTTTATAAAATTATAATTTCACGAACAAATTACTCTTAGCCCAAATTTAAAAATCTGAAAAAATCACAAAAACCCCGTTTTTTCTATTGAAACTTTCAAGCCTTGAGCCAAAGTGTGCAGGAGTTTCCTTCTGTTTATAACAAGCTTTTTCGATTTTTTTTTTTTTTTTTTTTAATGGAAAGAGAAACGTGAATTGAGTGGGCCCTTATCCAAATATTTATTTAAACACCGTTAATTCATACAAAAATGTTTGGATAACGGCCCACTCATTCATTCCATTTTTTTAAATTTGATTTTTCGAAAAAGCTTTTTATAACCAGAACGAGACCCCTGCCCACTTTGGCCCAATGCTCGAAATTTGCAATAAAAAAAGTGATTTTTGTGATTTTTTTCAGATTTTTAAATTTGGGCTAAAAGTAATTTCTTCACAAAATTATAATTTTATAAACATTTTTAACCCAAAATTAAAAATCTAAAAAAAATCACAAAAACCCCGTTTTTTATATGGAAAATTTCAAGCATTGAACAAAAGCGGGTTTCCTTCCTCCTATAAAAAGCTTAAAAAAAAAAAAACAAACTCAACTATAGTTCAATCAAATCGCTCCAAAAAAATATGAAAAAAATCCTGAGTGCTTTTCAGAGGTGCTACACAACCATAAAAAATTGCCGACAAAATCGGAGAGGTGAAGGGTCAGACCCAGGTCGAATTGGTGTGGAATGCCTCATATATTGTGTGCGAAGCAAGATTTATTTAAATTCTTGAAGGAAAATAGTAAAATTTTTTCATTTTGCCAAATGAGGAAATGCTCTGATTGAAGTTCAATACGTTTTAATTAATTTATAAGGTAAAAAATAAAAAAATAAAATATACAATCGCTAAAACGTTAAAAAATCCTGCTTATAAATTCCATTAATGATTATATGATTAAAAAATTACATCCTGAAGCTCCGAAAAGCAAGACTGATCCAATAAATTGGAAAAAAAAATCCACGACCGTTTGCGTTGGAAAAAATCCTACTGATAAATTTCATCGAGGATTCTCACCAGCTTCGCGTTCGTGCTCTTTCATCTGTTCGATTCTCTCCTTCTTTGGTATGCGAAAGACTTCCTTGAGATTGGCCCACTTGTTGAGCAAATTTTTCGATATTTCAAGCACGAGAGTCTGATCCGAGCTCTTCTGTTTGACATCTTCGCTCGTCGAAGCTTCCTTCTCGACTTCAGGCTGCTCGTGATTGGTCTTATCGTTGCTATCACAGTTGATTTCATCGATGCTAACATTTTGTCCCTTGACGCTTTTGTTGTTGGGCTCGTCACTCGGCGATTCGCTCAGCGGCGACAAGTTTATCGCCTCCGACCATTTTTCCACGACACTGTAAACTTTACTGTCCATCAGCATTGTTTTATTGGGTATTGGCAGTGTACTCAATGTCTTGAGGACTTCGAGTCTGAATTGTTGGGCCTCGTCGGTGTCGTTGCCCGCCAAGTCCATCATGTAACTCCATATCAGACGAAGACCGTGATAATCGAGGAACAACCTTCGACAAGGTTGCTCGCCGCTCTGAATTATACGCAAGAGTCGCGTACGATGCTCGAGTTCACGGCTGCGTACCATCAGTCGACTGAGATTCAGCGTGTGAGTGCGATTCTTCAAGCCACACTGACAGAGCTTGTCGATCTCCTCCTCGAGCTGAAAATAAAAATCAGACGTTTCATGATCGTTCTTCATGATCGCGTTATCTACCGCGTTATCGCGATAATATGAACGCTTTACATCTTCGTCCTCCATGTAACCGACGGGTTTCTTCTCTTCCTTCTTCTTCTTCACGTCCTTCTCCCGTTTCTCCTTCTTCTCGATCTTCTCCTTCTCCTCCTCCGGCGTGTCCCCTATCCAACCACGACAATTTGGCGCTTCGCAGTAACACTTCTGCGCCTCTTTCCTGTTTTTAGACAAATTTTTTATTCAACATTGATAAAATGTACCATGCACAGCGTAGCGATGGGAATTCAGGAATATAACTTCCTGACTTATTCTAACTCTATGAATTAATTTAATTAAGTAATTAATTAATCTATTAATAATTATTATGAAAAATACAGAGAGATCTTGTTTTGAATTTTATATAGAATAGTACTTTTTGAATTATTTTTTAAATTGAAGTATTCATTTTCACTCGGCCCTACTTAAGGTACCGGTCTACTTTAGAAGGCAAAAAAAGCAAATTTTTTTTTCGAGGCTTCTTCATCAAATACGGAGTTGTAAATAATGCATTACTGTGTGCATTGCCCATTACACTGCATAATGTGAAATGGACAAGTGTACCATTAAAAAATACAAGAGTAATGTGTAATGAATGCGTGTTCCATTACAAATAAAACAAGTAATGTGTAATGGATGCATGTGCCATTGCAAATAAAAAAAAGTAATGTGTAATACATGAGTGCTCCATTACAAATTACAATTGAAAAAAAAGTAATTGGTAGTGGAGAATATTCCATTACAAATTAGTGTGTCTTTACGACAATTTCGAGCAGGTACTATTTTGCTCAAAGGTGAGTCTTAATTTTTCAATGATAATAATTTGTGTGCATCAAGTTTTTGTTAACTTTACTATCGTAGTGGTAAATGTATGGACAGCGATTTTTTGGAGTAATTTTTACTTCATTCTTGAATTGTAATTTTTACAACAATGGAGTCAAAATTACTCCAAAAAATCACCGTTCATACATTTACCATTACGATAGTAAAGTTAACAAAAACTTAATACACACCAATTACTTTCATTGAAAAATTAATAGACTGATCCTTGAGCAAAATGGTACCTGCTCCAAATTGGCATAGAAACATACTAATTTATAATGGAATATTCTCCACTACCAATTACCACTTTTAAATTGTAATTTGTAATGGAGCACGCATCCATCACACATTACTTTTTTATTTGTAATGGCATATCCATCCATTACACATTACTTTTTTATTTGTAATGAAACACGCATTCATTACACATTACTCTTGTATTTTGTAATGGTACACTAGTCCATTTCCCATTATGCAGTGTAATGTGTAATGAATACAGTAATGCATTATTTACAACTCTGATTTGAATAACTTCAAGCATATAATTATTTGTTCGACCATATAATTGTTTGTATCAGAGTTGTGAAAATAGTCATGTAAAAGTAATGCATTTTCCATTACTTTAAACAATGTGTATTGGATAAATTTTCCGTTACAAATTACAAAAGTAACGTGTAATGGATGCATGTTCCATTATAAATAAAAAAGTAATGTGTAATAGATGCGTGTTCCATTACAAATGAAAAAAGTAATGTGTAATGGATGCATGTGCCATTACAAATAAAAAAAAGTAATGAGTAATGGATGAGTGCACCATTACAAATTACAATTGAGAAAAAAGTAAATGGTAGTGGAGAATTTTCCATTACAAATTAGTGTGTTTCTCCTACAATTTCGAGCCGGTACTATTTTGCTCAAAGGTGAGTCTATTAATTTTTCAATGAAAACAATTTGTGCGTATCAAGTTTATATTAACTTTACTATCGTAGTGGTAAATGTATAACAGTGATTCTTTGGAGTAATTTTTACTTCATTCTTGTAAAAATTACAATTGTAGGAAAACATAGCTATCAGTGTATATTAACTTAATATACACTGTATACACTTAATATATAATTTTTACTCCATTGTTGTTAACATTACAATTCAAGAATGGAGTAAAAATTACTCAAAAAAATCACTGTTCATAAATTTACCACTACGATAGTAAAGTTAACAGAAACTTGATACACACAAATTATTTTCATTGAAAAATGAATAGACTTACCTTAGAGCAAATATTCCCAGCTCCAAATTGTAGTAAAAACACACTAATTTGTAACGGAATATTCTCCACTACAAATTACTTTTTTTTTTCACTTGTAATTTGTAATGGAGCATTCATTCATTACACGTTATGTTTTTTATTTGTAATGGAACATGCAACTATTACACATTACTTTTTTATTTATAATGGAACATGCATCTAAATGCATTATTTGTAATGGAACATGCATACATTACACATTACTTTTTTTCTGTGATGGAGCACGCATCCATTACACATTAATATTTTCATTTGTAATGGAACATTCATTCGTTACACGTTACTTTTGTAATTTGTAACGGAAAACTTATCCAATACACATTGTTAACAGTAATGGGTAATGCATCACTTTTACATTACTATTTTCACAACTCTGACTGCGAGTAAGAAAGTAATCCTGAATCGTTTTTCACCCACATGTGAAAATATGTCATTCGATATTGATAAATTGCGAGGAGATAAATAAAAAATAAATAAAAAAATAAAAAAGCATTTTAAAAAGAAAGGTTTTTTACACAACAATTAACCACCGTTAATGAAAAATCGAAAAAAATGGCGGATGTTTGAAATGAAAATAAAAATTTCATTATTTACAATTTATTTCAAACATCCGCCATTTTTTATCGATTTTTCATTAACGATGGTTAATTGTTACTTTGGCGCCTTCTAAAAATTATCCAAAGAATCGAAATAAAAAATAACTTCTTGTTTTGTATTTTCGAAGGATGAAACAATGTTGTAATAACAGTTTTATATTCATATCTGATAAGGGAGCTGAGAAAAAAAAATCGTAAAAATTTACTTTTTTTTGGCCTTCTAAAGTACCTTATAATACCTTAAATAGCTACATCCTCTTTTTCGCAATATTTCTTTGACTCCTTTCAAAAATATTTTTTTTCCCTGCGAGTCAAAACAATTTCCGGAAATTACCAGGTTTTTTTCTTTTCCAGACCACTCTGATGTAGTACTTTAATTTAATTCGCTTGAACTCACCCGTAACGTTGAAAATGATAATCAAATGTTATCTCTTCACCCGCGGCGATGAAACGTCGATTGAAAAAACCTATTCGCAATTCACCGTTTACCGTCCATTTTTGCGTCTCCGCGTTTGGATCGCAACTGTGATTTATAAAACGGGATATATTTCCCTTCATTGTAGCGTCGATTATCTGATCGGATTTAAGAGCCATAAAATAGTAGTGACGATTCTTGTCCTTTGAATATTCCTTGGCCCTGCGACGGAAATCCTTCGCATCGAGAACCTCACCCACGTATTCCATGATAAATTCTCCTCTGTAAACGGTGTAAAAAAACGTTTTTTAAAACTTCCTTTCTCAATTGATGTGACAAAAATTGAAATTAGAAATTTGCAGATGGTTTTGCAATTTAATCGTGAAAATTTGCAGATTCTTCCTCAATACTTCTGGACAGGGATGCAAATATTGCATTACTTTTTTTAATGCATTTGCATTTTCATTAACCATTAACGTTTAATGTTTATTGGAAATAATTTGCATCAACCATTAAAATTTAATGGTTAATGGAAATTATTTTCATTAACCATTAAATTTCAATAGTTAATGGAAATTTTAATGGTTAATGGAAATTATTTTCAATTACCATTAAAATGTAATGATTAATGGTTAATGGTTAATGGTTAATGAAAATGCAATTGCATTAAAAAAAGTAATGCATTATTTGCAACACTGCCCATTACAATGTAGTGTGTAATAGAAAAAATTTCCATTACCCATTGCAATGTAATGTGTAATGGACAAAACTTTGATTGCAATTTTGGGAATGGAAAAATATAGATGAATAAATTATAGCAGTTTTGTATTACATTTTATTGACATAGGACTAAGATTTTTAGAATTATAATATAGATGCTTTTTAGAATTTAAGGTGAAAATCTAAGTCCTAAGTCAATAAAATGTAATGCAAAATTGCAATAATTTATTTATCTATATTTTTCCATCCCCAAAATTGCAATCAAAGTTTTGCCCATTACACATTACATTGCAATAATAATATAGATGCTTTTTATAATTATAATATAGATGCTTTTGAAAATTTGAGGTACCTGAAAATCTAAGTCCTAAGTCAATAAAATGTAATGCAAAATTGCAATAATTTATTTATCTATATTTTTCCATCCCCAAAATTGCAATCAAAGTTTTGCCCATTACACATTACATTGCAATAATAATATAGATGCTTTTTATAATTATAATATAGATGCTTTTGAAAATTTGAGGTACCTGAAAATCTAAGTCCTAAGTCAATAAAATGTAATGCAAAATTGCAATAATTTATTCATCTATATTTTCCCATTCCCAAAATTGCCATCAAAGTTTCATTCATAACACATTACATTGCAATGAGTAATGGAATTTTTTTCTATTACACACTACATTGTAATGGGCAGGGTTGCAAATAATGCATTACGTTTTTTGATGCAATTGCATTTTCATTAACCATTAACATTTAATGGTTAATGGAAATAATTTTAATGGTTAATAAAAATAATAACCATTAACCATTAAATTTTAATAGTTAATGAAAATAATTTCCATTAACCATTAAATTTTAATGGTTAATGAAAATAATCTCCATTAAAAAAGTAATGGTTAATGCGTTACTTTTTCATTAAAAATTTCGCAACCCTGTTTTTGGAAATTCGTAATTATTATGAGCAACTTTCTTAGTTTCGATTTATCCACGAGGCAGCTTCGTGAAACTTACCCCAAGAGATCCGATGTCGCCCGCAAACCGAAACCCTTTTTCTCCGTTCGAAAAACTTCGCATTTTGCGTATTCGCAATTCTGGAATCTTTTGTTTGTACATCTGTCGCTTACGACGCATCTCGAGCCACTGAAATTGTTAGAAGAAGGCAATTAATTTTTTTTTAATTAGAATGATTATTAAAAATTTTATGATAATAGACTAAGAAATTATTCATAATAAAAGCACTAACCATTCGATCATGAGAAGCCTGTTTAGGCAATCTTCGCCGCAGCCGAGTTCGCCTCTCTCGACTTCCTCTTCCGTGAGAAAACAATCGCACACCATTCTCTTTGTCTCTTTATTCGTGTATCTAAACGAGAAAGTAAGCAATGATGTAAAAAAATACAACAATAATAAATAATAATAATAATAATAAAATAATTCTACTCGCAAAAGTTAAGAGAGCAAGACAAATTTTCAAATTTTTCAGTGATTTTCCACAGACTGTATTTAAGTGAAAAATTGTCGTATCGAGGTCATAAAAAAAGG
Organism: Alloplasta piceator; assembly: GCA_946863875.1. Classification (NCBI taxonomy): domain Eukaryota; kingdom Metazoa; phylum Arthropoda; class Insecta; order Hymenoptera; family Ichneumonidae; genus Alloplasta; species Alloplasta piceator. The sequence goes on along the minus strand of OX333078.1, from coordinate 34,084,281 downwards.
ATTTTGACGCTCCAAGATTCTAGTTTTCAGATCTTATGGCCAAAATTTTTTAGGGGCTACGGTTTTTACGAAATCTCGAGAAATAGCGAAAAAAGAATTTTGAAATTGTTTTACTTTTTATTTTTCGATTCACGAGCTTGATTTTTTTTTCCAGCTCTCAATATTCAGTTGAAAATAGTACAAAAAAAGTGACTTTCAGAAATTTTTACAGCTCAATATACTCCCAATAACCCTGTAAGTTTGCAGATCGATCCATTGAACGGTTTTTCCAGACCGATTGATCAAAATTTCAAAAAAAAAATTAAAGAAGCAAGGTTTTTGTTTATAAACCCGAGTCGTGAAAATAGTAACGTAAAAGTAATGCATTACCCATTACTTTAAACAGTGTGTATTGGATAAGTTTTCCGTTACAAATTACAAAAGTAACGTGTAACGAATGAATGTTCCATTACAAATGAAAATAGTAATATGTAATAGATGCGTGCTTCATTACAAATAAAAAAGTAATGTATGCATGTTCCATTACAAATAATAAATGTAATATGTAATGGTTGCATGTACCATTACAAATAAAAAAAAATAACGTGTAATGAATGAGTGCTTCATTACAAATTACAATCGAAAAAAAGTAATTTGAAGTGAAGAATATTCCATTACAAATTACATTACTCTTGTATCTTGTAATGGAACACTCATCCATTATACATTACTTTTTTATTAGTAATGTCTCATGTATCCATTACACATTACATTTTTTATTTGTAATGGCACATGCATTACTTTTTTTATTTGTAATGGAACACGCATTCATTACACATTACTCTTGTATTTTGTAATGGAGCACTCATCCATTACACATTACTTTTTTTTATTAGTAATGTCACATGTAACCATTACACATTACATTTTTTATTTGTAATGGCACATGCATTACTTTTTTATTTGTAATGAAACACGCATTCATTACACATTACTCTTGTATTTTGTAATGGAGCACTCATCCATTACACATTACTTTTTTTTATTAGTAATGCCACATGTATCCATTACACATAACATTTTTTATTTTTAATGGAACACGCATTCATTACACATTACTCTTGTATTTTGTAATGGTATACTGGTCCATTTCACATTTATTAACAACTTTATATAAACAACGGGTAATCTTCTTAAAAATGGAAAAATTGTTTTTTTTCGACTTTTTTTTTACAATTCTGCATCTGTTACCGGTTAAATTAAAAAAAAAATCGAAAATGCTCCCTTAATTTTTGCGAGTAGTGTATCGATTAAATATCGATTAAATCAAATTCAATTTTTACCTCAATGTGAATTCAATACAAACAAAGAAATTTAATTCTCAAATTAATGAAACAGAGTTATGAATTTTCGTTCACCTTTCAGTCAGATAAGCGTTTTCTTTTAAATGCTCAAACTGACTGAGCCTTTCCTCCATTTCTCTGTCCTTGACCTCGAGTACCATCGGCAGTGAAATTTTTGCGCCGACCGTTCGTGGCGTCGGTGAATTTCCAACGGTTCGTCCGCCATTGTTGTTGCAAAGCCCGCTGGAATCTTTGGGCGAATCGGAATCGTTGGGCACTGGTGTCACAGCCGCCGAGCTGGATCCCGATCCGGGACACGACGATGGGACGGAACCAAAGTCACTTCCGGTCGCTGATCCTGGTCCAGATCCTAGACCGGAAACGGCACCAGCGAGATTTCCAAAAGCCAGACGCGTCCCGCTGCCTCCCATTTCCAGTTCGCTCGAGCGTCTCCAACGTGACTTCACTTTCACGGGTTTCGACGAATCCGAGTCGTAACCACCGAATCCGCTTACAGCGTTGATCGACGAACCCTGAGAATCCGCGCAAGCCACCATTTTGTTGCTACTCTCGCGATCCGATTGCGTCTCCGATTGACTGTCGAGCGTGTCTCGCAATTCTTGTATCGTCGTTGATCCACCGCTCGTCAATCTGTCCCTCTCCTGCTGCATCACAACGACCTTGGAAATATCCAAATTTGGCTTTGTCACGAGACCACGACCGCGGGATCTGAAATTTCATTATAATGTTTTTTAATGTTTTTCAATAATGTTGTTGCCAAAGTTTCTTTTGTTAGAAGAAAAAATAAGAAGAATAAGGGATTACAAAAAAAAATTCAATTCACAATGGAATTTTTGTACCTTCTTCCTGAATAGTCACAATTTTTTTCAAACTTGAGTGTAATTTTTGTAATCTTGACTTTTCAACTTTCGGTGATTTTTGTTAATTTTTTGTATCAAGTTTTGTATTTGAAAAACTTTGTGCTTTTACTTTAGAAAAGTAATATTGATGTACGCATAGAAATTGCTACGGATGGAAGCAAGCGAACACTAAAAGAAAAAAAAATGTATTATTAGAAGTTAAAAACGTGAAATTGCTGAAATTTCGAAACACAAAATGTGTACAAAAATAAAATAAAAAATTAGTGGATACATCAGGGTGATTTTTTTCGAATCTTTTTTCTCACTCCCCACCTGAATTTTGTTGGATGTGTCTAAAAAAAAATTCCCTGAAAGTTACAGCCCTTAATATTAATTATTTTTCATTAATATTAAGATTATCCATCTAAAATACACGTAAACCAACATTTTTTTTCAAAATTATATGACTCAGCGGCATTTTATGCGATTATGTTCTTGGTCGAAATTTATGCAAAATTTTTATTTGTAAACGTAATTTTAGTTTGTTTAATTGTAAACGATCTTCAAAAGTGTCACTAAAGTTGATTTTTACCCAGAATTCTCGTTTTTTTGCTGTTATCTCCGAAATGATTAACTTTACCGAAAAAATGTAAAGGAAAATTTTGTTGGAGATTTAATTTCCTACAAAAAAGGTCCTCTAAACCTAATAGCTAAAATTAATATTTCTTGAGATATTGAGATATAAAGAATTTAAAACGTTTGGTTCGATAAACCATAAAAATTTTATACCACAAATAAGTTAAGGTTCAATATCTCAAGAAATATAAACTTTTGCAATTAGGTCCAAAGGACCTTTTTTGTAGGAAATTAAATTTCCAACAAAATTTTCCTTTACATTTTTTCGGTAAAGTCAATCATTTTTGAGATAACAGCGAAAAAACGAGAATTTTTGGTAAAAATAAACTTTTCAATTTAAAATTTAACCTTGAAATAGCTCAGTTTTTTCCGAAATCGTCAGAAAACAAAGAGCATAGCCGGATAAGCATGTCAAATCTGCCCCCGCGACGTATTCTATTGACACTTCGTGGATCATTTTGATACCAAATAATAATAATTCGCCCCAAATTTCAGCTCTTAATTTTAAGTAGTTTTCGAGTTATTTAAAAAAACCTCTTTTTATTTTTTTTTTAATAGTAAAAACAAAAATTAACAAATGACAATTTTTTCTCAAATACTTGTGAGTAAAAGACACACCAAATTTTTTTTGGTATCATTCCCAAAATTAAAGCCAATTTTTTAAAAAATAAATAAAACCAAAATAATTTTTTTGACTACGTTTTTGAAAACATGCAATGACCAAATTTTAACAGAAAACGTCTCTTATACTCCTCTATACTCAGGATTTTTTTCAATTATTTTGAGTTGGTGCAACAGTATGGAAAAAATTAAAAACTTTTTATTTTATTTTTTGTATAAGTGGTGAGACGCTCATCATTGTGTGAGCGTCTAAAAAGAGCGTTTTTTTGATAATTTTTTTCGGTCGAAAGAACTTGGGGTAATTATTGAGCATGTACTGAAATGTATGACATAAAAATTGCATCTAAAAAGAGCGTTTTTTTTTTTTAAATCGCTACCTCTGTTTCATCAGTCCGATCGTTCTTATTCTACTGCTGCGTCGAACCGCGGAGCTGTTGGATCCGCTTTCAGAGCCCGTCGTGTCGGTGCTTCCGCTTCGACTACGAAAACCAATTTTCTTCTCAGCCTCATTGATATTACCGCTGGTAGAGACTTTGCTGTCGTTCAGTTCCGGTAATTTGCATCTGTTTGATCCTAGGGACGTATCGTTGCTGTTTTCGCTGCTACTGCTATTATTGCTGCTACTTCCTGGACCTCCATTTCCGCCACTCGACATTTTAATCTCCTCCGAATCGACTTTACCGTCCAATTCACTGTCGCGCGAAATTTCCTCAATATTCTCCGGTCGATCGTTGGAATTTTTGTGCCTCGAACCTTTGCCCGAGAGCGTCGACCTCGCGGATATCGGATTCGAACGATTGACCTTGGACCTCGTCGATGACTCCGCCTTCGAGTCCTTCCTCTCGCGTCTGGCCTCGTTTTTCGTCGGCGACGGTTGAACAGCGAAATTATCGTCGGATCGTGATTGCTCGGACTTGTCCGAGGTCGTCGCGCTGTCCTCGTCGTCGTTCATCAATCGCTGAATCACTCGACCAGGTTTTCGAGGTTGGGGATACTCCGAAACGGAACAACTCGTGTCCTCGAGGTCCGAAGGGTCGATGGACGTGATCGATTTTTTGCTAGCCTCGTCTATCGAGGGTTTTTTGCTAGGTTCGTCGATGATCGTTTCGCTGTCGTTCGAAACGGGAGATTTTTTGCTGACCTCGTCGATCCTCCCTTCATCCTCGATTTTCGTCCTTGAATCATTCTCGCTGCTCGATTCCTCCATCGGCGTTGATTCCTCGCTGAGTTTCGACTTGCCATTTTCCTCGGCCCTTGAAGCATCCGACGATGGAGAATCTTCCTCGCTGGCGTTCAAAATTCTCAGAGAATCTTCAACCGACAAATTATCCGTCAAAATTTTATCCTTCTTCGTCGTTCTCTTGCGTCTCGCGTTCTTCGGTGGTTTCTTCGTTTCAGTTTCATCAACGACGTCCTCGATTATTTTTTTCTCGGTGCTCTTTGATTCGGGACTGGAAGTTTGATTCTCAACGTTTTTCGGGGCTTCGTTTACGCGCAAACTGCCAACGCCTTCCTCGATAATATGATACTCGCTCGTATCGTCGTAATGATTGTTAACGTCCGTTGATGCAACGACCATCGACTCGACCATCGATTCCGTGCCATCCTCGTTTTGTATCACAGTAAACTCGACGACGTTTTTGCCCTCGAAATTAGGCTCGTTGACGAGTAAAACCTCCTCGAGGACGACGCTGCCGTCATCGGCGAGGGTGTAACGGCTGCTCTCCATCGTTTCACCCTCGACCTCCATTTCCTCGCAGATTATCGTCTCCTCGATGACGTCCTCGGACCACAAATCCTGTCCTGACTCGTCAACCGCGTTCATCGTTTCCTCGATCGTTCCGCTGACTCCGACCACCATTTTTCTCACGTCCTCAGCCGTTAATTTCTTACTTATTATCACAGGACTGTCCACCGCATCCTGACTATCGCTCTCCTCCTTCGCGTAACCCTCCACGTTCTCCTTTGTCTCATTTTCCTGCGTTATCTTCGTTTCGGCGATGATTTTGTCCTTGTGCGAGTTGCGCTTTCGATTGCCCGGCTTTTTTCGCAATTTTTGACTCTTCTTGTGACTTCCATCAACGTCCTCCTTCCTTCTCGAAGAATCCTCCGTTTGCTTGATCTCTCCCACAATGTCGCCGTTTTTCCTCTCCACCTGATCCGCATTTTGCTGCTTTCGCGCTATTTGCCGACTCGATTTTCTCACCGCGACGTACTTTGGCGGCGATTTTGACGCTATCTTCGCCTGGTTCTTCCGAGGTCTACCCATTCTAGGCTCGGTGACGCTCTGGAAGCCTTCTAGAAAAATCAACATGCAAAATGTAAAATATTTGTCGATGGAAAAATGTAATGTTGGCTTTTCTCGATTTTTCATATTTTTTTTTTCGTTTGGTGATAAATTTGATGCGCTTGAAGTTTCGAGGATGCATAAAAATGTACAAATGTTTTTAGAGAAACTCGAACCCTGCGAAGTTAATAGTTTCTTGAAATAATGGTAATTTTAATTTTTCGTTCAATCATTTTACACTTTTCCATTCTGCTGAATCTTCGGATCTTCAAGGTCATGATAAACTCTCATGCCTGGCTTACGATATTGTAAGATACGTTAGTATCTTTGAAATTTCCTGAATCGGCCTGAAACTTGCGGAAAACATATTTAGAAAAAATGTCTGGATATTTGTGTAAATTTCATGATTATGAAGCTTGCATCGTTGTAATGCAACAGCGATTTTCAATTTATCGATAAAATTTCATTCTTCTTAAGAAATGTTTAAATTCAAAATCATTGAAATTTATTTTTGTACCTCTGTTTAGGATTTAGGATTTTAGATGCACGAGCAAAACTTAAATCTAACTAAAACTGAATCAAAAAAATTTATTTTCGCATCGCAATGATGCAAACTTCGACATTGTTAATTTTCATTGTTTATTTCTATTTTTTATAAAATTTAAATACTTTTGTATTTTTGAGCCATCGAGATAAAGTTTTGCTTGCAAATAGACAATAATTTAACACTGTGATGGAATTTGAAAAGAATTATTCGGAGCTTGGATTTGTAGAAAAAAAAAAAAATAGATAATTCAAGATAAAATAATGCCCATTTTGAGAGTATTTATGTTTTATAGGAAATAATTGGAATATCGATGCAAATATCTTGAAAAATCAATAAAATTGAAGAATTTTTCTCTATTATACGGATTCAACATCGTAATATTTGTATAAAAGCACTACTGGGACTTATTAGTTTCATGTTTAGTAAATCCAAATTCTTCTCATATTTTTCGACCAACTTTGTATTCGTTAATAATTTTTTTTTAAATGAAAATAATTGCTGATGAAAGATTTATATATATTTTGATATATTCAATATAGAATGTTGCTTTCTCCACATAATTTTATTAAACTTTACGATAATCCATGGTTTAGGTTTATTTTTTGGTCAAATCCTTTCATTTTTGGTAAATAAAAATTTGATGGACTTGAAGTTCTGAAAGTTCTTTGCAAATAATCGACAAATTTTTTTTTACAGAATAATTTTGAGATTTTGATACTACTTTGGAAATAATCTTTGAAATATCTTCGAATTTTTTATATTATTATTTAACAGATACTTGAAAGTTCCTCCAATTTTTCTGTAAATAAATCCTCATTTCGCGTTCATCTGAACTTTTGAAACTTTAAGTACACTAAATTTTCCCTGATTTTTTTTTAAATTTCTAGAACTTTGCGATCTTTTAAGGCTGAAAAACAGTCCCTGGTTTCCATATGCATTGCAATCATGATAAAATCATATTTTATCATTACAATTTTCGATTAAGTTAAAAATTCCATTATTGGAAATTAACAAAAATACAATTTTCTTCATTTTCAGATTCTTGTGAATCCAGAAAAATCCAGATCATCAATTCTCGAGTTCAAAAACCATTTTAACAACTTCCCATCCAAAATCTTATCCTCAAGATAAAGAAATTTTCAAAAAAAATTCATTTTCAATTTTCAAGAAGGCAAAATTCCAAATCATAAATTCCAAAGAAAAGAAACGAAGATTCCAGAGAAAAAAAGGACAAAAAATCGATATCGAAACAAAAATTTGCAAGCAATGGCCAAAGTTGCATTATCCATTTTTACAATCATCGTCGAATCAAAAATGCTGCTGAAAAAAAATGGAAAAAACTGAGAAGCGCGTCTGAGAATAGCAGCAGAGCCCAATCATCGAGTGTCTCGAATCTTATTGCGATTCGTTTTGAGCGCAAACAAAAATTCGAGCCGCGTTTGCAATCTCGGTTCCGTTTGTTCCGAGTGCTCACCTCGAGTGTCTAGGTGCAAAAAATCTGCGGCTGACTCATGGTTTTCCTCTCTGTGGATCCTCGGTTATTCGTTCATGGCAGAATCGTTTCCTTTGACCGCGTTTATCGGGACACGATATTCTGAGTGCAAAAGATAGAATTCGTTAAATTATGAAGTTCCAGAAGAGAGGCGGGGGATGGGGGAAAGTAAACTGGAAAGGGAGGGAGGGAAAACCGAAGAAAACTCACGTTAGAGATCCTCGAAGATGTCCTTCGTCATCGTTTCCTCGACGATTCGAGTCTAGGATTGTCCTTGCACTCGCGAATTAGATTCTATCTCTCTCTCACTCTCGCTCTCTCTCCCTCTCATTCGCACTCGCACCCGCGAACACTCAACGCTGGAGCACGTTTGGGAAAAAGACGCCGTGTGTCACCGCTGAAGACGTTGCTAATGACGCGAAAACTCGATAAAACAGCGAATAATTGCGTTAAAAATTTATGGCAGCATTTGGGGGACGGATTTGATGGTTTGAAAAAAAAAAATGAAAAAAATAGGTGCGATATGCTAATGAACGGTGTTTATATATCGGGTGCGCTTGTCGCTTGTTGCCCACACACGGAAGATCAGCCAAGTGAACCGAGTGAAGTTAGCCGATTATCGTTGGTGGGGAGTGATTGGCGGGGAAAGGGGCGGGGCGAGTGCAAGGAGGGGGGGGGGAGCATTCTGGAGGTCTTCGCGAAATGCGAAGTCTTTCGTTGTCGTTTTTGATCGCGGAGACCAAGAAAACTAGAATTCTTCTTGGTGCAGACACGGAAACAAATTGCGAATAAGCGAGGAAATACGCATCCCCTTTTAATCCGAGTTTCGCGTCGCAATTTTGCAGTGAAATAAAAATGCCGCTTTATTGCCGCAGTGCTGCCATCTCGACGGTGGTGGCGCGAACTTCAGTCGGGATTCGAACAGCGCCGATCTCTTGTGGATTCTCTTTTTTGGGAAGGTTTTTTCGAAAGGTATAAAGAAAAAAAACATGGTTGGAAAAAAAATAGTCCAAATTTTGAGATAAATAAAAGGATGGCAGCTTTTGTTTTTTCGTGCGATAAAAAAGGATCGCAAATTTGCAATGAGAGATCGGAAAGTGCTGCCGTGACGGCGGTGACATGAACTATCACGGTCGATATTTGAATAGTCGTTTTAGGCATTTTTATTAACCGTGAAGATTGTTTTCTGGGAGATTTGTAAGGTAAACAAATAGAAATCGATGATTGTGGAAAAAGAAATAATGATTTTGATACTTTGAATTGGGAACAATCTTTTTTCTTCCGGAAAGAGAATTTTTAAATCAATTGTATCAGACCACTGCCGCCATTACGAGAGTGCTGCTATCTTCACGGCGTACGACGTAGAGATAAAATCGGCGGCGAATTTAAATTTTTAAATTTCGTAAAACATTTCCGATTTTGGTTTCTCCGTTCTCTTTTTTCGGGGATCTTGTGCAGCATATGCGATTGAACTTATGTTCAAGTATAAAGCAGAGCTCGGCAGTACTTGAAGTACATTACTTGCAGGTACAAAGTACTTCAAAAGTACTTCAAGTATTGTACTTAAATTTTTTAAGTACTTCATGTACTTGAAGTACTGTACTTGAAAATTTCAAGTACTTTTCTGTACTTGAAGTACTTTTTTCAAGTACAAGTATCAAGTACTTTTGAATATGTCTTGCTGATGGTTGCATGTCCAAAGCCTTTGAATATGGGTCATTCCATGTCAAATCGGCCAATATTTGGAATCGACCCCTTTCAATTTCGATGAAATTTGGTCAGAAGTTTTCTTTTATCATACATCAAAGTTCTAACAGAAAGGAAAAAAATTAAATTTTTTTTTCGAAAATTCTAAATTTCACAATTTTTTCAAGTTTATTTTTTAAATATTTCGAAAACTATTATAGTTACGAAAAAGTCGTTCTGGGTTCGTCATAAAGAGTATACTTGGGGCTACGAAAAAAAATATTCCGAAACAAGTTTTTGAAAAATGATGGATTTGGAGAATTTTTCAAAATCGTGAAAATCCACGATCAACATTAAATTTTTGGTTTTATTTTTTTTCATAACACCTTGTACTGAGATTAAAAGATCCCGAAATATTCAGAAATGTGTTTTTTTTGTTTCAAAAATATGAATTTTTGAATTTTGGTAAAACCTTTTGTTTACCTCTAAGTTAAGTGAAGTAGATCAATCGTGTAATTTTGACTGCTGAAAATTACAAAATTACATGATTGCTCAACTAAAAAAAATGCATATTTTTGAAAAAAGCACCTTTCTGAAAATCTTTCAGGATCTTTTCATATCAGTACAAGGTATTATATTTAAAAAATTGAACAAAAAATTCGATGTTAATTGTGGATTTTCACGATTTAAAAAAATTCAAAATTCTCCAAATTCATCATTTTTCAAAATTTTTTGTCGGAATAGTTTTTTTTCGTAGCCCCAAGTATACTCTTCAAGACGAAACAAACGATTTTTCATAACTATCATAGTTTTCAAGATATTTAGAAAAAAAAATTGAAAAATGGTTAAATTTTGAATTTTGCATAACTTTTGAAAAAAAAAAATTAATTTTTTTCCTTGGTAGAACTTGGTTTTATGATAAAACAAAACTTCTGACCACATTTCATCGAAATTGAGAGTGTTTGATTCCAAATCTTGGTCGATTTGACATGGAATGACCCAAGTACCAGAATTTACGAGACGTAACCGAAAACTAGAAAAGTACTTGATACTGGTACTTGATTTTTTCAAGTACTCGTTTTGACGAGTACTTGCAAGGAACAAGTACTTTGCCCAACTTTGGTATAAAGTATTTTAAAGGACTGGTGATAAGAAAATAGCGGAAAAATAGTAAATAAAAAAAATTGTTGAAAAAATTTTCAAATGGGATTTGTTCAAAAAAAATTCCCAGCGCATATTATATTCGTATTATATTTATATACATCTTTCGAGGCTTTATTTCTACGAGTTTATTAAAATATATATTCAAATTTTACTGCGCGTCAAATATGTTTATATAAGTATGTGTAAAATTTTCAATTGGACGGATCAAAGATATTAAAAATTAACAACAAATATCCAACAAGGAAATATGTACAAATCGTCGTGGTCGATGAACCCGCCGTTGTGTTCCATTTTCCTGATATACCTTCGCACATTTTCTTGCAACCTTCAACGTCCTCGCAAATGTCGCAGGGTTCAGTTACTCGTGGCTCGTAGAATACTCTGGCTCTTCTCGCTGTGAACATTAAAAAATAATGTAGGAAAAACAAACAAAAAAAAATATTCGAAAAAATTACTCAGTTCCATAATCACTTGATTTCCGAAAATTGTTTTTCTCAGAAATGAAAATATACTTTGGATTTAAAAAAAAGGATAAAATAGTAATTTAATCGATGCGCAAAGTTTAGATGGAAAAAAATGAAATAAAAATTTTCAAAGACTTACACGAATCGTAGTAATCGTAGATTGAAACTGGAACGGGCTTTTGTTTTGCAACCATGTGAGTTCTAAACGCAGAGACCGTTGGACAGTATTCTTGTCTGACCATCTGCGAAAAAAAAAGTTATTAAAGCTAAATTTTCATATACGATTGGGAGCCACGTGAAAAAATTTAAGGCGGTTTTCTGGTCTAGAGACACATTTCGAGCGTTTTGTCAAGCTCGATAAAAAAAAAAAAAACAGAAACATTTTCACCATTATTTTTTTTTACAATATATTGATTAATATTTTGACAGTAAGCAAAAAGAAATTTGGCAAATATTCGGAAGTGTAACTCCCGCTAAAAAGAGGATCTACATTTTTTAATCATTTCTTTATTATTATAAATTCTTGTATTAAGTTATATTTTAATGACACATAATGTTTTTACCCAACTTTAATTTTTTTTAAAAATAAAATAAAATGAAGGAATTTAGCTGATAGAATAGATATCCCCGTTGCAAAAGAGTGTCCGTTTTTTTGGGTTTGATAAAAAAAATGTATTATAAAAATATGGTTTTTTTATCAAACCCAAAAAAACATCAAAAACTCTGCAACGAGGATATCTATTCTAGTAACTAAATTTATTTAAAAAAAAATTTAAAGAGTTGGGTAAAAACATTATGCGCCGCCATAAAAATATTAAATATGATGTTTTTTAACGGTAAGAAAGCACACAAAAAAATCGGCTCGATTCTGACAGGAATCACTTCCGAATATTTACCAAAGTTTCGAGAGAAAAAAATCCTATACAAAATTTAAAAAATATTTTTAATCAGTAAGAATGTCGTTATAGCCTCTACCTCAGGAAAACGGAAAAAAAAATTTACGCAAAATGGCAGCTGTCTGAACAAAAAAATGGCGTTTTCCGACTATTCTTAAAATAATTTTTAATTTTTTTACAATGGTCAAAAAAATAATTTTGATTAAAAATAGTGACAGAGGCGATAGAGAGTTATATATTGAAGATTGGTAAAAAAAATTGAGCTAAATCAGTTGAGTAGAACTTAAGATATATATGGGGCATTCCATCAAAAATCGGACAGTTTGAAAAACTTTTCTTTTTTATTTCCTCAATTTTTTTATATTTTTGAGTACCCATCAAAAGACCCTTCGTGTTAAATATTGAGATTTTTTTGATTACCCGTTCAAAAGATATTAAATTAATTTAAAAAACCGCTCTCTTTTGGTATTTTGGTCATAACTTCTCTAATAATGGTCCAAATTAAAAGCTTTATTTTTCAAAATAAAGGCCTTTTCAGAAAAAAATACAACAAAAATATTCGACGTGTTTTTGAGTTTTAAACGTTAAATCGCATTTTTAAAAGTGAATGTCAATTTGATTTTTTTTTTAATTTTTTGTGTCAAACATCTATCTATTCAACAATTTTTAAGACTAGTCCGATCGTGGGATCTCAATAACTACTTTTTTTTAGATTTTTGAAAATAATTTTTTTTTTTTAAATAAATTATTATGAATATCAATTTTTGTTACTGTACAGTAATTTTTTCAATATTTAGAATTTATTTTAACACTTTTTATTGTTAACAGGTTCTTAAAATTAATAATTAATCGTTAAGTCTGTTTATGAAATAACAACAGTTTTTATTTATTCACGTATTTTTTCGAAAACCTCACATATACGATTATTTCCTGAATTAGAATATTCCTTTGCCAATACGTTTCCGTTGCTCATTGGAATAATTGAATAAAATTTTTGTGTTCTTTTTTTTTTAAATCAAAAATGACATTCACTATTAAAAACGCGATTAAACGTTTAAAACTCAAAAAACTCATTCAAAAACACGTCGAATATTTTTGTTGTATTTTTTTCTGAAAAGGTCATAAAAAACAAAAATTTTGAAAAAAAAACTTTTAATTTGGACCATTATTAAAGAAGTTATGACCAAAATACCAAAAAAGAGAGGTTTTTTGGTTACTTTAATATCTTTTGAACGGGTAATAAAAAAAATCTCAAAATTTAACAGGAAGAGTATTATGATGGGTACTCAAAAATATAAAAAAATTGAGGAAATTAAAAAACTTTTTCAAACTGTCCGAATTGGGATGGCCCCATATTCTTAAAGGTCTAAACTTTAAGGATATGCAAAAAAAATGATTTTTTCAAAATTCTAGACCAAAATATTCCCTTGATTTGGAATAATGTCAATTTCAAAATTATCGACGTACCTTGTCAAAGTACAAAACAACCATCGTATCGCCGTTTTTAGTTTCAACGCGTTTTACGTTTTGCGAGACCTCGAGACTCGGCAGAGAATCCATGTCAACGGTGAATCCCGATGGTAGACTGACCTCCATGACCGCCATATTGCTCTCATTAGCCTCTCTCGTTGCAACGAAACTCGAGCATATCGACAATTGAAGGTGATTCGCGTTTGAATTTTTGTCGACCTGAGGATCGAGCGTGAAAAGTGGCCACGCGCCGGTCACGTTTAGATTATAATGGGAAGAAACCTGGATAAGAGCAAAACCCGTTCCAATCGCCGTTATGTTGACCAATCTCGTTTTTCTTGGTAGCTATAAAATAAAATAAAAAATGAAATTAATCAAAGAATGTCAAGAAGTAGGTAAAGAATTTTTCCTATTCAGAATGAGATCCTGTTTAATGAAACCAGTGCTAAATTTTGGATATTGTTTTTACAAATATCCGTGGATAAACGTGTAAATATTATCATCATGTAAATATTAATTTACATGATTTGAGAAAATTATCTGATCATAAAATTAAATAAATGATCAATAATTTATTTATTCAGGGTAGAATTTCATCGCTGAAGCATTGGTGCAATATTTTAGCATATTTTAGCATGTAATGCATTACTTTGAGTAATGCATTACATTGAGGAATGTATTACTTTGAGCAATGCATTACATTGAGCAATCCATTACTTTTAGTAATGCATTACATTGAGCAATTCATTACTTTGAGTAACACATTACATCGAGCAGTGCATTACTTCAAATAACGCATTACATCTGTAAATAATGTATTACTTTGAGTAATGGTTTAAACGAATAAAAATAATTTCTGTATGTAGAGAGCAATGTCAACGAAATCTTCCTTTTCGTGATGATTTTTTATAATCATAATGCGTAAGAATGATAAATCTCAGACTGTATGTGTTATTCCCTCAAATTTTTTACAGGATAATTCGTTTCTTTAGATTTCCCTCTATGAAAATTCGTATGTTTAGATTCCTAATTTTTTACTTCGAAAATGTAATTCGGTACTTTGTTTTGTTTTTTTTATTTGTTAGATCAGATTAAAACCTACAGCATCTTTTTCTTTCTTATCTTTGACCGGAAATTGTCAAGAGAATAATCATTCCTGTTCATATACGATTGTTTACTTTTTTTTACTCTCGAATAATTTCATGTATTTATTTATTTATTTGTGAATCGACCAAAAGAAAATATCATCTTCAACTTGTGCATTTTTTTATTTGTCAGATCAAAGGAAAATGCGCAGCAAATGTGTATTTTATTCACTTTCGACTCAAATTTTCAATTCTGATTTCAAATTTCAAAACGGAGATTATTAGTTCCGTTGACATTCCGATGTTTACATTTTTGGGTTTTTTTACTTAAGAGGAGGCTAAATACCATTTTCGTTCAATCCCTACATTATCGACTTATCACCGTCGTCCAGTCTTTCTCCTATTTTAGATATTTATCTCCTTATGCGCCATCCAAACTTACGATGTGTCTTTTCCATAAAATAATGTCGAAAACGTCTTGATATTTGTGTCTTGGCGTTCTTCATGGAGCCTCACTCTTAGTTTAGACGAAATACAGTAAAAAGTCTCATAATTCAAGATTTTCAATTACAGATTCCTGATGGTAATCGGATCTATAATTTTTCTTTTGATTTTTCAAAAAAATTTTAATGAGGCTCCATTTGTGCCATAATTCCGATTATGATGTTAACATTTTATTGAATTCCATTCATTCGTATGCGAGCAAGTTTGGATGGCGATTTCGAAGCGTAGTGTCGGTACTTAGCCTCCTCTTAAGAAAATTTCATAAACCCGTACCATCGAGTCCCTGAACCAGTTTCATCGATCCATATTTTCCATTTTCGTAAATAAAAGGAAGATTTTATCGCATTGTCCTATTGGACTACGAATGCATAAAATATTTTTATTCCGAATAAAGCATTATTCAAAATATTCAGTATTATAGTAATGAAAAATTAACGCTACTTTGCAATATCTATTACTTTAATAATGGATAATGGAACATTTTTGCATTACTCATTATTTCAGTAACGAGTAATGTAACTCGTTTCACATTATCCGTTACTTCAGCAACGGATAATGTAATGTTTTTCCAAGTACTCATTAATAAAGTAATGCATAATGTTTCATTTTTTCATTTTCCAGTACTAATGTAATGTTTAATGGTCTGACATTTACATTATTAACTAAAAATATAACGCAATATTTTTTTTATCACATTATTCATTGAATGAACAATGGAAGTTAAGTTAATGGAAGTTCATGTATAATGGAAGTTAAGTCCCATTATTAAGTGAAAAAATAATCATTAATCAAATAGATATATAATGCATTATTCAAATAATGCATTTCTTGCAACTCCGTACAAGAGTAATGTGTAATGAATGCGTGCTCCATTACAAATAACAAAAAGTAATGTGTAATGGATGCATGTGCCATTACAAATAAAACAGTAATGTGTAATGGATGAGTGCTCCATTACAAATTACAATTTAAAAAAAGTAATTGTACGTGCTCCAAATTGTCGTAGAAATACACTAATTTGTAATTCTCTACTACAAATTACTTTTTTTTCCATAGTAATTTGTAATGGAGCACTCATTAATTACAAGTTATTTTTTATTTGTAATGGCACATGCAACCATTACACATCATTTTTATTATTTGTAATGGAACATGCATACATTACACATTACTTTTTTTATTTGTAATGGAACACACATCCATTACTATTTTGATTTGTAATGGAAGATTCATTCATTACATGTTACTTTTGTAATTTGTAACGGAAAACTTATCCGATACACATAATTTAAAGCAGGGTTGCGAAATTTTTGATGAAAAATTAATGCATTAACCATTACTTTTTTCATTAACCATTAACATTCAATGGTTAATGAAAATGCAATTGCATTAAAAAAAGTAATGCATTATTTGAAACCCTGCCCATTACAATGTAGTATGTAATAGAGAAAATTTCCATTACCCATTGCAATGTAATGTGTTATGGACAAAACTTTGATTGCAATTTTGGGAATGGAAAAATATAGATGAATAAATTATTGCAATTTTGCATTACATTTTATTGACTTAGAACTTAGATTTTCAGGTACCTTAAATTTTCAAAAGCATCTATTTTATAATTATAAAAAGCATATATATTAGAATTCTAAAAATCTTAGTCCTAAGTCAATAAAATGTAATACAAAACTGCAATAATTTATTCATCTATATTTTTGGATTCCCAAAATTGCAATCAAAGTTTTGTCCATTACACATTACATTGCAGTGGGTAATGGAAATTTTTTCTATTACACACTACATTGTAATGGGCAGGGTTGCAAATAATGCATTACTTTTTTTAATGCAATTGCATTTTCATGAACCATTAACATTTAATGGTTAATGGAAATAATTTTCATTAACCATTAACCATTAACCATTAAATTTTAATCGTTAATGAAAATCATTACATTTTAATGGTTATTGAAAATAATTTCCATTAACCATTAAAATTTAATGGTTAACCATTAAAATTTAATGGTTAATGGTTCATGAAAATTATTTCCAATAACCATTAAACGTTAATGGTTAGTGAAAATGCAAATGCATTAAAAAAAAGTAATGCATTATTTGCAACCCTGGTTTAAAGTAATGAACAATGCATTACTTTTACATTACTATTTTCACAACTCTGCTCTGACATACGTAAATGTCCTGACAACATTTTTTTAATTTTTGTGCTTATTACGTCCAAATTCGAAATTTTCATATCACTTCCTCATCTTTATTTCATATTTACAATTTTTCTCTATAAGAATCCTCCTCAAATGTGTAAAAGGGATGAGTAAGCAAAGTGCAAATTACAAATTTGCACGTTTATTATGACTTATCCATGGAGAATATTTCTAGAATTGATCACTGATTTGACCGTTGGAGAGTCAAATTTTTGTGAAAATACTTACAACGTGTTTCTGCAAAATCATAGCATTTGCGGAATTTATATTCATCTGACTCTGTCCTCCACCCTCGTACATGAATGTAATGGCGATATTGTTATTACGAGATAGCAATTTTTCGCCGAGTTTCGATAAGGCGTAAATGCCGATGACCGTATCCTGGGTCGAGGAGAAACCGCCCTCGGTGTTTCTCTGTCTGACGAGCCATTTCATAACGGGGATCGCATCGGAAACGAGATTTCTATTGATGTAAGTCAGCATCGCGTAAGAGGTCATCTCGACGTCGACCGATCTTGGCAATGAATCGAACCATGGATTTTTATCGCCCGTTGGAACGGGTTTGCTCCACCATTTGACGTCGTCCTTGGTCGTTGCTCGTTTTTCCAAACGATTGAACGCCGATTCCTCGTAGGGATGCTTGGCAAGATTCAACACGTAAGTCGATAAACTCAGGGCGTAAAGATCGTCAAGGCCCTCGATATTCCTCGCAATGTAGTCGACTCCTTTGTTTATCGTGTTGCGATATTTCTCACTCGAGTCCTGTTTACATAAAAATTCCCATTAATTCTTTCGATTCAGCGTTTTTTGCTTCCTCATAAAGGAAGCTTTGTCTTTATGA
Source organism: Alloplasta piceator (assembly GCA_946863875.1). Classification (NCBI taxonomy): domain Eukaryota; kingdom Metazoa; phylum Arthropoda; class Insecta; order Hymenoptera; family Ichneumonidae; genus Alloplasta; species Alloplasta piceator. The sequence continues at coordinate 34,066,193 of OX333078.1, read as the reverse complement.
TTTTTTGTTGTATGTATCCTGAGTTTCAGATATAAATAATTAATAACTCGAGAACGCTTCGAGATATCGAACTGAAATTTGGAGCACTTGTCTAGCACAAATTGCCCTTTACTATGAAAATTTGTTGTTGTAATTTTAATGGGTGTTTAGGTTTTATCAAATTTTTAGTTTTTTGCAAAAATGGCGCAAATGCTCTAACTTCTACAATTTTCGAGATACTGCACTGAAACGTTGTACAGAATTAGTGTAGCTATTAAGGTTGTTCGGTATCGAATTTGGCAAAAATTGATCGAAGGATTGAAATTTTATGAAATTTTGAATTTTTTTAAAAAGAGCGCAAGCGCTCTATTTTGTACAATTTTCAAGATATTGTATTGAAACCTTGTACAGAACTAGTATAGCTACCAAGGTTGTTGACCATTGAATTTGGAACAAATCTATAATAGAAGGATTAAAATATTATGAAATTTTTAATTTTTTGAAAAATAGCGTAAATGCTCTAACTTGTGCAATTTTTAAGATATTGCACTGAAACTTTGTACAGAGCTAATGTAGCTATCAAGGTTATTTGTTATTAAATTTGGCGGAAATCGATCGTATGATTAAATTTTTATCAAATTTTTATTTTTTTGAAAAATAGCGTAAACGCTTTAACTTGTGCAATTTTTAAGATATTGCACTGAAACTTTGTACAGAGCTAATGTAGCTATCAAGGTTGTTCGCTATTGAATTTGGTGAAGATCTATCGAAGAATTTAAATTTTATGAAATTTATAATTTTTTCAAAAATAGCGTAAACGCTCTAACTTGTTCAATTTTTACGATATTGCACTGAAACTTTGTACAGAGCTAATATAGCTATCAAGGTTGTTCACTATTGAATTTGGTGAAAATCTATCGAGGAATTTAAATTTTATGAAATTTATAATTTTTTTTAAATAGCGTAAACGCTGTAACTTGTGCATTTTTTAAGATATAGCACTGAAACTTTTTACAGAGCTACTATGGCTATCGAAGTTATTTGTTTTTCAATTTAGCGGAAATCGATCGAATGATTAAATTTTTATCAAATTTTTAGTTTTTCGAAAAATAGCGTAAACGCTCTAACTTTTGCAATTTTTAAGATATTGCACTGAAACTTTGTGCAGAGCTAATATAGCTATCGAGGTTATTCGCTATTGAATTTGGCAAAGATCAATCGAGGATGTAAATTTTTTTTTAAATAGCGTAAACGTTCTAACTTGTACAATTTTTAAGATATTGCACTGAAATTTTGTACAGAGCTAATATAGCTATCAAGGTTGTTCGCTATTGAATTTGGTGAAGATCTATCGAGGAATTTAAATTTTATGGAATTTATAATTTTTTTAAAAATAGCATAAACGCTGTAACTTGTGCACTTTTTAAGATATTGCACTGAAACTTTTTACAGAGCTACTATAGCTAACGAAAATATTTGTTATTAAATTTGGCGGAAATCGATCGAATGATTAAATTTTTATCAAATTTTTAGTTTTTTGAAAAATAGCGTAAACGGTCTAACTTTTGCAATTTTTAAGATACTGCACTGAAACTTTGAGCAGAGCTAATATAGCTATCAATGTTATTCGCTATTGAGTTTTGCAAAAATCGATGAAAGGATTCCAATTTTATGAAATTTTGAATTTATTGGAAAATAGTCTAAACGCTCTAACTTGTACAATTTTTAAAATATTGCACTAAAACGTTTTGTGGAGCTACTATAGCTATCAATGTTATTCGCTATTCAATTTTGCAAAAATCGATGAAAGGATTCCAATTTTATGGTATTTTGAATTTGTTAGAAAATAGCCTATATGCTCTAACTTGTACAATTTTTAAGATATTGCACTGAAACTTTGTGCAGAGCTAATATAGCTATCAATGTTAATGGCTATTGAATTAGGCAAAAATCGATGAAGGGATTCAAATTTTATGAAATTTTTAATTTTTTGTAAAATAGCGTAAACGCTCTGACTTTTGCATTTTTAAAGATATTGAACAGAAACCTTGTACACAGCTAATATAGCTATTGAGGTTGTTCGTTATGAAATTTGGCAAAAATCGATAGAATGATGAAATTTTTATGAAATTTTTAGTTTTTTGAAAAATAGCGTAAACGCTCTAACTTGTACAATTTTCAAGATATTGTACTGAAATTTTGTACACATTCAAAATAGTGATCAAGGTTATTCGCTATTGAATTTGACAAGAATCAAATTTGGCCAGAAGCAAATTTGAAAGAATTTGGCAAATTTGCACATGGATTACTCATGTTTTTCGATAGATATGGATAAATATGAGGAAGCAATGTGCAAATCTCCAATTTGCAGAGTTTTTTAAGAATTCATATTTGAATATTCATATCGTAATTATATCTGAAAGAAAAATTGAATAATAATTAAATTGTATCATTAAATGTGATCTTACAGAATTCTCGAGGAAGGCAGTTAGTGTATAAGCAGTTAGGGCAAGACCTTTTGCCGCTCCACCTTGCATATCGCGATGACTGACTTTTCCAACTTCCGGGAAACTTCCGTTCGGCGCCTGATTGTTCGATAGCCACAAAAGTGCCTCGTCGATTATTCGATTTTCCACGGTTATGTATTCGGCTGCTTGCTTGAAAGATTTTGCGACAAACGCCGTCAACCTTTTGTCGACGAAAAAAATGGAAGATTAAAAAATGAAATTCAACGATTGAAGATAAAAAATTAAAATTCAAAAAATAAAAATTAAGGGGCTATACCAGTGTGACACTTTCGAAAAATCGATTTTTTTTGGCTTATTCGATAGTATATACTTTCAAAAATATCCTGTGAAAGCGGCAAGGTCGTATCTTATAATTTTATGTAGCAAAAATCGATAGTTGAAACTTTAAATGCGTTTTTCTCGAAACGACATTTTTCAAAATTGCTGACATCATAACTCGACGAGAAATTGACCGATCGACTTCAAATTGAAACTGAGTATTCTTGAATATATTTACTATACAATGACCTACGATCTTTTTGATTGGATGAAAATTGTCAATTTGGCATTAAAAAAACCACCATTTTTTTACCCCAAAAAACGACACTTTTTTTCAGAACTACGCCATTTTGTTAATTTTTGATATTTTTCAAAAATCGTTGGTCATTGTATAGGAAATACCTTTAACTTTAATAACCTTTTTGAATTTTTTTTTGTTTCAGTTACTCATTCAGCCGGAATCATGTCAGCAGTTGGGGAATTTTTTTTTTTGCAACTTCGAAGACAGCACATAACTTATTTTAAATATTGTTGTAAAACCGTTATTTTAACTGTTATTTTTAAATATTGTTGTAAAAAAAAAATCTTAAAATATAGCTGAAAATATACCTTATTATTTGCAAAAAACTTCAAAACATTCTATAGAGTACTTTCTTTTAAAAAAATTCCCGAAAATCGCCTAATTTTGCATGGGTTACACTGGTATAGCCCCTTAAGAGGAGGCTAAAGGCGACATTCGGACCTCTCTCTCGCTCTCACACGACCCCTATCATCCTTTCTCTCTCGCACTCGCACGAAAAATGTCGGTATTTAGCCTCCTCTTAAAGATTAATGATTGAAATTGAATTTTTTTAAATTTTCGATTCAGATTTATCTTACCAAGTGCTACCGCTTGGATCGGACATTCCAAATGCACTGAAAGATCCATCGTTATGTCGATACGTCAATTCCTGTTGATAACCAATTTCCAAATACTTGACGGCTTTGCTCTGCACAGCCTGAGTAAGTTGATTCGTATTTCTGAGATAATTCAGGATAACGATATTCGGCACCATATTCAACATATTTTGTTCACCGCAACCGAATGGCAATTTAATCAAATTCGCGAGATTTGGAATACTCGGACCGAGGATATCACCAACGGCGGATATTTCAACGTGTTCCGAGCCAGCAACGATATTTTTCGGTATATCAACCGTTATGTTTGTCCTGATGCTCTTCGTGCTCCTCAAATCGACGAAAACAGCCTTGTTTCTATACTGCGTCTCACCCTCGGCCTGGGAAAATTAAATAAAAAATTATATATATACACATATGAGAAAAGATAGTAAATTTTTAGCGAAATCGAAGGGGGTCAGGTAAAAAATTTGTCGATTTGGCATGGAATGACCCATATATATTTTCGAATCCATATAGTTTAAAACGGAGAGGATGTACGAAAAAAATATTCCTACAAAAAAATTATGTTTTTCCATCAACTATTGAATGCAATATGTGTTATATTTCTATTCGTGTTGCAAAGACTATTTTCTGCACAAAAAAAAATGAAAATTCGTTTTTTTCGCACGGTCGATTATTCACATCATTATGCAATTTTTTTTGTGAATCGCGAAAAAAAAATCAGTAGCCGTATTGTGGATTTTTTTGTACGTTCCACTAATACTATTAGAGATTGTATACAATCGACAGCAGAATTGAAGGTGCCGGACCGTGCGAAAAAAATTAATTTTCATTTTTTTCTTTTCAGAAAATAGTCTTTGCAACACGAATAGAAATATAACACATATTGCATTCAATAGTTGATGGAAAAACATAATTTTTTTGTAGGAATATTTTTTTCGTACATCCTCTCCGTTTTAAACTATATGGATTCGAAAATATATATGGGTCATTCCATGCCAAATCGACAAATTTTTTACCTGACCCCCTTCGATTTCGCTAAAAATTTACTATCTTTTTCTACCCTCCGAAAGACATTTTTCAGAATTTTTTCAAATTTTTTTACACAACCCTGAAAAATTTATGGATTTTTTTAAAAAACCGCTCTTTTTTTCAAATAGCTATAACTTTTTTTTTAAATTGAGCTATCGGAACCGCACCACCTATAAAATTTTTGTTTTTGAATGTAGTTTTCAGAAAAAAATATAAGAAAATTTTCAGAAGCCCGGATGTATGAAATATTTTGGTTTTTTCGAAAAAACCGTCATTTTTTCAAAGTCCGACATTTTTTTTTTGCTCTAAAAAAACTTGAACTAGTTCTGCAATAATTTCCGCGAATTACAATTGCTTCTAATTTTTTTTTTTTTTAGTTAAAATTTAATTTGGCTTATTTTATATAACTTTATTATGAAATTTTTTTGATTTCCTCGTAAAACCTGAGAAGTTAAAAAATAAAATTTTGTTTGAGAATTTTGAGTGGTTATTGTCCAAAAAATTGTTATTTTTTTCAAAAAAGTAAGAAAAAATAATTTTTTTTTACTTCATGACCGTTTTTTTTCTCGTACTGAAATGTGATAACTTTAAAAATGAAGTGGGCTTAAAAGTTACCCTCAGTTGAATTACAGTACAGTGAAGAAAATAAGAGAATCATCGAGTAAGAAGAAATAATAAAAAATATACGTATTATTGAATATTAGAATTAAGGAAAATGTTTAATATGAAATTATATGATTTGAACACATACAAAAAAATGTTTTTTATTTATTTAAAGATGTTAAGATGAGACGATGAATTTATTTAAGGGTATGGATGGTCTTTCTCTTTTTTTCTTACTTTTTTGAAAAAAATAACAATTTTTTGAACAATAACCACTCAAAATTCTTAAATAAAATTTTATTTTTCAACTTCTGAGGTTTTACAAGGAAATCAAAAAAATTTCATGATAAAGTTATATAAAATAAGCCAAATTAAAAAGAAATTTTTTTTTAACTAAAAAAAAAAAATTAGAAGCAATTGTCGGCATAAATTCTAATTAGCGGAAATTATTGCAGAATTAGTTGAAGTTTTTTTGGAGCAAAAAAAAAATGTCGGACTTTGAAAAAATGACGGTTTTTTCGAAAAAAAATATGAGAAAATTTTTCTCATATTTTTTTCTGAAAACTACATTCAAAAACAAAAATTTTATAGGTGGTGCGGTTCCGATAGCTCAATTAAAAAAAAAAGTTATAGCTATTTGAAAAAAAAAGAACGGTTTTTTAAAAAAATCCATAACTTTTTTTGGGTTGAGTAAAAAAATTTGAAAAAATTCTGAAAAATGTCTTTCGGAGGGTAGAAAAAGATAGTAAATTTTAAGCGAAATCGAAGGGGGTCAGGTAAAAAATTTGTCGATTTGTCATGGAATGACCCATATGCTCCTTAATTCCTTAAAATATAACTCCTTAATTCACCGCTTGAAAAATCTGAAAAAATCGCAGAGACTACTTTCAAGTGGGACTAAACTGTGACAAGTTATGGGACGGATCTGAGGGAGTCGAAAAAAAAATGGCGGAATTGACGGAGAATGCCTCATATATGAGATAGATGAGAAAAAAATGATCAGCGAGAGACTGTAAAATCCATATTTTGAGGCGAGGCTAAATACCGACATTATTTCTGAAGTCCTATATTATCGACTCAAAATCACTGTCCAAACTTTTTCCAATACCGATGGATGAATATCAATTAAATTTATAAATGAATGATGAATGAATTGCAAAATGCAAACACGAGATATAAATCAATGTTTTCGTTAATTGCCACTGACTTGTCAGACAGTTTGGATAGAATCTGATGAGAATAATATTTATTTCATGAGAATTCCACACGGGGCTGCCCTCTTACGGATTTTTGTGAACTTGATTTCGCCATTTCGTTTTTCGATAATACACTAAATTTATCAACATTTATCTCGTGATTTGGATTCCAAACTTACGTCACGGTTTTTTCATAAAATAATGTCGAAGACGCATCGATATTCGTACATTAGTGTTCGTCATGGAGCCCCACTCTTGGTTTTAGCCGAAATGCAGTAGAAACATTATAATTTGATATTTTCAATTACAGATTCCTGATGATAATCGAATCTGTAATTTTTTTTTTTATTTCGAAAATTTTTTAGTGGGGCTCCATTTGTGCCATAATTCTGATGATACTGTCAAAATTTTATTGATTTCCATTCATTCGTGCCAGAGCAAGTTTGGAATCCATTTTCGAGGTGCAAATGTCGGTATTTAGCCTCCCCTTAAGAGTAAAAAATACACAGCAATTATAATAAAATTATGAAAGTTTCTCAATGTAATTTTTTTTCTTACTTTTACTAGCAATTTGTGCTCGACGCTGTCTCCCGCAAATTTACTCGTAGCTTTGGCTTTTATACTGATGTATCCCAATTCTCGTGGAGTTATCATGAAGCTGACGCTCGTACCGTTGTTTGCACGAATTTCGATTGTCTTTTTCCGATAAAGTTCCAGCTCTGAATAAAATGTTTTCAATTAAAAAATATTTTTGAGATACTTTATTAAAATATATTTTCTCTAATCAAAAAATGCACATGCCAGGAAATGTTTATTTTTTTTATTCATTGTTCCTTGTGAACAAAGCTTATCGAGATTTTAAAAGGACTTCAATGTTTTAATACGAAATGTGCCAAAATCTCGAGGAAACCTGTTCCAGGTTGTCCTAGCTTTCATAATTTGGTGAAGCTTGACTTCCCCTCTAAATTGACCATTAGAAGCGAATGAATTTTAATAAAATGAAAAAATCGTGGAAATAAATTTTTTTTATTAGCTTGCTTATTTTCCACATTTTATCCTTCTCGCTTTCCACAAGGAAAAAACAGCAAAGGAGTTTTAGAAATAAGGGAAGAAAAAATGAAGGTGAGCATTTATAATTTGTCCGATATTTGCTAATGCGCCATAAAAACCAAATCAATTGAAAATTTCAATACTCACTTGGCGCAATCTCATTAACTTCATTGGACGTTTCAGCGAATTCAAATTGTCCCAAGTGTTCAAGAACAACTTCCGCCGTGACATCTTTGTCCAAGTAATTGAATACGACGATGGGCACAGCGATAATTTCACCTCTTATCACGGAATAAGGAAGATCCACGGATATGAAAAATGGCTTGAAGACTTTGAGCTGTAATTATTAAAATGAATGCTTATAATTTTTTCTGCACTGTATGAAATTGTTTCCAGAGTTGTGAAAATAGTAATGTCAAAGTAATGCATTATCCATTACTTTAAACAATGTGTATTGGATAAGTTTTTCGTTACAAATTACAAAAGTAACGTGTAATCAATGAATGTTCCATGACAAATGAAAATAGTAAGGCGTAATGGATGCGTGTTCCGTTACAAATAAAAAAAAGTAAACTGTAATGTGTGCATGTTCCATTATAAATAATAAAAGTAACGTGTAATGGTTGCATGTGTCATTACAAATAAAAAAAAATAAGGTGTATTGAATGAGTGCTCCATTACAAATTACAATTGAAAAACAGTAATTCATAGTGGAGAATATTCCATTACAAATTAGTGTGTTTCTACGACAATTTGAAGCAGGTACTATTTTGCTCAAAGGTAAGTCTATTAATTTTTCAATGAAAATAATTTGTATCAAGTTTTTGTTAATTTTACTATTGTGGTGGTAAATGTATGAACATTGGTTGTTTGGAGTAATTCTTACTCCATTCTTGAATTGTAATTTTTACAACAATGGAGTAAAAATTACTGCATTCTTGAATTGTATTTTTTACAACAATGGAGTAAAAATTACTACATTCTTGAAGAGTAATTTTTACAACAATGGAGTAAAAATTACTCCATTCTTGAATTGTAATTTTTACAACAATGGAGTAAAAATTACTCCATTCTTGAATTGTAATTTTTAAAGCAATGGAGTACAAATTACTCCATTCTTGAATTGTAATTTTTACAACAATGGCGTAAAAATTACTCCAAAAAATCACTGTTCATAGGTGTCAGTGTAAATTGAGTTAATATACACTGACACCTATAAGTTTTTCTTGAATTGTAATTTTTACAAGAATGGAGTAAAAATTACTCCAAAAAATAACTGTTCATACATTTATCACTACGATAGTAAAGTTAACAAAAACTTGAGACACACAAATTATTGTCATTGAAAAATTAATAGATTTACCTTTGAGCAAAATAGTGCCTGCTCCAAATTGTCGTAGAAACCCACTAATTTCTAATCAAATATTCTCCACTACCAATTACTTTTTTTCAATTGTAATTTGTAATGGAGGACTCATCCATTCCACATTACTTTTTTTTTATTTGTAATGGCACATGCTTTCATTACATATTATTTTCTTTATTTCTAATGGCACATGCATTCATTACACATTACTTTTTTATGTGTAATGGAACACACCTTCATTACACATTACTCTTGTATTTTGTAATGGTACACTTGTCCATTTCACATTATGCAGTGTAATGGCTAATGAATACAGTAATGCATTATTTACAACTCCGATTGTTTCTGCTTATACTAACTTTTCTCGGTGCTTCGATGAGACCGAGTCCTTGGACGGGATGGACGGAAAATGCACTCAGTACCCAGGAAGTAATGCTGTCCGGAACCGTGCGACGAATCATCGTTTCTCCCTTGACCCTGCATTTTTTTTTAAATATCAAATTAATCACAAGTGAATTTCAATAATTTCTCTCAATATGTACAATTTGAATGAGAACGACAAATAAATAAAACAAGCTCAAAATAAAAGAAAAAAGAATAACGAGAGGAGAGCGATGAAAGACAGAGAAGGAAATTTGAAGAAACAAAAAATATACACAAAACTTGGAAGTTCATAGATGAGAATATAAATACCCTGAGGAGAAATTTGTGAAAAGCCAGGTGTTTGAGATGTCATGCATTAGGAATACACGGGGCTTATTCCATACGGGAGTTGGGATTCGTGAGAATGCGTAAGGACCTGCCAGTGGAGGTCTTGTCGCGAATCTGTGGGTTACCGGCGGACCGATATCAGGCCTTAGCGTGGATCTTCCCCAGGTGGAGCCACTTCCGATTCTACCCTCGAGATATCCTTTCTTTCCTGCGAATTCTCCAACAAAAAAAAAATGTACACAAATACACTTACAAATTTTCCTCATCAACGTTTTTCTTTGAATTTCTATTTTTCCTTCGAGCATCCAATTTTCTTGCAGCAAAAAATCAGGAGTTTGGATTACCGATACCATCAAATTGTTAGTGAAAAAAAAGCAGGTTTTTTACCGATTATTTGCCCAACAAGCGGATGAGTGTACAGAGATAGAAAGATCCAAAAATCCCCGAAGCGAGACTGCGCTGTGTGTTCAATAAAAATTATCAAAGTAACAGCGAACGATGAAGAGAAAAATGTCCATCATGGATCAGAGGTGTAAATAATGCATTACTGTATTCATTACCCATTACACTGCATAATGTGAAGTGGACAAGTGTACCATTACAGAATACAAGAGTAATGTGTAATGAATGCTTGTTCCGTTACAAATAAAAAAGTAATGTGTAATGGATGCATGTGCCATTACAAATAAAAAAGTAATTTGTAATGGATGCATGTGCTATTACTAATGAAAAAAAAGTAATGTGTAATGGATGAGTGCTCCGTTACAAATTACAATTGAAAGAGGAAAATATTTCATTACAAATTAGTGTTTTTCTACGACACTTTGGAGCAGGTACTATTTTGCTCAAAGGTGTAAGTCTATTAATTTCTCCACGAAAATATTGTGTGTGTTTTTGTTAACTTTACTATCGTAGTGGTAAATGTATGAACAGTGATTTGTTTGGAGTAATTTTTACTCCATTCTTGTAACAATTACAATTCAAGAACAATTTATAGGTGTCAGTGTATATTAACCAGGGTTGCAGCTAATGCATTACTTTTTGTAATGCATTGCCATTTTCATTACCCATTGCAATGTAGTGTGTAATAAAAAAAAATTCTATTACCCATTAAAATGTAGTGTGTAATGAAAATTTAGTGTGTAATGGAAAATTTCCATTACTGGAAATTTTGACTCCATTAATGGACATTTTTTCCATTACACATTAAAATGTAGTGTATAATGGAAAATGGAGTCAAAATTTCCAGTAATGGAAATTTTCCATTACACACTACATTGTAATGGGTAACGAATTTTTTTTTCCATTACACACTACATTTTAATAGGTAATGCAATTTTTTCCATTACACACTACGTCGTAATGGGTAATGAATTTTTTTTTCCATTACACACTACAATTTAACAGGTAATGGAAATTTTTCCTATTACACAATACATTGTAATGGGTAATGGAATTTTTTCCATTACACACTACATTGTAATGGGTAATGAATTTTTTGTTCCATTACACACTACATTTTAATGGGTAATGCACATTTTTTCCATTACACACTGGATTGTAATGGACAATGGAAATTTTTTCCATTACATATTACATTGTAATGGGTAATGGAATTTCTTTCCATTACACGCTACATTTAAATGGGTAATGGATTTTTTTCCATTACACACTACATTGTAATGGGTAATGGAAATTGTTTCCATTACGCATTCTAAAAGTAATGGATAATGCATTACTTTTACATTACAAATTTTGCAACCCTGATATTAACATAATTATAACAACATAATAACATTGTAATAACATTGTAATAACATTACAATGTAGTGTGTAATAAAAAAAAATTCCATTACCCATTAAAATGTACTGTGTAATAAAAATTTTCCATTACACACTACATTTTAATAGGTAACGCAATTTTTTTCCATTACATACTACATTGCAATGGGTAATGCATTTTTTTCCCATCACACACTACATTTTAATAGGTAATGCAAATTTTTTCCATTACACACTACATTGTAATGGGTAATGAATTTTTTTTCCATTACACACTACATTCTAATATGTAATGCAAACTTTTTTCATTACATACTACATTGTAATGGGTAATGAAATCATTTTCCATTACACTTTACATTGTAATGGGTAATGGAAATGTTTTTCATTACACACTACATTTTAATGGGCAATGCAAATTTTTTCCATTACACATTCTAAAAGTAATGAATAATTCATTACTTTCACATTACAAATTTTGCAACCCTGATATTAACTTAAAACACTCTGACACCCATGAACACTTATTTTTAAGAGTAATTTTTACTCCATTGATGTAAATATTATAATTCAAGAATGGAACTTCTTCCAAAAAATCACTGTTCATACATTTACCACTACGATAGTAAAGTTAACAAAAACTTGATACACACGAATTATTTTCATTGAAAAATTAATTGACTTGGAGCAAAATGGTACCTGCTCGAAATTGTCGTAGAAACACTAATTTGTAATGGAATATGCTCCACAACAAATTACTTTTTTTCAATTGTAATTTGTTATGGAGCACTCATTCATTACACGTTTTTTTTTTATGTGTAATGGCACATGCAACCATTACACATTACTTTTGTTATTTGTAATGGTACATGCATACATTACACATTACTTTTTTTTATTTGTAATGGAACACGCATCCATTTTACATATTACTATTTTTATTTGTAATGGAACATTCATTCATTACACGTTACTTTTGTAATTTGTAACGGAAAACTTATCCAATATACATTGTTTAAAGTAATGGGCAATGCATTACTTTTACATTACTATTTTCACGACTCTGTCATGGATATAATTTTTTTTTTAAATTATATTAATCAATTAAATGGCGTTACCCAGCATCTAGCGACTGCCAAAGCCATGTTTCGGGGAATTTCTTGCGTACTTTGAGCTTCTCGGATGGTAATCCGGGTGATCCTGCACTCCCAGCAGCGGATGCAAACGCTCCTTCCAAGCTTACAGCTCTGTAGAATACTAGGCAACAATACGTGTGATTAATCACGTTTAAGGGGAATTCATTTATCTCGATGACGCTGTTTCAACGACCCAAAACGAATATTTTTTCTAACAATTATTTTGTTTTTTTCTTACTTTGTATATGGGGCATTCCACGTCAAATTACAAATCAACCACTCCAAAATTTTTAAAAGCCTCTTGTTCGTCTGAAAATGAACTAAATTACAATTTTTCTTCTCATTTTCCATGTTCTTAAATGTAGTTTAAAAAAAATATATCGCGTTACAGCTGCCATAAGGGCGTATGCCAGCCAAAGGTAGGGCTGGAAAGCCATAAGGGCGTATCGAATTTTTTTTTTTCAGGAATCGACGTAATTATGACCGAAAAGTATAGAACCTATGGAAAAAAAAATTTCCCAATTTTTTAAATTTTTTATACGCCCTTATGGCTTTCCGAGTGGGTCTCGAACGCCATAAGGGCATATCGATTTTTTTTTTCAGGAATCTACGTAAATTATGACCGAAGAGTGTAGAACCGATGAAAAAAAAAATTTCCCAATTTTTTTTTTTTTTATTCGCCCTTATGGCTTTCCGAGTGGGTCTCGAAAGCCATAAGGGCGTATCGATTTTTTTTTTCAGGAATCGACGTAATTATGACCGAAAAGTATAGAACCGATGAAAAAAAAAAATTGGGAAATTTTTTTTTTCATCGGTTCTATACTTTTCGGTCATAATTACGTCGATTGCTGAAAAAAAAAAATTCGATACGCCCTCATGGCTTTCGACACCAACTCGGAAAGCCATAAGGGCGTATAAAAAAAAAAAAAAATTGGGAAAATTTTTTTTTCATCGGTTCTATACGTTTCGGTCATAATTACGTTGACTTGAAATTTCGCTATTTTCAGGTTTTTGAAAATAGGCCCAAAATTGAGCAAAACAGTTTTTTATCGAAATTCATGAAAATTTTGATTTTTTGAAAAAACTATTGATAGATTCGTGTTTAGGGGGCAAAAATACATCGATATGAGGCCCGAAAAACAAAAATAATTTTTTTTTTTTGCATTTTGGCCAAAATTCAATCGGTTCACTAAAATGGCTGCAATTTATTTTCTAGATAGAATTGCGGCTTGAGCATGAGCTCATTCTCTTCGTAATCGTTCACGCTTCAAAATCCCGTTTGGTTCATCCCATTACGATCGTTTTTCGATTTTTGGCAGATTTTTAAAGTTCAACAATAGATTTTTGTAAATTTTTTAAGGTATACCCCTTTCCATTTTTTTCGGCGATTTTCAAACTGCTCTCATTTCTACAAAAAATTAGTTATCGAGATGAACTTAACGGCATTCTCTAAGTTTGGTCACAACCTTTGCGTACGAAAAACAAATTTTGAAATCGGTTGAACCAAAGTGAAGTTATGAGCACTTGAAATTTCGCTATTTTCAGGTTTTTGAAAATAGGCCCAAAATTGAGCAAAACAGTTTTTTATCGAAATTAATGAAAATTTTGATTTTTTGAAGAAACTATTGATAGATTCGTGTTTAGGGGGCAAAAATACATCGATATGAGGCCCGAAAAACAAAAATAATTTTTTTTTTTGCATTTTGGCCAAAATTCAATCGGTTCACTAAAATGGCTGCAATTTATTTTCTAGATAGAATTGCGGCTTGAGCATGAGCTCATTCTCTTCGTAATCGTTCACGCTTCAAAATCCCGTTTGGTTCATCCCATTACGATCATTTTTCGATTTTTTGCAGATTTTTAAAGTTCAACAATAGATTTTTGTAAATTTTTTAAGGTATACCCCTTTCCATTTTTTTCGGCGATTTTCAAACTGCTCTCATTTCTACAAAAAATTAGTTATCGGGATGAACTTACCGGCATTCTCTAAGTTTGGTCACAAGCTTTGCGTATGAAAAACAAATTTTGAAATCGGTTGAACCAAAGTGAAGTTTTGAGCACTTGAAATTTTGCTATTTTCAGGTTTTTGAAAATAGGCCCAAAATTGAGCAAAACAGTTTTTTATCGAAATTCATGAAAATTTTGATTTTTTGAAAAAACTATTGATAGATTCGTGTTTAGGGGACAAAAATACATCGATATGAGGCCCGAAAAACAAAAATATTTTCTAGATAGAATTGCGGCTTGAGCAAGAGCTTATTCTCTTCGTAATCGTTCACGCTTCAAAATCCCGTTTGGGAAATTGGGAAAAAATTTTTTTCATCGGTTCTATACTTTTCGGTCATAATTACGTCGGATGCTGAAAAAAAAAAAATTCGATACGCCCTTATGGCTTTCGACACCCACTCGGAAAGCCATGAGGGCGTATAAAAAAAAAATAAAAAAAATTGGGAAAATTTTTTTTTCATCGGTTCTATACGTTTCGGTCATAATTACGTCGATTCCTGAAAAAAAAATTTCGATACGCCCTTATGGCTCCCGGATGCCATAAGGGCGTAAAAGAGGTGATACGCCCTTATGGCAGCTGTAACGCGATATATATATATAAAAATTATTCAGAACCATCTTCTATTTTTTTTCTTACTTTTTCGAAATCTTTGAAATTTTTTCGATGATTACCACTTCGAAATTCATTTTTTTTTTTTACTTTGAGGTTCTCTCAACATCTCCAAAAATCTCCAGACTGGTATTATGAGAAATAAGCTGAGTTGAAAAAAGAATAACTCTTTTTCAATTGAAATAAAAAATAGAAAACGAAAAGTCCCCACTCTGAAAATTTTAGAGAATTTGCAGAAAATGTCAAAGTTTCTAGAAAAAATGGCGATCATCGAGAAATTTTTGTTTTTTCCCGAAAATTAAAAAAAAAAAAACGTCTCGATAAATCAATTTTTGAAAAAGTTATAGATATTTAAAAAATAAAGAGTCCATTTTTTTGAAAAATTCATAACTTTTTATCGGTTGAATAAAAAAATTTAAAAAAATTCTGAAATATGTCGATTTGACATGGAATGACCCATATTCTTCTGGCGTTTCGAGCTATGCTTGAATCTCGTTTTTTAAGGGGTTATACGTAGTTAAAAAAAAAGTCGAAAAATTACTTTTTTCAATAAACAATATTTTGTTATCTTGCAAATGTTGCTGAAAATATTTTGAATAATTTTCAGGGTTTCATTTTGGATGTAAAAATTTAGGTTTAGAACGAAAAGTGTAAATTTTACGCAACAATTAAGCCTGAACGTTCTTTTTAAGTTTAATGTGATATTAGGGAAATTTAGTCAATTAAATGCAAAATCAACTGATATAGTAACAAAATAAGTTTAGTTTACTACAACTGCGTTATAATTATACAAGGTGTCACAAAAGTAACGGGACGGATGAATATTTTCTCAGCTGTTTTTCAAAAAGGTCAAGGTCATTTTGGTAGTAAGACTTTGATGTAACCTTGAACCTAATCGTCAAGGTCAAAATTAAGGTCACCATTGAATTCCTCAAGATGTTTTTCAAAAAGGTCAAGGTCATTCTTTTAGTAAGACTTTGATATAACCTTGAAGCTAATCGTCAAGGTCAAAATTAAGGTGACCATTAAATTCCTCAAGATGTTTTTCAAAAAGGTCGACGTCATTCTTTTAGTAAAACTTTGATATAACCTTGAAGCTAATCGTCAAGGTCAAAATTAAGGTCACCATTGAATTCCTTAAGATGTTTTTCAAAAAGGTCAGAGTCATTCTTGTAGTAAGATTTTGATATAACCTTGAAGCTAATCGTCAAGGTCAAAATGAGGTCACCATTGTATTCCTCGAGATGTTTTTCAAAAAGGTCAAGGTCATTCTTACAGTAAGACTTTGATGTAACCTTGGAGCTAATCGTTAAGGTCAAAATTAAGGTCACCATTGAATTCCTTAAGATGTTTTCAAAAAGGTCAAGGGCATTCTTGTAGTAAGACTTTGATATAACCTTGAAGCTAATCGTCGAGGTCAAAATTAAGGTCACCATTGAATTCCTCAAGATTTTTTTCAAAAAGGTCAAGGTCATTCTTGTAGTAAGACTCTGATATCACCTTGAAGCTAATCGTCAAGGATAAAAGGAAGTCACCATTGAATTCCTCAAGATGTTTTTCACAAAGGTCAAAGTCATTCATGTAGTAAGACTTTGATATAACCTTGAAGCTAATTGTCAAGGTCAAAATTAAGGTCACCATTGAATTACTCAAGATGTTGACATATAACTCAAGACTTTGATATAACCTTGAAGCTAATCGTTAAGGTCAAAATTAAGGTCACCATTGAATTCCTCAAGATGTTTTTCGAACAGGTCAAGGTCATTCTTGTAGTAAGACTTTGATATAACCTTGAAGCTAATCGTCAAGGTCAAAATTAACGTCACCATTGAATTCCTCAAGATGTTTTTCAAAAAGGTCAACGTCATTCTTTTAGTAAGACTTTGATATAACCTTGAAGCTAATCGTCAAGGTCAAAATTAAGGTCACCATTGAATTCTTCGTCAAAAGTTACGACAAAAGTGAGCTTGACTTTTTCGAAAAATATCTTGACCGAGGAAATATTCAGCCGTTCCATTACTTTGGTGACACCCTGAATATTTGTAGACAAGAAAAATGGTATTCTTCAATTTTCATCTTTGTGAATTATGAAACTTTTGTAGAAATCATAAATCACGATTTTTAAAATAAATATTCGCAAAATTATGACTTTTTCGGCTTTTTTTTTTTAGGTATAACCCGTTAAATTTCTGATAGCAGTAAAAAAGTAGTAGTGGTAGTAGCTACGAAAATTTGAGTAATTTAGCCAAATTATGTACGAAGAGGTAAAATTTGTTCCAATTTTTGTAATTTTCCTAAGGCTCTGAGATGCGATTTTAATATTAGATGTTAATCATGTTTATAATATATAGATTTTTTTTACGCAGGCGTGAAACTTGATTATACGGGTGAGAAATAAAGTGGGATTTGTATTTGGGAATTTACTTACGGATGGGAAAATTTTCGTGAATGTAACCGTTCGTCATTACGATTGTCCCGCTTTTCTGTTGGACAAATAAATCCTGTTAATCATTTTTTTAACCAATATTTAGATAAACATTGTGATGGAATTTTTGAATGTATTTCAGAAAATGTTCTTTTTTTCAAATCTATCACAAAATATAAAATTTCCATTTTCATGGAAATTGATTTTTCTCCATTATTTCAAAAATACATTCGACGTTTTTCTTCTACTTTATAAAAAAAGGTTTTTGCTTCTGTTAAAGATAATTGTAATATCAAAGATTCACGAGAAAAAAAAATAATAGTATAATCAAGCTTGAAAAAAATTAACAAGTTGCATTTTCCTTTTATGAGAAGGAATTTTCCAATTTGATGTAGAATCTAATTTTTTCTTGTGTAATTAGAAAATAGCTTTTGCATGAAAATTTGGTAAAATTCAAGAATATCATTTTGGACCCAAAAAAACATTTCCCGGTGAACGTTTCAAAATTCTTGATGTCGACGATCAGATTTTGCTTCAATTGAGCCGGAATGCTCCATATACATTACATGGAAAACATCCTGCGCTGTTGCAGATCCTGGCCGCCATGTTGGACGATCAAAAATGGGTCCTTCGTAGGGCGATTCTTCGGACATGTCGTAGGATCTCAATTCCTTCATAACTTGTTCCTAAAATATATCAAAATAGTACATTACGATACGAGTGCGATGAAACTTTTCTCGACGAGTGTGAGTGCAATCACACGAGTTGAGAAAAAGTTTCTCGCACGAGTATCGTACAAAATTTTATCGCACGAGTGCGTAAAGTGCGCGCAGCGAAGCGAAGCGTGCGAGAAGCGGTCACTTTACGCACGGAGTGCAATAATAGTACATTACGATACGAGTGCGATGAAACTTTTTCTCGACGAGTGTGAGTTTGCAGCATGAGCTGAAGGCGAATGCTGCAATCACACGAGTTGAGAAAAAGTTTCTCGCACGGAGTGCAATAAAAATTATTAAAGGACGTAATTGAAACGAGAAAAACTAAAATCTTATTTTCAAAGTAATTGAATCAAAAGCCACGGTGAAAATAAAGAACAAAATTATTTTCCATGGTTTTCTTCAAACTATATATTTTGAAAATCACGTAGACAAAACTTTGAGCTAAAATTTTGAAAATTGACTGATTTACAGTAACTTTAGTGAGAGCAGCTTGCTTAAGAACTTGAGTGCCGATTTTCAATTTTTTTTTAACGTAATCGGTTTCAAAGTTTTTGATAATTATTATTTTTAAAACGTGCTTGAATAAAAAAGAGCGGGAAAAATTTCAATACGTCACAATTTGTAAATAATTAAAGAAGAAAGGGATCAAAAAAGGTCTGGAACGTTTTTTTATACCATTTCACCGGAAGTCAACGTAAACTAATTTAACAAACGGCATTTTGAAGAAGAAGAATTCGACTTCATTTTCTGTTTTTTATAATAATTTTCACAATTTTTTTTTAGATTTGGACTCTATTTTGAAAATAACTGTTTTTCGTTTTTTTTCCCTCTTTTCAGGTGCACCCATTTTCTAGACGAAATTTTTAAATACATTTTTACGATTGGATTCATAAAGGGGAAAGTTTGAGCTTCAATTTCCGTTTTTTCTAAACTTTGAGCGAATTTTTCCAAAGTTATTCGGTTTTTTGTGAAAAAAGAAGAAATTTTCAAAATCCCGTATAACACAAAAACAAAGAGGATTCACGAAAAACTTCAAGATAGCAAAAAGTTGCGTCTGTTTTCGTTGAATTCAGAGGAATTTATTAAGATTTTTTTTTCAAATTTTTTTTTTCCTTATGTTGAGACTGGAAAAAAAATTTGGAAAAAAAATTTGAAAAAAAAAATTCAATGTGCTGAAAATGGTAAAATAAAGTATTTTCGCCTCTTGAATGTATATTAATAATCTCATAGTTTCCGAGTTATGGTAATTCAACAATCTGAGCTCCGACCCAGAAAAAGAGAAAAAAAAATGTTGAAAAAAAAATCTGAAAAAAATCCTCTAAAATCAACGAAAACAGACGAAACTTTTTGCTATCCTGAAGTTTTTCGTGAATCCTCTTTTTTTCGTGTTATACGGGATTTTGCAAATTTCCTCTTTTTTCACAAAAAACAAAATAACTTTGGGAAAAAAAATTGCTCAATGTTTAAAAAAAAGGAAATTGAAGCTCAAACTTTCCCCTTTATGAATTTAATCGTAAAAATATATTTTAGTATTCCTGAAGAGGAAAAAAAGGCGAAAAACACTTGATTTAAAAAAACGAACGAAAAAAAAATTTTTTAAACAAGCTTTTATTAGTTGTTAATAAAAAATAACTAAAAACTTAAAAATAAAGCTATTCCGATTGGAAATAAGTTTTCAAATAAAAGCGTGTTACACCCTCTTATTTCTCTTGCTGTTAAAATGTAACACGCTTTTATTTGAAAACTTATTTTCAATCGGAATAGCTTTATTTTTAAGTTTTTAGTTATTTTTTATTAACAACTAATAAAAGCTTGTTTTGAAAAAAAAAAAATTTTCGTTTGTTTATTTTTTACTTTTCAGTATTTATGATGTTAAATAACTAGTTTAGTAATGGATATCTAGTTTCACATAATTTTTTGCAAAAAAAATGTTTCGCCAAATTTTTTGCACAAAAATTATTTTGCAAAGTTTGTTAGACAAAATTATTTCACACAATTAATTTGCAACATTTTTCTGCAAAATTTGTGCGAAAAAATGTTTTCAGAAATTTTTTTGGAAAAAGACTGTTGCGCAAAATTTTCGTAGCGAAATGTTGTAAATCAATTGCTTAAAACCATTTTGTAAACAAAACTTAGCAAAACAATTTTTTTGCAAACAATTTTGCGAAACATTTTTTTTGCAAAAAATTATGCGAAACATTTTTTGTTGCAAAACAATTTTCAAGCAAATTTGTAATAAAAATTTTGCGAAACAATTTTTTTTGCAAAAAATTTGCAAATGTTTTGTGATAATATTGCATTGTCATCCGATTTACATATGCATGACAAATTTCAACTCAATCGGAAACCGGGAAGTGGGTCAAATTTAACTTGCAAGATTTTAACTTGCCCAAATCTAAAAACAAATTGTAAAAATAATTTTACAAACAGGAAATGAAGCCAAATTCCAAAACTTTTTTGAAGTTTTGTCCGGAAACGTTTCGCCGGTAATGTAGATATTGATTTTTTTCTTAAATTTTCATACAATTCTTTACCAAAATATAAATGAGACAATGGACAAGAAATTTTCTTTTCTTCGTTGAGATAATATCTCTATTAATTTGTAATATTTTTCAAAAAAATTGCTTCGAAATAAGTTGAATGGATTCTCAATAAAATGATGACAATCCTTTGATAATTAGTTATATCTGTGAAAAAAATTCTCAAAAATCAATTTTTTTCACAACTTACCCCCTTTCCCCCTTAAATAAAAAAGTCAATTTTGTATTAAATGCTCACGTGCGAAATATCATTTCCAGATTTGAGTAACAACGAACGCTGATCGATTCCCATCAGACCGATATAAGAATTTGGCCTTGAGGTGATCGTCAGATCGACGGAATCACCTGGTGCAATATCGCCCTGGGTAAATTTTATGTCGACGAAATTTTGCAAAGTTCCATCGAGCTCGATGTCCAGAGCATCGGCGACGACCTCGCCGTCGTCGCGGGTGTAATAAACGAGAACGTGGGCCGTCGGCGCCATGACGTAAGTCGCCAAAAACCGGAAGGACGCCGTATAACGACCTTGAACCTGAACGGAACCCGCATTGAGAATATCACCGCGTCCGAGTATCTCGTAACTGAAATACTTCAACGGCGCCGTTGAGTTTATTTCAATCTCGATGTCCTTGTTGACCTTCGGTTTTTCGGTCTTCAGGGTTGCCTGAATAAAGGTATCGCTCGGTGACATTGCCTGATTCGTGGATGGAAACCATTCGCGAAGAGTCTCGTATTGAGCCTGCGAAAAGATAGAAAAAAAAAGATTAAAGTTAAAACCAGAGCTGGGCAGTACTTGAAAGTACTCGGTACTTGCAGGTACTTGAAGTACAGTACTTGCAAGTACAAAGTACTTAAAAAGTACTTCAATTATCGTACTTAAATTTTTCAAGTACTTCATGTACTTGAAGTAATTTACTTGAAAATTTCAAGTACTTTTCTGTACTTGAAGTACTTTTTTCAAGTACAAGTATCAAGTACTTCAGAATGTGTCTCGCTGATCGTTGCACGTGCGGAGCCTTTGAATATGGGTCATTCCATGTCAAATCGACCAATATTTGGAATCGACCCCTTTCAATTTCGATGAAGTTTGGTCAGAAGTTTTCTTTTATCATGAAACAAAGTTCTAACAGAGGAAAAAAATTATTTTTTTTTTTCGAAAATTCAACATTTCACCATTTTCTTACAAGGTAAATTTGACCCACTTCCCGGTTTCCGATTGAGTTAAAATTTGTCATGCATATGTAAATCGGATGACAATGCAATATTATCACAAAAGATTTGCAAATTTTTTGCAAAAAAAATTGTTTCGCAAAATTTTTATTACAAATTTGCTTGAAAATTGTTTTGCAACAAAAAATGTTTCGCATAATTTTTTGCAAAAAAATTTTTTTGCTAAATTTTGTTTACAAAATGGTTTTAAGCAATTGATTTACAACATTTCTCCACGAAAATTTTGCGCAACAGTCTTTTTCCAAAAAAAATTCTGAAAACATTTTTTTGCATAAATTTTGCAGAAAAATGTTGCAAATTAATTGTGTGAAATAATTTTGTCTAACAAATTTTGCAAAATAATTTTTGTGCAAAAAATTTTGCGAAACATTTTTTTTTGCAAAAAATTATGCGAAACTAGATATACATTACTTAACTAGTTATTTAACATCATAAATACTAAAAAGTAAAAAATAAACAAACGAAAAAAAAATTTAAACAAGCTCTTATTAGTTGTTAGTAGTTGTAAAATAATTAAAAACTTAAAAATAAAGCTTTTCCGATTGTAAATAAGTTTTCAAATAAAAGCGTGTTACAGTTTAACAGCAAGAGAAAAAAGAGGGTGTAACACGCTTTTATTTGAAAACTTATTTCCAATCGGAAAAGCTTTATTTTTGAGTTTTTAATTATTTTTTATTAACAACTAATAAAAGCTTGTTTAAAAATTTTTTTTTTTTCAAGTTTATTTTTTAAATATTTCGAAAACTATTATAGTTACGAAAAAATTGTTCTGGGTTCGTCTTAAAGAGTATACTTGGGGCTACGAAAAAAAATATTTCGAAACAAATTTTTGAAAAATGATGAATTTGGAGAATTTTTCAAAATCGTGAAAATCCACGATCAACATTAAATTTTTGGTTTTATTTTTTTATATAACACCTTGTACTGAGATTAAAAGATCCTGAAATTTTCAGAAATGTGTTTTTTTTTGTTTCAAAAATATGAATTTTTGAATTTTGGTAAAACTTTTTGTTTACCTCTAATTTAAGTGAAGTTGATCAATCGTGTAATTTTGACTGCTGAAAATTACAAAATTACATGATTGCTCAACTTGAAAAAATTCATTTTTTTGAAGAAAAAAACACCTTTCTGAAAATCTTTCAGGATCTTTTCAAATCAGTACAAAGTATTATATTTAAAAAATTGAACAAAAAATTCGATGTTAATTGTGGATTTTCACGGGTTTAAAAAATTCAAAATTTTCCAAATTCATAATTTTTCAAAATTTTTTTGTCGGAATATTTTTTTTTCGTAGCCCCAAATATACTTTTCAAAACGAAACAAAAAAATTTGCATAACTATCATAGTTTTCAAGATATTTAGAAAAAAAAATTGAAAAATGGTTAAATTTTGAATTTTGCATAACTTTTGAAAAAAAAAATCAATTTTTTTTCCTCGGTAGAACTTGGTTTTATGATAAAACAAAACTTCTGACCAAATTTCATCGAAATTGAAAGTGGTCGATTCCAACTCTTGGTCGATTTGACATGGAATGACCCAAGTACCAGAATTCACGAGACGTACCCGAAAACTAGAAAAGAACTTGATAGTGGTACTTGATTTTTCAAGTACTTGTACTTCAAGTACTCGTCTTGACGAGTACTTGCAAGTAACAAGTACTTTGTACTTCAAGTACCACCGATACTTGATACTTCAAGTACCACCGGTACTTTGTACTTGATACTTGAAGTACTTGCAAGTACTTTGCCCAACTTTGGTTAAAACCCTTAAAAATTGGATTTTTCAAAGTAGCTCGATAATCGAGGTCTGATGTTCTCTAAATTGTGAAAAATTGTTCTAGTCATTAAAAAAAAAAAGTATTCCTTGAATTCCTTTTTCGCGAAAGGAAATGAATTATTTTCCATTCCATTCGATTTTCCATTAAAAAAAAAGCATGAGGCGTCCTTTCATTAATTATTATCCAATTAGAAGTCAAATTCTTCATTCTAGGACTAAATAATTTCAAAAACTAAATGTGTAATAATTTTATGTTTCACATTTTCGAGCACGATTATATCTATATTTATTGACATTTAAAAAAAAATCATTTTTAAAGTGCAAAATACGTTTTATTTTTTTTATTTATGGATTTTTGTATAAAAAAGTCCTTAGTTTTTTTTATTTTTTACTGAGCTCTGGAATTTTCTTTCAGCCAAATTAGAGCTATTAGAAATATAAATTTGAATACCTCAATATTAAGGGGAAGTGCGGTATCGTTTGACGAGACTGGAGGATAAAAATCCAATTGTATCATTCCATTGTGATCGAGCATTCGCGTTACATTCGTGTGAGCAGATTGATTGAAAGTGTAGCCGTAAGAAATGGTGACAGGATTTTTCGTATCGCGAACCGGTGAACCATCGTGATTCGTAATTTTGACGTAAGCCGTGTATTTCAAACCGGGCTTGTAATATTCCGAAGTTTTTATGAGGTCCATCGTGTAACGATGCTTGTGAAGGGTCATCTGCATCGAGACATTCTGACGACGACCTGTGAGAGCCTCTTCGACGGCAACGTCAAGCTGAACAGGTCGTTCGTAGTCATCGCTCAATCTGAAAACAAATTTCAATAAATTGTAACAGAGAGAATACTTTTTTTGAAGTAATTTGAATAAAATTTATTAATTTGTATTAATAAATGTGTGAATTAATTGGGAGTTTTATGAATGAATAAATGGATGTTGAAATCAGAGTTGTGAAAATAGTAATGTAAAAGTAATGTGTTGCCCATAACTTTAAACAATGTGTATTGGATAAGTTTTCCGTTCTAAATTACAAAAGTAACGTGTAACGAATGAAGGTTCCATTATAAATGAAAATAGTAATGTGTAAATGTATGCATGTTCCATTACAAATGAAAATAGTAATGTGTAATGTATCCATGTTTCATTACAAATAAAAAAAGTAATGTGCAATGTATGCATGTTCCATTACAAATAATAAAAGTAATGTGTAATGGTTGCATGTGCCATTACAAATTTAAAAAAAAGTAATGTGTAATGGTTGCATGTGCCATTACTAATAAAAAAAAAGTAATGTGTAATGAATGAGTGCTCCATTACAAATTACAATTGAAAAAAAAGTAATTTGGGTTTGCATGTTCCTTGTAATCGGGTAATGTATGCATGTTCCATTACAAATTTAAAAAAAAGTAATGTGTAATGGATGAGTGCTCCATTACAAATTACAATTGAAAAAAAAGTAATTTGGGTTTGCATGTTCCTTGTAATTGGGTAATGTATGCATGTTCCATTACAAATAATAAAAGTAATGTGTAATGGTTGCATGTGCCATTACAAATTAAAAAAAAAGTAATGTGTAATGGATGAGTGCTCCATTACAAATTACAATTAAAAAAAAAGTAATTTGTAGTGGAGAATGTTCCATTACAAATTAGTGTGTTTCTGCGACAAATTGGAGCGGGTACTATTTTGCTCAAGGGTAGGTCTATTAATTTTTCAACAAAAATAATTTATGTGTATCACGTTTTTGTTAACTTTACTATAGTAGTGGTCAATGTATGACCAGTGATTGTTTGAAGTAATTTTTACAACAATGAGGTAAAAATTACTGCAAAACATCACTGTTCATACATTTACTACTACGATAGTAAAGTTAACAAAAACTTGATAAACGCAAATTATTTTCATTGAAAAATTAATATTCTTACCTTTGAACAAAACAGAGTTGTAACAAGGGGTTAGGCACTACTAATTACTTGATGTAATTAGGATCGACATTTCCACTAACTTCTACTGGCCCAGGACAAATGAAACCCAAATTTGAGTTTCATCCACAACAGGTTGCAGTTTATTTGGGTTTATTGAGGTTTCATTCACAGCAGTTATTGCAGTTTATTTGGATTTCATTTGTACTGGGCCAGTACAAATTAGTGGAAATATTGATACTAATTACATTTTTAATTTGTAATTAGTAAAAATTTCGATACTAATTACATTTGTATTTTGTAAGTAGTGAAATTTGCGATACTAATTACATTTGTTATTTGTAATTATTGAAATTTTCGATACTAATTACATTTGTAATTTGTAATTAGCTAATTACAAATTTGCCCAACTCTGGTTGTAACTAATGCATTATTTTGATAATGCATTACCGTTTTCATTACCCATTACGATGCATAATGTGAAATGGACAAGTGTTATACTATTACAAAATACAAGAATAATATGTAATGAATGCGTGTTCCATTACAAATAAAAAAAAGTAATGTGTAATGGACGAGTGCTCCATTACAAATTATAATTGAAAAAAAGTAATTGTTAGTGGAGAATATTCCATTACAAATTAGTTTGTTTTTGCGACATTTTGGAGCAGGTACTATTTTGCTCAAAGGTAAGTCTATTAATTTTTCAATTAAATTAATCTGTGTGTATTAAGTTTTTGTTAACTTTACTATCGTAAAGTAAAAATTACTCCAAAAATGCATTTACCACTACGATAGAAAAGTTAACAAAAATTTGATACGAACAAATTATTTTCATTGAAAAATTAATAGACTTACCTTTGAGCAAAATAGTGCCTGCCCCAAATTGTCACCCAAAAACACTAATTTGTATTTACATATTCTCCACTACAAATTACTTTTTTTTTCAATTGTAATTTGTAATGAAGCACTCATCCATTGCAAGTTATTTATTTTATTTGTAATTGCACATGCAACTATTACACATTACTTTTATCATTTGTAATGGAACATGCATGCATTACACATTACTTTTTTTTTTATTTGTAATGGAACATTCATTCATTACACGTTACTTTTCTAATCTGTAACCGAAAACTTATCCAATACACATTGTTTATTGTAATGGGTAATGCATTTCTTTTACATTACTATTTTCACAACTATGCTTCGAATCGCTTAAAAATCTCCAAAATTTTGCTGTTCCTTCAATTTTTCGACCGAGTGTAATTGTCGTACCTCAGATCAGTGACGATGTCAAAATCAACGGTTACTTCACCATCGATGGGAACGACTTTTCTCACCGGTGCTTGAAATATCGGTTGTATCACCCCGGAAAATATATCCGGATATGCCGTTATCGTTGCCTCACCTTTTACTGGTTTTCCGTATGTGTATCTGCAATAATACAAAAAAAAACATTTAATAAATGAATAAAATTGAAAATGCAGAGCAAATGTTATTTTCAGTAAAAAAAAAAAAAAAAAAAAAGTAAAAAGTTACTTTGCTTGGACGGTCGCCGTAATTTTGCCTTCTTTGAAAGTTGCATGTTGCGGTGCATCGATGGAAACCTCGAATTTCGGTAAAACGTATTCGGCGACTTGAAACTCTTTCTCGAATGTCTGATCGACGACGTTAGCGACGATTTTCCAATCGCCGAGAACCGGCGATTCCGAGAGTTCTATTTCACCGCTGAATATTCCACGGCTTATCGGTGGTCTGACCCATTGTTTTATCCTGTTGCCGCTTCCATCCTGATTTCGAAAAAAATTGATGTTAAAAAAATTGATTTTTTTTTATTAGACTAAATTTCAAAAAAAAAAAAAAAAAAAAATGGTCGACTCACAGTTACGTAAATATCGAGCTGACGAGTCTGCACGGGTCTCAATCTCGAGTCAAGGACGATGCAACGAAATTGAACTTTGCTGCCGGGTTTATAAACCGCACGATCCGTTTGTATGAAGACCGAATAACTCTTGTGAACGTACTGAACGTCCGTGGAATTTCGAAAAGTCAGACCGGAAGTACCGATAGCGGTTAACTTGTAACGACCCGGTGATGTGTCGCCGACCTGAAAAATGTAATTCAATTTTGAGGATCAAAAGTTCACAGAAAGGTCAACGCAAAATTGAATAGGAAAAAAAAATCAATTTTTTTAGCTTTTTCTTATGTTTTTCAATTTTTGCTTTCTCGTGAAAGTTGAGGAACGATGAAAAAAAATGTATTTCAAATTATGTTTCGAAATTGAAAAAATATTTTGTCAAGAATTGAAAACTGAAGCTCTTGAGCAATTCTTTTCAAATCTAATATCGATCAATCGATCTTGTTATTTAGTGCAATAGTATAAAATAGTGTAATCGTAATAATAGTAATAATAGTAATAATAGTAATAATATTGTATGGGGATAAGAAGTTTAGGTTTTGAAGCTACAAAATTATGAAAGTAGATTTTTGAAAATCTGAATTCTTTTCTTTCTAGTTTTTTTTTGCGTTTGAACTTTTTTTGTAACTACTATTCTTTGAAATCTTGGGACACTTTGA
Organism: Alloplasta piceator; assembly: GCA_946863875.1. Classification (NCBI taxonomy): domain Eukaryota; kingdom Metazoa; phylum Arthropoda; class Insecta; order Hymenoptera; family Ichneumonidae; genus Alloplasta; species Alloplasta piceator. Next base: position 34,037,836 of record OX333078.1, on the reverse strand, counting down.
AGATAGCTAGAAGATAACTATCTAAAAAATTTTGATATTTTTGTTAATTTTATTTTAAAAATATTCGATAATCATGCAAGTAAATTCAAACTGTCCCAAAATTCGAGATTTTTTTCATAATTTAATAAATAATCAAAGCTTTTTTTGTGAGGAAGCTAAATGCCAGTAAGTTAAGTACCCTAAAATTTTGAGAAACAAAAATATTTTGAAAAAATAATCAAAGCTTCTTTTATGCGGAAGCAAAAGGAAGTGCGCAAATAATAAAAAAAAACCATCTACAATTTCTTGTTATTTTTATAACAAAAATTGTAGATAGTTTTTATTTTTGTATTATTTCGTTATTCTTATTGTTGTTTTTATAAAAAAAAAATTGTGGACAGTAATGGCAGTAAATTAAAAGTGTCCTAAAATTTGGAGAAATTATATTTAACAAAAATATTTTGAAAAAATAATCTAAGCTTCTTTTATGTGGAAGCAAAAGGAAGTGCGCAGATAATAAAAAAAACTATCTACAATTTCTTGTTATTTTTATAACAAAAATTGTGAATAATTTTTTTTTGTTATTTCGTTATTCGTATTGTTATTTTTATAAGAAAAAAATTGTGGGCAGTAATGCCACTAAATTAAAAGTGTCCAAAGATTTTGAGAAATTATATTTAACAAAAATATTTCGAAAAAATAACCTACGCTTCTTTTATGCGGAAGCAAAAGGAAGTGCGCAGATAATAAAAAAAAAAACTATCTACAACTTCTTGTTATTTTTATAACAAAAATTGTAGATAGTTTTTGTTTTTTGTTATTCTTATTGTTTTTATAAAAAAAAAAAAAAATTGTGGACAGTAATGCCAGTAGATAAAAAGTGTCCTAAAATTTTGAAAAATTATATTTAACAAAAATATTTTGAAAAAATAATCAAAGCTTCTTTTACGCGGAACCCAAAAGGAAGTGGGCAGATAGTTTTTGTTTTTTTGTTATTTTCATTGTTGTTTTTGTAAGAAAAAAATTGTAAACAGTAATGCCAGTAAATTAAGTTTCCTAAAATTTTGAGAAATTATATTCAACAAAAATATTTTGAAAAAATAATCTAAGCTACTTTTATGCGGAAGCGAAAGGAAGCGAGCAGATAATTTTAAAAAATTAAAAAACTATCTACAATTTTTTGTTATTTTTATAACAAAAATATTTTGAAAAAATAATCTAAGCTTCTTTTATGTGGAAACGAAAGGAAGGCAGCGGATAATTGAAAAAAAAAAAATGATGAAAAAAAAAACCTCAAGTCTGAAGACTCTCGTGGTATAAGGTTCGACGACGTTCTCGTGGGACACCTTGAAAGCATCTCCGTTATCCAACTCGCCGTCCAGTTCCACGGAGATGGTCGTCGGCGTTGATATACCGGTGGTACATACTGCTACGTTGTACTCCGAATTAGGACGAACCACTTTCGGAGCGACGACCGTGTAATATCTGAATGAAATTTTTATAATATTATTTTTTTTTTAAATAAACAATTGTAATTGTAATTAATTGTAATTAATTATAATTGAGACTAACATTTATTCTCCTTTAACTGTCAATAAAATGATAATAATAATACTGCACATAACATTTATTATCATTTCACTAATTATATATGGGGCATTCTACGTCAAATTAATTTAAATTTAATGTTCCATTAATAATATCAATAATTCTTTAATTTTTTTATATTCCATTCGCGAATTGAAATTTTATTTGCTCGACAATAAAAATTCAATAAATTTCAATTGATGCCAGATTTATAGGAATTCTCAAAACCAAAAAAAGTTCAATAATTGTAAAAATGGAGATTCCAATATCATTTGGCATTTAAATATTGTATTTAAAAACATAAAATAGTTGTAAATTTTCTTTTATTCAAAAAAAGAGCGTAATTGTATATATTTTTGGTTTTTTCAAAATTGGGGTTCTTTTCAACCCCTCAATAATCCAAATTTAATATTTCATTAATAATATTATTACAGTTATTTAATTTTTTGCTTTCCCCATTTGCAAATTCAAATTTTATACTCGAACAAACAAAAAATTTTCACATAACAAATTTCAATTATTCTATAAATTTTATAAGAATTCTCAAAATCAAAAAACTTTATAAATGGTAAAAATGAAGATTCCAATATCGTTTGGTATTAAAAAATTATATTTAAAATCAGAAAATGCTGGCAAATTTTTTTAATATAAAAAAACGAGCATAATTATGTACATTTTTGGATTTTTCAAGTTTGGGGTTCTTTTCGGCCCCTTAATGGTGATCATCAAAAAAATAAAAAAATTCCTAAGAACTTTTGCGTTGCCAAAATGATTCTACAAGGAAATTATCAAACTCGTGGTGAAAGAGGGGGAGGAGGCGTTGAACAGCCGATTTTACATGGAATGGCTCGTGTATTAAATATATGTAACTGTGTGTATAATTGTCTTCTCGTAACTATATATATATATATAACGTCGAATTTATACGTACGATTCCGCTGTGACCGTAGCGAAGAGGCTGCATAAGAGCGCGACCAGCTGAATCGGTCCACGCATAGTTAATTCTTTGTCCTGAAAATGATAAATGAATGATATATGAAATTTATATCCATGGGCTCTTCCATGTGGACTCAGCGAATGTATAACACTTTTAAACTGACGAAAAAATAAAAAAGAGCTGATAGAAAAATATATGGGGCGTTCCATTTAGTCATACAGTTTGTAATTTTTTTAAAAATATTTTTTATAAAAAGTACATTCAAAAATAAAAATTTTGAAAAAAAACGTCCTATTTGGCCTAAAAAAAAAACATATTTTTTGAAAAATCTCTATCTTGAAAACGGATCGACAAAAAAAAATTGAAAAAAATCATAGAGGCCTCTTTCAACCAATACTAAAACATGAAAAATTTTGAAAAAAATCGGAGATACAAAAGCTGAATGGTGCTAAATTTAAATTAAAAAAAAAAAAATAGATCCCATCGTTTACCCATTATATCGTTAGGCTTAAAAGTTGTGGAATAGAGGATAGTTTTTTACAAAAAAAAATTAAGAAAATCGATCAGTACGTGTTTTTTGTAAATCAACAATTTGTTTTTAAAACTTGAAAATCTCATAGAAATACGGTTTGAAATTTTTTTTTTGATATTTTTTATCAAAAGTACGTTTAAAAACTAAAATTTGGAAAAAAAACGTCCCATTTGGTCCATTTTTCGTAAAGTTATGGGCGTTTGAAAAAAAAAATAGCCTAATCTTTGAAAAATCGATATCTTGAAAACGGCTCGACAAAAAAAATTGAAAAAAAATCATGAAGACCTCTTTCAACCAATGCTAAAACATAAAAAATTTTGAAAAAAATCGGAGATGCAAAAGCTAAATGGTGTCCGGTTTGGTGTCGAACGCTCCATATATATATACATGTATATGAGGTATTCCACGTCAAGTCGGCCACCCAATTTTTTGAAATCACCGAAAATCGCATATAAATTTTTATGAAGTAGTTCTAACTGCGAAGAAAATTCCTGATTTTTTAAAGATTTTTATATTACAAATTTTAGCCGGCAAAAAATACAAAAAAATTTCTTGTTACATTTCGTAACTCGAAAACTGAAAAAATCACAAATTTTCTTGATAGTTAGAATCGCTGTATGCGATTTTTGACGATTTCAAAAAATGGGGCGGCCGACTTGACGTGGAATGCCTCATATGCAAACAAAATTTGCTCATTTTCAAATTTTCGATCGTTCATATATCAAAAATATATTTGCAACATACTTTGGATATATTTGAAATATGTATTTTGTCTGCATATATTAAATGTGTATTTTTAAATAATTAAAGGATCTATCTAAAGAATCGAACTTTTTGAACAAAGTATATTTGATATATTCTATACACGTTGCATATATTTTCGGAAAAAATTTCGAAATAAATTGGTTGGTTGTTATTAACCCTGGTAAAAAACAATATACATCACGATGATATATCACGCGTACATCAATGTATACATATATACAAAATATATCATTTATTGTTAGAACATATATTTTATTATTTTTCAATATATTCACAATATATCGGCGTTGAATATTCTTCAATATATTCACAATATATCGGCGTTGAATATTCTTCAATATATTTGGTATATATTTCACTATTACAGAAAAAAAATAACAAAAAATTCGTAGTTGATAAATCATTAACGATAAAATAAAAAGTATATCAGGACAATATATTACGTGCATATCAGACAATATATCTGCGATATATGTTCTTAATTAGATATATTTTTTAGATATCTCAATATCGAAGAAAAATGTTTACGAAAGTGTTAGTTGATTAATTATCCTTGGTGAGAAAAAATATATTACGCATATATCAATATATGCAAAATATATTTTATTATTTATCAATACATTTAAAATAGATCTTTGATATATTGGATATATTTTTTAAATATCTTAATAATGTAGAAAAATCTTGATTCATCTCTGATAAGAAAATATATCACGTTAATATATCACGCGTATATTAATATATGTACGTAAAATACAAAATATAGAATTTATTGAAACTAAATATATTTTATTATTTTTCAATATATTTGCAATATATCTGCGATATATATTCTTGAATATATTTTTAATATACTTTGATATATTTTCATGGGGAAAATATATCAAAAATAGCCCGCTAAATGACTCGTTATTCCATTAATAGTCGCTTCCTCAATGAGAAAGTCAGCTAAAAGACTTGGGAAAAAAAACAATCCTTGGGAAAGTTAGCACCTTTTAGTGCTTTTACGGAAATAAATTAATATTTAACCGCTGTGCAAAGTGAGAATATGAATCGTTAGGAAGAACGTGAGAATGTCATTTCCGGAAAGAAAAAAAGGAGAAAAGAAAGCGCACGGGAGAGGCAATTGTTGTTTTTTGTTGTTTTGTACGTATGTTTATGGCAGGAGTTCACGAGCAAAGTAAGTCAGTGAGTCAACCTTCGAGAGCTGGAATTATGTTTCTCATGAGCATATGGGGCATTCCATGCCAAGTCGACCTGAGTGTGACCCTCGACCTCGCTGATTTCGTTTACGATTTTTTATATGATTCATCAAACTCAAAATAGCATTCAGGATTTTTTTCAGATTTTTTAAACCAAATTTGAGTACGTTATGATTTTTTGAACATTTTTTTCGAAAAACTCGAAGGCCGTAATTTAAAAATCGGAAAAAATTCTCAAAAATCCGGTGTCAAAAATGAAAATTTTTCGCCCAAAATTCATTATGTCCAGGCTTTCGCTTCCACCTCGATTTTAGGTTTTTATGAAGAGAACGTAAAAAAAATAGATGCAGAAATTAACCAACTATTTTTGGAGATTGTTGGTTAACGATAAAAATATTCAAGCCACTTTTCACGGTAGATCAATTTCTGCATCTATTTTTTTTTACCTTTTCTTCATAAAAACCTCAAATCGAGGTGGAAGGGAAAGCCTAGACATAATGAATTTTGGGCGAAAAATTTTCATTTTTGACACCGGATTTTTGAGAATTTTTTCAGATTTTTAAATTACGGTCCTCGAGGTTTTCGAAAAAAATGTTCAAAAAATCATAACGTACTAAAATTTGGTTTAAAAAATCTGAAAAAAATTCTGAATGCTATTTTGAGTTGGAAGAATCATATAAAAAATCGTAAACGAAATCAGCGAGGTCAAGGGTCACACTCAGGTCGACTTTGTATGGAATGCCTCATATACATTGCTTTAATCTTATGACTGATATTTTTCTAGCAATCTTTATAGTCGTATACAGCAATATATTATTAAGGAGTTGATTAATTTTCAAAAATTAATGAATTAATTTTCAAAAAAAAATTCTGGTCAATTGAGGCATTTCGAATTTATAAAAAAAAAAACGATAGCAATAATAAAAATGAAATCGAATTATCCATGGGAATAAAATATATGCAAAAGATATTTGCACATTTTCAAATTTTCGGAAGTTTATAAATTGGAAAAAAAATATTTGGGTCATTCCATGTGAAATCGACCAATAGTTAGAATCGACCCCTTTCAATTTCGATGAAATTTGAACAGAAGTTTTCTTTTATCATAAAACGAAGATTTTACCAAAGGAAACAATTAAATTTTTTTTTTTTTAAATTCAAAATTTCACAAGTTCTTCAATTTTTTAAGTTTATTTTGTAAATATCTCGAAAACTATTATAGTTACGAAAAAATCGTTCTGGCTTCATCTTAAAGAGTATACTTGAGGCTAGAAAAAAAAATATTCCGAAAAAAAATTTTGAAAAATTATGAATTTGGAGAATTTTGAATTTAAAAAAATCGCGAAAATCCACAATCAACGTTAAATTTTGTGGTTCCATTTTTTAAATATAATACCTTGCAATGATCTTAAAAGATCCTGATATTTTCAGAATTGTTTTTTTTTTCAAAAATATGAATTTTTGAATTTTAGTAAAAAAAACTTTTTTTACCTCTATATGTTAAGTAAAGTTGAGCAATAATGTAATTTTTACTGCACAAAATTACAAAATTACATGATTGCTCAACTTTACTTAACTTAGAGGTAAAAAAAAAAATATTTTACCAAAATTCAAAAATTCATATTAAAAAAAAAAACAATTCTGAAAATATCAGGACCATTTAAGATCATTGCAAGGTATTATATTTAAAAAATGGAACCACAAAATTTAACGTTGATTGTGGATTTTCACGATTTTTTTAAATTCAAAATTCTCCAAATTCATCATTTTTCAAAAAAAAATTCGGAATATTTTTTTTTTCGTAGCCCCAAGTATACCCTTTAATACGAATCCAGAACGATTTTTTCGTAACTATAAAAGTTTTCGAGATATTTAAAAAAATAAACTTGAAATTTTTTTCAAATTTTGAATTTTGCATGAGGTTCGAAAAAAAATTTTCAAAATTTTTTTCTTCGGTAGAGCTTCGTTATGTAACAAAAGAAAACTTCTGACCGAATTTCATCGAAATTAAAGGGGGTCGATTCCAACTATTGGTCCATTTGACATGGAATGACCCATTCGCGATATACTTTGGATATATTTGAAATTCATTTTTTGTCTTCACATATAAAATTTGAATTTTTGAATATTTCAAGAATATCGAGCTTTTTGAACAAAATGTACTTTATATAAGATGTGATATATAGATTATATATTATGAAAATTATTTCAAAAAATTGCCTGTGCGCATGCGCAAGTCTCTTTGTGTTGGCTCAGGCGACCATAATATATCTCCAGAGACGCGAACCAGGAACAATTATGCACTTTGCTTATCTCTCATTATTACTCCCTCGTTAAAACTACTTTATTTTTTTTTTTTTAGTTCTATACGTGACTGACAATTCGTCCTCTATATGCGAGCACGTAGACGATATTAAACACATCCGGGACGTGACGTTCTTGTTGACCCGCTCGATCATGTTTTTATTTTTATCTCCCATCTTTATTATTCTTCTCTGATGATTTGCATCTCTGGACGTAAAATTGCAACTCTGGGAAAAACCCATTCCGAGAGACCTGGAAATTTGTCGCACGGGTATAAAAAAAAAAATTTCCAAGGTCAAGTCCGCTCTCCCAAGGTCAAGCTAAAGGTCATTTGGAGGTCAAACGGGAGGGAAGGAAAACAGTGCGATGTTTGGGTTTTTTGGTCTGGAAATTTGTCACACGATTATAAAAAAAATTTCCAAGGTCAAGTCCACTCTCCCAAGGTCAAGCTGAAGGTCATTTAGAGGTCAAACCAGAGAGAAGGATAACAGTGCGATGTTTGGGTTTTATGGTCTGGAAATTTGTCGCTCGGGTATTGAAAGTTATCTCCCAGGGTCAAGCTGAAAGTCATTTAGAGGTCAAACCAGAGGGAAGGAAGAGAGTGTGATGTTTGGGTTTTGTTCGACTCCAACATTGTTCTTGAAATTTTTTGATTGTTTTATTGGATATTCTGACATTGGAAAATTATTTTTTCAACAGGAAAATTCAATTTTTGGTACCGAAGCCTACGCGAAAAGTACTTGAATGTCATTGAGCGTGAAGAAATTGAAAAAAATTAAGCCTCTCTCTTAACCATGCTCATATATATGTCGCGTGGGTTTTTCAAGTTTTTTTCCCACATTCGATGAGCACGCGTGTTTATAGATCGTGACCAAGGTCCTGATCATCGGTATTCTGATATATATGGGTCATTCCATGTCAAATCGACCAATAGTTGGAATCGACCCCTTTCAATTTCGATGAAATTTGGTCAGAAATTGTCTTTTATCACAAAACGAAGTTCTACCAAAGGAAAAAAATTAAGTTTTTTTTTCGAAAGTTATGCAAAATTCAAAATTTCACATTTTTTTTCAATTTTTCAAGTTTATTTTTAAAATAACTCGAAAACTATTACAGTTACGACAAAATCGTTCTGGGTTCGTCTTAAAGAGTGTATCTTAGGGCTACAAACAAAAAAATATCTCGTAAATTTTTTTTGAAAAATGATGAATTTGGAGAATTTTGAACTTTTAAAAATTGTGAAAATCCACGATCAACATTAAATTTTTTGTTCAATTTTTTAATATAATACCTTCTACTGATATTAAAAGGTCCTCAACTTTTCAGAATTGCGTTTTTTGTCTTTCTAAAAATATGAATTTTTGTAAAAAAAAATTTTTTTCACCTCTAGGTCAAGTTAAGTTGAGCAATCGTCTAATTTTTACTGCTTAAAATTACAAAATTACATGATTACTCAACTTTACTTAACTTAGAGGTAAAAAATTTTTTTTTTACCAAAATTAAAAAATTCATATTTTTGAAAAAAAAAACGCAATTCTGAAAATTTCAGGATCTTTTAGATCAGTACAAGGTATTGTATTTAAAAAAATGAAAATAAAAATTCAACGTTGATTTAACGATTTTTTAAAATTCAAAATTCTCCAAATTCATCATTTTTCAAAAAATTTTTTTTTAATATTTTTTTTTAATTCTATTTAAGACCAACCTAGAACGATTTTATCCTAACTATAATAGTTTTCGATATATTTAAAAAATAAACTTGAAAAATTGAAAAAATGGTGTAATTTTGAATTTTGCATAACTTTCGAATTTTTTTTTTTATTTTTTTCCTTCGCTAGAACTTCGTTTTATGATAAAAGACAACTTCTGACCAAATTTCATCGAAATTGAAAGGGGTCGATTCCAACTATTCGTCGATTTGACATGGAATGACCCATATAATATATTATTCTCTATACGTACGATCTGGCGCGTGGGTGATGGGTCGCCTTTTTCGACAATAACGCAACATTGTGTGTCCGTGTGTCTCATAATTAAAAAACGAGTATTGCGACAAAAAAAAGCGATTTTGTGACGTACAAATGAAAAAACACGCGATTGGAATTGATTAAGGATGAAGTCATTTTTTGGTAAAACCACGCTGATGCATTTATTCGGGCTGATGATGCATTCTGTTTTCTCTCGCCAGAAAAAAAAACATTGCAAACTGATTGCTGAATATAATTCGATATAGGTGATCCGAGAAAAGATATTATTTTGCGATTGCACTACTTATCAACATTGTTGAAGAATTGAGCGACCCCTCATAAGTTAAGCAGCCCCTAATAAATTAATCCTAGGCTTTCTGACCCCTCATAAGTTAAGTAACCCCTCATGAGTTACGAAACCCCTCATAAGTTAAGTTACCCCTCATAAGTTAAGTAACACCTCATAAGTTAAGTAACCCCTCATAAGTTAAGTAACTCCTCATAACTTAAGTAACCCCTCATATCTTAGGTAACCCCTTAATCTTAGGTAAATAAAGTATAGCTCCTCATAAGTTAAGTAACCCATGATAAGTTAAGTAACCCCTCATGAATTAAGTAGCTCCTTATAAGTAACCCATCATAAGTTAAGGAATTCCTCATAAATTAAGTAGCCCCTCATAAGTTAAGTAACCCCTCATGAATTAAGTAACCCATCATACGTTAAGTAACCTCATAAATAAAGTGGCCCCTCATAAGTTAAGTAACCAGTCACAACTTGAGTAACCCCTCATAACTCAAGTAACCCTTCATAGGTAACCCCTCATAACTTAAGTAATTGCTCATAAACTAAGTAATCCGTCATAAGTTAAGTGTCCCTCATAAGTTAAGTACCCCCTCACAACTTAAGTAAACCCTCATAACTTAGGTAACCCCTCATAAATAAAGTAGCGCCCCAAAAGTTAAATGAGCCCTCATAACTCAATTAACCTCTCATAAATTAAGTAGCTCCTCATAAGTTAAGAAACCCCCATAACTTAGGTAGCCCTCAAAGCAATCCCTCATAACTTAAATAATTTCTTATGAGCTGAGTAACCCTCAAAATTCGGGAGATTCCTCCTAACTTAAGTATAACCCTCCATAAGTAAAATAACCCCTCATTAGTTAAATGACTCTCCTAAGTCAAATCACGGGCGCCTTAACTTTCATACCTTAATTTCACGGTCTCAGATCCCTCATAAATTAAGCTCTAACTCCCATAAGTCAATTCCTGGATCTCCAACCACTCATAAATTAAGAAAACTCTCACAAGTTAATCCTACAACCTCGGACCCCCCCATAACTTACGTTTAGAGCAAAGTGCAGAAAAAACTCGTTCAATAGCGCCAAACCCCTCATAACTTAATTTCACCGCTTCATAACCCTCATAAGTCAAGTCAACTCCCATAACTCAATTCCTCCAATCGCTCATAAATTAAGAAAACCCTCATAAGTCAAGCGAACTCTCATAACTCAATTCCTGATTTTCCGGATGTTCATAGACTGAGAAACCTCCCGGAAATTCATTCCAGGACCCCCCATAACTTAAGTTCACAGCAAAGTGCAGAAAAAACACGTCCAATATAGCCTCAAAATATCAGAGAACCTACTGGCCCGTTTTACCCCATGTTATTATTATCGTCGAAACAACTGTATCAATGTTTTTTAACGACCCCAAACCGGAAGGAGAGAGGCACATTTTTGTCTCGAAAAAAATTGTCTCAAAACGCCCTGTGCACTCTTCCCCCTGTATTTTCACCGATGACTCACCTGCTGGACGATACTTTGGGCGCCGCACCTTCACGGACGATTTTTATGGCACGGTTCACCGCGCGCGCTCGCGCGCACCACACTCTTCTTATACGGTTATATTCTCCGATCGAACACCGGATTATCAAAAATACCGTGTAGAATATCTTGCGCGCGACCCTATAAAAATGTTAATCGAGATACTGCTCGATTAGCACTGTTTTCGAAGTTATAATCACGAATCTACGCGTTGGGGCAAAAACAAGAGAGAGAACGACACTTGACACGTCCGATCGAGTTGACAGACGATCGCACACTGCCAAAACCGATCGAGGACTGAGGAGCCGCTCTGCGGCGCTGGTGGCGCGCGGGACAGCCGGAGAATGAGAGAATCAGAGAGAATAGCTTTTCACGTCCTACCGAGAGACCTGCGACAAGTGGCATGGAGAAAAAAGACTCGAGAAACGAGTATTCTCTATTTTTTTCCTTTTTTATCCATCCATCGTCTTCGCTCGCACTATGCGGCCCTCTTTCACATATTTCTTTTTTTTTCCCACTCTGGCGCCCTCTGGCTTTCGATGCAGCCATCGCGGACTCATATTGCTCGGGGAAGTACGGAGAACAATGTACCGTTACCGGATAGATCCACACTGTATCGTGTGAATAAATACTCTCGTGTTTGCACATTGTACATAACGCGCCGCTGTCATATGTGCGTATGGGAATAAGGAAAATATTACACATTGAAATGAGCGCATCGGCGAGCCATTTTAGTTCAAATTATCGCCGCGAGCGCTGATCGACGGGGAGTTTTTTACGTCGAGAGTCCGCGTGGGTGATTCTCTGGTCAATTATTCATCTCTACTACTGTATAATAGCCTTTATGTATATGTAAACCATGCAGCGAAGTAATACTCTGTTACGACAATGTTACATCATGAAATTCCCAAACTTCCTCGTAGTTTCCTCGCGCGCAGAGAAAACTTCCTCATTTTGCTGTAATTATAAACTCGTTATCGAAGCGCGAGAGGCGCTGCGTCACTTATGAAAATCATTTGTCGACTTGTCGGCGACTCGGTGACTTTGATGCTTGGATAAACCGTGTGTCTCATACATAGATATATAGAATGTATCTATAGATATAGAGAATACATATATTATCTATAGCGTGTCAAAAGGAATGTAGAAATATTGCAGCTGGTATTTTCAAAGGTTGTTAATAACTTTTGAATGCATAATAATGCATAATAATGGCAGAAAAATAATGAGCATGCTAATTTGCACAATTTATTTTTTATTTATATGACTTTCAAGGAAAATAGTAACTACCCAGATAGACAAACGTGCTGTAGAAAATCGCTTGACGGCCTAGTGACGCAAATTTTGCGACAAGATACAGCATAGCGTGTCGTCAGTAAGCAGTGTTCTACTTCCGAATTGAGCAGCATATTGACGCCATGCGCTGTGACATTTGCATCATTACTCTGTTAAGGTCTAACGTTAGAATGCAGAAAAATAACAGCACGGCGTGCCGCGAAATTGCAGCTTAATCGCAGCACCACTTGCAGCGAATTCGAAGCTTAATCGCAGCACGGCGTGCCGTGAATTTGCAGCTTAATCGCAGCACCGCGTGCAGCGAATTCGCAGCGTAATCACAGCACGCGTGTGCCGTGAATTTGCAGCTTAATCGCAGCACCGCGTGCGGCGAATTCGCAGCGTAATCACAGCACGGCGTGCCGTGAATTTGCAGCCTAATCGCAGCACCGCGTGCGGCGAATTCGCAGCGTAATCGCAGCACGGCGTGCCGTGAATTTGCAGCTTAATTGCAGCACGGCGTGCGACGAATTTGCAGCTCAATCGCAGCACGGCGTGCCACGAATTCGCAGCTTAATTGCAGCACGGCGTGCCGCGAAATCACACCTTGTCGAAAATTTGCAACAAGCTTGCAGGACTATGTGACGCGAAAGAGAGGATGTCTCGAATTCGATCATTCGACTTTTATCACTTTCATCTTTCATCGTTTTTGTATTTTATGCTGAGTACGTTCGGAATTTTTTTGTAGTTAATTGGTAGTGACCAGCAGTTTAGTATCTTACTAGTGAGTTACTAGTAAGTCACCAACGAGTTATAATAATAATAATTAAAACTGCTCTAATGAATGCATACGAATTAAGTAAAATATCCATTACACGGGTAACAAGTCATTAAATCACAATTAAATGACTCATTATTATATAAAGTTTAAAAAGTTGGAAAATTAACGTGTTTTTTAAATGAAAAAATATAAGGCTTTTTATTTTTTTAATAACATATACCTACTAAAAAATGTTTCTAAAAATGTTTTCACAGCATCACAGCTTTAATGATTGAGGTTATGTGTTTGCCGTTCGCGCACGCAACAGCACGCACCTATTGTGTCTTGGTTGCAATGCTGTGCTATTTCTTATTTCTTATTGCTATTTCTTATTCTTTTCATTGTGTCCGGTCCTTAAGAGGAGGCTAAAGGCGACATTCGGACCTCTCTCTTGCTCTCACGACCCCTATGATGCTTTCTCTCTCTCTCTCTCACACGAAAAATGTCGGTATTTAGCCTCCTCTTAAGCTGCAATAGAAACTGAGGGTGCCTTCCAATTAGAACACAGCCAGGCACGGTCCGACACATGTAGAATTCCGCTATATTCAATTGCTCTGATTGGTTGTTGAGATAAGAAATGTACTAGATGTTTTGCATCATGCCGTAGCTGGAAAGGACCCAATCAAACTCTAATTCGAACCACGGGAGACACAATGCAAAAAATAAAAAATTAGGACTATTATATATACTTATTAGTATTATATTTATATAAACCGGGTTATACCGCGTATAAGCGTGCAATTTCTTGTAGAGAAATGAAAATCTGGGAATAAAAAGTTTTTATGAAAAGTGTTCCACGTTTTATTTTTAGTAATTAGTATGAGGATATGTTACATCAACTTGCGCACTTGACAATGAAAGGACCGGTGTAAAAAAAAATATATCCCACAAAATTTTCTTTCATGTTTGAATAATGCCCGCTCAAATGCTGACTGACATGATAATATATAAATAATTTTGAATTTATTTGCTTGGCTATATTTATAACGTACTTTTTTGCATTTTGAATTTTTTGCATTTGTCCTTGACTCGGGTATTATCGAGGATATTTAATTTGCTACTTTGAATACTAGGTGCACAACACTTTATAGGGCATAAAAATGAATTTAAAAAAAAAGTTTTTTTTCATTTCATGTGACTGAGTTCCCTACATTTTTCAATACGATCTCAGTCGCAGATCATTTATTACGTGTAATACCTGAACTTGACAGCACAAGCTGATGCTAGATGATGGCACAGCGTGCTGCAAAAATGCACCACGGTATGCTGAAAAAATGCTACAAATACGCGGCAGGGTGTGCTGTAAATGTGTTGTAAAATCGCTGCAAATGTGCAGCACGCCGTGCTGCAAAAACGCTGCGAATATGCAGCACGACGTGCTGTAAAAACGCTGCGAATATGCAGCACGGCGTGCTGCAAAAACGCTGCGAACATGCAACACGCCGTGCTGTAAAATCGCTGAGAATATGCAGCCCGGCGTGCTGTAAAAACGCTGCGGATATGCAGCACGGCGTGCTGGAAAAACGCTGCGAATTTGCAGCACGGTGTGCTGTAAAAATGCTATGAATATGCAGCACGACGTGCTGCAAAAACGCTGCGAATATAGAGCACGGCGTGCTGCATAAACGCTGCGAATATGCAGCACGGCGTGCTGTCAAAACGCTGTGAATATGCAGCACGACGTGCTGTAAAAACGCTGCGAATATGCTGCAGGCCGTGCTGCATATAAGCTGCAACTATGCAGCAGAGCGTAACGCAAATATGCTGCAACTTTAACGACAACTTGACGATACAGCATATCGTAAATAAGACGTCAGTGCGCAGTTGAAGCGTAGCTCAGTTTTGGCGCAAATATTGTGATATTATTATATATTATCGTGTCGTTAGAAAAGAGCTTGATGCGGAAGTAGAAAGCTGCTTTCTGACGCCACGGCTTGCTCTCTCGTGCCGTCCTGTTGCCGACAATGTGACGCCAAATGTCTATCTGGGTATGTTTTTGAAAAATAATAACAATCTTTGCAATTTTTCAATATCGCTGATTGGAATTTTTAGAATTCCAATTCAGGTGAAATTTTGAAATCCGATATATTTCGAATTTTGATAATTTGAATTTTCAATTTCAAGTTTTACTTTTAGAATTATGCGATCCTTAAAATAAGAAATTTGATTATTTGAATCAAGGAGGTTAATACTCGAAGTTTGAAAACTGAAATTTGAAAGATAACGAACTTTTTAGTTCCCCAGTTCTAAATTCAAATTTTGATATTTTGAACTTTGAAAATTACAGTTGATTGAGAAAATGGTAAACAGACTGAGATGGTAACAAAGTTATGTTTTCCTATTTTTTTTAAACTGCAGATTTTCTCGTGAAATGAAAATCCTTTTTCATCTCGTCTATTTATCGTAAATGAAAATCGTATTTTCTTTTGAGCGAAAAATCGACAATATCGTAAAAAGAAGGTAGTCCCCTGACCCACACAAAGGTATTCCATCTTCAAAATCTTTAGAATGGGGATTTTTGCAAATTTTCAAATCTTTAGAATTTAAAATTTGTAAAATTTAGAATTTAAAATTTTGCAAATTTTAAAATCTTTAGAATTTAAAGCTTTGTTAATTTTAAAATATTTAGAATCTAAAATTTTGCAATTTTTAACTAGGATATAATCAAATAAACTTTTGGATTAAGGTGAAATTTTGAAATTCGATATTTTGGATTTTTAATTTTAAGTTTTAGGTTATTGGAATCATAAATGCGGCACTCAAAATGTGAAATTTGATTATTTGAATGAAGAAAGTTTATATTCGAGGTTTGAAAACTGAAATTTTAAAGATAACGAACTTTCTAGCTCTTTAGTTCGTTTAACAATAAATTCAAATTTCAAAATTTTGAATTTCGAAAATTACAGTTGATCGACAAAAGATAAGAAAGAGAAACGGACTCAGATGGTACGAAAGGGATGTTTTGCTATTTTTGAAAACTACCGATTTTCTGGTAAAATAGAAATTCGTTTTCAACTCGTGTACCTATTCATCGCAAATGAAAATCGTAATTTGTTTCGAGCAAAAAATCGACCATATCGTAAAAAAAAGAAACCCTAGCGGAACTTGCAACGCGTTGCTAAGTGAAAAAAACGGACAAAGCAACGGCAAAAACAACGTTGCTTATCAACTTTTAAAATAGGTCAAAACAACGGCAATAGCAACCCGAATTTTGTACATATTTTGGTTTCACTATTTTCCAACAGGTGGCGCGGCGATCTTTTTCGATGATAATTTCTATTTTTCCTCTCTGCTTTACCAGTAAACAACGCCACCCAAACACCATCCTGAGCGTTTTTTTTTACCACCGTCGGTCAAGTAGGGAGCGGTAAAAGGTGATTTTCACCGAATTTCACGTTGCTTACACCGTTGTTTTGCCGATTTGAAAAGTTGAAAAGCAACGCGTTGCTTTGGCGTTGCTTGGACCGTTGCAACTTCCTCTAGAGAAGAGGTAACGCAGCCTTACCATCCGAGTTTGTTCAGCATAACCTCAAAGTTCAGCTTTATTCCATTATTGTGAGAATGAAAATGATCGTTTTTCTCCAAATTTTTTCTCACCGATATCCAATCAATCATCCCTGCAAAGATTTCCAAAAAACGCCCCTTTGTCAAAGCTCGCATTTGAATAAAAAATGTAATTATAAATTTGCGCGGGAATTCGCGCGATATTTAAAAAACAGTCTGTCTTACCGACGCGCAACATAATCTCAAAGTTGAACACGCTTTTTAGATATTCCACTATTATGAAAATGGAAAATGATCGTTTATCTCCACGTTTTTTCTCACCGAAATCAATCAATCATTCCTGAAAAGATTTCCCAAAAACGCCCCTTTGTCAAAGCTCGCATTTGAATAAAAACATGTAATTATAAACTCGCGCGGGAATTCGCGCGATATTTAAAAAACAATCTGCTTTACCGACCCACGCGAGATTTCCGCCAGGCGTCGCCACCGTCTTCCGGTAGAATTCTTCGTCGCAGAGTCCGGCGTTCTCGAAGCTACGATTCCATCGTCGAGTTTCGTGGACGCTCTTCCATCGTCAGTCGGTCGCCAGTCTCACTGAACATGGCCGAAAACAATGGCAATAGTTATTGAGTCAGCTCTGCGTTTTCGTACGGATACTTGTCAACAAAGAATATATCATCGGATCGACAAAGTTTTTCATTGAAACGTCATCGCGACAAGTGAGTACGATATAACCTCACAAGCTTTAGGGAATGTCAAATAATTTCTCGATTTTCTCACGGAAATCCTCCCGAGAGCCACTTCCTGCCGTACACGGCAATATAGCGGCGATTCGTAACTCCCCAAAAACGCTGTCATCTCCCGTGTTCTTATTTCATCCCATTCCAGCTCTTTGTTCGACTTTTATTTCGAATTATTTTTTTTTTCCTCCACATTTCGACACCTTTTTTGTCACCCTCTCGTATATTGAAACAATGGAGTTTGTACTCAATAAAATCGCAACGCTCGTGGCCTCGGCGTTACGTTACCAATTTCGTCAATCAATTTATCATCATTACTATTTTTTTTCAATACTCGAAGAATCCTCGTTGCGAATAAACGAAAGATTCATGATTTTTGTTACCTACGGAGTCAAACTGAAGGGTTCATCTTCCTTCGAACATCGTTACCAATTCTATTTACAATTTTTACCATTGTGGACAAAATTCATGTTTTGATTTCCCCGAAACATAGTTGAAGCCTTGTAAAGAGCTGAAAAATTTTAGGTAATTTTTGGACCTTTTTCGGCGCTGGAATTTCATTTTTGTAATAATTTCCTCTGTCGATAATTTCGTTGAAAATAGCGTCGGATTTATTCCGTTACTGAGACTTTTAGACAGAATGGAATCATTTGCGGGACTTGATTTACATTTTGAAGCCATAAAAATGACCTATTTTTTCATGATTTCGAAATTATATTGAGAACGATTGGAGGAATTAACTTTTTTTTTAAAATATTTTTTTGCAGCACAATCTTGCAGAACGCTTTTTGTGACCTGGTGTTGACTTATAGGAAAAAAAAAGCATCGAAGTAACAATGAACAATCTTGTGAAATAGAAATTTCGATTCGGCATGGAACAGTAATTTCTATTGGAATAGAGAAAAATCAAAAAACGGCGCGGAAAGAGGACTAGACTTAGAAATCTGGTGGCCAGTCTTCTCATGTCGGAAAGTGAGCAAATTCTTTCAATAATTATGTTACGCTATTTTATTTCACTTACAATTTTAGCTTTGAAATTTATATTTTTTTTTAACGGGTTAAACGCAGTCAAGAGACTGAATAAACGATTTTTCGATAATTTTTTCTGGAAAAACATTTTAATTTATCACCGTAAAAATTTATATACATATTTTTGTACCTTGTAACTTTATTTTGTAATTTTTCTTTCTAAAAAATAATTATTCTCGAAGCCGCTGTAGCCGATCTTAGGGAGGTCCTCTAAAAAAAGGCATCTTGGGGTGAATCATGGATTGGATCATCCAAAATAAAAAACTAAAAAATATTTTGTTAATATACAGTATAATCTAGTATTTAATCAAAGGAATAAGCAAAATATGAATTTTTAACAAAACGGCAGCTTCTCAAAAAAAAATGAATTTTTGATGAAAATGTTGGCCTCAAATCGTTTATAAAATGGTAAATATTTGTCGGTAAAAAAAAACCTTCGATTAATTACTAAAAAATATATTTATAAAGCTTGTGTAAACATCTGAGACTAATCGATTATTTCGTTTGTGAGAAATCTTGTTCACCGACTCAAAAAACATAGTTTTCAGAAGAAGACGTCCAATATTAGTCGGATTGACATGAAATTTTCTGTTTATATACTCAAATATATGTACGTTACGAAAATGAAATTTAAAAAAATCGTTTTTTTCTAAATCCTGACTGCGTATATTTTTTTGAAAATCCTAACTGACCCCTTAATTAGAGATGTGAGTTGGTCACAAGGCTCGTCATTTGACCGTCTTAAGACCGTCGCATGACCGTCAAATGACCGGGTGCAGAAATGACCGATTTGTGACGACCAATTCGTCCGCAATTACACGAAAGAAATTTACAGAATTTGTGACTAATTTGTGACCGTAAAAAAAATGACCGTCATTTTACAACTATATACACTAGACTGATTAAAAAAAGCGACTTTTTTTTGTTTTTCGCAGTAACATATTAAATACTTTTTAGAAGGTGAAAAAAGATGCCTGTTAAAATTAGAGCTCTTAATAAAAATATTTAGCAGTGGCACATCGCATATTTTGATTTCCCATTTAAATAACACAGGAAAAAAAAATTTCAAACTTCGAAATCTTATATCTCGGCTTCAAGTTCAAGGTTAAAGTTAAATTTAGAGTGAGTTTCGGTTTTTTTTTTTTTAGTTTCCGGCAAAATGTTGAAACTTATTAAGGAGTGAGTTTATCGAAAAATCACAAGAGATGTTTTTTGTAGAGGGTTCAATTCTCTACAATAATATGTATCGTTCATTTTGCTACATTGAATTGAAGCCGATAAAATTTCAAAGTTTGAAAATTTTGTTTCCTGCGTTATTTAAATGGGAAATCAAAATATGCGATGTGCCACTGCTCAATATTTTTATTAAGAGCTCTAATTTTAACAGGCATCTTTTTTCACCTTCCCGAAAGTATTTAATACGTTACTGCGAAAAAAATAAAAATAGTCGCTTTTTTTGAATCAGTCTAATATACACGAATTTCGTGAAAGAAATTTACAAAATTTATGACTGATTTGTGACGTTAAAAAAAATGACCGTCATTTTACAACTATATAGACGAAATTTCGTCATTTGACGAAGACGAATGACGCTAAAAAAAATAACGGTCATTTTGACTTCGAAAAATGTACTTAAAAAAAGTGACGTCACAAGACCGTCAAATGACCGTCATTTTTGCATCATTTGAGTCCAGAGTTGTAAATGACCGTCATTTTACATCTCTACGGCCTTAATCCATTTGATCCAAAATCCTGCAAAATTATCTTCTTTGCATGGTAATTTAATTGATAAATCAATAATTCTCGTATGGATAATTGATTTTGTTTTTATAAGGTGGATAGTATTATGGCAACTGTTATTCAAAAGAATGGCATGAAACCTCTGACGAATGGAACGTTGAATCACGTTGAGAATGTCGGGAGTTTGGATAACGCCGCGATATGCGCCGAAACGAGAGACGAAAAAATTTACAAACGCCCGGCCGAGACGGAGGAAGCGGAGACAGAAGCACCGCCGGAAATCGACATACTTATAAGAAACGTCGTGTGCAATTTCAGCGTTCGTTGCCATCTTAATCTGCGCGAGATCGCCCTTAATGGCTCAAACGTCGAGTATCGGAGAGAAAACGGAGTAAGAAAATTATTATTTAAAAAAAAACACAAACTTCATACTATTTGTATAAGGGGTATTCCACGCCGAATCGACCACTTTTGACCCCGGCCCCTTTCGATTTGGCTGAAACTTTTTTATCTTTTTATACCCTGACAAAAACATTTTTCAGAATTTTTTCAAATTTTTTTTACCAAACCGTCAAAAAGTTATGACTTAAAAAGAAAAAATTGCTATTTATTTTTCAAATGTCCATAACTGTTTCGAAAATTGACTCATCGGGACGTTTTTTTTTTCCAAATTTTTGTTTTTAAATGTACTTTGCAGAAAAATATTTAAAAAAATTATTCAGACCGATCTTCATCGTTTTTTTTTTTATTTTCGGGAAAAAACGAACATTTCTCGACGATTGCCATTTTTATTTTATTTTTCTTTTCTTCATCAGAAACTTTGACATTTTCTGCAAATGCTCTGAAATTTTTAGAGTGGGATTATTTTGTTTTCTATTTTTTTTTTTTTTTTAGAAAACAAAATAATCTCACTCTAAAGATGTCAGAGAATTTGCAGAAAATGTCAAAGTTTCTAATGAAGAAAAGCAAAAAAATTAAAAATGGCAATCATCGAGGAATTTTCGTTTTTTTTCCAAAAATTAAAAGAAAACGATGAAGATCGGTCTGAATAATTTTTTAAAATATTTTTCTGAAAAGTGCATTTAACAATAAAAATTGTGAAAAAAAACGTCACGATGAGTCAATTTTTGAAAAAGTTATGGATAGCCTTTTTTTTAATTCATAACTTTTTGACGGTTCGGTAAAAAAATTTGAAAAAATTCCGAATTTTTTTTTGTGAGGGTAGAAAAAGATCAAAAAGTTTCATTACCAACCTTTTGATGAAATATAAAATATAAAATATATTTTTAGATATTATGAAAATACATCGTTAGAAAAATTAAAAAATTAATTCAATACGCTGATTATTTGTCAAGTGTAATTAAGTTTTTCAAAAGTTATACTCTTTTTATTTATCTGCAATAATTTCTCCCAAATTTTGAAAAAATTTTAACGACAATAAAAAAAACTGTCAACCGGTATCTTTAGTTTCTCATTCTCAGTTTTAACAATTATTGAATGGTAAATAAGAAATGATTTTTTATTGTCATGATCGATGATTTTTTTTCTTCCTCGTTCTGAAATCTGACTTTATTTTCAGCCACTGACATTAATTTATTCAACAATTTCGACAATGCAAATATTTATTCAGGTTTTCATCACAAGCAGCCATTGCAATAACATAGTCTTATTTTTTATTAGTATTCAATAATTCTTGTGGCTTGTAATAAATATATGTTAAAAAGTTATATAACAGTACGATTGAGAAGAAATAATTAGATAATACTAAACACCAAAAATGCCTGAAAAAATCATTTACAAACCCAAATAAATATTGCACATCAATATGAGAGTATAATTAAAAAATTTCCATGTACCGAAAAATACTGAAGAAAAATATATTAGTAAATGGAAAAACTAAAAAAAAAAAAAATTCCACTTTTGACTACAATTCGATTAATCGTTTTATTTTAGGGGGAGGGATTTTATATTTTATTCAATATAAACTCTTTATAAAATTAACTAAATTTAGTTGAAATAAAAACTAAGATGATCACGCTCTTTTTTATAAAAATTCTTAATCTCTAAAATTCACACCACATGTTTTTGTTTACTTTTTACAATACGAATCGAAAATTCGTTTCACACGTTTAATAAAAGAATCATGCGAATCTGGATTAAAGAGTGTATATAGAAAAAAGTATATAACAATTTCTCTCACAAACTTTGAATAAAAAGGCACCTTTATTATTATTATTATTATTTTTTTTTTTTAATAGAAAAAAGCGTTTTTGCACAAATTGAGAAAATGATTTGATAGCATTTTTCTCTTTTTCAGATGATCACGATGAAATTTCGTAGACCTTACACGACAGCGACGATCTGGTCATCGGGGAAGGTAACTGTCACCGGTGCCGAGACCGAGGCAGAATCTTACGTCGCAGCGCGTAAAACCGCGAGAGCTTTGCAAAAGCTCGGCTTCAAAGTGCGCTTTCGAAATTTTCGCGTTGTCAATGTAATGGGCACTTGTCTAATGCCATGGGCCATCAAAATAACTCCCTTCTCAATGCGATACAGAGAGCAAGCAGAGTGAGTCGAGAAAAATCATTTTTTTTTTTTCGACGATGCGAAAAAAAGTAAATGAGGAATAATGTGGCGAATCTTGTATTTTCCGTTTTTAGCTACGAGCCAGAATTACATCCTGGCGTAACGTACAAAATTCCGGAGATCGGAGCCTCTTTGAAGATATTCTCAACCGGAAGTGTCACGATTACAGGTAAAGCAAAAAAGCAGCTCTATATTTATGAAACATAAAAATTTCTTGTAAATTCATAAAACAAAAATGTGTTATAAATTTTGAAATTAATTTGCAAATTTTCGTCCATGGACTTTTTTTTGTGTATTTTTTAATATTTTACATTCTCCTCAGATAAGAATGATCGATGATGTTTAAGGCGAGACTAAATACCGACATTATTTCTTAAGTCCTATATTATCGACTCAAAATCGCTGTCCAAACTTTTTCCAATACCGATGGATGAATATCAATTAAATTTATAAATGAATGATGAATGAATTGCAAAATGCAAACGCGAGACATAAATCAATGTTTTCGTTAATTGCCACTGACTTGTCAGACAGTTTGGATAGAATCTGATGAGAATAATATTTATTTCATGAGAATTCCACACGGGGCTGCCCTCTTTCGGATTTTTGTGAACTTGATTTCGCCATTTTGATTTTCGATAATACACTAAATTTCGATAATACAGATAATCAGCTCTGTAATTTTTTTTTTTTATTTCGAAACATTTTAGTGGGGCTCCATTTGTGCCATAATTCTGATGATACTGTCAAAATTTTATTGATTTCCATCCATTCGTGCCAGAGCAAGTTTGGAATCCATTTTCGAGGTGCTAATGTCGGTGTTTAGCCTCCCCTTAAGACTTTTGGGTCTTTACTAAGATTTGTCGAAAGAACAGTTTGAAAAAATCACGTTTCAGTTCCGAAAAAAAGTTCAAATTTTCGAAAAATGATGAAAACATTAAAAACAAATTGTAAATATGTACGAAGTTTCCTGTTTGTTTATCAAAATTACTTTTTGATTCAATTACCCATTTCATTACTTATTTCAAAACAAATTAATAATTCAAAACAATTACTATACAAAAAATTAGTAATTATTCCTAAATGTTGATTTTTCAATCAATTAGGCGTTAGTTTAGACTTATTTATATTTTTTGCGCATACAAAATTAATTGATATGAAGCAATTTTTAAATTTTACAAAAAATAATAATAAATGTAAAATTAATTGCAATTTTTTGTGCATTAGTAATAAAATTGAGTAAAATATTAATTTCTTACAGATTAATTCATATCGATTTTATTGACATAATTCTTTTAATACAAATAAATAAATAACGAACCTCTGTTTTTATGTGTATGATTCTACTCACAAAAAAAATAATCGCATTGACATAAAATATGACAAATATAAAAAATATCGTATTTTTTAGTCAAATAATTTCTTCTATCGATTATGGAGCCTTTATTTCAGCTATGAAGCTAAAATACATTATTTTTTATAAAAAATTCGAATTACATAAATCCTCGATATTAATGATGGGTTCCGAATAGCACTTAAAATGATCGTTACAAACTGAATATCAAGGACAATAAATACTCGGCATTTATTACCAATCATGGCGCATAATTAGTAATTAGTATCCACTAATTACTATTTACATCTCATAATTAATAACTTATACCTGCTAATTACTAGCAATTCCTCATAATTGGTAATTAATATTTACTAATTGGTCATTAGAATCAATAATTTATAATTAGTGTTTACTAATTGTTAATTGCAATCGATGATTATCAATTAGTAATTGGGTAGCCGTGATTTTGCAGAAAAATGTGGAAGTCACGTGGAAATGCCTAGTTTCCACGATTTTTTGTTTTTAAAGTATTTTCATATTTTTAAAAAGATGAATTTTTTTTACCAACTTTTTTCTAATTTCGCGATAATGTTTCAGCGCCAAGTGTGGCGAACGTTGGTGGTATTAATTTTGTTGCACAAATGGCCCAAATGACAGGAATGATTAGTATTAAATATTTTTTTAAAATCCTTTACGAGATTCGGTTAAAAAAAAAATGTTGAGATTTTTAAGGAAAACTTGTTTACCCTCCAATTTTCGTAATTTCGCATCTATCAAGTTTTTTAAACAAATCTAGTGCATGACAATGACAATTAGTACTGAATTTGACAGGAACCACGCGTGGTATTGGTTGATAAAATTTGGAAATTTTCGAAAAATGATGAAAACATTGGACATGAAAATTGCGAAAAAAATTTTTTTCGCGAAAACAAAGCTTCCAATATGAGGAAGCAAAAGTAATGTGTAATGTATGCACGTTCCATTACAAATAATAAAAGTAATAAGTAATGTTTGCATGTGCCATTAAAAATAAAAATAATAACGTGTAATGAATGAGTGCTCCATAAAAAATTAGAATTGAAAAAAAGTAATTTGTAGTGGAGAATATTCCATTACAAATCAGTGTATTTCTACGACTATTTGGAGTAGATACTATTCTGCTCAAAAGTAAGACTATTAATTTTTCAATGAAAATAATTTGTGTGTATTAAGTTTTTGTCAACTTTACTATCGTAGTGGTAAATGTATGAACAGTGCTTTTTTAAGGCAATTTTTATTCCTTTCTTGAATTGTAATTTTTACAACAATGGCGTAAAAATTACTCCAAAAAATAACTGTTTATAAGTGTCAGTGCATATTAAGTTAATATACACGGACACCTATAAGTTTTTTTTTTAATTGTAATTTTTACAAGAATGGAGTAAAAATTACTCTAAAAAATCACTGCTCATACATTTACCACTACGATTGTAAAGTTAACAAAAACTTAATACGCACAAATTATTTTTATTGAAAAATAAATAGACCGACCTTTGAGCAAAATATTACCTGCGCCACACTGTCGTAGAAACACACTAATTTGTGATGGTATATTCTCCACTAACAATTACTTTTTTTTTCAATTGTAATTTGTAATGGAGCACTTATCCATTACACATTCCTTCTTTTATTTGTAATGGCACATGCATCCATTACACATTACTTTTTTTTATTTGTAATGGCACATGCGTCCATTACACATAACTTTTTTATTTGTAATGGAACACGCATTCATTGGACATTACTCTTGTATTTTGTAATGGTACACTTGTCCATTTCACATTATGCAGTGTAATGGGTAATGTAAAAGTAATGCATTACCCATTACTTTAAACAATGTGTATTGGACAAGTATTCCGTTACAAATTACAAAAGTAATGTGTAATGAATTAATGTTCCTTTACAAATAAAAATAGTAATGTGTAATAGAAGTGTATTCCATTACAAATTAAAAAAAATGTGTATTGGATGTATGTGCTATTACAAATAAAAAATGGTTATGTGTAATGAATGAGTGCTCCATTACAAATTACAATGGAAAAAAAAGTAATTGGTAGTGGAGAATATTCCATTACAAATTAGTGTGTTTCTACGACAATTTGGAGCAGGTACTATTTTCCTCAAAGGTAAGTCTATTAATTTTTCAATGAAAATAATTCGTGTGCATCAAGTTTTTGTCAACTTTTTTGGAGTAATTTTTACTCTATTCTTGAATTGTAATTTTTACAAGAATGGAGTAAAAATTACTCCAAAAAACAACTGTTCATACATTTACCACTATGATTGTAGAGTACACAAAAATTTGATTCGCACAAATTATTTTCATTGAAAAATGAATAGACTGATCTTTGAGCAAAATAGTACCTGCTACAAATTCTTGTAGAAACACACTAATTTGTGATGGAATATTCTCCACTGCCAATTACGTTTTTTTTTTCAATTGTAATTTGTAATGAAGCACTGATCCATTACACATACTTTTTTAATTTGTAATGGCACATGCATCCATTACACATTACTTTTGTATTTTGTAATGGTACACTTATCCATTTTACATTATGCAGTGTAATGAGTGATGCATACAGTAATGCATTATCAAAATAATTATTTACAACTCTGATTATGAGGAAGCCACGTGGAAATTTTCAATTTCCGCGATTCGTTGTTTACAAAAGTATTTTCATGTCTGAAAAAAAAAAATGTTGAATTTCTTTCACCAATGTTTTTCTAATCTCGCATTAATGTTTCAGCGCCAAGTGTGGCAAACGTTGGTGCCGCGATCGAGCAAATATTTCCGCTAGTCTACGAGTTTCGTAAAAAGCGCACGCCCGAGGAGGAGCTTGCGATACTCGCGAGGCGACGCAAAGCGGCTAAGCGCAGTCGACAAGAGTTCCTAAACGATCCGGATCCAATGATATTGGAGGAGGATCCCCTGTTGTCCGAGCCCGAGGAGGAGGAAATGTTGATCGAGAGCGACGCAAGTTGGGACTGATTTCGTTCGTCGTACGAAGTTGGTTCATCGTCTTCGAAACGTCCGATTTTTTTTTTCTTCATTTCTTCTTCGTTGATCCTCATCGGAATTAGTTTCGTCGCGCACGAAACGCGCTCGTTACGAATCTTGAGAAAAGAGGAAAAAAACCGCGAAAACGACGTTGACTGCACAGAAAAAAAAAACAACCGAAGAAAGAATGATGACGAAAACAAAAAAAAAGTGCTCGCGATGAGAGTGAAGTGTGAGGTCAAAATCAACTCTTTCTCATTAACTCCCGCTAAATATACTTTCGTCACTCTTCGTTCTTTGCTCTGTTTCTTCTCTATTATCATTATTATTATTATTATTATTATTATTATTATTATTATTTTTATTATTATTTGACGCGTCCCACGTGCGCGTTAAAATGACGAAGTGCGAGATTGTCGACGGTTGCCAAGAACGATTATAAAAAAAAAAAAAAAACGAACGCAATGGCACAGCGCGACAAATGTAATTCTCTAATAATCGTAATAACTCGTAAAGATGTTTAACCGAAATATCATCGAAGAAAACGTATCGTTACGTTCATGTTAGCAATAATGTATCGCCCCTGATCGTTGTTCGCACCAATTATAGACAAGAGAATCGCTCGATAGAAAGAAAAATGAGAAACGCGAGAAAAAAAAACCTTGACGGAAAAAAGGTTTTCGTCGTTGACCTCTCTTGGTTTTTTTTTTTGTTCCGTTCGATCAATAATTTGATGCCGGCATGACAAAAGTGATACTCGTGTTTGCTTCGCGATCGATTCGTCCAAAAGCGCAACGCGCACGTTATTTCTCCTGTTTTTCGTTACTTTTGTGTACTGTTTTTTTTTTCTCTCTCTCTCTCTCTCTCTCTTTTTTTTAATATTATTATTACTTAACTTACTGTGCCAAAGATGGATGTTCAAAAATTTGAAGCGCATGGCGGCAAACTCGTGCCAGTAAGCTGCAAAAAAATTTTGTTCATTTCTAGAAGATAAGAATAGTGCTCTTTTTTTCTCTTTTTTTTTTCTTCATTTTTCTCTTCACACGGAGATTCTTCTCCCTTCTCGTATCTCACGCGGAACAAATACGGCACTATTTTATTATTTCAGCCCTCGTTTTGCACCATTTTCATTTTTTTTTTGTTTCATCGTTTTCATTTTCTCATCATTCAATGATTGAAAAAAATGTCAAAGAGCTGCGATTTTTTTTTTTTTTTTTTTTACGGCGAATTGTGAAGGAACGACAGTCGTTTAGAATTAGTGATACATAAATCAGGAGCGATGAATCCAATGCTCGAGCATTTTTAAACGATAGGCGCTATTTGTAGAGAGTAAAAGTAGTTTTTAGGAAAGTAATTATCATGATGGAAAAAAAAACGTGTCTTATGGATGATTTCTTTTTACAATTGATACGCCTGAAATCATCGTTGTCGAGTTTCGAAATTTTTAGTGTCATTATTTGAACGAAAATTTGGGATTTTTCTCGGACGAGGGAGGAAAAGTTGAAAAAGAAAATTGAAAAAAAAAAAAAACATATTTCATGAAATATTCGGTATTTCACATTTTGCACAATCCAAATGAGAACGTAAATATTATAATTCACGGCGTATTGCGTTACACGCATATGGGTCATTCCGTGTTAAATCGACCACTTTTGAAACCGACCTCTTTCAATTTGGCTGATTTTTTTTTTACTTTTCTACCCCATTAAATACATTTTTCAGGAAATTTTCAAATTTTTTTACCCAACCCAAAAAAGACTTTTTCTTCAAATAGCTATAACTTCTTCAAAAATTGACTAATTGGGACGATTTTTTTTTTCAAAAGTATCGCCTTTACATGCATTTTCCGAAAAAAATACCAAAATTTTTAAAGATATTAAAGTCTATGCAATTTTTCACTTTTTCGAGAAAAATCATATTTTTCTTGAAATTCGCCATTTTTTCACTCTGATCAATCCCGGAAAAGATATCGCCCAATATGGAGTGGGCCGACATTTTCGTGTCTATTTTTTTTTCAATTTTTTGAAAAAAATCAAAATTTTTTCGTGGATTACCACTTTCAATTTCTTTTTCTTCTTAATCTTTCAAACTCTGAGGTCCTTTATAAATTTTCCAAAATTTCCAGAGTAATGTTTTGTGAAAAGCCCAGCTGAGACATTTTTTTTTCAATCGACAAAAAAAAAGTGTCGGCCCACTTCATATTGGGCGGCATTGTTTCCGGAATTGATCAAAGTATTTTTTGAGTAAAAAAAAAATTGTAAACTTAGAGAAAAAGATGATTTTTCTCGAAAAAGTGAAAAATTTCATAAATTTTAATATCTTAATTAGTCTTATTAATTAGTCAATTTTTAATGAAGTTATAGTTAATTGAAAAAAGCCGTTTTTTTGGGTTCGGTAAAAAAATTTGAAAATTTTCTGAAAAATGTTTTTAATGGGGTAGAAAAGGAAAAAAAATCAGGCAAATTGAAAGGGGTCGGGTTAAAAGCGGTTGATTTGACTTGGAATGCCCCATATACGTATCATTTTTTTTTTTTTTTTAGTTCGACCGTCTCGGAATTTCGGATCGTTCGAAAATTCATCCATTTTCCGATGACCCGTTTTTTTTTCTTCATTATTTATTGGTCACCGGCACAAGTTGCCCGAAGGTGAGAGTTCAAAGCGCAAAAGCTTGGCAATTTTTTTTTTCTTCTCTCAAAACCCTCGAACGTAATAGCGCGATACTCTCGAAATTGTAAATTCGTCGAGGGTCCTTCGCAAAACGAGGGTGGTTTTTTTTTTCAAAATAAAAGAAACGAACAAGAATTGAAAATAAGAGAGCTTTTGTATAGATAAATTCGGAGCTGTGTGCGTGTGTGTGTGTGTGTCTGTGCGCATTCGCAGAATTTGCAACTCTGATCATCCCGATTAAACGTTATATTAAAAAAAAAAAAAAAGATAAAAAATCGAATGTACCGTCATCGTTGAACCTTCAATTATGTAACACTAGTGAAAATAGTGACCGGAGGAAAAATTACACTTGTATTATTTATAGTTTGACGAATATCGAGCCTTCTCGAATCTCGTGTATCCCGCGCAAAGATTTTTTTTAAAAAAAGAAATATTTTTTTAAAAGAAATTTTTTTATTTGAATAAGGAAATTTTTTTTCAATAAGAAAATTTTTTAAAAAAAGTTTTTTTTTTTTAAAAGAAAATTTTTTTTTTAAAGGAAATTTTTTTTTAAAGGAATTTTTTTTTTTTTTAAAAGGAAATTTTTTTTAAGGAAAAAGAAAAAAGTCGCGACCGTCCTTCTCTCCGTCGTGCCATAGCGAGCAGCATTTTTCATCTTAGATTTCCATAAATTCACAAAATAATTATTTTTCTTCTCATTGCACGTTTTTTTTTTCATGACAAATTTTCACAAGACTTTTTTGTTTTTCATCTTTTATTTTTTTCGTAAGCTAAAAGTCACTGCCTCCCGGCTCGATCGGACAAATATAATATCAACTGAAAACGACAAAGTCGATTGGACTTTTTTTTCGTTGTTTTTTCTTTTTTTTTTTTTAACGCAAGTCACAATTTTTTACTCGACGAAATGTGGCACATATTTATATCTCATTTTTTTGTCGCGTGAGATCCGGATGAATGATTTTTTTGTCACTAAAGTCTCGTGCTAATTGCTCTCGTTTCGGGAATGCGAATCACAGAGATCCTGTATAAAGAGTTTGAGATATATCGGCCTTTGCGTCGAGATATATTATATATTTAAATATATATATATATAAATATATATATATGTGTGGCATTCCACGGTATTTCGATCAAAATCTTACCTTGATGATTGCGATTTTCCTCTACATTTTTTATATAAATAAGGACATTGAAAAAAAATTTCCCAAATTTTTTCAGAATTTTTCGGTCAGGCGTTTTATGGATTTATTTATTTATTTTTTTTGAAAAAAAACGGGACAACTTTGTAAAATCTGAAAAAATTCAGAAAAATCTAATAAAATATAACAAATTTTTTGGGCTTCGTGTTCTAAAATTGGAGATTTTTATACTCTATGAGTAAAATTCGAAAAATTGAAAGAAAAAAAATGTACTCATAGAGTATTAAAATCTCCATTTTGGAACCAAGCCCAAAAATTTTGTTATATTTTATTAGATGATTCTGAATTTTTTCAGATTTTACAAAAGGGTCACTAAAAAAAAACCAAAGAACCCGTGACCAAAAAATTCTGAAAAAATTGAGGATTTTTTTTTTAAATGTGTTTTATATAAAAAAATCAAGAGAAAAATCGAAATCGTCAAAACAAGATTTTGTCGTGTCATTTCACGACATTCCGATCAAAATCTTGCCTTGATCATTTCGATTTTTCTCTAAATTTTTTATATAAAAAAACACATTGAAATACATTTTTCTAAATTATTTCAGAATTTTTTGGTCACGCGTTCTTTGGATTTTTTTTTAAAGGGATCTCTTTGTAAAATATGAAAAAATGCAGACTAATCTAATAAAATATAACCAAATTTTTGAGCTTTTTCCAAAATGGAGATTTTAATACTTTTTTTTTTTATAATTTTTTGAATTTGACTCCGTTATGGAACAAAGCCCAAAAAATTTGTTATATTTTATTAGATTTTTCTGAATTTTTTCAGATTTTACAAAGGTGTCCCGTTTTTTTTTTCAGAAAAAAAAAATCCAAAAAACGCGTGACCGATAAATTCTGAAAAAATTTGGAAATTTTTTTTTCAATGTCCTTATTTATATAAAAAATTTAGAGGAAAATCGAAATCATCGAGGTAAGATTTTGATCGAAATACCGTGGAATGCCATATATATATATATATATTTTTCCTCATGGCTCTAATATTTTGAAAAATCTGGTGCGACTCTCAAAAGCTCTGTCGGTTTTTATTTTCGAAAACATTGATGATTGGAGAGCGAAACGTCGATGCATGAATCTTTGGAAATTGAAAAACAAAAATCTAGAAAAATTAGAAACTGTTAACCAATAAGCAATAAAGAAAAAAAAAAATTAAAATAAAATAGTAGGTAAATTAACGAAATGAGATCGTGGAATAATTGCGTTAACGGATATTGAATAAGAGAACGAATAAAATTCAGCAATGACAGGAAAAAAAGAGCTTTTCGAAATTCGCGTAGAAACGGAGTATCGCAAAATAAATCGATGTTATATTTATCTATTTCTCCGAAATTGAAACTGAACAGGTTCAAGATAGGAATTCCAAATTTCCAATCTCAAAACAAAATTGTAAACAATCGAAATTTTCTATTTTCGTCAAATTCGAGAATTATAAAATTTATTATTTAAAAAAAACCTCAGTTTTTTGTAACACCATTTTGCAATCTAGATTTTTTAACTTGTAATAATTTCTGCAAACGATTTTTGTTTCGAACGGAAATAGAAAATTTCGACGTGTATTTTTTTTCTTTTTGGATAAATAATTCAGGATTTTTTTCGAGCCCGAATTTGGTCCCCTAAAAACTTCGATTTATCGATCGACACTCCGATGTAGAAAATACTCGCATCGAAAATTTTGTCCGCGACCGTAAAATACTCTCGTCGAATGCGCATAAAACGCAGATTGCGAAAATTTACGCGCTCGAGTAAATTGCGAAAGAAAAAAAAAATAGTGCCCGATTCCGTAAAATTCTCCCCCATTCGAAGAGATCGATTTATCGAAATAATCAAAGCGTGAAAAAATTTCCAATTATAAAAAAAAAAAAATCCCCTTTGGCACAGTAATTAATAATGAGCGACGTAAACTTCCGCAATGCGTTAAATTTTTCCATAATTTCGAATAGAAACTTTGTTTTTTTTTGCTCCACTGACGAATCGAAGTATAAAACTGCACGTAAAATTACTCGATGCACGTTGCGAAGGCCCGTGAATTTGAAAATAATTATCGAGTAAGAAATCATACGTACTGGATTTAAAAAAAAATGTGAGCGTGTATAATTTATAGAAAAAAAAACGCACGAGGGATCGTTTGCATGAACGCGATGAAAGCACCACGAAAAATTGAATTAAAATTTTAAAAAGCCGCTGATGTAATGAGAACAGAGTTGTAAATAATGCATTACTGTATTTATCACTCATTACACCGCATAATGTAAAATGGACAAGTGTACAATTACAAAAGACAAGAGTAATGTGTAATGACTGCGTGTTCCATTACAAATAAAAAAAAGTAATGTGTAATGGATGCATATGCCGTTACAAATAAAAAAAAGTAATGTGTAGTGCTCCAAATTGTCATAGAAACATACTAATTTGTAATGAAGTATTACAATCATTAATATTCTCCATTACAAATTACTTTTTTTTACAGGTATACATTACACATCACTTTTTTTATTTGTAATGGAAAAGGCATCCATTACTCATTATTATTTGCATTTGTAATGAAACATTCATTCATTACACGTTACTTTTGTAATTTGTAACTGAAAATTTATCCAATACACATTGTTCAAAGTAATGAGTAATGCATTACTTTTGCAAATAAAAAAAAGTAATGTGTAATGGATGCATGTGCCATTACAAATAAAAAAAAGTAATGTGTAATGCTCCAAATTGTCGTAGAAACATACTAATTTGTAATGAAGTATTACAATCATTAATATTCTCCATTACAAATTACTTTCTTTTACAGGTATACATTACACATCACTTTTTTTATTTGTAATGGAGAAGGCATCCATTACTCATTACTATTTGCATTTGTAATGAAACATTCATTCATTACACGTTACTTTTGTAATTTGTAACTGAAAAATTATCCAATACACATTGTTCAAAGTAATGAGTAATGCATTACTTTTGCAAATAAAAAAAAGTAATGTGTAATGGATGCATGTGCCATTACAAATAAAAAAAGTAATGTGTAATGCTCCAAATTGTCGTAGAAACATACTAATTTGTAGTGGAGTACTACAATTATTAATATTCTCCATTACAAATTAATTTTTTTTATGGTATACATTACACATCACTTTTTTTATTTGTAATGGAAAAGGCATCCATTACTCATTACTATTTGCATTTGTAATGAAACATTCATTCATTACACGTTACTTTTGTAATTTGTAACTGAAAATTTATCCAATACACATTGTTCAAAGTAATGAGTAATGCATTACTTTTGCAAATAAAAAAAAGTAATGTGTAATGGATGCAGGTGCCATTACAAATAAAAGAAAGTAATGTGTAATGCTCCAAATTGTCGTAGAAACATACTAATTTGTAATGAAGTATTACAATCATTAATATTCTCCATTACAAATTACTTTTTTTTACAGGTATACATTACACATCACTTTTTTTTATTTGTAATGGAAAAGGCATCCATTACTCATTACTATTTGCATTTGTAATGAAACATTCATTCATTACACGTTACTTTTGTAATTTGTAACTGAACATTTATCCAATACACATTGTTCAAAGTAATGAGTAATGCATTACTTTTGCAAATAAAAAAAAAAGTAATGTGTAATGGATGCATGTGCCATTACAAATAAAAAAAGTAATGTGTAATGCTCCAAATTGTCGTAGAAACATACTAATTTGTAGTGGAGTACTACAATTATTAATATTCTCCATTACAAATTACTTTCTTTTCAAGTATACATTACATATCACTTTTTTTTATTTGTAATGGAAAAGGCATCCATTACTCATTACTATTTTCATTTGTAATGAAAAATTCATTCATTACACGTTACTTTTGTAATTTGTAACTGAAAATTTATCCAATACACATTGTTCAAAGTAATGTGTAATGCATTACTTTTTCAAATAAAAAAAAGTAATGTGTAATGCTCCAAATTGTCGTAGAAACATACTAATTTATAATGGAGTATTACAATTATTAATATTCTTCATTACAAATTACTTTCTTTTACATGTATACATTACACATTAATTTTTTTTTTTTGTAATGGAAAAGGCATCCATTACTCATTACTATTTTCATTTGTAATGAAACTCGTTCATTACACGTTACTTTTGTAATTTGTAACGGAAAATTTATCCAATACACATTTTTTGAAGTAATATGTAATGCATTACTTTTGTATACTATTTTCACAACTCTGAATGAAAAGCAATTTTGTGAATTATGGCAAAGTAAAAAAAAAAAAAAATCGCATAAGCCATATTGATGCGGATTTGCGTTCGCGCCACGATTAAAACTCGGAATAAATCCTCTTGTGCTATCCCTTCATCTCCTTCTCCCGCAAAACACTGGGCCGTTAATGATCTCCGTTATATGTGTATACAAGACTGCTGTGAGACGTGAATGAGGAAAAAAAATCATTTGTATGTAAATTTGAGGAAATAAAAGTGAAATCCTAAGATTGTTGATTTATTCGAGATTTTTGCAAGATCTCTTTGATCAATAAAACTTTGAATTCTGTTCTTTTTTTTTTTTAATGTCTTTATTTTAACTTATTCTTATTTATTTAATTTATTTTATATTTATTTTTACTGCATGGAAAAATATCTTCGACTGTCGGTAAAAAATATATTATAATTATTCGAATTTTTAAAAAAGTATCGCGAAAAATGGGACTCCTGGATACCAGGATTGGAGGATTATTATCTCGAAATTACATCGAGATTGACATCGACGCATCCGTTCCTCGTGGATTTTGCATTAAAAATTGTCGATCGACTGGATGAATTCGCTCAGAGCGGGGAAATAAAGTTTTGCGACTTCCATTAGTACCTGAAAAATAAATAATTATATATATGGGGCATTCCATCCCAAATCGGACAGTTTGAAAAACTTTTTTTTTTATTTCCTCACTTTTTAATATTCTTGAGTACCCATCGAAAGACCCTTCCTGTTGAATTTTGAGATTTTTTTGATAACCCGTTTGAAAGAAATTAAATTAACAAAGAAACCGCACTTTTTTTGGTACTTTGGTCATAACTTCTTTAATAATGGTCCAAATTGAAAGTTTTTTTCTTCAATTTTTTTGTTTTTTCGTGGCCTTTTCAGAAAAAAATACATCAAAAATATTCGACGTGTTTTTGAATGAGTTTTTTGAGTTTTAAACGTTAAGGCGAGGCCAAATACCGACATTATTTCTGAAGTCCTATATTATCGACTCAAAATCGCTGTCCAAACTTTTTCCAATACCGATGGATGAATATCAATTAAATTTATAAATGAATGATGAATGCATTGCAAAATGCAAACGCGAGACATAAATCAATGTTTTCGTTAATTGCCACTGACTTGTCAGACAGTTTGGATAGAATCTGATGAGAATAATATTTATTTCATGAGAATTCCACAAGGGGCTGCCCTCTTACGGATTTTTGTGAACTTGATTTCGCCATTTCGTTTTTCGATAATACACTAAATTTATCAACATTTATCTCGTGATTTGGATTCCAAACTTACGTCGCGGTTTTTTCATAAAATAATGTCGAAGGCGTATCGATATTCGTACTTTAGTGTTCGTCACTCTTGGTTTTAGCCGAAATGCAGTAGAAACATTATAATTTGATATTTTTAATTACCGATTCCTGATGATAATCGGATCTGTAATTTTTTTTTTTTATTTCGAAAAGATTTTAGTGGGGCTCCATTTGTGCCATAATTCTGATGATACTGTCAAAATTTTATGGATTTCCATCCATTCGTGCCAGAGCAAGTTTGGAATCCATTTTCGAGGTGCAAATGTCGGTATTTAGCCTCCCCTTAAATCGCGTTTTTAAAAGTGAATGTCATTTTTTATTTAAAAAAAAAATGTTTTGTTTCAAACATCTATCTATTGATCAATTTTTAAGACTAGTCCGATCGTGGGATCTCAATAACTACTATTTTTTTCGATTTTTGAAAATTAGAAATTTTTTTTTTTTATAAATTATTATGAATACCAATTTTTGTTACTGTATAGTATTTTTTTCAATATTTAGAATTTATTTTGACACTTTTTTAGTGTTAACAGGTTCTTAAAATTAATAATTAATCGTTAAATCTGTTCATGAACAATAATAACGACAGTTTTTATTTATTCACGTATTTTTTTGAAAACCTTACATATACGATTATTTCCTGAATTTGCATTATTTTATCGCAAACAAAATCTTTCTTTTGCATCTGAATAATGTTTCTCATGTGAAAATTTGATAGCAATGTTCGGTAGAATATTTAGGTTCAATGCCCACTCATAAAATTCTTGAACTGTTGTTATTTGCTCATTGATTAATTATTAATTTTAAAGATCTGTTAACAATGAAAAAGTGTCCAAATTAATTCAAAATGATTAAAAAAATACTGTACAGTAACAAAAATTGGCATTCATAATAATTTATTTGAAAAAAAAAAATTATTTTAAAAAAATCGAAAAAAATCGTAATTATTGAGATCCCACGATCGGACTAGTTTTAAAAATTGTCCAATAGATCGATGTTTGAAACAAAAAATTTAAAAAAAAATCAAAAATGACATTCACTTTTAAAAACGCGATTTAACGTTTAAAAATCAAAAAACTCATTAAAAAACACGTCGAATATTTTGGTTGTATTTTTTTTCTGAAAAGGCTATAAAAAAACAAAAATTCTGAAAAAAAAACTATTAATTTGGACCATTATTGAAGAAGTTACGACCAAAATACCAAAAAAGACCGGTTTTTTTGTTAATTTAATATCTTTTGAACGGGCAATCAAAAAAATCTCAAAATTTAACAGGAAACGTCCTTTGATGGGTACTCAAAAATATAAAAAAATTGAGGAAATGAAAAAAAAAAAAAATTTCAAACTGTCCGATTTGGGATGGAATACCCTATATTTTTAATTTTAAACAGTTCTGGATACGAAGAGTCGACTAATTTCATTCGAATAATTTGTGTCTTATTCTAAATTCTGAATAATTTTTTTCCAAATATCTAGAGCATCGAATTTAGCTAATTAGAATATTTACCATTAGATTCTACTTAATGACGATTCTCACAAGTATATTTCAAGTAAGAAAAATGTTGACTGAAAAAATTAACATTTGTTCTCTGTTTTTTTCACTTAAGTCAAAGATGAATACTTTTCAGGATTTCGTTTCAATAAAAAAAAACAAGGCTCAGAATAAGGTCCAAAGAATTGGTCACATTCCACAAAAAATTAATTAATTCGGGACAAGAGTTGAATTACTCAAACCTTTGTACTTTTCGAAAAGTCGAATTATGCTCTATAAAAATTGAAAAAAAATTATTTAAAATTTTTCGTTTAAATTTGTCGAGACTGACCTCTTGAGTTCTGATATCCAAACCACCTCGGCTCAAAATATACTTGTAGGGCATTAATGCGTGATGTTTATCAATATTCAATAAACTATCCTTGTATTTATCGGTACCGGGTAAATAATCGATAATTTTATCCGACACGTCTTTGAGAAACATTCCGTCGCGTCTGTTGGCAAAGAGACGATTATTCCAGAGAGCTTTGGCAAAATCGCAGCCGTAAGTGTTCAGAAGTCCTCGCTGTTCGTCGTAAATGTCCAGCATATCAAGCTCGGTTATTTTGAGGTACATTTCCCGGTATCTTCAAAGAGAAATATATTCAAGATTTAAGAATACTTGGAGGAAAAAATAATTTCAAACTATTACAAATTGAAGTACTTGTCTACTTTAGAAAGCAAAAAAAAGCAAATTTTTAAGATTTTTTTTTCTCAGCTCCTTTATTAGATACAGAAATGTGGAAATTGTAATACAAAAGTAATGCATTACTCATTACTTTAAACAACGTTTATTGGATAAGTTTTCCGTTACGAATTATAAAAGTAACGTGTAATGAATGAATGTTCCATTAGTTCCAATGTTCCATCCATTACACATTCATTTTTTATTTGTAATGGAACACACATTTATTACACATTACTCGTGTATTTTGTAATGGTACACTTGTCCATTTCACATTATGCAGTGTAATGGGTAATGAATACAGTAATGCATTATTTACATCCAGAGTTGTGAAAATAGTAATGTAAAAGTAATGCATTACCCATTACTTTAAACAATGTGTATTGGATAAGTTATCCGTTACAAATTTCAAAAGTAACGTGTAATGAATGAATATTCCATTACAAATAAAGAAAGTAATGTGTAATGTATGCATGTTCCATTACAAATAATAAAAAAAATGTGTAATGGATGCATGTGCCATTACAAATAAAAAAAAGTAATGTGTAATGGATGAGTGCACCATTACAAATTACAATTGAGATAAAAGTAATTTGTAGTGGAGAATATTCCATTGCAAATTAATGTGTTTCTACGACAATTTGGAGCAGGTACTATTTTGCTCAAAGGTAAGTCTATTAATTTTTTAATGCACATAATTTGTGCGTATCAAGTTTTTGTTAACTTTACTATCGTAGTGGTGAATGTATGAACAGTGACTTTTTGAAGTAATTTTTACTCCATTCTTGAATCGTAATTTTTACAAGAATGGAGTAAAGATTACTCCAAAAAACACTGTTCATACATTTACAACTACGATAGTAAAATTAACAAAAACTTGATACACACAAATTATTTTACTTGAAAAATTAATAGACTGACCTTTGAGCAAAATAGTACCTGCTCCAAATTGTCGTAGAAACACACTAATTTGTAATAGAATATTCTCCACTGCAAATTACTTTTTTTCAATTGTAATTTGTAATGGAGCACTCATCCATTACACATTACTTTTTTAAATTTGTAATGGTACATGCATCCATTACACATTACTTTTTTTAATTTGTAATGGCACATGCATCCATTACATATTACTTTTTTATTTGTAATGGAACACGCATTCATTACACTTTACTCTTGTATTTTGTAATAGTACACTTGTCCATTTAACATTATGCAGTGTAATGGGTAATGAATACAGTAATGCCTTATCAAAGTAATGCATTATTTACAACCAGATTTGTGAAAATAGTAATGTAAAAGTAATGCATTACCCATTACTTTAAACAATGTGTATTGGATAAGTTTTCCGTTACAAATTACAAAGATAACGTGTAATGAATGAATGTTCCATTACAAATAATAAAAGTAATATGTAATGGATACATATGCCATTACATATAAATAAAAATAACGTGTAATGGATGAGTGCTCCATTAAAAATTACAATTGAAAAAAAGTATTTTGTAGTGGAGAATATTCCTTTACAAATGAGTGTGTTTCTACGACAATTTGGAGCAGTTACTATTTTGCTCAAAAGAAAGTCTATTAATTTTGTAATCAAAATAATTTGTGTGTATCAAGGTTTGTTAACTTTACGTAGTGGTAGATTTATGAAGTTTATTTTGGAGTAATTTTTACGTCATTCTTGAATTGTAATTTTTACAAGAATGGAGTAAAAATTATGCCAAAAAATCACTGTTCATACATTTAACAAAAACTTGATATGCACAAATTATTTTCATTGAAAAATTAAAAGACTGAGCTTTCAGCAAAATAGTCCATGCACTGCATGCTCCAAATTGTCGTAAAACACACTAATTTGTAATGTAATATTCTCCACTGCAAACTACTTTTTTTCAATTGTAATTTGTAATGTAGCACCCATCCATTACACATTATTTTTTGTTTGTTTGTAAGGGCACATGCATCCATTACACATTAATTTTTTTTATCTGTAATGGCACGTGCTTCCATTACACATTACTTTTTTTATTTGTAATGGAACACGCATTCATTACACATTACTCTTGTACTTTGTAATGGTACTCTTGTCCATTTCACATTATGCAGTGTAATGGGTAATGAATACACCGATGCATTATTTACAACTCTGGTGCCTTAAGGCGAGGCTAAATACCGACATTATTTCTGAAGTCCTATATTATCGACTCAAAATCGCTGTCCAAACTTTTTCCAATACCGATGGATGAATATCAATTAAATTTATAAATGAATGATGAATGAATTGCAAAATGCAAACGCGAGACATAAATCAATGTTTTCGTTAATTGCCACTGACTTGTCAGACACTTTGGATAGAATCTGATGAGAATAATATTTATTTCATGAGAATTCCACACGGGGCTGCCCTCTTTCGGATTTTTGTGAACTTGATTTCGCCATTTTGTTTTTCGATAATACACTAAATTTATCAACATTTATCTCGTGATTTGGATTCCAAACTTACGTCGCGGTTTTTTCATAAAATAATGTCGAAGACGTATCGATATTCGTACTTTAGTGTTCGTCATGGAGCCCCACTCTTGGTTTTAGCCGAAATGCAGTGGAAACATTATAATTTGATATTTTCAATTACAGATTCCTGATGATAATCAGATCTGTAATTTTCTTTTTTTTATTTCGAAAATTTTTTAGTGGGGCTCCATTTGTGCCATAATTCTGATGATACTGTCCAAATTTTATTGATTTCCATCCATTCGTGCCAGAGCAAGTTTGGAATCCATTTTCGAGGTGCTAATGTCGGTATTTAGCCTCCCCTTAAGCTTATTATGAAAAAATTATTTTTTCACAGCGAAAATACCTCAGTAGCAAATCACAGACTCTGGTGAGTGTGGCGCAACTTTTAGCAATCAATCCACCGTATATAACCGACGGCGGTGCAATTGTCCACGATGCAACTTCGCTGGCAATTTCTAAACGGCCTATTTCCTCGTAGAAATCCAAAGCGGTGTGCATGAACAACGGATTGTGAGCGTGAACTGTCAAACTGGTGGTAACGAGATCGTTCACCAGAATATTCAGAACCGGAATAATATCCATCAAACCACTGACAGGAACTTGGCCCAAAAATGGTGAAGGCTTCTTCGAGGCATCGCCAAATCCATGTTTAACGAACTTTTGGCAATGAAAACAACAATATCATTCGAATGTTAAAATTCACTATCACCTTTCGTTCAAAAAACGCAATATTTAACTTGATAAATAATTAATTTACAGATTTGTTTCTTTGGATAAAATAAAATAAAGATTTCTTGGCGTGAATTGATTAATTTTGTGCTTCTTGCAATTTGTTGTCTCTTTCAAAGATGAGAAACAGAAGAATTTTAATGTTGTTTTATTTACAAAAGAAAAGTATTTATTGTAATATTGATATGTCGTGGAGTAGAATTTTTTTTTCAAATTAGTGAAATGACCTCACCAAATTAACAACGAACTTTCGCAGAGTTTCGATTATCTCACATTTCTCGTTCAACGAGGATAACAAAAATATCTCGCGTATCCATTCGAATATGTACCTCTCTAAATCTGCAAAAATTACAAAAAAAATTACAATTAAAATGTGTAGAGATAATTTGGGAGATGAAATCTGTTGACATTGAATTTCGCGAAAATCGGGTTTCATTTCTAATCATTTTTTGCAAAAAGCATGGCCTCACTCTAATGTGCACGAATATTGTGATATTACAGATTTTTGGTATTTACAATGCTTCTTTGATGAGAAATTCATAACTGAAAAAATGATTTGCTTATAGAGTTGCTATTGCATGAAAATGACGAGAAATCGATTTGCAAATTTCGAATTTGCACGTTTTTAAGAAATATATTTTATTGCACTCCGTGCGCAAAGTGCCACTTTGCGCACGCTGCGCGTGCTCAAACTGGCACTTTGCGCACTCGTACAATAAAATTTCGTACGATACTATTATAAATTGAATAATTCCAGAAGTTTTCTTACCCACAACGGAAATTGAAGTGCACCATTGCAAAAGTTCAAGAAATTTTGAACGATAATCATCGCTCATCGTTATAAAATAATCGTAGAGAAAACGATTTACAACTGGGATTCCTTCTTGCATGTATCGTGAAAATTCTATCGTCA
Source organism: Alloplasta piceator (assembly GCA_946863875.1). Taxonomy (NCBI): domain Eukaryota; kingdom Metazoa; phylum Arthropoda; class Insecta; order Hymenoptera; family Ichneumonidae; genus Alloplasta; species Alloplasta piceator. The sequence continues at coordinate 33,994,857 of OX333078.1, read as the reverse complement.
TGTCGAGCAATTGTTCCATCTGATCGTTGGTAAATCTTCCCCTCTCGAGAATAAATGCTGCAAAATTATTTTTTTTTTTTTTACTTTCATCGAGACCAGAGCTGGGCAGTACTTGAAAGTACTCGGTACTTGCAGGTACTCGAAGTACAGTACTTGCAAGTACAAAGTACTTAAAAAGTACTTCAAGTATTATGCTTAAATTTTCTAAGTACTTCCTTTCAAGTGCTTTTCCGTACTTGAAGTACACTACTGGAAAAAAATAAAGGATCAAAAAATTTTCCCAAATTTTTAGTGGTTTTTAACAATGCTGTATCTCAGTGAAAAATGGTCGTATCGAGGTCTGAAAAAAAGCATTTTGAAGCTTAAAGTTTCTAGTTTTCAGATCTTTTAGCAAAAAAATTTTCACAACCACAGGTTTCACGCAATTATGAGAAATACCAAGAAAAAAAAATGTGGCAAATTTGTATCGCTTTTGTTTTGGCTGAAATTTTCAGAAATGTGTTTTTTTTTTAATCAAAAATATGAATTTTTGAATTTTGGTAAAACTTTTTGTTTACCTCTGAGTTAAGTGAAGTTGATCAATCGTGTAATTTTGACTGCTAAAAATTACAAAATTACATGATTGTTCAACTTAAAAAAATTCATATTTCTGAAACAAAAAAAAACACCTTTCTGAAAATTTTAAGATCTTTTTAAATCAGTACGAGGTATTATATTTAAAAAATTGAACAAAAAACTCGATGTTAATTGTAGATTTTCACGATTTAAAAAAATTCGAAATTCTCCAAATCCATAATTTTTCAAAAAAATTTGTAGGAATATTATTTTTTTCAAAACGCAACAAATGATTTTTCGTAACTATCATAGTTTTCAAGATATTTAGAAAAAAAACTGAAAAATGTTTAAATTTTGAATTTTGCATAACCTTTGAAAAAAAAAAATTAATACTGATACTTGAAGTACTTGCAAGTACTTTGCCCAACTCTGATCGAGACGTTGTTTAAGGGGGAACTGTGAGGGGTTAGAAAAATCGATTTTTTTCCTATTTTATCGAAGTATATGGGTCATTCCATGTCAAATAGACCACTATTGAAATCGACCTCTTTCGATTCGCCTGAAATTTCGTTTTCCTTTTCTACCCCATTAAAAACATTTTTCAGGAAATTTTCAAATTTTTTTACCCAACCCAAAAAAAGGCTTTTTTTTTCAAATAGCTATAACTTCTTCAAAAATTGACTTACTGGGACGTTTTTTTTCAATTGTTTTTTTTTAAATGTACTTTCGCAAAAAAAATACTAATTAATTTTAAGATATTAAAATCTATGAAATTTTTCACTTTTTCGAGAAAAATCATCTTTTTCTCGAAGTTCGTTATTTTTAATTTTTTTTTCACTCAAAAAATACTTTGATCTGTTCCGGAAACAATGACGCCCAACTTGTGGGCCGATATTTCCTTATATTTTTTTGTATCGATAGAAAAAAAAAATTTCCTAGCTGGACTTATTTCACAAAACACAACTCTGGAAATTTTTGAGGATTCATGAAGGACCTCCGAGTTTGAAAAATTGGGAAGAAAAAAAAATTGAAAGTGGCGAATCTTCGAAAGAAATTTGATATTTTTGAAAAACGTGATCAAAGTTTTTTTTAGTGAAACAAATATTGGCGTTCCCCCTTAAATTCACTGTTGACTTCGATAAAACACCGATAAAACTCACCTCTGCGCAGAGTATTGTACAAATTGTACGAAAATCTACTCTGATACTCGAAATCGGCGAATGTGAGAAAATGATAACCGGCTGTGTTAGCCAATAGTGACGTTGCGTTACACGGCATTTCAACGTTGAAATGGAATTTTCCTAAGTCGTCGAAACTGCAAAAAAAAAATTAATGTTTCACGTTGCTTTTTTTTGGCAAAAATTTGGATTATCATCCTTACTTGACGAGATCAAAAATTGATTTGGAGTCCTTGTCTTTGTAGATCGACGATCCAATGTGGAAATAACGAACAGAGGGCAACAGAGGCTCCACTGTTTTCCTCGAACTCGTCTGGAAAATAGGCGAAAAAACTTTTTTTTTAAATATCCATAAATTAAAAATTAAATCAAATTAAAAATTAAATTAAAAATTAAATTAAAAATTAAATTAAAAATTAAATTAAAAATTAAATTAAAAATTAAATTAAAAATTAAATTAAAAATTAAATTAAAAATTAAATTAAAAATTAAATTAAAAATTAAATTAAAAATTAAATTAAAAATTAAATTAAAAATTAAATTAAAAATTAAATTAAAAATTAAATTAAAAATTAAATTAAAAATTAAATTAAAAATTAAATTAATTTAAGCGCACCTTAGCGACGTTCCAATTAAAATGTTCGGAACTATGATTATCGTGAATGCTACTCCGATCTCTGGCATCTTCGAATCTCAATCTCAGGACTTCGGGTAAAGGTTTCCAGACGCTCTCAATATTCATCGATGGAATTTTTTCAGGCACGAGTTCCGGTTTGTACGACTTAAACAAACTAATATATACGAATAATATTCATTCATTTATTTATTGTATTATTTTATTTTTATAATTTGTGAGTACTTACGAAAGTAAGGCGTTTATGTGTTTTTGCGGTTTGGAGTATTTTGCTTGCAATCGCAGTAATCTGCTGACCAATCTTCGAGTGACGTCGTCCGGTTTTGTCAGCAGGTAAATCAGTCTCGCGAAATGAGATTCCTGAATTTGAAACAATTTATTTTTAAGTCGTTACTAAGTCCTTTCATATAATTAATTCAAAATGTTACTCCTTGAAAATTTACTGACTTCTCCAAGTTTTCCAGCTAAATATTGACATTTTTTCAGACCTGCTAAGATTATGGAAGTTACAGAAAAGTTGAAAATATGGTGTCACTCTAATATATTTATATTTAGTAGAAGACAAAAACCCATGTAAATTATATTTAATATCGGGATAATTCAGAAAAAATATAAAGCCTTTAATTCTGCATACTTTGGCTTTGCCTTGAAATAACTGAAGACCAAGTTTGCATTATTGCTGCAAATTGCATTCAAAATTTGTCTTGATTGTTTGGCAAGAATTTTCTAGTCGATTTTTCCCGAATTTCCTGGTCTTTAATAATTCATCCGGTGAAACAATTAAAAAACCAAGTTACAGACCCACAAAATTTCGGTTTTTCAAGATTTTTTCAAGTTTTCCAGCCAAATATTTAAATCTTTTCAGACCTGCTAATATTATGTAAGTTACAAAAAAAATGAAAATATGGTGTCACTCTAATATATTTATATTTAGTAGGAGACAAAAACCCATGTAAATTATATTTAATATCGAGATCATTCAGTAAAAATATAAAGCCTTTAATTCTGCACACTTTGGCTTTGTCTCAAAATAACTGAAAACCAAGTTTACATTATTGCAGCAAATTGCATTGAACATTTTTCTTGATTCTTTGGCAAGAATTTTTCTAATCGATTTTTCTCGAATTTCCAGATCTTTAATAATTCATCCGGTGTAACAATTAAAAAAACCGAGTTACAGACCCACAAAATTTAGGTTTTTCAAGATTTTTCCAAGTTTTCCAGCCAAATATTGAAATCTTTTCAGACCTGCTAATATTATGTAAGTTACAAAAAAGATGAAAATATAGTGTGTCACTCTAATATATTTACATTTAGTAGAAGGCAAAAACTCATGTAAATTATATTTAATATCGGGATAATTCCGGAAAAATATAAAGTCTGTAATTCTGTAGACTATTGAGATGAACGAAGGTTCTTTAATAATCAATCTGATGTAACAATTGAAAAAACCGAGTTACGGAGAAATTTCGGTTTCTCACGATTTTTCAACATTAGGCTAAATCCGACTGAATCTTACCAATCTGTCTTTTTTCAGCATATAGTAGAAGTAACCGTCGTAATAAACATTGATGGTTTGTCTGTCTACCAATTGATACTCCCACAAGCCCACAATCCATTGAATAATCGTTGTGGAAACGGTGATCGGTAAATTATTAACCGAAGCTAACCAGTTAACAATCATCGTTTCCACAAGGTCGTTTTCCAAACGATTTGTAGGTACCAAGCATTTGATTATTGGCACGAGGTACATGGCGCCTAAAAAACACAAAGGAAACCATAATTCGGTCAAATTCTGAATGGCCAAGCGAGGATCCTTCGATACGTACAGATTGATGCGCCATCTCGAAAATTTTGCACTTACGCAAATCATTTCCAGTGATATATTTTATGAGAAATTTTATCTGTCGCGACTCGAGACCTCTCGTGTCCGCCTCATTCTGTAAAATGCCGAGCGCCTCGTCGAAACCATTGATTTTTCCTTTACCTGTAGAACGAAAAAATTGGCGCTCAAAAGTTTTGAGGTTATAGCGAGAAAATATAAAAAATAAACGAAATAACTCGTATTTTTCACTCACTAACTGACTTGAGGATGTCAAAACATTGTTGCAAATTCTCCTCACTTGACATTTTGTCAAATTTACGGTATAGAGCAGATGTTTAGGATTTGTTTACAAAATTCGACATACACATTGTTATTGTACCCGAATAGCTGTTTTTAAATTTTTATTCTCAACGCGCGTGCGCAAACTCATCGAGAGTATTCTCTTGTTAGCGGCTAACTTCACGTTTCTCGCAAGTAAATTCGATGACATAAATTTGTTCCTATTGTCAAACAATTGATCAGTGTTTACTCATATTCTTGATATCTGTGAGTTTTTTCTGTTTCTTTATTTATCAATTCTATATTGAAAACACTGTATTCATCACATATATATTATTATTCTTGGCTGACTGATTTGAATTTTTGAATTTTTTGCGCGCTTTTAATCGCGAGGTGTTCGCAAATTCTATCGAATATCGTTGCTAATTTCACGTTCCTCATAAGTGAATCCGGCTACAACTTCATAGTGAACATTTTCCAGTTGTCAACAATCAACATAGCAGCGGAAATTATTGTTTATTCACTCGTTTCTTTCTTGACGTCTGTAAGTTGGTTTTTGTTTTTTTAATTACGAATTCTATGCAAAAGATTTATCTTCGTCAAAATTATCGATAGTTTTACGCACAATAAAACTTTATTCCTAATGTTTACAAAAAAGTTTTCATGGTTAGGTTTTTTTCGTATATGAAATGGTTATTCAAGTGGAAATTAAATAAAAAAAACTCTGCAAATTGGACATTTGCATATTGCTTCGTCATCTTTATCCATAGTTTACACAACTTCCTTTATCAAAAGTATGATGATCAAATTTGGCTTTGGGTCAAATAGTCACCAAATTCTATAAAAACATCATCTTAGCTTGCCATCGAGTTATTAACAGCTGAAAAAACCGTTTAAAAACAAAATGGAGTAACTGGCACAATTTCAAAACAACCCAAGTTACGCCCTTTCCTTTCTCAGTCCTCAAAACAGCAAACGTATCAGTTTTTCTACAATGGATAAGTTTGCCGTACCCGATTGAATACTTCACATCTAAACAAATTCGAAATGACGTTAAAAATGTGAAAGCGAAAAATTGAATTTTACTGAAAATTTCATTTTTTTTTTTTCCGAGACAATTATGAACGTAAAATTTCAACAACAATAAATTTCACGAAAACAAACCTTTACGAGTAAGCAAAATGGTCGAATAGTCATCAAATTCTATAACAACAACATCTTAGCTTGTCATCGAGTTATTAACAGCTGGAAAAACCGTTAAAAAACAAAATGGAGTAACTGGCACGATTTCAAAACAACCCAAGTTACGCCCTTTCCTTTCTCAGACCTCAAACAGCGAACGTATCAGTTTTTCAACAATAAACAATAAACAATAATCGAGTACGATTGAATATTTTCAATCTAAACAAATTCGAAATGACGATAAAAATGTGAAAGTGAAAAATTGAATTTTACTGAAAAATTCACATTTTTGTTCAGAGACAATCATGAACATTCCGCCGATTCAGCAAGCCGGAGGAATGCCAATGAGTTCGATGGCTCAGCCGGCGAATGCTCAATTGGCCCAAAATCAGCAACAGGCGCAGCAACAAGCTCAGCAACAAGCTCAGGCGCAACAGCAGCAACAACAACAACAACAACAACAACAGCAACAACAGCAGCAGCAGCAACAACAACAGCAACAGACTCAGGAGAGATTCGACAATATTTCAAAAGTAAAATCGCTGGTCGGACCGCTGAGGGAATCCCTCGCGGTGGCTCTGAAAACAGCTGCGCAGACTCTCCATCAAAATAGTCTGGTGGACGTTGGTTCATTGAAGGGCATCGATCCGCTGGATCACAGATTCAACAAAAACGTTGAAGAATTTTACTCCATATGCGATCAGATTGAGCTGCATCTCAAAACTTCCATAGAATGTCTTTCGCAGAATTCGAGCTCGGTCAGATATCTGCAATTGCCGGTAATACCAACGAGAACGGAAACGGTCACGACTCAGGATGGTCCGGCACTTACATATCCCCAATTTTTAATGACCGTAAGGGCGCAAGTGGCTTATGCTCGAGAAGTTCACGATACTCTTATATCGGCCGCTCACACGATAGCGCCAAGTGATTAATAAATTGATTAATCAATCGATTATACAATTAATTTTTATTAATCAATTTTACAATTAATATTCATTATTTAACGGTCCATCGCTGATCGATTAGTTTTCAATCGACGATTTATTAATTTATTGATTGTGAATTGATTTATTTGTAAATAATCGTTCAATTTGTAGTTCCAATTGGGAATTGATCGATTTATTTTTCATTATTCAACGGTTCATCATCGAGACACTGATTTTTCATTATTTAACGGTTCATCGTTGATCGATTAGTTTTTAATCGACAATTGATTGATTTGTAAATAATTGTTCAATTTGTAGTTCCAATTGGGAATTGATTGATTAATTTTTCATAATTTAACGGTTCATCATCGATCTATTAATTAACTATTTCTTTATTATTTAACTGTTCATCGTTGATCGATTAGTTTTTAATCGACAATTGATTGATTTGTAAATAATTGTTCAATTTGTAGTTCCAATTGGGAATTGATCGATTTATTTTTCATCATTCAACGGTTCATCATCGATTCACTAATTAACTAATTTTTCATTATTTAACGGTTCATCATTGATCGATTAGTTTTTGATCATTAATTTATTGATTATGAATTGATTAATTTGTAAATAATCGTTCAATTTCATTATTTAACGGTTCATCATCGATTGATTAATTTTCAATCGACAATTTATTAATTTATTGATTATGAATTGATTCATGTGTAAATAATCGTTCAATTTGTAATTCCAATTAGGAAATTGATCGATTTATTTTCCATCATTTAACGGTTCATCATCGATTCATTAATGAACTATTTCTTTATTATTTAACGGTTCATCATTGATCGATTAGTTTTCAATCGATAACTCTTTAATTTATTGATTATGAATTGATTAATTTGTAAATAATCGTTCAATTTGTAATTTCAATTGAGAATCGATCGATTGATTTTTCATTATTTAACAGTTCGTCATCGATTCATTAATTAACTATTTTTTTATTATTTAACGGTTCATCACTGATCGATTAGTTTTCAATCGACAACTCATTAATTTATTGATCATGAATTGATTAATTTGTAAATAATCATTCAATTTGTAATCTCAATTGGGAATCGATCGATTTATTTTTCATTATTTGACGGTTCGTCATCGATTCATTAATTAACTACTTTTTTATTATTTAATGGTTCATCATTGATCCGTTAGTTTTCAATCAACAATTCAGTAATTTTTTGATTGTGAATTGATTAATTTGTAAATAATCGTTCAATTTGTTATTGCAATTGGGAATTGATCGATTTATAATCATCAATTGATTGATCTTGATGGACTTTTCCTCAAATGATCAATCAATGAATCCTGATTATCAATTGATCGATTTATAATCATCAATCGATTGATTCTTGACTGCCTTTCCTCAAATGATCAATCGATGAATCCTGATTAACAATTGATCCATTTCTAATCATCAATTGATTGATTCTTGACTGACTTTTCCTCAAATGATCAATCGATGAATCCTGATTATCAATTGATCGATTTCTAATCATCAATTGATTGATGCTTGACTGAATTTTCCTCAAATGATCAATCGATGAATCCTGATTATCAATTGATCGATTTCTAATCATCAATTGATTTATTCTTGACTGACTTTTCCTCAAATGATCAATCGATGAATCCTGATTATCAATTGATCGATTTCTAATCATCAATTGATTGATTCTTGACTGACTTTTCCTCAAATGATCAATCGATGAATCCTGATTATCAACTGATCGATTTCTAATCATCCATTGATTGATTCGTGATTGACATTTTCTCAAATTATCAATCGATGTTTCCTAATTATCAACTGTTCGTTTTGTAATTGTCAATTAATTTTCAATTATCAATTAATAAATTTTTGATCAATTCATTCATTGATTAAGTGAAATATACCTCAACACTGCAAAGTGCAACTTGTACATAACTCATAAGAGTCCATCGCGATACATGTATGGGGCATTCCATGCCAACTCAACAAATATCTGGATTCAGTATCTCTCATTTGATTTATTTTTTCCCAGAATTTTTTAACCAGAATTGATTGCAAAAAAATTGTTATGAAAAAATGAGCCGCTCAATGTGAAAATCTGAAAAAAATCGAGCTTTTTTGAAATTTTCAAAAATAAGTAAAATAATTCGTAAAAATCATGATAGGCGACAATCATGAATCGTAAGGACCACATATTACTTGAGTCGGACGGGAATATCCTATACATACTGCTCATTATATTGTAAATCGAAAATAAAGATAAAAAATATTCAAATTTGAATGTGCTCGTTCGGTGTTGCATTCCTGTGAATAATGATAATAGCATTAATCGTCGCATCACGTGAGGAATGAAGAGAAGAAACTCTTTGAATATTTCAAATATCGTCCATGTTAATTTCCCGCATATCATTATTATTTATAATTCATTATGCGTGAATATCCGTTTAAGTAAACAAGATGATTATCGCCCTCTTTTTCCCCCTCTCTTTCCCGCCCATTATCGCAAGCGTCAGAGCTTCGCATTTCCGCCGCGAGAGGCGAATGGCGCGGGGGTGGAAAAAGCGCGCTTGAATACGCTGCACAAAAATTAATAAGCGCTCTTCCACGTAAAACAAATGCTCTCGTACGTTGTAAGCATTGAAAAAAAAACAAACAAATATAAAACGCATTGCTTTTGGCTTTTATACGATTATAAGCGGCAAACGGATGCGCGCACCCCAAGTCTCTCCCTCTCTCTCTCTCTCTCTTGCATGTTTCGCTGTCGAGAGTGAAACCGGAAACGACCGCGAGATGGAGACACGAAGCATGACGCGCGTGCAGCGCCGGAAGGGTGAAAAAGCGCCGTATGCTAATGACGAATGAAAATCGTACTTCACAAACAACATACGCGTGTATATAGTAATATCAAGAGACGCGGTAGCGTCTCGAGACGAGGACATTTACCGGCAAAGTTCATACAATAAAAAACCCGAGAAAAAGTCCAGAGAATGGGAAAGCATCGCAGTAAAACTCGGACGATATATTTACCACTTATTCCGGGAGTTATTCTGTGCGAAAAAAAGCGCTGAGACTCGGGAATTCGTGGAATTATTTTTTGTACGAGATATTGCACGATTTCAAGGTCATCCATCTGAACTTGGATTAATCGATCGCAGCGACTTCGGACACGATGCGAGTCTAGTTTTTTTTTGCTCGGGGTTAAGGAAAAAAAAACAGATACGTGCATCGCGAGAGTTCGCGCCTGTCTATATGAGAAGTTCTATTAATGTCGCGCAAGAAGTCTCGTGTCGGGGGCGCGCGATCTTCGCGCTGTAATAACTCGCGCGCACTGTATTATAACATCTTTTAGGCTGCCAGAGCCAGAGGCCCGCTGGCTTCTCCGCGAAGCGTCATGTTACAAAAATATATCACTTTTTTTTTTTTTTTTTTTGGGAAACTCGAGTGTAACGTTTTAACGACAAATTATTGAGAACTTTCTCGGTAAAATTAAATCGCACGATTCAACGTATTGGAGAATTTTTGTTCTCTTAAGTAATTATTGAGAGGCTCTTAAGGGGCTTTGCACAGGCTCGTCGCCGAATAAAATTCTTGTTCATTTTTTTTTGTAATTATTATTATTATCATACTCTTGTATTGTAAATGAATCATATATTATTATAATTTATAATTAATTATAATATTATAATATATTATAATAAAATATATAATTAATTATAATTATAATAATTTAGGGTTTGGGTTTAAATATTCAAATATATTCTGTATGATTTTGAAAAAAAACCTTTTGAGAAAAAAAAATACTATATTATATACTTTCATGTTATGTTGTATCATGATTATTATTATACTACTGTGAATGCAGAAATATTTTCAAAATTTCAAAATAAAACAAAATGGCGTCGTTTAAAGTGAGTCTTGATTTTTGCAAAAAAGTAGCAATTTTTTATTAATCGTCATAAAAAAAATAGATGGAGAATAAATTCTGTTATCGAGTAAATTTGAACATTCAAAAAAAGATGGAAAAAATTTCGAAATTTTTCTTTTTTTTAAGATACCTTTTTTTTCATTTTCGAATGGATTTGAAATTTTCCCAACATGGAGTGGGCAGACATTTCCTTCTATTATTCTTTATTAAAAAAAAAAGTTCCCAGCTGGGCTTATTTCACAAAATACCACTCTGGAAATTTTTGAGGATTTATAAAGGACCTCAGAGTTTAAAAAATTGAGAAGAAAAAAATTAAAAGTGGCAATCCCCGAAAAAATTTTGATTTTTTTTCGAAAAAGTTAAAAAAACATACAATGTGGTCGAAAAGGAAAATAAAATTCAGCCAAATAGAAAGGGGTCGAGTTCAAAAATGGTCGATTTGACATGAAATGACCCAAATGTATTTATTATTATTTATTATAATAAATTATAATTGTAATAATTTAAATTATTATAATTAAGTATAATTATAATAATTTACGGAATTTAAATATCGAAATATATTTTATATGATTTTGAAAAAAAAAGCATTTTTGCAATTATTTTTATATCACATACATTCATATTATGTTGTATTATGATTATTATTACATTACTGTGATTGCAGAAATATTTACAAAATTTGAAAATTGAACAAAATGGCGTCGTTTGAAGTGAGTCTTTATTTTTGAAAAAAAATAACCATTTTTTATCAATCGAGTAAATTCGTACATCCAGAAAAAGGCGAAAAAATTTCAAAACGATAGGACGATTTTTGAGATATCTTATTTTGTTCCATTTTCAAATGGCTTTGAAATTTCCAAAAGGGATTGTGGGTAATAACGGTCGATCTCCTTAAAGTTTTGCAAAATCATTAATGACACATGTAAAAAAATATTGCTTTGAAAAAAAGTCATTTTCTTCATTTTCTGCGACTACAATCCCTCGAGTTATTCACCCCAAAGAGTACGCGCGGTTTTTCTGCTCGCGCGTTCAATCGCATATTATATCGGGGTATAAACACCAGAAAACGTCCGTAAGTCCGTCCAAGACGGAGAAGAATGAGAGAATGAGAGACAGAGAAAGAGCGAGAGAGAGGGGAAAGGCGTGCAGGAAGCCGCACTACTGACAGTTGGGATTGGTGTTTTGCCGCGTTGCTCGTTGCTACCATTCGAAAAGGAAGGACCACCTCTGTTCACCATATTTGGCAAACTTTTCCTAATATGGTAACGTCTACTTCTAAATATGGCAGCCGGAGCCGCCCTCTCCTCGCCGCGTGTGTTACTCCGCCGTCATATTTCGTCTCTCTAAACTCACGATCTAAGGGTTTGAAAAACTATTTTCCCTCGTTTCCCGTAAAACGAGCATTGCCTGAATTATTCGATAACTCGTGAAAAATGATTTTTCCAATGATTTAATGCCGAACGAGAGTGGATGGTCTATTTTTCGTGCGCGGCGTCGCGGATTGGTGGGGGAAAAAGTGCGTTCGTCGTTCATTGGCGGAGGGAGACTACGCGCTCGTCGTACGTAGGTCAAGTTACGATACGCGGCAGAGAGGCTTTTCAGTTCGCGGGGAGCGCTCGTGAAGCGAGCATCGGTTGTCGTACAATGTCGCTGTGAATGTACGATCACGTGGTAAATAATTACCGACGGAGCAATCTCTCTCTCTCTGTCTTGATCCCCGAGTTTTGGGAGGTTATATTTTTTTTTCATCGTTGTTCGGAAAAAATTGACTCGTGATTTGTGTGCTTCGACGTGACAAATACATATAAAATATCGATAGATGTGCGCGAGTCCGTGATGGACAACCCCAGCGGCGGAAGGGACGCTCGTTACGCGACATTGGGATACAACATGGGAATGATGGGTGGCGACACTGGCGCCGAAATGTACGGCAGACCGTCGACTTCGCAGCTCGCCGCAGCTTCCCAATTGAGCCGCGGTGGCGCCACTATGATGAACGCCGGCGCTGCTGCGCCCGGCGTCGGTCTCCAGAGAGGAATGAAACGATCATCGTCCGACGTTTGTTACGACGATGGAAACGTACGGCAAAATATGTCGCAAGGACAGCAGGGAATGCCGATTAGCGGCGAATGCGTGGGCGATAATCTCGACGAGTCGTTCACGAATCTCGGCGCGCCGAAAAAATCACCGCCCTCGAACGGAAAGAAAACAAAGGGACGCGTCAAGATTAAGATGGAGTACATCGACAACAAACTCCGTAGATACACGACTTTCTCGAAGAGGAAGACGGGAATTATGAAAAAGGTGCGTTTTTTAAAGTTTTCCGAAATAAAGAATGAGTAAAATGCACTTTTTACATGAGAAAGGGTTTTTTTTCGAAGTGACTGTAAAAACTCGTGACGTCACGAGCGGCGTGTCGATGAACAGCTGTTCGACTTGCGCTAGGCTAGAATCAGCTGTTCTGCATCTTTCAGCTGTTTAACCCCCCCCCCCCCGACGCTCCTTTGGACGTGGCGCGAGTTTTGAATTACGGAAAATTGGATTTTTGCAAGATTTCAGATATTTCATGATATTCCGTGAAATATGAATATCGAATGAAAATGACTGAAATCGAGGTTTTCATTTTTTATTCTCTGAAATATTTTTTTTTGGGAATAATGACATAAAAGTATCGATTTTTTACTTTATTTCACGATAAATTGTTGTAATGTTTAATGGGAAACAGAGGTATTAAAAAAAAATTGGAATTTGCAAGTCAATTTTGCAGTGACCGGATAAAGAACTAGAGAAATTTTTTTTTTCTTTTAAATCACCTTCAATTTTTGTGAAGGAATTTCTGTAGGCATTTTTTTTTTTTATAATTCTGATGCTAGTGAGATTCATTCGAAAAAAAGTGGCTGAAGGATTTCTGAATGTTAAACGAATTAGTTTTAAAAAGCTGCAAAAACAAAAAACCGAATGAAGAAACCTGAAATTCGGAAAGTCCAAAAAGTATTATAAAATTTCAATGTTAAAAAAGACACAAGAAACTAGAATGCAGAAAAAATATGAAGAAATACAAAAATGAAGTAAAGAAATACAAGAGAAACAAAACAAATAAAGAAGACAAATTTTCAAAATATTCTAAATATTACAAGAATTAGTTTCAAAAAGCTGCAAAAAACAAAAAAAAAATGGAGAAAACTGAAATCCGGAAAGTCCAAAAAGTACAATAAAAGTTCACTGTAAAAAAAAATATGAAACTAGGATGCAGAAAAATATGAAGAAACACAAAAACGGAGCAAAGAAATACAAGAGAACAAAAAAAAAGAGACAAAATTCCAAAATATTCTAAATATTACACGAATTAGTTTCAAAAAGCTGCAAAAAAGAAAAAACAGAATAAAGAAAACTGATATCCGGAAGTCCCAAAAAGTATAATAAAATTTCAAAGTTAAAAAAAAATGCGAGAAACTAGAATCCAGAAAAAAATATGAAGAAATACAAAAATGAAGCAAAGAAATACAAGAAAAAAAAAAAAAAAATAAAGGAGAAAAAAATTCAAAATATTCTAAATATTACACGAATTAGTTTCAAAAAGCTGCAAAAAAACAGAATGAAGAAAACTGATATCCAGAAAGTCCAAAAAGTACAATAAAATTTCAATGTTAAACAATAAAACAAGAAAGTAGGATGCAAAAAAAATATGAAGAAATACAAAAACGAAGCAAAGAAATACAAGAGAACAAAAAAAAAGGAGACAAAATTCCAAAATATACTAAATATTACACGAATTAGTTTCAAAAAGCTACAAAAAACAGAATGAAGAAAACTGAAATCCGGAAGGTCTAAAAAGTATAATAAAATTTCAATGTTAAAAAAAATACAAGAAACTAGAATGCAGAAAAAATATGAAGAAATACAAAAAAATAAAGCAAAGAAATACAAGAGAAAAAAAAAATAAAGGAGACAAAATTTCAAAATATTCTAAATATTACACGAATTAGTTTCAAAAAGCTGCAAAAAACAAAAAACAGAATGAAGAAAACTTAAATCCGGAAAGTCAAAAAGTACGATAAAATTTTAATGTTAAAAAAAAATACAACAATCTAGAATGCAGAAAAACCATGAAATACAAAAACGAAGCAAAGAAATGCAAGACAAAAAAAAATGAAGGAAACAAAAATCCAGACCGTACCAAAAAAATGAATATTTCAAAGTTTGAAAAACACAATCCGAAAAACCAAAATGCAGAAAAAGTTGAGAAAATTTTTTGTAAATGGAAAGAAAGAAATACAAATTAACAAACGAACAAAATAAAGGAGACAAAAATCCACAAAGTACATAAAAAAACAGAAAAATACAAAAAATTCAAAATAGCAAAAAACAATTTACGAAAATAAAAATAAAATACTTAAAAAAACATTTAAAAAATCTAAAAACAACCAAATAGAGCTACAAATCCGAAATTACTCTTGTCACCATCAATATAAATAAAAAAAATCCAATGTAATCAACCTGAAAAATAATAGGAATAATTAATTAATTATAATTAATTAAAAATATTATAAAATATAATAATATAATTTATAATGTATATTGTAATTACTAATAATTAATTTAAAAATAGGAATTGACAAAAACACGGAATAATTAAAAAATTTCAAATCCAAAATTTCAGGCGTACGAGTTGTCAACGTTGACGGGAACGCAGGTGATGCTGTTGGTTGCGAGTGAGACGGGTCACGTTTATACGTTTGCGACGAGAAAATTGCAACCGATGATAACGAGCGAGGCGGGAAAAGCCTTGATTCAAACGTGCCTGAACAGTCCGGATCCGCCGCCGTCGGGTTCGTCGGGGGATCAGAGGATGTCGGCGACCGGTTTCGAGGAAACGGAATTGACGTACAACATCGCCGACGACGAGCAGAAAGTAAGACAACTGGTTTACGGAGGTCCGCACGGTGGAGGCGGCCTACACGGTGGTTATACGAACGCTGGCGGTGGTCCACCTGGATCACAGCAGCACGGTCCACCCGGACACTCTCAGCATTCGCAGCACGCGCATCTCATTGCGCATGCGCACGCCGGCTCGCCAAGCTCACATCTCGTGCCGTGCTCCTCACCCGGTCCGATGTTGTCTGCCGGTCCTTATCAACAATCATGCCCGTCCCCGTTGCCACCGCCACACGCGGCTTATCATCCGCACATGTCGCACTCGCATCCCCAACGATAGTACATCGCGGTATTCGCTTCCAAATACGGGAAAAAGCCCTCTCTCGAAACGCCAATCCTCTCCCTGACGATTGGGAACCGGAAATCGAGCGTTTAGACATCAGAAAACAGATTCAACGTCGATTCTTAGGTTTTTAGGTCTCGGCTTGAGGTTTGAGAACCGGAAATCGCGCGTTTAGATATCAGAAAATTGGTTTAACATCGATTCTTAGGTTTTTAGGTCTCAGCTCGATGTTTGAGAACTGAAAATCGAGCGTTTGGATATCAGAAAACAGATTTAACGTCGATTCTTGGGTTTTTAGGCCTCAGCTTGAGATTTGAGAACCGGAAATCGAGCGTTTAGATATCAGAAGACAGATTTAGCGCTGATTCTTAGATTTTTAGGTCTTGGCTTGAGGTTTGAGAACCGGAAAACGAGCGTTTGGATATCAGAAAACGGATTCAACGTCGATTCTTAGGTTTTTAGGTCTCAACTTGGGGTTTGAGAACCAGAAATCGAACGTTTAGATATCAGAAAACAGATTTAGCGCTGATTCTTAGATTTTTAGGTCTCAACTTGGGGTTTGAGAACCAGAAATCGAACGTTTAGATATCAGAAAACAGATTTAGCGCTGATTCTTAGATTTTTAGGTCTCGGCTTGAGGTGTGAGAACCGGAAAACGAGCGTTTAGATATCAGAAAACAGATTTAGCGCTGATTCTTAGATTTTTAGGTCTCAGCTTGAGGTTTGAGAACTGGAAATCGAGCGTTTAGATATCAGAAAACGGATTTAACGTCGATTCTTAGGTTTTTAGGTCTCAGCTTGATGTTTGAGAACTGAAAATCGAGCGTTTAGATATCAGAAAACAGATTTAACGTCGATTCTTAGGTTTTTAGGTCTCGGCTTGAGGTTTGAGAACCGGAAAACGAGCGTTTAGATATCAGAAAACAGATTTAGCGCTGATTCTTAGATTTTTAGGTCTCAGCTTGAGGTTTGAGAACTGGAAATCGAGCGTTTAGATATCAGAAAACGGATTTAACGTCGATTCTTAGGTTTTTAGGTCTCAGCTTGATGTTTGAGAACTGAAAATCGAGCGTTTAGATATCAGAAAACGGATTTAACATCGATTCTTAGGTTTTTAGGTCTCAGCTTGATGTTTGAGAACTGAAAATCGAGCGTTTAGATATCAGAAAACAGATTTAACGTCGATTCTTAGGTTTTTAGGTCTCAGCTTGAGGTTTGAGAACCGGAAAACGAGCGTTTAGATATCAGAAAACAGATTTAACGTCGATTCTTAGGTTTTTAGGTCTCGGCTTGAGGTTTGAGAACCGGAAATCGAGCGTTTGGATATCAGAAAACAGATTTAACGTCGATTCTCAGGTTTTTAGGTCTCGGCTTGAGGTTTGAGAACCGGAAAACGAGCGTTTAGGTATCAGAAAACAGATTTAGGTCCGCTTCTTAGGTTTTTAGGTCTCAGCTTGAGGTTTGAGAACCGGAAATCGAGCGTTTGGATATCAGAAAACAGATTTAACGTCGATTCTTAGGTTTTTAGGTCTCGGCTTGAGGTTTGAGAACCGGAAAACGAGCGTTTAGGTATCAGAAAACAGATTTAGGTCCGCTTCTTAGGTTTTTAGGTCTCAGCTTGAGGTTTGAGAACCGGAAATCGAGCGTTTGGATATCAGAAAACAGATTTAACGTCGATTCTTAGGTTTTTAGGTCTCGGCTTGAGGTTTGAGAACCGGGAATCGAGCGTTTGGATATCAGAAAAAAGATTTAACGTCGATTCTTAGGTTTTTAGGTCTCGGCTTGAGGTTTGAGAAGCGGAAATCGCGCGTTTAGATATCAGAAAACAGATTCAGCGCTGATTCTTAGATTTTCAGGTCTCAGCTCGAGGTTTGAGAACCGGAAATCGCGCGTTTAGATATCAGAAAACATATTTTGCATGTACTTGAAGTCTTGAACGTTCAGATGAACGAAAAATCAGAAGAAGTATTTATTTAATGAAAAATTAGAAGAGCTTTTGCAAGTATTTGCTTAATAATAATTTCAAATATTCGAATTGTTTCAAGAAGTATTTCTAATTTATTAACAGAGTCTCAAAATTGTTCTGTAAAGGAATAATCATGTCGATTATTCGTTCATCTGAACGTTCGGAACTTCAAGCCCATGATTTTGCATCGATTCTTAGTTTTTTGCTATTTTTGAGTCTCGCTCCGAGCGAAAGACCGGAAGTTGGACGTTTAGACATTGAAAAATAGATTCTGCGTTGATTTTCGGTTCTTGGCGATTTTTTAGTCTCGTTAGAAAGGCAAAAGAACGGAAGTTGAGTTTTTAGATATCGGAAAAAAATTGTTGCGGAGATTCTTTATTTTTACAATTTTCAAATTTCACCCGCGGAGTGAAAAAAGGAAAGTGGAGAGTTTAGACATAAAAAAGCAGGTTTCATGACGATTTTTAGTTTTTCGCAATTCTCAAATCTCGCTCTGAAAGATGAAAACCGAGAATTGGATGTTTCGACATTTAAAAAAAAAACAGAATTTTTTAATTTTGACACGAGAATTGAGAGATGAACGTTTAGACATTGCAAATTAGATTTCACATCGATTTCTGGATTTTTACTACTTTTAGATCGTCTCCAGAAAACTAAAAAGCGGAATTTCAGTCTTTAGACGCTAAGAAAATGTCACCTAAGCATTCAGACATGAAAAAATTGATTTTGCATTGATTTTATAAAGTCTATAAAAGTGCTATTTTTTCAATTCTCTCTTCAATGTCTAAAATTTGAAATGAAGAGATGATTTTTAAAAAATGCCTAGGTTTGGACATTGAAAAAATAGATTTTGGTCAAATTTTGGCCCTGAAGATTGAAATTCTGAAATTATGAGTTTAGGATTGAAGAAACTGTTTTGTCTTCTGTTTTGCAACTTTCGTGCAAAGAGTTGAAATTTCAAGAAAGGCTGAAACTTAACGTTTTCACCAAATTATTGGTTTTTAGCTCTGTTATTAATTTTTGCAAAAACGACGTCTCTCAATTTTTCGCACAATGATTTAAAAAAAAAAATGAAAATTCTCAATGCGAAAAGAGATGGCCTAGTCGAGGCTACGGAGAAATATATTTAGTTAGGCTTGTATAAAGTGACATTAATCGGTATTAGAAAAACTTGACGCGTCTCGTCGGCGCGATTCACAGTTTTAACGAACGTACCTTCGAAAAGTCTCGTTTTTTTTTTTTTTTCCACAATTTTCTCAATTTTACCCTTTTTTACGTTTTTTTTTCTCTAGCACAAACTTTTTAAGTGTAACTTTACTGTTTAGTTGATTCTTCAGTTAGTCCAAAGAACTTCGCGCTTTGCGGTATTCACAGGGAAAAAAACCTGATTTTTTTTTCTCTCTCTCTCTGTAAAAAATATTTTTTTCCCTCCGACGAGTTTTTCTTTTCCCTCGGATGGAAAAAAGAGTCAATCGGAATCTTTGTTCGAATCTCGGTGAAATTATCTTGTGATTATTTTTGTTTACTTGTACAGTTCAGAAAAAAAAAGTCCCTTGCGCAATTTTCCATAACATTTTTTTTTTTTTTACAATTTAATTTAAAAGCTATTTATTTAACGAGCATTCTTGTACATACAGGTATTACGTACTTAAGTTACGTACTTATTAAGTTTTTTTTTGTTTAGACTTTTTTTCTACCGCGAAGAGATTTTTCGAGTCCGTGTTGTCCCACAATAATTTAGTAGCTATTTTTTTTTTCTCTCCAATTTTCCCATGGCGTTTGTAACGGGAGAGAGAACGAAAAATGTCCAGACGAAATGAGGCTACGGGAAATCTCGTTAGAATTGTAGTTTTTTTTTTTTTTTTATATACATATTTTTAAATTTCTCGAGCGATTTTATCGCTCCGGCCCACGCACGGAAAAAAATTTCTCCTCGTTCACGAGTGGATCGTTAATTTTTTTTTTTTCATTCCACGTTGAATACATTATCCGGGTATAACCTGATGGAAGAGAAAAAAAAAATTATCAAAAAGTATGAAAACCCGGGTGCGAGTTCGAGGCGAGTCCGCGTTTTTTTTTTTTTTTTTTTTTTTTTTTTTTTTTTTTTTTTTGTGGCGTCCCATATTCCCCCCCTCGGCGGTGCGGGCACGCTTTGCATTGTTACGCAGTATTGTTTTGTGAATCATTTTTTCTTTGCTAATGTGTGTTTGTATTATTTTTCTTTGCGTTGTTAGTTCTACATGTGTTTTCGAGAAAATGGCATGTGTAGTTAAAAAAAAAAAATTTCCTCGCCCGCATATATATATATATTTTTTTTAAATTATAAATAGTTAATTTAATATGTATTGTTATAGTGATTTTGCGAGATTGCGTGTGTAGAATGTAACGAGACGGAGACGCGCGAATCCCAGTTTTGTTAATTAATTAATCGAATTAAATTAATCGAATTATTTTAATTTGAATTAGTTAAATTAATTGAGGAGAGTATTTGATTAATTGAGAAAATTATTTAATTTAATCGAATTTAATTAATCAAATTATTTTAATTTGAATTAGTTAAATTTATTGAGAAGAGTATTTGCTTAATTGAGAAAATTATTTAATTGAATCAATGAATTAAATCAATTAATCAAATTAAATTAATCACATTGTTTGAATTAATTGAATTGATTAAATTAATTGAGAAAAAATCTTCACTCCATTAAATTAATCAATTAAATTATTTGAGAAAAATGATTGATTCATGGAGAAGATTATTTAATTGAATCAATTAATTTAATTAATCGAATTGAAGTAATCAAATCAAATTATTTGAATTAATTGAATTAATTGAGAAAAAAATCTTCCATTCATTGAAAAAATCAATCAATTAGATTATTTGAGAAAAATGATTGATTAATTGAGAAAATTATTTGATTGAATCAATGAATTAAATTAATTAATCAAATTAAATTAATAAAATCAATGAAATTATTTGAAATATTTGAATTAATTATGAGAAAAAGATGAGAAAATTAATTTAATGAGAAAAAGTCTTCCATGAATTAAATTAATTAATCGATTAAAATTAATCAAATCGATCAAATAATTTGAATTATTTCAATTATTTCAATTATTTCAATGAAATTAATTGTGAAAAAAATATTCGATTAATTGAGAAGAGTATTTAATTGAATTGATCAATCAAATTGATTAATTCTTTTCCCTGATTTAATCAAAAATCTTCAGCATTAGAAATTGAATTTTATTCATTGAATTATTTCAATTATTTCAATGAATTAAATTGTGAAAAAAATATTCGATTAATTGAGAATATTATTTAATAGAATTAATCAATCAAATTGATTAATTCTTTTCCCTGATTTGATCAAAAATCTTCAGCATTAGAAATTGAATTTTTTTTAATTACAATTATAATATTTAAAAAAAATTCTTTCACATCTGAAACTTGGTATCCGAGTTTCTCCGTCCTTAAAAAAAACAATGTTTTTGCATGTTTGTTCGTTGACTTTTTGCGAGGCATGTCTTTGCTCTCTCTCTGTTGGATTTTTTTTTTTTTTTTTTTATTATAAATTAATCATGAAATTTAGGAAATGGAGGGAGAGCATTGATTTCTCGCGAACTTGCAGAGTACAAATAATAATCGACGATACGGGATCTATGATATCGTGCATTATATCGTGAAACGAGAGAATGATTAAAAAAAAAAAATTTCAATTTTTTTTTATTAATTTTTTTTTTTTTTTTTTTTTTAAATGAGAGAGAGAGAGAGAACGCTATTGCTGTGCGCGTTTCTCTGTTGCAATTGTTGTATCACACGTGTACATATATTTGTACTGTAAAATACTGTGATAATATTTATATATTTGCAATTTTATATATATATATATATATATATAGATAGATTTATATATATACGAAATTTGATAAATTAACAATACAAAAAAAAAGAACGTATCGATCGTTGATAAGCCCTCGAGTCTCTGAGATTAATTTATTTATTAATTTCGCGAAACAAAAAAAAACGAAAATATATAAGCAATATAGAAAAATCTGCGAGGTGGGTATCGACGATTTTTTTGAGGGTTTTTCTGCATCTTTTTTTTTTAAATTTTGGTTTGCAAGTACAAAAATCCCACCTTTCCCAACCTTTGTTTGCTGTATTTTGGGAATTAGAGAAAAAAATAATTTAAGGTAGGTAATTTTTTTTTGGCCATTTGGAATTCTCGATGGAAGGGATCTGAGTTACCTTTTTTTGTTGTATTTTGGGAATCAGAAAAAAAAATGAAATTCAAGGTAGGCAATTTTTGTTGGCCTTTTAGAATTTTCGATGCAAGATATACGAGTATTTGACTGGGTCATTCCATGTCAAATCGACCAAGAGTTGGAATCGGCCCTCTCAATTTCGATGAAATTTGGTCAGAAGTTTTCGTTTTCAATAAAATGGAGTTCTATCAAAGGAAAAAAATTAAATTTTTTTTTTTCTTAAGTTATTCAAAATTTAAAATTTCACAATTTTTCAAATCTTTCAAGTTTATTTTTCACATATCTCGAAAACCATTATAGTTACGAAAAATCGTTCTGAATTCGTTTTGGGGCTACGAAAAAAAAAATAATCCGAAATTTTTTTTTGAAAAATGATGAATTTGGAGAATTTTGAATTTTCAAAAATCGTGAAAATCCAAGTTCCATATTTTATTTTTGGTTCAATTTTTTAAATAAAATACCTCGTCTTGAAAGATCCTGAAATTTTCAGAGAGGTGTTTTTTTTTCTTCAAAAATATAGATTTTTGAATTTTTTAAAATCGTGCAAATTCACGATACACATTCAATTTTTTGTTACATTTTTTTATATAATACCTTGTACTAATCTTGAAAGATCCTGAAATTTTCAGGATGGTGTGTTGTTGTTTCAAAAATAATTTTTTTTTGTATTTTGGTAAAAAAAAATTTTTTTTTTCCCCTACGTTAAGTACAGTTGAGAAATCATGTAATTCCGTAATTTTGAGCAGTCAAAATTTCAATTGATGACAATTGGAAAAAAAAAAAATTTTTACAAAAATTGATAAATTTATATTTTTGAAACAAGAACACCATCCTGAAAATTTCAGGATCTTTTAAGATCAATACAAGGTATTATATAAAAAAAATTAAACCAAAAATAAAATATGAAACTTGGATTTTTACGATTTTTGAAAATTCAAAATTCTCCAAATTCACTATTTTCAAAATATTTTTTCGGAATATTTTTTTTTTCGTAGCCCCAAGTATACTTTTTAAAACGAATTCAGAACAATTTTAACTATAATAGTTTTCAAGATATTTGAAAAATAAACTTGACAGATTTGAAAAATTGTGAAATTTTGAATTTTGCATAACTTTCGAAAAAAAAATTTAATTTTTTTTCCTTTGATAGAACTTCGTTTGATTGAAAACGAAAACTTCTGACCAAATTTCATCGAAATTGAGAGGGGTCGATTCCAACTCTTGGTCGATTTTACATGGAATGACCCACCTTTATTTGTTGTATTTTGAGAATTAGAAAAAAAATGAAATTTAAGGTAGGTAATTTTTTTTTGCCATTTGGATTTCTCGATGGAAGAGATCTGAGTAATTAGAATCAAGATCAGCGACTAATTAACCCTTCTAATGAGATTGAAGGGGGCAGAGGGGGAAAATGACAGGCTTGGAATTTTTCTCCCTTTAAAGGATTGAAAAATTATCCGTTTCGTCACTGTAACCCAAAGTCGGTTTGCAATGATGTTGGTAAAAGTTGAGAGAAAAAAAAAAGAGAGAAGAAACAAGAGCCTGAAACACACGTGCTAGCCCCGAGGTGCAATATCTAATCGTGTGTGATTTTTTTTTTTCCACTCAAATGAATTACGCCTCGACGCAATTCTGTCGTCATTCCAGTGTGTCTTGTAATAAGAATTTTCCTCTTCAAACTTTTTTTTAAAACACATTTGTCAACGATAGCATTCCCTGAAAAAAAATACTGAAGACATTTCCGTTATGAAAAAAAAAAAATAGTTAATGAAAAATAAACCTTTTAAGGTGTAAAAAGGGATCAAAATTGATAAATAAATGTAGGTGAAGTATTTTTTCGTAGATTCATTTTTTTTTTTTTTATTTTCAAGGAGGAATTAGTGAGAGGTAAAGTGCATCGAAATTTGAAAATTTCGAATTTGAAATTTAAAAAAAATCATCCCTTTCAACTTCTAATTTGGAAATTTAAAAAAAAATCAACGGTTTTTCTCCTGGGGTTTATTTATGAGTAGTAAAAAATGGATCTTATGAAAAAAATAACTCATTTTACTTTAATGAATCTGACAGTATATTTCTTATTGTTTTTTGGGTCAAATTTTGATCATATCTAAAAATGAAAAAATGCAGCAAATTTGCTGCACAACAAAAACAGCATTTTTCAGAAAATTTCTTCAATTTTCCACTTGTAATGAGAATAATTTTCCTTTTCAAAACTTTTTTAAATACGTTTGTCAACAATAGCATTTTCTGAAAAAAATGTTGAAGACATTTTCGTTCTGAAAAAAAGTTAATGAAAAATAAACGTTGGTATAAAAAAGGGATCAAAATTGACAAATAATTGTAGGTATTTTTTGCTCGATTCAATTTTTTTACAAATTTTCAAGGAAGAATTAGTGAGAAATCACGTGGATTAAAATTTGAAAATTTCTAATTTGAAATAAAAAAAAAAATCATCCCAAAGCCTTCAGTATCTTTATGGGATTTTTCTCCTGAGGTTTATTTATGAGTAGCAAAAAATGGATCTTATGAAAAAATATCATTTTACTTTAATAAATCTGACAGTACATTTTTTTTTTGGGTCAAATTTTGTTCATATCTGAAAATAAAAAATAAAAAATTTTCAGAAAATGTCTTCAATTTTGATTTTCAAATCATTCTAAATTCATTGAGGAAGAGGAATTTATAATATTTAGAATATTTATGATTTATAATTTGTAATATTTCAAAATAAAATCATCTTTCAGTCGTTTATATCAAATTCAAAGTAACAATCCTATTTACAACTCTTTTTTCTATTTTTCAATTGTTTTTTGCCTCTTCTATTTTGGAAACATCATTAAACATTATTATTTAGCCCCGAAAAATGATAATTTTTTAAATTTCATTTTCAATCCAATTTAATAAATAATTCTAATCATCTGTGAATATATTTTTTTGCTACATTTCAGATTTTTTTGAGTTATTCGGCTATTTAATTGTTTTATTATTATTATCTATTAAAATTTGTTAAATTCCTCTTGGCTTAGGAATTTTAATGCCAACTGATGATGTTCAAAAACTGTGGATTTTTCAAAAGATGTTAAAGACATTTCCGTTTTGGAAAAAAAAAATAGTTAATGAAAAATAAACGTTTTAATGGTATAAAAAAGGGATTAAAATTGATAAATAATTGTAGATGAGGTAGTTTTTTCTCGATTCAATTTTTTTTTATTTTCAAGAAGGAATTACTGAGAACCAAAGTGCATCAAAATTTGAAAATTTCCAATTTGAAATTGAAAAAAAAAAATCATGACATTCAAATTTTGTGAAATCAAAAAATGAAAAATTGTAGCATATTTGCTGCACCACAAAAACGTCATTTTTCAGAAAATGTCTTCAATTTTCATTTTCAAATAATTCTAAATTCATTGAGGAAGAGGAATTCATGATATTCAAAATATTCATAATTTATAATTTAAAATATATAAAAATAAAATCATCTTTCACTCACTGATCTCAAATTCAAATTAGCAATCCTATTACAACTCTCTTTTTTCCATTTTTCAATTATTTTCTGCCTCTTCTATTTTCCAAAAATCTGTCAATACTTCAAAATTAATAAATTCATCTGCATTTTCCCTTTTGGACATGGAATATTTCAAATTTTTTCCACCCCAAACAAAAAAACTGGATCTGCATCAATTCTAAGTTTTCCCCCTCGAAAAACATAACCAATATTCTAACCCCTAACTTAACCCCAACAAATGTGGTGTAATGAAAAGAAAAAAAAATTAAGAAATTTACAATTAAAAAAAATAAGATGCAGATTTTCTTGCGCTGCGAAAATTTTGTGCGTACGGAAGAAGAGAGAGGATAGAAGCGTCTTTCTCGCTCGGGGCATCCAGGTGTGCTCTCCGTATTGCCCCTATCATGAAGGTGACCGCGGAGAGAAGCGAGAGAGAGTTTTACAACAGAGAAAGAGAGAAGCTTCTCTCGTTCGCCGCACGGTAGCGCTTATGGAAGGTGGAAGCGTGGCTCCATATACGGTCACCTTTGTCAAAGCCCGCTTGTCTCCATATACAGGCAAATGTTCTCTCTCGAATGGCAGACACTTTATATAGAGTCCAACTTGAGAGTCAGGAATGCCGGGGAGTTTTTTTTTTTTTTTTATTCCTCGCGTCTTCTTTTTATTTCTCAAATCGTTTACGATGCAGCCACTGTTGTAACATAACCTATACGCACCGAGGAGACTTCTTTTTATCGCCTCCCTCGAAGAGAAAGAAGATGATGAAGAAGGAGATCGAAGGAAGAATAATAATAGGAATATGAGAGGCGTAACGAGCTCTCCAATTCAATATATTTATGTGTATATAAAAGGCCGAACGAGGATAAAAAGTGGGGCAATTATTGCCTCTTAAGGGAGCGTCTTTGGCGAATCTTTATAAAGGAAAATTGAATTTTTGTGGAGCTTTTATATTCGATTGAATAAGGGAACGTTGGAGGCATTTTTTATGCAAAAGTTGTGGAAAATCTCGGCCTTTTTTGCTAGGCGAAGGAATTCGGCGGCGACAGTCTTGAAAAAGATGGCGGTTTAGGCGGCCATATTGAATTTTTTTGTTTCAACGGAAAATTTGAATTTTTGAGGAGGTGACATTGAGCTTTTTTGAAGAATCTACTTGTGGATCAGTTTTGGAGTAAAAATATTGTAATGCAGATCGGAAAATCTTTGCTATTTTTGTTAGAATAGGGATATTCTTTTGCAGGAAATTCGAAGCAAAGATGGCCGCTTGAAGATCGCGGCTATATTGGATTTTTCCTTTTTTAACGGAAAATTTGAATTTTTGTGGAGGTGACATTGAACTTTTTTGAAAAATCTACTGAGTCCGTTTTATGCTTAAAAAAATTGTAATGCAGGACGGAAAAATTTAGCGATTTTTTGTTAGAATAGGGAAATTCTTTGGGAGGAAACCCGACGCAAAGATGGCCGCTTACAGTTCGCCGCCATCTTGAATTTTTCGTTTTTAACGGAAATTTTGAAAATGAGGGCAATTGTTTTGCAGAAAATTCTAAGCAAAGATGGTCGTTCGAAGTTCGCCGCCATATTGGATTCTTCTTTTTTAACGGAAAGTTTGAGAATTATGGAAATTCTTTTGCAGAAAATTTTAAACAAAGATGACTGCTTGAAGCTCGTGGCCATATTGAATTTTTCTTTCTTAACGAAAAATTTGAGAATTAGGGAAATTCTTTTGCAGAAAATTCTAAGCAAAGATGGCCGCTTCAATTTCGCGGCCATATTGGATTTTTCTTTTTTATCGGAAAGATTCGAGAGATTCTGCCTGAAGTTCTGCAAGCATTCAAGTCTCCGGAAAATAGCGAACATCGGATTTCACTGCAGTGTTATTTTCTTCATGAATTTTTTTCCAAGAAAAAATAGAAAATAAAAATTTACAAAAACAAAAAATCGTGGATTATTCACCCCGTTGTCCAGCTCGACATTGTTGCAGAACTCAACGATTATCATCGTCCATTTTCCATCGATTAATCTCTATTGTTTCAATGCAAAATTCGAAATTTTCAAAAAATTCGAATTCCCCGCCATCGACTTTTCTTCCCTTTCCTTTCTCGGCGTCGTGCCTCGAATTTGTTTTGAATTATGGCATCGTTTGCCTTTTTTTACCCCCATCCCGAAGATATATATTTTTTTTCATCGTGGGGATTTTTTTTTTCGGCTGGTCATCGAACAAAAAGCGGAAGAACTTGCCCCCGATGGGGTTCAGCGTACCACCGGAGGCGTTTTCCGGTTTCGTTTGCCCCTCTCTTTTCCCCCGTTCTCTCTCTCTCCTTCTGTTGGATCGCGGAAGTTAAATACAGACATATATAAACCGGGGTGATTTTTTTCGACTTTTTTTCACTCCCCACTTAAAGTTTTGTTGGGTATGTCTGAAAAAAAATTCCCTGAAAGTTACAGCCCTTAATATCAATATTAAGTTTTTCCATAGCGTGAAAAGATTTTCCATCTAAAATACACGTAAATCGATTTTTTGTTTCAAAATTCGATAACTCAGCGGCATTTTATGCTATTACATTGTTCTTGGTCGCAATTTACGCAAAATTAAACCATCTTCAAAAGTGTCCTCAACAGCGTAAGTGTAACTTACACTGGTGAGATTGTACAAGTCAGTAAAGTTGATTTTTACCCAAAATTCTCGTTTTTTTGCTATTATCTCCAAAATGATCAGTTTTACTGAAAAAATGTAAAGGAAAATTTTGGTGGAAATTTAATAACCTATAAAAAAGGTCCTTTGGACCTTACTGCTAAAATTAATATTTCTTGAGATATTCTTCCTTTATCTGGCAAAAGCTCGTGAGAATTATTCCCCGAAGTACAAAACATCCATATACATATTTATATGGCTGTATATATAGATATATAGATATATATTATGGTGGAAAACGCGAATGCTCGCGCTCGTTCTGAGACGTCGAGGGAGAGCTCAGATTGCCTTATAAGGAGCGAACAAGCATGCATCTCCCTCTCTCTTCTCCTTCGAGGTTTATATACATATATATATAGATGTATAATGCGTGAAACTGCGACAAGCGAGTGCGAAAGCCGGCACTCCGTTTGAACGATCGATTCATCGACTCATCGACTCATTTTCTGCCGAGAAAATGCCCTTTCTTCACTCATCGCCACTTCCGGTTTCACTCTACTATGATTTAGAGGATTTTTTTTCGTTTTCTCTGCTCTTTCGCAGCGTTATTGGCAATTGTTTTCTCGCGAGAAGCACGAGTGTTAGTTCCGCTTTCCGCCGGACACTCGCTGCAGCGCTGCGACCTTTCCGCTCTCTGGCGGCCTCCGTCTGAACTAATTTGACGTTTGTACAGCTGATTTTGACAGTCAAGCTTGGCACAACTTTTAAAGTAAAGTAGAGGCGAGATGAATTTTAGGGGAATGTTATTCGGGTGTGAAAAATTGAGAATTGAAAGGTACAGATTTGAAAATTAAAATTATATAAAATTAATAAATACTTATGCCCAGTTTCAGTTTCTCCAAATTTGTAACGGTTTTTATTAATTTTATATAATTTTAGTTTTCAAGTTTGTAACGGTTTTACTGAATGACAAGTTTTTTTTAAACGTATTAATAATATTAATATTGTGAATTATAATTAAAAACAACTCGCAAACAAAAATTAGCGGGAAACGTTTAAAAAAATCCACTCTAGCTTTCAAAAATTAAAAAAACTTGTCATTCGAGAAAACCGTTGTAAATTTGAAAATTAAAATGATATAAAATTAATAAAAACTTATGGCCAGTTTCTGTTCCTTCAAATTTGTAACGGTTTTTATAATTTTATATAATTTTAGTTTTCAAGTTTGTAACGGTTTTGTTGAATAACAAGTTTTTTTTAATAATTTAAAGCTAGGGTGGATTTTTTTAAACGTTTCTCGCTAATTTTTGTTTGCGAGATTTTTCTATTATAATTTATAATATTAATAATATATTAGTATTAATGATATTTATAATATTTATAATCTGTTGGATTTTTGTTTCTTTGGGCTACTTCAATTGTATTTTTTGTTTTAAACTTTCTTGTTACCGGCGCGAAATTAAAATCAATTTTTTATAATTTTGTGAATATCATAGTTATTATTTTTTTTTTACTTTTCGTGTGAATTGTATGATATTTAAAAAAAATGCTTTATCGATGTGAGAATACTTTAAAATTGCGACTATTGTTTTTAACATTATGAAATTTAGTGGAATTTTTTCTTTCATTTTTGGCGCGAATATAATTACATTTGAATTATGAGAAATCAATGAAAATGTAGCTTGTCAAAAATTTGAAATTAATGAATTATAGTTTTTTGTTTATATCAGTTATTCCATTTTTCAATTCTTATCAATAAGCATTTATTATTATTATTATAAGAGCATTATTGATTATTCATAAATTTCAATTTTTTATCAATATTTTATGGTTTTGTTTTTTTATCTTTGTTTCAGGAAGAAGCAGCATCGCCTAGATCCGACTTTTGTGGCAATGAGAGCGATGTTGACAGTAGCGATGGTGAGACCAAGGATATAAAAAATCATCTCCCAGGTATATTAAATATTAAGTGAATAAATAAAAATAATTAAATTATTAATTAATAAAATTAAAAAAAAAATTGAAGAGAGAAAAAAATCATACCTCCTTGCTCTGTGATTTCAAAGTCAACTTATGGTCTTTTTATATCTTATGCCTTTTTCATACAGGATTCCATTCAGTCATTTCACGTATGTCTTGTAATAAGAATTTTCCTTTTCCTCTTTTCGGTGCTGAAAAAAAAAAGTTAATGAAAAATAAACATTTTAATCGTGTAAAAAAGGAATCAAAATTGATAAATAAATGTGGGTCAGGTGTTTTTTCCTCGATTCCATTTTTTTACAATTTTTTAAGGAGGAATCAGTGAGAACTGAAGTGCATCGAAATTTGAAAATGTCTAATTTGAACAAATTTTTTAAAAATCATCCTAAATCAAACCCTTACCTATTTTCCTATTTTCATGGGATTTTTCTCCTGGGGTGTATTTACGAGTAGCAAAAAATACATCTTATGCAAAAATAACTCATTTTACTTTAATAAATCTGACAGTATATTTCTTATTGTTTTTTTGGTCAAATTTTGTTCTTATGTAAAAATGAAAAATTACATTTTTCAAAAAATGTCTTCAATTTTCATTTCTAAATCGTTATAAATTCATCGAGGAAGAGGAATTTATAATATTCATGATTAATAATTTGTAATATTTAAAAATAAAATCATCTTTCAGTCGATAATATCAAATTCAAATTAACAATCCTATTTACAAAACTTTTTTCTATTTTTTATTTGATTTTTGCTTCTTCTATTTTTGAAATATTATCAAACATTATTATTTTGCTCCCAAAAATGATAATTTTTTGAATATTTTTTTAATCCAATTTAATGTGCAATTATAATCATTTAGAATTATATATTTTGTCTATAAAAATTATTTTGAGCTCTCAAGTCTATTAATTGTTTTGTTATTATTATTTATCAAATTTATAAAATTTCTCTTGGCTCAGAGATTTTAATGCCAACTTAGAATGTTCCAAAACGATGAAATTTTTTTTCAATTCGGAATGTCATGACGAAAAAAATGTTAATTTAATAAATATAAATATAATCATTTATAATTATCTATTTAGGCTATAATTCAACAATAATTGGAGCTACTGGGCTATTTAATTGTTTCATTAGTATTTATGTATTTACTAATTTTTTATATAATTTATATTTATCATTATATATGGGGCATTCCACGTCAAATCACGCGGTCATCGACTTGACCCCCTCGGATTTTGATGTCCAATGAATTGTGGGTTTCGTTTAGCCCCAAATATGACCCCAAATTTTTATTTTTATTTTATTTATTTTATTTATTTTATTTATTTTATTTATTTTATTTATTTTATTTATTTTATTTATTTTATTTATTTTATTTTTATTTCATTTTTAAGGGGTTGCCCGAGTTAAAAAATTATTAAATTGAGGGAAAGCATAAAAAGGGGCCTTTTACAAATTAATAACATTTTTTTCACAGCAACTAGGGTCCAAAACAGATATTTTCGTCATAGTTCAATAATGGGCCAAAGATAATTACAATTTTTTTTTTCAAATTTTTAATATTTCAGTTCGTCGAGACTAATAAATTTTCGAAAAACGTTGTCGTTTCAATTCAACCAAGAAAAAAAGATCAAGTTTCACTAGAAAAATATTTGTTTGTTTGTTATTCTCACTACAAGAAACAATCAAAATAAGAAATAATAAATAAAAATAAATGAAAATACAAAAAAAAAAAAAAAATAGTAATTATTTTTGGCCGATTATCGAACTATGACGAAAATATCTGTTTTGGGCCCTAGTTTCTGTGAAAAAAATTCATTAATTTAAAAAAGGCCCCTCTTTAGTTTTTCTTCAATTTAATGATTAGCTCAGGCAAATCCTAAAAAATGAAATAAAAATTTCTAAAAATTTGACATATTTTGGGCCAAACGAAACCCACAATTAATCGGACATCAAAATTTGAGGGGGTCAGGCCGATGACCGCGTGATTCGACGTGGAATGCCCCATATATGACTCTATGTAAAAATCATTAATTAAATCAAAGAAAAAAATTGATCGAAGCAAATGGACATTTAAAAATATGGCAAGATTCAAAAAAATTCGAATAAATGTAATTGTGACACATTGTAACGCATTACAAAATTGTAACACATTACAAAAAGAGGAATTGTGATTTAGAAAAAGATTTTTCCATGAGAATTCTTGCAATTCTCGTTGTACGCACTATCCCTTCTCTCCGCATTGCGCAAAACGCAAAAGAAAAGGAAAAAAAAATTGTTTTCCCAGCAACATATTCGCAGTGGCAACGAATTAAATTGAAATGGACACGGTTTGGGAATTTGCTAGACCGAGACTTAACGGGTGCAAGAAGGATGGAGATTTGTCGAGGAGGAATGAAAAAAAAATTCCTTGAAGATGGGAAGACGCTTTGGGGGAGAGAGAGAGAGAGAGAGAGAGAGAGAGAGAGAGAGAGAGAGAGAGAGAGAGGGAGAGAGAGAGGAGCTTTTTAATAAAAGCAATTTCACATGACACGTGCGAGACCACCCGTGCTTTCCTTACTCGGCGATAACTAATTGGCTCGCGATCCTCTCTCATCTCTATATACATTTATAAAATAGCATGAAACAAACGCATTTGTACCTTTATGCACCCATATAAATACCCATGTTGATGTATATAAATCCACAACTTGTAATTTTCTCCCCTGGACTCTCTCGACTTCTCGCTTCGACGTTTCGTCGTTTTTTTCTTCTCATTGTTTTTTTTTTTTTTTTTTTTACCACATTAGCACCGTTATATGTATGGCAGTGGCAGGTAAAATGCTCCAGGCATAATAGGCAGATGTAGAAACGTCAAAATTTACATTTTACAAAGGCTCTTTCCCAAAGTATCATTTTTACCTTGCTTTTTTATCAATTCTCTGACAATCGTACTAATTGCACAATTAGAAACGAATTTTTATCTAATTAAATGATGAAAAAGGAGAAGGGAAATTAAATATATGATATTTTCAATAGCGAAGCGAAAAAAAAATGATTTTGCCTTTGTCCAATTCCATTCGCATTGAGAATCATCGATTTGAGTCAGATGAGATTTGTTTGTAAGTATGCAATTTGTATCATTGTCAAAATTTACATTTTGCGAAGGCTCTTTCTCAAAGTACCATTTTTACCTTGCTTTTTTATCAATTCTCTGACAATTGTACTAATTGCACAATTAGAAACGAATTTTTATCTAATTAAATGATGAAAAAGGAGAAGAGACATGAAATATATGATATTTTCAATAGCGAAGCGAAAAAAAAATGATTTTGCCTTTGTCCAATTCCATTCGCATTGAGAATCTTCGATTTGAGTCGGATGAGATTTGTTCGTAAGTATGCAATTTGTATCATTGTCAAAATTTACATTTTGCGAAGGCTCTTTCTCAAAGTACCATTTTTACCTTGCTTTTTTATCAATTCTCTGACAATTGTACTAATTGCACAATTAGAAACGAATTTTTATCTAATTAAATGATGAAAAAGGAGAAGGGAAATGAAATATATGATATTTTCAATAGCGAAGCGAAAAAAAAATGATTTTGCCTTCGTCAGATTCCATTTGCATTGAGAATCCTCGATTTGAGTCGGATGAGATTTGTTCGTAAGTATGCAATTTGTATCATTGTCAAAATTTACATTTTACAAAGGCTCTTTCTCAAAGTATCATTTTTACCTTGCTTTTTTATCAATTCTCTGACAATTGTACTAATTGCACAATTAGAAACGAATTTTTATCTAATTCAATGATGAAAAAGGAGAAGGGAAATGAAATATATGATATTTTCAATAGCGAAGCGAAAAATAAATGATTTTGCCTTTGTCAAATTCCATTCGCATTGAGAATCTTCGATTTGAGTCGGATGAGATTTGTTCGTAAGTATGCAATTTGTATCATTGTCAAAATTTACATTTTGCGAAGGCTCTTTCTCAAAGTACCATTTTTACCTTGCTTTTTTATCAATTCTCTGACAATCGTACTAATTGCAAAATTAGAAACGAATTTTTATCTAATTAAATGATGAAAAAGGAGAAGGGAAATGAAATATATGATATTTTCAATAGCAAAGCGAAAAAAAAATGATTTTGCCTTTGTCAAATTCCATTCGCATTGAGAATCTTCGATTTGAGTCGGATGAGATTTGTTCGTAAGTATGCAATTTGTATCATTGTCAAAATTTACATTTTGCGAAGGCTCTTTCTCAAAGTACCATTTTTACCTTGCTTTTTTATCAATTCTCTGACAATTGTACTAATTGCACAATTCGAAACGAATTTTATCTAATTAATTGATAAAGAAGAACAAGGGGAAATAAAATATATGATATTTTCAATAGCGAAGCGAAAAAAAAATGATTTTGTCTTTGTCAAATTCCATTCGCATTGAGAATCTTCGATTTAGTCAGATGAGATTTGTTCCTAAGTATGCAATTAGTATCATTGTCAATAATTAATGAAAAAAGGAAGGATGCAGAAACATCAAAATTTACACTTTACAAAGGCTCTTTCCCAAAGTATCATTTCTCAAGGAAAATGAAATTAATGGAAACAAATTTTTTATGCATTATTGAAAATATTATATACATTTTCTTTACCTTGTTTTCTGAAATTAATTTTCTGATAATTATAGGAAGTGCATAATTAGCAATAAAAATAAATTCAAATGACATTGAAGATTATCAATTAAAAAGAAAAATTAATGTAAACAAAATCATTTTCCCTGACTTACTATTGAAAGAATCATGTTTAGTGTTTATTTTTTTTTTTAAATGTTCACATTTATATTAATTGCACAATCAGCAATGAAATTTCCAATGAAAATTATAAATCCTCAACGAAAATTAAATTCAATGAAAACAAAAGGATGTTTCCAGAATCACTATTAGAAGTATCATGTGTATTTCTTTTTTTGTGATAATACTAATGAAATTTTATTAAATTCAAGCACAAGATTCTCAATGAAATCAAAATTAAAATTGTTTCTTATCGATTTTTTGACAAAGATACTAATTGCATACTTAATATACTTAAGAATGAGATTTTATCCGATCCAAATGAATGATTGTCAATAGAAATCAAATTTAAAGCAAAAAAAAAATCATTTTCACCGACGCGTTTTTGAAAATATCATGTATTTTTTGTTTTATCCTGTTTTTTGAAAATTAATTATTAGAAAATGATTCCAATTGTACACTGAGCAATTAAATTTCAATGAATCTAAATCGCAGATTCTCAATTAAAATAAACTTAAGGAAAACAAAATCATTTTTTCAACTCACTACTAAAAATACCTCATTTTTCTCCTTTTTTAAATTAAATTTTCGAAATAATACTGATTAGCATCGAAGTTGTATGTAATTCAAATTAAAGATTCTCAAGGCATTTTTCTCAATGAAAATAAAATTAAAAGGAGATCATTTTTATCCACTCAGTGCCAAAAGTATCATATGTTTATAAATATATATTAATTTGCTACATATTATTAATATTATTCATGGATTCATTCCAGAATCGATTCCAGAATTATCAAAAAAATCGTATCCTACCAAAATTAATTTCTCTGAAATAATCTGAGATTCAAAAGAAAAGAATCTGTTATTCTGGCTTCTCTATGAAAACTATATATTTTCAATGTTCACTATTTTCTACTTTCCATTTTCTATTAATTCCTCACCCAATCCTAACCCAAACCCTACAAATCTTTGATTTTGAATTTAAAAAAATTCATAAGTCTTTTTAAGCCTCAGTAAGATCATAGGAAAAAGTGATGTTTAAATCCGTGGTTTGCCAATCAATATGTTAAGTGATAAAAAAAATCTTAATCCCTATCTAAATAAACAAAGGAGAAAAAAATTCTCCTCGAAAGATTTCCCTTGAATTTATAATTTTTGAACGACGCCATTAAGCAGTTACAATCCGCTCAAAAATCTTGTTAAATGCAGCTAATTATTATTATTATTAAACTCCATCGCTAGAAAATTTTGAATTTCTTTGGATTCTCCGAAGAATGTTAATTTGGTACGCATCGCTTGAAAAAGCGCGGGAAGAATGGAGATGCAGATATCTGGAGGGTAATGAGGGTCAAACGTTTGTTGATTTGACTCGGAATGACCCATACATAAAATATAGTAGCGTAACGTGCGAGAGTACATTGCAAAGTGGCGTGAAACCTGCGTGGAAAATTGTTGGGGTATAGTCTCG
Organism: Alloplasta piceator; assembly: GCA_946863875.1. Lineage (NCBI taxonomy): Eukaryota > Metazoa > Arthropoda > Insecta > Hymenoptera > Ichneumonidae > Alloplasta > Alloplasta piceator. Next base: position 33,958,501 of record OX333078.1, on the reverse strand, counting down.
TTGGTGTGTGTGTGTGTGTGTGAGAGAGAGAGAGAGAGAGAGAGAGAGAGAGAGAGGGAGAAAAACAAGCGGCTGAGGCGAAAGAGAGAAGGAAGAGAATAAGAGGGAGAGAGCGAATGCGGGGTTACTTAGAATGCGAAAAGCGTGCGAGCGCGATGACGGGGTTGTCCGTGTAGGGGAGTCGGTAAGGAGTCGCGTACGGTTCGCGATGACCAAACTAAGACGACAACGCCGATGCCTAACTGGGAAGTAGGATCCGGTCGAAAGCCGCGCTCTCTCATTCTCATTCTCATTCTCTCTCTTTCTCTCTCTCTCTCTCGCTCTCTCGTGCTCTCCGAGATGCAGGTGTGCACATAAATATCGATGCTAATATACCCTCGCGCATTTCGCGAGAGACTCTCGAGCGTCTGCGGTGCGTCCTCGGCGTCTCTCTCTCTTTCTCTCGTTCGCTTCTCCCGACTCATTCGACGACGACGACGACGACGACCCCTCGCGCACACACGATGAACACGTTCCATCCTTATTTTCCTTTATTTTTGCCTCGCGCGACCTCTGTTTTGCTCCGCCGTTACTGAAATCACAAAAATATATATATATATTTATTTATATTAGGGTGAATCGATAAAATAAAAAACTGTTGGCTAACCTCAAAAATCAAAGGTTGAAATAAAGGCCTCCGTGCAACGGTTCGATTTTTTGAATTTTTTTAGAGGGCGCGCGGGACGTTCAAAAACGCCATTTTTAGCGTTTAATTTACTATATCACTATATAAACGGAACGGATAAACGGAAACAGATCATTCAAAACATTCTGAATTTTTTATATAAGGTGCCCAGATATGTACTCAGAATTTTTTGAACGATCTGTTTTCGTTTATCAGTGATATAGTAAATTTAACGCTAGAAATGGCGTTCTTGAACGTTCCGCGCGCCCTCTAAAAAAATTCAAAAAATCGAACCGTTGCACAGAGACCTTTGTTTCAACTACATCTTCGATTTTTGAGGGTAGCCAACAGTTTTTAATTTTTTCGATTCACCCTAATATATATGTGTCATTCCTTATCAATTCAACGACTTTTTGTTGGTGATCTCCTTCGATTTTTTTTATTTTTTAATATGTTGTTTATTATGTTCATTATTATTATTATGTTATTATGTTGTTATTATTATACATGCAAAAAGAAGTATCCATGTAAATTTTTAGCTCTCTATCCCGAAGTTATTGATTTTTGAAAAAATATTCTTAAAATAATCATAACTTCTCCAATAACCAAGATATTCTAACTTGCTAAGAGGTCATTTTTTTTGTTTTTTAATGTACTTTTTGAAAAAAAATATAAAAAATTAAGAAAAAAAAATTGTTAATGCCTTTTTGGCTATTTTAAACTAAAAAATTTGTTTTTCTTTCAATGGGACCCCTTCGACTAAAAAAAAAAAATTATAAAATTGTACGTAAAAAAAAAATGTTTGATATTTGACTGAAGATGAGATTCAAATAACTTCTTTAAAAAATTTTTTTGTTTCAATTTTTTTTTGTAATTTTGGTATTTTTTGCTTCTATGACTACAATAATTGATTATTTTTTTGTTTCATTTTTTTTTTGTATTTTTGGTATTTTTTGCTTCTATGACTACAATAATTGATTTCAATGATGTTAAAATAAATAATTTAACCTCTTTCACATGTTTCCTTTATAAATGATAATAATTAAAATTAAGAATTACAATTTATATGTAAAAAAATTGAATAAAGTGCAAAACGTACTTCAATTGTAATTCTTAATGTTAATTATTATAATTTACAAAGGAAATATGTGAGAGAAGTTAAATTATTTACTTTAGCAATTGAAATCAACTATTGTAGTCATAAGAGGAAAAAAGATAACGAAAAAAAAATTGATTTTTTTTTTAATAATAAGAAGTTATTTGAATCCTCTCTTCGGTAAAATCTCAAAAATTTTGTTTTTTTACGTAGAATTTTATAATTTTTTTTGAAAAAAATCGAAGGGGTTCCATTCAAAGAAAATCCAATTTTGTGGCTTAAAACAGCTAAAAAAAAATTAAAAAAATTATTTCTTAATTTTCGATATTTTATTCAAAAAGTACTCTCAAAACAGAAAAAAATGACTTCCTAACAAATTAAAATATCTTGGTTATTGTAGAAGTTATGATTATTTTAAGAATTTTTATTTTTTAATCAATAACTTTGGAATGGTTTAAGATAGAGAGCTTAAAATTGGCATGGATACTTCTTTTTGCATGTATAATAACATATTAAAAAATAAAAAAAATCAAAGGGGGTCACCGACAAAACGTCGTCGAATTGACACGAAATGACTCATATATTAACAATGTTTCGATGGGATTCTCGTTCGATTTTGTTTTTTTTCCTCTTGGGCAGGTCTTTTATCGCTTGCCAATCAGGCTTTTTTTTTAGCGTTACAAATGTCGTTCGTATTTCTAGTTGAGATCGACGTCTATCAATATAAACGTTGATGTCAGAACGGTTTTATATTGGCGTTCACCGTTAACCCTCAGCTGGGAGTAAAAAATTTGATATTCATGATTATCTTGTTATGATATTGGAATTTTTAACCTTCTACGAAAATTCAATGACCTTAATTTTGACCTTGACGATAACCTTCAAGGTTATTTGAAGGTCAACTTTGTTTTTTTTTAATGGAACCCCCATTTTTGACATCGGCAATCGATAGAGCGGAAAATTTCACAATACGTTCCTAGTTGGGTGAAATTTGACCTTGGACGTCCTCTAAAGTCAATTAAACTTGAACAAGTTGTGGATACCTCTGAGAATAAAAACTTTTCAAATTCTTTCGTAACGCCCAAAGTTATTAATTTTAACCAGGTGCATTTAGTAGTGACCTTGACGATGATCTCAAAGGTGATTTAAAGGTCAACTTTTTTTTTAAACCTGTATTCGTAAGTTTTGAAATGTAATGTGAAACTGTCTGTTCTATTGACTTCAGAACTCAAAGATACAGGTTTTCATTAAAAAACCAACGTTGACCTTGAAATCACCTTGAAGATCATCGTCAAGGTCACTGCTAAATACGCCTTGTTATAATTAATAACTTTGGTCGTTACGAAAGAATTTGAAAAGCTTCTACTTCCAGAGGTATCCACACCTTGTTTAAGTTGAATTAACTTTAGAGGACTTGCAAGGTCAAAATGTACCTATGACCTAATTACATTTTGGAATTTAAAATTTTCCGCGATATCGATTGCCGATGTTAAAAAAGGGGGTTTCCATTTGAAAAAATAAAGTTGACCTTCAGATAACCTAGAAGCTTATCGTCAAGGTCAAAGTAAAAGTCACAATTGAATCCTCGTAAAAAGTTACTACAAGAATGAACTTGACCTTTTTGAAAAATATCTTCGCCGAGGAAATATTCAGCCGTTCCGTTACTTTTGGGACACCCTGTATAAAATCATGAAATCATTCGAAAATCCCAACAATTGAAATATTCGAATGTAAAAATAGGGTTGCAAATCAAATTAATAAAATGAAAAGGGAATTTTTACGAATTCTTCTTTTTGAATTCTTCACACCTATTTGTTAGTATTTTATGTAATGCAGATGCATTTTTTTTCATTCAAAAATAAAATAGTACAAAAGAAAAATGACTGAAAAAAGATTATCATGGAATTTATTATTTTCCAAGTAACTTGAAACACCAAAGTAAATTTCAAAAATTCAAAAAAGGGCAGAAGTTTTTTTTTAATGATATTAAAAAAAGTAACCTCAAATATATTTGTAGAATAATCGAGTGATGGATTTTGCACAATCGAAAATTGTAATATATGAAAAATATGTTTTTTCATTTATAGGGAATATTTAAAAAAAATTGGAAATTAATTAATTAATTTTTTTTTTATTAAAAAATAAAATAGTGGAAAAAAAGTGACTGAAAGAAGATTTTCATGGAATTTATTATTTTCCAAATAATTTGCAACACCAAAATAAATTTCAAAAATTCAAAAAAAGGGCAGAAGTTTTTTTTTTTAATTATATTAAAAAAAGTGACCTCAAATATATTCGTAGAATAATCGAGTGATGGATTTTGCACAATCGAAAATTGTAATATACGAAAAATATGTTTTTTTATGTATAGGGAATATTTTTAAAAAATAGGAAATTAATTAATTTGTTTTTTTTAATTGATGATTAAAAAAAGATGCAAATGTATCTTTTTTTATTCGAAAACAAAATAGTGGAAAAGAAAAATGACTGGAAGAAGATTATCATGGAATTTATTATTTTCCAAGTAATTTGCAACGCCAAAATAAATTTCAAAAATTCAAAAAAAGGGCAGATTTTTTTTTTTAAATGACATTAAAAAAAAGTGACCTCAAAGATATTCGTAGAATAATCGAGTGATGGATTTTGCACAATCGAAAATTGTAATATACGAAAAATATGTTTTTTCATGTATAGGGAATTTATTTAAAAAATTGGAAATTAATAAATTTTGTTTTTTTAAGTGATGATCAATTGGCTATTTTTTTTTGTCGTTTTTTTTTAGGTGGAATGCCATTCTCTGCGGGTTTAATGTATCAAAAGCCTCAGAATATGATGTATTCGCCGATTTTAGTGAGCATTGGACAAAATGGTCAACCCGTACAAATTTCACAGGACGGAAGTGAGTATATTTTTTTTTCTTTTCTTTCAATCAATCGATAAATAACGTTTTTTCTGTCTGATCCAAGAGGCTCGTTTTCTTCAAACGTTTCCTCGACCCTCAATAGGGCAATCCATTCGTCTCGGTTAATTAACCGGCGTCGATAAAATGATCGATTGACATCGATATCGAGCTCCGCACTTTTTTTTTTTTTTGATCCACCTACTTAATTAATTATACTCGTGTGCGTTCGACGATATATGAATGATTCTTTGGAATACCGACATGAATTTGACCCTTATCATTTTTTGTGCATTTTTCAACAAATTCGCTATTTGTTAATATTAAAAATTTTTTTTCAGACTTTGTTTCACAAAATGTTTTTTCACGCCACAGAAAAATAATTTAAAAAATGGGAAAAAATACTTCCAGCTGTACAAAATCCTAAGCTTTTTGATACAATTATTGATGAATAGTTAAATTCTTAAAAGAGTTCTAAAAAAAATGCAAACGTTTGAAAAGATTTCAAAATATTTAGCCAAGGGCAAGAAACAAAATAAAACATTGCTAGACAATTTTTTTCCATTATTTAACGGTTTTTTTTAAATTTTATAGAAGTTGATGTAATTCTCGTAATAGTTTTTTGTGGTTTTTATATGTTTTTGTTTTTCGATAAATAACAAATTGAGAACATCGACATATCAAGATAAATCTATGACTTTGGAGTTTTAATTATAATTACTGAAAACAGCTTTTCATCAATATTTATTATTTCAGGGGCTTTTCAAAATATTTCAAAAATTTGTGCAATAATAAATTATTTTTTTATGATTCTTTAATTTTCTGTTGATTTTCAACAAACGAAAAAATCAAGGAAATTGAAATATCGTTATAAATTTATGGCTCTCAGCCGTGAATTAATATTGCTAAAAATTATTTCAGTCTTTTATATTATTTAAAGGGTTTTTCGGAATTTTAAAGAATTGATTTTGTTAAAAAATGAACCACTTCCGTTGCATTCGATAGATGTAAACTTCAACATCATTACACAAGGCTCTAATATTTATGTTAAGGGGTTATACGCAGTCAGGATTTTCAAAAAATCGATTTTTTCATTTCATTCTCATAATGTGCATATGGGTCATTCCATGACAAATTGACCAATAGTTGGAATCAATTCCTATCAATTTCGATGAAATTTGGTGAGAAGTTTTCTTTTATCATAAAACGAAGTTCTACCAAAGGAAAAAAGTTGAACATTTTTTTTTTCGCAAGTTATGCCAGATTAAAAATTTCACCATTTTTTCAATTTTTATAGTTCATTTTTTAAATATTTTGAAAACTATTATAGTTACGAAAAAATCGTTCTGGGTTCCTTTTATAGCGTATACTTAGGGCTACGAAAAAAAATATTCCGAAAATAAATGTTGAAAAATGATGAATTTGGAGAATTTTGGATTTTCAAAAATCATGGAAACCTACAATCAACATTAAATTTTCGATTCAATTTTTTTATATAATACCTTGTACTGATCTTAAAACATCCTGAGATTTTCAGAAATGCGTTTTTTGTTTTTTAAAAAATATGAATTTTGGAAACAAAAAATTTTTTTCATCTCTAAGTTAAGTAAAGTTGAGCAATAATGTAATTTTGTCATTCTGAGCAGTAAAAATTACATGACTGCTCAACATTATTTAACTTGGAGGTAAAAAAACAAAGCTTCCTTTATGAGGAAGCAAAAAGACATTTTTTTTCAACCAAAATTCAAAAATTCATATTTTTGGAGAACAAAAAACGCAATTTTGAACATTTCAGGATCTTTTGAGATCCGTTCAAGGTATTATATTTTTAAAAAATTTAACCACAAATTTAATTTTAATCGTGGATTTTCACGATTTTTAAAAATTCAAAATCCTCCAAATTCATCATTTTTCAATTTTTTTTTTCGGAATATTTTTTTTGCAGCATCAAGTATACTCTTTAAGATGAACCCAAAACGATTTTTCCTTAACTACAATAGTTTTCGAGATATTTAAAAAATAAACTTGAAAAATTGAAAAAATGGTGATATTTTGCATAAATTTCGCAAACATTTTCAAATTTTTTTTTTCCTTTGATAGAACTTCATTTTATAATAAAATAAAACTTCTGAGCAAAATTCATCGAAATTGAATGGGTTCGATTCCAACTATTGGTCGATTTGACATAGAATGACCCATATATCTAAGTATATAAACAGAAAAATTCATGTTAATCCGACAAATATTTTCGAAGTTACAGGCATATTTGTAAACCTGTAATCACTTTGTGTAAAGTGCTTTTGAAACTTTGAACGCGTTTTTCTCAAAACTGTGTTTTTTGAGCCTGTGAGCAAGATTTCTCAAACACGACATAATCGACCAGTCTCAAATTTTTGCACAAGCTCAATAAATATATTTTTTAGTAATCAATCGAAGGTTTTATTTTACCGATAAATATTTTCCATTTTATAAACAATTTAAGACAAAAATTTTCATCAAAAATCCATTTTTTTTTTCTAAAGCCGCCATTTTGTCAAAAATTGATATTTTGCTTATTCCTTCGATCAGATACTAGATTATACCTTATATTAACGAAATATTTTTTATTTATCGATTTTGGATTATCCAATCCACCGCAAGAAGCCTTTTTTTAGAGGACTTCCAGAAGATCGGCTACAACGGTTTCAAGAATCGTTATTTTTTGAAACGAAAAATTTCAAAATTCAGTTCAAAGTTACAAATATATGTATATAAATTTTTACATTAATAAATCGAAATGTCTTTTCAGAAAAAAGCGATTTTTCAAGAATTTTTTCTATATAAAATATATGTATATAAATATATGTAATATAAATATAAATGAGGCATTCCATGCCGATTCGACCTGGGTCTGGACCGTCACCTCTCCGATTAGACCCACGATTTTTTATATTATTGTACTATCTCTGAAAGGCACTCGAGAATTTTTTCAGATTTTTTTGGAACGATTTGACTTCACAATATTTTTTATAAACAAAAAATTAAAGCCCAAATTTAAAAATCTGAAAAAAATCACAAAAATCATGTGTCACATATCAAACACTGTGAGCATTTAGAAAAAGTGGGAGCGCGTTTCGTTTGGCCTACAATGCGCTTTTTTTTGAGAAAAAAAATTGAATTTTGGACAAAAATTCTGAAAAAAAATCTGAACAAATTCTGGTTAATTCTGCATGATGTCATGTAATTTTTTTTCCTCTTCAAGAACTGAGTGGGCTATTGATTTTATTTTTTTTTTTAACTTTTTTTTCGAAAAAAGCGCATTGTAGGCCAAACGAAACGCGCGCCCACTTTTTCTAAACGCTCACAAAAATCCTGTGTTCCATATCAAACACTGTGAGCGTTCAGAAAAAGTGGGCGCGCGTTTCGTTTGGCCTACAATGCGCTTTTTTCGAATTTTTTTTTTTTTTAAATTAAAATCAATAGCCCATTCAGTTCTTGAAGAGCAAAAAAAATTACATGACATCATGTAGAAATAACCAGAATTTTTTCAGATTTTTTTTCAGAATTTTTGTCCAAGATTCGATTTTTTTTTCAAAAAAAGCGCATTGTAGGCCAAACGAAACGCGCGCTCACTTTTTCTAAATGCTCACAGTGTTTGATATGTGACACATGATTTTTGTGATTTTTTTCGAATTTTTAAATTTGGGCTTTAATTTTTTGTTTATAAAAAATATTGTGAAGTCAAATCGTTCCAAAAAAATCTGAAAAAATTCTGAAGTGCCTTTCAGAGATAGTACAATAACACAAAAAATCGTGGGTCAAATCGGAGAGGTGACGGGTCAGACCCAGGTCGAATCGGCATGGAATGCCCCAAATATATGTAATATGTAAATATTTTCTTTATATATATATGTATATAAATTTTTACATTGATAAATCGAAATGTCTTTTCAGAAAAAATTCTTGAAAAATCGCTTTTTTCGAATTTTTCACTGCGTATGACCTCTTTAAAATTGTTCGCACAAGGATTTTGCACAATAAAATGACAATTTGTAGTCGAAGGGACTTATACACCAGAATCGAGACAGAGTGATCGAAAGTTGACCGTACTCGAGCCATTTTCGTCATTTCGCTTCGTTACAAAAAAAAAAAAAAAGAAGGAACAAAACGTATAAAAAAAACTCCTCTGTCTCATTCGTCGATTATATCGATCACGATCGCATATATCTTTACACTCCGGGGACTCGTTAACCCGGAAAGGAAGAAATACATATGAATTAATTCAGCGCGACTCAAGAGACTCAGCTGTGGGTCCTTCGGACCTACTTTCCAGGAATCGCATTATTTTTTCTTTTTTTATTTTTATTTCATTTTATTTTTTTTTTTATTCCACGCACACCGCTCACTTTTACTGAATACTCGTGATAGCAATTTTCAAACTTGCCACAAAAATCCATTCTACTTTTTCAATTATCAAAAGTATCGACAAATTGGCGAGGAAAAACTTGTATTGAATCCTCTGAGAAAAATTGAAATTTATTGAAAATTAACTTAATCGAAATTGATTCATTGAAAGATAATTAATAATTAAATGCTTACTTTTATTTATCGATTTTGAATAAAATTATATATTTTTTAGCAGACGAAATGAAATCAACTTTCCCTGACCCGAAATTTTTTTTTTTTGCTTCGACTAGTTTAGAAAAAAATAGCTTGACTTGCAATTGAAGACAATACACGTTTTTGACCTCGCTCTGACCTCTGGCGACCTTGGCTTGAGTTAAAAAGAGTTCATCATTATTATCCACAATTTTGCCATGTTCACATGGAAATTTAATTTTTGAATCGACTTTTGCGGATCTGTGCTCTGAGACAGAAGATTTTTTTTTTAGTTTAACCCAAATGTAAACGACAACCGTGCTTCGTCAAGATCTATCCTTGGAAATTTTCAAAATTGTTTTTCAGATTTAATGGACTTGTTCATGAAATACGTTAAGGAGCAAATTCTGTAATTTTACAGCAAAATTTAGTAATTTTAATGTCTGGTGCATGAATTTTGGAGAAGGTTTGTAAATTTACAGCACAAAATACATTAATTATAATTTAATGTACGTCGTCTGTAAATTTCATGTACCTTACATTTGTTACATGGAGAGTTGTGGAAATAGTAATGTAAAAGTAATGCATTACCCATTTTCTTGAACAATGTGTATTGGATAAGATTTCCGTTACAAATCAACAAAAATAACGTGTAACGAATGAATGTTCCATTACAAATGAAAATAGTAATGTGTAATGGATGCGTGGTTCATTGCAAATAAAATACACTGACACCTATGAACACTCATTTTTTGGAGTAATTTTCACTTCATTGTTGTAAAAATTGCAATTCAAGAATGGAGTAAAAATTACTCCAAAAAATCACTGTTCATACATTTACCACTACGATAGTAAAGTTAACCAAAACTTGATACACACAAATTATTTTCATTGAAAAATTAACAGACTGATCTTTGAGCAAAATAGTATCTGCTCCAAATTTTCGTAGAAACACATTAATTTGTAATGGAATATTCTCCACGACAAATTACTTTTTTGTCAATTGTAATTTGTAATCGAGCACTCAGCCATTACAGATTACTTTTTCTATTTGTAATGGCACATGCATCCATAACACATTACTTTTTTCATTTGTAATGGCACATGGAACCATTACACATTACTTTTTTTAATTGTAATGGAACACGCATTCATTACACATTACTCTTGTATTTTGTAATGATGCCCTTGTCCATTTTACATTATCCAGTGCAAAGTTGTAAGTAATGGATTACTTTTTGTAATGCATTGCCATTTTCATTACTCATTACAATGTAGTGTGTAGTGGAAAAAATTTCCCTTACCCATTAAAATGTAGTGAGTAATGGAAAAAATGTCCATTACCCATTACAATGTAGTTTGTAATGGAAAAAATGTCCATTACCTATTAAAATATATTGTGTAGTGGAGGAAATGTTCATTGCCCATTACAATGTAGTATGTAATAGAAAAAATTTCCATTACCCATTACAATGTAGGTTGAAATGGAAAAAATGTCCATTACCCATTAAAATATATTGTGTAGTGGAGGAAATGTTCATTGCCCATTACAATGTAGTATGTAATAGAAAAAATTTCCATTACTCATTACAATGTAGGTTGTAATGGAAAAAATTTCCATTACCCATTAAAATGTAGTGTGTAATGGAAAAAATTTTCATTACCCATTACAATGTTGTGTGTAATGGAAAATATTTCCATTACCCATTAAAATGTAGTTCGTAATGGAAAAAATTTTCATGACCCATTACAATGTAGTCTGTAATGGAAAAAATTTCCATTACCCATTAAAATGTAGTGTGTAATTGAAAAAATCTTCATTACCCATTACAATGTAGTGTGTAACGGAAAAAATTTACATTACCCATTACAATGTAGTGTGTAATGGAAAAAATGTTCATTACCCATTACAATGTAGTGTGTAATTGAAAAAAATGTTCATCGCCCATTACAATGTAGTGTGTAATGGAAACAAATTTCATTACCCATTACAATGTAGTGTGTAATGGAAAAAATTTTCATTACCCATTACAATGTAATGTGTATAGATACTTTTTAGAATTTAAGGTACCTCAAATGTATTCATCTATATTTTTCCATTCCCAAAATTGCAATCAAAGTTTTGTCCATTACACATTACATTGCAATGGGTAATGGAAATTTTGTCTATTACACACTACATTGTAATGAGTCATGAAATTTTCTTCCATTACACACTACATTATAATGAGTAATGAAAATGTTTTCCATTACACACTACACTGTAATGGGTAATGGATTTTTTTTTCGTTACACACTACATAAATTTTTTCCATTACACATTCTAAAAGTAATGTATAATGCATTACTTTTACATTACAAATTGTGCAACCCTGTTGCAGTGTAATGGGTAATGAATACATGATCAAAATAATGCATTATTTACGACTCTGGCTATAACTCCGTAAATTATTGGAATTAAAAAATTTCCTTTCGAAGCTACACTCTCAAAGGTCTAAACTTTAAGAATATGCACAAAAAAAATGAATTTTTCAAAATTCTAGAAAACCGCCTTAATAAAAGTGAACCCATGGGAATGTGTTATATTACCCATAAATAGCGTCAGCGAATGATTTATCGAATTTACAGTAAAAATAAAAGTCTAATTGGAAAGAAAAAAAAAACATTATAACGTTCAGTTGTCGTATTTTTACATGTGACGCAGGTGCAACAGCGGTTAATTCGGGACAGTCGAATCAGCCGTTCATAACGATCCCGTTAAACGTCGCTATGAGCGCGGCCGGACTCTCGATGCCAGTGACATCTAAGGGACTATCACCACCTCCGTCCCGAACGATCGTTTCCGCTTCCGATGACTCGGAGCTTCCATCGGATCTCAGCAAGCAGGACCGGAAGTGACGAAGAACGACGCTGCGGTCAAGAAGCTCAAAAACTAAAACAAAAATCGTGTGTCAATGAAGAAACGTAACGAGGGCGTGACTTCCGCTCTCGGAATCGTGAAATATCGTCGTCGAAAATAATCGAAAGGGACTTTTGGGACTGTGGATGAGCTGAGGAAGAGAAAAAAAAAATCTACCGGTCGATTTGATCGTTTAAAATCGGGCCAACGTCGGGCACGTTCGAGGGAGAGGCGATGAATTTATAATGAGATTTTTGACGAATGGAATGATGGACGACGAAATCGTGTCCGGACACGTTAATTACTTTGTCGAAGCGCTTATTGTCATTATTCATATTTAAATATTAATATTCTCGTTATTATTATTATTATTATTGTTATAACGTTTATAAATTAACGTTGCTCCACGAGCAACGTTGGCGAGTTCCTCTTTTATTTTTCCTCAATCGTGAGGAATTTTTTTGTACCATTTAAAAAGAGCTTACGGATTTAGCAAAATATTATGGTAATTTTTATTCTTTTCTTTTCATGGAAATTGTCGATTTTACGTAGAATCAATTTTTTTTTTAATGGTATCGGATTCATGATTTAAGAGGCGAATTTGTGAATCTCAAAATGTTATACGAAATACCAAAAGTGTCTGAATTACAATCTTTGCAGAGAGATAGATGTGAAATTTTCAATTTACAATATTTGCGCAGGGATAAATGTGAAATTTTCGATTTATAATCTTTGCGCAGGGGTAATGTGAAATTTTCAATTTACAATATTTGCGCGAGGATAAATGTGAAATTTTCAATTTACAATATTTGCGCAGAGATAAATGTGAAATTTTCAATTTATAATCTTTGCGCAATGATAAATGTGAAATTTTCAATTTAAAATCTTTGCGCAGGGATAAGTGTGAAGTTTTCGATTTCCAATCTTTGCGCAGGGATAAATGTGAAATTTTCGATTTATAATCTTTGCGCCGGGATAAATGTGAAATTTTCAATTTGCAATCTCTGCGCAGGGACAAATTTCAAATTTTCAATTTATAATCTTTGCACAGGGATAAATGTGAAATTTTCAATTTGCAATCTTTGCGCAGGGATAAATGTGAAATTTTCAATTTGCATTCTCTGCGCAGGGATAAATGTGAAATTTTCAATTTATAATCTTTGCGCAGGGATAAATGTGAAATTTTCAATTTACAATCTCTGCGCAGGGATAAATGTGAAATTTTCAATTTGCAATCTCTGCGCAGGGATAAATGTGAAATTTTCAATTTATAATCTTTGCGCAGGGATAAATAGGAAATTTTCAATTTACAGTCTTTTGCAGAGGGATAAATGTGAAATTTTCAATTTACAATCTTTTGCGCAGGGATACATGTGAAATTTTCAATTTATAATCTTTGCGCAGGGATAAATGTGACACTTTCAATTCACAATCTTTGCGCAGGGATAAATGTGAAATTTACAATTTACAATCTTTGCGCAGGGATAAATGTGACACTTTCAATTTACAATCTTTGCGTAGGGATAAATGTGAAATTTTCAATTTACAATCTTTGCGCAGGGATAAATGTGAAATTTTCAATTTACAATCTTTGTGCAAGAATAAATGTGAAATTTTCAATTTATAATCTCTGTGCAGGGATAAATGTGAAATTTTCAATTTGCAATCTTTGCACAGGGATAAATGTGACACTTTCAATTCACAATCTTTGCACAGGGATAAATGTGAAATTTACAATTTACAATCTTTGCGCAGGGATAAATGTGACACTTTCAATTTACAATCTTTGCGTAGGGATAAATGTGAGATTTTCAATTTACAATCTTTGCGCAGGGATAAATGTGAAATTTTCAATTTACAATCTTTGTGCAAGGATAAATGTGAAATTTTCAATTTATAATCTCTGTGCAGGGATAAATGTGAAGTTTTCAATTTACAATCTTTGCGCAGAGATAAATGCGAAATTTTCAATTTACAATCTTTGCGCAGGGATAAATGTGAAATTTTCAATTTGCAATCTCTGCGCAGGGATAAATGTGAAATTTTCAATTTATAATCTTTGCGCAGGGATAAATGGGAAATTTTCAATTTACAGTCTTTTGCGGAGGGATAAATGTGAAATTTTCAATTTACAATCTTTTGCGCAGGGATAAATGTGAACTTTTCAATTTACAATCTTTGCACAGGGATAAATGTGAAATTTTCTATTTATAATCTTTGCACAGGGATAAATGTGAAATTTTCAATTTACACTCTTCGCACAGGGATAAGTATGAAATTTTCAATTTGCAATCTCTGCGCAGGGATAAATGTGAAATTTTCAATTTACAATCTTTGCGCAGGGATAATTGTGAAATTTTCAATTTGTAATCTCTGCGGAGGGACAAATGTGAAACTTTCAATTAGGATGTTCAATGATCTTGATCGCACTGCGATGAAACCTTGAATCGACTATTAGAAAATTAGAATATTTTTTAAGCTTTTTTTTCTTTCATTATGTGAGTGCATTTCACACTTTTAAGGAGTTCATGTATTTGAATGGACAATTAAATTTCAGCAATAGGAAATGGCGCTTGTAAATGATCTAGTCGCGCATCACAAATGTGCAATACTATTTAATTTACGTTGAAAACCGTTTTGGAAGAATTAGAAACGGTTTTGGATAAACGATCTCGATAGGTCCGTCCGGACTCTTAGTCAGGGCCAAATATTCTAATCGTCATTTATCATTTAATCAATGTAACATTTACCTTTCTTTCGCACAAACAGTTATCAATTATTGCAATTTGAGTAATAAAATTATAGGAAAATATCTTTGGAATTTGGCGCGACTCTTCACACTTGTTTGATTTTGATATCGTTTCAGCAATTTTTTTTATATTCATGTGGAAAAAGAAAATCAACTCAGTCAAGTAATTGCAATTATTCTTCATTATACTTGCTTGCCTAGCTGAATTTTATGCACGTTACGCAGAAAAATCGACGCAGAGTCGCCTGATTGAATATTTGCATACGGTTTTGTCCATAATAAGCTTTTATTACTGACAAAAAAAAAAGGAAGAAGTCTAATGCCCAGTTTCTTTACCTCTGGATAACTTTATCTGGCAGATAATCCTATGTTTTAAGGGGATACGCAGTCAGGATTTTCAAAAAAATCATTTTTTTATTTCATTTTCCTAATGTACATATATTTAGGTATATAAATAGAAAATTACATGTTGATCCGACGAATATTTTCAAAGTTACCCGTAATTGCTATGTGTAAAGCGCTTTTGAAACTTTGAACGCAGTTTTTTCAAAACTGTGTTTCTAGAGTCGATAAGCAAGATTTCTTAAAAACGACCTAACCGATCAGTCCCAAATTTTTACAGAAGCTTTAGAAATATATTTTTTAGTAATTAATCGGCGGTTTCTTTTTACTGATAAATATTTTCCATTTTATAAACAATTTGAGGCAAAAATTTTCATCAAAAATCGAACTTTTTTTTTTGAGAAGCCACCATTTTGTTGAAAATTGATATTTTGCTTATTCCTTTGATCAAATACTAGATTATACCTTTTATTAACGAAATCTTTTTTATGTTTTGATTGCAAGACACCTTTTTTTTAGAGGACCTTCTAGAGATTGGCTACAGCGGCTTCAAGAATAATTATTTTATGAAAAGAAAAATTTCAAAATTGAGTTAAAAGTTACAAAAATATGTATATAAATTTTTACGTTAATAAAGTAAAATGTCTTTGCAGAAAAAATTCTTGGAAAATCGTTTTTTTTTGTCTCCTGACTGCGTATAACTCGTTTAGAGAGTATTCTGGTCTAGAATTTTGGAAAAATCAATTTTTTTTTGTGTATTCTTAAAGTTTAGACCTTTAAGAATATATCCTTGAAAGGAAATTTTTTAATTCCAATAATTTACGGTATTGTAGCTTTTTTAGTGACGCAGCAACTTGGACTATAGAAAGTTTTTCTCAAATGACATTGAAGTTTGCATCGTTCTTATGCAACATAAATAGTTGATTTATTAAGAAAATTCGTTTCTTATGAATTTTTCAAAGTAAAAAATTGTTGCACTATATTTTACGGTATTTATTAAGGACTTTATGCTAAATGTCTTTGACATTTATTTAACCATTTATAGTAAACAAATTTTTTTTAGAATTTTTCTAATTCCAGAGATATTAGATTTGAAAATTTGGCTCGTGCCTTTAAAGACCCGGTGTACCGACGAAGGGTTAATTTTCATTTTTTTTCTTAAAATTTTTTTTTGCGTCTTGTCAAAATAGTAATAAATATGTTCTAAAAAACAGAATGGTAAAAATATTTGTTTTTTCTTTTATCGAGCTCGACGAAACGCTCAAAATGTTTGCAGAATATCGCTTTGTACAGGATATCTGGCGGATAACTTTATCCGTCGGATAACTCTATGTGAAGAAACCGGGCATAAATAAACAAGCTTACTTTTTATTTAGAAATTCATGAACAAATCAATCGAGTGTTCGATCGATCAATGTTCGTTATATCGTTTTGATCATGCTTCGAAAATGAGAGAATAAAAACATGAAATCAATGTTTATTCGTGAAAATAATCATGTATTTACTATTGGATATACTCAACGAGTTACGCATTAATTAATTAATATGTACAGTATCTTAACAGACACTATATATTTTATATATGTATACATAGCTTTTTTTATCACTTTACCCTCCCTGTGAAAAGTTGTTTGAGGTTATAAGACATAACACATTAAAATGTTATAACAAGTTGTAAATGAATGAAAGATCGAGCGAAATATATCAGAGATCGCATTATCATTAGTTTATCGTTTAAGTAAATTGTATCATACCTTTTACATCGTGTGAAACACAAAAACACAACACCGGCGTTCGAGAATTTCAAAAATAAACCGTTACAACATCTGTGCGAGTATAAACAAGCTCGAGAAAAAAAGAACAAGCGCGTCTGCGTTCCAAAACTCATAAAAATGGCGCCGAAATTTCGCCGATCGACGCGCTTCATCGTTCGACCGAGAGATGGCGCGTCGATCTTTCTAGGGATAATCTAGGGAATTTCGCCGTTCGACGGTTGCAATTCGATGCGTTTGAGAACGTTTTCACGGTTGTCGGGGATTATTAGAGGATATTTGAATTGTTGTCGTCCGAATGACCGTTGAAAAAAAAAGTTGATGAATCGTGTTCACGGACAAAAAGAATTCTTCTTTCGCTCGCGTTTTGTGTTAATTTGTGCGTTTTAATTTTCGTTCTTGTGTTATTCGTCGATTATGTCGATGTGGAATGGTGAAAAATTAGCCTAATCGGTCGCGCACTCGGAGCAGCCAAAAAATGTTTTTTCAGGTAAGAACGCTCAGTTTTCCTTTTTCTCTTTTCTCGTGACTGTTTTGCCGAAAAATTCGGGTTTTCGGAGTGATTTTGCGAAGGAAAAATGACTGCTTTCGATCCGCAGATAAACGTCACTCCGAAGGAGAAAAAGCCTTTGAAGGTTAGCAATGAGAACGGCGAAGAGGAGCATCCTCAGGAGCGTTTCGAGCTCGTTCTCGCGCCTTTTCAGCCTCAGCCTCGCGTCAAACTCTCTACCAAAGTCTACAATTCCGTGAAATGCAGCTTGACAGTGCGGAATCCCAGCAATCGGAATTTGAATGTAAAGAAAACGGTTTCTGATTCGACGGCAGTTTGGAAGAATGCGCTATCTCAAATTGTGATAGAAGAACGTTCCATCTCAAATTGTGATAGAAGAACGTTCCATCTCAAATTATGAGAGAAGAACGTTCTACCTGAAATTATGAGAAAAGAACATGTTTGAATTGTGATAGAAGAACTTTCTATCTCAAATTGTGATAGAAGAATGTTTCATCTCCAATTATGAGATAAAAACGTATTATCTCAAATTGTGATAGAAGAACGTTTTATCTCAAATTGTCATAAACGAACGTTCTATCTCAAATTGTGATAAAAGATTGTTCTATCTCAAATTGTAATAGAAGAACACGCTATCTCAAATTATGAGAGAAGAATGTGCAATCTTAAATTGTGCTAGAAGAACGTTCTATCTCAAATTATAAGTAACGAACGTGCTATCTCAAATTATGAGAGAAGAAAGTTCTATCTCAAATTGTCATAGAAGAACGTTCTACCTCAAATTATGAGAGAAGAACGTGCAATCTCAAATTGTGATAGAAGAACGTTCTATCTCAAATAATTGGAGATGAACGTGCTATCTCAAATTATGAGGGAAGAAAGTTCTATCTCAAATTGTGATAGAAGAACGTTCTACCTCAAGTTATGAGAGAAGAAAGTTTTATCTCAAATTGTGATAGAAGAATGTCTTATCTAATATTATAAGAGAAGAACGTGCAATCTCAAATTGTGATAGAAGAACGTTTTTTCCTCATAATTTGAGATAGCACTTTCGTCTCTCATACTTTGAGAGAATCTCAAATTGTGATAGAAGAACGTCCTATCTCAAATTATGCGAGAAGAACGTGCAATCTCAGATTGTGATAGAAGAACGTTCTATCTCAAATTATAAGAGAAGAACGTGCAATCTCAAATTGTGATAGAACAACGTTCTACCTCAAATTATGAGAGAAGAACGTGCTATCTCAAATTATGAGGGAAGAAAGTTCTATCTCAAATTGTGATAGAAGAACGTTCTACCTCAAGTTATGAGAGAAGAAAGTTTTATCTCAAATTGTGATAGAAGAACGTCCTATCTTTTATTATGAGAGAAGAACGTGCAATCTCAAATTGTGATAGAAGAACGTTCTATCTCAAATTATAAGAGAAGAACGTGCAATCTCAAATTGTGATAGAAGAACGTTCTACCTCAAATTATGAGAGAAGAACGTGCAATCTCAAATTGTGATAGAAGAACGTTCTACCTCAAATTATAAGAGAAGAACGTGCAATCTGTAATTGTGATAGAAGAACGTTCGATCTCAAATTATGAGAGACGAACGTGCTATGTCAAATTGTCGTAGAAGAAAATTCTATCTCAAATTGTGATAGAAGAAAATTCTGTCTCAAATTGTGCTAAAAGAACGTGCTATCTCAAATTATGAGAGAAGAACGTGCTATCTCGATCAGTGGGTGTTTTCATTGACATGACACTGGAATTTGGGGTACTTCAGTATACAGCAGATTTTTTCTGTTAGGTTATTTAATTTTTTCCTCCAAAATTCGAGTGCTGTATCAATGAGAATAGGTCCACTGATCGAGATAGCACGTTTTTCTATTACAATTTGAGATAGCACGATTTTCTATCACAATTTGAGATAGAACGATAGAATTTTGTAATTTTGTTGTAATTTTTCCAAATTTATTTCTGTAAAACTCCAAATTTTATTCTATCTCGTAGGTAACCATCAGCAAAATGCCACCTCCGGAGAGATCCCTCGTTCTGAGTGCATCAGAACTTACTGTTCAAGCCGAGAGCAGCGCGGAGCTTGAAATATCCTGGACGCCGCAGGAGAGCGGTTCCTGGAGAGACATTCTCCAGCTGACGGACAGCCGGAGAATAAAGTACGACGTGGCGCTGTTGACGACCGCTCAAGGGGTCAAAAAGCCGGTCAAAGGAAGATCCAGAATATTAGGCCCAGCTAACACCAATGGAAATCCCGGAGCTCGTAAAATTTCGCCTCCAGTAGCGCGAGAAGCGAAGAAAAACATCTCCAGCGCTAGTCACAATTTGCCGAACGTTCCCAACAAACGTCCACGATTGAACGTTCAGCCGGCGAACAAGGAAAACTTCTCAAAATCTGTCTGGAATTATCGTCCACCCGATTCCAAAAAAACTGATTCTCACGATTTTTCCGCAATGATTAATTCCACCAATTACAATCTTACCCCCTTAAAATCAAAACCACCGGAAAATCCTCCGGAAGTACGAGTCACAGATTTTTCACCTCATGAAATCGGCATCGTTTCACCCGAAGCGGCTTTGCCGAATCTACGTCGAGAGACTTACATCGCCGATAAAACGAAACATTCGGAAAATCACGAATTTTCCTTGATCATGAATTCGACGAGTTTCAAATGGACACCTTTGAAATCAGGAACTCGCGAGAAGCAACCGGAAGTACGTTCATCGAGGGATCGCGAGACGTTCGATTTTCCGGCACAGACAATTGGAATTGCATCGCCGGAAAGAGGGGATCTGCCAATTTTGCGTCGAGAAACTTACGTTGCGACGAAAAACGGCGAATCGATGCCGATCAATAGAGGCGTGATGCTAGAGGAGGACGAAAACGAGGAAAATTTCGAGGATTCATTGTCACCGCTTCCACAGGATCAACCAATCGAGCCGAAAGCCTCAGAATTATTGGAAGGCAATTTCATGACTCCAAAAACTCAGGAATTCTCGCCCAAAGGTTGTTCAACCGGAAATCGCACGAAGTCATCGACTAACGAGAATTCCTCGCTGAATCTGGCTGGCAACGATACCTTCGATATCAGCGGTTCGAAAAACAATTCAGTGGCAAACGGAACCTACGAATTGTCAAAATCGCCGACAAGCGCGAAGACGCAAGATTCGATAAAACCAACGCGTTTGTCGAAAAGTTTTGGCAGCGGCATTTCATCGCACGCCGAGAATTTCATTGAATTACCGGGAAATCCTGTCTTCTCTTCATCATCGACGCCATTGTGCTCAATTTCAAAGAGGGGCGAATATTCAACGAGAAATTGCAGCGCGATAGCGTCTCGTTTCGAAAATAACGACGTCTCGGCCAAGGACGTCCTCGAGGCCGACCTCTGGGTCAAATCGCACGAGGACATGACCTCGACCTTGAATACCTTCAGAGGCAAGTGCATAAGTCTTGATCGCATCAACGAGGAGAGAAGCGACGATCCATCGATGTTGGGGACTCTCAATAGAACAAAAACATTGCCAATTGCTCGAGAAAAAACGCCGAAAGTACGTCGTCTAGAAATTTCACCGCCGATGAAAAAGAAGCACGTTTCAAAGATCGATTCGATGAGACGCGTATCACCGACGAAGAGCATGAAAATTCGCAAAGACAAGAGCATCGATCCAAAGACGAATCTTCGTAAAAGGATGCAGATGAATTGCTCGCTGAAACGAGGCAACGTTTCCAGGATTCCAGGTGTGAGGATGGCCAATCTCTCACTCGCAGGTTTCAATTTGCCGAAAACCGTTAAAACCGAGCGCAAGGAAATCAGCGTCAAACTTCATGATCCCAATGACTTTCTAACGAGATTCTGCAATCCGGATCCATTCGGCGCGACAATGACGCAGGATCCATTCCTAACGAGTACTCTCTATTACGACGAAAAGTGGATTCATCATCAGGAGATGGAATTCAAGAAATGGCTCAACGCTTTGATGACATCGCCCGAACATTTGAGCACGAATGTTGATACTCTTCGCATCGACGTTGGCAAAGTATGGCAATCTTGTCGAAATCGCGAAGACGTTGCTTTGGCTGAGAGTCGCGAATCCGTTTCAGCGCGTTATCACACGAATACGCGATTGAATACCTTGAGAAAAGCCGCATGCGCAATGTTTCGTCATGACGAGGTCACATCGGCACTATCAAAAACAGCGGTTTGCGTCGAGCGTGGAATTCTCATGATTCGTCAAGATCGTGACTTGCATCGTGACATTGGACTGCAAAAGGAGATCCTTGAACTATTCCTCAGCTACAATCCTCTCTGGTTGAGAATCGGTCTGGAGACGATTTACGGCGAGACGATACCTCTTCATTCGAACAACGACCTCGTTGGACTCACGAGATTCATCATCCAGCGTTTTTTCTCTGATCCTCATATCGTCAAAACGCATTCTCACGTTTCAACGACCAGCATCAAACTCGCGACGTTCGCTCATCACATGAACAAATTTATTCTCAAGAAATTTCTCCTCTTCGTTTATTTTCTAGATCATGCGAAGAGGAACAAGCTCATCGGACATGATCCTTGCCTCTTCCACAAACTTGCGCTTCACAAGGAGAGCCGTGACATTCTGCTGACCTTCTCGCGTCAGGTTCTCAGCGGCGTTGGCGATTTGACCAAGGTCTTGCGTTCCCACGGTTACGTCGTCGCTCACAAACAAACTTATCTGGATGAGTACGACTATGCGGTCAACGATATCGCCACTGACCTTCGCGATGGAGTACGTCTCTGTCGAGTCATGGAATTGATAAGCGGCGATCGTGATCTGACGACGCGTTGCAGAGTTCCAGCTATTTCAAGACTTCAGAAGGTTCACAACGTCGACGTGGCCTTGACGGCGCTTCTGCGATGCGGTTATACCTTGACCGGGGAAATCGACGCCAAGAGCGTGGCCGATGGTCATCGCGAAAAGACATTGTCGCTCCTCTGGCAAATTATTTACAGGTACCCAGTGATCAGCAGAGTCGATATTTTCGGCAATTTAATTATCGCTAATTACTCTGCGCCAGAGTTGCAAAAAATGCCTTATTTTATTAATGCATTATCGATTTCATTAATGATTATTTTTTTACTTAATAATGGGACTTGGCTTCCATTATACATTATTCATTCAATGAATAATGTAATAAAAAAAATATTGCATCTTATTTTTAGTTAATAATGCAAATGTCAGACCATTAAGTGCCAGTTTGAGCATGCGCAGCGTGCGCAAAGTGGCACTTTGCGCACGGAGTGCAATAAAATCTTCCTTTTATTTACAAAAGAGGAAAATATGGATGGATGAAACCGGTTCAGGGACTCGATGGTGTGGGTTTGTGAAATTTTTTTAAGTAAAAAAACCCACAAATGTAAACATCGGAATGTCAACAGAACTGATAATCCCCGTTTTGAAATTTGAAATTGAAATTGAAAATTTGAGTCGAAAGAGAATAAAATACATATGTGCTGCGCATTTCCCTTTGATCTGACAAATAAAAAAATGCACGAATGGAAGATGATTTTTTCTTTTGGTTGATTCACAAATAATAAAAAAATACATGAAATTATTCGAGAGTAAAAAAAATAAACAATCGTATATGAACAGGAATTATTACTCTCTTGACAATTTCCGGTCAAAGATAAAAAAGAAAAAAATGCTGTAGGTTCAAATCTGATCTAACAAGTAAAAAAAAACGAAACAAAGTACCGAATTATATTTTCGAAGTAAAAAATTAGGAAACTAAAAAAACGAATTTCCATAGAGGGAAATCTAAATAAACGAATTACCCTGTAAAAAATTTGAGGAAATAACACAGTCTGAGATGTATCATTCTTACGCATTATGATTGTAAAAAATCATACGAAAAGGAAGATTTCATTGACATTGCCCTGTACATACAGAAATTATTTTTTATTCCTTTAAACCATTACTCAAAGTAATACATTATTTATAGATGTAATGCGTTATTTGAAGTAATGCACTGCTCGATCTAATGTGTTACTCAAAGTAATGAATTGCTCAATGTAATATATTACTAAAAGTAATAAATAAATAAATTAATTACCAAGTAATTAAAATTTTGCTCTTATGAATTACTGATTTATTAAAAAATTACGTAATTGTTCCTTCTAATTATCAATTATGCAAGTAACAAAATACTCAAGTACTCTACTTACTAATTTTTTATGAAATTAGTTAATTATTCTTCCCAATTATTAATTATTCGAATAATTAAATAATTCTTCTAATTACTAATTTTTCACAAAATTAGTTTATTATTCTCTGCAATTATTAATTATTCGAATAATTAGATGACTAATTCTTCTAATTACTAATTTTTCAAAAAATTTGTTGATTAATCTTTCCAATTATTAATCGTTTGAATAATTAGAAACTTAATTCTTCTAATTGCTCATTTTTAAAAAATTTCTTTGATCGATGTTAACTTAGCGATAAATCATTGGACAGAGCTTCGACTCCTTTCGAATTGAAGAAAGTAGCATAATCTGAATGATCTTTACGCTGAATTGACAAAAAAAATTACCGGAGTCTAGAAAATTTTCCAAATTCAAGCTAAAGTGTAGTTTTCTTTTTTCTTACGATTGCTCGAAACATGCTAACCCTGAAAAACTCAAGATCCCGATTCAAATACAAAAAACTTGAAATTAATTACTCCGAAAATTGATAATTAATACAATGAAATTACTAATTACTCAAATAATTAGTAATTAAAATAGTTCAATTACTAATTAGTCTAATAATTAGATATATACATTACTAATTATTCAAATAATCAATAATTTACATAATTCAATTATAAATTATTCTAATAATTAGTAATTAAAATAATTCAATTACTAAATAATTAAATGATAAGTGTTTTAAAGAATACTAATTCTTCTAATGATGAATAATTCAAAGAATACACATATTCAATATCCAAATAATTCTTAGTATTGGTCTTTGAAGTACTGATTATCGAAATACCTAAAAAAAATAATGGATGATAATATTAATTTTGTGAATAACGATTATTCAACAATCTAAAAAAAAAAATTTTTCCCCGCAGGTATCAAGCTCCGAGATTTGCAAAAGCGGCGATTTCCGTGCAAAAATGGTGGCGCTCGAAGCTTTGGTACGTCAGAGTGAGGAATTTTTTGCGAAATCGTCGGGACAATGCTGCGGCGGTCATACAACGAAGCTGGAGATGCTTCAGAGCGAGAAAGGAGGCCAAAATATTGAGACAGGAGAGAGAATTCTTGTTGGCGAGGAAAAGAGAAGCTGTTGGGAAGATCGAGATTTATTGGCTGGCGACAATCTCGATGATGAGAGAACGCAGTCGTTTTGTCGTCAAGAAACGAGCTGCTGTTTGTCTGCAGCGTTTTCATCGACGTCGCAGAGAAACGGCGCCTTTCGTCGAGGAGCTTCGATCGAAACGTCGAGCTGTCGTCACGATTCAGCGTTTCTGGCGAGGATTCGTTGCCATGAAAGAGTCAAGAAGAAATTATCAAAATCTGCTGATCGCTGCAGCAAAGATTCGGGATTGGTGGAGGTCTGTTTTGATCTGCAAACGGGCTAGAGAAAAATATCTGAGTTTCAGGGGAGCTGCTGTTATTGTTCAAAGGCGATGGAGAGCGATTTGCGATATGAGAATCGCGAGAAAATCCTACCAGAAAAAAATGTCCAATGCCAGAATCATTCAATCCTGGTGGCGAAGACATCTCGCGCTCAAACGCGACCGCAGCCATTATTTGCTGATGAAAAACGCGGTTCGTGTCTTTGAGAATCGGTGGAAAGCTCGAACGACGATGATTATTGAAAAAAATCGCTTCGAAAATGTCCGCCGTTGTGTTTTGCGATTGCAGAAAAATTGGCGAAGATATCGAGAGACTAAAGAAGACGTGGAGCGTTTTGAAAGAAGCCAGAAAGCCTCGAGGATCATCCAACAATGGTGGAGATCACGAATAATCGCAAAACGTTACAGAAATCTAAAAAATAGCTGCATCATCGTTCAAAGCTGGTGGCGAGGAATCATTCTCACAAAATCCGCCGTGAAATCGTTCAAGGAACTGCGAGAAGCCACGATTTTTCTTCAGAAAAGGCGACGAATGATAATAGCGATGAGAAATTATCGCCAAATGAAAATCGCTGCTCTGAGGATCGAATCTTGGTACAGCGAAGCTCGAATTTCGAGATCTTTGCGCCAAGATTTAGCTAAAAAGAAAGCAGCTGTACGTGAGATTCAAATCTGGTGGCGCCGATTGCAGATTGGAAAAAAGGAACGCGCCGATTATTTGGAGTGTAAAAAATCGGCGACAATTTTGCAAACTAGATGGAGAGCTCTTGTCTTGGGGAAAAAAGCCAGGCTCGATTATTGGAGAACGAGAGAAGCCATAAAGAGGATTCAAACTGTCTGGAGAATGTCGAGGCAGAGAAGAAAGTACCTGGAAATCCGGAGACATCACGAAGCAGCCAAAATTCTGCAGAAACGATGGAGGGAGATTCTTCAAGGAAGAAAAATACGAATTAATTACATCCAGTATCGAGAAGCTTGTATTTTGGTGCAAAAACGATATCGAGAACTTCGAGCTTCGCGAAAGACCCGCGTTGATTATTTGGCGCTGCGGAGATCCGCAATTGTTTTTCAAAAGAATTGGCGCATGATCCGAATCTCGAGGAATCATCAGAAGATGATGATAGCCACAATCGTTTTGCAAAGGCGATGGCGAGCGAGAAAACGATGCATCGAGGCTCGCAAAAATTTCCTGGCTCTTAAAAAAGCAACGATGAACATGCAGAATCGTTTCAGGGCCAAGAAAAAGGCAGAACAGATGAGAGAAGAGTATTTGAAGATACGATGGGCAATTATCATCGTGCAAAATCGTTTCCGAGCCAATAAATCAATGAGAGAGACGAAGAATCGTTTTGACCTCTATCGTCGAGGAATGATTCTTCTTCAGGCGCAATGGCGAATGTTGAGGCAACGCGAGGATTATCGTAAACTTAGAAAAAGCGTTTTAACGATACAGATTAAGTGGCGAGCCCGAAAAATTGGGATGAAAACGAGAGAGAGTTACGCTGAACTCAGATCTTCGGTTTTGTTGGTGCAGAGACTTCACAGAGCGAATAAATTGCGGGATAAAGGTCGGGAAGAGTATGCGAAGGTCAGAGAGAGAATTATTTTTATTCAGAGGTTGTGGAGGGAAAAATTGGCCAACAGAATGCGAGAGGAAGCTGCGATAAATATTCAAACTTGGTGGAGATCCATTCTCGAGATGAGAGAATGCAAAAATCGATTTGAGAGGCAAAAAGCTGCGGTTCTCGTTTTGCAAAGATGTTTCAGAGCTTGGAAAATTGCTGTAAAGGTTCGCAACGATTATCTTCGTGTCTTGAGATGCGTGGTTAAAATTCAGCGCTTCTGGAGGAAATTCATCGAACGACGACATTATGAAGAATGGATGCAGGATTGCAAATCCGCCGCTTTGATAATTGAATCCTGGTGGATCATTGTGATGGAGAAAAAACGCGAGAGGGAAGCGAGAGAGGCGCAACTTCGACGGGAAATTGAAGCTGCGACGACGATACAGAGCGCTTGGAGAGGATTCCAGATAAGAAGGATCGACTGCTCGATTTTGGAAGGATTGAGAGAACGATTGAAGAGAGCGGGAAAAGCTGCTGTTCCAAGCGCAACTGTGGCTTTTCAATTACGCCAATACATGGATATGCTTCCCTTCTGCGATACTATTGGACGATTGTCAATGTGCCTGACTAACATTGGTTTGTATTCAATTTAAACAAAAAATTCATTTGGGGGGGGGGGGGATTTTTAAGGTATACTTTAGAACAGAGTTGTGAAAATCGTAATGTAAAAGTAATGCATTACCCATTACTTTAAAAAATGTGTAATGGATGCATGCCCCATTACCATTGAAAAAAGTAATGTGTAATGGATGCAAGCCCCATTACCATTGAAAAAAGTAATGTGTAATGGATGCAAGCCCCATTACCATTGAAAAAAGTAATGTGTAATGGATGCATGCCCCATTGCCATTGAAAAAAGTAATGTGTAATGGATGCATGTTCCATTACAATTGAAAAAAGTAATGTGTAATGGATGCACGTTCCATTACAAATTACAAGTTTTGAAAAAAGTAATTTGCAGTGGAGAATATTCCATTACACATAGAAAAATTGCCATGCTCGTATTGGAAACTTGCACACTGCTATCTCATTATTTTATTAAGCTTACTAAAAGTTCATCCTTCATGATCACAAACGATAAATAAAGTTTAAAAAAAAGAACAAGCACATTATGTAGGAATTCAATAAAGTGACAAATTTTGTATTAGTAACTTGTAATTTTTATTACATTGCTTATAATTATAGATAACAGGGTGTAAGAGTAAGTCCAATATAAAACTGCGTAATTTTTGGGGTTGAATACATTTTTGCACTTTATATTTAACGGCGACTGTATTTTTTTTGTTTCTAAAGCATCCAGATCGACGAAAACTCGATCTTGTTTTTCCACTTTTCCAATTTTATTGATTTTATTTTCATTGGAAATTGTTTTATTAATTAAGGGGGTCGAGCCCCTTGAGAAATTGCAGTTGCGAAACTGCAAGATCTTTTTTTCAACTTTACGTATGAATATAACCGATACGGTATATCCTTCTACGCTCTTCAAGTTTTCTTTCAGCTCAAAAGAAAACCCTTAAGGTTCACTGTCACCCTGATGCACAGCATTTTGAGTTTTTTCAGTCTGTGCGTAGTTCAGAAGAGATCGGTCAATGGATCGAGGTTTTTTCATTTGTAATGGGATATGCGTCCATTACACATTACACATTACTTTTTTTAATTGTAATGGAACATGCATCCATTACACATTACTTTTTTCAATGGTAATGGGGCATGCATTCATTACACATTACTTTTTTCAATGGTAATGGGGCATGCATCCATTACACATTACTTTTTTCAATGGTAATGGGGCATGCATCCATTACACATTACATTTTTCAATGGTAATGGGGCATGCATCCATTACACATTACTTTTTTCAATGATAATGGAACATGCATCCATTACACATTATGCAGTGTAATGGGTAAAAAATACAATAATGCATTATTTTGATAATGCATTATTTACAACTCTGCTTTAGAAGGCCAAAAAAAGCAGATTTTAAAGATTTTGAAGCTTCTTCATCAGATATGGGTATAAAATTGTTTTTACAACATTGTTTCATCCTTCGGAAATTCAAAACTAAAATGTATTTCAATGTCAATTTAATTTAATTTAATTTTGATGAAAAATGAATCTTGGAAAATATCAAATACGAAAATCATAGACATAAAGGATCGCAAAAAACGACCCGTCTTGATACAATAAATTCATAATGAATATTATCCCAGATTCATCAAATGATCAAAAATTGTCCATACAAATTCAGAAATAATAAATCTGAAGAGGATCCGAATAAGGATCGAAACGTTGTACAAAAAATTGTCCATTTTATTTGGAACCACTGGCCGAATCGCAGCCGATTCCTCCCTTCACTATATACTTTCTTTAATTCTGAAAATATTAATTTGGTTAATTTTTTTTTTTCATATTCTCCATCGTAAAACCTGAAGATACTCTGACGAGACTCTCGCTCGCGGGTTGCATATCATTTTGCGAGTTGAATTTCGTCGACACGATTTACGAGACGTTGGGAAAGTCAAATCGATCGATTCCTTGGATGGACGTTTGTCTTCGTTGCACGAGTATCCTCATTACATTAGGAAAATTGAAGCAAACAAAAAAATACGTGTACAGAGTAAGTTTACAAATTGTGTCATCGAGAGTCATCGGGACTAAATTATCCTAATTTTCAATTTTCCAAACGCAGGTCGAATTTATCGAGACACTCGCCAGACTAATGACCATCTCGATCGAGAATCACGTCGATTTGTTTCTCCATTTGGCAACGCTGCTCTGGTTACTCTCGGAAAATCCACAATACGCGGAGGTGAGAGACAAAATTGAAGAAAAAAAAAATTTGGTGAAAAAATTTCATTTTTTGGATTTTTTTTTGTTCCTTGCAATAACGAGCAGAGTTGTAAATAATGCATTATTTTGATAATGCATTACTGTATTGATTGCCCATTACATTGCATAATGTGAAATGGAAAAGTGTACCATTACAAAATACAAGCGTAATGTGTAATGAGTGCGTGTTCCATTACGAATAAAAAAGTAATGTGTAATGGATGAGTGCTCCATTACAAATTACATTTGAAAAAAAAAGTAATTAGTAGTGGAGAATATTCCATTACAAATTATTGTGTTTCTACGACAATTTGGAGCAGGTACTATTTTGCTCAAAGGTGAGTCTATTAATTTTTCGATGAAAATAATTTGTGTGTATGTAATTTTTGTTAACTTTACTATCGTAGTGGTAAATGTATGAACCGTGATTTTTTAGAGTAAGTTTTACTCTATTCTTGTAAAAATTACAATTCAAGAAAAACTTAAAGGTCTCAGTGTATATTAACTTAATATACACTGACACCTATGAACAGTTATTTCATACATTTACCACTGCGATAGTAAAGTTAACGAGAACTTGATACACACAAATTATTTTCATTGAAAAATTAATAGACTTACCTTTGAGCAAAATAGTACTTGCTCCAAATTATTGTAGAAACACACTAATTTGTAATGGAATATTCCCCACTACAAATTACTTTTTAAAAAATTGTAATTCGTAATGGAGCACTCGTTCATTACACGTTATTTTTTTATTTGCAATAACACACGCAACCATTACACATTACTTTTATTATTTGTCGTGGAACATGCATACATTACACATTACTTTTTTATTTGTAATGGAACATGCAACCATTACACATTACTACTTTCATTTGTAATGGAACATTTATTCGTTACACGTTACTTTTGTAATTTGTAACGGAAAACTTATCCAATGCACATTGTTTAAAGTAATGGGTAATGCATTACTTTTACATTACTATTTTCACAACTCTGATTATAAATAATGCATTATTTAGATAATGCATTACTGTATTAATTACCCATTACACTGCATAATGTGAAATGGACAAGTCTACCATTCCACAATAAGTAATGTGTAATGAATGTGTGTTTCATTACAAATAAAAAAGTAATGTGTAATGGATGAATGTGCCATTACAAATAAAAAAATTAATGTATAAAGGATGAGTGCTCCATTACAAATTACAATTGAATAAAAAATAATTGGTAGTGGAGAATATTCCATTACAAATTAGTGTGTTTCCACGATAATTTGGAGCAGGTACTATTTTGCTTAAAGGTCAGTCTATTAATTTTGCAATGACAATAATTTGTATCAAGTTTTTGTTCACTTTAATATCGTAGTGGTAAATGTATGAACAGTGATTTTTTGGAGTAATTTCTACTCCATTCTTGTAAAAATTACAATTCAAGAAAAACTCATAGGCGTCAGTATATATTAACTTAATATACACCGACACCTACGAACAGTTATTTTTTGGAGTAATTTTTACTCCATTGTTGTAATTCAAGAATGGAGTAAAAATTACTCCAAACAATCACTGTTCATACATTTACCACTACGATAGTAAAGTTTACAAAAACTTGATATACACAAATTATTTTCATTGAAAAATTAATAGACTTACCTTTGAGCAAAATAGTACCTGCTCCAAATTGTCGTAGAAACACACTAATTTTTGATGGAACATTCTCCACTACAAATTACTTTTTTCAATTGCACAGTGTTTAAAGTAATGGGTAATGCAGTACTTTTACATGACTATTTTCACAACTCTGATAACAAGTTGTCCTTGAAAATGGAAAAATTGAATTTTTTCGATTTTTTTTTTATTCCTCAGGCAATAACGAGTTGTCCTCGAACTTTCTGGCTGCTTAATAATCTGGACGTTGCTGTGAATAAGAAGAAAAACAGACTATCATCAGTTGGGAATCTCAATAAATCACGGATGAGGGAACAAACTGCACCGCTGCCAAATTCCAAGCCGGACTGGGGTTTAAAGCACAAGAGACCGCGTTTGTTTACCACCGTTCATCACGCAATGTCGAGTCTGATAAAAAGACTAAAAATAGATTCAGCATCGTAAAGAATTCGCGAGATACGTGCGAAAAGTTGGAAGAATGGGAAAAATTGAGCGAAACTGTAATTGCGAACGAAAGCCAGAGAGAGAGAGAGAGAGTGAGAGAGAGAGAGAGAGAGAGAGAGAGAGAGAGAGAGAGAGAGAGAGAGAGAGAGAAAGCGATAAAAATTGTGCAAACACGAATTTTTGAGAGAACGAGTCGAAGTGACGAAAAAACCTGTAAATAAGAGTGGAGAAGTTTGTCGCGAGATACGAATGACCTAATTTTTGTTTTTTATATTTTTATAACGTGCAAATATATTTGAGTTAAAAATTTTTAAGATTTCGACAGTAAGAAACCAAAAGAAAGCCCGCATGTTCGATAGAGGGAAGGATATACTTGAAAAAAAAAAAAAAAAAAACGGAAAAATTATCCTACTTTTCATGAAAATCCACCCTCTTTTTAATAATACTTTTATTGCAATAAATATAATAAACAATAATTATTGTTTTGGCGTTACATTATTATTATTTTTTTGTTTCGTTTCAACAGTCAATTCTATACATGTAATATTGAGGAGGGGCGGGAGGTATTACAATAATTTCTTTTTTTTTTCGTTTTTTATAGCGTAAAATGAAGCAGAAATTGCCTATCGATATAAGTAATACATTTTGCAGAGCGTGTAGAATATACCTGAAGTGTATAAAAAAAAAAAAAGGAAAAGACCGAGCACAGCAGCTACAAAAAATTTCGTGCGTCGCAATCGTATCAAAGGACAAAGTGTGTAAGAAAAAGGGAGTTTTTGTCTTTGTCTTGGAATAATTAGTTGGAACGTGCAACGAATTTGACAAAGAAAAAAATTTTTTTTTTCCACCTCGCCGACGCGCAAATCGGATTCGAAATGATAAATACTTTGGGAATTTGAAATATTGAGACGATTCTTTCATACGAGACTCGTTGAAGCTGTCATACTCAAATCCTTCATGTCTGATCCCTTTTTTCTTTTTTTTCCCGTTTCAAGCTTTTTCTTCTCATATTTTCTCGGTAGCGGAGTATTTTTATGTTTTCTCTCAAGTCTGTATGTTACAATAATAAATTGTGAATGTAAATTTTATTTACACAACTACTTTCGAAATCAATTTATATATATATATAAAAAAAAAAAGAAAACAAAAAAAAGAGAAGGAAAAAATATTTCGAATTTCGCGCTCTAATTCTCGTGCACAGACTTAAGCTCTTTGATCTGTTTTATGAGATACGCCTTTTCGTCGTTGAACTGTTCGTCCTCAGATCGATCCGTGTGGAAGCGCGTCAGGAACTCGATCAATTTTTCTTGATTGCGAAGCAATATGTCCAATATTGGTTTCGGTTTGTTTGGATTAGCGACGAATACCTGCGCAAAAATTCGTCGAATATTAAAAATGTCGTTGGGAATTTTTTGTAAAAGGATTTGAAAAACGCTGCAAATTGAAATTTGCACATTGCTTCCTCATCTTTATCCATAGTTCACGTAGCTTCCTTTATCACAAAGTATGGTGATCAAATTTGGCTTCCTCATAAAGAAAGCTTTGTTAACTATTCAAAAAAATGATTAATCAATGTGCAAAATTTGCAACTTCTATTAGTTTGAACTTTTCAATGCTAATTTAAGGGGAGGCTAAATACCGACATTTTTCGCATGAGTGCGAGAGAGATAGGAAATGGGGATCGTGTGAGAGCGAGAGGGAGGATCTAATGTCGCCTTTAGCCTCCCTTTAAGAGGAGGCTAAAGGCGACATTCGGACCTCTCTCTCGCTCTCACACGACCCCTATCATCCTTTCTTTCTCGCACTCGCACGAAAAATGTCGGTATTTAGCCTCTTCTTAAGAGGAGGCTAAAGGCGACATTCGGACCTCTCTCTCGCTCTCGCACGACCCCTATCATCCTTTCTCTCTCGCACTCGCACGAAAAATGTCGGTATTTAGGGGAGGCTTAAGGGGAGGCTAAATAGCGACATTAGCACCTCGAAAATGGATTCCAAACTTGCTCTGGCACGAATAGATGGAAATCAATAAAATTTTGACAGTATCATCAGAATTATGGCACAAATGGAGCCCCACTAAAATTTATTCGAAATAAAAATAAAAAAATTACAGATCTGATTATCATCAGAAATCTGTAATTGAAAATATCAAATTATAATGTTTCTACTGCATTTCGGCTAAAACCAAGAGTGGGGCTTCATGACGAACACTAAAATACGAATATCGATACGTCTTCGACATTATTTTATGAAAAAACCGCGACGTAAGTTTGGAATCCAAATCACGAGATAAATGTTGATAAATTTAGTGTATTATCGAAAAACAAAATGGCGAAATCAAGTTCACAAAAATCCGAAAGAGGGCAGCCCCGTGTGGAATTCTCATGAAATAAATATTATTCTCCCCAGATTCTATCCAAACTGTCTGACAAGTCAGTGGCAATTAACGAAAACATTGATTTATGTCTCGCGTTTGCATTTTGCAATTCATTCATCATTCATTTATAAATTTAATTGATATTCATCCATCGGTATTGGAAAAAGTTTGGACAGCGATTTTGAGTCGATAATATAGGACTTCAGAAATAATGTCGGTATTTAGCCTCGCCTTAATAGCTATACTAATTCTGTACAAAGTTTGAGTGCAATATCTTGAAAATTGCAGAGGTTAGACCGTTTACGCCATTCTTGCAAAAACGAAAAAAGTCGATAAAATCTGAACACCCGTTATAATTAAAACAACATTTTTTTCATAATGAAGAGCAATTCGTGCTCGACAAGTGTGCCAAATTTGAGCTTGATATCTCGAAGCGTTTTCGAGTTATTAATTATTTACATCTGAAACTCAGGACACACACACACACACACACATCTATCCGGACATTTTTTCTAAATATGATTTCTCGATGTTTTAGGACATTTTGAACATCTTGGCATAAAAATTGCGAAAAAAATTTTTTCACGAAAATAAAGCTTCCTTTATGAGGAAGCAAAATGAAAAATTGTTTACCTTGAATACGTGAAAGGCCTCGAACTGAATGTTGCGCGATTTTTCTTTCAGCATGTTCATCATTAATTTCAAATTATCCGGATTCGATATGTACCGGGTCATGACCTGAAAGTTAAACAAAATTATTATTCACGCTTTTGAATCAGGAATTAATTGTTGCGAAGGAAATCTTTCATTTCGGTATTTTTTTACATTTTTAAGTACCTATCAAAAGACCCTTGCTGGTAATTTTTGAGATTTTTTTTATTACTCGTTCAAAAGACCAAAAATCCGCTCTTTTTTCGGTATTTTGGTCATAACTTCCTTAGTAATGGTCCAAATTGAAAGTTTTTTTTTTGTTTTTTATGGCCTTTTCAGAATAAAATACAACAAAAATATTTGACGTGTCTGTGAATGAGTTTTTTGAGTTTTAAACTTTAAACCGCGTTTTCAATAGTGAGTGTATATTTTGATTTTTTTTTTAATTTTTTTTTCCCAACATCTGTCTATTCAACAACTTTTAAGACTAGTCCGATCGTGGGATTTCCATAACTACTATTTTTTTTCGATTTTTGAAAATAGAAATTTATTTTTTTTCTATCAATTATTATGAATATCAATTTTCGTTACTGTATAGTATTTTTTCATTATTTAGAATTTATTTTGACACTTTTTTATAAACCTTTTTCAATTGAAAAAGAATTTTAGTTTTCAAAAATCGAAAATACACTCACTTTCAAAAACGCGATTTAAAGTTTAAAACTCAAAAAACTCATTCAAAAACACGTCGAATATTTTTTTCGTATTTTTTTCTGATAAGGCCATAAAGAAAAATTAAAAAAAAAATTTTAATTTGGACCATTACTAAAGAACTTGTGACCAAAATACCTAAAAAAGAGCGGTTTTTTTTGTTGATTTAATATCTTTTGAACGGGTAATCAAAAAAATCTCAAAATTTACCAGCAAGGGTCTTTTGATGGGAACTAAACAATATAAAAAATTGAGGAAATAAAAAAAAAAGTTTGTCAAACTGTCCGATTTGGGATAGAGCGCCCCATATGCTTCTTACTATATGTTTTATATTTTATATAAATTTTATTATATTTTTATATTTTATGTACGAAACTTACGGTAAAATTGTGTCTATCGAGAAGAAGTTCGCCAAGTAGCTTCAAACTTTGTCGTCGTGTAACGTAATTCTCCGAATTCAGTAACCTCTGATAATGCGAGAAGACTTTATCGTAATTTACCTCTAAAAATTCAGCACTGAGAATCTTGTGCCTTGTAAGCAATTCCTGAAAAATAAACGTCGAAATATAATTTACAGTTTGAAATAGTATTCGAACTATTCGAACCATTCGAATAATTCGAATAATTATTTTTTGCTCTTTAACTGATCGATTTCGATGAAGAAGTTATATTGTTCTATCATATATTTAAGGCGAGGCTAAATACCGACATTATTTCTGAAGTCCTATATTATCGACTCAAAATCGCGGTCCAAACTTTTTCCAATACCGGTGGATGAATATCAATTAAATTTATGAATGAATGATGAATGCATTGCAAAATGCAAACGCGAGACATAAATCAACGTTTTCGTTAATTGCCACTGACTTGTCAGACAGTTTGGATAGAATCTGATGAGAATAATATTTATTTCATGAGAATTCCACATGGGGCTGCCCTCTTTCGGATTTCTGTGAACTTGATTTCGCCATTTTGTTTTTCGATAATACACTAAATTTATCAACATTTATCTCGTGATTTGGATTCCAAACTTACGTCGCGGTTTTTTTCATAAAATACTGTCGAAGACGTATCGATATTCGTACTTTAGTGTTCGTCTTGAAGCCCCACTCTTGGTTTTAGCCGAAATGCAGTAAAAACATTATAATTTGATATTTTCAATTACAGATTCCTGATGATAATCGGATCTGTAATTTTTTTTTTTTGTATTTCGAAAAAATTTTAGTGGGGCTCCATTTGTGCCGTAATTCTGATGATACTGTCAAAATTTTATTTATTTCCATCCATTCGTGCCAGAGCAAGTTTGGAATCCATTTTCGAGGTGCAAATGTCGGTATTTAGCCTCCCCTTAACTTAATCGTAATATTTTTTTATAGCTTACTACTGAAGTAATGAAAATTTCAATAAAACATAACCTTTAAAAGAAAGTTTCATTACCAACTTTTTAATGAAATGTAAAATCAAAAATATTTTTTTTAGATATTATGAAAATACATCGTTAGAAAAATTAACAAATAAATTCAATTCGCTGATTATTAGTCAACTGTAATTGAGTTTTTCAAAAGTTATACTCTTTTTATTTATCTGCAATATATTTCTCCCAAATGTTGAAAAAATTTTAATAACAATAAAAAAAAGTCAATCGTTATCTTTAGTTTCTGTTTCTCAGTTTTAACAATTATTGAATGGTAAATAAAACATGATTTTTTATTCTTATGATCGATGACTCTTTTTCTTCCTCGTTCTGAAACATGGCTTTATTTTCAGCTACTGACATTAATTTATTCAATATTTTCGACAATGCAAATATTTATTTAGGTTTTCATCATAAACAGTCATTGCAATAACATAGTCTCTTTTTTTTTACTAGTATAGGGTGAGCGAATATTCGAATTTAGGAAATATTCGAGACGAATCGAATTGAATAATTCGAATCGAGTTTCGAAACGAATATTTCGAACGATTTGAATTATTCGAACTATTTGAATTATTCAATTCGTCTCGAATAATTCGTAAATTCGAATATTCGTACACCACTAGAAATTAGTAAAGAATTTATAGAAATTAATAGAAACTTTTAGAATTTTTAAATAATGGATATAAATTTAATAGAAATTTATAGAAAATAGCAGAGTTGGGCAAAGTATTTGAAAGTATCAAGTACCGGTGGTACTTGATGTATAAAGTACTTGTTACTTGCAAGTACTTGAAAAAATCAAGTGCCAGTATCAAGTACTTTTCAATTTCTCGGGTACGTCTCGTAAATTCTGGTACTTGGGTCATTCCATGTCAAATCGACCAAGAGTTGGAATCGACCACTTTCAATTTCGATGAAATTTAGTCAGAAGTTTTGTTTTATCATAAAACCAAGTTCTACTAAGGAAAAAAAATTAAATTTTTTTTTTCATAAGTTATGGAAAATTCAAAATTTAACCATTTTTCAAATTCTTCTTCTAAATATCTTGAAAACTATGATAGTTATGAAAAATCGTTTATTTTGTCTTGAAGAGTATACTTGGGGCTACGAAAAAAAAATATTCCGACAACGTTTTTTGAAAAATGATGAATTTGGAGAATTTTGAAATTTTTTAAATCGTAAAAATCCACAATTAACATCGCATTTTTTGTTCATTTTTTTAAAATATACCTTCTACTGATTTGAAAAAATCCTGAAATTTTCAGTAACTTGTTTTTTTTTTCGTTTCAAAAATATGATTTTTTCCAAGTTGAGCAATCATGCAATTTTGTAATTTTGAGCAGTCAAAATTACATGATTGATCAACTTCACTTAACTTAGAGGTAAAAAAAAAATTTTACCGAAATTCAAAAATACATATTTTTGAAACAAAAAAAAAACACATTTCTGAAAATTTCAGGATCTTTTAATATCAGTACAAGGTGTTATATTAAAAAAAAAAAATCAAAAATTTAATATTGATCGTGAATTTTCGCGATTTTGAAAAATTCATAATTCTCCAAATTCATCATTTTTCAAAAATTTGTTTCGGAATATTTTTTTTTTTCGTAGCCCCAAGTATACTCTTTAAGACTAACCCAGAACGATTTTTTCGTAACTATAATAGTTTTCGAAATATTTAAAAAATAAACTTGAGAAAATGGTGAAATTTTGAATTTTCGAAAAAAAAAAACAAATTAATTTTTTTCCTTTGTTAGAACTTTGTTTCATGATAAAAGAAAACTTTTTACCAAATATCATCGAAATTGAAAGGGGTCGATTCCAAATATTGGTCGATTTGACATGGAATGACCCATATTCAAAGGCTTTGCACATGCAACCATCAGCAAGACACAGTCAGAAGTACTTGATACTTGTACTTGAAAAAAGTACTTCAAGTACAGAAAAGTACTTGAAACTTTCAAGTACGGTACTTTAAGTACAGGAAGTACTTGAAAAATGCAAGTACAATACTTGAAGTACTTTTCAAGTACTTTGTACTTGCAAGTACTGTAATTCAAGTACCTGCAAGTACCGAGTACTTTCAAGTACTGCCCAGCTGTGGAAATTAGCAATCACTTTACAAAAAATAAAATGATGTTTCTCGGATACCTTAAACGTAGAGAAGGCATCTGAAGCAATATCGAACGTCGAGACTTCGACGTATCTGAAGAAATTGTAAAAATCGTCCGAGTAAATCATTATTTTAGCGAGAGCCTCGTATCTCGCGCATTCCCGTAGCATCGTACCGCAATTCAACGCGATATCCTGATGCTCGTAACTGAAATACAAAAATTATTATAATTGCACATTTCTTTACTCGCAAATATTCTATTAACAAAATATATATGGGGCATTCGACACCAATTCGACCTGGGTCAGACCCTTAACCTATCCGATTCTGTCCGCGATTTTTTATGGTTTTGTAGTCACTCTGAAAAGCACTCAGGATTTTTTCAGATTTTTTTTGGAGCGATTCGACATATCTATAATTTTATAAACAAATTATTTTTAGCCTAAACTTAAAAATCTGAAAAAATTCAAAAAAAATTATTTTTTTAATATAACAAATTTCAAGCGTTCAGTCAAAGTTTGAATCAAAGTTTTATAACAAAAACTTTTTGGATTTTTTTTTTTTTTTTTTTAATAGAAAGAGAAACCTAAATTGAGTGGGCCCTTATCCAAACATTTTTTTAAACAACTACAATTCATACAAAAATGTTTGGATAAGGGCCCACTCAATTGAGGTTCCTTCTATTAAAAAAAAAAATAAAAAAATTCGAAAAAACTTATTTTAAATAGAAGAAAACCTTTGTTTGCTTTGGCTCAACGCCTGAGATGTTTCATATGAAAAAGGGATTTTTGTGATTTATTTCAGATTTTTAAATTTGGGCTACAAATAATTTGTTTATAAAAAATTATAGTTAACTCGAATCGCTCAAAAAAAATCGGAAAAAATCCTGAATGCTCTTCAGAGGTACTACAAAACCATAAAGAATTGCGACAAAAATCGGGGAGGTAACGAGTCAGTCCCAGGTCGAGTCGTTGTGGAATGCCTCATATATATCTGCAAATATTTTAGATATATGAAACAAATATCAATCTAAAATATGTCCTGAATATATGAATGCACTTTGCACATTTTTTTAAAAATATTTATACATTCGTGAATTTGAACGGAAATTATCTGACAACAAATTTATGTTCCATGTGCAATTTTTTTTCAATTTCAGTCTTTATTTCAGACTCACGCAATTGATTACATACAAACGGGCGAAAAATTGCAAAATTACTCAAAATATTTTATTTCCTATCTATTGGTTACTTCAGATTGATTAATCTATTTTTAGATTTTGAGATTTTTTTTTGCTCCCTAACATCATTACAAAAAAAAAAATTTCTTCGCAAAACTTACCCCGACATTAGGGTGAATAGTATTTCCGGTTTTGTGCAGATATACTCGACCGTCGGTGATCTTGTGCCAATTTGCCTTCGTAAAATATTGTTGAAAACTTGAGCAACATCTTTCTTGCCCTATTTCGGGAAAATAAAATATAGTTTTTAACTAAATCCAAATCAGAGTTGTAAATAATGCATTATTTTGATAATGCATTACTGTATTCATTGCCCATTACACTGCATAATGTGAAATGGACAAGTGTACCATTACAAAATTCAAGAGTAATGTGTAATGAATGCGTGTTCCATTACAAATAAAAAAAGTAATGTGTAATGGATGTATGTGCCATTACAAATAAAAAAGTAATGTGTAACGGATGCATGTGCCATTACAAATAAAAAAAGTAATGCGTAATGGATGGGTGCTCCATTACAAATTACAATTGAAAAAAAGAGTAATTGGTAATGGAGAATATTCCATAACAAATTAGTGTGTTTCCACGACAATTTGGAGCAGGTACTATTTTACTCAAAGGTAACACTATTAATTTTTCAATGAAAATAATTTGTGTGTATCAAGTTTTCGTTAACATTACTATCGTAGTGGTAAATGTATGAACAGTGATTATTTGGAGTAATTTTTACTCCATTTTTGTAAAAATTACAATTCAAGAAAAACTTATAGGTGTCAATGTATATTAACTTCATATACGAGGCATTCCACGTCAAGTCAGCCACCCTATTTTTTGAAATCACTAAAAATCGCATACAAATTTTTATAAAGTAGTTCTAACTATCCAAGAAAATTCGTGATTTTTTTCAGATTTTTACATTACACATTTTAGCCGGAAAAAAATACAAAAAATTGTCTTGTTTCATTTCGTAACTCGAAAATTATTCATCGTACGAAAAAAAAAGTACAACATGATATTTTGGATTTTCAACGTACTTTTCACTGAAATTTTTTACGAACTCCTCCAAAAGCTCTATGAGCCATTTTCGGAGCAAATAATGTTTTTATATTTTTTTTTCTCAGAATTGACACATTCGATTTGTCTGTAGTTCTAACAGTTTTTTACTTGGTATATTTACAGACTATAAAAAAATCGGCTTAGTGGAGAATCCATTCCTTCCCATGCGTTTTTCATCCCAAATGAATACACAAATTTCCCTGTGCATTAACAGGGTTGAGACTATCTATAGATATTTTCTAGAGCCCGCATTTTTGTTTATTTTTTGTACTTTTTCAATTTTTTTAACTTTTTTTACTTTTATTTTTTTTCAATATCTTTTTGTACATTTTAATAAACTTTATCAATGGACCCATGGACACCGATTGAGTCTATTCAAATTTGAGTCAAAAGCTACTCACGTCTCTGGATTGCAAAAAAGCATTAATTTACCCTCTTTGGATACACCGACGTTTCTATGGCCAATGAGTACTTTTTTAGTTCGATTTGGGCATGATTTTTGGGAATGAAGCAATGATACTGCTTTGTTCCTGGAATCGTCTTCGCAGTATCAAAACGAAATTATTTTATTACTTTTCCCTGTCTACGATTAATAATGATAAAATATCAATATCTACACTATTTCGTTAAATCACTCTATAATGATAGATTGTATCAATAAAAATGCATTTGAAATAATGAATTCTCCACTACGCCAATTTTTGTATAGTCTGTAAATATATCAAGTAAAAAACTGTTAGAACTACAGACGAATCGAAGACGTCAATTCTGAAAAAAAAAAATATCAAAACATTATTGGCTCCGAAAATGACATATAGAGCTTTCGGAGGAGTTTGTAAAAAATTTCAGTAAAAAGGACGTTGAAAATCCTAAATTTTATGTTCTACTTTATTTTTCGTACGATGAATAATTTTCGAGTTACAAAATGGGACAAACAAATTTTTTGTATTTTTTTCCGGCTAAAAAATGTAATTTAAAAATCTGAAGAAAATCACAAATTTTCTTGATAGTTG
The DNA here is from genome assembly GCA_946863875.1 of Alloplasta piceator. Lineage (NCBI taxonomy): Eukaryota > Metazoa > Arthropoda > Insecta > Hymenoptera > Ichneumonidae > Alloplasta > Alloplasta piceator. Next base: position 33,916,229 of record OX333078.1, on the reverse strand, counting down.
GAACTACTTTCTAAAAATTTCTATGCGATTTTTGGCGATTTCAAAAAATGGGGTGGCCGACTTGACGTGGAATGCCTCATACACTGACACCTATGAACAGTTATTTTTTGGAGTAATTCTTACTCCATTGTTGTAAAAATTACTATTCAAGAAATTAATAAAAAATTACCCCAAAAAATCACTGTTCATACATTTACCACTACGATAGTAAAGTTAACAAAAAATTGATACAAATTATTTCAATTGAAAAATTGACTTTGAGCAAAATAGTACCTGCTTCAAATTGTCGTATAAACACACTAATTTGTAATGAAATATCCTCCACTATGAATTACTTTTTTTAAAATTGTAATTTGTAATGGAGCACTCATTCATTACACGTTATTCGTTTTATTTGTAATGGCACATGCAACCATTACACATTACTTTTATTATTTGTAATGGGACATGCATACATTACACATTACTTTTTTTACTTGTAATGAGACATGCATACATTACACATTACTTTTTTTTACTTGTAATGGAGAACACATCCATTACACATTACTATTTTCATTTGTAATGGAACATTCATCCGTTACACGTTACTTCTGTAATTTGTAATGAAAAACTTATCCAATACACATTGTTTAAAGTAATGGGTAATGCATTACTTTTACATTACTATTTTCACAACTCTGATCCAAACAATATTCATCCTCGTTGAAAACGTGAAATTGACTCACCTCAAAGTCGATACGACTGAGGTTCTGAACGAGTAGGAGTAATAAATTACTATTGTAGAGCTCTTGGGCGAGCTGTGCAACGACGATATCAGCCTGTGGCTCTGCCTCAGCAGTACCGTATAGCATATTTTTTATATGTACGAGATTTTTGCTCACATCTTCTTGCGCCTGTTGACAAAAATTTTTGTTGAATTTAATTTTTTTTTTTTTTTCAAATGTGAAATATTTTGTTTCGCTCATTTCAATTTATGAAATTCATTTCTCTCTTATCGTGTCTGAAATTTTTTACATACCTTTTCCACCTTCTTGTCACCGCGCTCCAGCGCATTTACTGCCTCTTTCAGAGCTTTTACCACCTCCGCCGGACTTTTTTGTGACTTTCCGAACAGAGGCATGATTTCTCAAAAGAAGCACACCTTTAGACAAAAATGGAAAACAAAATACATTGTCAATTAAGCAAGACTGCATTCAACTTAAATTCCACATTAGCGATGATTAAAGAAGAAAATTAAGGAAATTTTGGTGATAAAAATCTTGGGGCGGTAAAAAATGTTCTTGAGAAATGTGTAAAGGATGAAAAATTGTTATTACTTTGAGGTAGAAGTGGACAGATTTGTTACGAAGCCGTTATTTTTTTAGAATTAAATCTCATGAATCCGCTTTTGAATGTTTGAGTTGGTAATTTTCAAAATTGCTCGTTCAAGTTGACTTATCGAGACTTTTTTGAAAGTACTGCATCGATTCGATTGGAATACTCAGGATTTTTCCTAGACCGAAAAATTGTGAATTTGGTTTATAAAAGAGATGATCCCGAAGCACTTCCCAGATTTTCGGTCCATTACAATGATTTAATTTTGCACGAAAAAGAGAATTGATATATTATAATACATAATTGATAGAATACATTATATACGATACATAGAATGTATTATATATCATAAGATTTTCCAAAATTGAGTTTTCGGCCACTTAAATAGATAAAACGTTGTCTTTATGAATTTTTTGTAGCTCGATTAATGTTTTTGTTTAATTCTGTTCTATGCAATTGCGGTACATGTTTTTAGCTTCTTGAATATAATTTTTTATTCCAAAAACATGTTCTATTACTGAAATTATCGCTTTTTCGTAAATTCTTTGATAATGGAACTGACCAATGCATTAATTAAAAATTTCGTACAATTATCATTGATTTACGTATTCCCAACAAAAATTGTCACCGATTTATGCGCAAAAAATATACCGAATGGAATTTTGTTGTACTGAGATTTTTGGTTTTGAAGGTGTAGCATTTTAGGAATGGATCATTGACAGAACTATGCGATTGATTGACTTCTATCTTTGAACATGTATTTATCGACTTGATCAGTGAAAAACAAATTTCACTAAAAAATTGGGTTTAATTGGGCCAAGCGTATTATGCTCTCTGCTTAATAAATGAATTGTTAGATTAAAAAATTACAAGCCAGAAGCTAGAAACATGTACCAAAAGCCCGTTAAAACAGAATACAAAAATAATTTTTGCTTGCAAATAATTTATAACATACCGACTCCAATTTTGGCCTTTTAGAGTTTTTATCAGATAAAACTTGTTATTATAAAGATTCATTATTTTTTTCTGATGCATTTTCAAGGTAATAGAAATGCTGATAAAAATTGCTCTATCATTGTTAAACGGTTTTGTCAGATCATTTATTTTATTCTGCAATGAATTTTGGGTGTTTGTTTTAAAAATACAGATATTGCTTCCTCATAAAGGAAGCTTTGCTTTCGTGAAAAAAAAAAATTTTCGCGATTTTTATGCCAATATGTTCAAAATGTCCTAAAACATTGAGAAATCATATTTAGAAAAAATGTCCGGATGTGTGTGTGTATCCTGAGTTTCAGATGTAAATAATTAATAACTCGAAAACGCTTCGAGATATCGAGCTTAAATTTAGCACACTTATCGAGCACGAATTGCTCTTCATTATAAAAAAAATGTTGTTTTAATTATAACGGTTGTTCAGATTTTATCGACTTTTTTCGTTTTTGCAAGAATGGCGTAAGCGCTCTAGACTCTGCAATTTTCAAGATATTGCACTCAAACTTTGTACAGAATTAGTATAGCTATTAAGGTTGTTGGGTATTGAATTTGGCGAAAATCCATCGAGGGATTAAAATTTTAAGAAATTTTGAATTTTTTGAAAAATAGCCCAAATGCTCTAAATTGTGCAATTTTTAAGATATTGCACTGAAACTTTACACAGAGCTAATATAGCTATCAATGTTATTCGCTATCAAATTTGGTGAAAATCGATCGAATTTGCACATTGATTACTAATATTTTTCAATAGTTAACAAAGCTTTCTTTATGAGGTATAATTAACAATTCTGTGCCCTCAAAAATACCAATATACAATTTGATAATATGTATTTAAAAGCTTTCAATTAATTTTTTCAATTACGTACATTAACAAGTTTTATCTATTTAGATAACAAAAAACTCAATTTTGGCAAATCTTATGATATATAATATATATTATATATCATAAGATTCTCTAAAATTGAGTTTTTGGTAACCAAAATAGATAAAACTTGTTAATGTATGTAAATCGATTGAAAACATTAATTGAAAGCTTCTAAAAAATTCAAACGAGTTTACGATATTGCCAAAACTTCCTCAAAATCCATGAATATTATTTTCAAGAGTAGCCGTAAATCTTTTACATCCATTTACATTTTATCAAATTGTATATTGGTATTTTTTTAATGTAAAGGTATCAAAAATGTTATAATTATACAAAATATCTGTGTTTTTTAAACAAACATCCAAGATTCATGGCGGAATAAAATAAATACTCTAATAAAACTGTTTGATAATTATGGAAAAAAATTGTACAGATCAAAAGCCTACCTTCGACTCAACCTCGAGGGCCAAAAGACTCGACTGACAAAACCTTCCAACTTCCGCAAGCCGCGCAATTGTATTTCCCACAAAACAAGTTGCGCAATCCCCGACTAACTTTACCAAACTTTCACAAAAATTTGCTCAAATCTCACAATCCACGAACATTACCTTCCTCATTGAGCAAACGAGCTCATAATTCTCAAAATCACTAAAAAAAAGCGCTGTCAACCGCACAAATCCAATTGACATTCTCCAATTGATAAACAATCAAACTAAGCCAAAGTTGAATTTTTTCGCGATTACGTGTTTTATCGAGGCAAAAAAATTTCAATTTTTCTTTCAAAAATCACTGAATCGTTGTTTATCAGATGGATTTCCTCGAATTAGACACAAAAGTGAGAGCTGTGAGCAAAAGCATGCGCTATAGATATACCGAGGTACGCGTTTAGCGACGAGAGGGGAAAAGAGGGGGGGGCGGGCTTAAAAGAGGCGGAGGGGAAATCGAACATATGTATATATCAAGAGACGCGGTAGCGTCTCGAAACAAGTTATAGATATACATGTATAAAATTTCTATCGGATTGTTCGGCGAGTTCGAAAAAAAGCTGTCTCGCACATATAACCTAAACTTCACGTTAGGATAATCCACGATTACGCAACAACTGCGACACGATTTTTTTCCTTGATTCGAGAAGACAATTCTTACCATTAAATTCCGTAATCACGAGTTAGGGATTTTTGTAGCTTTTTTTTCTTATAGAGCTCGTTGAAGGTGGCGAGACGAATTTTAGCGGATCATTCGCGAGGAGCGCGCGCGTGTGTGTGAGAGAGAGAGTGTGTGTGTGTGTGACATACATATAGATATATACAGGTATATCGCTATATGTATTTTATATCTTGTGACAAATAAACGGATTCTTTACCTACAAAAACCTCTCTCGCTCATAAACCTTGTCGACTTCGGCGGAGAAGAGGCTTTATAAACTCTTTGCAGATTTTATTTGAAAAAAAAAACAACAACAACAAAAAACACGATATTAACCCCCGCTCTTTGTTCGGGCTGTGAGGATTTTTTTTTTTAAACGAATATCGCGCTTTTGGTTATCGTCGTATAAATATTGAGGATGCAAACAAAGTAACGTCGTATTTCAATAATACATCGCATTTACGAAGAGAGAGAGAGAGAGAGAAAAAGAGAGACGAGATGCAGATGAAAACTCGTCACTGCTCGTCACTCGCAAGTCAACTGACGTACCCCCTTCCCCCTCGACGATGAAAAGAATTATGTACTCCTGTACTCCTCGTTTATGTCCCCACTTCTATTTATTACTTTTTCTCCCTCTCTTGAGCGGTTTGCTTCGTTCCCATTGGCTCTGCGTGATTCGTCCTTGTCGGCGTCCAATCAGAAGCTTCCTCGGTTTTCCACAGTCGCATTCGTTTTGGACGTTTTGGACGCTCACGCGCTTTCAGCACGAATGTATAGATATGCATCGACATATAAAATGCTACAGGATGTGGCGCTCACAAGCGCGTAAGCTTTCAAAACGAATGCCGGGGGCGAGTCTCGCTTTAAGGAAACTTTTTTTAGGCTTTGAATTTTGAGGTTTTTAGTTGAAAAAGGTTCGAAATTCAATTAAATTACACAAGTTCGAGTATTACAGACACTTTGCGGACATGTATGCTGTGGATTGAAAGTTGTTTGAGAATTTTATGACAGATCTAAAAATGGCGGGATTTTCAAATTGATGAATTTTTTGGAAATGCTTGAAAACGATTATTTTCTGGAAATTTGTTGCTATTGAGCTTAAATTCTTTGCACGAATGCACTGGATTATAATTGACACTGAATTTGGAAAGAATCATTGAAGGGATTCGGGTTTTAAAAAATATTGAATTTTTTAGTGAGGGGTGTGCGAATATTCAAATTTACGAATTATTCGAGATGAATATTCGCTCACTCCTAAAATAAAACTAGTAATCGAATTGTAGTCAAAGATGGAATTGTATTCTTTTTTTTTAGTTTTTCCATTTACTAATATCTTTTTCTTCGGTATTTGTCGGTGCGTGAAAGTTTTTTAATTATAGTCTGATATTGATGTGCAATATTTATTTTTTTACATATTTCGGAAATATTAATCAATAGCTGAGAGAAAGTAAGAACGTTTTTAAATGACTTTTCCAGGAATTTTTTATGTTTAGTAATATCTAATGATTTCGTCTAAACCGTAATGTTATATAATTTTTTAACATATATTTATTACAAGCCACAAGAATTGTTAAATACTAGTAAAAAATAAGAGACTATGTTATTGCAATCGGAGTTTATGATGAAAACCTAAATAAATATTTGCATTGTCGAAATAATTGAATAAATTAATGTCAGTAGCTGAAATAAAGCTGGATTTCAGAACAAGGAAGAAAAACCATCATCGATCATAACAATAAAAACCCATTTCTTATTTAACATTCAATAATTACTAAAGCTGAGAGAGAGAAACTAACGATAATGGTTGAATTTTTTTTTGTCATTAAAATGTTCTCAAAATTTGGGAGAAATATATTGCAGATAGATAAAAAGAGTATAACTTTTGAAAAACTCAGTTACACTTGACTTAAGCGTATTGAATTTATTTGTTAATTTTTCTAACAATGTATTTTCATGTCTAAAAAAAATTTTTAATTTTACATTTCATTAAAAGAATCACTCCTGTCAATCAATGAAGCTTCGCACAAATTTGTAATTTAAACGATTTATGGAAATGTATGGATAAAAAAAGTATAATATAAATGCTAGAACAACATAACTTTATCGAAATTGATCAGTTTAAGAGCAAAAAATAATTATTCGAATTAGTCGAATAATTCTAATGGTTCGAATAATTCGAATATTCGATTTGATTCGAATGCTATTCACACACCTCTAATAAAAATGCTTAAAAATGCTTCGAATGAATTTCGTTTTTGCCATCTACAGGCCTCAACTTTGTTGAAAACATAAATAAATGACAAGTGTTTACAAGTGTTCACAAATGTTTCAAAAAATGTGTCGAAAGTCGCGAGGTGTCAACATAACCTCAAAATGTCAACATAACCTCAAAACATTTTAAACACGCTTTTCTTGATGGTGGCTTAAATAAAAAACAAACTGTGGGGCCTCCTGCGTAATTAATAATGTGTACAGATGGTCTCGTAATCTTTTTTTTTCGTTTCATTATGTCCTTTCCGAGAAAAGTGTCTTCGAAATTTTAGTTCTGTCTCTCTTGCACTATCGCGAAACGTCGGCGGGAGGGGGGAGGTACCTCCCCTTAAGGTTAAGCGCGGGAAGCGCCCTCTGCATTCCGCGCATGCGCAGGAGCTGGTTCGACGCGACCCCCGGCGGCGAGTTCGAGTAGTTCGACTTTCGTGATGCCTATATATTTTGTTAGGTTAGGGTACGATTCTTCTCCGAAATTGTATATAGTTTTTTTTGACTCGCAAATTATAAGTTCGGTTTTCCCGAGAAGAAAACCGCAGAGATCTCGTTGAGAGAGGATTTGTAATATGTCAGGCGCGTGAAGTATCGAATTTTAGTCGTATTTTTCTTTTCCTTTTTCTTTTTCTCTTACAAATATCGTAACGCAATAAAAAAAACTGTGTTGTCGGGACAAGAGAGGAGCATTTTTGCATACCCGCAGTTATGTGCTTCCATTGTCGAAATAAATTTTTTTTATGGTGATAATATGTCAAAACCAAACATAAGGAAAATAACAGTTGACCCTACGAAATGTAATACAGACTCAAGAAGGCCAAGTGTATTCGAGAGATTGGGCACGAAACCAGCTGCGAGTACAGTCGTACAAAATACATCAGATTATTGTAGAAATTGGGCACTGAACGGCAATTGTTCATACGGAAAAACTTGCAAGTAAGACACAAATTTTGCAAGCAATTAATTTCCCTCGTTCTCTCTCGAGTCTCTTTTGTTTTCGAACTTTCTTTCATTGTGTTCTTTTTAGCAAAGCTAGTAATTGGTTTAGCACTCGCTCAGTTTTTTTTTTCAATCTTATATTACATTAGGGTGGTTTTTTTTTCGACTTATTTTTTTTTCTCACCCCCCACCTGAAATTTCGTTGAATATGTCTAAAAAGAAATTCTCTGAAAGTTACAGCTCTTGATATTAATATTAAGTACTTTCCCATAGCGTGAAAAGATTTTCCATGTAAAATACACATAAATCAAATTTTGGTTTTCAAAATTCTACAACTCAGCTACATTTTATGCTATCACATTGTTCTTGGTCGTAATTTACGCAAAATTAGACGATCTTCAAAAGTATCTTGAACAGCGTAAGTGTAACTTACGCCGGTGATACGGCAGAGTTGTGAAAATAGTAATGTAAATGTAATGTGTTACCGATTACTTTAAACAATGTGTATTGGACAAGTTTTCTATTACGAATGAAAATGGTAATGTGTAATGTGGATGGATGTAATGGATGAACTTTTAGTGAGTGAAATAAAATAATGAGACAGCAATGTGCAAGTTTCTAATACTTACGAGCATGGCCATTTTTCTATTTGTAATTGAATATTCTCCACTGTAAATTACTTTTTTTCAAAATTGTAATTTGTAATGGAACATGCATACATTACACATTACTTTTTTATTTGTAATGGAACACATATCCATTACAAATTACTTTTTTCAATTGTAATGGAACACACATCCATTACACATTACTATTTTCATTTGTAATGGAAAACTTGTCCAATACACATTGTTTAAAGTAATCGGTAATACATTACTTTTACATTACTATTTTCGCAACTCTGCTGTATCACCAGTGTAAGTTACACTTACACTGCTCAGGACACATTTGAAGATCATTTAATTTTGCATAAATTGCGACTGAGAACAATGTGATAGCATAAAATGCCGCTGAGTTGTAGAATTTTGAAAAAAAAATAATTGATTTACATGTTTTTTAGATGGAAAATCTTTTCACGCTATGGAAAAGTACTTAATGTTCATATTAAGAGCTGTAACTTTCAGGGAATTTTTTTTCAGAGGTATCCAACAAAATTTCAGGCGGAGAGTGAGAAAAAAAAAATAAGTCGAAAAAAAATCGCCCTAATATTACATCTTCCCATTTTGATAAATTTTTTTTTATCCAAGAGCTCTACTTTATCCACTAGCCTTACTGATTTCATGATTTTGTACCCGTTAGATATGCAAACACGCACACTCTCATAAGTCCTTCCAAACGAGTGAAAAAGGATAATCCAAATGCCAATGCCGCAGGGGTAAGCCTAATATTTTAGTTTTGTTGGAATTTGTTGAAGAATTTTTTTTCTTTTTTTTTTTTGAAGGGTTTCGACGCTCTGAGAGACTGAAATTCAATTGCGTGCTTATTTTTTGTAGTTTAAGTGATTTGTTTATTTCTGTTCTACTCAATTGCGGTACATGTTTTCTGCTTCCTGGATATAATTTTTTAATCCCAGAACATGTTCCATCTACGGACTTGAAGTTCTGAACATTCGGATGAGCTAAAACGCGACAAATTTATTCTTGCACAAAGCAATTTTTAAACTCAGTTAACACTTTAAAAATAATTGTTGAAAACCCAAATATAAAACCCAGTATAACATGTATAACATGTATAACATGTACCACAAGTTTGTTAACGGGTTATACGCAGTCAGGAGGCCGAAAAAAGCGATTTTTCAAGAATTTTTTCTGGAAAGACATTTTAGTTTATTAAATGATGTCGAAGCTTGCATCGTTTGAAGGCAACGAAAATTATTTTCTTATTTTGATTATGTCCAACATTTATCCTGGACTTTTGGGATGCTCGATCCTTAATGGAAACCCTAATGTGTAAAATTTTAAAAATTATTCCCTCTAAAAACTCATCCATAGGGTGAATAAATTTAGAAACAAACATATTTTCCTTCAATTTCAACTATGCAAACTTCGGCATCATTTTTTTAACGTAAGAATTTATTTACATATTTTTGTAACTTTTAACTTTATTTTGAAATTTTTCTTTATAAAAAATAATTATATGATCCAAAATAAAAAAATTAAAAAAATTTGTTGATATTAAGTATGATCTAGTACCAAATCTAAGGAATAAGCACAATATCAGTTTTTAATAAAATAGGGGTTTCTCAAACAAAAATTTCGATTTTTGATGAGAATTTTTGCCTTAAATTGTTTATAAAATGCACAATATTTATCAGTAAAAGGAAACCTTCGATTAATAATTAAAAAGTATATTTATAAAGCTTGTGTAAAAATTTGAGACTGATCGGTTACGCCATTTCTGAGAAATCTTGCTCACTAACTCTAAAAACACAGTTTTGAGAAAAACGCATTCAAAGTTTCAAAAGCACTTTACACATAGTGATTACGGATTTACAAATATGCCTTTAACTCGGAAAATGTTTGTCGAAGTGATTTTCTGTGTATATACTTAAATATATGTAAATTACAAAAATGAAATTTAAAAATCGATTTTTTGAAAATCCTGACTGTGTATAACAGAAATAAATATAAAAATAATTTTCACCTGCAAATAATTTGCAACATATACTGCTGGCCATTAATGCCTGCAAATCTTTGAACGAATCTTGAAAAGAATCTTCTTTTTTTTGAAAAAATCTTGAAAAGAATCTTAGAATCTTGGAAAGAATCTTAGAATTTTGGAAAGAATCTTTGAAAGAATCACAGATAGGATCCGGAGCAAGATTCTTCCCAAGATTCCAAGATTTTTTTCAAGATTCCAAGATTTTTTTCAAGATTCCAAGATTTTTTTGAAGATTCTTTTCAAGATTCTCTCCAAGATTCTTTTCAAGGTTCTCTTCAAGATTCTTTTCAAGATTCTCTTCAAGATTCTCTTCAAGATTCTTTTCAAGAATCTCTTTAAGATTCTTTTCAAGATTCTCTTCAAGATTCTTTTCAACATTCTTTTCAACATTCTCCAAGATTCTTCGAAAGAATCTTTAAAAATAAAAATAATTTCACCCGCAAATAATTCCAACGTATGCTGCTGGCCATTAATGCCTGCAAATCTTTGAACGAATCTTGAAAAGAATCTTCTTATCTTTGAAAAAATCTTGAAAAGAATCTTAGAATTTTGGAAAGAATCTTAGAATTTTGGAAAGAATCTTTGAAAGAATCACGGATAGGATCCGGAGCAAGATTCTTTTAAAGATTCTTCCCAAGATTCTCTTCAAGATTCTTTTCAAAATTCTCTTCAAGATTCTTTTCAAGATTCTCTTCAAGATTCTCTTCAAGATTCTTTTCAAGATTCTTTTCAAGATTCTCTTCAAGATTCTTTTCAAGATTCTCTCCAAGATTCTTTTCAAGGTTCTCTTCAAGATTCTTTCCAAGATTCTCTTCAAGATTCTTTTCAAGAATCTCTTTAAGATTCTTTTCAAGATTCTCTTCAAGATTCTTTTCAACATTCTTTTCAACATTCTTCAAGATTCTTCGAAAGAATCTTTAAAAATAAAGATAATTTTCACCCGCAAATAATTTGCAACATATGCTGCTGGCCATTAATGCCTGCAAATCTTTGAACGAATCTTGAAAAGAATCTTCTTATCTTTGAAAAAATCTTGAAAAGAATCTTAGAATCTTGGAAAGAATCTTAGAATTTTTGAAAGAATCTTTGAAAGAATCACGGATAGGATCAGGAGCAAGATTCTTTTAAAGATTCTTCCCAAGATTCTCTTCAAGATTCTTTTCAAAATTCTCTTCAAGATTCGTTTCAAGAGTCTTCAAGATTCTCTTCAAGATTCTTTTCAAGATTCTCTTCAAGATTCTCTCCAAGATTCTTTTTAAGATTCTCTTCAAGATTCTTTTCAAGATTCTCTTCAACATTCACCAAGATTCTTCGAAATAATCTTTAAAAGAATCTTAGAATTTAGGAAAGAATCTTAGAATCTTGGAAAGAATCTGAGATTCTTTTCAAGATTCTTTCAAAGATTTGCAGGCATTAATGACCAGCAGTCACCAACTTCAATTTCAGCCTCTTAGAGTTTTCCAACCCTGCGTAATTTCGCAATTTAGCTGCGTCGTTAATTTGCACAATTATCAAGAGAATATCCCATATTCCAATAATATCCATCTCTTGAAATGCCTATTAACAAAATGTGTGATTTCTCAGCTCAAGGAGGATCCGTTTAAGCGTATAACGTCGAAAATCGTGAAGAAGACGACGTCTCACAGTCCCGACCTGAATTTGGAGGAGTGGAACCAGACTGACCTGGAGTACGAGGACGAGAAGGTGCTCGAGAGGAGGCGTCAATTGTTGCAGAGAGAATTGGAGATACAGATGAAGAAGGACAAGGAGGTGCACGGCAAGGACAAAGCGTCCAAGCACAAGAAAAAGGCGATGAGCTCGTCCTCGAGTTCTCGAACCTCGAGCTCTTCAAGCAGCAGCAGCAGTTCAAGCAGCGATGATTCGTCATCGAGCAGTTCAACGGGTTCGGATTCGCGCAAAAAGGTCAAGAAGATCAAGTCCAAGAGACATCACAGTGCGGCATCTTCGGATTACGACGAGGACAAGGAGAGAAAGAAGAAGCTGAAGCTAAAGCGTTTGACCACGAAGAGCGACAAGATAATAACTAAGAAGAAACGAAAAATCGAGCCAACCGGGAAAAAAGAGCAAGCTGGAAAACCCCTGAAGAAAACCGTGACCTCGGTGACCCCGAGCAACGTAAGAAAGCACGCAGCGGTCGTTGGAGCTGCTGTTTTACCTTCAAGGGCAAAATCACCTCAACCCGCGGTTTCTAGCAAATCAGCGAAGGAAAGAAATCGCAGCGAGTCTCCTCCAAAATCGAAAATTCGCGATACCGAGAAGGGTCATTACAAAAAGGTGCGCGAGACCGAAGAGGCCGTCGTCAAGGAAATGTCCAAAATCAAGGTCATCGAGAAAACCAAGGAATTGGAGAAAAATCCGAAAAATCGTGGAATAGAGGACAAGGCCAAGGTCGAGGAGCGAGCGAAACAGCGAATGAAGGAGAAGGAGAGAAGATCTCGAACCCCACCGATCGATAGACCGAAGCATCAGGTCAGTGATCGGCAAAATCGATATTTTCGTCGATTTAATTACCGCTAATTACTCTGTGCTAGAAATTTTTTATAATTGTTCCAATAAATATTACTCGTTATTAAGGCACTCGGTAATTAGGGAGTAAGGTATTTCTAATATTCGAAAATTCGATAATTCATGGTCGATGAGTATCCAATAAACCTATAACTTGTAATTTAGATCAAATAATTACTCGATAACCAAGGAATTAAAATTTTGCTTCTATGAATTACTGATTTATTAAAAAATTAGGTAATTGTTCCTTCTAATTATCAATTATCCAAGTAATTAAATACTCAAGTACTTTACTTACTAATTTTTTATGAAATTAGTTAATTATTCTTTGCAATTATTAATTATTCGAATAATTAAATAATTAATTCTTCTAATTACTAATTTTTCAAGAAATTAGTTAATTATTCTTTGCAATTATTTATTATTTGATAATGCATATTTATGGTTGTAAATTTGTTTAGTGAAGTTGAGCATTTGTTTAGTGAAGTTGACCAGTGTTGTACTATAAAAACTTGGTCATCCGTAGCTTGGAATCAATTTGACTCCAAGTTTACGGTAAGTTTTTGGTGAGCAACATTTGGATACAAGTTGATCGAAATCTACGGCCGGTAATTGATGCAAGTTGTAGGCAAACTTGTACACAAAATATACTCCAACTTTTGTACAAGTTCACTCCAATAACATCTACAATTATTTGTAATCAAGTTGTACTTAAATTGTGAAGAAATTTATAATTAATTAGTAATTTATATATCTAAATTATTAATTATTCAAATAATTGGTAATTGAAATAATTCAATATCTAATTACTTGAATAATTAGTAATTTAGATATATACATTAATAATTATTCAAATAATCAATAATTGACATAATTCAATTATAAATTATTCTAATAATTAGTAATTAAAATAATTCAATTGCTAAATAATTTAATGATATGTATTTTAAAGAATACGATTACTAATTGTTATAATAATGAATCATTCAAAGAATACACATATTCAATATCCAAATAATTCGCAGTATTGGTCTTTAAAGCAGTGATCGGCAGTATCGATTTTCTTGTCAACGATATTGATTTTATTAATCATTTTTTCGAAAAATTAATAATTAGTCAAAAAATATTACTAATTGTTTATAAAAATTCGTAATTAGTAAAAAAAATTTGGTAATTGTTCTAAAAAATTAGTAATTAGTAAGAAAATATTTCCAATTTTTCCAAAAAAATTAGTAATTAGTGACAAAATATTTCTAATTTTTCCAAAAAAAATTAGTAATTAGTGACAAATTATTTCTAATTTTTCTAAAAAGTTAGTATTATTTGGCGACAAAATAGTTCTAATTTTTCAAAAAAAAAAAGTAATTAGCGAAAAAATATTACCAAGTTTTTTTTCTAAATTTAATAATTTGTAAGGAAAATATTACTAATTAGTTTTAAAAAAACAGTAATTTGTAGAAAAGTATTGTGTGTATTTACGTACTTCTGGGTACAGATTGAGTCATGATTATGAGCTCAAACAACTCTATTCAAAAAGTTTTTTCCTTTTTAAAATAACTAGATCTTTTGAATATTTCACACATAAGTATTTATTGTATCGAATGTCATACGATATCACATAAGTTATTATTAATACGAATACTTAATCATTACCTATTAAAAAATACATTAGTAATTTTTTATTTTTTTTATTACTTTTTCCAAAATTAATACAACATTTCTCCATAAGTTATTGATTTTTTTGGTTATTTAGCAATATCTTTCTCGCCAATTACTAATTCTTGGAAAAAATCAGTAATATTTCATCGTTAATTACTCTTTTTTTTGGAAAAATTAGAAATGTTTTGTCACTAATTACTTATTTATTAGAAAGATTAGTAATATTTTGTCACTAAGTACTAATTTTTTAGAAAAATTAGTAATAGTTAGTTAGTTATTTATTCCAAGGTATACCCTTTTGAGGGTGTTTACACAGTTCCCCCCCTGTACATATAATCCCTTACAATAATCCTTAATCCTATGCTTATATTCTAATGTCATTCTCTCTATTTCTTTCGTTACTTTTTCGAAAAATTAGTAATATTTTTTTGCTAATTACTAATTTTTTAATAAAAATTAGTAATATGTTCCCGCTAACTACTAATGTTGAAACAAAAAACCCTGCAAATTGAAATTTGCACATCGCTTCCTCATCTTTATCCATAGTCCACATAGCTTCCTTTATCACAAAGTATGGTGATCAAACTTTGGCTTTGTTTACTATTCAAAAAAAATGATTAATCAATGTGCGAAATTTGCAACTTCTATTAGTTTGAACCTTTCAATGCTAATTTAACGCTACAAAAGTGTTCAATTTTTATCGCTTGCGCTATTTTTCAAAAAATTCAAAATTTCATAAAATTTTAATCCTTGGATAGATTTTTGAGAAATTTTATAAAAATTAAATATTTGATACAAATTTAATCATTCGATCGATTTTCGCCAAATTTAATAAAGAACATCCTCGATAGCTATATTAGCTCTATGTATAGTTTCAGTGCAATATCTTAAAAATTGCACAAGTCAGAGCGTTTACGCTATTTTTCGAAAAATTAAAAATTTCTTAAAATTTTAATCCCTCGATGAATTTTTGCCAAATTTAACAGCGAACAACCTCGATAGCTATATTAGCTCTGTGCAAAGTTTCAGTACAATATCTTAAAAATTGCACAAGTTAGAGCGCTTAGGCTATTTTTCAAAAAATTCAAAATTTCATAAAATTTTAATCTCTCGATGGATTTTCGCCAAATTCAATAACAAACAGCCTTAATAGCTATACTAATTCTGTACAAAGTTTGTGTGCAATATCTTGAAAATTGCAGAGGTTAGAGCGTTTACGCCATTCTTGCAAAAACGAAAAAAGTCGATAAAATCTTAACACCCGTTATAATTAAAACAATTTTTTTTTTTTCATAATGAAGAGCAATTCGTGCTCGACAAGTGTGTCAAATTTCAGCTTGATATCTCGAAGCGTTTTCGAGTTATTAATTATTTACATCTGAAACTCAAGACACACACACACACACACACACATATCCGGACAATTTTTCCAAATATGATTTCTCGATGTTTTAGGACATTTTGAACATATTGGCATAAAAATCGCGAAAAAAAATTTTTTTCACGAAAACAAAGCTTCCTTTATGAGGAAGCAAAATTAGCAATATGTTCCCGCTAACTACTAATGTTGAAAAAAAAATTAGTAATATTTTTTTTGCTAATTATTAATTTTTTGAAAAAATTGTATGATAAAAATATATAGATTTTTTTTGCTGACCACTGCTTTAATGTACGGATCATCGAAATACCTAAAAAAAATAATGGATGATATTAATTTTGTAAATAACGATTAATTAAAAATCCACAAATTTTTTTTTTTGCCGATCAGGTTCCGCCGAAGGAGATACCAAAAGCGACGAATCGACGTAGTCGAACACCGGAGAAGCCACCGCGATCGAAGAGAGATCCGACGCCGCCACCGCGACATCAGGAGAAAGCATCTTCGAGCAGAACCCGCGAGATCGAGAAGAAGGATCGCGAGATCCACAAGCGAGAACGCAGCAAGGAACGCGACGAGGTGCGCAAGAGCGAAACGAACAAATCGAGAGCGATCGTCGGTCAGGACGAGTTGGTCCATCGTAAGAACGTAGGAAGAGAATTGGAGGAGAAGAATTACGGGAACGAGAGAGCGAGAAGAGCGAGCAAAGAGCGTCGCGGAATGGAGAAGGATCACGCTATGAGAGAGGATAGAGGTCATTCAAGGTTGAATCGCGACAATCGTGAGAAGGATCGCGATGACCTGACCGAACGTTTTCGGGATCGAGGTCCACGTGGTGAACGTGACCGAGAAAAAGAGGGAAAGATTCGGGATTTGCCGTCGATTATGGGTTCGTCGACGATCGTCGCGACGACGACGCCGCCGCCGTCGTTGACTTCGCGCTACAATCGTGACAACAAGGAACGGACCAAGGACGCGGGAACGATGGACAAGAATAATTCGCGCGATCGTCGCGGAGGAGGTGATCGTGAACCTCGTGGAACGCCGATCGTGAAACCCGTTGAACGCGATAGAAGCTCGATTAGAGGCTTCGAGACGCGTTATGAGAGGTCCCAGATCGAGAAGGATCTCAATGGACCGCATCAGAAGATCATCGAGCGCGAACGCATCGAGCGTTTTCCACCTCGAGAACGATCGATCGATCGTTTGGCCGAAAAAAATGTTGCCCCTGTTGGGAACAGGGATCACAATATGATGGAACGTCAGGGTTGCCAGTGAGTCACTTTTGTCACTGTTTCGTACTGTTTCAAAATAGTGTCGCCTTTCTCACTATTTTTGAAATTTAATCACCATTGTCACCATTACTGAGCTCGGAAGTGGTTGGAATAGAGGTGCCGGTTAGAATAGGGGACAAAGGCCTTAGGGGTTTATACCCCTAGGGCCTTTAATAAGCATGGTGAATCTGCCCCCGAAAGGTTTTCAATTGATACTTAGAGCATAAGTAGGTACTAATAAAATAATAAGATTCTGAAAGTTTCAGATCCCTATCTCAATTGGTTATTGAGAAAAAGTGAAATATGTAAAAAACAGAAAAAAAATGTTTTCTCAGGATTGACCAAACCGATTGATCTACATTTTTTATATGTTTTGGGGGCTGATAATAGCTCCGAGAAAAAAAATTAAGAGCTATATAGCTCTATAAAATCTTCGAAAAAAAATTATTTTTCTTTCATTTTCAATTTTTAACCGTGATACAATTTTGGCACAATTATGAAACCATTTTTTTTTCAAACCTTCTATATTTCACTATAACACTATGAATTTTAAAAAATTAAAAAAACGGTACGCCATAGTAGAAAAAAATAAAAACCACTTTTTGGCTCAAATAATGAATTTATTTATATGTTTTGAGGTTTAATTTTTCGTATTTTAACGCATATTTATTATTATAAAAAAAATTTCATATTCAAAATAACAACAAAATTTTTTTTGCCACAGTCAATAATTAAACCAGGTCAACATCAATAATCAATTTTATAGTGATTTTAACAAATATTTTTAGCAACAACATTTTATCATAAAACTCGATTATTTATATATTTTGTATTGACTTGAGACATTGAGATAACAGAAAATTATGAAATTGATGAAAGACAAGAACATTTTTTTTTCTGAACAACTGTAAACTTTCAAAAAAATTTAAGTTTAATTTTATTCATTTATTGTTTTTTCTTAAAAATTAATAAACCCGACAGTTCACTATAATAAAAGAATTTGTTAAAGACTGCGCAGATATACTGTAAAATACAATTACAACATAAAAAAAGTTTTTAATAAATAAATAATAAAAAGGAAGACATACCTCAATCATAAATTTTTCAAAAATATTGCAAAATCACATTTCATCAGTCTCGGTCACTGTCTTCTTCAATCGCAGATGAAACATTGTTTCTATCAGATAATTTGCTCAATGTTTCAGCAGACGTCGAAATTTCCGACAAATATCTCCCGTGTGACAAATAATAAATAATCGCAACAACATGGAAGCAACACCCAATAGTTCCAAGGCCATGTGCACTTTCACAGCTGAAATGTGATTCCGCAATATTTTTGAAAAATATATCTTTGATTTTGAGATAGTTGTTTGCCTTTTTATTATTTATTTATTAAAAACTGTTTTTTATGTTATAATTGTATTTTACAGTATATCCATCAATCTTTAACAAATTCTTTTATTAGTGTGAACTGTTGGGCTTATTAATTTTTAAGAAAAAACAATAAATAAATAAAATTAAACTTAAATTTTTTTGAAAGTTTACATTTGTTCAGAAAAAAAAGTTCTTGTCTTTCATCAATTTATTAATTTTCGGTTATCTCTATGTCTCAAGACTATAAAAAATATATAAATAATCGAGTTTTATAATAAAATCTTGTTCCTAAAAATATTTGTTAAAATTACTACAAAATTGATTATTGATATTAACCTCGCTCAATTTTTGACTGTGGCAAAATTTTTTTAATTGTTATTTTGAATATGAAATATTATTTTTAATAAATACAAATTATGTACATATGCGTTAAAATACCAAAAATTAAACGTCAAAACATATAAATAAATGCATTATTTGAGACAAAAAGTGGTTTTTATTTTTTTCTACTATGGCGTACCGTTTTTTAAATTTCTAAAAATTCATAGTGTTATAGTGAAAAATAAAAGGTTTCAAAAAAAAAATTATTTCATAAATGTGCCAAAATTGTATCACGGGAAGAAATTGAAAATAAAAGAAAAATAATTTTTTTTCGAAGATTTTATAGAGCTATATAGCTCTTTTTTTTTCTCGGAGCTATTATCAGTCCCCAAAACATATAAAAAATTTAGATCAATCGGTTTGGTCAATTCTGAGAAAAAAAAAATTGTCTGCCTTTTACATATTTCACTTTTTCTCAATAACCAATTGAGTTAGGGATCTGAAACTTTCAGGATCTTATTATTTTATCAGTACCTACTTATGCTCTAAGTATCATTTGAAAACCTTTTGGGGGCAGATTCACCATCCTTATACCCCTAGTAGTTAGGGAGGCGAATAGGGGATTTTTCAGGCATACTCTAGTGCATCAGTTTAAGATATGGGAGATACCTTGGACGTAATAGAACAACTTTGGAAAGTATTAGCTCTTTATCTAGTGACGTGCGCCTAGGATGGACGATCAGATTAGTAAAAAAATAAATCGATAGTCTGAAATACTCGAGCGCGTCAGATTAAGATATTGGGGGTTGATTTTAGTGTTTTAAGAGGACCCTAAATACCATTTTCGTTCAATCCCTACATTATCGACTTATCACCGTCGTCCAGTCTTTCTCCCAAAACCGTAAATGAAAATTTATTAAATTTTGAAAATTCAGAGGAGTATAAGTTAATTAACAATTAATTGATAATTAAGGGGCTAAAACGCGTCACAACTAACTCCAACGAATTCATTGGAGCCCCAAAAATATTAGGTTACTCGTCAGAATTCATGGTGCTGCCCTCCCTCGCACGTTTGTAAACTAGATTTCGCCATTTCGTGTTTCGATAAAACTACAATTTATCGATATTTATCTCCTTATGCGTCATCCAAACTTACGATGTGTCTTTTCCATAAAATAATGTCGAAAACGTCTTGATATTTGTGTCTTGGCGTTCTTCATGCAGCCTCACTCTTAGTTTAGACGAAATACAGTAAAAAGTCTCATAATTCAAGATTTTCAATTACAGATTCCTGATGGTAATCGGATCTATAATATTTTTTTTAATTTTTCATAAAAAATTTAGTGAGGCTCCATTTGTGCCATAATTCCGATTATGCTGTTAAAATTTTATTGAATTCCATTCATTCGTATGAGAGCAAGTTTGGATGGCGATTTCGAAGCGTAGTGTCGGTATTTAGCCTCCTCTTAAGACTAAATTTAACTAATCTGACGATAAGTCCTTGATGTCGCAAAGTTATAGGGCCGCGAACTTGTAAAAAAAAAAACGTTAATCCGGCATTCTCGAGCGCGATCGATTTTTTTTCTATTTTTAAGAATATAATCTAAAACTTACAAAAAAAATAAAATCTGCCGGTTTTCGCATGACCGGAAGTGTGGAGGAGCCATTTCGTCTTCCGAAAAACGCGTCGCGGCATATAAGTCGCAAACGATACATTTTACAAAAAAAACGGTTTGAATGAAAAAAAAAGGTAATGTTATTTTAAGAAAAAAAGGTCTCCTTATATTTTTGTCTAAAGTCAAAACTTTTGGACTTATAGCATCATAAAAACTCAAACTCCCGGTTTTTCGAATATATCTCGAAAACGGAGGGTGTTACAAAAAAAATTGATATGAAACAACGATGATTAAATTATCTAACTTTTATTATATCTCAAACTTTTTTTTTCCTAAAGCGTCTCGAAAATTTTTGTCGACTCAGAAAAAGTGGACCATACATGCCATACCCACCGCTAAAATGGTTTTTACCATTCTAACTTTTCTTTTCGAAATTACTTCATCTTTCGATTTTAATAGGTCTCGACGGCGCCCGAGAATGTCGCCATTTAGCGACCTCACCTCCCTAACTATAGGGCCTTTGAAGGAAAATTCAAGTCTTTGTCAAGTCCTTGTCAAGTCCTGTCCTTCATTTACTTCCCATATCCTACAAATTTCTTATGTAAACACTGCAAATGAGCTCTGAAATGTTGATATAGCTTTCACAAAAGTTCCTAAATTAGTTGGGAAAATGTAACTATTATGTCACTATTTCTGGGAAAGTAAGTAACTATTCAACTATTTCTGACCCTCTGAAGCGCCGGCAATCCTGTGGAACGTGAACAGATGTACGAGCGTGATCGTCATCCGCGTCGATTCAATCCGAGATTCGATCGACATCCGGCGGAACACGAGAGAAAGGAGCCGCACGTTCAGACGATGAAGATGCCCGATCGGATGAGCGACAGAAGAGAGCCGAGTCCGCGCAGAAGCATCGAGCACGAGCGGAATTTTGAACGGGGTTATCAGAGAGGTTTGTCGACTCATGCGGAACATTGGGACGAGGCGGATGAGCCACAATCTGGGCACCTTAATTATCGAGAGCATCATCAGCATGAGGATGAGAGGCGAAAGCCAACGATCGACGCCAGAAGATACAACAATAGTCCTTTCAGCGACAGAAGAGGAGGACGCGATGATCGACCTCCACCGAGATATCCCGTTCAGCCTGAACGCAATTTTGACGAGCATCATCATTCCATCTATGGAGCTGATAAAATGCGTTCTGGACCGATGAGGGACGAGAGCAGCAATGACAATTGGGAGATCCATCATGAGGTCGTTGAGCATCCCAATCGCGAGCGAAATTATCCAAACGCCGATTGGGAGGAGCGAGAATGGCGCCAGAGGACACATTGGGATCGAGAGAGTTTACCCAGGTCCGATGCCCATGAGGAAGATTGGCCACCAACGAGATACGACAGTCCCATGACCGAATGGAAGATCAATGACAATCCCAGAAAATGGGAGAATCCACAGCTTCATCTCAGAGCGCAGTTCAGAAATGATCGGATCAAAGATATGGAAATGCCAGATCCTGCACATGGGTGAAGATTTCTCATTTTGAGCTAAGAATTTCTGAGCAATTTTTTTTTTCTTTTTGTTTTTTTCTTCTAACGCACAATTCAGAAATGATCATACCGAAGCAGGGTTGCAAATAATGCATTACTTTTTAAAATGCACTTTCAATAACCATTAACACTTATTTTCACTAACCATTAACCATTAGATGTTAGTGGTTAATTTAAATTATTTCCATTAACCATTAGATGTTAATGGTTAATGGAAATTATTTTCATTAACCATTAATAATTTCTCTTCCTCGATTGACAGCTGTTAGTATTTGTCAAAAAAGTAACTCTCCCAAAATTTGAGCTTTAATTAAAATTTTTTAGGGGTCGCTCAAATGACTTGATATTTTTTTTTTCGATTGCAATAACTGCAATAACGATCATGATATAGAAAGTTAGATTTTTCCTTGTTGCACTAAAAAATATAAGTATTTAATGAAGCAATAATTCACCTAAAATTTGGGTCCTTGAAAAAAAAATGATAATGAAAATCTAAGTGGCCTGCACGCCCATAAATTTTTTTTGAAGGACCTCAATTTTGGGTGAATCGCTGCTTTATTAAACACTTATATTTTTTGTTGCGAAACGGAAAAATCGTAATTTCTATATCATGATCGTTGGTCAAAATCGAGAATAATATCAAGTCATTTGAGCGACCTCTAGAATTTTTTTTTCAAAGCTGGAATTTTCTGAGTTACTTTTTTGACAAGTACTAAAAGCTATCAAACCTAATCAGAAAAAAAATATCGATTTTGATTGCCTCACCCTATTGCAGGGTTGCGAAATTTTCAATGAAAAAGTGATGCATTAATCATTACTTTTTTAATGGCTAATAAAAATGTTAATGCTTAATGGAAAAATGTTAATGCTTCATTAACCATTAATATTTAATGGTTAATGAAAATAATTTTCATTAACCATTAACATTTAATGGTTAATAGAAATAATTTACATTAACCATTTACATTTAATGGTTAATGGTTAGTGAAAATAATTTCCATTCACCATTAAATGTTAATGGTTCATGAAAATTATTTCCGTTTGCCATTAAAAAAGTAATGATTAATGCATTACTTTTTCATTAAAAATTTCGCAACCCCGTACCGAAGAAAAGATTTCTCGTTTATTCCGAGCCTTTTTTTAACTTCTTATTTATTTGCTGATATTTAATTAGTCATACAATTTTTTATTGAATCAATTTTTTGAACACTTTTAGAAAAACAGAAAAATAGTTCAAACATTTTACTGGTAAATCAGTAATTTTGGAGCCATAAATTCACGAACATATTTCGATGCAGTTTTTGTTGAGTCAAATCGGTTGTAAGAGCCATTTAAAAAATTTGCATAAACAGAAAAGAATTGAATAACGAGAAAAATCGATTTTTGAAATCTTTGCGTAGGTCAAAAATATACCATTTTTTTATTTTAATCTCCACGAGATCATAATTGAATTATGAAAAAAAACTTTTATTTATTTATTAGAAAAACACTTTTTGGACACTTTTAGGAAAACAAAGAAATATTCGAAGCTCGAGACTACCGGAAAATCAGTAATTTTGGAGCCATAAATTCACGTGCATATTTCTACGCAGTTTTTGTTGAGTCAGATCAATTGTGAGGGCCATTTTAAAAAATTTAATAAACAGAAAAAAATTAAGTAACGAAAAAAATCGATTTTTGAAATTTTTGCGTTGGTCAAAAATATACCATTTTTTCATTTTAATCTTCAGAAAATCGTAATTGAATGTTGAAAAAAAAACTTAGATTTATCCTGGATGCAATTGTCGTCAAATCTCAAAACGTGAAAAAAAAACAATGAAATATTAGAATAAAAAAACATTTTTCTTACCAAATGTCTATTTCAAATCAATAATATGTTTGAGGCTTAAGAAACAAAGAAATATGCAAACTTACAAAATGAAGAACTATTTGAAATATATTTCTATCGTTATTAAAAATTGAAAACAAAAAAATCTGCCAATATATATCTTGGCATATTTTGGCATTATATCAAATTATTTTCTTCAATATAAGTAATCGATAAAAACTTTTGTTGAACAATATTTATATTATAACATAATATATAAAATCACATATTTTGTTTTCATTATATTACTGAATAATTATCTCCAAAAGTATGAGAAACGATATCAGATTTTTCATATATTTTAAAAAGAAAAAAATATATTTTACAAGTAAATAATAAATAATATTCGAAGAAAATGTGAAAAAATTGATATTATTTTTTTTTTTTTGACCATGCTGCGCCAAATGGATCAAGTTGAAAATTTTACTATGTTCAGAAGAGCAAGAAAAGAGTTTTCTGTGAAAAATTCGTGAGTGACACCCCAAAAGGAACATATTTAAATATAGCGACAAAAACTTTTGTATTTTTTTCCAAGCGACGAATAAAAACAAAAAAAAAACCTTTCAACGTCTCTCACAGATAATTCTTACAAAAAAAAGTTGTAAAAAAATATTCAGTAGAATAGTTACAATAAAATAAAAACTGAAAAACACGTTTTTTCGAATTATGTCACTTTTTGGTTTTAGAAGCTGAAATTTTCAGGACATTTTTTTTCAATTAAAAATAGATCAACCATGTGGATTTTAAATCGCTGGGGGCAGATTTTACATGTTTATCAGGCTATTAAAAAAATTGCTCCAAATATTAAGATAATTAAATTGAAGTCATAAAAAATTCACGTTACAGAAATTCATTTATCATTTTTCTTGTCTCCTTTCAGCAAGAGAAGGCCATTTAATACTCCGGAATTGCGTGACGAGTGTTCGACTCACGGTTCAAAACAGAGCTCGTTGCACGGAAGTATGAAGGAGGAGCCAATAAACAAGAAGCTGATGGAACTCGCCGAGGGCAGACCGCGACGGAGCCGAGAGAAATCAGCGGACAGTTTTCAAAAAAAAGTCATGCATCAGCAACTTCACCATCACCATCATCATCATCATCCGCCACAAGCACAACATCAACATCAACAGCATCAACAACATCAACAACATCAACAACATTTGCCGCATCAACAACATCAGCCGCATTTGCAGCATCAACAACGTCAGGAACAGCAACAACAACAACAACAACGGCAGGAGCAACAACAACAACGGCAGGAGCAACAACAACAACAACAACAACGGCAGGAGCAACAACAACAACAACAACGGCAGGAGCAACAGCAACGACAGGAACAGCTGCAACGACAGGAACAGCTGCAAAAAAAGGACAAAGTACCCGTTCCCGTTGTCGAGGTCAAAGAACCACCCGCGATTGTCGCTCCAACCGAGGCAAAAAGACCTTGTCTGGACGAATCTCTCCAGAGTCTTCACACAGAAAGCGATCTCAGTGATATCAGCGATGATCCTGATGATATTCTCAATATGGAGGATGAGGTGCTTTTTGAATTTTTGAATTGTCAAACGAGCCGTTGGACCGGAATAATGTTGAAAATATGGAATAAGGAGACATATTCTTTGTTGAAATACTCGGTAAAAATTGGGGGACCATTAGGAGAGTCATTAAAAAAATGTTTTCAATAATGAGTATTTTGAGTATTTTTACAATCTCTCATCACCGATGATTTTATATTTTGAACATAATTTTGGTGCAACGACTCAGCTAAGTTTCCAGATTTTTATATTATGAAATCTTTATATTTTTGTATTTAAAAATTTGGATACTTTTTTCTTTATTTTAGCTTCTTAATTTTATATTTTTCACTCTTGGCTGCACTTAGGGGAAAATATTGGAATCGTGCGTTTTTATATTTATCATGTTTCGCGTCCTTTGTCACTTAATCAATTTTACTTTTTAGAATTTGTCTATTTTTATATTTTTATATTTTCAATTCACGACTTCCCGCATAACAAAGCAAATTGGACATTTGCACGTTGCTCCTTCATTTTTATTCACAGTTCGCTTAGCTTTTTTTGTTACAAAGTATGGCGATCAAATTTGGCTTTCTCATAAAGGGAGCTTTGTTAACTATCGAAAAACATGAGTAATCAATGTGCAAATTTTCCAAATTCTTTCGAATTTACTTCTTGCCAAATTCAATAAGGAACAACCTTGAACACTATTTTGAATGTGTACAAAATTTCAGTACAATATCTCGCAAATAGCCGAAGTTAGAGGACGCTATTTAAAAAAAAATTAAAAGTTTCATAACATTTTAATCCCTCGATGGATTTTCGCTAAATTCAATAGCGAACACCCTTGATAGCAATACTAGTTCCTTACAAAGTTTCACTGCAATATCTTGAAAATTGTGCAAATTAGAGCGTTTACGCTATTTTTCGAAAAATTCAAAATTTGACAAATATTTAATCTTTCAATCGATTTTTGTCGAATTCAATACTGTATTTATTATCCATTACACTGCATAATGTGAAATGAATAAGTGTACCATTACAAAATACAAAAGTAATGTGTAATGGATGCGTGTTCCATTACAATTTTAAAAAAGTAATGTGTAATGGATGCATGTCCCATTACAAACAAAAAAAGTAATGTGTAATGGATGCATGTGCCATTACAAATAAACAAAGTAACGTGCAATGGATGCGTGTTCCATTGGTAATAAAAAAGTAATGTGTAATGTGTGCACGTTCCATTACAAATTACAATTTTTTAAAAAATTAATTTACAGTGGAGAATATTCCATTAAAAATCTAAAAATTGCCGTGCTCGTATTAGAAACTTGCACATTGCTGCCTCATTATTTTATTTCGTTCACTAAAAGTTCATCCACAATTATCACAAATGATCCATAAAGTTAAAAAAAAAAAGAACATGCACATTATTTAGGGATTCAATAAAACGACAAATTTTGTATCAGTAACTTGTAATTTTTATTGGATTGCTTATACTACTTGTAATGGAATATTCTCCACTACAAATTACTTTTTTTAAAAATTATAATTTGTTATGGAACGTGCACACATTACACATTACTTTTTTATTACCAATGTAACACGCATCCATTGCACGTTACTTTGTTTATTTGTAATGGCACATGCATCCATTACACATTACTTTTTTTAAATTGTAATGGAACACGCATCCATTACACATTACTTTTTTATTTGTAATGGGACACTCATCCATTACACATTACTTTTTTTTAATTGTAATGGAAGACGCATCCATTACAGATTACTATTTTCATTCGTAATGAAACATGTATACATTACACATTACTTTTTTTTATTTGTAATGGAACATGCATCCATTATACATTACTTTTGTAATTTGTAATGGAAAACTTGTCCAATACACATTGTTTAAAGCAATGGGTAATGCATTACTTTTACATTACTATTTTCACAAGTCTGATCCTGAGTTTCAGATATAAATTTCGACTTCCCGCATAACAAAAAAGTCATCCTTTTTTAATTTTCCATACTTCACATCGTTTTTTACTTCATCTATTCAACTATTTTTCTTCAACTATTCTTAATTATTCACTTCAACTATTTTTAATTACATGAATTAATAAATTGAACGTTATTGCGATATCCAAAAATGAATATTTTCTGATTTAGGAAATCGAGGGTGGAAAACAGGGGATGAAAAAATCCCTGGGAGAAAAAAGTACGGAGAAGGATGCAAATGGATCATCGACGGATCGTCAGGAGCTCGCTCAACCTTCTCCGATCGTTGAGTCCGTCGAGGAAGGTCTATTTGCAAAAGAGAAGGAAGAAAATGAAACGTAAGTTTACCTTAGACATTATCTTTGAGAAAGATTTTTTTTTCGTTTTAATTTTTCGTTCTGGCAAAAATTTCGTTAATTTTAGCAGGAACATGCTTATGTCAGGAATTATCTTTGAGAAAGATTTTTTTAATGTTTTAATTTTTGGCTGTGTCAAATTTTTTTTTTTTATTTTTGCTGAAATATGCTTATGTCAAGAATTATCTTTGAGAAAGATTTTTTCGATGTTTTGCTTTTTTGGTATGTTAAAAATTTCGTTGATTTTTGCAGGAACATGCTTATGTCAAGAATTATCTTTGAGAAAGATTTTTTCGATGTTTTGCTTTTTTGGTATGTTAAAAATTTCGTTAATTTTTGCAGGAACATGCTTATGTCAAGAATTATCTCTGAGAAAGATTTTTTTATGTTTTAATTTTTCTGATATGTTAAAAATTTCGTTGATTTTTGCAGAAATATGCTCATGTCAGGAATTATCTTTGAGAAAAATTTCATTAATGTTTTGTTTTTTCGCCATGTTAAAAATTTCGTTGATTTTCGCAGAAACATGCTTATGTCAAGAATTATCTTTGAGAAAGATTTTTTCGATGTTTTGTTTTTTTGCTATGTTAAAAATTTCGTTGATTTTTTCAGAAACATGCTTATGTCAAGAATTATCTCTGAGAAAAATTTCATTAATGTTTTGTTTTTTCGCCATGTTAAAAACTTCGTTGATTTTCGCAGAAACATGCTTATGTCAAGAATTATCTTTGAGAAAGATTTTTTCGATGTTTTGCTTTTTTGGTATGTTAAAAATTTCGTTGATTTTTGCAGCAACATGCTTATGTCAAGAATTATCTCTGAGAAAGATTTTTTGATGTTTTAATTTTTCTGATATGTTAAAAATTTCGTTGATTTTTGCAGAAACATGCTTATGTCAAAAATTATCTTTGAGAAAGATTTTTTCAATGTTTTGTTTTTATGCTATGTTAAAAATTTCGTTGATTTTTGCAGAAACATGCTTATGTCAAGAATTATCTTTGAGAAAGATTTTTTTAATGTTTTGTTTTTTTGCTATGTTGAAAATTTCATTGATTTTTGCAGAAATATGCTTATGTCAAGAATTATCTTTGAGAAAGATTTTTTCAATGTTTTGTTTTTATGCTATGTTAAAAATTTCGTTGATTTTTGCAGAAACATGCTTATGTCAAGAATTATCTTTGAGAAAGATTTTTTTAATGTTTTGTTTTTTTGCTATGTTGAAAATTTCATTGATTTTTGCAGAAATATGCTTATGTCAAGAATTATCTTTGAGAAAGATTTTTTCAATGTTTTGTTTTTATGCTATGTTAAAAATTTCGTTGATTTTTGCAGAAACATGCTTATGTCAAGAATTATCTTTGAGAAAGATTTTTTTAATGTTTTGTTTTTTTGCTATGTTGAAAATTTCATTGATTTTTGCAGAAATATGCTTATGTCAAGAATTATCTTTGAGAAAGATTTTTTCAATGTTTTGTTTTTATGCTATGTTAAAAATTTCGTTGATTTTTGCAGAAACATGCTTATGTCAAGAATTATCTTTGAGAAAGATTTTTTCAATGTTTTGTTTTTATGCTATGTTAAAAATTTCGTTGATTTTTGCAGAAACATGGATGACGAGAATATGGAGACGATGGACTTTGAGGAGATTTCCGATGGCGAACTTGAGGAAGATATAAAAACAAGCGGCAAAGGTCTCGGCGACGCTCTCGGAGTCGACTGGGAGAGTCTCGTGAAGGAATCCCAGCCCAGAAGAATCGCGGCGCATTTTCAGGACACGGCACAGCGCAGATGGCACTGCAAAGCGATTTTTCAGAGAATCGGCGTATCCGCGAAATACGCGGGTCCTAAATTGACCGCGAAATTGACGGACAAATACGGCGACAAGAGCGAGAATTCCTCGAGTATGTTCCTGAATGGTGTCGCGATGATTCACACGGCGCTCGTGAGAGAAAAATTGATGAGCGACTCGACGGATGAACTTCTTGCAAACGACGATAGTCTTTACAGGTGGGTCGGATCTGTCAAATTTCATTTTTTTAATTCACCGTCCACCGATTTGCAAAATGCTGGAAGTGTTTGGAAATTAAAAAAAATTAGGGGTCTGCTAATATTCGAATTTACGAATTATTCGAAACTAATCGAATCGAATAAGTCGAATAGTTTGAACTTTTCGGATTGTTCGAATTATGCGAATAATTCGAATAGTTTGAACTTTTCGAATAGTTTGAATTCGAATATTCGCACACTTCTAAATACAAGTAAAAAATAAAAGACTATGTTATTGCAATGACTGTTTATGATGAAAACCTAAAACAATATTTGGGACATTCCATGTCAAATCAACCACTTTTAAACCCGACCCCTTTCGATTTGGCTGAAATTTTGTTTTTCTTTTCTACTCCATTAAAAACATTTTTCAGGAAATTTTCAATTTTTTTTAGCTATCTAGCAATTTTTAGCTATTTGAAAAAAAGAAACTTTTCGATTAAAAGGTTGGTTATGAAACTTTCTTTTAAAAGTTATGTTTTATTAGAGAAACTTTTTTTTAAATAGCTATAACTTCTTCCAAAATTGACTAATTTTTGTATGTTTTTTGTTCAAGATTTTCGTCTTTAAATGTCCTTTCCGAAAAAAATACAACAAAATTTTAAGATATTAAAATCTATGAAATTTTTCTCTTTTTCGAGAAAAATAATCTTTGAATTTGGCCATTTTCAATTTTTTTTCTTTCACTCAAAAAAAACTTTGATTAATTCCGGAAAAAATGCTGCCCATTATGGAGTGGGCTGACATTTCCGTCTATTTTTTTTATCGATTAAAAAAAAATCCCAGCCGAACTTATTTCACAAAATACCACTCTGAAAATTTGTGAGGATTTATAAAGGACCTCAGAGTTTGAAAAATCGAGAAGAAAAAAAATTGAAGGTGGTAAACCTCGAAAAAATTTTGATTTTTGTTTCAAAAAAGTGAAAAAAAATAGAAGGAAATGTCGGCCCACTCCATGTTGCGCGGCATTTTTCCGGAATTGATCAAAGTATTTTTTGAGTGAAAAAAAAAATTGAAAATGGCCAATTTTGAGAAAAAGATTATTTTTCTCGAAAAAGTGAGAAATTTCAAAGATTTTTATATCTTAAAATTTTTTGTATTTTTTATCGGAAAGTACATCAAAAGCCGAAAATTTTGAAGAAAAAAACGTCCCAATCAGTCAATTTTTGAAGAAGTTATAGCTGTTTGAAATAAAAAAGTTTTTTTTTTGGTTGGGTAAAAAAATTTCAAAATTTCCTGAAAAATGTTTCTAATGGGATGGAAAAGGAAAACAAAATTTCAGCCTAATCGAAAGGGGTTGGATTTAAAAGGGGTCGATTTGACATGGAATGACCCATTTGCATTGTCGAAATTATTGAATAAATTAATGTCAGTAGCTAAAAATAACGACAGATTTCAGAACGAGGAAGAAAAACAGTCATCGATCATAACAACAAAAAATCATGTCTTCATTAATTGTTAAAACTGAAAAAGAGAAACTAAAGATTACGACTGACTTTTTTTTTATTGTCGTTAAAATTTTTTCAAAATTTGAGAAATATATAACAAATAAATAAAAAGAGTATAACTTTTGAAAAACTCAATTACACTTGACTAATAATCAGCGTGTTGAATTTATTTGTTAATTTTTCTAACGATGTATTTTCATAATATCTAAACAAAATATTTCAAATTGTACGTTTCATTAAAAGGTTGGTAATGAAACTTTCTTTTGAAAGTTATGTTTTATTAGAATTTTCATTACTTCAGTAGTGAGCTATAAAAAAAATATTATGGTTAAGTTATCGATCAGTTCAAGAGCAAAAAATAATTATTCGAATTATTCGAATGGTTCGAATAAATCAAATAATTCGAATAATCGATTCGATTCAAATGCTATTCGCATACTCCTAAAAAAAATGATTAATAAAAAGTCAGGATTTTTTGCTTCCTCATAGAGGAAGCTTTGTTTTCGTGAAATTTTTTTTTTTCGAGATTTTCATGTCAGTATGTTCAAAATGTCCTAAAACATCGAGAAATCATATTTTTTTTAAATGTCCGGATGTATATATGTATGTGTGTGTGTGTGTGTGTGTTTCGCTGTCTCGAAAAATTCGAACATCTATATCTCAAGACCACATTGGAGTAGCGAGCCGAAATTTTGCATATAAGCTGAGCTCCACAGCCCCTTTGTTTGTTATGAATTTTGCAAAAATTCATTGACGTGTGCGAATTTTATGCGACTTTTAAATTTTCAAAAAAAAAGGCGTGGTTGCTCTAGCGATCGCAAATTTCACGATATCGAGTTAAAAAAATATTATACAGATAGTTTGAGTGTTAAAGATTATTGTTATTGAATTTCGCGAAAATCGCTCAAGAGGTTCGTGATTTATAAAATTTTTAATTTTTTGGGAAAGCGCATGATCGCTCTAGCTTGCACATATTTCGTTGTATCAGGCTCAAAATTTCTATAATGGTAGTTTAATGGAACAAGTTACGTTGGTATTCAATTTTGCAAAAATCGCTCGAACCGTGCAAATTTTATGCAATTTGAAATTTCCAAAAAAAAAAAGCTTGATCGAAAATTGTACGATACAAAGCTGCCGTTTTATTACTCCGATAACGAGAGGTAGTAAAAAAAACTTGCAAATCGGAAATTTGCACATCGTTTCCAGAGTATTTTTCCGTATTTACAAAGCTTTCTCTATGAGGAAGCCAAAACTGTGACAGCTAACATTTACTAAAATTTGCTAACATTTCCTCATAGAGGAGGATTTGTAAATACGAAAAAATACTGAGGAAGCGATGTGCAAATTTTCAAGTTTTTTTATTTAGTCACGGTAAATTATAGAAAATCAGTGGCAATACGTATTGAAGGAGAAAGAAAAAATTCTGGGACATTTGTTGACCGTTTTTAGTGGCCACAAAAAAAAATCCTTGATTTCCAGGATAATAATGTGGGTGATTTTTTTTTTCCAGAATCAACTACGATTTTGGGAAATACGATGATGAAGATTCCGAGGATCTCGAGCCTTTCACGTCTCTCTACGAGGAGGCGAAAGCTCTGATCGAACTCGCAACTTGAACAAATTCACTATTAAGACGATTTCTTCAATATCGTTCACGTTAATTAAGGTCAGCATATACATATATATATATATACACAGCAAAGAAGATGATAAAGGAAATAATAACTTTTAACGCAGTAGCGAGGATATTCCGTGAATGTCGCGCTGTCGGCGGACGATTCGTGAAGCATAATCAATTGTGTAAATCGTAGATTGGAAAACGCTTTTTTCCTTGTTCTCATTTTTTTTTTGCAAAACTTTCATAGATGATCTTACATTGAGGAATCTTTTATCGACAAACTATTAATCTGAGAATTTACAATTTTTATAGGATAAATATTGTTACATATTACAATCACGATTATTGGTAAAGTATCTTTGAGAATCATGGTATGTAATTTTTGAATCATATAATAAGGACTGAACTGGACGAAGTAGAGCACGAAGAAATGGAATTTGTACGAAAATCGAATTTCCTTCGCTGTGGAATAATTTTCGATGAAAATCAAAATTTGAGTCATACGTGACGCAATAATAAAAACCGGCAAATTCCGAACGAAGCTCCATCGAATCGAATGATTTCTTGATTTTTCTTCAACGTGGAATGTCGAAATTAGACTAATCCTGAATTTTCACGATGGACAGATTTTCCGGGGCAGCGATATCGTCTCGCAATATCTCGACAGCCTTTTTCAGAATATTCGAATTGTTCTTATAATCTCCCTGTAAAACAGATATTCATGAATGTAAGCATGGGAAAAAATCATAACGATGAAAAATCGTGGAAAATCTTACCTCTTGGATCGCTGTCTTTACTGTGGAATTATCATTTCCACTTTTTTTCTCGCGCCTCTCAATTTCCACGTTTGTGCTGTACCATTCGTACAATATGAGGCCTGCATTTTACATTTTCATTGGATAATCATGAGGAAAAAAGTAAGTATTATAAGAGCAATTTTAGAAAAATAGAAATTTTGAAAAATGAAAATTAATTGAATACTCTTTTTTTTCAGGTGGTCTTTACCTTTTTTCTGACAATCACCGCAGCCAAGATTGTCCAGCAGATGAACCAAATCCTCGCAATACTTTGCTTTGGTTCGAAGTTCAACGTCCGATAATTCTGTTTGGACGAAAATGAGGGATTGAAACCAGAATTGTAAATAATGCATTATTTTGATAATGAATTATTGTATTGATTACCCATTACACTGCATAATGTGAAATGGACAAGTGTATCATTACAAAATACAAGAGTAATGTGTAATGAATGCGCGTTCCATTACAAATAAAAAAAGTAATGTGTAATGAGTGCTCCATTATAAATTACAATTGAAAAAAAAGTAATTTAATTGATAGTAATGGATGCGTTTTTTTTATTTGTAATGGATGCATGTGCCATTACAAATAAAAAAGTAATGTGTAATGGATGCATGTGCCATTACAAATAAAAAAGTAATGTGTAATGGATGCATGTGCCATTACAAATCAAGAAAGTAATGTGTAATGGATGAGTGCTCCATTACAAATTACAATTTTTTAAAAAAGTAATTGGTAGTGGAGAATATTTCATTACAAATTAGCGTGTTTCTACGACAATTTGGAGCAGATACTGCTCCAAATTGTAATTGTAATTGGCAATTGAGCTCAAAGGTAAGTCTATTAATTTTTCAATGAAAATAATTTGTGTGTATCAAGTTTTTGTTAACTTTACTATCGTAGTGGTAAATGTATGAACAGTGATTTTTTGGAGTAATTTTTACTCCATTGTTGCAAAAATTACAATTCAAGTGGAGTAAAAGTAACTCCAAAAAATAACTGTTCATACATTTGCCAGTACGATAGTAAAGTTAACAAAAGCTTGATACACAGAAATTATTTTCATTGAAAAATTAATAGACTTACTTTTGAGCAAAATTTTTCAATTGTAATTTGTAAAGTAGCACTCATTCATTACACGTAATTTTTTGTAATGGATCATGCATATATTACACATTACTTTTTTATTTGTAATCGAACACGGGTCCATTACACATTACTACTTTCATTTGTAATGAAACATTCATTCATTACAAGTTACTTTTGTAATTTGTAACGGAAAACTTATCCAATACACATTGTTTAAAGTAATGAGTAATGCATTAATTTTACATTACTATTCTCACGACTCTGATTGTAAATAATGCATTATTTTGATAATGCATTACTGTATTCATTACCCATTACACTGCATAATGTGAAATGGACAAGTGTACCATTACAAAATACAAGAGTAATGTGTAATGAATGCGTGTTCCATTACAAATGAAAAAGAGATGTGTAATGGATGCATGTGCCATTACAAATAAGAAAGTAATGTGTAATGAATGATCGCTCCATTGAAAATTACAATTTGAAAAAAGTAATTGGAAGTGGAGAATATTCTATTACAAATTAGTGTGTTTCTACGACAATTTGAAGCAGGTACTATTTTGCTCAAAAGTCATTCTATTAATTTTTCAATGAAAATAATTTATGTGTATCAAGTTTCTGTTAACTTTACTATCGTTGTGGTAAATTTATGAACAGTGATTTTTTGGAATAATTTTTACTCCATTCTTGTAACAATTACAATTCAAGATTGGAGTAAAAATTACTCCAAAAAATCACTGTTCATACATTTACCAGTGCGATAGTAAAGTTAACATAAGCTTGAAACACACAAATTACTTTTATTGAAAAATTAATAGATTTTGAGCAAAATAGTACCTGCTGCAAATTGTCGTAGAAACGCACTAATTTGTAATAGAATATACTCCATTACAAATTACTTTTTTAAAATTGTAATTTGTAATGGAGCACTCATTCATTACACGTTATTTTTTTACTTGTAATGGCACACGCAACCATTACACATTACTTTTATTATTTGTAATGGAACATGCATACATTACACATTACTTTTTTCATTTGTAATGGAACACGCATCCATTACACATTACTATTTTCATTTGTAATGGAACATTCATCCATTACACATTACTTTTGTAATTTGTAATGAAAAACTTATTCAATACACATTGTTTAAAGTAATGGGTAATGCATTACTTTTACATTACTATTTTCACATCTCTGATGGAGAAGGAGACTTAAATTTCAATGAGATCTACGAACAATTTTTCGTACTTTCCCACAAGACACTTTCGGCTCTGCCGAAATATGATATTATTCGGTATTTCATATCGATCATTATCGAACTCGTAGATGGTACTAATATCGACAATTCGCCATTGATGAAATTCAATATCTGTCGCGGCGTTTTGTAGAGCATCTCTTTTACGATTGACGCCAGTCCAGATCGTATGGATTTTACCTGATGAGCAATATAAACATCAGAAAATAATCGAAATAATAAATTAAATAATTTGAATAATAAATTAAATCATTTAAACAATAAATTAATTCATTTAAAGATTAAATTAAATCATTTAAATAATAAATTAACTAATTTAAATAACTAATCTAAATAATAAATTTTTTTTAATACCTGTCTGCTGGAAACTCTCGATCCACAATCCTCGCAAGTCCACGCGGATTCTCTGCAGAGAGGATCATTTGCGAACATATTGCCGAAACATTTTATGTTCGCGCATCTTAGAGCTCCCAAAAGAGTACCAAATTCCTGAAAAATAATTATGTCGAGTTGGAATAATTAAAAATGAATATTTAAAAAAAGAAGGAAGAAAATTAATACATACAGTGAGAGAAAAATGGATTTAAAAACACATTTTAAGAATCTTCTACATTTTTAAATTTTGCAAAATTTCCAATTCCAGAAAAATAGTCGAGCAATCCTGAATGGGCCTCTAAATAGGCTGAAAATTCCTTGTAGAGTTAAAGTGAATATAATAAACATTAAAAAACAAAGACAAAAAAGTACTGAGACATTTAAAATTTTCTGCATCTTTGGTTCGTGTTGAATCCGACGCGAATCTTGCTGACCAATTTCCTGGAAAACAATAAATCTCTTAATCAAGTCTTGAGATTTTGTAAAATTTGAAATTTCTCAAAAATATCCTTGCTCAGTTAAAAAAACGAAACCAAACATAAAAATAAATACAAAAAAACAAACAAAAAATAAATTTGAAAAAAATCTCTGGATACCAAACTAAAACCAATGATAAAAAAATACTAAAATAAATATTTATAAAAAAATACAAAGAAAATAAATAAACACATAAAAGCAAAAAATAAATTATAAAATAAATTTGACGAGAATCTTCGAAGGACTTGAGATTTCATAAAATTTTGAATTCCTAAAAATATTCCGGTTGAGTTTGAATGAATAACAGTAAACATTCGAAAAATAAAAAATATAAATATAAAACGAAACTAAAGTATAGGACATGTTCTGCATTCTTGGTTTGTATTGAGATTGGCAAGGATCTTGTAAGAACGTCGAATGGAAAATTCCAAATTCCTGAAAAATATTTCAGAACAAAAAATAAAAAATCATGGAAAGAAAAACTTTAAAAAAAAAATTAACTTAAAACCTTTGGATCTGCGCATCTTGGACATCCGCAATCAAAGTGTTTGGAGATTCTGAGATATTGTCTTCTCATGCTGGTGTCCCACGTGAGATCGGTGTAAGTCATCGTGATCTCTTCGCCCTTTCTGATGAAGAACGAGGCTCTGGTGTACAAAAATTGTCGTCGATCAAAGTGATGCCTGGTATTTGGAACGCAACAATGATTCTGGAGTGCACCGAGTGGATAAAGTCCACGAAGACTGATGGACATTGTTTCGTCGACGATGGCGGCAGTCTCAAAAGCGCCGGTATCGAGAACTTGACAAACGCGAGTCATGAATTTATCATCCTCGTCCTTGATCTCATTTTCAATATTTTTTTTCAGAATATCGAGCTGGAGGCAGATTGAAGAAACGAGAGGAATTTTCAATCCTCGATGGACGGTACGAGAAATGGATTTCACAAGGAAGCGAATTGTAAATAATGCATTACTGTATTCATCACCCATTACACTGCATAATGTGAAATGGACAAGTGTAACATTACAAAATACAAGAGTAATGTGTAATGAATGCGCGTTCCATTACAAATAAAAAAAGTAACGTGTAATGAGTGCTCCATTATAAATTACAATTGAAAAAAAAAGTAATTTAATTGATAGTGGAGAATATTCCATTACAAATTAGTGTGTTTCTACCAGAGTTGTGAAAGTAGTAATGTAAAAGTAATGCATTACCCATTACTTTAAACAATGTTTATTGGATAACTTTTCTGCTACAAATTACAAAATTAACGTGTAATGAATTAATGTTCCATTATAAATGAAAATAGTATTGTGTAATAATGCGTGTTCCATTACAAATAAAAAAAGTTATGTGTAATGGATGCGTCATTACAAATAATAAAAGTAATGTGTAATGGTTGCATGTGCCATTACAAAAAAGAACTTGTAATGAATGAGTTCCCCATTACAAATTACAATTGAAAAAAAAGTAATTTGTAGTGGAGAATATTCCATGACAAATTAGTGTGTTTCTACGACAATTTGGAGCAGGTTCTATTTTGCTCAAAGGTAAGTCTATTAATTTTTCAATGAAAATAATTTGTGTGTATCAAATTTTTGCTAACTTTACTATCGTAGCGGTAAATGTATGAACAGTGATTTTTTGGAGTTATTTTTACTCCATTCTCGTAAAAATTACAATTCAGGAAAAACTTATAGGTGTTATTGTATATTAAGTTAATATATTGAGTTAATATACACTGACACCTATGAACCGTTTTTTTTTTAAGTAATTTTTACTCAATTGTTATAAAAATCTTGAATTGTAATTTTTACAAGAATGAAGTAAAAAGTACTCCAAAAAATGACTGTTCATACATTTACGACTACGATAGTAAAGTTAACAAAAACCTGATACACACAAATTATTTTCATTGAAAGATTAACTTTAATTAACTTACCCTTGAGCAAAATAGTACCTGCTCCAAATCGTCGTAGAAACACACTAATTTGTAATGGAATATTCTCCACCATAAATTACTTTTTTTTTTCAATCGCAAATTGTAATGGAGCACTCATTCATTACACGTTATTTTATTTTTCGTAATGGCACATACAACCATTACACATTACTTTTATCATATGTAATGGAACATGCATACATTACACATTACTTTTTTATTTGTATTGGAACACGCATTCATTACACATTAGTATTTTCATTTGTAATGGAACATTCATTCATTACACGTTACTTTTGCAATTTGTAACGGAAAAATTATCCAATACACTGTATTGCAAGTAATAGTAATGCATTACTTTTACATTACTATTTTCACAACTCTGATTGTAGATAATGCATTATTGTATTTATTACCCATTACACTGCATAATGTGAAATGGGCAAGTGTATCATAAAAAAATCTTTTTACATTACAAAATCATTCAAAATATTTTTTTTTCAAATAAATTATGAATCATGATTTTGCTAAATCATTGATATTAATCTGAGTTGTGAAAATAGTAATGTAAAAGTAATGCATTACCTATTACTTTAAACAATGTGTATTGGATAAGATTTCCGTTACAAATTACAAAAGTAACGTGTAATGAATTAATGTTCCATTACAAATGAAAAGAGTAATGTGTAGTTTATGCGTGTTCCATTACAAATAAAAGAAAGTAATGTGTAATGTATGCATGTGTCATTACAAATGATAAAAAGTAATGTGTAATGGATACATCTGCCATTACAAAAAAAAAGTAATGTGTAATGGCAGTAATGGAAGTAATTACTACTACATTGTTGTAAAAATTACAATCGAAAAATGGCGTAAATATTACTCCAGAAAATCACTGTTCATACATTTACCACTACGATAATAAAGTTAACAAAAACTTGATACAATAAATTGTCGTAGAAACACACTAATTCGTAATGGAATATTCTCCACCACAAATTACTTTTTTTTTTCAATTGTAATTTGTAATGGGGTATTTATTTATTACACGTTATTTTTTTTATTTGTAATGGCACATGCAATCATTACACATTATTTTTATTATTTGTAATGAAACATGCGTACATTACACATTACTTTTTTTTTTTGCAATGGAACACGCACCCATTATACATTACTATTTTCATTTGTAATGGAACATTCATTCATTACACGTTACTTTTGTAATTTGTAATGGAAAATAGATCCAATACACACTGTTTAAATGGGTAATGCATTACTTTTACATTACTATTTTCACAACTCTGAATGGAACATTCCTTCATTACACGTTACTTTTGTAATTTGTAACGGAAAACTTATTCAATACCCATTGTTTAAAGTGGGTAATTCATTACTTTAACATAAGCATTTACACAAATCTGCCAGGAAGAAGAAAATCGTACCTCACGAACGTGTCGAGGATGACACTCCAGAGCTTCGATGAGGTTTCGTTGATCGGACTTCAAGGAGAGTGATCTGATCGGTACAACGACTTGCAACAATTCCATCGACCACATCGAGCCACATTTTGGTTTCAAAGCTCGAAGATAATCGCACTCGTGGTCAATGTGACTCTGGGAATTTTCACAATCGTCGGAACAAACCGGAAGTCCACAGCCACGATCACATGGAAAAAGTGGACAATCGGACTTGTAACAATTTACACACATCGGTGGATATTTGTCGTAACAACGTGGACCAACAACGAGAGGAGCGTCGACGTATATTAGCTCGCCTTTTTCGATATCACGAGTGGCGAACATTCCACGACCACCGAGATTCGATATATCGATTTTCCAGCAATGACCTTGAGACTCCAAATCGTTATCGGCGAGATGACGATCCAACAACGCGTTCACCACTTCCGGCTCGATCATACTTCCTCGAAGATTGAGACAGCGAAGAAAAAGAGGAGAAATGGTGATTTTGGAATTTCCAAAAATCTCGTTCGGATCGTTTTCTTCGAGTTTAGCGAGTCTCCGTGACTTTTGGCTTTTGGCTGGATTTTTGGCTAAATCTACCGAATCGACTATCTTTCTCCAAACGCGCTAGACAATGTTACTCGAGTTCCATCAGCCCAATTATTGCGTGGATGAGATCTATAATGGGATCGAGTCAAAAATAGACTATAGTCTTTTTCGTACGTCACACCTTGAGCGTCGACGATAGAATTCTTTGTGAGAGAAGAAGAGGGATGGAAGTCTCGTTAGCAAAGGCAGAGGCGAGATTTACACGGATTAAGAGCGTCATCCGTAGATTCGAATAAATATCGCACAGGGCGGCGATATTCTGATTTTTAAAATCGTTGAGTTGGACCAGAATGATGCTTAAGGCATGAAATTATTGGTCGCAAAAGATGTTTGAAAACGCGCTCTTTTTTTATTTTTTCTATTACTTGCTAATAATCAATTATTTTACTAAAATAAGCCACAGTATTTGTAACTGCATATGTTAACTCTGCACTTCATATCGTAGATTACTACACTTGTGGAAAAAATTGAAGGATCAAAAAATGTTCCCAAATTTTTAGTGGTTTTTAACAATGCTGTATCTCAGTGAAAAATGGTCGTATCGAGGTCTAAAAAAAAGCATTTTGAAGCTTGAAGTTTCTAGTTTTTCGATCTTTCAGCTAAAAAATTTTCGAAGCTACAGGTTTCACGCAATTATGAGAAATACCAAGAAAAAAAAATTTGGCAAATTTGCATCGCTTTTGTTTTGGCTGTAATTTATGGGGAAAAATTCTTCTAGCTGAAACATTGCAAGGACCGGATAGCTTGTTTATTTAGCTTCGATTTGCTTTTTTTGAGACCTCGCTGCGACCATTTTTCGCTGAGATATCGCGCTTTTACGAAAAAAGACACTTTTCTGTTTGACCATTGATATCTCAGCAACCAATGATCGCACAGAAATCAGAAGGGGCGTTTCACAAACTTGAATCAATGTTCTACAAGGATTGTCGATGGTTTTTTGAAAAAAAAAAATTTTTCCATCCTTGCCATGAATTTGAAAAAATAGGAGAAAAAGGGCTATTTATGGTTTTTTAGAAAGTCAACGGTCAAATTAAAAATATTGACAAAACGACTAATGTTGAGCGTGACTTTTACAGCTCAATATACCCACAAAATCCCTGTAAAGTTTCAATTTGATCTATCCAACGGTTTTTTTGTTTCAAGCAATTAAATTTTTGAAAAAAATTAAAGGATCATGTTTCTGCCCCTAAACGTCATAATCATTATTAAAGTGGAAAACAATTTTTTTGGGGCTTTTTTCACATTTTTATCGCAAATGGCGTTTAAATGTACAGAAAAAAAAAATTCAAAGAATTTTCAAATTTTTTTTTTTTAAATTAATTTTGTCGATTTTTTTTGTCTTACATAAATTTAAACGCTGTTTGCGATAAAAATGTGAAAAAAGCTCAAAATTTTTTTTTTTCTTTGAATAATGATTATGTAGTGCTTGGGGGCAATAATCATAAACCTTGAATTTTATTGAAAAAAAAAAAATTTCAAAAAAATTAAAAAAATATGTATATTTGACATCAAATATATTCAATGTGAAGGGAACCTTTGCTTATCGAGCCAAACATTTGAGGTGTTACCTCATTATCTCTTCCCATTGAATCGATAAAATTCCTTCGATGGCATTTTTTTATTAATAAAAAATAAAAATGGGATTGTGACCATTCGAAAAAATTATATTGTAAAAAAAAATGTCAAATCGAAACCAGGGTGCAAAATTTAATGTAAAATTCGTCGATCAGCGAGAAATTGTGCAATCGCATGACTAGTAATTGTTGATCAAACATTGACGAGGCGTTTAATCGAGGAATGTATATGGGGCATTCCATCCCAAATCGGACAGTTTGAAAATCTTTTTTTTTTATTTCCTCAATTTTATTATATTTTTGAGTACCCATCAAAAGACCCTTCCTGTTAAATTTTGAGATTTTTTTGATTACCCGTTCAAAAGATATTAAATTAACAAAAAAACCGCTCTTTTTTGCAAATTGGTTATAACTTCTTTAATAATGGTCCAAATTAAAAGTTTTTTTTTCAAAATTTTTGGTTTTTTATGCCCTTTTCAGAAAAAAATACAACAAAAATATTCGACGTGTTTTTGAATGAGTTTTCTGAGTTTTAAACGTTCAATCGCGTTTTTAAAAGTGAATGTCATTTTTGATTTTTTTTTTTAATTTTTTGTTTCAAACATCTATCTATTCAACAATTTTTAAGGCTAGTCCGATCGTGGGATCTCAATAACTACTATTTTCTGTTGATTTTTGAAAATAATTTTTTTTTTCGTATAAATTATTATGAATACGAATTTTCGTTACTGTATAGTATTTTTTAAATCATTTTGAATTAATTTAGACACTTTGTCATTATTAACAGATTTTTTAAATTAATAATTAATCGATGAGCAAATAACAACAGTTCAAGAATTGTATGAGTGGGCATTGAACCTAAATAGTCCACCGAATATTACTGTCAAATTTTCACATGAGAAGCATTATTCAGATGCAAAAGAAAGATTTTATTTGCGATAAAATACTGCAAAGTCAATAATAGGGGGACACAAAAATTTCATTCAATTATTCCAATGAGCAACGGAAACGTAATGGCAAAGGAATATTCTAATTCAGAAAATAATCGTGTATGTAAGGTTTTCAAAAAAATACGTGAATAAATAAAAACTGTTGTTATTATTGTTCATGAACAGACTCAACGATTAATTATTAATTTTAAGAACCTGTCAACAATAAAAAAAAGTGTCAAAATAAGTTCTAAATATTGAAAAAAATACTATACAGTCACAAAAATTGGGTCAAAATAAATTCTAAATATTAAAAAAAAAAAGTATACAGCAT
Organism: Alloplasta piceator; assembly: GCA_946863875.1. Classification (NCBI taxonomy): domain Eukaryota; kingdom Metazoa; phylum Arthropoda; class Insecta; order Hymenoptera; family Ichneumonidae; genus Alloplasta; species Alloplasta piceator. The sequence goes on along the minus strand of OX333078.1, from coordinate 33,872,637 downwards.
CAAAAATTGGTATTCATAATAATTTATTAAAAAAAAAAATTTATTTTCAAAAATCGAAAGAAAATAGTAGTTATTGAGATCCCACGATCGGACTAGCCTAAAAAATTGTTGTATAGATAGATGTTTGAAACAAAAAAAAAAAAAAAAATCAAACTGACATTCACGTCGAAAAACGCGATTTAACGTTTAAAACTCAAAAAACTCATTCAAAAACACGTCGAATATTTTTGTTGTATTTTTTTCTGAAAAGGCCATAAAAAAACAAAAATTTTGAAAAAAAAAAATTTTTATTTGGACCATTATTAAAGAAGTTATGACCAAAATACCAAAAAAAAAGCGGTTTTTTTCTTAATTCAATATCTTTTGAACGGGTAATCAAAAAAATCTCAAAATTTAACAGGAAGGGTCTTTCGATGGGTACTCAAAAATATTTAAAAAATTGAGTAAATAAAAAAAAAAGTTTTTCAAACTGTCCGATTTGGGATGGAATGCCCCATATTCAAGTTGATTATTATAGATCGAGCTATATTTTTATACGCAAGCGTGCAAACCATGTATACAGCTGTGTTGTTTACACGTCGCTATGGATACAGTTAGAAAAGGCTTTCTGGAAGAAATAATGTATACATTGAGATATAGAAGCACATTACAGATAGACATTATAGTAACCAAGTTTTTTTTTTTAATTTTCTCCAAAAATTGTAAAATCCGACGAAACATGGGGAGGTGAATGATTTTGTGATCAGCGAGATCGATTGTTCATTAAAAATCCCTCCGATAATTATTCGATATTCGAATTTCTAACTTCAGTTAGAATGTTTCTCATTGGTGGAAAAAAATTGTCATTCGCGAATCGGCGTTTTGAAATGATTATTGTCACGCATTTTTTTTTTCCTCTCGGTTAATCGATAATCGATGCTCAATTGTCTTTTTTCTTTCTGCACAGGTCGTGCAATTTATATCGATCACATTGGCAACAAGGTATCCTTGTCATTGTCGTTACTTTAGCAATTCGATTGTCCTCAGGATCGTTAAATTGCACCGGAGAACCGTGCATGTACGGAATTTGCATGAACAACACGAATAGGTAATAAATATGATGCAAAAGTAACGTTGAAAGTGAAAAATATGTGGATATTCAAAAGTTGAATTTTTTAAATATTCAAAATAGAGTTTTTTCATTTTTAAATTCATTGAATAACTGTCTCCGTTTTCTTCACCTTTTGCCAAGTTTTATTTATGAGTAAGTTGTAACCAGAATTGTGAAAATAGTGATGTAAAAGTAATGCATTACCTATTACTTTAAACAATGTGTATTGGATAAGTTTTCCGTTACAAATTACAAAAGTAACGTGTAATGAATGAATGTTTCATTACAAATGAAAATAGTAATGTGTAATGGATGCGTGTTTTATTACAAATAAAAAAAAGTAATGTGTAATGTATGCATGTTCCATTACAAATAATAAAAGTAATGTGTAATGGACGTGCCGTTACAAATAAAAAAATAACGCGCAATGAATGAGTGCTTCATTACAAATTACAATTGAAAAAAAAGTAGTTTGTTGTGGAGAATATTCCATTACAAATAAGTGTGTTTCTACGACAATTTGAAGCAAAAGTACTATTTTGCTCAAAGGTAAGTCTATCAATTTTTTCAATGAAAATAATTTGTGTGTATCAAGTTTTTGTCAACTTTACAATCGCAGTGGTAAATGTATGAACAGTTATTTTTTGGAGTCATGTATACTCCATTCTTGAATTGTAATTTTTACAACAATGGAGTAAAAATTACACCAAAACATAACTGTTCATACATTTACCACTACATTAGTAAAGTTAACAAAAACTTGATACACACAAATTATTTTCATTGAAAAATTAATAGACTTACCTTTGAGCAAAATAGTACCTGCTCCAAATTGTCGTAAAAACACTAATTTGTAATGAAATATTCTCCACTACCAATTACTTTTTTTTTCAATTGTAATTTGTAATGGAGCACTCATCCATTACACATTGCTTCTTTTATTTGTAATGGCACATGCATCCATTAAACATTACTTTTTGATTTGTAATGGCACATGCATCCATTACACATTACTTTTTTATTTGTAATGGAACACGCATTCATAATACATCACTCTTGTATTTTGTAATGTTACACTTGTCTATTTCACATTATGCAGTGTAATGGATAATGATTACAGCAATGCATTATCAGAATGATGCATCATTTACAACTCTGATTGTAACAAGTATTGTAATTTTTTAAACTATCAGGCTAATATTTCTTGCGCAAGTAAGTTATAAAAATAGTTTCTATTGACTTTTGAAAGAATCTCTCAAGAGATGCAGAGCGTATAAATTGTTTATTTTGGGAAAAAAAGTCCTCTAATTTTCATAATTTTGTAATTATCAATTTAAAATAGAAAAAAAAAATACAAACTAATTTTGCACTGTCAACTGGGAACGGAGGAAAAAGCGTGAAAATTATTTGTCTGTTTAGAAAACTTCTGGTATAAGGCATCCAAAATTGAGATTCTTGTTGGTAATAGAAAATTTGAGAATTGTAAATAATGATGAAAAAGTAATGTGCAATTTTGTGCAATTTTTTTTGTAATTGTAACAAGTATTGTAATTTTGAGACTATCAGGTTAATATTTCTCCTGCAAGTAATTTATAAAAATAGTTTTAATTGAATTTTGAAAGAATCCCTCAAGAGATGCAGAACGTTTAAATTTGTTATTTTGGAAAAAAAAGTCCTCTAATTTTCATAATTTTGCAATCATCAATTTGAAAAAGAAAAAAATAAACACTAATTTTGCACTGTCAACTGGAAACGAAGAAAAAAGCGTGCAAATTATTTGTCTGTTTACAAAACTTCTGGTATAAAGAAACCAAAATTGAGATTCTTGTTGGTAATAGAAAATTTGAGAATTGTAATTAATATTAAGAATGCAATGTGCAATTTTGTGCAATTTTTTTTTGTAATTGTAACAAGTATTGTTATTTTCTAATTATCAAGTAATTTATAAAAATAGTTTGTATTGAATTTTTAAAAAATCCCTCAAGAGATGGAGAGCGTATAAATTTGTTATTTTGGAAAAAAATGTCGTCTAATTTTCATAATTTTGCAATTATCAATTTAAAAAATAAAAAAACACAAACGAAGTTTATCCTGTCAGCTGGAAACGGAGGAAAAATCGTGCAAATTATTTGTCTGATGATTTGTCCATTTAATTATTTGTCTATTTGAAAATTTGAGAATTATAAATAATGATGAGAGAGCAATGGGCAGTTTTTTTCAATTTTTTTTCTCTTATTAGTAATAATGATAATTATTGTTGAATCGCAGTTCCTATTCGTGTTACTGCATCGACGGTTACACGGGAATAAATTGTGAAATAAATTGGGACGATTGTTGGTCCGATCCGTGTTTAAACGGTGGTACGTGTAATGACGCCGTTGCATCGTACAATTGCACCTGTCCCGATGGTTTCATAGGTGAGCAAAAGCTCCGAATCACAAAAATAATATGGAACAGCGTTGGGCAAAGTACTAGCAAGTACTTCAAGTATCAAGTACAAAGTACCGTAGGTACTTGAAGTATCAAGTACCGGTGGTACTCGAAGTACAAAGTACTAGTTACTTGCAAGTACTCGTCAAAACGAGTACTTGAAGTACAAGTACTTGAAAAAATCAAGTACCAGTATCAAGTACTTTTCAAGTTTTCGAGTACGTCTCGTAAATTCTGGTACTCGGATCATTCCATGTCAAATCGACCAAGAGTTGGAATCGACCACTTTCAATTTCGATGAAATTCTGTCAGAAGTTTTGTTTTATCGTAAAACCAAGTCCTACCAAGGAAAAAAAAATATTTTTTTTTCTCAAAAGTTATGCAAAATTCAAATTTAACCATTTTTCAATTTTTTTTTCTAAATATCTTGAAAACTATGATAGTTATGAAAAATCGTTTGTTTCATCTTGAAGAGTATACTTGGGGCTACGAAAAAAAAATATATTCCGACAAGAAAATTTGAAAAATGATGAATTTGGAGAATTTTGAATTTTTTTAAATCGTGGAAAATCCGCAATCAACATCGAATTTTTTGTTCAATTTTTTAAATGTAATGCCTTGTACTAATTTGAAAAGATCCTGAAAGATTTTCAGAAAGGTTTTTTTCAAAAATATGAATTTTTTTAAGTTGAGCAATCATGTAATTTTGTAATTTTCAGCAGTCAAAATTACATGATTGATCAACTTCACTTAACTTAGAGGTAAACAAAAAGTTTTACCAAAATTCAAAAATTCATATTTTTGAAACAAACAAAAATACATTTCTGAAAATTTCAGGATCTTTTAATATCAGTACAAGGTGTTATATAAAAAAATAAAACCAAAAATTTAATGTTGATCGTGGATTTTCACGATTTTGAAAAATTCTCCAAATACATCATTTTTCAAAAAAAAATTTCGGAATATTTTTTTGTAGCCCCAAGTATACTGTTTAAGATGAACTCAGGGGGATTTTTTCATAACTATAATAGTTTTCGAAATATTCAAAAAATAAACTTGAAAAAATGGTGAAATTTTGAATTTTCGAAAAAAAATTTAATTTTTTTCCTTTGTTAGAACTTTGTTTTATGATAGAAGAAAACTTCTGACCAAATTTCATCGAAATTGAAAGGGGCCGATTCCAAATATTGGTCGATTTGACATGGAATGACCCATATTCAAAGGCTTTGCACATGCAATCATCAGCAAGACACATTCAAAAGTACTTGATACTTTTACTTGAAAAAATTACTTCAAGTACAGAAAGATACTTGAAATTTTCTAGTACAGTACTTCAAGTACATGAAGTACTTGAAAAATTTAAGTACAATACTTGAAGTACTTTGTACTTACAAGTACTGTACTTCAAGTTCCTGCAAGTACCGAGTACTTTCAAGTACTGCCCAGCTCTGATATGGAAAAAAAAATATATTTATTTATCTACAAAAATTATTATTTTTCTGCAGGATTGAATTGCGAGCAAAAATACAGCGAGTGTCTGAATCAACCGTGTCTCAATAATGGAACTTGCATAGATTACAATGGTTTTATGTGCCAATGTCCCGAAGGATATTCGGGTGAGTTATAAATTTGCTACTGCAATTCGAATTGAATTTTTGAAAATTTTAATTGGATTATTGAAAATTGATTTTGGTAATTTTTTTTCAATGAGTGGATTTTAATCTTTTCAAAATTGAACTGAATTGAATTCTTTAGATTTTAATTGAAATGAAGCTGATTTTTTAAAATTGAATTGAATGGAAGTTTTTGAAAAGTGAATCCAAATTAATTTTTGTTTTCACGAAGCAGACTTGATTTTCTTAATGTGAAATTGAGCTGAATATTTTTGATTTAAATGAAAATGAATATGATTTTTTTAAATTGAATTGAATGGTATTTTTTGAAAAGTGAATCCAAATTAATTTTTTTGATTTTTTTTTTCAGGCGATTATTGCGAAATTGACGCATCCGTGTGCAACAATACGATATGCAAGAATTCAGGGGAGTGCATTGAGGGACCAGGTTTCTCATTTTACTGTCGATGTGCCGAAGGATGGACCGGAGGATTTTGCGAAGAGGACGTCGATGAGTGCGTTGCTTCGCCCTGCCAAAACGGTGGATTGTGCTTGAATCTTCCTGCTACTTATACCTGCGCTTGTTTATTCGGTAATATTATTCATTAAGTTATCATTTAAAAATGCAATTGATCAATGAAACTTCAATTAATTGTTATTATTTTTCAAAATATTAATTTTAATATTAATAATTTAGATTAATTTTTTTTAATTATTTTAATATTTTTTGAAATGTTAATATTTTTTTAAATATTAATTAGTAATTCTTGAAGAGCTTTGATCCAGATTTATTATAATTTGCACTAGATTCTTCTTCAACAGGACACTCTGAATTAAAATACTAGAAAGAGTTTATTTTTTGCAATTTTTTTCTTGATTTGAACAAAACAAAACTTTTTGAAACTTTTGGTTGAAGAAACAAAAGAATTTTTGCACTTTTATATAATTGTCTTCTATGTGAATTTGATTGATTTATTGAAAAAATTGATTAAAATTGAATTAAGTAAGTAATACTTGAATGCAGATTTATTGTAATTTGTACTAGATTTTTCTTTAAGAGGACACTCTAAATTAGAATACTAGAAAAAGTTTGATTTCTGCGATTTTTTTTACACTTTGAACAAAACAAAACTTTTTGAAACTTTCGGTTATGTTTTCCTACATTTTTATACACGACGAAACAATTTTTTCAATACAATAATATTGGTTTTACATTCAAAATATTCTGAAATGTAATTTTTGTCTGAGAATAGGAAACCAAAGAATTTTCGCATTTTAGTATAATTATCTTCTATGTGAATCTGAGTGATTTATTAAAAAAATGGAATCAAACCATTTCAGCTGAAATTTTTTTGCCAAAACTGCAACTTTTCTTCGTAACTCTCAGAATTCGTCTATTATATATTTAATTTTTTTTCAGTTTCATATGGAAAATAATCGTATACAAATTGATAAGCTCGTTAGTTTTTCTACAAAATATAAAATATTTCTTCAAAAATTGAGTATTTCTATATTACAATATTTTCTTACAATATTAAAAATATTAGGAAAGTTTTGAAAAGATTTTTTTAATATAAACCATGAAACTTACAGGAAATTCCCTGTTTTTGACCACTTTAATTAAAATAGATTAATTAATTTTGATGGCTTCACCCATCAAAGACCCAAACGATTTTGAAATATTGCAAGTATTTCAAAATCAAGGACCACCTCAACGAATATCTCTGTATTACAATATTTTCTTATACACTGAGAAAAAAGTTCAGTTAAAACAACTAAATCTATTTAGTTGAAAAAATTTAGTTGATTCAATATTAATTTGTTTGAAATAATGAAACTATAATTCATTCAACAAATGGATTTGGTTAACCATAAGATATGAGGTGAACGAAATTATTTGGTCAATTTCCAGATACAGTTTAGTCCAATTTACACGTTACTGAGTTGCTGTACAGAAATATTTCGTTGATTTCTAGTATATTTTAACTTGATAAATTTAGCTGTAACAAAAAAAAACCATTCGTATTTTCAATCACCCAATTTATTTGGTACAAAGATATTTATTTGATTGAACTGAAACTTTGTCCATTTAAGCAACGATTTAACCGATTTAACTAAAACTTCCACTGTATCTTTGTTAAATTACCAAAATGATCTCGTTACGTCCGGAAACAAATGTTTTGTTGAGTCTAACAGATTTTTGCATTTTCAACAACATTTTTTTCTCAGTGTAATATTAAAAATATTAGGAAAGTTTTGAAAAGATTTGTTTCATAAAAACCAAGAAAAAGTAAATTACAAGAAATACCCTCTTTTTGACCACTTTAATTAAATTAGATTAATCAATTTTGATGGCTTCACCCATCAAAGATTATAAACAATTTCAAAATATTGCAAATATTTCAAAATCAATTACCACCTCAACGTTCAATATTCCTGGCACTAAAACAAGAAAATTAATTAATTAATTAATTTTTCCAGGTTTCACCGGTAAGGACTGCGACAAAGCGATAGTTCCATGTGCGACTAATCCCTGCGAGAACGAGGCGATGTGTCTTCTCGAGGATTCCCAGCCAATTTGTTACTGCGTGCCTGATTATCACGGTCAGCTTTGCGAATTGCGTTACAACGATTGCGAATCGAAATTCGCAAGATGCGAAAATGGGGGCACGTGCATCGATGGAATAAACAATTTCACGTGTTCATGTCCGTCGAATTACAGCGGAGAAATGTGCCACGTTTATAATTCAACGATCGGAACGATATCAACGCCGATCGATGATTTTACAACGGTTTCACTGCCAACAATGATTTATTTGACTTCCGGAGAGACGACTTCGACGTCGTTTTCCTCGACGAGCCAGGAAGGAATTTCCACGAGGAGCGATTCAACCCTGAATCAGGAAAATGCGAGTCCAGAAACTGTGACGATCAACCCAAATATGCGGAACATCAGCATAATCGATAATCGATCGGATATCCCAAATATTTCAAGCACAACGCCGATCAATTTCGACTCATCGACGTCGAGGATTCATTCAACGACTTCCACCGATGGGAAATCTCCTCGCTTCGACGAAACCACTCAGGAAAATGATTTCCTGACTTCCACGATATTCGATGATTTTACAACCGTAGATTCGACGATTCCATCAACGAGAATCGATGATTTCACCACCGGAAGTTCGATTGGTTCGGAGGAATCCTCCTCGTCCGATGCGACGATTTTCCAGGAAACTGGAAAAACCAGCGTGGAATTTTCAACGAGTCCAACAATTTTGTCAACGAGTCCCTTAAGCATGAAAACTACCCTGGAAGAAAAAACAACCAGCAGAGAAATTCTGGAGTCTGAAATTTCCACGATTTTCACGAGTACAGAGAAAATTGATTGGACTGAGGCTCAAACTTCAAGAACGACTGCCACGAATTTTGATGTTGAATCCAGAGGATTTTCCGATGGGGAAATCGAAGCCACGACGATGGAAACTTTTTCCAGCACGAGTGAGAATCCGATTTGGCTCGTTCCCGATGCAACGAAAATTGTACAAATTTCCTCGAGTCCTCGAGACGAAGAGTCCATTTTTAGGACGACAGAGGCGACTCGTTATAATTGCAGCGAGGAGGAATGCGAGAGGAAAAATTGCTCGAACGTTTCGACAAAATGCGACTGTGATAGTGCGAAAAAATGCAGTCCTGGAATTGAAAATGCAGCGTTCAATGGAAAATCCTACGTTCGTCAGCAAATAAACGTCAACGGCGATGGATCGCTTCGTATTTTCATTAGATTGAAAACTAAATCAAAGAGCGGAATCATCGTTCACGCCTTCTTCGACGACGAGAGATACGTTCTTTTGTACATGGAGGGAGGACAATTGAAATTTCAATTTTCCTGTGGACTTCAGACTATGCTACTCGGTGAAATTGACTCGCCGATCAATAATGGATTCGACGTCGACGTGGAAATGAGGTGGAGACGATTTACCCATTTATTTTTGCAGGAAAAAATTGAGGGATAAAAAAAATTTCCTACATTTTTAGTGGTATTTAAAAATGCTGTATCTTAGTAAAAAATGCTCGTATCGAGGTCCAAAAAGAGCATTTTAAAGCTTCAAGTTTCTAGGTTTAAGACTTAGGGGCAATGAACATGAATTTTTTTCAAAAATTCAATTTTTTGAAACAAAAACAGCCGTTCGATAGAACAAATTGAAACTTTGCAGGGTTTTTGTGGGTATATTGAGCTGTAAAAGTCACGCTTAACACGCTTAACACGCAAACAAACAAAGTCGTTTTATCAATATTTTTAATTTAGCCATTGTTTTTCTAAAAAACCATAAATAACCCTTTTTCTCCTGTTCTTTCAGATTCTTGTTAAGGATGGAAAATCTTTAGGCATGGGGATTCATTTATTCGTTTATTTATTTTAGGATTTTAATTGTTCATCATTTTTTTTCAATCGTCAATTTTTGAAACTTTACTGGATTTCAGTATTACTTGAATAATATTTTCCTCAATTATTTTGGATTTTTTAATCAAACCATTTTGAAATTTACTGCGAAATTTTCAATTATTAAGTTCACGATATATATAAGCCGCGAAAAAATTCTATCAGTCTTATTAAATATTTATTTCATTTTTGCTTCCTCATAAAGGAGCTTTGTTTTCGTGAACATTTTTTTTCGAGATTTTTATGCCAATGTGTTAAAAATGTCCTTAAACATCGAGAAATCATATTTAGAAAAAATTTTGTTTTAATTCTAACGGATGTTCAGATTTTATCGACTTTTTTAGTTTTTGCAAAAATGGCGTAAACGGTCAAACTTTCGCAATTTTCAAGATATTGCAATCAAACTTTGTACAAAATTAGTATAGCTATTAAGGTTGTTTGGCATTGAATTTGGCCAAAGTCGATCGAAAGATCAAATATTTATGAAATTTTGAATTTGTTGATAAATAGCGCAAACGCTCTAACTTGAACAATTTTCAAGATATTGCACTGAAACTTTGTACAGAACTAGTATTATAGCTATCAAGGTTGTTCGCTATTAAATTTGGCAAAAATCCATCAAGGGATTAAAATTTTAAGAGATTTTTGATTTTTTGAAAAATAGCGTAAACGCTCTACCTTGTGCAATTTTGAAGAAATTGCACTGAAACTTTGCACAGAGCTAATATAACTATCGAGGTTGTTCGTTATTAAATTCGGCAAAAATCGATCGGATGATTCAGATTTTATCAAATTTTGGTTTTTATCAAAAATAGCGTACTCTAACTTCGGCTATTTACGAGATATTTTCCTGAAATTTTTTACACATTCAAAATAGTGATCAAGGTTGTTCGCTATTGAATTTGGCAAAAATCAAATTTGACAAGGAGTAAATTTTAAAAAATTTCGCAAATTTGTATTTTGATTACTCATGTTTTTCAATAATTAACAAAGCTTCCTTTATGAGGAAGCCAAATTTGATCGCCATACTTTGTGATAAAGGAAACCATGTGAACTATGGATAAAGATGAGAAAGCAATTTGCAAATGTAAAATTTGAAGGGTTTTTTTTGGCCAAAAAATTCTTGAGAAAAATATCAGTTTTCTACCAAATTTAAAAAATCTTCAGGGAAGGAATTCTAACAAAAAAAGAGAACGTCAAATGAATAATTATATTTAAAGACCCATTTTGTCTATCCATTTTTTAAAAAAATCGATTTACTTATTTATTGATTTTGTTTTTCAGATTTCAATATCTCATCGGTACCGATGATATCGGCAAATGTTCAGCACGATTGCTCGTAAACGACACGATGGCGATGAGCGGCGAGCAAATATTGTCCTCGCACGATAATATTCCAAGAAAAGTTAGGGTACATCTGGGCGGAATTCCTCAAGCTTTCTCGCATTATTTTCCACGAATTGCAATGGGATTCATCGGCTGCATGAGTTTACTCAGGATCAATAATATTCCTCGTCACTTTATTCGTGACTCGGTCGAGACTTTTCAAATTGAGGAATGTACGTCGTTCTTGTGCCTCTTGAATCCCTGCAGAAATTTTGGCTCTTGTCACGACATTGATGGGCAAATTTACTGCAAATGCATCGCTGGGTTAGTATGGAAAATCTCAATTTAACAAGAAAGATAATTTGTCTGATAATTTGTCTGTCTTTTTGTTTATTTTTAGTTACAGCGAAGCGCTTTGTGAGGGAAAAAAATCAAGAGAATTATAATTCTAACGCTGACAATTTTTTATATTTTTAGTTACAGCGAAGCCCTTTATGAGAGAAAAAAATCCAGAGAATTATGATTCTATCGCTGACAATTTTTTTCATTTTTAGTTACAGCGAAGCCCTTTGTGAGAGAAAAAAATCCAGAGAATTATGATTCTATCGCTGACCATTTTTTTTATTTTTAGTTACAGCGAAGCCCTTTATGAGAAAAAAATCCAGAGAATTATGATTCTATAGCTGACAATTTTTTTCATTTTTAGTTACAGCAAAGCCCTTTGTGAGAGAAAAAAAATCCAGAGAATTATGATTCTATCGCTGACAATTTTTTTCTTTTTTAGTTACAGCGAAGCCCTCTGTGAGAGAAAAAAATCCAGAGAATTATGATTCTATCGCTGAATTTTTATTCTATTTTTAGTGACAGCCAAGCCATTTATGAGAGAAAAAAATCGAGAGAATTATTATTCTATCGCTGACCATTTTTTTTTATTTTTAGTTACAGCGAAGCCCTTTGTGAGAAAAAAAACCAGCGAATCATGATTCTATCGCTGACAATTTTTTTTTATTTTTAGTTACAGCGGAGTCCTTTGTGAGAGAAAAAAATCCAGAGAATTATGATTCTATCGCTGACAATTTTTTTGATTTTTAGTTACGGCGAAGCCCTTTGTGAGAAAAAAAAATCCAGAGAATTATGATTCTATAGCTGAATTTTTATTTCATTTTTAGTTACAGCGAAGCCCTTTTTGAGAGAAAAAAAACGGGGCGGGGTCGAAGAGTCGACTACCCAATATTTCGAACGGCCGAAGTCCCGAATTTTACGATTACGAGCGTTAGAATAACGAAGCGCCGAAATCCCGATCGCCAGAAAAGAGAAAGTCGAGAGAGCCGCCCCATGCGTAAGAGAGAGAGGAGGCGCATCTCTCTCTCTCTTACGCATGGGGCGGCTCTCTCCGCTGTCGCTTTTCTGGCGTTCGGGATTTCGGCGCTTCGTTATTCGAACGCTCGTAATCGTGAAATTCGGGATTTAGGCCGTTCGAAATATTGGTTAGTCGACTCTTCGACCCCGCCCCAAAAAAACCACAGAATTATGATTCTATCGCTGACAATTTTTTTCATTTTTAGTTACAGCGAAGCCCTTTGTGAGAAAAAAATCCAGCGAATCATGATTCTATCGCTGACAATTTTTTTTTATTTTTAGTTACAGCGGAGTCCTTTGTGAGAGAAAACAATCCAGAGAATTATGATTCTATCGCTGACAACTTTTTTGATTTTTAGTTACAGCGAAGCCCTTTGTGAGAGAAAAAAATCCAGGGAATTATGATTCTATAGCTGAATTTTTATTTTATTTTTAGTTACAGCGAAGCCCTTTTTGAGATAAAAAAACCATAGAATTATGATTCCATCACTGACAATTTTTTTCATTTTTAGTTACAGCGAAGCCCTTCGTGACAAAAAAATCCAACGAATTATGATTCTATCGCTGACCATTTTTTTTGCTTTCAGTTACAGCGGAGCCCTTTGTGAGAGATCTGCCTGCGAAGATAATCCTTGTTTTCTCGGTGCCACTTGCATCAGTTCACCAGGAACAGGTTTCATCTGCGTTTGTCCATTGGGAATGCACGGTCTTCTCTGCGATGAGGGTGCGAATTATTAATATCCCTTCGATTCCTTTTTTTTACACTCTCGATTTTCAATTAATCGATCGGTCATTGATTTCACAGAATCTGCAATAGTGCAGCCGTCCTTTTCCGTTTTCATTCCTGGATTCTCTTCGTACGTTGCATATGGTTTGAAAAACGCAATAAAAGACGAGATGGAACTGCGAATGCGTCTGGTGCCTCATTCGATGGATCAGATATCACTCATAGCTTTTATGGGCCAGAGTGGCACGAATCGTGATGTCTCGGATCATTTTTCCCTTACTTATGTTCGGGGCTACATAATGCTTACTTGGGATTTGGGTTCAGGTAAGCGATAGATAAGAAAAAAAATCCTGCAGCTCAGAAATTTGCTTTTAGCTCTCTTATTTTGTAATTTATTTTTTAAATTTTATTATCCATATTCAAATAAGAGGAAAAAATTGTACAAATTGGAAATTAGCTTTTTGCTTTCTCATCTTTTAATACTTTATTTTGAATTTGATCCGAGGTTAAATTATAGGAAGAAATCGTGCAAATTAAAGATTTCCTTCTAGCTTTTCCATTTTCTAATTTCTTAATTTGCCGATTTAATCTCGATTCAGATTAGAGAAAGTAATTCTGCAAATTAGAATTTTGCCCATAATTTCCTGATTTTGTTTTCTTTTATTTTCTACGACTCTTCGATATAGAAGGTATTAATTAATGACCTTGTAACAATTAATTGTGACCAGGTGACAATTAATATTAGTTTCTAAATTAATTAGAGGAAAAAATTATAGAAATTCAAAATTTGCCCATAACTATCTCATTATGTATCCCTTTATTTTCTGAAACTCTTTCATGAGCACGCATGTTAATTAATTTTGGTTTTCTTATTAAAAAAGATTAGTAAATGGTAGAAAAAACCTGCGCGCAAACTTCAATTTGTACTATTTTTTCCTAAATTTTAATTTATCACACAATCTGATTCCCCCTTTTAATAAAGCAATTAATACGTAGGGAAAAAATTGTGTAATTTAGAAATTTGCTTCTAGCTTTTTCATTTTGCAATGTCTTACTTTTACTTTAAATCCGGATGCAAATTAGAGAAAGAAATCCTGGAAATTAGATATTTGCCCATAACTTTCACTATTTGCTTCCCCATAATTTACGTCGACATGTTTATGAGCAAATTTGTTAATTAATTTTGTTCTTCTGATTAAAAAGAGCTTTTCAACTTTCATTTTCATAATTTATTTTGCCTTGATGAAGGGATACATAATTTTTGCTCATTATTCATCCCTTCATTTTCTACAATTCTTTCATGAGCAGACGTGCAAATTAATTTTGGTTTTCTCACTAAAAAAAAGCTTAGAAAACGGTAAAAAAAAAATTGGCTTGTTTATGAACAAATGTGTTAATTAACCCGTTGAGGCCCACCATTTTCTGGCGCCAGTCCATTCTGGGTCTACAGCGACCCACAACTTCTTTTGCTTATAAAACACGTTTAAAACAAAATTTTCTGACTCGTAAGTAGTAAAATCGAATCGTTATAACCTCAGGAATGAGAATATGCAAGGCCGCAATCGATATTTTCATTTTTAAAAAAACTGTGTGAATAAATGCAAAAAAAGTCCGAAAATTGTCCTGTAGGACTTGTCGGACGTTTTTAACGATTCTTCCTTTGTTCATCGCACTAAATAGATTCAATTATAGTGATTTGGAAACTAGAGATTCCCAGCTACAAGATGGTGAAAATCATTTTCATGAGTTTTTGGAAAATATTTCCTACCTGGGTCCTTAGCGACCCAGAAAGCGCTACTTGAGTGTTTCGTACGAAGCATTAACCATTAACCATTAAAATTTAATGGTTAATGGTTAATGGTTAATGAAAATTATTTCCATTAACCATTAAATGTTGATGGTTAATAAAAATGCAATTGCATCAAAAAAAGTAATGCATTATTTGCAACCCTGCCCATTACAATGTAGTGTGTAATAGAAAAAATTTCTATTTCCCATTGCAATGTAATGTGTAATGGACAAAACTTTGATTGCAATTTTGGAAATGGAAAAATATAGATGAATAAATTATTGCAGTTTTGTATTACATTTTATTGACTTAGGACTAAGATTTTTAGAATTATAATATAGATGTTTTTTAGAATTTGAGGTGAAAATCTAAGTCCTAAGTCAATAAAATATAATGCAAAATTGCAATAATTTATTAATCTATATTTTTCCATTCCCAAAATTGCGATCAAAGTTTTGTCCATTACACATTACATTGCAATGGGTAATGGAAATTTTTTCTATTACACACTACATTGTAATGGGCAGGGTTGCAAATAATGCATTACTTTTTTTAAAGCAATTGCATTTTCAGAAACCATTAACATTTAATGGTTAATGGAAATAATTTTAATGGTTAATGGTTAATGCAAATAATTTCCACTAACCATTAAATTTTAATGGTTAATGGTTAATGAAAATTATTTCCATTAATCATTAAATTTTAATGGTTAATGGTTAATGGAAATTAATTTCATTAGCCATTAAAAAAGTAATGGTAAATGCATTACTTTTTCATTAAAAATTTCGCAACCCTGGTCGCTAAAGACCCAGGTGGCCCTCAGCGTGTCAATTTTATGTTTTTGATCTAAAAAAGCGTTTCAATTTTCATTTTCATACTCTATTTTGCCTTGATGAAGGATAATTTTTGGTTCCAGGTGTACGCAGGATATTCACGAAGAGTCCATTGAGAACAAGAGCTCACAGGGCACATACTCTTCGTGCGGGTCGTCGAGGTCGTGAAGCTTGGCTCTCGGTCGACGAACTTGGAAATGTAACGGGTCAAGCTGCCGGAACAATGACGCAGCTCAACGTTTCGCCGATACTTTACGTCGGTGGTCACAAATCCCGAAATTTCGACGCTCTCCCTCACGACTTACCGCTTCACACGGGATTCGCTGGTTGCATCTACGACATCGAACTTCTCACCGACGATACGATTTTTCCCATAACTCGATCGAGTCCTGCGAGCGGACGTGGAGTAGGCGAGTGTCGTCGCAACGAATGTTTGCAGAATACTTGCAAAAATGGCGCTCTCTGTCTCAATCATGGACCAACCTACAGGTTGAACTATTTTCCACTTTGTTTGCTTCCTCGTGGATTTGTTTGTATAAAAATATTTCAAATTTGGTACATTGAAATTTGTCAATCGTTTGGTTTTTACAGTTGCATCTGTATGAAAGAATGGGAGGGCGCAGACTGTTCCGTACCAGCTGTAACCTGTTCATCGTCAAGTCCTTACAAGTGCCAGAGAGTCGATTTACAGCTATGAACACTCTCATACGTGTAATCGAGTGACGAAAAAAAAATGTAGTGCAATTTTTACCCATAATTTATCTAGTCAATGTACTCGTCATCCTATTGTCTAATGTTTTGTTAAGAGGAGGCTAAATACCATTTTCGTTCAATACCTACATTATCGACTTATCACCGTCGTCCAGTCTTTCTCCCAAAACCGTAAATGAAAATTTATTAAATTTTGAAAATTCAGAGGAGGATAAGTTAATTAACAATAAATTGATAATTAAGGGGCTAAAACGCGTCACAACTAACTCCAACGAATTCATTGGAGCCCCAAAAATATTAGGTTACTCGTCAGAATCCATTGTGCTGCCCTCCCTCGCACGTTTGTAAACTAGATTTCGCCATTTCGTGTTTCGATAAAACTACAATTTATCGATATTTATCTCCTTATGCGCCATCCAAACTTACGATGTGTCTTTTCCATAAAATAATGTCGAAAACGTCTTGATATTTGTGTCTTGGCGTTCTTCATGGAGCCTCACTCTTAGTTTAGACGAAATACAGTAAAAAGTCTCATAATTCAAGATTTTCAATTACAGATTCCTGATGGTAATCGGATTTATAATTTTTTTTTTGATTTTTCAAAAAAATTTTAGTGAGGCTCCATTTGTGCCATAATTCCGATTATGCTGTTAAAATTTTATTGAATTCCATTCATTCGTATGAGAGCAAGTTTGGATGGCGATTTCGAAGCGTAGTGTCGGTATTTAGCCTCCTCTTAAGTTCGACGATTTTTAAAAGGTAAAAAGGTTTAGTAGAACGGAATTAATATTTTTTATCTGTTTTTATAGTAGTTTCCTTATTTTCTCTTGATTCGCTTTGACAATTCGGGGAAAAAACGTTAGCTTGTTCCTTATTAGAAGCAGAGTTGCGAAAATTGTAATGTAAAAGTAATGCATTACCGATTACTTGAAAGAATGTGTATTGGATAAGTTTTTCGTTACAAATTACAAAAGTAACGTGTAATGAATGAATGTTCCACTACAAATGGAAATAGTAATGTGTAATGGATGCGCGTTCCATTACAAATAAAAAAGTAATGTGTAATGTATTCATGTTCCATTACAAGTAATAAAAGTAATGTGTAATGGTTGCATGTGCCATTACGAATAAAAAAAATAAGGTGTAATGAACGAGTGCTCCATTACCAATTACAATTGAAAAAAAGTAATTTGTAGTGGAAAATATTCCATTACAAATTAGTGTGTTTCTACGACAATTTGGAGCAGGTACTATTTTGCTCAAAAGTGAGTCTATTAATTTTTCAATGAAAATAATTTGTGTGTATCAAGTTCTTGTTAACTTTATTATCGTAGTGGCAGATGTATGAACAGTGATTCCTTGGAGTGATTTTTTGGAGTAATTTTTACTCCATTCTTGAATTGTAATTTTTACAAGAATGTAGTAAAAATTACTTCAAAAAGTCACTGTTCATACATTTACTACTACGGTAGTAAAGTTAACAAAAACTTGATACACAAATTATTTTTATTGAAAAATTAATAGACTTGTCTTTGAGCAAAATAGTACTGGCTCCAAATTGTGGTAGAAACACACTAATTTGTAATGGAATATTCTCCACTACCGATTACTTTTTTTTTCAATTGTGATTTGTAATAAAGCACGCATCCATTACACATTACTTTGTTTATTTGTAACGGAACACGCATTCGTTACACATAACTCTTGCATTTTGTAATGGTACTTGTCCATTTCACATTATGCAGTGTAAAGGGCAATGCATACAGTAACGCATTATCAAAATAATGCATGATATAGAACCAGCGTTGTGAAAATAGTAATGAAAAAGTAATGCATTAGTCATTACTTTAAACAATGTGTATTGGATATTTTTTCCGTTATAAACTACAAAAGTACCGTGTAATGAATGAATGTTTCATTACAAATGAAAATAGTAATGTGTAATGGATGCGTGTTCCATTACAAATAAAAAAAGTAATGTGTAATGTATGCATGTCCCATTACAAATAATAAAAGTAATGTGTAATGGTTGCATGTGCCATTACAAATAAGACAAATGACGTGTAATGTATGAGTGCACCATTACAAATTACAATTGAAAAAAAGTAATTTGTAGTGGAGAATATTCCATTACATATTAGTGTGTTTCTACAACAATTTGGAGCAGGTGCTCAAAGGTTTATTAATTTTTCATGAAAATAATTTGTGTGTATCAAGTTTTTTTAACATTACTATCGTAGTGATAAATGTATGAACAGTAACTGTTTGGAGTAATTTTCACTTCATTCTTGAATTGTAATTTTTACAACAATGAAGTAAGAATTACTCCAAAAAATAACTGTTCATAGGTGTCAGCGTATATCAAGTTAATATACACTGACACCATAAGTTTTTCTTGAATTGTAATTTTTACAAGAATGGAGTAAAAATTACTCCAAAAAATCACCGTTCATACATTTACCACTAGTAAAGTTGACAAAAACTTGATACACACAAATTATTTCCATTGAAAAATTAATAGACTGACCTTTGAGCAAAATAGTACCTGCTCCAAATTGTCGTAAAAACACACTAATTTGTAATGGAGCACTCATCCATTGCACATTACTTTTGTATTTGTAATAAAACACGCATTCATTACATATTGTTCTTGTGTTTGTAATGGTACACTTGTCCATTTCACATTATGCAGTGTAATGAGCAATGAATACAGTAATGCATCATTTACAACTCTGATTTGAAGCAGAGTTGTTAAAATAGTAATGTAAAAGTAATACATTACCCATTACTTTAAACAATATGTATTGGATAAGTTATCCGTTAAAAATTACAAAAGTAACGTTTATGAATAAATGTTCCATTACAAATGAAAATAGTAATGTGTAATGGATGCGTGTTACATTACAAATAATAAAAGTAATGTGTAATGGTTGCATGTGCCATTACAAATAAAAAAAATAACGTGTAATGAATGAGTGCTCCATTACAAATTACAATAGAACAAAAAGTAATTTGTATTGGAGAATATTCCATTACACATTAGTGTGTTTGTACGACAATTTGGAGCAGCTACTATTTTGCTCAGAGCTAAGTATATTAATTTTTCAATGAAAATAATTTGTGTGTATCAAGTTCTTGTGAACTTTACTATCGTAGTGGTAAATGTATGAACAGTAATTGTTTGAAGTAATTTTTAGTCCATTTTTGAATTGTAATTTTTACAGCAAAGTAAAAGTTATTCCAAAAAATCACTGTTCATACATTTACCACTACAATAGTAAAGTTAACAAAAACTTGATACACACAAATTATTTTCATTGAAAATTTAATAAACTGACCTTTGAGCAAAATAGTACCTGCTCCAAATTGTCGTAGAAAGACACTAATTTGTAATGGAATATTCTCCACTACCATTGACTTTTTTTTTCAATTGTAATTTGTAATGGAACACTCATCCATTAAAGATTACTTTTTTTTATTTGTAATGGCAAATGCATCCATTACACATTATTTTGTAATGGAACATGCTTTCATTACACATTATTTTTTTTATTTGTAATGGTACACTTATCCATTTCACATTATGCAGTGTAATGGGTAATGAACACAGTAATGCATTATCAACATAATGCATTATTTACAACTCTGATTAGAAGAAAATTAAGCCAAGAGTTTCCTTTTCCGATTATTGAAGAGAAAATAAGAAAATGAGATTTTGACCGACCGAGATCGGCATCATTTTACCTTGAGCTTTAAACAAAATCGTTCAATCAAGTTTTCATATTTATAGAATTTTTATTGTTCAATATATTCAATCTTAAGGATTCTATGTTCATGTGCGATCGTTCTTTGGTCGTGAAGTTGCCGTGTAAGAATTTAGATGAATAAACAAGGTTGCCGCGGCTAGACGAGACTGCAAGTCGTATTTGCACAATTCGTGGGACCACTCGACGTTGCCCCAGTGTGATATCTGACGAGAAGTTGATATTATTTATTCATCAGTATTTTTTGAGTTTTCAATTTTTTTCTTTACCTGAAATTCTTCCTCCAGACGAGAAAGACTTACGGCCTCCTCGACGCTTATTTTCCTATCACAAACCGCCATCGTGAGTATCACCGATTTGAGGGTATCAACACCGTAGAGAAAACCTTGAAAAAACATGAATATTTGTAAAAGTAAAAAAACGTTAGGATTTTGGAAAAACACGAACTGTGCTTTGGCAATAGTCGAGTCAACAAAGTACCAGGATTTGAAAAAAATGTTGTACACGTTTTAAGAGGGGGCTAAAGGCGACATTCGGACCTCTCTCTCGCTCTCACACGACCCCTATCATCCTTTCTCTCTCGCACTCGCGCGAAAAATGTCGGTATTTAGCCTCCTGTTAAGAGGAGGCTAAATACCATTTTCGTTCAATCCCTACATTATCGACTTATCACCGTCGTCCAGTCTTTCTGCCAAAACCGTAAATGAAAATTTATTAAATTTTGAAAATTCAGAGGAGGATAAGTTAATTAACAATTGATTGATAATTAAGGGGCTAAAACGCGTCACAACTAACTACAACGAATTCACTGGAGCCCCAAAAATATTAGGTTACTCGTCAGAATCCATGGTGCTGCCCTCCCTCGCACGTTTGTAAACTAGATTTCGCCATTTCGTGTTTCGATAAAACTACAATTTATCGATATTTATCTCCTTATGCGCCATCCAAACTTACGATGTGTCTTTTCCATAAAATAATGTCGAAAACACCTTGATATTTGTGTCTTGGCATTCTTCATGGAGCCTCACTCTTAGTTTAGACGAAATACAGTAAAAAAGTCTCATAATTCAAGATTTTCAATTACAGATTCCTGATGGTAATCGGATCTATAATTTTTTTCTTGATTTTTCAAAAAAATTTTAGTGAGGCTCCATTTGTGCCATAATTCCGATTATGCTGTTAAAATTTTATTGAATTCCATTCATTCGTATGAGAGCAAGTTTGGATGGCGATTTCGAAGCGTAGTGTCGGTATTTAGCCTCCTCTTAAGGCGAGGCTAAATACCGACATTATTTCTGAAGTCCTATATTATCGACTCAAAATCGCTGTCCAAACTTTTTCCAATACCGGTCGATGAATATCAATTAAATTTATGAATGAATGATGAATGAATTACAAAATGCAAACGCGAGACATAAATCAACGTTTTCGTTAATTGCCACTGACTTGTCAGACAGTTTGGATAGAATCTGATGAGAATAATATTTATTTCATGAGAATTCCACATGGGGCTGCCCTCTTTCGGATTTCTGTGAACTTGATTTCGCCATTTTGTTTTTCGATAATACACTAAATTTATCAACATTTATCTCGTGATTTGGATTCCAAACTTACGTCGCGGTTTTTTCATAAAATAATGTCGAAGACGTATCGATATTCGTACTTTAGTGTTCGTCATGGAGCCCCACTCTTGGTTTTAGCCGAAATGCAGTAGAAACATTATAATTTGATATTTTCAATTACAGATTCCTGATGATAATCGGATCTGTAATTTTTTTATTTTTATTTCGAATAAATTTTAGTGGGGCTCCATTTGTGCCATAATTCTGATGATACTGTCAAAATTTTATTGATTTCCATTCATTCGTGCCAGAGCAAGTTTGGAATCCATTTTCGAGGTGCAAATGTCGGTATTTAGTCTCCCCTTAAAACATGTTCAATTTTTAAAATCTTTCTTGATTAAAGTGAGTTGAGAAAAAGAAAGTATTCGTATAATTAATGATTTTTGTTAGGATACCTTGAAGAGCGGCCTGGCTGTAGGAGGCCATGTGCCTAATAATTGTGGCTTTCGTCTCATGAGGAACATCCGGTGGATTTATACTCTGAGTCTTTGTGATGTTTACTTGATATCTATCGCAGAACCATTGAATAATAGGATCCCACTTTTCAGCCTGAAGTTTGAAGAGTTCGTCTTGTTCCTAAAATTTACTGCAAAATTATATCACTTTTGATGACAACGATCTCTTTTTTAATAGGAAAATTATATCTCACGCTGGAGTGAAAGAGCACCGTGTCCGTTTCCAGATAATTGGCTATATAATTTGCTATGTCCGTTCGAGAATGCTGATGAGGATTGTCTAAAAATGTGCTGCATAACGCTGTCTAAAAAAAACGATAAAATTAGTTTTTCCCTTTTTTTCTTAGAGAAGCAAGGGCTTGTTTCAGAATTTTCAAAAAATCGATTTTTAAATTTCATTTTAGTACATGTATTTAAGTATATATAGGGCATTCCATACCAAATCGGACAGTTTGAAAAACTTTTTTTTTTTAATTTCCTCAATATTTTTGTATTTTTGAGTACCCATCGAAAGACCCTTCCTGTTAAATTTTGAGATTTTTTCAATTACCCGTTCAAAAGATATTAAATTAACAAAAAAAAACCGCTCTTTTTTTGGTATTTTGGTCGTAACTTCTTTAATAATGGTCCAAATTAAAAATTTTTTTTTTTCCAAAATTTTTGTTTTTTATAGCCTTTTCAGAAAAAAATACACCAAAAATATTCGACGTGTTTTTGAATGAGTTTTTTGAGTTTTAAACGTTAAATCGCGTTTTTCGAAGTGAACGTCATTTTTGATTTTTTTTTTCAATCGAAAAAAATAGTTATTGAGATCCCACGATCGGACTAGTCTTAAAAATTGTTGAATTCAAGATGATTGAAATAAAAAATTAAAAAAAAAAATCAAAAATGACATTCACTTTTAAAAACGCGATTTAACGTTTGAAGCTCAAAAAACTCATTCAAAAAGACGTCGAATATTTTTGGTGTATTTTTTTCTGAAAAGGCCATAAAAAAACAAAAATTTTGAAAAAAAAAACTTTTAATTTGGACCATTATTAAAGAAGTTATGACCAAAATACCAAAAAAAGAGCAGTTTTTTTTGTTAATTTAATATCTTTTGAACGGGTAATAAAAATAAATCTCAAAATTTAACAGAAAGGGTTTTTTGATGGGTACTCAAGAATATTGAAACATTGAGGAAATAAAAAAAAAAGTTTTTCGAACTGTCTGATTTGGGATGGAATGTCCCATATACAGAAAATTTCATGTAAATCCGACAAATATTTTAAAAGTTATACTCATATTTGTAAATCGGTAATTATTATTTGTAAAATGCTTTTGAAACTTTGAACACGTTTTTTCTCAAAACTGTGTTTTTAGAGTCGGTGAGCTAGATTTTTCAGAAATGGCTTAACCGAACAGTCTCAAATTTTTACACAAGCTTTGTAAGTATGTTTTTCAGTAATTAATCAAAGGTTTTTTTTTTTTATAAATATTTTCCATTTTATAAACAATTTAAGGCAAAATTTTCTATTAAAAATCAAAATTTATTTTTAAGAAGCCGCAATTTTGTTACAAATACATATTTTGCTTATTGCTTCGATTAAATACTACATTCTACCGTACATTAACAAAATCTTTTTTATTTTTTTATTTTGGATGATCCAATCTCAAGATATCATGCAAGATGCCTTTTTTTAAAGGACCTCCCGAGATCAGCTGCAGCAGCTTCAAAAATCATTATTTTAAAAAAAAAAAATGAAAATAAAGTTGAAAGTTACAAAAATATGTATATAAATTTTTACATTGATGAATTAAAATGTCTTTCCAGCACAAATTCTTGAAAAATGGTTTTTTTGTACCTCCAAACTGCGTATAACCCCTTAATGAATTTCTTGTTTCTCAACAAAGCATTGAAACATTTTTTCCTTTTTTTTAAAGTAAACCATTAAAATTACCAAGTGCATGTTACTCCGGTCAATAATTTCTTCCTGCCTATCCCATTCCAACGCTATCGCCAGAGCAAGGGGTTCGCTGGATACTTCGAGTACTCGACCTTTTGGAGTTTTCAGCTTTCTCTGATCGAGCGTTATCTCGTACTTATCGCCACTAGCGAGAATATTTGTTCTTCGATAGAACCTTTTAACAGTAGCTGCAAAAATTGTCGGGCATAAGCAGTTAGGAATGAACTTTTTGAGGTTAAGAAATGTAAAACGTTTGTAAAATCGAGCGATAAATCGTGTTTGCACGAAACACTCACCCATATTTCTGAAGATCATTGCCCTTGGCACGAATCGTCGAAACTTTGAATAAAACATTTCCGAGCATTAATTTATAAATACAATATACAAATTACGTTCACCGCTATTTCAATTCACAACACAAACTGCGACGAATGGCAAAGTATTTGAATTTGGCGGAAATTTCAAGATGGCGCTGCGTGTCGTCCGGTGTACGCATGCGCATGACATCTTTTGCGTACGGAAAAGATGTCGCTGCGAGGGCCGGAAGTACATTTGAGCTATATTTTAGTACCGGAAAACGACGTTTCAGTGATGGCGTGTAACCGGCAAGAGACGGAACGATTTTCTTAATTTTTTCTTACGACTTTCGGCATATTTTGTGAACCGTGTAATATTGATCACCTTCGTTAACAGTTTTTTTCATGGTGTGAGCATAAATTTATATTAATTGATCGATATATTACTTGGATTCAGTCGGAATTCTTTTCTTTTTTCCGCGTCGTTGTCGAACACATCGCAACAAAGTTAACGCAAATGTAAATTCACAATAAAAATAAAGTTCGGGCTTTTTTGTGCACAAAATAGAAGGAAAAAGTCTCAAAGAGCTTCGTCGAACCGCTCGAAAAAAGTCAACTGGCGCTGTAGTTTTGCCGCGCTCTCGGTCCGCCATTTTTTACCCGTGAATCTTCGCGTCTTGTTTTGAACGAAAAGACGCTTCATAACGATTTTTTCTTTCCGTCAATCTTCGCGATATCCGTCTCAATCTAATTGTCTGTCATACAATCCAGAGTCTTAATGAAAAAATATGAATCTGCAAAATGATCACAAGTTTGTGGGAGCAATATTTTTCCGGAATTTCGCCGACTTTCGAACATAGCCTCAAAATCGTTTGTCGGCGTAAATGGCGTCTTTACCGATATTTTGCCGCAGATCAAAGAATCAGTTTTGAGTGTTTAATGAAAGTGTTTGTGCGCGTGAAACTTTAGTGATTATTTATCGTGATTTCGGATTAAAGGATTTATCATCGATCGAAGCAATCCGGATCTTTGCAGCAAGTAGTAAGTCAGAATCATTTTATAGGTTATATTGTCCATAATAACAATTGTCATCGACGAAAATGAAAACATTTTTACATTTCATAACTTCTTTTGCCACCTCTCGCGATCGTAAATTTTTATTTCAATATATGCCGGTTTTCATAAATAAATACTGGATCGGCAAAATCGGTTCTTGCTGTACATGGTTCCGAGATTCACTAGTGCCATATTGTACGATATGAATTTTTTTATACATTTCGAGAGAATTTCATTTTTTACAGATAATATAGAAAGAAAAACGAATAACGAGACACATTCTGTTTGTAACGAAAAATAAACAAAATTGCGGTACGAATGTTACTCCAGGGAATTAAGCATCAGCAGTTGTTTCAGAACTTTGGTTTGACTCGTTTCTCTTATTTCACCGGCCAGAAACATTTCGTCTACGACTGTGTAAACCTGAAACAGAGAAACCCAAAAAAAGTCGTTCCGGGGGGTTTTTTCCTTGGCTTTTATCGAGGGGTGTGCAAATAGTTTCAAAAGTCCAATAAGTCAACGAGAATATGATAATCTGTTTTTTCGAATAGTTGAAATCTTTCATTGATCCTCTAGAAATAAAATTTTCTGAAAATGCCCGAAGGAAATGGCAAATTCCGTTTTGTGTTTAAATATTAGCTACTCATGAGTACGTAACAATTTCCACAGCTATATTTCAAATGAAAAATTTGGAGGGATCATTTTAGTGATATAACATTTTTTAAACCCACGGTTTCAAGAATTTACTGCTATTATTTTCGTTTCTATTTAAGACAATCTGACAAGATTCCAAAAATGAGTTAGAAAAATGTTAAGCAAAGACGAATAGTTGGAAAAGGAAATATAAAATTTAGAAAAATTCAAATTAAATGCAATTATATTAGACGCGATATTCGAATAAAGTACATTTATCAGAATGGAAATTGAACCTGAGTAGGTTTGATGATAATAAAAATTATGTTAAAGTTTGCATCGTTGCGATGCAATGAAAATAATTATTTTAAATTCTTCTTCAATGAGTTTTACGTTTTGCTTGTGCGTTAAAAATTTCAAGTTCTTAATACAGGCCTCAAAATATATTCAAACGATTCTTCACTTTGAACATTTTTCTGGAGGAATTAATTTTATTAAAAAGTGAACTATTACGTTGCATTAAAACGATGCAAACTTCAGCATCATTAATAAATTTGTATAGAATGAAATTATGCCATAATTGTAAATAATGCATTATTTTGATAATGCATTTCTGTATTCATTACAACGTAACAATGCATAAGTTTTCCGTTACAAATCACAAAATTACAAAAGTAATATGTAATGAATGAATGCTCCATTACAAATGAAAATAGTAATGTGTAATGGATGCGTGTTCCATTACAAATAAAAAAGTTATGTGTAATGTTTGCATCTTCCATTACAAATAATAAGAGTAATGTGGAATGTTACATGTGCCATTACAAAAATAACGTGTAATGAATTAGTGCTCCATGACAAATTACAATTGTAAAAAAAGAAATTTGTAGTGGAGAATAACCATTACAAATTAGTATGTTCTACGACAATTTGGAGCAGGAACTATTTTGCTCAATGGTCAGTCTATTAATTTTTCAATTAAACTATTCTGTGGATATCAAGTTTTTGTTAACTTTACTATCATTGTGGTAAATGTATGAACAGCTATTTTTTGGAGTAATTTTTACTCCATTGTTGTAAAAATTACAATTCAAGAATGGAGTAAAAATTACTTCAAAAAATTATTGTTCATACATTTACCACTACAATAGTAAAGTTAACAAAAACATGGTACAGACAAATTATTTTTATTGAAAAATTAATAGACTTACATGTGAGGAAAATAGTCCCTGCTCAAAATTGTCGTAGAAACACACTAATTTGTAATGGAATATTCTCCACTACAAATTAATTTTTTTCCAATTGTAATTTGTAATGGAGCACTCATTCATTACACGTTATTTTTTTATTTGTAACGGCACATGCATTACACATTACTTTTTTTATTTGTAATGGAACACGCATCCATTACACATTCCTATTTTCATTTGTAATGGAATATTCATTCGTTATACGTTACTTTTGTAAATTGCAACGGAAATTTATCCCAATCCACATTGTTTAAAGTAATGGGTAACGCATTACTTTTACATTTCTATTTTCACAATCCTGAATTATACAATTAAAATTGTGACCTCTATTGAAAACCCCAAAAATAATTAACTTTACAAAATTCCATGGAATTATATTGTAAAGCATAATTGTTTGATTCAAAGTCCAAATCGAATGATTGGATTTGAATTTTGAATCAAATGCATTATATGCAAAATTCGAGTGGAACACCGCGTATTCCATTCAAATTCTTAAACGAACATCCCAATTTGTAATAAACAACGGACTTTACGGAACCCCGCGATGCGAAATTGTAAAATCGTAGAATTCCGCAGAGTTCGTTTTTACCCACCTTGTAAAAGTTAAAAACTAGATCCAGTTCACAGACATTATGGAAGTACTCGTTGAGCACTTCCACGAAGTTGTGAATTGCCTCTAGATAACATAGATTGTTGTCGTTGACGTCGACGCAGATGCAGAAGTAGAGTCCTGCGTAGCGTCTGTAAACTATTTTGAAGTTTCGAAACTGCGAAAGAAATACAATAATGAAAATTTATCTCCAACGACTGGAACTTTGAAGCGAATCAAATTTTGCTGCGCAATGCGCAGACTAACCTCAACGAAGTTCGTGTGTTTGGCATCTCTGACGGTGACGACGGCGTGGACTTCCTCTATTAATTTTTGCTTCTCGTCGTCGTCAAAATTCATGTACCATTTTGCCAATCTTGTCTTTCCTGCTCGATTTTGTATGAGTATGAAGCGTATCTGAGCAAAAAAAAATCAATAGAATTTCAGAGTATCCTCTCAATTTTCGATGGAGGATTTAAGTGAAATTATTTGAAAAATTTGAAATTTTCGGTTTTGATAATTCGTTCGATTATTTATTATCGCGAATGAATCATTTTGGAGGGACTTAATGTCAAAGTGCAAATACGCGTGTAGGAAATATTTTTTTGTAAGCAAATTACTTTAGAATGCTCCATTTTTTCGAGGACATTTTTCGAATTTTCAAATTAGGAACGAGGGTCGTTTAGCAAGATTTTCACTATTTTTTTCTACTTGCCATTGTTTATCGATTAGATCTGCCGAGAGGTTGACAACCGTTGACAGGACGACTCCGTGTGTCTGTTTTTTTCTCTGGACCGAATTCCTGCGATCCGCCCTCTCTCTCGATCTTATCGTATATATGGGCTATTCCAGCGCACGGAAGGTTTTACGATAGTATCCCCAAATTAAAAGATTTTTTAGTCTAATGCCATCTTTTTCCAATTCTAAATTTTATTTAAGAATAGAGAATTACTTAGAAAACTGCTAGGAAAAAAAATCTGAACAAAAATGAGTGAGCCGTAGAAAACATGAAATGCCCCATATGTCGTTTTATCGCGCTCATGCGTATCGTCGTGACGTCAGTGGTTTCGACAAATCACGACCCTCCATGACGGAGAGACTTGTCAGCGCTAGTCGCTGATTGGCTGAGTTCATTGCGCGCGACCAATCACAATCCTCCTGTGACGGAGAGACTTGCCAGCGCCAGTCGCTGATTGGCTGAGAGTCAAATGCGTGTTTCCACGCGCGTTTTCATGAAAATTGCATATGGCCGTTCTCGTGTAGTGATCGAGAAATGTCAAAATAGAAGAAAAATCACGTAGAAACAATAAAATAATACTCGTCGACGGGAAAGTGAATAAAATTTGAATCACGAATACCGTAAGGAAAATGAAACCGCAGTTGGCTGATACAAAAGTAAGCGTGCCCGTCGGTGCCGGCGAGGCTGACGCGTGTCTTTTCGAATATTTGCACGCCGAAATGGTTAATTACGTGCTGTCAATGCCAACGAGCGATAAAGTACGTAAAACTGCAATTTTATGCTGATAAATTTGGTTATCCAGTAGTTAAGGGCCGAAAAAAGAACGCTTGAGCGAAGTTAAAAGGTCAACATAACCTCAAAATTATTTCAATACATTTTTCTCGACGATGGCTTAAGAGGAGGGGAGTTTACCCTCCCCTTAAGATCAGACTTTTAAGGTCAAACTTTTCATCAAACTCAAGTTAGAACTTAAGACCGAACTTAAGTTCCAATATAAAATGAATCTTAATAAACTCTTAGATAATTCAAACTCAAGTGCGAATTTCAGATCAATCTTAACTTCAAACTTAAGTTTGGTTTGAAGCTTGATCTTGAGAACTTGAGGTTGAACTTAAGTTCGATCGAACCTCTTTCATTGCCTCCCTCAGCCGTGTATTGTTTCTGCGCTCATATATTGATTTAAAGATTTGACATT
This sequence comes from Alloplasta piceator, assembly GCA_946863875.1. Classification (NCBI taxonomy): domain Eukaryota; kingdom Metazoa; phylum Arthropoda; class Insecta; order Hymenoptera; family Ichneumonidae; genus Alloplasta; species Alloplasta piceator. Next base: position 33,842,770 of record OX333078.1, on the reverse strand, counting down.
AGTTGTCATAATAATTAAGTTTGATCGAACTTAAGTTCAAGCTCAAGATGGATCTTAAGATCAAACTTCAAACCAAATTTAAGTTTGCACTCAAGTTCGATTTGTAATTCGCACTAAAGTTTGAACTTAAGTCTGAACTTGGGTCATTCCATGTCAAATCGACCAAGAGTTGGAATCGACCCCTTTCAATTTCGATGAAATTTTATCAGAAGTTTCCGTTTTTAATAAAGCAAAGTTCTACCAAAGGAAAAAAATTTAAAAAAAATGTTCCAAAGTTATGCAAGATTCAAAATTTCACAATTTTTTAAATCTTTCAAGTTTATTTTTTAAATATCTCGAAAACTATTATAGTTATGAAAAAATTGTTTTGGGTTTGTCTTGAAGAGAATACTTGTGGCTACGAAAAAAAAATATTCCGAATTTTTTTTTTGAAAAATGATGAATTTGGAGAATATTGAATTTTTTTAAATCGTGCAAATCCATTTTCCACACTAAATTTTTGGTTCATTTTTTTAAATATAATAACTTGTACTAATCTTAAAAGATCCTGAAAATTTCAGAAAGGTGTTTTTTGGTTTTTCAAAAATATGAATTGTTGAACTTTTAAAAATCGTGTAAATACACGATCAACATTAAATTTTTGGTTCATTTTTTTTTTATATTATACCTTGGACTGAAATTAAAACAACACCATCCTGAAAATTTCAGGATCTTTTGAGATCAGTCCAAGGTATTATATAAAAAAAAATGTAACCAAAAAATTAATGTTGATCGTGGATTTACACGATTTTTGAAAATTCAAAAATTGATTTTTTTGCAAAAATTTCAGGATCTTTCAAGATCAGTACAAGGTATTATATAAAAAAAATTAAGCCAAAAATTTAATGTCGAAAATGGATTTGCACGATTTTTGAGAATTCAAAAATTCTCCAAATTCATCATTTTTCAAAAAAAAATTTCGGAATATTTTTTTTTTTCGTAGCCACTTTTAATGACACTTGAGTTGAGTCCCAAATCGCAAATGATGAGAAAATTTGAAAATTTGGTATGTTTTTGGATGAATTATTTTAGAGGTCGTGTAAAAATTTCACGACGATTAGGAAGCTCGTTATCGAACAATTAACATTAACAAATTAAATTAAATTCAATGTAGTCTTATGGAAACTGATATAACCTTGCGATAAGTTTTTTTTTGACCTAAATTTTTTGATATCTATACTATATTGAAAGCAACGGAAACAAAACGAAGTTTACGGATGAATATTTTTTTTTATTTGTTTAAAAAATTGTTCTTATCAAAATGTTAATATTTTAATAACGAGCTTCCTAATCGTCGTGAAATTTTTACACATCTTAAATACTTCATACAAAAACATACCAAATTTTTAGAATTTTCTCATCATTTTTCATTTTAACCCTTAAGGAGGTTGAAGTAATGATGACAGAATTCTGAAATTTAATGATTAATGGAAATTATTTTCATTGTCCATTAAAATTTAATGGTTAATCCAAATTATTTTCATTGACCATTAAAATGCAACTGCATTAAAAAAAGTAATGCATTATTTGCAACCCTGCCCATTACAATGTATTGTGTAATAGAAAAAATTTCCATTACCCATTGCAATGTAATGTGTAATGGACAAAACTTTGATTGCAATTTTGGGAATGGAAAAATATAGATGAATAAATTAATGCAGTTTTGCATTACATACTATTGACTTAGGACTTTGAATTTTAGAATTATAATATAGATGCTTTTTAGAATTTAAGGTACCTGATAATATAAGTCCTAAGTCAATAAAATGTAATGCAAAATTTCAATAATTTATTCATTTATATTTTTCCATACCCAAAATTGCAATCAAAGTTTTGTCCATTACACATTACATTGTAATGGGTAATGGAAATTTTTTCTATTACACACTACATTGTAATGGGCAGGGTTGCAAATAATGCATTACTTTTTTTTAGTGCAATTGCATTTTCATTAACCATTAACATTTAATGGTTAATGAATTACTTTTTCATTAAAAATTTCGCAACCCCAGCTTGAGACAGAATTTGAGTTTGATGGAAAGTTTGATCTTAAGACAGAACTTACGATTTAAAATTCGAGCCTAAGAATCCATTGGTAAATAAATGAGTAACTCACAAAATAAAATGTCCATGCGCAGGAAAAAGACGGCGAAGAGGATGTCTCTAAACTCGAGTGGATGGGTTTCAGCGTGGGCTATCGAGTGATCGAGCGTTTGACGAGAGAATGGCAACGTTTCAAAGACGAGCTTGATATGATAAAATTTATCTGCATGGAATTTTGGTCCGCGCTCTTTCAGAAACAAATCGACAATCTCAAGACGAACCATCACGGTGTTTACGTCCTTCAGGACAACGAATTCCGTCTCTTGTCGAAATTGGGCATCGGCGGCAGCAAACAATATCTCAAAGAGACTCCAAGACTTCTGGCTTTCACTTGCGGATTGCTCAGAGGAAGTCTCGCTAATTTAGGAATAGTCAGCGAAGTTACCACCGAAATAACTGCTCTGCCGAGTTGTAAATTTCATGTTAAAGTTCAGAGGATCTGACGGTGTTCTCAATCTCGTATCATGCGACGTCGAGAAATGTAAGATATTTATCGGAAAAAATTATAAAGTAACGCTCTTCTTAAATCATGATTTTATTTCTCATACGGAGGCTTAAAAAAAATTACGAAAATTCGTCAGATCTTTTTCATGACTATTGGGAGAAAAAAGTCTTGCCTGAAACGGAATAGGGAACTGCATGTCTTTTTTAAATTTTTTTATTCGAAAGTAGGGTGAAAAATAATGAATTTCTCAAGACAGTTTTTTTTTAAAGCATTAATGCTGCAAAAATTGTTTCTTTAACACAAATTTTTCTCAGTAAATTTGAATTGGCAACCATATTGTTGTACCCAACTATCAGCGCCGCCAGTGTCGCTTCCGGGAACTACGTCGCATTATAAACACTGGCTGCATTCGCTTGGGCGCTTACGCGCTTTCAGCACGTATGTATAGATATACATCGACGTATAAAATGCTACAGGATGTGGCGCTCACAGGCGCGTAAGCGTCCAAGCGAATGCAGCCATAACCTGCAATAAAAATATAAATCAGCAAAAATATTCGTTTACATACTACCAATTTAATAATATAAAATTATAAATAAACTGAAATAAGACATGAACCAATCTACTAAGTTTGGTTGCGGAGTGAATGAATCTATTGTCCATTTGTCATCCATCTGTCAGTTTATATCACTTTCACAACTTATTTAACATAATAATATTGAAGACGTGATTCATATGATTCCTGTGATATTGTGACGTCACCGATACTTTCACAACTTCTTTAACATAATAATATTGAAGAATATTATACTGCAGGTTATATGTATATTATAGGTTAGAATTCCCGCGAGCAAGATGTCCGCGGGAGCAAAAATTGTCTACAATGGGACTTAATTCCCAGACGCGACACGAACGGCGCTGATCGTTGGATACAACAATATGGTTGCCAATTCAAATTTACCGAGAAAAATGAGTGTAAAAGAAAACACTTTGGCATCGTTAATATTCCTTTAAAAAAAACTGTCTTGGGAAATTCATTATTTTTTATCCTACTTTCGAATCCAATGGACTAAAATAAAGATTTCAAATGCATGCAAGTTCCCTATTTCATGATTTTTTCACGGAATTGAATTCGTAAATTATGCTCGAAAAATGCTTTTTTCTTTGTAAACCACCGAATTCAAACGTCTCCGTTGCTTTGAGGTTTATCCGCTTTAGTGATGAAATTCATGAGATCCTTTTGCGTAACGACACCGATGAAAAGGGCCTGATGATGCTCATCGAGGACGACTGCGAAAGGCTCAGTTTCGAGAATTCTTGAGAGTCTTCCGAGTGTAGTCATGAGACAAACTCTAGGGAATTGTCGATCGATGACTTTCACAGCCAAATCACTTTTTTTAATAGTTCCGGATATCAAACGAGACATCAGATTGTGAGAACTTATGAGACCCTTGACGTAACCCGCTTCATCGACAACTGGGATTCTTTCGATATTTTCCTTCTCCAAAAGCGTCAAAGTCTCTTGGCAAGTCGCATTTTCGGACAAAACCGTCGATTTTACGATTCCGAGACTCGAAATGTGCAAATTCCACCACCATTCGTTAGATTTTATCGGATGAGGTGGATCCTGTAATCATAAAAATTATTTATTGGAATAATTGAATTATCGTTGTACGATAAATCTAGGGACAAGTTTTTGGTACAAAAATTTGAATGGTTCAAATAGTTCAACAGAATTTTTTTTAGTATCAGATTTAGCAAAGGAGGTTTAAAATTTCTATAAAATTTAGGGGTTTGCGAATATTCGAGTTCACGAACTATTCTATTCAATTCGTTTCGAATAATTCGTAAATTCGAATATTATTAGTATTTTTACTAGTAATATTCAATATTACTAGTAAATTCGCTAATACTAGTAAAACTCGAATATTACTAGTATTTTTACTAGTAATATTCGAAATATTTTATGGTAATATTCGAATTACTTATTTTTTACTAGCATTTGGGGCGGCGAATATTCGAATTATTCGAATTCGTAAATTTGATTCGATTCGTCTCGAATTATTCGTAAACTCGAATATCACTAGTATTTTTACTAGTAATATTCGATATTACTAGTAAAATTCGATACTACTAGTAAAATTCGAATATTACTAGTATTTTTACTAGTAATATTCTAATTATTTTATGGTAATATTCGAATTACTTATTTTTTACTAACATTTGGGGTGTGCGAATATTCGAATTCGTAAATTTGACTCGATTCGTCTCGAATAATTCGTAAATTCGAATATCACTAGTATTTTTGCTAGTAATATTCGATATTACAAGTAAAATTCGATAATACTAGTAAAATTCGAATATTACTAGTATTTTTACTAGTAATATTCGAATTATTTTATTTTATGGTAATATTAGAATTACTTATTTTTTACTAGTATTTAGGGATGTGCGAATATTCGCATTCACGAATTCGAATATTCGAATTCGAATAAAATAATTTTCTTAAGGAAATTATTTTAACTACTAAAGGAAATAAACCTAAAAAAAACCGTTATAGAAACTCGGTGTCTACGTAGAAACTCAAATAAAATCAAATTCATCTAATTATTTTCGCAAAAATTAAAGAATAATAATTTTTCTAAAATAATCTAATTTTATTTGGGGTGTGCGAATAGCATTCAAATCAAATCGAATAGTCATATTGGATTCGAAATTCGAATTATTCGATCCATTCGAATAATTATTTTTTCAAGGAAATTTCCTTAATTTTTTAGGTTTGTTTCCTTTAGTAGTTAAAATAATTTCCTTAAGGAAATTTCCTTAATTTTTTTAGGTTTGTTTCCTTTAGTAAGCAATTTCCGGACGAATAAATGCAGGTTATTCATCCAAATGACGAGACACTCTGTTAATTTAATTTAAGGGGAGGTCGGTATTTCGTGCGAGTGCGAGAGAGAAAGGATGATAGGGGTCGTGTGAGAGCGAGGGAGAGGTCCGAATGTCGCCTTTAGCCTCCTCTTAAGGGGAGGCTAAATACCGACATTAGCACCTCGAAAATGGATTCCAAGCTTGCTCTGGCATGAATGGATGGAAATCAATAAAATTTTGACAGTATCATCAGAATTATGGCACAAATGGAGCCCCACTAAAATTTTTTCGAAATAAAAAAAAGAAAATTACAAATCTGATTATCATCAGGAATCTGTAATTGAAAATATCAAATTATAATGTTTCTACTGCATTTCGGCTAAAACCAAGAGTGGGGCTCCATGACGAACACTAAAGTACGAATATCGATACGTCTTCGACATTATTTTATGAAAAAACCGCGACGTAAGTTTGGAATCCAAATCACGAGATAAATGTTGATAAATTTAGTGTATTATCGAAAAACAAAATGGCGAAATCAAGTTCACAAAAATCCGAAAGAGGGCAGCCCCGTGTGGAATTCTCATGAAATAAATATTATTCTCATCAGATTCTATCCAAAGTGTCTGACAAGTCAGTGACAATTAACGAAAACATTGATTTATGTCTCACGTTTGCATTTTGCAATTCATTCATCATTCATTTATAAATTTAATTGATATTCATCCATCGGTATTGGAAAAAGTTTGGACAGCGATTTTGAGTCGATAATATAGGACTTCAGAAATAATGTCGGTATTTAGCCTCGCCTTGAGAGGAGGCTAAAGGTGACATTCGGACCTCTCTCTCGCTCTCACACGACCCCTATCATCCTCTCTCTCTCGCACTCGCACGAAAAATGTCGGTATTTAGCCTCCTCTTAATAAACTTTAGTGTAAATCCTCTCACCAAAAATCCTCTCGCTTCCATCCACTGATCGGAGACAAATTTCGTCATATAATTCCTTATACCGTCCGGCAAAAGTACGACAACGCGTTTATCCGCAGGAAGATCTTTCGCAAGTTTCAGTGCAGATGCAACAGCGGAACCACTACTTCCACCGCACAAAAGCCCCTCATGCTTTATTAGCTCCCGTACAATGGTGAAAGATTCATTGTCGTTACTTTTTACCCAAGAATCTATCACGTTACGATCCAAAACAGTCGGGACAAAATCGTACCTATACAAATATTAAATAAATAAATTAAGCTCGCCGCAGACAGACATTTTCATTTTTTGTGACATTGAAGTTTGCATCGCTGGAATGCAAGAGCAATAGTTTATTTAATAATATTTATTCTCTCTATAAAGTTTAAGTAAAAAATCGTTAAAATATATTTTGCGGATTTTGTTAGAAACTTGAGATGCTCAACGGCGAAGGAAAGTGTGAAATCTCACCAAAAATAAATTGAAAATAACTTATTTTTCTTGCGTTCCAATGATGCAAACTTTAATATTATTTTTTTCGTCCAGATAAGGCAAAAAGTGGGTCAGCATAACGAGGCCAAATCGATATTGAGTGTCCTCGATGCTAGAAATGTAAATTTCGTTATCAGTCTAATACTTTTTTTTTTACACAATTATTTGCTCAATGCTACATTTTCGTCTGCTAGGATTTTAGCGAAGAAAACGTATTTATGTTGCACTCACAGAATTTCCATAAAAAAGAAAAAGTAATCTCACCCGATACCCTCGACCTCGTAGAATTTAATCGAATTCGAGGCTGAATCGGATTCGTCAGAATCAGCGAGAATGCTGCCCTCAGGATCGACAGCTACGATTTTAGTCTGCGGTGACAATTCCTTGAGCTTTCGCCCAATTCCACTTATGGTTCCGCCTGTTCCTGCACCACCGACGAAATAATCTATTTTTCCATCGCACTGTTCCAGTATCTCAGTCGCGGTGTGATCGTAGTGAGCCAGTGGATTTCCAGGATTGGTGTACTATAATAAAAAGTTCAATATAGTCAGCGTAAAAATTTTCTGAAGTGCCGAATGATGTTAAAGTTTGCATCGCTGCAATGGAACAAAAATATTTTCTTTTAAATTCATTTTCAGTGATATTTGCGCTCTTCTTGTGCATTTAGCATTCCAAATCCTCAATAAAGACCCCAAAATGTATTTCAATAATTCTTCAGTTTGAAACCTTCCTAGATAGAAGATTTTTGCTGAAAAATAAACAATTATGATGTTAAACCAGAGTTGTGAAAATAGAAATGTAAAAGTAACGCATTACACATTACTTTAAACAACGTGTATTGGATAAGTTTTCCGTTACAAATTACAAAAGTAACGTGTAATGAATGAATGTTCCATTACAAATGAAAATAGTAATGTGTAATGGATGCGTGTTCCATTACAAATAAAAAAGTAATGTGTAATGTATACATGCTCCATTACAAATAATAAAAGCAATGTGTAATGGTTGCATGTGCCATTACAAATAAACAAATAACGTGTAATGAAAGAGTACTCCATTACAAATTACAATTGGAAAACAGTAATTTGTAGTGGAGAATATTCCATTACAAATTGGTGTGTTTCTACGACAATTTGGAGCAGATACTATTTTGCTCAAAGGTAAGTCTATTAATTTTTCAATGAAAAGAATTTGTGTGTATCAAGTTTTTGTTAACTTTACTATCGTAGTTGTAAATGTATGAGCAGTGATTTTTTGGAATAATTTTTACTCCATTCTTGAATTGTAATTTTTACAATAGAGTAAAAATTACACCAAAAAATCACTGTTCATACATTTACCACTATGATAGTAAAGTTAACAAAAACTTGATACACACAAATTATTTTCATTGCAACATTAATAGACTGACCTTCGAACAAAATAGTACCTGCTCCCAATTGTCGTAGAAACACACTAATTTGTAATGGAATATTCTCCATTACCAATTACTTTTTTTCAATTGTAATTTGTAACGGAGCACTCATCCATTACACATTACATTTTTATTTGTAATGGAACACGCATTCATTACACATTACTTTGTATTTTGTAATGGTACACTTGTCCATTTCACATTATGCAGTGTAATGGGTAATAAATACAGTAATGCATTATCAAAATAATGCATCATTTAAAAACAGAGTTGCGAAAATAGTAATGTAAAAGTAATGCATTACCCATTACTTTAAACAATGTGTATTGGATAAGTTTTTCGTTACAAATTACAAAAGTAACGTGTAATGAATGAATGTTCCATTACAAATGAAAATAGTAATGTGTAATAGATGCGTGTTCCATTACAAATAAAAAAGTAATGTGTAATGTATGTATGTTACATTACATATAATAAAAGTAATGTGTAATGGTTGCGAGTGCCATTACAAATAAAAAAAATAACGTGTAATGAATGAGTGCTCCATTACAAATTACAATTTCAAATTGTAACGTGTAATGGAGCACTCATCCATTACACATTATTTTTTTTATTTGTAATCGCACATGCATCCATTACACATTACTTTTTTATTTGTAATGGAACACGCATTAATTACGCAATACTCTTGTATTTTGTAATGGTACACTTGTCCATTTCACATTGTGCAGTGTAATGGGTAATTAATACAGTAATGCATTATCAAAATAATCCATTATTTACAATTCTGGTTCAAGCACAACCGAAATTGTTTGTCGGTGAAAATCTTCTTTTTAGGATGTTTTCAAATTTGATAAATTGTTGAAATATATTCTGCGGCTTTTGTTAAAGATGTGGAATACAAAATGCGCGAACAACGCGTTAATATCACTAAAAATGAATTTCAAAACAAATAGTTTCATTGCAACGATGCTTCAATATCACAGCGCCGAAGACGAAATATTTTTTAATTTTACTTGGTCCAGGATGACGCTGTTGGGGATTTCACTCCTGAGTTTTTGCGAAACGCTGATGTGACCCTCTGGACTATCCCAAGCCGCTTCAGTGGGCGTTCTCACGATTTCAGCGCCGAGAGCTCTCAGGGCAAAGAGCTTCTCGTTGGACATTTTCTCCGGCATGACGATGATGCATCTGTAGCCTTTCACGGCGGCTGCCATTGCCAAACCGATTCCAGTATTTCCACTGGTCGGCTCGATTATAGTAAAACCAGGTTTCAATATTCCCTTTTCCTCCGCATCTTGCACCATTCTATGGGCGATTCTATCCTTGACCGAGCCGCCGGGATTGAGATATTCGCATTTCGCAACTGCGCAGTGAAACATCGATTCTCAGTCATCGCAGAAAATTTTCTAAAAATTAATTTTCATGCGAATTTTCCTAACTCACGTATCTCGCACTTGATGTTGTGAGATTTTGTAATATTGTTCAGACGCACCATCGGCGTCTGACCAATGGCGTGCAAGATATTCGGCAACACTTTTTTTCCATCGCTGAATCTGAACAAAGCGAAAAGTTAGCAAAATAAATAAATAAATAATATATAAATAAATTATGATAAATAAATAAAATGAAAATAAATTAATAAATGTAAAAAATTGAAAAAGATTGAAAAAAATTGAAATAAATAATTTCTCACTCGTCTCGTTTAATGTGCGGTGATTCTTTAGCGGTCGGCGACCACGTGCATTTTGATGGTCGATTGGGCAGTTCTAGTTCCATATTTTGTTTTTTTTTCTCGTTAAACCAAATTGCGCACTTTATTCAAAAATTCGAAATACAAAAATCGATGCGTTTTGATGGGTAAATTTATGTAAAGGCGATTATTCTCTCAGCACGTCGTGGTAATAATATCTTCGTGGGTTATCGACCGCGCGCTCACACTTTACTGCAGTGCGCTTCACTGACAATGAGTCGGACGCTTAGCGACGCGTCGCTTTTATATTGGGCAAAAAAAATTAGTAAACCGTGATGTGGAGGGGAAAAAGAACATTTTCGGAGAATATTCACGAAAACACTTTATCTATACGTCGATACATTAGAGGAAACGATAACGAACAATTCGACGATTATTATTCCCTCGTTTCATCGCTGATATTTGTAGCATTTTTTATTTACGAAAAAAAAATATGTCCGACGCCCATCAGCTGATTCGTCTGAAAACAGATGCGTTTTTCGTTCGATACAAATGATTATTGAGAAGCGATGATTGATTGAATATTATTAATTATATATATGTACTTAAAAGATTAGCAGTTGAGAGTATTTTTTGTTCATTTTAATATATAGTAATAATATAAAAATTATATTTTATATAAATCGATATTGATATAATTTTGCAAAAGTATCTTTTCTCTTGGTGTGCGAGTCACTATTCTGATAACCCAGAGAGTCATTCGTTATATTTTTTTCTCTCGATAATCATAAAGAATAATGTGTTTCATTCAAATTTCATCCTGAAATTGTTATTCAGGAGGCCTCTATTCTGTAACACATTATTATTCTACACATTATTTTCCTACACATTATTAGAGCCTTATTATTTAGCATAATTAACTCAGAGTCAGGGTTGCAAATAATGCATTACTTTTTTTAAATGCATTTGCATTTTCATTAACCATTAACGTTTAATGGTTATTGGAAATAATTTAATGAATAATGGTTAATGGAAATTATTTTCATTAACCATTAAAATTTAATGGTTAATGGAAATTATTTTCATTAAACATTAAAATTCAATGGTAAATGGAAATTATTTCCATTAACCATTAAATGTTAATGGTTAATGAAAATGCAATTGCATTAAAAAAAGTAATATGCATTATTTGCAACCCTGCCCTTTACAATGTAGTGTGTAATAGAAAAAATTTCCATTACTCATTGCAATGCAATGTGTAATGAACAAAACTCCGATTGCAATTTTGGGAATGGAAAAATATAGATGAATAAATTATTGCAGTTTTGCATTACATTTTATTGATTTAGGACTTAGATTTTTAGAATTATAATATAGATGCTTTTTAGAATTTAAGGTGAAAATCTAAGTCCTAAGTCAACAAAATGTAATGCAAAATTGCAATAATTTATTCATCCATATTTTTCCATTCCCAAAATTGCAATCAAAGTTTTGTCCATTACACATTGCATTGCAATGGGTAATGGAAATTTTTTCTATTACACACTACATTGTAATGGGCAGGGTTGCAAATAATGCATTACTTTTTTTAAATGCAATTGCACTTTAATGGTCAATGAAAATAATTCTCATAAACCATTAAATTATAATGGTTAATAAAAACAATTTCCATTAACCATTAAAATTTAATGGTTAATGGAAATTGATTTCATTAGCCATTAAAAAAGTAATGATTAATGCATTACTTTTTCATTAAAAATTTGGCAACCCTGCTCAGAGTTGTGAAAATAGTAATGTATAAGTAATGCATTACCCATTAAACAATGTGTATTGGATAAGTTTTCTGTTACAAATTACAAAAGTATGTAATGAATGAATGTTCCATTACAAATGAAAATAGTAATGTGTTATGGATGCGTATTCCATTACAAATAAAAAAAAGTAAAATGTGTAATGTATGCATGTTCCATTACAAATAATAAAAGTAATGTGTAATGGTTGCATGTGCCATTACAAATAAAAAAAGTAACGTGTAATGAATGCGTGCTCCATTACAAATTACAATTGAAAAAAAGTAATTTCTAGTGGAGAATATTCCATTACAAATTAGTGTGTTTCTACGACAATTTGGAGCAGGTACTATTTTGCTCAAAGGTCAGTCTATTAATTTTTCAATGAAAATAATTTGTGTGCATCAAGTTTTTATTCACTTTACTATCGACTATTCTTTTTGTCCTTTTTATCTACGGTACATTCGAAAGAGTTCGCAGACGCTCCATTTTCGTTTTTTAAAAATTTTCATACGATTTTTTTCGCAAAGTTATTTCACTTTTGGCTAAAAAAGACAAATTTTGAAAGATGCAACGTAACTCTAAAACTATAGAGTTTAAGAGAAAATATCAAGTATGAAAAAAGTAGCGTAGATATACACGGAATCGCCTGGAATTATTTCAGAATTTTCCTATGATTTTTTTTTTAGTATTTTCGCTCGAAACTTTGATGATGACGTTCCAGCGAAAAATTGTATCTGATTGAAATTTCTGTATTTCGTGATACAATAAAAAATACCTGAAAAAATTCAGCAACATTTGGCCTGCTATAAACAACAATTATCAATAATAATATTGTCCAAAAGTTATTAATAAATTGTTTCAACTATTTGCCAACATACCCTAAATAATGACCACCCTAATATATATGTACAGAGATAGAGGTGACAAGAGAGTGTTAACGAAAGCTAAAACAAGTTTCAAGGGCTGGGCATCGTTGAACGTTATGTACCCATATATGGGGAATTCCTGACTAAAGTTTTGAATAATTAAATATTTTAAAAGATTTTTTCAATAAAAGTGTTTATATTTTTTTTTAATAAAAAATACTTAGTGCTTTCGAGACACGATTGAAACATAAAAAAAAAAATTTTGCGATAAAAATCGAAAGGGAGCTGTTGGCCGGTTTGCCTGGGAATGCCCCATATGTATATATACAATATCCAAGTTCAAGTTCCTCAATCCAAGTTCCATATTTTATTTTTGGTTCAATTTTTTTTATATAATACCTTGTACTGATCTTAAAAGATCCTGAAATTTTCAGAGAGGTGTTTTTTTTCGAAAATATAAATTTTTGAATTTTAAAAAATCGTGCAAATCCATGATCAACATTAAATTTTTGGTTCAATTTTTTTGTATAATACCTTGTACTGGTCTTAAAAGATCCTGAAATTTTCACGATGGTGTGTTTATCTTTCAAAAATAAAATTTTTTGAATTTTGGTAAAAAAAAATTTTTAGTTTTTCCTCTAACAATAAGTTAAGGAAAGTTGAGCAATCATGTAATTCTGTAATTTTGAGCAGTAAAAATTTCAATTAGTGACAATTAAGAAAAAAAAAATTTTTAACAAAATTCAAAAATTTATATTTTTTAAACAAAAATACACCATCCCGAAAATTTCAGGATCTTTTAAGATCAGTACAAAGTAATATATAAAAAAAATTTAACCAAAAATTTAATGTTGATCGTGGATTTGCACGATTTTTAAAAATTCAAAAATTTACATATATTTTTGAAAAAAAAACCTCTCTGAAAATTTCAAGATCTTTTAATCGTAAGATCAGTACAAGGTATTATATAAAAAAAATTGAACCAAAAATAAAATATGGAACTTGGATTTGCACGATTTTTTAAAATTCAAAATTCTTCAAATTCATCATTTTTCAAAAAATTTTTTCGGAATATTTTCTTTTTCGTAGTCTCAAGTATACTCTTCAAAACGAATTCAGAACGATTTTTCATAACTATAATAATTTTCGAGATATTTGAAAAATAAATTTGAAAGATTTGAAAAATTGTAAAATTTTAAATTAAAAAAAAAAAAATTTTAATTCTTTTCCTTTGGTAGAACTTCGTTTTATTGAAAACGAAAACTTCTGACCAAATTTCATCGAAATTGAAAGGGGTCGATTCCAACTCTTGGTCGATTTGACATGGAATTACCCATACATATATAAATTTATATCAGCTGATCCCAGCTGATGAAATACGCCATTATCGACGGTCACAGGAAGTCAAAGTTCACACATTTTTTATTCTGCAAACTTTGATGTTTATTTATTATATTTAATTGTTTTATTCGAATTGCGAAGTCGAGTCAATCGATTTCTTCGATCTGTCAAAAATCTGTATGAAAAAATCATTTTTTCGTGTGATCGTGGAAAAATGAAAAGTTTTTTCGATTGTCGTGTCAGTTTTCAAAAATCAGTGAGTTTTTAGTGATATGCCAAAAAAATCGTGCCCTCACGTGTTTTGAACAAGTTTTTGTTGACATTCATCAATTTAAATACTTGATAATGGAGAAATCAAAAGAAACAAAAGATTCGACCGACGAAGCAGGTAAGAAATTTGTTTTATAATTTCAAAAAATTTATAGACTTTGAATTTTGATTTTTGAATCTGGAATTTTTCATTGACTTGTCAATCTTTTTTCAATTCTATTCAATTTGATTACCCTATTATAATTTTTTTTTTTTTTAAATCTATTAAATATTTCTGAATTATTTTTATCTACGGCAAAACTCAAAAATTTGTCACTTTTAGCGCAAAGCGGTTCCAAAGAAAGTCTCGATGAAACTGCCGGTGCTTCCTCCGAAAAACCAGCCGAGAGCGAAGAAGAAGACTCTGGAATGGAGAAAATACGAAAATATTTCAGCGAAAAGCTCAAGTTTTATGAATCCTCCGAGTCTTCCGAATCTCAGCCAAAAGCAAAGAAGGTCTTGAATTCGCTGGATCTCGAAGGTATCGTGGATTACATTAAGGAACAGGGCTGTCGAAAAATCATTACAATGGCCGGCGCTGGAATTTCAACATGTAAGAAAATTGGCTTAAAATTTTGCGTCCCAAAATTTTGCTATGAGAGTCGCAATTGAAAAAATATATTTCGTTCCACAGCCGCTGGAATTCCTGATTTTCGTTCTCCCTCCAGCGGACTCTATCACAATCTTGGAAAGTACAATCTACCGCATCCTCAGGCAATCTTCGAGCTCGATTTTTTTAAGGAAAATCCTGAACCCTTTTTCGTTCTGGCCAAGGAATTACTGCCCGAGGGCTTCAAACCAACGCCGAGTCACTATTTCATTCGTTTACTGTGGGAAAAAGGCTTGCTGCTCAGACATTACACTCAAAACGTTGATACTCTGGAGAGAGTGGCTGGTTTGCCCGGTGACAAACTTGTGGAGGCGCACGGTACATTTCACACGGGACATTGTTTGAAATGTCGAGCTCCTTACAGCCTCGAATGGATGAAAGGTATACGATTTTTTAGATTTATATTAGGTTCTATGATTATCTAGATATTAAGATTTAGTATATTAGTATAATTGAAAAAAATTGCAGAGCTCCGATCATTTTTTAATTGATGAATACTGTGCAAAAACTCGATTTTTTGGACTTACATTAGAATCTATGATTATCTAGATATTAGGATTTAGTATATTGGTATAATTGAAGATAATTGCAGAGCTCTGTTCATTTTTTAATTGATGAATAATGTGCAAAAACCCGATTTTTTAGGCTTACATTAGAATCTATGATTATCTAGATATTAGGATTTAGTATATTGGTATAATTGAAGATAATTGCAGAGCTCTGTTCGTTTTTTAATTGATGAATAATGTGCAAAAACCCGATTTTTTAGGCTTACATTAGAATCTATGATTATCTAGATAATTAGGATTTAGTATATTGGTATAATTGAAGATAATTGCAGAGCTCTGTTCATTTTTTAATTGATGAATAATGTGCAAAAACCCGATTTTTTAGGCTTACATTAGAATCTATGATTATCTAGATATTAGGATTTAGTATATTGGTATAATTGAAGATAATTGCAGAGCTCTGTTCATTTTTTAATTGATGAATAATGTGCAAAAACCCGATTTTTTAGGCTTACATTAGAATCTATGATTATCTAGATATTAGGATTTAGTATATTGGTATAATTGAAGATAATTGCAGAGCTCTGTTCGTTTTTTAATTGATGAATACTGTGCAAAAACTCGATTTTTTGGACTTACATTAGAATCTATGATTATCTAGATATTAGGATTTAGTATATTGGTATAATTGAAGATAATTGCAGAGCTCTGTTCATTTTTTAATTGATGAATAATGTGCAAAAACCCGATTTTTTAGGCTTACATTAGAATCTATGATTATCTAGATATTAGGATTTAGTATATTGGTATAATTGAAGATAATTGCAGAGCTCTGTTCATTTTTTAATTGATGAATAATGTGCAAAAACCCGATTTTTTAGGCTTACATTATAATCTATGATTATCTAGATATTAGGATTTAGTATATTAGTATAATTGAAAAAAATTGCAGAGCTCCGATCATTTTTTAATTGATGAATACTGTGCAAAAACCCTATTCTTTTGAACTTACATTACAATCTATGATTATCTAGATATTAGGATTTAGTATATTGGTATAATTGAAGATAATTGCAGAGCTCTGATCATTTTTTAATTGATGAATAATGTGCAAAAACCCGATTTTTTAGGCTTACATTATAATCTATGATTATCTAGATATTAGGATTTAGTATATTAGTATAATTGAAAAAAATTGCAGAGCTCTGATCATTTTTTGATTGATGAATAATGTGCAAAAACCTGATTTTTTAGGCTTACATTAGAATCTATGATTATCTAGATATTAGGATTTAGTATTTTGGTATAATTTAAAGAAATTGCAGAGCTCTGATCATTTTTTAATTGATGAATAATGTGCAAAAACCCGATTTTTTAGGCTTACATTAGAATCTATGATTATCTAGATAATTAGGATTTAGTATTTTGGTATAATTTAAAGAAATTGCAGAGCTCTGATCATTTTTTAATTGATTAATACTGTGCAAAAACCCGATTTTTTGGACTTACATTAGAATCTATGATTATCTAGATATTAGGATTTAGTATATTGATATAATTGAAGATAATTGCAGAGCTCTGTTCATTTTTTAATTGATGAATTATGTGCAAAAACCCGATTTTTTAGGCTTACATTAGAATCTATGATTATCTAGATATTAGGATTTAGTATATTGGTATAATTGAAGATAATTGCAGAGCTCTGTTCATTTTTTAATTGATGAATAATGTGCAAAAACCCGATTTTTTAGGCTTACATTAGAATCTATGATTATCTAGATAATTAGGATTTAGTATTTTGGTATAATTTAAAGAAATTGCAGAGCTCTGATGATTTTTTAATTGATGAATAATGTGCAAAAATCCGATTTTTTAGGCTTACATTAAAATCTATGATTATCTAGATAATTAGGATTTAGTATTTTGGTATAATTTAAAGAAATTGCAGAGCTCCGATCATTTTTTAATTGATGAATAATGTGTAAAAACTCGTTTTTTTAGGCTTACATTAGAATCTATGATTATCTGGATATTAGGATTTAGTATATTAGTATAATTGAAAAAAATTGCAGAGCTCTGACTATTTTTTAATTGATGATCAATGTGCAAAAACCCTGCAAATTGGACATTTGCACATTGCTTCCTCATATTTCTTCCTCATAAAGGAAGCTTTGTTATGATGCTGAAGTTTGCATCGTTTTAATTTTTAATGCAGCGGTAATGGTTAATTTTTTAATGAGATTCATTTTTCCGGAAGAATTTTGGAAGTGAAAAATCATTAAAATGTATTTTAGGTCTCTATTAAAGACTTAGAATTTGCTATGCACATGCAAATCGTAAATTTCATTGAAAATGAATTGAAAATAATTATTTTTGTTGCATTGCAATTATGCAAACTTCAACATCATGTTTTGTTAACTATTGAAAAACGAGTAATCAATGTGCAAATTTTGCCAAATTCTTTCAAATTTGCTTCTTACCAAATTTGAATCTTGTCCAATACAATAGCAACCTACCTTGATCAGTATTTTGAATAGGCATAAAATTGCAGTACAATATTTTGCAAATAGTTGGAGTTACGCTATTTCTCAAAAAAATCAAAATTTGATAAAATTTTAATCATTCTATAGTTTTTCGCCAAATTTAATAGCAAACAACCTCGATAGCTACATTAGCTCTGTATAAAATTGCAGTACAATACCTTGCAAATAGCAATACCTTGCAAAGTTAGAGTATTAACGCTATTTTAAAAAACAATCAAAATTTCATAAAATTTCAATCATTCTATCGATTTTCGCCAAATTTTATAGCAAAGAACCGCGATAGCTATATTAAGCTCTGTACAAAGTTTCAGTCCAATATCTTCAAAATTGTACAAGCTAGAGCGCTTACGCTACTTTTCAAAAAAATCAAAATTTGATAAAATTTTAATCCTTTGATAGATTTTCGCCAAATTCAATAGCGAACAACCTTGATAGCTATACTAGTTCTGCGAGAAGTTTCAGTGCAATATCTTGAAAATTGTGCAAGTTAGAGCGTTTACGCTATTTTTCAAAAAATTCAAATTTTCATAAAATTTTAATCCTTCGATCGATTTTTGCCAAAATTCAATACCGAATAACTTTAATAGCTATACTAATTGTGCACAAAGTTTCAGTGCAATATCTTAAAAATTGCGAAAGTTGAAGCGTTTACGCTATTTTTTTTTTAATTCAAAAATTCAAAAATCTTAATCCTTTCATCGATTTTTACCAAATTAAATACCGAACAATCTTAATAGATATACTAATTCTGTACAAAGTTTCAGAGCAATATCTTGATAATTGTGCAAGTTAGAGCGTTTACTCTATTTTTCAAAAAATTCAAAAATTTTCATCCTTTCATCGATTTTTTCCAAATTCAATACCAAACAACCTTAATAGATATACTAATTCTGTACAAAGTGTCAGTGCAATATCTTGAAAATTGTGCAAGTTAGAGCGTTTCCGCCATTTTTTCAAAAACGAAAAAAGTCGATAAAATTTGAACACCCGTTAGAATTGAAACAAAAAATTTTCATAATTAAGGGCAATTCATGCTCGACAAGTGTGCCAAATTTCAGTTCGATATCTCGAAGCGTTCTCGAGTTATTAATTATTTACATCTGAAACTCAGGAAAATCTCGAAAAAAAAAATGTCACGAATACAATTAAAGCTTCCTTCATGAGGAAGCAAAATTAAATAATTTTGATATTAGCTTGTGACATGCTACTGTCTCATTTTTACTTATTGATAAATAATTTTTTTAAATGAAGAACAAACTTTGTTATTACTTTTTTTTAAATTCGACTATTTTTGTACGGTAATAACAAATTTTCAAATTGTACAATTTTCATGAATTTTCCTAACGAATCAATAATTTACATTTAATTTCAGAGAAAATAATTGAAGGACTCATACCAAAGTGTGACGAGTGCAAAGAGGGGATCGTCAAGCCCGATATCGTGTTTTTCGGTGAAATGTTACCCGAACGTTTTCACACCCTCGTCGAGAGGGATTTTCGTCAAGCCGATCTTTTGATAATAATGGGCTCGAGTCTCGTCGTTCAGCCTTTTGCATCGCTCGTTGATCGGTAATTTCTCGCAATTTTTTGCATTTATCGACATCAACGAGATACAAGTATTAACATTAATACAAGTTAAGTTAAGTATTAACTTAAATACAAGTCAAGTCAAGTATTAACTTGAATACAAGTTGAGTCAAGTATTAACTTGAATACAAGTTAAGTCAAGTATTAACTTTAATACAAGTTGAGTCAAGTATTAACTTTAATATAAGTTGAGTCAAGTATTAGCTTTAATTCAAGTTAAGTCAAGTATTAATTTTAATACGAGTCAAGTCAAGTATCAACTTTAATACAAGTTAAGTTAAGTATTGAATTGAATACAAGTTAAGTTAAGTATTAACTTTAATACAAGTTAAGTCAAGTATTAACTTGAATACATGTCAAGTTAAGTAATAACTTAAACATAAGTCAAGTTAAGTATTAACTTAAATACAAGTAACGTTAAGTAACAACTTAAATACAACTTGAGTCAAGTATTAACTTGAATACAAGTTAAGTCAAGTATTAACTTGAATACAAGTTAAGTTAAGTATTAACTTTAAGACAAGTTAAGTCAAGTATTAACTTGATTACAAGTCAAGTCAAGTATTAACTTCAATACAAGTTAAGTCAAGTATTAACTTGGATACAAGTTAAGTCAAGTATTAACTTAAATACAAGTCAAGTTAAGTAATAACTTAAATATAAGTTAAGTATTAACTTTCATACAAGTTGAGTATTAACTTTAATACAAGTTAAGTCAAGTATTAACTTTAATACAAGTTGAGTCAAGTATTAATTCTAATACAAGTTGAGTTAAGTATTAACTTTAATATAAGTTGAGTTAAGTATTAACTTTAATACAAGTTGAGTTAAGTATTAACTCTGATACAAGTTGAGTTAAGTATTAACTTTAATATAAGTTGAGTTAAGTATTACCTTTAATACAAGTTGAGTTAAGTATTAACTTTAATACAAGTTGAGTTAAGTATTAACTCTAATACAAGTTGAGTTAAGTATTAACTTTAATATAGATTGAGTTAAGTATTAACTTTAATACAAGTTGAGTTAAGTATTAACTCTGATACAAGTTGAGTTAAGTATTAACTTTAATATAAGTTGAGTTAAGTATTAACTTAAATGCAATATTATTTTTCCAGAGTAAATGCAAGCTGTCCACGACTCTTGATCAACAAAGAGAAGGTCGGAATTCAGGATAGACTGACCAGATTTTTTGGACTCAAGCAGGGTTTTGTTTTTGACCCAAAAAGCTCGGAATTGAAACGCGACGTTGCGTGGATCGGTGATTGCGACTCGGGTTGTCTATTATTAGCTGACAAACTCGAATGGGGGGTGAGTTTTATGATTTAAAAAGCAAAAATTTGAAAAAAAAAATTTGTAAATAGACTCAATGAATTGAGTATTGAAAATTTGTTTCAGGACGAATTAAGGACTCTGATCGATAAGGAACACAAAAGACTTCAGGCCGAACGTTCCGCCGTCAAGTGAATTGTTGCATTCAATTTTTTTCTTTCATTTATTTATTGCAAATTTAATTAAGCTCCGGCTTTGAAAAAAAGTTCCATATAATCCAGCATTGTTTAGAGCAGTTGTTTCAAAATTTGATTCCAATTTGCTTCTGAATAAAGGGGCTCGTTGAATAATTAAGCTTAGAGAAATTACCGTTCAAATTATGAAAAAGATATTTCAAATATTTTTGAATTTTAAATATGCATTTAAAAATATGAACAGTTATTTCAAACTGAATTTAAGATAAGATTTATTTTTGGGTCATGCATGATCTTAAATACCTTTTAATTGTTGAAAATCCTAAAATTATTGAACATAATAATAAAAGCTAGTACTTTATAAATAATTGATATTTTGATTTCATTCAACTATTGAGCTTTTTTTTTGCTCATTTAATTGAGAATGGCTTTACAATTACATCTTGAGCTTCTCGTTGATGAAGTTTGCCGATTCCAACGGCCGGAACCGGAAGTGTCTCGCGCCCGGAATACTTGAGCTAAAGATGAAAAATTAGAAGTAAAAAATGAAATTACTAATTTGAATCAAAATTTTACTTGCAATTAAAATTGAAAAATTTTTACCCTACGTCCGCACAAGTTTTCAAAACGAGGCTTAACGAAGCTCCACGCTCCCATATTTTGTGGTTCTTCTTGGCTCCAAATGAAAGCTGAATTTAAAAAAAAAGTTGGTAATTGAAAAATGCAATTTTCGCAAGAAAAAAATAAAAAATGAAAATTCTCACTTTGAGCACGAGGATATTTTTGAATTTCTCGATTCAAATCCACAACCGGAAATGGGCACAGACTCTCCACTCGAATAATCGCAACGTCTTCGGCGCCTAAAATTTCTCTCTGTTTCTCCAGAGCGTAATAATGCTTTCCGCTGACCAGTATAATTTTTTTGACTCTCTCGCTGGACACTTTATTGTCCTCGATGATGTTTTTGAATCCAGTGTTTGGCGCCATTTCGTCGATCGACGATGTTGCCGATCCGTGACGCAGAAGAATTTTCGGAGCGACGATTATCAAAGGTTTTCGAAAATTTCGCACCATCTACGAGCAAAGGGTAAGATTTAGGAAAAAAAATTAGGATAATTCATTTATGAGATATTTTGGTTCAATTTTGGCTGACTTCGATATCTTCGATTTTGGAATATTTTGCTGGAAATGTTCTTCCGGTTTGAAAAAAGTTTACAAATTTTTGCAGATTCTTTTCCAGCCTTCGCATTTGCCCAAAAATGCATTCGAGGGAAATTTCATGGGATGGGAATCAGTAGACGGACTGAAAAAAATCTGCCAAAATTTTAAAAAGTTTTTTAAGACCGGAAGGATATGTTCTGCAAAATATTTGAAAATCGAGGGAATTTAGGCTCAAACACTCTGTTGAAATTATGAATTTACCCCAAAGTTTCGTTGGATTAAATTAAATTTAATTTGACCATGTAACCATTAAGATGTAATATGCTATTACAAAATTTAATCGTTTGATGCAATTCAATTATCACTGAAATTACTTGATCAGAGTTTAATGTAATTTAATTAAACGTAACTTAATCGATTATGAAATAATCGATTTTATTGAAGAATTGCAAATATTCAATGCGATTCGTGAAAGATTAAATTCCATTCAATGTATCTTATTCAATATTCAATTTTTTTCCAGTCATCGCACTACCCCAAAAATGCATTCGAGGAAAATTTCATTAGATTAGATGCGTGTTGCATTACAAATAAAAAAGTAATGTGTAAAGTATGCATGTTCCATTACAAAAATAAGAGTAATGTGTAATGGTTGCATGTGCTATTACAAATAACAATAATAACGTGTAATGAATGAGATTCATTACAAATTACAATTGAAAAAAAGTAATTTGTAGTGGAGAATATTCCATTACAAATTAGTGTGTTTCTACGACAATTTGGAGCAGGTACTATTTTGCTCAAAGGTAAGTCTATTAATGTTTCAATTAAAATAATTTGTGTGCATCAAGTTTTTGTTAACTTTACTATCGTAGTGTTAAATGTATGAACAGTGATTTTTTTGGAGTAATTCTTACTCCATTCTTGAATTGTAATTTTTACAACAATGGAGTAAAAATTACTCCAAAAAATCACTGTTTATACATTTACTACTACGATAGTAAAGTTAACAAAAACTTGATACGCACGAATTATTTTAATTGAAAAATTAATAGACTTACCTTTGAGCAAAATAGTACTTGCTCCAAATTGTCGTAAAAACACACTAATTTGTAATAGAATATTCTCCATTACCAATTACTTTTTTTTCAATTGTAATTTGTAATGGAGCACTCATCCATTACACATTATTTTTTTAAATTTGTAATGACACATGCATCCATTACACATTACTCTTTTTAGTTGTAATGGCACATGCATCCATTAGAAATTATTTTTTTTTATTTGCAAACACACATTCGTTACACATTACTCTTGTCTTTTGTAATCGTACACTTGTCCATTTCACATTATGCAGTATAATGGGTAATGAATACAGTAATGCTATCAAAATAATGCATTATTTACAACTCTGGTCCAGAGTTGTGAAAATTGTAATGTAAAACTAATGCATTACCCATTACTTTAAACAATGTGTGTTGGGTAAGTTTTCCGTTACAAATTACAAAAGTAACGTTTAATGAGTGAATGTTCCAGTACAGATGAAAATAGTAATGTGTAATGGATGCGTGTTCCTTTACAAATAAAAAAAGTAATGTGTAATGGTTGCATGTGCCATTACAGATAAACAAATAACGTGTAATGCATGAGAGTGCTCCATTACGAATTACAATTGAAAAAGAAGTAATTTGTGGAGAATAATATTCCATTACAAATTAGTGTGTTTCTACGAAAAAAATCACTGTTCATATATTTACCACTACGATAGTAAAATTAACAAAAACTTGAGACACACAAATTATTTTCATTGTAAAATTAATAGACTTTGCCTTTGATCAAAATAGACCCTGCTCTAAATTGTCGTAGAAACACACTAATTTGTAATAGAATATTCTCCACTACCAATTACTTTTTTTGCTATTGTTATTTGTAAAGGAGCACTGATCCATTAAACATTACTCTTTTTATTTGTAATGGCACATGCATCCATTAGACATTACTTTTTTTATTTGCAATGGAACACGTATTCGTTACACATTATTCTTGTAATTTGTAATGGTACACTTGTCCATTTCACATTATGCAGTGTAATGGGCAATGAATACAGTAATGCATTATCAAAATGATGCATTATTTAGAACCAGAGTTGTGAAAATAGTAATGTAAAAGTAATGCATCATCCATTACTTTAAACAATGTGTATTGGATAAGTTTTCCGTTACAAATTACAAAAGTAACGTTTAATGAATGAATGTTCCATTACAAATGAAAATAGTAATGTGTAATGGATGCGTGTTCCATTACAAATCAAAAAGTAATGTGTAATGTATACATGGTCCATTACAAATAATAAAAGTAATGTGTAATGGTTGCATGTGCCATTACAAATAAAAAAAATAACGTGTAATGAATAAGTGCTTCATTACAAATTACAATTGAAAAAAAAGTAATTTGTAGTGGAGACTATTCTTTTTATCTCTTTTTATTTGTAATGGCACATGCATCCATAACACATTACTTTTTTTATTAGTAATGGAGCGCGCATTCCTTACACATTACTCTTGTATTTTGTAATGGTACACTTGTCCATTTCACATTATGCAGTGTAATAGGTAATGAACACCATAATGCATTATCAAAATAATGCATTATTTACAACTCTGGATGGGAATCAGGCGGACTGAAAAAAATTTGCCAAAATTTGAAAATGTTTTTTAAGACCGGAAGAACATTTTCTGCAAAATATTTGAAAATCGAAGGAATTCAGGCTCAAACACTGTGTCGAAGCTATAAATTTATCCCAAATTCATATCAATTGTTTTTTTCATTTCAGATTTGCGATGGAAAATCTTCTCATCGGCAGTTGAGAACCCAAAACATAAGGACCTAAAATATTTGTCGCTGAAAAACTATATCCTGTTTACCTGTCTTCGCAGCAGATGAAAATACTGTGCGGGTGTCGTTGGACTGAAATTTATCCCAAATTCATATAAATTGTTTTTTTCATTTCAGATTTGCGATGGAAAATCTTCTCATCGGCAGTTGAGAACCCAAAATATAAGGACCTAAAATATTTGTCGCTAAAAAACTATATCCTGTTTACCTGTCTTCGCAGCAGATGAAAATACTGTGCGGGTGTCGTTGGATTAGCGACCTGAATATTAACGTCATCGCCGTCGGGTTTTTCCTCGCGGCTGTCCGAAAGTTGCAAGAATCTTTCCATTCTGCAGGAACTGTGCTCAGGACCAGCTCCGTCGTAGCCATGAGGCAAGAGCATCACGAGACCGCTGCTCGTCATCCATTTTGCCTCGCCGCTCGTCACAAATGTGTCGATTATTATTTGAGCTCCGTTGAAGAAATCACCGAATTGAGCTTCCCAGATGACGAGTGTCGAGGGCGAAGTTATACTCACACCGTACTCAAAACCAAGTACAGCCTCTTCGGACAGAATACTGTTGGCCAATTCGATTTTTCCCGTCTGATCATCGGCCATCGAATTCAGGGGAATCCATATTTCTAATGAGTATCAAAAAATTCCTATAAGATCTTATTGAGACTTATTAACAAAATTTTTAATGAGTTTCAAAAAATTTCCATCAAGTCTTTCAAGCAGTGATGGGCAAAAAAAATGTTTAGATTTTTAATTAATCGTTATTTACGAAATTAATATTATCATCCATTATTTTTTGAAGTATTTCGATAATCAGTAATTTAAAGACCAATACTACGAATTATTTGGATATTGAATATGTGTATTCTTTAAATTATACATTATCATAAAAATTAGTAATTGAATTACGTCAATTATTGATTATCTGAATAATTAGTAATGTATGTGTCTAAATTACTAATTATTCAAGTAATTAGTAATTATATTAATTATCAATTTTCGGAGTAATTAATTTCAAGCTTTTTGTATTTGGGTAATTTCTAATGAGTTTCAAAAAATTTCTATCAAGTCTTTCAAGCGGTGATGGGCAAAAAAAATTTTTTAGATTTTTAATTAATCGTTATTTACAAAATTAATATTATCATCCATTATTTTTTGAAGTATTTCGATAATCAGTAATTTAAAGACTCATACTACGAATTATTTGGACATTGAATATGTGTATTTTTTAAATTATACATTATTATAAAAATTAGTAATTGAATTATGTCAATTATTGATTATTTGAATAATTAGTAGAGTATGTGTCTAAATTACTAATTATTTAAGTAATTAGTAATTGAACTATTTCAATTATCAATTATTTGAATAATTAATAATTTAGATATATAAATTATTAGACTAATTAGTAAATAAACTATTTTAATTACTAATTATTTGAGTAATTAGTAATTATATTAATTATCAATTTTCGGAGTAATTAATTTCAAGCTTTTTGTATTTGGGTAATTTCTAATGAGTTTCAAAAAATTTCTATCAAGTCTTTCAAGCAGTGATGGGCAAAAAAAAATTTTTAGATTTTAAATTAATCGTTATTTACAAAATTAATATTATCATCCATTATTTTCTGAGGTGTTTCGATAATCAGTTATTTAAAGACCAATACTACAAATTATTTGAATATTGAATATGTGTATTCTTTGAATTATACATTATTATAAAAATTAGTAATTGAATTACGTCAATTATTGATTATTTGAATAATTAGTAATGTACGTATCTAAATTACTAATTATTCAAGTAATTAGTTATTGAACTGTTTAAATTACCAATTATTTGGGTAATTAGTAATTATATTAATTATCAATTTTCGGAGTAATTAATTTCAAGCTTTTTGTATTTGGGTAATTTCTAATGAGTTTCAAAAAATTTCTATCAAGTCTTTCAAGCAGTGATGGGCAAAAAAAAAATTTTAGATTTTAAATTAATCGTTATTTACAAAATTAATATTATCATCCATTATTTTCTGAGGTATTTCGATAATCAGTTATTTAAAGACCAATACTACAAATTATTTGGATATTGAATATGTGTATTCTTTAAATTATACATTATTATAAAAATTAGTAATTGAATTACGTCAATTATTGATTATTCGAATAATTAGTAATGTATGTGTTTCAATTACTAATTATTCAAGTAATTAGTAATTGAGCTGTTTTAATTACCAATTATTTGAGTAATTAGTAATTACATTAATTATCAATTTTTGGAGTAATTAATTTCAAGCTTTTTGTATTTGGGTAATTCCTAATGAGTTTCAAAAAATTTCTATCAAGTCTTTCAAGCAGTGATGGGCAAAAAAAAATTTTTAGATTTTTAATTAATCGTTATTTACAAAATTAATATTATCATCCATTATTTTTTGAGGTATTTCGATAATCAGTAATTTAAAGACCAATACTACGAATTATTTGGACATTGAATATGTGTATTCTTTAAATTATACATTATTATAAAAATTAGTAATTGAATTATGTCAATGATTGATTATTTGAATAATTAGTAATGTATGTATCTAAATTACTAATTACTAGACTAATTAGTAATTTAACTATTTCAATTATCAATGTTTTGAATAATGAATAATTTAGATATATAAATTATTAGAGTAATTAGTAATTGAACTATTTTAATTACTAATTATTTGAGTAATTAGTAATTATATTAATTATCAATTTTCGGAGTAATTAATTTCAAGCTTTTTGTATTTGAATCGGAATCTTGAGTTTTTCAGCGTCAGCATGTTTCGAGCAATCGTAAGACAAAAGAAAACTCTACACTTTAGCTTGAATTTGAAAATTTTTCTAAAATCCAGGGCATTTTTTTTGTCAATTCAGCGTAAAAATCATTCAGGTTATGTTACTTTCTTCAATTCGAAAGGAGTTGAAGCTCTGTCCAATGATTTATCGCTAAGTGAACATCGATCAAAGAAATTTTTTAAAAATTAGTAATTAGAAGAATTAAGTTTCTAATCATTCGAATAATCAATAATTGGAAAAAATAATTAAGTAATTTTTTGAAAAATTAGCAATTAGAAGAATTAATTATCTAATTATTCGAACAATTAATAATTGGAAAGAATAATTAACTAATTTCATGCAAAATTAGCAAGTAGAGTACTTGAGTATTTAATTACTTGGATAATTAATAATTAGATGGAACAATTACCTAATTTTTTTTAAAAATCAGTAATTCATAAGAGCGAAATTTTAATTACTTGGTTATTGAGTAATTATTTGATCTAAATTACAAGTTATAGGTTTATTGGATAATAATCGAACGTGAATTATCGAATTTTCGAATATTGGAAATACCTTACTTCCTAATTACCGAGTGCCTTGATAATGAGTAATATTTATTGGAACAATTATAAAATTTTCTAACACAGAGTAATTAGCGCTAATTAAATTGACGAAAATATCGATTTTGCCGATCACTGCTTTCAAGAACTTATTTGCAAAATTAATAACTCTCCATAGCAAAAAATCATTTTGACAAAATTATAAAAACTCTCAGAATGAAGGCCTCAGTATTTTGACTCAGATTTTTTTTTTTTTTTTTAGTTCAATGGAATTAATGGAAATTCAAGAACCTCCGGTGGATTGATCAACCAGCATTGCATGACGATGTGAAAATGTTCCTCGACCAACGTCCTGACCGCTGATTCTGACGTTGAAACCCTGATAAAGAAGGGTACCGAAGGCAGCAGTTTCCGCAGTCGACCAATCCAAATTTTCACCGGATGTTAATTTTTTCAATCGAGATTGAACGTGGCTTTTCATCAGTTGAGGATGAATCGACTGTTGTAAGGGTCAATTTTGATTAGTTGATTTTTATTTCTAATTTTTGTCATATTAGTACAGTTTGAAAAGAAATTTTGATATTTTGGTATAATTTTAATGCATTAGGGTAATGTTTAATATATTAGTTGATATTTAATATGAATTGTCCAAAGACCTGAAAGTTCATGAAAATTCTTAAATAACATGAAATTTTACAAAACCTCAATAGAATCGTGGAGTAAGGAAGATAAGCACAAAACTTGAAATTTGTTTACTTTGATGGCAAGTTTACTTATGTTTTTTCTTAGTTCGTTTACTATAAATGGTTAAATAAATAATTGAATCGTGGAAAAAAATGTTATAAAAGTAATTCAGAGTTTTTTCAGATTTTTTTAACTTTTTTTTCTTAGTAAAAACGTTAGCAGGACTTTAACGACCCAGAGTACAGACGGTGTCTCAAAATTGAAGTGTACAGACGGAGGGTTAACAATATTTTCTGAAAAGATCTAAAGAATCCTCATGTATTGAAATATAAATGAGGATTTTTTTAGATTTTACACTTCATTTTTGGGACACCGTCTGTACTCTGGGTCCTTAAAGTCCTGCTAATCTTTTTTGTAAGAAAAAAACGTCAAAAAATCTGAAAAAATTCTGAATTACTTTTATAACATTCTTTTCCATGATACGATTATTTATTTATCCATTATTGTAAACAATTTTTTTTTTCAATTTTTTTAATTGCAGAGATATTCGATTTGAAAATTTGGCTTGTGCCTTAAAAGACCCAGTGTACAGACGGAGGGTTAAAATTATTGCACCTTGCAAAATTACTATATTAATTATCCATTTTTTTTCAAATTTAAAAATTAGAAAATTAAAAAATTGAAAATGAAAAATTTTCATTTATAAAATTAGTGCAGAAATTTGAGAAACGTTAGGGAAATTCTTTGATTCGATGAAAAACGAGTACAAAACTTTAAATTTTATTATTTCAATGTCAAATTCACTAATCCATTTGCAAATTGTATCTATATTCAAAAATTTGAGAACTTCTGATTTATTTCCATTTATGTTTCGAAGTAATTTGCAAGATTCATGTAAATTAAAAAAATAATGCAAACATCGATCCAACCATCGGGAATTGGCCTATTCCATTAATCAAAAGGATCCTCAATTTTCAAAATATATTCATTTTTTTCAAAACAAAATTTAATTACTTCGTGAAGAAAAAAAAATAACGATGCTCAAATAAGTGATAATTCATTTGCATAAAATCTTTTTTTCAATTTTCTGTTTTTATCTGCAAAGATTTTCAATAAATAATAAATACCATGTTTGACTTGCTCTTTTCATATGGAAAAAAATAAACAAAAGTAAAGAATCAAAAATTCTGAAAAAAATCTATATTGCTCTGAAATTCTTTAAAGTCATGAAACTCAAATCATCATAATACAACCCTTAATATCAAATTATTATGTTCATAAATAATAATAATAATAATAATAATAATATTTAATTTATTTTTACCAGATCATTTTTGATGTTGACGCTTTTATCGGCGACGAATCTCAACAAATCAAGATCGACTCCAGTGTCCCAGGTCGTAAGTGCAGCCGGTGCTTGTTGCATTCCCGTCCAACGATGTGTGTAATAACAAGGTTGAGGAACATAATCATCGATCAATTTCAATGAATTTGCCAGCCAATTCGTGTGTTTTTGGATTATGGATTCGCACTCGTTTTTCCGAAGGATTCCCGATGCCTCGAGTTTATCACGGTAGCAATCTGGTATCGATCTACGAATAGCAACAACAATAACAACGACAATAATAATAATTGTAGAATTATAATAACGAAAAAAGGAAATTTCAAAAATCTCACTTCCTATTTTGAATCATTTTGTAGAGAAAAAGATTCGTGAAAGTAGCACTAACAATAACAATAAGAACAACAACAACAACAACAACAATAATAATAATAATAATAATAATAATAATAATTGTAGAATTATAATAACGAAAAAAGGAAATTTCAAAAATCTGACTTTCGATTTTGAATTATTTTGTAGAGAAAGGGATTCGTGAAAGTAGCAACAACAACAACAACAATAATAACAATAATAATAATGATGATAATAATTGTAGAATTATAATAACGAAAAAAAGGAAATTTCAAAAATCTTACTTCCTATTTTGAATCATTTTGTAGAGAAAAAGATTCGTGAAAGTAGCACCAACAATAACAATAACAATAAGAACAACAACAACAATAATAATAATAATAATAATAATAATAATAATAATAATAATAATAATAATAATAATTGTAGAATTATAATAACGAAAAGAGGAAATTTCAAAAATCTTACTTTCTATTTTGAATTATTTTGTAGAGAAGAGGATTCGTGAAAGTTGGATCGTCCATCTCGTTGTGTCCCCAACGACGAAAGCAATTGAGATCGATGAAAACGTCTTTGCGAAATTTTCTCTGATAATCAAAAGCTATCCTGGTGGCGCGTACAACGGCCTCGGGAGAATCACCATTGACATGGATAACCGGTGCTGCTATGGATTTTGCAAGATCCGTGCAATATCTCGATGATCTACCGCGTGATCCAGGTGTCGTGAAACCCAGCTGATTATTCACGACCAGATGAATCGTGCCTCCTATCTCAAAATGTGGAGCAGCGCTCAGACCAAGTGACTCTTGATTCACTCCTTGGCCCGAATAAGCGGCATCACCGTGGACCTGATTATGAAAAATTGTATCCTTATCATATGTAATGAAAGTGAGAATAATTTTGATTTATATTTTTTTCCCATGTAGGAAACTTTGTTTTCGTTCTGAAGAAAATTGTAGCAAATTTCAATGTCCAAGAAAGGGTTGCGAATGATGCATACTTTTTTTAAATGCATTTTCATTTTATCAAGTGTTATTGATTAATGGAAATAATTTCCATTAACCATTGAATGTTAATGGTTAATGGCAATTATTTCCATTAATATATGAGAGTTAATGTTCAATGAAAGTTATCTCCATTTATCATTTAATGTTAATAGTTAATGAAAATAATTGCTGTTAACTATTTAATGTTATTGGTTAATGAAAATTATTACAATTAACCATAATGCTAATGGTTAACCAAAATTATTGCCATCAACCATTGGCATTGAATTTAATTAAAATGGAAGCAATCGATTGGTTTTATTCTGGGTCAAAATAATTGTAACTAGCCGTTACATATTTACCAATAACATCAGTAGTTAAGTAAACGAAATATCAATGAGGAACTTTAAAGATTCGTAGGGCCGATCAGCAGCGAACTTATTGATTTAGGATCAAATATCCCAAAGTGCAAAGATAAAATTTAGAGACAGAGAGAGAACGATGTCGGAGCCGGAAAATGTTTCTTCGTCATTCTACTTCAAGCGCGTTGGGACCAAAACTGCTAAGAATAGCTGAATAATCGATTACGACCATATTAATTACATCTAATGTCAGCAGTCAATGGAAATAATTTCCATTAGCCACTAACATTAAATGATGAATGGAAATTATTTTTATAAACCATTAACACGTAATGGTTAATGGAGATAATTTTCATTAACCATTAACTCTTATTGATAATTGAAAATAACTTCCATCATTCATTAACATTTATTGGTTAATGGAAATTATTTCCATTAGACATTAAATTTTAATGGATAATGAAAATAATTTTCGTTAACCATTAAATGTTAATGGTTAATGATTAATGCATTGCTTTCATTATTTTCATTAACCATCAACACGTAATGGTTAATGAAGATAATTTTCATTAACCATTAACTCTTATTGATAATTGAAAATAACTTCCATCAACCATTAACATTTATTGATTAATGGAAATTATTTCCATTAATCATTTGATGTTATTGGGTAGTGGAAATTTCGTTCATTAACCATTAATACTTAATGGTTAATGAAAATCATTTCCATTAGCCATTGAATTTTAATGGTTAATGGAAATTATTTGCATTAGACATTAAATTTTAATGGGTAATGAAAATAATTTCCGTTAACCATTAAATGTTAATGGTTAATGATTAATGCATTGCTTTCATTATTTTCATTAACCATCAACACGTAATGGTTAATGAAGATAATTTTCATTAACCATTAACACTTAATGGTTAGTGAAAATCATTTCCATTAGCCATTGAATTTTAATGGTTAATGAAAATAATTTCCATTAGACATTAAATTTTAATGGTTAATGAAAATAATTTCCGTTAACCATTAAATGTTAATGGTTAATGATTAATGCAATGCTTTCATTATTTTCATTAACCATGAACTCTTATTGATAATTGAAAATAACTTTCATCAACCATTAACATTTATTGATTAATGGAAATTATTTCCATTAATTATTTGATGTTATTGGTTAGTGGAAATTTCGTTCATTAACCATTAATACTTAATGGTTAATGAAAATCATTTCCATTAGCCATTGAATTTTAATGGTTAATGAAAATAATTTCCGTTAATCATTAAATGTTAATGCTTAATGATTAATGCATTGCTTTTTCATTAAAAATTTCGCAACCCTGGTCCAGGATTATTGGAAATATTTATTTGATTTTCAAAAGTCTGATTTATTTTTTAGGAATGATACCTGAAGATTGAGGACTTTGTCGCTCCATTGTGAAATTTCACGCTCGTCGTAAGCTCCGTCTTTGACGATCTGCATTACACCTCGAGTTTTTCCCATCGATACTGGATTAACGGCCTCGAGATGGGACGGATTGTAAAGCATACTGACTCGAAGACACTTGCTGTCGACGTTGAGATCGACCGATGAGACAAAGTGACTTGGAACATCGCCCGTGGCTTTCGCATCATCGGGAAATTCGCCGTATCCTCGAAGTTTCCGGAACAATTTTTCCGGAGGAAATTTCAACATTCCCGTGAGAAGATTCAAACGACCACGATGCGGCATACAGAGAATTATGTGCTTCAATTCGTCTGAAACAGTCGATTACAAACGATGGGAAAAAATAATCAAACTGGGCAAAGAAATCCAAAATCGTTTTGAGATACCTTTTGCAGCGAGTTTGAAGAATTCGCAAAAAAATGCCATCATCGATTCCGCACCCTCGCAACCGTATCTCTTAACGGTTACGAATTTTAGTGCCAAAAAATTATCGAAATTTTGGCTCTCCAACATTTTAATGGCGATCGCCAGTTTTGTCTCGTCTTTGATCATTCCGGTGGACGTTTTTTCGAAATTTTCGGCAAACCATTCTCGCTCCTCGAGACTCTGAATTGGAAATTAAATAATTCGCTTCATTGGAGAATTACAAATATTCTATTAGATTTGTTGAAGATTAAATTGCTTTGAATCGTACAGGCGAAAAGTTTCCGGACAAAACTTCAAAAAAGCGAACGTTTTTTTATGCCATTTCACCGGAAGTCGACGTAAACTAATTTAACAAGCGGCATTTTAAAGGGGAAGAATTTGGCTCCGTTTCCTGTATTTTTAAATTATTTTTACAATTTGTTTTTCGATTTGGACTCCATTTTGAAAAGAACTGTTTTTCGCCTTTTTCCCCTTTCTTCAGGTGCATCTTCTAGAGGAATTTTTAAAAATACATTTTTACAATTGAATTCATAAAGAGGAAAGTTTGAGCTTCAATTTCCTTTTTTTTTTAACTTTGAGCGATTTTTTTTCCAAAGTTATTCTGTTTTTTGTGAAAAAAAGAGGAAACTTGAAAAATCTCGTATAACATGAAAACAAAGAGGATTCATGAAAAACTTCAGAATAGCAAAAAGTCGCGTCTGTTTTTGTTGAGTTCAGAGGAATTTTTTCAGATTTTTTTTCCAATATTTTTTTTTCTCTTTTTTTTGGATCGGAGCTCAGATCATTCAATTACCATGACTCAAAAACTATGGGATTATTGATAACATTTCAAGGGGGGGAAATACTTTATTTTACCATTTTTAAAAAATGGGAATTATTTTTCAAATTTTGTTGAATGAAATTTGAGAAATTAACATTGAAATTAAATTTGATCACATTTGTGAAATTTGAAATTTTTTTGAATTAAGTTTGCGAAATTAACATTGAAATTAAATTTGATCACATTTATTAAATTTGAAGCTTTGTTGAATTAAATTTCAGAAATTAACATTGAATTTAAATTTGATCACATTTTTTAAATTTGAAGTTTTCTTGAATTAAACTTAAGAAATTAACATTGAAATTAAATTTGATTACATTTGTAAAATTCGAAATTTTCTTGAATTAAATTTGAAAAATTAACATTGAAATTAAATTTGATCACATTTATTAAATTTGAAATTTTGTTGAATTAAGTTTGAGAAATTAACATTGAAATTAAATTTGATCACATTTATTAAATTTGAAATTTTGTTGAATTAAATTTGAGAAATTAACATTGAAATTAAATTTGATCACATTTATTCAATTTGAAATTTTGTTGAATTAAATTTGAGAAATCAACACTGAAATTAAATTTGAGAAATTTACATTGAAATTAAATTTGAAAAATTTACATTGAAATTAAATTTTATTTGACAATGTCACCATTAAAATGTAATATACTATTCCAAAATCTAATAGTTCGATGCAATTCAATTATCACTGAAATTAGTTGATCAGAATTCAACTTAATTCACTCAAATGTAACTTAATCGATTGTAAAATCATCGATTTTATTGAAGAATTACAAATATTCAATTCAATTCGTGAATTATTAAATTATTTTGGAATGCATTCAATATTTAATTCCATCACATTTATGGAATTTGAAAATTTTCTGAATTTACTTTGGAAAATTAACGCAACATTTACATTTCAATTTAATTTGATGATGTAACCATTAAAATGTAATATACTATTACAAAATGTAATCGTTTGATGCAATTCAATTGTCACTGAAATTACTTGATCAGAATTCAATTTAATTCACTCAAATGTAACTTAATCGATTGTGAAATCGATTTTATTGAAAAATTACAAATATTCAATTCGATTAATGAAAGATCAAATTCTTTTGAATTCATCTCATTGAATATTTAATTTCATCACATTTATTAAATTTGAAATTTTACTGAATTCGTTTGAGAAATTAACTCAACATTTACAATTTAATTTAATTTTACAATGTAACTATTCAAATGTCCCCTTTTAAAAATTTAGTTGTTTGATACAATTCAATTACTGAAATTACTTGATCAAAATTCAATTTGACTCAATCAAATCTAACTTCAAAATAATTTTCAAAAAAAAAATCAAAATTTTAACCCTTTTTTTCTTACCTCGAGATAACTGAATTCTGCTCCAATATTATCGCTATAAATGGCATTTAAAATTCCAAGAGCCTCGCGAACGGTACCCTCAGATTTTTCAGTCGTCAAAATCCCCTCAAAAGAGACAACATCGTTGAGTCCGAGTCCAAATCTTTGTGGATCCAATTCCGGAACTGGGTTGGTTTTTTCCGTTGCCACAGGATTCGTTTTTGCCTGTTTATGAGCGTGTTCTCTGTAGGCTGTTACAAGCCTGTAAAAATTACTGTATTTTGCTCGTATGTCCAAATTTTCCCTTGAAACTGAAACGCAAAAATCCACCCGTAAGATTCATGAATTGCAAAAAAAAAGCAGCTGAGTAAAATCATGTGAATTTGCCAAGAAATGAGAAAAGAGACCAAACAGAAATAATTTCAATGGGCAAATAAAAAGTTGAATGTAAAAAAACAATTTTGAGCCCATTTTGAGTAAACTCACCGTCGTAGGTATTCTTTTTTTTCGCTCTGTATCCGTAAACTCCATTTTCACTGTGATAAAATTTCTCGTTCGTTTCTCTCGGTCTTCTCAAAAAAATTCCATCGAATATTTTCACTCGCTCGTGTTTTCGCAAAACGTTTCTCAAACTTCGATACATTATTTTTCTATTTTTCGTCCTAGAATTGAATTTTTTGTTTTCTTAATTCAGATGTTAACTCGACGAGTCTTGAACACAGACTGCGGCTAGAAAGTTGATTATTGTGCAAGTTCTCGGCGTTCATCTTGTTTCTTTCTTTTTTTCTTTTTTTTCGTTTGGGTAATTTTTATCGGAATTTAAACGATGAGGATTCGTCGACGATTTCCCGTATCTGAATCTTATCTGTTATTTACAGGCGTGCAACAGTGAGAGCTCACAATCTTGTAGAAAAGTGTGACAGAGAATTTTGTGTCCATGAGATAAAATCGAGAATTTCGAATTTGATTCGCGATTGGAAAAATACTAATTTTGCAGTTTGATGGCTTTTTTATTTTTTTGAGGCCATTTTTTTGAACTTCCCCGATGGAATATCATTATTGATGTCAAAAGAAAAGGACGTTTGAAAAAACAAAAATGATGGAAATTTGGAAAAACCATCAAACTGCATGATTAGCCAATTTTTTTCAAAGCTTGGAAAGAAAATGGCTTTTCTATTTTTTTCAGGGGTAACTTTTCTGAGCTTCCCCGTCGAAATATCATTGTTGATGTCAAAAGAAATGGACATTTGAAAAAACAAAAATGATGGAAATTTGGAAAAACTATCAAACTGCATGATTAGCCAATTTTTTTCAAAGCTTGGAAAGAAAATGGCTTTTCTATTTTTTTCAGGGGTAACTTTTCTGAGCTTCCCCGTCGAAATATCATTGTTGATGTCAAAAGAAAAGGACATTTGAAAAAACAAAAATGATGGAAATTTGGAAAAACCATCAAACTGCATGATTAGCCAATTTTTTTCAAAGCTTGGAAAGAAAATGGCTTTTCTATTTTTTTCAGGGGTAACTTTTCTGAGCTTCCCCGACGAAATATCATTGTTGATGTCAAAAGAAAAGGTCATTTGAAAAAACAAAAATGATGGAAATTTGGAAAAACCATCAAACTGCATGATTAGCCAATTTTTTTCAAAGCTTGGAAAGAAAATGGCTTTTCTATTTTTTTCAGGGGTAACTTTTCTGAGTTTCTCCGATGGAATATCATTGTTGATGTCAAAAGAAAAAGACGTTTGAAAAAACAAAAATGATGGAAATTTGGAAAAACCATCAAACTGCATGATTAGCCAATTTTTTTCAAAGCTTGGAAAGAAAATGGATTTTCTATTTTTTTCAGGGGTAACTTTTCTGAGCTTCTCCGATGGAATATCATTGTTGATGTCAAAAGAAAAGGACGTTTGAAAAAACAAAAATGATGGAAATTTGGAAAAACCATCAAACTGCATGATTAGCCAATTTTTTTCAAGCTTGGAAAGAGAATGGCTTTTCTATTTTTTTCAGGGGTAACTTTTCTGAGCTTCCTCGATGGAATATTATTGTTGATGTCAAAAGAAAAGGACGTTTGAAAAAACAAAAATGATGGTAATTTGGAAAAACCATCGAACTGCATAATTAGCCAATTTTTTTTCAAAGCTTGGAAAGAAAATGGCTTTTCTATTTTTTTCAGGGGTAACTTTTCTGAGCTTCCTCGATGGAATATTATTGTTGATGTCAAAAGAAAAGGACGTTTGAAAAAACAAAAATGATGGTAATTTGGAAAAACCATCGAACTGCATAATTAGCCAATTTTTTTCAAAGCTTGGAAAGAAAATGGCTTTTCTATTTTTTTCAGGGGTAACTTTTCTGAGCTTCCTCGATGGAATATTATTGTTGATGTCAAAAGAAAAGGACGTTTGAAAAAACCAAAATGATGGTAATTTGGAAAAACCATCAAACTGCATAATTAGCCAATTTTTTTCAAAGCTTGGAAAGAAAATGGCTTTTCTATTTTTTTCAGGGGTAACTTTTCTGAGCTTCTCCGATGGAATATCATTGTTGATGTCAAAAGAAAAGGACGTTTGAAAAAACAAAAATGATGGAAATTTGGAAAAACCATCAAACTGCATGATTAGCCAATTTTTTTCAAAGCTTGGAAAGAAAATGGCTTTTCTATTTTTTTCAGGGGTAATTTTTGGGAGCTTCCCCGATAGAATATCATTGTTGATGTCAAAAGAAAAAGACATTTGAAAAAACAAAAATGATGGTAATTTGGAAAAACCATCAAACTGCATAATTAGCCAATTTTTTTCAAAACTTGGAAATAAAATGGCTTTTCTATTTTTTTCAAGGGTAACTTTTCTGGAAAAACCATTAAACTGTATAATTAGCCAATTTTTTCAAAGCTTGGAAAAAAAGTATCAGTTTTTTTTATTGACCGAGTATTTAATGGAAATTTAATTGTCAAAATTGGAAATTAATTGACAAAATTGAATAATAATTGAAAAATAATTGGAAAATAGATCTATTTTAGTATTGGGAAAGAAAAGGGAAAACTGGGAGGATGATTTTGGTGGATATTGATGGAAAAATAATTTATTGAGTATTTTCCTGTTGTTTCTCAATACAAATAAAGAGATATATTCAATTATCACAACGGTCAATTTTTCGCAAATACAATTCAGTCGTTAACAAAAAAGTGCAATTTTTTTCGAGTTTTGAAAAAATTGCATTCATACAAATATTGTCATGAAACATTGCTTCTCAAAGCTTTATTGAGTACAAATTAGCTTACAGCGATATATAATTATTTTTTTCTACGAATTTTGGGGACTTAGGGATTGGGATAGTAAAAATGGATATTCGTGCAAAATTTTTTTTTTATACATCTGGATAGGCAGAACCGATGAGATCGTGTCCTCGGTATCTAAATTTGTGCGTCACTATGTTGAATTTTGTTCCACCGAGGGAAACTGGACAAGGAAGGTCCTTCCTCGTGAGGAAGCAAACTGTGTAAAGTGCCATTTCAAGCTCGGGCGAAGTACCGATAAACATTGTCGTTACTGGTTTGTCAATGTTGTTGTATTTCGCGTGAAGCTTCAGAATCGCAGCTTTCTGCAAAAACAAAAAGTCCAAAATACATAAAATGCAAATTTAAAAAAATTCTATTTTTAAAAAAATGGATAAAAATTGAGTTCATAAAATAAAATTAGGTTCTAAAGGAATCTTCTTAATAGGCATGATTTTATAAAGGAGTGAGTGCCTAAAAATAAAAATAAAAATAAAGATTGATGAATCTGTTTCCTCTAAAAAAAATTGAACAAATATCCTTACGTTGCCTAAATCAACTTTTTTAATATTTGCTACATAAACGCGAAAAATCGCAGCTTTCTGCAAAAACAAAAAATTCAAAATACACAAAGTGTACATTTAAAAATCTTAGTATAAAAAAACTGAATAAAAATTGAGTTCATGAAATAAAGTTAGGTTCTAAGGGAATTCTATTAATAGGCATAATTTTATAAAGTGCCTAAAAAGAAAAAGAAAATCATAAAAATAAAGTAAAAAATGTATGAATCTGTTTCCTCTAAAAAAATTGAAAAAATACCCTTACGTTACTTAAATCAACTTTTTAAATATTTCCTACATAAACGAAAAAAAAACGCCGAAAAATCGCAGCTTTCTGCAAAAACAAAAAATACATAAAGTGTAAATTAAAAAAATTCAATTAAAAAAAAAACTGAATAAAAATTGAGTTCATGAAATAAAATTAGGTTTTAAGCGTATTCTTTTAATTGGGACGATTTTATTACGGAGTGAGTGCCTAAAAAGAAAAAGAAAAACATAAAAATAAAACTAAAATAAAGGTTGATGAATCTGTTTCCTCTAAAAAAATTGAAAAAATACTCTTAGGTTACTTAAATCAACTTTTTTAATATTTGCCACTTAAACGCAAAAAAAACGCCAAAAAATCTCAAGAAAAAATTAATTGAAATTCTGCCCATAGTAAATTTAAAAAAAATTAAAAATTAAAAAATGTAATGAAAATAAAATTTAAGGGTAATCAAGATTTGGCCTGTAAACGAAATTTAAAAAACTAGCATTCCGTCATTAAAATCGACTTTTTTAATAAATTCAAGGTGAAAGTAAAAAAAAAAAGTTTACTATAAAAGTGAATTCCTGAAAATCAGAAAATCTCATGAAAAAATGAATTAAAATAAAAATCGAAGATAATTCTGCCAAAGAAAATAATAAAAATGCACGACGTTGCCTAAAAAAAAATTTTTTTAAATAGACAAATGGAAATTCTATCTGATTGTGACAAAAATTATGAAATGACAATTACGTTGTCCAAATCGACTTTTGAAGTATGCATCATAATCGCAAAAAAAGTCGATTAAAATTGAAAAAGTAAAGCGAAAAGAGCTTTTTTAAGGAAAATTATAATAAGTACTCTTCATATTAGAGCCAGTACCTAAAATTAGAAAATTTCATGAAAATAAAAATGAAAAGTAATCAAAATTAATGTATTCAACATGAACGCCAAAAAAGCTTAATATAACGCCTAAAAATCAGAAAATTTGATAAAAACATAAATCAAAATTAAAATTGAATGAAATTCTTCAAACAAAAAAGTTATAGAAATACACTACGGAACTTAAAAAAAATGAATGAAAATTCCATATGAAAAAAATGATATAAAAAAAAACAATCTCATGAAAAAATGAATTAAAATTAATATCGGAGACAATTATGCAAAAGAAAAAAAAATCAAAAAACACCACATCACCTAAAAATAGAAAATTTCAAAAAAAAAAAAGATAAATGGAAATTCTATCTGAAATGAAATTATAAAAATACACTTACGTTGCCCAAATCGACTTTTTTAATGTAGCCAAGATAATCGGCGCGTTTTGCGACTTCCTCGGCATTGAAGTAAATCCAATTGTGCAATCCGCTGACCTCAGTGCCAAGTTTTAATTCGGTTAGGAAAACATGCTCGAAACCAGAGCTACCGATTTTTCCATCTCCACCCCGAGAATAGAGGTTGAACCATAATTTTCGAAGGGTATCCTTGTATTCGTAATAATCCTTGCGGACTAAGCCCTTATCGGCGAGGAAACGCATTGCTGAAGACATTAAATTGGTACTTAGGAACGTGTCGACCAGTAAACTCTCCTCGGTTCTCTGTGCTGGACTTATGTATTCGCCAATTCGACTGTCCAGCTTGTAATTGTCGTAAATCTTAATGACCTTGTCGATGGTGGGAATTTGAAAAGCTGCTGGATTAACCGTCAATAATCTGAAAATTTAAACCCAATTATAGATTTTTTTTTGAAACCACAAGAAAAATTTTTTTTTATCAAAACAACCAAATCATAGTTCAGAAACTAAGGGATTTATAACCTAAGTGGTTAACCTAAACCCAAACGACTTTGGGTTGGATAACTGGTGTTTTCTCTTGTCGTTGTTAGTTTTAGAGTTAAATAATTTTTATAAAGTTCTCTGATGTTTTTTTTTGTTAACTAAGTTTATAATAGCTATAATAATTCAGCTATAAACAAAATTTTAGATGAAAACAATTTTAGATAAAAGAAAAGTTAAACCCAAGTACGGATTTTCGTTTCCAAACCTTGAGGAACAAAATCATTTTATAAAAACAACCAAATTATAGTTTAGAAACTGAGGGATATGCAACCAAAGTGGTTAACCTAAACCCAAACCACTTTGGATTGGATAACTGGTGTTTTCTCTTGTCGTTAGTTTTAGAGTTAAATAATTTTTATAAAGTTCTCTGATGTTTTTTAGCTAACTAAGTTTATAATAGCTATAATAATTCAGCCACAAACAAAATTTTAGATGAAAACAGTTTTAGATAAAAGAAAAGTTAAGCCCAATTATAGATTTTCGTTTCCAAACCTTAAGGAAAAAAATCATTTTATCAAAACAACCAAATTATAGTTCAGAAACTGAGGGATATGTAACCAAAGTGGTTAACCTAAACCCAAACCACTTTGGATTGGATAACTGGTGTTTTCTCTTGTTGTTGTTAGTTTTAGAGTTAAATAATGTTTATAGAGTTCTCTGATGTTTCTTTTGTTAACTAAGTTTATAATAGCTATAATAATTCAGCTATAAACAAAATTTCAGATGAAAACAGTTTTAGAAACAAGAAAAGTTGAACCCAATTATAAATTTTCGTTTCCAAACCTTGAGGAACAAAATGATTTTATCAAAACAACCAAATTATAGTTTAGAAACTGAGGGATATGCAACCAAAGTGATTAACCTAAACCCAAACCACTTTGGATTGGA
This sequence comes from Alloplasta piceator, assembly GCA_946863875.1. Classification (NCBI taxonomy): domain Eukaryota; kingdom Metazoa; phylum Arthropoda; class Insecta; order Hymenoptera; family Ichneumonidae; genus Alloplasta; species Alloplasta piceator. The sequence goes on along the minus strand of OX333078.1, from coordinate 33,799,732 downwards.
TAACTGGTGTTTTCTCTTGTCGTTAGTTTTAGAGTTAAATAATTTTTATAAAGTTCTCTGATGTTTTTTTGCTAACTAAGTTTATAATAGCTATAATAATTCAGCCACAAACAAAATTTCAGATGAAAACAGTTTTAGATAAAAGAAAAGTTAAACCCAATTATAGATTTTCGTTTCCAAACCTTAAGGAAAAAAATCATTTTATCAATACAACCAAATTATATTTCAGATACTAAGGGATGTGTAACCAAAGTGGCTAACCTAAACCCAAACCACTTTGGATTGGATAACTGGTGTTTTCTCTCGTCGTTGTTAGTTTTAGAGTTGAATAATTTTTATAAAGTTCTTTGATATTTTTTTTTGTTAACTAAGTTTATAATAGCTATAATAATTCAGCTATAAACAAAATTTCAGATGAAAACAGTTTTAGAAACAAGAAAAGTTGAACCCAATTATAAATTTTCGTTTCCAAACCTTGAGGAAAAAAATCATTTTATCAAAACAACCAAATTATAGTTCAGAAACTAAGGGATATGTAAACAAAGTGGTTAACCTAAACCCAAACCACTTTGGATTGGATAACTGGTGTTTTCTCTTGTCGTTAGTTTTAGAGTTAAATAATCTTTATAAAGTTCTCTGATGTTTTTTTGGCTAACTAAGTTTATAATAGCTACAATAATTTAGCTATAAATAAAATTTTACATGAAAACAGTTTTAGATAAAAGAAAAGTTAAACCCAATTATAGATTTTCGTTCCCAAACCTTAAGGAAAAAAATCATTTTATCAATACAACCAAATTATAGTTCAGAAACTAAGGGATGTGTAACCAAAGTGGCTAACCTAAACCCAAACCACTTTGGATTGGATAACTGGTGTTTTCTCTCGTCGTTGTTAGTTTTAGAGTTGAATAATTTTTATAAAGTTCTTTGATGTTTTTTTTTGTTAACTAAGTTTATAATAGCTATAATAATTCAGCTATAAACAAAATTTCAGATGAAAACAGTTTTAGAAACAAGAAAAGTTGAACCCAATTATAAATTATCGTTTCTAAACCTTGAGGAAAAAAATCATTTTATCAAAACACCCAAATTATAGTTCAGAAACTAAGGGATATGTAAACAAAGTGGTTAACCTAAACCCAAACCACTTTGGATTGGACAACTCGTGTTTTCTCTTGGTTGTTAGTTTTAGGGTTAAATAATTTTTATTAAGTTCCCTGATGTTTATTTTTTAGTTAACTAAGTTTATAATACCTATAATAATTTAGCTCTATATAAAATTTTAGATGAAGAAATAATTATTCCAGTTTGGCCTATTTTTCTTCCACCAAAGGTTAAGTAGTTCCTTAATTTTTGATGGATTAAGAATTTGTTGAATTTCCTACTACAGAGTCAAGTAGTCAATGAAGATCCAAAAAATTTGTGTATACTATTTGAAGATGAAAATAGCATGACTAAGGGTAAATCAGGATCACAGAGTCCTTATTTAAATAAATAGATAAGAATGACTCAACAACAAAATAGTTTAGTTTACACCAATAAATCCACGAACACATTTAAGATGGATCTTAGGCAGATTAACTGAAGCCAAATTAGTACTACCATTCAAACTATTATCCTTATTGCTAAAGGTCCTTATGTTGATAAATAATTATCCTTACGGTTGTGGCGCCAGATCAGCGGTATTATCGCCGGTCGTTTGTTTTTGGAGATTCAACGTGATGTATCTATTAGCGTTATTGGAATCCTTGATGAAGAGCGCTTCCGAGAGTTTTTCGAGGTCCTCGTCAGTGACCTGATTTCCCTTGCTGTAAGTTGGATTGCTGGAGTAGGTTTTGCCGTTTCCTTGGGAAATGGCACCAGCGCCAGCTGCGGCGACAGCAGCGCCACCAGCAACGGCTGCACCGGTTCTAGAACCCAATCCAGAACTTCCGGATGTTTGACCAGATGGACCTAGGCCACCTCCTGGTCTGGCTCCAGTTTGGGGATTTCCAGGTGCAACTGCACCAGGTCGAGGTGCTGGAGTTGGGGAACCGGGTCTGGCGCCATTTCCACCACTTCCGGCAACTTCCGCCCAGGATTTACCGCCCGTTGGTGATGCGCTTCCCGACGAAGTTGGTGATGAACTTCCGTATCCGCTGGAGGAACCGGGCCTGGGCTGTCCGGGATTCAATGAACCAACGTGCAGAGTCGAAGTCTGAGTTCCACCGGAATTTCCCGGGGTTTGAGCTGGGTTTGGAGTCATCGAATTGCCAGGAACAACGGGTTTGCTGCCTGGACCGGAAACTGGTGATGGTCTTGAACCGGCGATGGTTCCTGGGGCTTGAGGAGATGATGGGGACCCTGGACGAGGTCCTGGAATGGGAGGATTTTGCCTGTTTGGAGTGGGTTGACCACTAGGTGGAGTTCCTGGTCGGTTTGCTCCTGGAAAAATAATGATTCGAAATTAAGGGGGTATTCTGGTCTAGAATTTTGAAAAAAAAAAAACATTTTTGTTTGTATATTCTCAAAGTTTAGAACTTTAAGAATATATCCTTGATAGGACATTTTTTAATTTTCAATAATTTATGGAGTTATAGCTATTTTAGTGACGCAGCAACTATGCCCGTCACGTCGGAGCGTAACTTTAAGGCGGCATTCTGGGCTTGGATTTTGAAAAAATCAATTATCTTTGCATATTCTTAAAGTTGAGACTTTTAAGAATATATCCGTAAAGGAAATTTTTTAATTTCAATAATTTATGGACCTATAGCTATTTTAGTGACGCAGCAACTATGCCCGTCATGAAGCGTAACTTTAAGGGGATATTCTGGTCTTGTATTTTGAAAAAATCATTTTTTTTGCATATTCTCAAAGTTTGGACCTTTAAAAATATATACTTAAAATGAATTTTTTTAATTTCAATAATTTATGGAGTTATAGCTATTTTAGTGACGCAGCAACTATGCCCTTCACGGAGCGTAACTTTAAGGGGGTATTCTGGTCTAAAAAATTTAAAAAAATGAATTTTTCTTTAAATATTCTTACAGTTTAGACCTCTAAGAATATTTCCTTGAAAGGAAATTTGTTAATTCCAATAATTTACGGAATTATAGCTATTTTAGTGACGCAGCAACTATGCCGGACTATAGGATGATTTTCTCAAAACTACTTTTCTCAACACGGTTGACATGATATGTCAAGTTTTACTCAACCGATTAACTTCAAATTTTTTACCAATCTTCAATGTATAACTCTCTTTCGTATGTATAACTCTTTAATATCGAAATTATTTTGTTTAATATTATAAAAAAATTAAAAACTATGAAATAATAGTCGAAAAATGCCTTTTTTTGTTCAGACAGCCGCCATTTTGCGAATTTTTTTTTTCTTCGTTTTCTCCGAGGGGCTGTTAAGAATTAAGAATTAGGGGCAGTCAATTAAGAATCTTTTTTTTTAATTTTTCATCGGATGACGAGAAAAGTTGCAATCGTGTCAACCAACAACCCTTTTTTTTAGCCCCAACTTTACCAGCTTATAACTTATTGAAATTTCATTTTTTTTCTTGATTTTTTTTTATTGTCAAAATATTAATAAATATGTTGTTAAAATAGAATGGTAAAAATATTTTTTGGTTTTTGTTTATCAGACTTGACAGAAACGATCAAAATATATGTCTCTAGACCAGAATACCGCCTTAGAAATTTTTTTGAAGGTTTTTTTTTTAAATAAAGATTCCTATAAATTTTGAAATTTTGGGATGAATCTCTGGGTTCATTTATCTCCATGTAGAAAAAATAGTTGAGATAGTTGAAGCTAAAACTCTCATTTCTCGAAATTTTGAGATTTTGAGATTTCTGAGAAACTAAAAATGGGCGAAATTTTATTGTTTAAATCTTAGAATCATATTTTGTTGGGAAATTTGTAGCTTATTTAAAATCGCCCAACATTTTTGTTGGAAAAAATGTAATTCTGAAAAAAACAAAGCACAGTTTTGAAAATTATTTTTAATGACATTCATGAAAATTTTGAAAATGAAAATATGTCGTTTATTCATGTATGCTAAAACTGACCCAATTTGATTCACAACAATTGTCTAGCTATAAATAATTAAAGAATAAACTTGAAATGTAAGAAACTCGTAAAACTGAAACATCCGGTTCTCAAACTTGAAAGCTAATAATTAAATATAAATAAATTAAATTAGATATGTAAATAAAATTCATTTAAAAAAAAAAATTAATAATTGAATAATTTAAAAAAATCACAATTAAAATAACTAATGATTAAAATCAAAGTTGGGCAAAGTACTTGAAAGTACTTCAAGTATCAAGTACTTTTCAAGTTTTCGGGTATGTCTCGTGAATTCTGGGACTTGGGTCATTCCATGTCAAATCGACCAAGAGTTGGAATCGACCACTTTCAATTTCGATGAAATTTGGTCAGAAGTTTTCGTTATTAACAAATTTTGTAATTTATTAAAAAGTTTTGTAAAAAAAATTTTTTTTTTACCAAAATTTGAAAATTTATATTTTTAAAACAAAAAAAACACCATCCTGAAAATTTCAGGATTTTTTAATTTTTGAAATAAAGCAACACCATCCTGAAACTTTCAGAATCTTTTAAGATCAATCCAAGGTATTATATAAAAAAAATTCAGCCAAAAATGTAATGTTGATCGTAGATTTACACGAGGTTAAAAAATTCAAAAATTCATATTTTTGAAAAAACAAAAACCACCTCTCCAAAAATTTTAGGATCTTTTAAAATTAGTACAAAGTATTATATATAAAAAATTGAATCAAAATTGTAATGGGCAGTTTGGATTTTTACGATTTTTGAAAATTCAAAATTCATCATTTTTTAATAATTTTTTTTGCAATATTTTTTTTTCGCAGCTCTTTAATACGAACCCAGAACGATTTTTTCGTAACTATAATAATTTCCGAAATGATTAAAAAATAAACTTGAAAAAATGGTGAAATTTTGAATTTTCGAATAAAAAATTTAATTTTTTTCCTTTGTTAGAACTTCGTTTTATGATAAAAGAAAACTTCTGACGAAATTTCATCGAAGTTGAAAGGGGTCGATTCCAAATATTGGTCGATTTGACATGGAATGACCCATATTCATCAGCAAGACACATTCAAAAGTACTTGATACTTTTACTTGAAGAAAGTACTTCAAGTACAGAAAAGTACTTGAAATTTTCGAGTACAGGAAGTACTTGAAAAATGTAAGTACAATACTTGAAGTACTTTTTAAGATACTTCAAGTAATTGCAAGTACCGAGTAATTTCAAGTACTGCCCAGCTCTGATTAAAATAAAGTTTCTGGTGTCAATAATTGCTATGGTTCATTTATTTTTAAACTATTACCAAAAAATTCATGCAGAATTGGGCCTTGTGATTTTTTTTAGAAATTTTCATTTTCGAGCATTCTAATTTACCGAATAAATAAATTATTTTTCATACCGCCATTTTGTGGTTGTTGTCCGCCATTTCCACTGCTGAGAGCCGGTCCCTGGGACGGATTTTTGGGTCTGGTGCCTTCGCCAGCGCCCGTTAAATCGACGGCCCAGTCACGATAGCCCTGACCGGAAGTGGGACCGGAAGTGGGTCCGGTCCCGGGTCTCGATGGACGCTGCTGAGGCGAAATATCGAGACCCACTTCCGTTCCAGGATTGGGCCTTTGAGGTTGACCATTGTTGCGAGTATTGGGTCCGGCATTGGGAATTGCAATGGCCAATCCTGGGGCAGCGGCTCCAGCGATGGCGCCTCTGGTTCCGGTCGTCGGCGAACCGGAAGTCGACGATCCACCGCGGGAATTTGAATTTCCAACGCTTCCGGAAGGATTGGGACTGTTGTTCGGACTCGAGGGAACGTTGGAAGGACCTTTTCCGGTCGTTGGCAAACCGGAAGTCGATCCGATCGGAGGATTTGCGCTTCCAACGGAACCGGAAGTGCCAGGATTTTGAGGACTTCCAGCCGCAGGATCACCGCTCACTTCCGGTGCCAAGGTCGTCGTATCGTCCTTCTTCTTTTTCCAAAATTTCCAACTGCCCTCGGCATTCTCTGTTGACATTTTTTTTTGGGGAAAATTAAAATGGAACTTTGAGAATAGAGAACTTGCATGCATCTGAAATCGGTATTTTAATCTATGGGACTCGAAAGTAGGATAAAAAATAATGTATTTCCCAAGACAGTTTTTTTTTTAAAGGAATATTGACGCTGCAAAAAAATATTCTTTGACTCTAATTTTTCTCGAAAAATTTGAATTGGCAACCATATTGATGTACCCAACTATCAGCGCCGCCAGTGTCGTGTCCGGGAACCACGTCTCATTGTAAACAGTTTCTGCTCTCGGTGACGCAAAAATCTAACCTATAACTTACGTATAACCTACAGTATAATATTCTTCAATATTATTATTTACGTCAAAAGTATCACAGAAAAAGTATAAATTGACAAAGCAATTATGGATTCATTCACCCCGCAACCAAACTTGGATTGGTTCATGTCTTGTTTTGTACCATCGTGCAAAAACACAACAAGTACTACACCAGAAAAGATATTTGTCCATGTGCCAAATAATCCAGTGAAAAGAAAGGTTTGGTGCGCGGCTGTTGGTTTCGAGAAAAATAAAAAAATAAAAAAAAATAGTTATTGTTGCGAAGATCATCTTGAGGTAAGTCCTTTCTTATACATTTAAAGAGAAAATAATATCAGAGCAGCGTTGCAAAAATATTATTCTTTACAGCTCGAAACCGTTTATATTCATCGTAGTTTTTCAAATAAGTTTCGAGCTGTAAAAAATAATATTTTTGCAACGCTGCTATGAGATTATTTTCTCTTTAAATGTATAAGAAAGGACTTACCTCAAGATGATCTTCGCAACAATAACTATTTATTTTTTTATTTTTCTCAAAACCAACAGCCGCGCACCAAACCTTTCTTTTCACTGGATTATTTGGCACATGGACAAATATCTTTTCTGGTGTAGTACTTGTTGTGTTTTTGCTCGATGTTACAAAACAAGACATGAACCAATCCAAGTTTGGTTGCGGGGTGAATGAATCCATAATTGCTTTGTCAATTTATATTTTTTCTGTGATACTTTTGACGTAAATAATAATATTGAAGAATATTATACTGTAGGTTATACGTAAGTTATAGGTTAGATTTTTGTGTCACCGAGAGCAGAAACTGTTTACAATGAGACGTGGTTCCCGGACACGACACTGGCGGCGCTGATAGTTGGGTACAACAATATGGTTGCCAATTCAAATTTTTCGAGAAAAATTAGAGTCAAAGAATATTTTTTTGCAGCGTCAATATTCCTTTAAAAAAAAAACTGTCTTGGGAAATACATTATTTTTTATCCTACTTTCGAATAAAAAAATTAAAAAAAAACATGCAAGTTCTCTATTCATAATTTTTCTCGATAAATTTCTTATCGCAGAAATGTTGTGCGCAAATAAATTGAGAAGACGTCTTCTGGGTTATCGCAACTTGCTACTTCGACCCCCCATTCTTAGATTCTTCAGCAGCTTTCGTCAGAATTATTTACTGCGAAGATTTCTTATCCAAGAATTACCTAGAATTTAGCGTTCGATAAGTTGACCCAGTTTTTGTGTATTTTCTTACTGGGACATCCTTGACCACTACTCTTGAAAAATGCAGGGTTTTTCCCAAAAAATTTCCAATAGGAAAATATAAATTTATAAAAATGATATTGTGAAAAACAAATTTGCACTCTTTTACTATTACATTTTTTTCATTTCTCTAGCTTCCTCATAAAATAACGTTGGAAGTTGAATATGAATTTTTGGGGTATTTTTTTTTTGTCCAAATTTATTTCCAACGTAAAAAAAATTGTTCTAATTTTTTTGAGGTTTTTTAATTTAATTTTTTATTTTTTAGCTTCTTTGTAATAAAATCTTTTATTTATTTTATCAATTTCATTTATTTATTTGTAAATTATTTTTGTAAAAGGTTTCGAAATTGTTTTTTAAGTTTTAAGAACTTTTGAGGTTTACTCTGCAATTTTTTGTTTATTCAAAGCTCCAGCGTTGGAATAATAAAACCATGAAATATGATTACTTTTTTTTTTTTTTGATACATTTTATGTCTACAAATTTTTTCTCTTGAGCCTTTTGTTTTGTCAAATCAGTCTTTTTCTTAAGGTGAAAAATCACATTAATTTTTTTAAATATCTTTTTGGCTTTTTGATATAAATTTTTGATATCATTTATGTCGCGATATTTGTAATTTTTGGGGATTTAATTTTCTTAGATTTTTTTATTTCTCAAAATGCACAATGAAATTAAATATTCAAAATACTTTTTCGATATTCTTTTTTTTGCAACATTTAAGAAATTCTATGCTGAGATTTTTACGCGATAATTTTTGTTTTATTTTTTTTGTAAAATTTGTCTACATTTATTTTCAACTTTGAAAAAAAAACTTAACTTTTTTGTGGTGTTTAGCTGTTTTTATTCTCTAGCTTTTTTATAACGAAATCTTTTATTAATTTAATTAATTTGATTTTTTTTTTTAATCAATTATTTTTTCAAAAGGTTTCGAAATTGTTTTTTTTTAAGTCCTAAGGACTTTTTATATTTACTCTGCAATTTTTTGTTTATTTAAAACTCCAGCGTTCTCATAACAAAAACAAGAAATTGTATTGCTTTTTTTAAATATATTTTTTGTTTACAAATTTTTAACTTCTTAGCCTTTTGTTTTGTCGAATCATTCTTTTTCTTAAAATCAAAAATCAAATTAATTTTTTTTTTAAATACCTTTTTGACTTTTTGATTTCATTTTTGTCGCAATATTTTTAATTTTTGGGTATTTTATTTTCTCCAAATTTTTTTATTCCTTAAAATGAACAATGAAATTAATTATTCGAGATACTTTTTTAATATTCTCTTTTTTTTTTGCAACGTCCATTCTTGCTTTTTCTTGGGGAATTTTTGCATAACATTTTTTCTCTGAAGGATTCGAAAAATTTATGAGGATATAATCAACGAGTTTTTTTTTTTTATTGCTCTCGATAAAGTGGGGCTATTGTTGTTTGAAATCCTGGATAAACAGACTCGTGGCCTCAAGTCTATTTTTAGAGACGACTCATTTAAGATTTCCCTTGATATACACGCGCGAAACGGCCTTAAACAACGAAAATTCACGTAAGGTAAAGTGAGCAAACACGTCATACACGATGCATAAATTTTTCGCCTCGTTTCACGTTTCACGAAAAAAAAAAAAAAAATTTTTTTTCAAATCTACCTCAATCAATATTTGGTGATTCTTCTTCTCGATTAATTCCATCGATAATATCTTCACGAATTTAGAATTTATTTAGAAATTTTTTTTTTTTTAAATCTACCTCAATCAATATTTGATGATTCTTCTTCTCGATTAATTCCATCGATAATATCTTCACGAATTTAGAATTTATTTAGAATTTTTTTTTTTTTTTTAATCTACCTCAATCAATATTTGATGATTTTTCTTCTTGATTAATTCCATCGATAATATCTTCACAAATTTGGGACTTTAAACAAGGGTTAAATATTTACAAATGTTTTTTTGGAATTCAAAATCATTTCAAAAATTTTTCAGAATTATTTAACAACAAAATAAAATTATGGTCAAGTGGTTTCGATTTTACAATTTACATTGATACAATTTTTCATTATTATAATATTTTTTATGCAGAATATTCGCGTAAAAATTTAATGATTAATTTTCAACCAAATCGTATAAAACTTTTATTCAGATGACTTTTAAAAAGTTCAAAATTTTTTCACATTAGAACGATCTTTTGAAAGAATGTTTATCCAAAAAAAATTAGGATCTTAATTGAAATTTTTAAATGTGGATTATAATCTCTTGATTATTACTATTATTTTCATTTTTTTATGAAAAACTTTTAATTTTTTATCTGGATTAATTATTTTAAATTTGCAAAATTTTTACAATGAAAGTATCATTTTGAAAAATATTTATCAAAATAATGCTTCATGTTCAATTTATTAGAATTCGAGAAAAAAATATTCTCAATCGATAGAGTATTAATTTTTTAATTTCAATTTCAATTAATTTCACAGATTAAAAATAATTTCAATAATCGTTCAGAATTATTTGACAACGAACTAAAATTATTAAAAAAATATTGCATAAAATTATTTAAAAAATTCAGTCATTAATTTCCAATCAAATCCTATAAATTTTAATTTGAATAACTTTTTTTAGTTTACAAAATTTCCACAATAGAAATATAATTTTAATTGAACAATGTATGTCCAAAAAAATAAAAATCTCAATACTCATTTCCAAACAAAGATTCTAATCTCTAAATTATTGTTATTTTAATTTTTTCACGAAATACTTCAAATCAATTTGCCATAATTATTTATCCGGATGATTTTTTTACAATTTAAAAAATATCTGCAATAAAAGTATTTTGAAAAATATTTATTTAAAAAAAATGCTTAATTTATTGTAAATTGGAGGAAAAAAATGATTTTCGATTGATTGATTATCGATTTATTATATTCTATTTACTTACCGACGACGAGAGAGAAAGCTACGACCAAAAGTACGAAATAAATAGTCTTTGAGGCCATTTTGGTCCTCTATTAATCGTCAGAGTTTTATTATCGTTCGGATACTGGAGAGAAATTATTGCTGTGAAGCGATAATGGCGGAATGATTTTTCACGCTTCGAACTATCACGATCGACGTCTCTCAACCGACTGCGATCGAGTGAGACGCAGATCTAGACTTTCCCCTCGAAAAAGCGTCGATGATTGGTCGAGCGATCTCGCGACTCAATCATTCAACACTCTCACGTCTCAAAGCAAAGGAATAATTTCGAGCAAAATATAATTGCATTCGATCTTGGAATTCAGTTGAGAACGTGTGGGAGGTTTCACAGAATTTTACATCCTCATTCTCGCTCAATTTACATACTTTGCGATAATTTTAATAATTTCCAAGGATCCATTTTTTTTTACTGATTTTTTAATAATTCTAGTCCCAGAAATCAAACTTCCATTACCGATTTTTTTGCTCTTCAATAATTTTCCTCTTTTGGTAGTTGAGTCTTTATTTTTGATTTTTAGAATTTTTTAGAATTATTTTAGAAATAGAATTTCCTCTTATTGACAAATTTGAATCGTGAAGCTCCAATAAAATGAGGAAATAATGAGCAAGCATTTGCTTTTTCGTTTTTTTTTAATGTTCAATTTTTGTTGCTTTTTTCAATTATTTAATAATTATACTCCCAGAAATCAAACTTCCATTGATGATTTTTTTTTACTTGAATAATTTTTGTCTTTTGGTAGTGAAATCTTTATTTTTTATTTTTTCAATGTTCCAGTCTTTTAGATTTTTTTAAGAATTATTTTAGAAATAGAATTTCTATTTATTAACAAATTTGAACTGTGGAGCTCCAATAAAATGAGGAAATAATAAGCAAGAATTTACTTTTTCCTTTTTTTTCAATGTTCAATTTTTTCTTGCTTTTTATAATTTTTTAATAATTCTAGTCTCAGAAATCAAACTTCCATTACCGATTTTTTTGCTCTTCAATAATTTTCCTCTTTTGGTAGTTGAGTCTTTATTTTTTATTTTTAGAATTTTTTAGAATTATTTTAGAAATAGAATTTCCTCTCATTGACAAATTTGAATCGTGAAGCTCCAATAAAATGAGGAAATAATGAGCAAGCATTTGCTTTTTCGTTTTTTTTTATGTTCAATTTTTTGTTGCTTTTTTCAATTATTTAATAATTCTACTCCCAGAAATCAAACTTCCATTGATGATTCTTTTTTCTTGAATAATTTTTGTCTTTTGGTAGTGAAATCTTTATTTTTTCAATGTTCCAGTCTTTTAGATTTTTTTAAGAATTATTTTAGAAATAGAATTTCTATTTATTAACAAATTTGGACTGTGGAGCTCCAATAAAATGAGGAAATAATAAGCAAGCATTTACTTTTTCGTTTTTTTTCAATGTTCAATTTTTTGTTGCTTTTTACAATTTTTTAATAATTCTAGTCTCAGAAATCAAACTTCCACTACCGATTTTTTTGCTCTTCAATAATTTTCCTCTTTTGGTAGTTGAGTCTTTATTTTTGATTTTTAAAATTTTTTAGAATTATTTTAGAAATAGAATTTCCTCTTATTGACAAATTTGAATCGTGAAGCTCCAATAAAATAAGGAAATAATAAGCAAGCATTTGCTTTTTCGTTTTTTCTTAATGTTCAATTTTTTGTTGCTTTTTTCAATTATTTAATAATTATACTCCCAGAAATCAAACTTCCATTGATGATTTTTTTTTACTTGAATAATTTTTGTCTTTTGGTAGTGAAATCTTCATTTTTTATTTTTTCAATGTTCCAGTCTTTTAGATTTTTTTTAGAATTATTTTAGAAATAGAATTTCTATTTATTAACAAATTTGAACTGTGGAGCTCCAATAAAATGAGGAAATAATAAGCGAGCATTTATTTTTTCCGTTTTTTTTCAATGTTCAATTTTTTGTTGCTTTTTCTAGTTTTTTAATAATTCTAGGCCCAAAAATCAAACTTCCATTACCAATTTTTTGCTCTTCAGAAATTGTTTTTTTTATGGTGAAATCTTTCTTTTTGATTTTTTCAATGTTCCAGTCTTTTAGAATTGTTTAGAATTTTTTAAAATTATTTTAGAAATAAAATTTCTATTTATTAACAAATTTGAATCGTGAAGCTTTAATAAAATAAGGAAATAATAAGCAAGCATTTACTTTTTCGTTTTTTTTTTCAATGTTCAATTTTTTGTTGCTTTTTCTAATTTTTTAATAATTCTAGTCTCAGAAATCAAACATCCATTACCAATTTTTTGCTCTTCAATAATTTTGTTCTTTTTATCGTGAAATCTTTATTTTTGATTTTTTAATGTTCCAGTCTTTTAGAATTTTTTAGAATTATTCTAGAAAAGGAATTTCCTTTTATTAACAAATTTAAACCGTGAAGCTCCAATAAAATGAGTAAATAATAAGCAAACATTTAATTTTTCGTTTTTTTTCAATGTTTATAAAAAAAATAGTGGAGAGAAAATTGAGAATTTTTTCATATCGGTGTAAATAAAAAACGTAGAGAAATTATATAATTTGAGGAAAAAATTTCTGGACAATTACTAACCAAATTTTATTTTAATTTCAAAAATTCTTTGCAATTACTCTAACATTCGTAAATTTGCAGCTGTTTGATTTAAATTTTTTTGCAAAAATGTACCGAGTGACAAGAGTTATTGGTAGTACAATTGGAAACAATTACCAAAAAGTTTTAGGTTTTCTGAATTTTTAATTTTTAAATTATTTGAAATTGCTCAAATTAATGATTGATAAAAAAAGTAGTTTTTTTTTTGCTTTTAAATAATTAAAAAATGTTAAGCCTAAATTTATTAAATTTTATGTAATATTTTTTTTATTTAAAAAAAAATTGTATGTAATTATAAAAAAATTCTAATTTATAAAATTTCTTATAATTTTAAAAATACAAAAAATTGTTTGAAATTTTCAAATTCATTTTTACACCCAATTATTTTTCCTCCAATGATAAAAATATATATTGGGAATTGCTCTGATTAATAGTTGGAAAAAAATGTAATTTGTTTAACGTTCGATATTGACAAATTGCTTCGAGCTTGGCTCAGTTCTTCATTAAATTCGCAAAGTGAAAGACGTTGATGAGAAAATTGGGCTCTAGATAGTATTCAAATATGGCTCCGGCGTTCCTTTATTAAAAAATCATTTAATCTATTTTTACATGACATAATATACATATGTGTATATAATATATATTACATGTATACATATATATAGTACATATGTATAACATGTATATATAAAATATGAGTTTCATTTAAAGCACTTTACTGTGATTAATGTTTAATTATCTCCCCCTCTCAATTTCCAATGTGTAGGAGGGGAAAATATACGATGGCCCAGACGAAAAATAATATCATTAGTAGGAGCATCGTTTTCGACCGAAAATTGTCCCATCCAACCAGTATAAAGTTTGATGTGGTACGAGGCTCCTCGGAATATCCGGAAGACTGTAAAAAAAAAAATTTCAATTTAAGGCAACTATAGACAGCAACTATGCCCGTCACTTTAGAGCTTAACTTTAAGGGGGCATGCTGGTCTAGAATTTTGAAAAAATCAATTTTTTTTGCATATTCTTAAAGTCAAGATCTTCAAGAATATATCCTGAAAATTAAATTTTTTAATTCCAATAATTTATGGAGTTATAGCTATTTTAGTGACGTAGCAACTATGCCCGTCACATCGGAGCGTAACTTTAAGGGGGCCTGGTCTAGAATTAAAAAAAAACATTTTTTTTGCATATTCTTAAAGTTTAGACCTTTAAGAATATATCTTTGAAAGGACATTTTTTAACTGCAATAATTTATAGAGTTATAGCTATTTTAGTGACGCACCAACTATGCTCGTCACGTTCGAGCGTAACTTTAAGGGGGTATTCTGGTCTAGTATTTTGAAAAAATCAATTATTTTTGCATATTCTTAAGGTTCAGACTTTTAAGAATATTCCCTTGAAAGGAAATTTTTTAATTCCAATAATTTACGAAGTTATAGCTATTTTAGTGCGCAACACCTATGCTGGACTATAGACGGGGGGTTTGGTCTAGAATTTTGAAAAAAATCATTTTTTTTTGCATATTCTTGAAGTTCAGATCTTTAAGAATATATCCTCGAAAGGTAATTTTTTAATTCCAATAATTTATGGACTTATAGCTATTTTAGTGACGTAGCAACTATGCTCGTCACGTCCGAGCGTAACTTTAAGGAGGTATTCTGGTCTAGTATTTTGAAAAAATCAATTATTCTTGCATAATCTTACAGTTTAGACCTTTAAGAGTATACCCTCGAAAGGAAATGTTTGAATTCCAATAATTTACGAAGCTATAGCCATTTAAGTGCGCAGCAACCATGCCGGTCACGTCGAGCATACCTTTAAGGGGGTATTCTGGTCTAGAATTTTGAAAAAAATCAATTATTTTTGTATATTCTTAAAGTTCAGATTTTTAAGAATATTCCCTTGAAAGGAAATTTTTTAATTCCAATAATTTACGGAGTTGTAGCTATTTTAGTGACGCAGCAACTATGCCGGATTATAGACGGGGGCTCTGGTCTAGAATTTTGAAAGAATATTTTTTTGCATATTCTTAAAGTTTAGATCTTGAAGAATATATCCTCGAAAGGAAATTTTTGAATTCCAATAATTTACGAAGTTATAGCCATTTTAGTGCGCAACAACTATGCCCATCACGTCGGAGCGTAACTTTAAGGGGATATTCTGGTCTAGAATTTTGAAAAAATCAATTTTTTTTGCATATTCTTGAAGTTCAGATCTTTAAGAATATATCCTCGAAAGGAAATTTTTAAATTCCAATAATTTGCGAAGTTGTAGCTATTTTAGTGCGCAGCAACTATGCCCGTCACGTAGAGCGTACCTTCAAGGGGGTATTCTGGTCTAGAATTTTGAAAAAATCAATTATTTTAGTATATTCTTAAAGTTCAGACTTTTAAGAATATTCCCTTGAAATATTCCCTTCTTCAATTCCAATAATTTACGGAGTTATAGCTATTTTAGTGACGCAGCAACTATGCCAGACTATAGACAGGGGGGTCTGGTCTAGAATTTTGAAAGAATTTTTTCTTTGCATATTCTTTAAATTTAGACCTTTAAGAATGTATTATTCTTGAAAGGAAATTTTTTAATTCCAATAATTTATGGAGTTATAGCTATTTTAGTGACGTAGCAACTATGCCCGTCGGGTCCGAGCGTAACTTTAAGGGGGTAGTCTGGTCTAGTATTTTGAAAAAATCAATTATTTTTGCATATTCTTACAGTTTAGACCTTTAAGAATATACCCTCGAAAGGAAATGTTTGAATACCAATAATTTACGAAGTTATAGCCATTTTAGTGCGTAGCAACTATGCTCGTCACGTCGAGCCTACCTTTAAGGGGGTATTCTGGTCTAGAATTTTGAAAAAATCAATTATTTTTGTATATTCTTAAAGTTCAGACTTTTAAGAATATTCCCTTGAAAGAAAATTCTTTAATTCCAATAATTTACGGAGTTGTAGCTATTTTAGTGACGCAGCAACTATGCCGGATTATAGACGGGGGCTCTGGTCTAGAATTTTGAAAGAATATTTTTTTGCATATTTTTAAAGTTTAGATCTTGAAGAATATATCCTCGAAAGCAAATTTTTGAATTCCAATAATTTACGAAGTTATAGCCATTTTAGTGCGCAACAACTATGCCCATCACGTCGGAGCGCAACTTTAAGGGGATATTCTGGTCTATAATTTTGAAAAAATCATTTTTTTTTTGCATATTATTGAAGTTCAGATCTTTAAGAATATATCCTCGAAAGGAAATTTTTAAATTCCAATAATTTACGAAGTTGTAGCTATTTTAGTGCGCAGCAACTATGCCCGTCACGTAGAGCGTACCTTCAAGGGGGTATTCTGGTCTAGAATTTTGAAAAAATCAATTATTTTAGTATATTCTTAAAGTTCAGACTTTTAAGAATATTCCCTTGAAATATTCCCTTCTTCAATTCCAATAATTTACGGAGTTATAGCTATTTTAGTGACGCAGCAACTATGCCAGACTATAGACAGGGGGGTCTGGTCTAGAATTTTGAAAGAATTTTTTCTTTGCATATTCTTTAAATTTAGACCTTTAAGAATATATTATCCTTGAAAGGAAATTTTTTAATTCTAATAATTTATGGAGTTATAGCTATTTTAGTGACGTAGCAACTATGCCCGTCACGTCCGAGCGTAACTTTAAGGGGGTATTCTGATCTAGTATTTTGAAAAAATCAATTATTTTTGCATATTCTTACAGTTTAGACCTTTAAGAATATACCCTCGAAAGGAGATGTTTGAATTCCAATAATTAACGAAGTTATAGCCATTTTAGTGCGTAGCAACTATGCTCGTCACGTCGAGCCTACCTTTAAGGGGGTATTCTGGTCTAGAATTTTGAAAAAATCAATTATTTTTGTATATTCTTAAAGTTCAGACTTTTAAGAATATTCCCTTGAAAGAAAATTCTTTAATTCCAATAATTTACGGAGTTATAGCTATTTTAGTGACGCAGCAACTATGCCGGACTGTAGACGCTTTTCTCAAAACTACTTTTCTCAACACTGCTGATATGATATCTCAAGTTCTACTCAACCGGTTTACTTCAAATTTTTTACCAATCTTCAATGTATAACTCTCTATCGTCCCTTCCACTTTTGTATCAAAATTATTTTTTTTACTATTCTAAAAAAATTGAAAACCCTGAAAACATATTCGAAAAACGCCTCTTTTGTTCAAAAACCGCCGTTTTGCGAATTTTTTTTTCGTTTTCACTGAGGTAGGGACTATCACAACATTCTTACTAAATAAGATTGTTTAATTTATTTTGAATTTTTTTTATTTTTGGTTAATTGTCAATATATTAATAAATATGTTATAAAAAAATGAATAGTCAAAATATTTTTTTTTTAATGAGCTTGACAGAATGCCCAAAATGTATGTCTCTAGACTAGAATGCCGCCTTAATTTAATGAAATTATTTAACAAAAAATAATATTCATTCCAAAAATGTTAATTTGCTAATTTGGTTTGAAAAATTTTTTTTTTCACCTCGTCGTCCAGTTCAACGTGAGCAATCTTTTGGACACTCGGATTTTGACCCATCTCGATATTTTCTTTCTTTTCCGATCGATTGAAGAATTTTGTTATCGATTTTGACAATCTAACGGATGTCGAGGGTCCGGCTTTGGAGTATTCCGGATTATCGAGGCGATCCTCAAACAAAACTTTGGGCTTATCGCTATTTTCCGGTGTTGACTCTTCGATGACGACGATTTTACTGGCCTTGTTGTCGAATTCGTTACCCCCACCACCCCCTGTAAACAAATGTCACAATAACAACAATTAGTCATCGTTCCATGGGAAAGTTTGGAATTTTTTCTATTTTGGGAATTTCTGGGCTCGCGGTGTTTTCAATTTATCATTGATTCCTTGCAAAAATCGTCACAAAGCAAGAAAATTAATATTAAATATTTTTATTTGGAGTTTTTATAAAAAAAAAAAAAATATTTTACTATTTTTTAACTACTTTTCAATTAGTTAAAATTTTTAATATTTAACTTTTTTATTTTAACTAGATTTGAATGAAGTTTTAGTTTTAGTTGAAATTTAATTGAATTGAATTAAATAATCCACCATAATTGACCCCATATTTCTAAGAATGAATAAAATGAAATTTATTCAATGAATTTGAAACAATCGTTTCTGATGCTAAAATTTTACGTGATTAATGATAAATTCGATCATTTCTAAGAATATTTAAAAAAAATAACTCGAATTTACAATCGTTAGATTTTAACTATATTTTCAATGGTTGAAATTTAACTACTTTTAGCTACTATGTTACTATTTTAATGGTAACTATTTTTTTTAATAGTTTAAATGTAAATTCTTCAATTTTGACTGGAATTTAATTAATTTCAACTCTTGTAATTTAATTTCTTAATTTGAATTGACATTTTTTTTCAATTATCCTCAAAATTATTTGCATATTATTTGTATCTTCTTAAAAAATGGAAATTCATGGAAATGTTTCAACCTGAAAGTTCATCCCTTAATCAGAAAAACATTATTTCAGCAAAATCAATCAATTTTTCATTCATAATAAAATAAAAGTAAAAAACCAATTTTGAATTGACATTTTTTTTCAATTATCCTCAAAAGTATTTGCATATTATTTGTAGCTTCTTAAAAAAATGGAAATTCATTGAAATGTTTCAACCTAAAAGTTCATCCCTTAATCAGAAAAACATTAATTTAAAAAAATCAATCAATTTTTCATTCATCGTAAAATAAAAGTAAAAAACCAATTTTGAATTAACATTTTTTTTCCAATTATCCTCAAAAGTATTTGCATATTATTTGTATCTTCTAAAAAAAATGGAAATTTATTGAAATGTTTCAACCTAAAAGTTCATCCCTTAATCAGAAAAACATTAATTCAACAAAATCAATCAATTTTTCAATCATCCAAAAATGAAAGTAGAAAACCATTTTTAAATTGACATTTTTTTTCAATTATCCTCAAAATATTTGCATATTATTTGTATTTTCTTCAAAAAATGGAAATTTATTGAAATGTATCAACCTCAAAGTTCATCCCTTAATCATAAAAACATTAATTAAAAAAAATCAATCAATTTTTCATTCATCGTAAAATAAAAGTAAAAAGCCAATTTTGAATTGTCATTTTTTTTTCAATTATCCTCAAAAGTATTTGCATAATTATTATTTGTATCTTACCCTTCTCGTTGTCTCGGGATCCGTTAATTCTGCTTCTCGATTATGCGAATTCCAGTTTGGTGTGAAAAATATCGAGACGTATCTCGAATTAATCGCGTCGTTTCGCGCGTCGTCACGAAAACGATTATTCACCGATGGCCTCATGCAGTTGCCTCCCTCAAAAATCTTCCTTTATCACCACATTATATATATATTTTTTTTTACCTCAAAAAAACGACAACATTGACAAGAGAGAAACGTCATCGCAAAACACAAACCAACGAATTCCTCCATCGACATTCATTTTTACAAATTCACTAAAAAAAAAAAATACTTGTCATCGCCATCTCGCAAAAACTCAGTCATATCTCCATTCTGTTTTTTTTTATTTTAATATAAATAAAAAAAAAGAGCCATAACATATTTAGAATCGAAATTATCGACCGAGTAAAAAAAAACTGTACAACAGTATCGTACGAAATTTTATTGTACGAGTGGGCAAAGTGCCAGTTTGAGCACGCGTGGCGTGCGCAAAGTGGCACTTTGCGCACGGAGTGCAATAAAAATATTTACAACTTTTTTTTTTTAAATACAAATAGATGAAATTAAAAATAATAAAATAATAATTAGATCTATAAAATATATTTATCAGGAGCTATTTGAAGATTTAATTCTCGAAAATTTAATATTTTTATATATTATAATATAATAATATTATAATTAATTATTAATTATTACGATTAATAATTTATTATATTATTATTATTGTTGTTGTTGTTATTATTATTATTATTATTATTATTATTATTATTATTATTATTATTATTTTTAAATATTATGTTCACATTTTTCTTTCTCCTTTGTTTACTTTTGTTTTTCCGAATTTTTTTTCCTGTTTCACAATATTTCATACTGCGCCAGTAAAGTGTAAATAATAATCCAAACGACGAGTGCGACGATCACCGAGACGAGAAATATCGTTTTTAAAACGTGCCAAGGACTTTCCGGTATCGACTCGTCGCGGATTCGCGAATTTTTGCAAGCATCGCTACCGCATGCAACTTTCCTCGACGCACCGTCGATCTCCGTCGTATTTGTCGTTGGCATACTCGATTCCGGTACTATAATTTTCACCTCACCGAGTTCCGTTTCAACCCCGTTAAATCCTATTTTTGCCGGCTCGAATTTCGCTGTACCGTCAACCTACGAAAAAAAAAAAAAAAAATTAATTAACAATTTGTAAATACTAAACGAAATGACGTTCCAATTATTTTCATCATATATATTCAAAGTGTAGATAGGGCGTTCCATCCCAAATCGGACAGTTTGAAAAACTTTTTTTTTTTTCTCAATTTTTTTATATTTTTTAGTACCCATCAAAAGACCCTTCCTGTTAAATTTTAAGATTTTTTTGATTATCCGTTCAAAAGATGTTGAATTAACAAAAAAAACCGCTCTTTTTTTGGTATTTTGGTAACTTCTTCAATAATGGTGCAAATTGAAAGTTTTTTTTTCAAAATTTTTGTTTTTTTATGGGCTTTTCAGAAAAAAATACAACAAAAATATTCGATGTGTTTTTGAATGAGTTTTTTGAGTTTGAAAATTTAAATCGCGTTTTCTGAAGTGAGTGTCATTTTTTATTTTTTTTAAATTTTTTGTTTTAAACATCTTTCTATTCAATAATTTTTAAAACTAGTCCGATCGTGGGATCTCGGTAACTACTATTTTTTTTCAATTTTTGAAAATTGAAATTTTTTTTTTTGTAAATTAATTATTATGAATACCAATTTTTGTTACTGTATATTATTTTTTAAATCATTTTAAATTAATTTTGACATGAGTGGGCATTGAACCTAAATAGTCTACCGGGGGCGGGGTCGAAGAGTCGACTAACCAATATTTCGAACGGCCTAAATCCCGAATTTCACGATTACGAGCGTTCGAATAACGAAGCGCCGAAATCCCGAACGCCAGAAAAGCGACAGCGGAGAGAGCCGCCCCATGCTTAAGAGAGAGAGAGAGATGCGCCTCCTCTCTCTCTTACGCATGGGGCGGCTCTCTCGACTTTCTCTTTTCTGGCGATCGGGATTTCGGCGCTTCGTTATTCTAACGCTCGTAATCGTAAAATTCGGGACTTCGGCCGTTCGAAATATTGGTTAGTCGACTCTTCGACCCCGCCCCTCTACCGAATATTGCTGTCAAATTTTCACCTGAGAAACATTATTTAGATGCAAAAGAAAGATTTTATTTGCGATACAATACTGCGAAGTCAATCGCAAGGGGACAAAAAAATTGCATTCAATTATTCCAATGAGCAACGGAAACGTATTGGCAAAGAAATATTCAAATTCAGGAAATAATGGTATATGTAAGGTTTTCAAAAAAATACGCGAATAAATAAAAACTGTTTTTATTATTGTTCATAAACAGACTTAACGATTAATTATTAATTTTAAGATCCTGTTAACAATAAAAAAGTGTCCAAATAAATTCTAAACATTGAAAAAATACTAAACAGTAACAAAAATATATTCATAATAATTTATAAAAAAAAAATATTTTCAAAAATCGAAAAAATAGTAGGTATTGAGATCTCACGATCGGACTAGTCTTAAAAATTGTTGAATAGATAGATGTTTAAAGCAAAAAATAAAAAAAAATAAAAAATGACACTCACTTTTAAAAACGCGATTTCAAGTTTAAAACTCAAAAAACTCATTTAAAAATTCGTCGAATATTTTTGTTGTATTTTTTTCTGAAAAGGCCATGAAAAAACAAAAATTTTGAAAAGAAAATTTAAATTGGGCTATTATTAAAGAAGTTATGACCAAAATACCAAAAAAAGAGCAGTTTTTTTGTTACTTTAATATTTTTTGAACGGGTAATCAAAAAAATTTCAAAATTCAACAGAAAGCGTCTTTTGACGGGTACTAAAAAATTTAAAAAAATTGAGGGAATAAAAAAAAAGTGTCCAAACTGTCCGATTTGGGATGGAACGCCCCAGATTATAAGCAGTGTAAAATGTAAATAGAAGTAGGCAAAATTAGCTTGCTTATAACTGCCGACTATAATATAAGTAAACTAAACTATAAGTAAACTATAACTATAACTACACTATAACTATAACTAAACTATATACGTATTAAAAACTATAAGTTTTGAGAAAAATGCGTTTAAGGCCAATCAGAATTGTAAATAATGCATTACTCAATTAATTATCAATTACGCTGCATAACGTGAAATGGACAAATGTACCATTACAAAACAAAAGAGTAATGTGTAATAAATGCGTGTTCCATTAAAAATAAAAATAGTAATGTGTAATGGATGCATGTGCCATTACAAATAAAAAAAAGTAATGTGTAATGAATGAGTGCTCCATTACAAATTACAATTGAAAAACGGTTACAATTGAAAAGTACTATTTCTGATTTGGAATTGATACACGCGCATTGGAATATTCCGAGTTTTCCAATTTACTTTATGATTAGTCATCGTCTTATTCAACTTCGCAACTAAAATTTATTACTCTTGGGTGTTAATTCTATTAATAGTAGACAAATTTGGAATTTTAATACACCGTTTTGAATATGCATACACAGAAATAATTAATGGGCAGACTAAGTCTGATCGGGATTAAATAATTTTTGTATTCTGAGCCGTCATATTGGAGGCGCCATTTCGAATTTTAGAATTTTCAGTTTAGATCGATGATCAAGGTAGGTAGATAGGTAGGTAGATAGGTAGGTAGATAGGTAGGTAGATAGGTAGGTAGATAGGTAGGTAGATAGGTAGGTAGATAGGTAGGTAGATAGGTAGGTAGATAGGTAGGTAGATAGGTAGGTAGATAGGTAGGTAGATAGGTAGGTAGATAGGTAGGTAGATAGGTAGGTAGATAGGTAGGTAGATAGGTAGGTAGATAGGTAGGTAGATAGGTAGGTAGATAGGTAGGTAGATAGGTAGGTAGATAGGTAGGTAGATAGGTAGGTAGATAGGTAGGTAGATAGGTAGGTAGATAGGTAGGTAGATAGGTAGGTAGGTAGGTAGGTAGGTAGGTAGGTAGATAGGTAGGTAGATAGGTAGGTAGATAGGTAGGTAGATAGGTAGGTAGATGGGTAGGTAGATGGGTAGGTAGATAGGTAGGTAGATAGGTAGGTAGATAGGTAAGTAGATAGGTAGGTAGATAGGTAGGTAGATAGGTAGGTAGATAGGTAGGTAGATAGGTAGGTAGATAGGTAGGTAGATAGGTAGGTAGATAGGTAGGTAGATAGGTAGGTAGATAGGTAGGTAGATAGGTAGGTAGATAGGTAGGTAGATAGGTAGGTAGATAGGTAGGTAGATAGGTAGGTAGATAGGTAGGTAGATAGGTAGGTAGATAGGTAGGTAGATAGGTAGGTAGATAGGTAGGTAGATAGGTAGGTAGATAGGTAGGTAGATAGGTAGGTAGATAGGTAGGTAGATAGGTAGGTAGATAGGTAGGTAGATAGGTAGGTAGATAGGTAGGTAGATAGGTAGGTAGATAGGTAGGTAGATAGGTGGTAGATAGGTAGGTAGATAGGTAGGTAGATAGGTAGGTAGATAGGTAGGTAGGTAGGTAGGTAGATAGGTAGGTAGATAGGTAGGTAGATAGGTAGGTAGATAGGTAGGTAGATAGGTAGGTAGATAGGTAGGTAGATAGGTAAGTAGATAGGTAGGTAGATAGGTAGGGAGATAGGTAGGTAGATAGGTAGGTAGATAGGTAGGTAGATAGGTAGGTAGATAGGTAGGTAGATAGGTAGGTAGATAGGTAAGTAGATAGGTAAGTAGATAGGTAGGTAGATAGGTAGGTAGATAGGTAGGTAGATAGGTAGGTAGATAGGTAGGTAGATAGGTAGGTAGATAGGTAGGTAGATAGGTAGGTAGATTATTTTTGCTCTGACGTGACGGGCATAGTTGCTGCGGCACTAAAATAACTATAACTCCGCTAACGATTGGAATTAAAAAATTTCCTTTCGAGGATATATTCTCAAAAGTCTAAACTATGAGAATATGCAAAAAATATAGATGTACGCTTCGACGTGACGCGGCCATAGTTGCTGCGTCACTAAAATAGCCACAACTCCGTAAATTATTGTAATTCCAAAATTTCCTTTCTTCAAAATCTAAACTTTGAGAATATGCAACACATTTTTTTTCAAAATTCTAGACCAGAATTCCCCCTTAAAAGAACCAATTTTCAATAAAACCGTAATTAAATAAGGAGAGAACAGAATTTCCCTTGTGATTAGTTGGGGAAAATTGAGGAATTACGTGGGAAGATGGGATCCGGTTCTTGGCAGAAGGAAAATATTCGCTCTGGGAATCAGGACCCGCTCCGTAGATCAAACCAACGATAAACGACGGCTGATCCATCTGCGGATAATCCCACATCGAAGCCGGTGATGGTATGACGATCATCTATCAAATTGAACATTATAATCAATAAATCAATTGAAATTTATCAATTGAATGATTATCAATTTTCTTTCTAATTTTTTAACGCTTTACTCGTGAAGGGAAAATTAAATTAAGAATTGAATTCAGCTAAACTTGTGTTTAGTTTTTATTAATTTTGATTTTTGATGTTTGATTTTAGATTTTAGATTTTAGATTTTAGATTTTAGATTTTAGATTTTTGATTTTTGATTTTTGATTTTTGATTTTTGATTTTTTATTTTTTATTTTTGATTTTTGATTTCTTAAGTTTTAAGTTTTAAATTTCAATTTTTACATGCTCGGCTGCCCTCATTATTATTCTATCGACATTTTAATCATTTATCATTCTCGTTTCACGAAAAATAAGGAATTCACAAAATAACCGCAAAAACCTATTCAGTGGTCTCGTTTCCGGCGGGAAAAAAAGAGTATTTCTTTCACAATTAAAAATCGTAATAAATCGTGCAACTAATTCGCAGTTAAATAACAATGTCGAGGAACTTTTTCTCACAATGACACAGCGGATATTGCGTATTCCATTTCTCGCAATAGCCACATCAATTTTCCCTGGAAATAAGAAAAAAAAACTACTAAAAAATACCGTAATTGAAAAATCAAAATTTTTCAATTTTCCAAACTTTCTCTCTCACTTAAAATACCGTAATTGAAAAATTAAAATTAAAGTTTGGAAAATTGAAAAATTAAAATTTTTCAATTTTCCAAACATTTCTCTCTCACTTAAAATCTATTTTTTATTTTTATTTTTAGTTTCAATTGGTTCTATTAATTGAATTAATGGAAAATACCATTTCTCATTCTTTAAGGCAATTTCATTCACTTCCGCTTTCGTGTTCGCACAAATTATTTCATTAAATAACTAGAATATAAATAATAATAATTTTGTTCAATAATAATAATTTAATTTAATAATTTAATCATTTAATTTAATGATAAATAATTAAATCATTCCAATAATTCGCACAAATCACTGCATTAATTAACCACCAAAATGCGAAAACGAAAAAAAATTAATTTTCAAAATATTATTTAAAAATTCAAATTTTCAATTTTTTCCACTGATTGTTTAATAATCCCGGACTTACTTCATTGAGACCATTTTTTCGATGGTTGCACTTTTTAACATCGCTGCTCATCGCTAATTGTTTATTTGACAAAATAAATCCGGTGAGAATTGAAAATATTTTTTCTCATCCTTCAGATGAATTTTAGCGACCGAAATTTTGAGATAATTTCACGACCAGTTCATATTTTTTGAGAGGTTATGATTTTTTTTTTAATGAAAAAAAAAAAAAAAAAAATTAATCCATCTTTGAGCTCGTGGGAGCTTCAAGAGGATGAAGCGAGCGCGACATCAAAGTAGGAACTAACCAGTTGTGGGCTTTTAAAAAGAATCGTGGTCGGGGTATTATCCACACGGCACACGTTATCATTCCGCCCGACCCCTGATCCTCATTATCTCTCGTCGTTCCTGTTCGAGTATAAAACTCACATCACTATACATTTATACACGGGACATTCCGTGTAAAATCGACCAAACTCCGATTTTCATTCCCCCTGAATCGTTTTCCTATTTTTTTCTAAAATTGCAGCAAGTCTGATTAAGTACTTTTAATGTTTTCAGATTTTTCTTTTATTAAAAAAAGTTTTTATTAAAAAAAAAAATTGAAAAAAAATCAGCCATTGCATAACAAAAATTCAAGAGATAAAATCGTAATTTAGCTTTTTTATCGATCGATCTTTATTAATCGATGAAGAGAATTATTGTCATTGATTTAAAAATTTTAATTATGAATTCGAATTTTTAGAATATTTATATCAATATCAGGAACTAATTTTGAATTTTATTTAAAGAAAATTTATTATCTGCTCTTCGTCAATTCGGTGTTGTAATATCGATCATCAATCAATTTGTCATTCAATCATATAATTGATTGATTGGGTGATGGATTAATTTTTATCCAATTTTCAATTCAGTTCCATTTTTAATTTAATTCAATTTTCAATTGATCCAAATTTATCAACGCAAATTAACAAATCCTATTTTCACAAAAAATATTCTTTAAAAAAAGTAAATTTATTGAAATGTTTCAACCTAAAAGTTCATCCGTTAATTAGAAATAAATTAATTCAACAAAATCAATCAATTTTTAATTCATCGTAAAATAAAAGTAAAAAACCAATTTTTAATTCACATTTTTTTTCAATTATCCTCAGAAGTATTTGCATATTATTGGTATCTTCTTAAAAGATTTAAAAAATTAATTAAAAAAATTTAATTATGTTAATTCGAATTTTTATAATATTTATATCAATATCAGGAGCTAATTTTGAATTTTATTTAAAGAAAATTTATTATCCGCTCTTCGTCAATTCGGTGTTGTAATATCGATCATCAATCAATTTGTCAGTCAATCATATAATTGATTGATTGGGTGGGGGGTAACTGGCATGGAACGCCCCATACATAAAGCGCATCGTTTGATAGTTTTGTTTTTGCGCTCGATTCCAAATGAGGTTTGTTGCAAACCTCATGAATTTTTTGATAATGCATTTCACACATACGTTTAATGATTAAACATTTATGCACATATGTGTATATATAAGGCATTCCACGTCAAATCACGAGGTCATTGGCCCGAGCCCCTCGGATTTTGATGTCCAATGAATTGTGGATTTCGTTTGGGCCAAAATATGACGTCAAATTTTTTCGAAATTTTAATTTCATTTTTTAGGGGTTGCCCGAGCTGAAAAATTATTTAATTGGGGGAAAACACAAAAAGGGGCCTTTTTCAAATTAATGAAACTTTTTTCACGGAAACTAGGGCCCAAAACAGATATTTTCGTCATAGTTCGATAATGGGCCAAAAATAATTACTTTTTTTTTTTTTAATTGTGTTTGAATCATCCGTTTTATTTCAGGTCGTCGAGGCAAATAAATTTTCTAAAAATGTCGTTTCCCTCTTAAAACAAAAAAAAATCAAGTTTCACTAGGAAGATATTTTTGTTGTTGTTTTTCTCACGACAATCAATGAAAATAAGAAATTATTTTTAAAAAAAGTAGAATACAAAAAAAAAATAGTAATTATTTTTGGCCCATTATCGAACTATGACGAAAATATCTGTTTTGGGAGTTTATGTGAAAAAAATTTCATTAATTTAAAAAAGCCTCTCTTTATGTTTTCCTTCAATATAATTATTTTTTAGCTCGGGCAACCCCTAAAAAATGAAATAAAAATATCTAAAAATTTGAGGTCATATTTTGGGCCAAACGAAACCCACAATTCATTGGACATCAAAATCCGAGGGGGTCAGGCCGATGACCGCGAGATTTGACGTGGAATGCCCCATATATATGTATATATGTCAAGATAAAAATAATATTCTTTTACATTCTTTTTTTTTATCTGAAAACGCTTTTCTGAACGCACGGTTATGTTAATTAAATGTGTTAATTAGGATTAATATAATTAATTAATAAATAATATAATAATATAATTAATGATAGTATTAATTAAATGTGTTAATTAGAACATTTAGTGGCCAATATTTTTTTTTCCAAATATTGATGGAAAAATTGAATTTTAGTTTTTCTAAAAGACGCGCTTTTATTAATTATTAAATTAATGTTAAATAAGAAAGGAAATCATTGGATTGTCTAAAACTCATTTTAATTTAGAAAATCGGTTGTGAGATAAATAAATGTACAAAATGGTTGAGCCTGCATCGGAGAAAGGCAAAACAAGCTCCTGACAAGTTCTTACATTAAGTGGACACGCAAATGAGAGAATTTTTCATGAATGCCAGAGAAACAGCTATGAAACAAGAATCGTGATTTCCTTCAAGAAACGTCGGAAAAAAAAAATTGAAAAGACGATAATTTAGCCACTTTCTGTGACAACGTTGCATCTCCAATATATTTGATATATTTTGATGTGTCAAGAGTGAAAATATATCAATTTTATATTTTTGAACAAACGTTAAATATATGTAGGCAAAAAATATATTTTACATATGAGGCATTCCACGTCAAGTCAGTCACCGCATTTTTTTAAATCGCCAAAAATCGCAAAAAAAACAGATTTTATGTTTTTTCATCATAAAATTTCAAAAATGAAAAACCAGTTTCAACGCCGGATATTAAAAATTGCAAAAAGTAATTCCAAATTTTCTTCATCAACATCGACAATGAAAAAATCAAATTTCAAATCAAGGCGCGTTTCCAAAAACAGTTTCTTCTTTCAAACATCGTCTTCTTTCACCAAATCAAATATTTAAGTGATAAAAGTCAAACAATTCAATCAAAACATTGCAAAAACACAAAGAAAAGCAACCAGAGTCTAAAAAGATTTTATTTTCTTTCATCATGAAATTTCAAAAATTCAAAATCAGTTTCAACTCCGGATATTAAAAATTGCAAAAAGAAGCTTCAAATTTTCTTCATCATCGTCGATAAAGAAGAAAATCAAATTTTAACTCAAGACACGACCACAAAAGCACTTTTTTCTTCCAAACATCATTATTTCTCACTAAATCAGATAATTAACTTATGAGGCATTCCACGTCAAGTCAGCCACCCCATTTTTTTAAAATGACCAAAAATTGCATATAAATTTTTCGAAAGTAGTTCCAACTAACAAGAAAATTTGTGATTTTTTTCAGATTTTTAAATTACATTTTTTAGCCGGAAAAAAATACAAAAAATTTGTTTGTCCCATTTTGTAAGTCGAAAATTATTCATCGTACGAAAAAAAAACGTAGAACATAAAATTTTGGATTTTCAACGTGCTTTTCACTGAAATTTTTTACAAACTCCTCCGAAAGCTCTATGCGCCATTTTCGGAGCAAATTATGTTTTGATATTTATTTTCTCAGAATTGACATCTTCGATTCGTCTGTAGTTCAAACAGTTTTTTACTTGATATATTTACAGACTATAAAAAAATTGACGTAGTGGAGAATCCATTATTTCAAAGGCATTTTTATCGATACAATCTATCATTACAGAGTGATTTAACGAAATAATGTAGATATTGATATTTTATCATTATTAATCGTAGACAGGGAAAAATAATAAAATAATCTCGTTTTGATACTGCGAAGAAGATTCCAGGAACAAAGCAGTATGATTGCTTCATTCCCAAAAATCATGCCCAAATCGAACTAAGAAAGTACTCATTGGCCATAGAAAGGTCGGTGTATCCAAAGAGGGTAAATTAATTTTTTTTGCAATCGAGAGACGTGAGTAGCCTTTTACTTCAATTTGAATAGACTTTATCGGTGTCCATGGGTCCATTGATAAAGTTTATTAAAATGTACAAACCCGTAGTAAAAAACTCCATTCGTCGCCATTGAAAAATCCCCATTCATTCCCCATTGCCAAAATAACCAATGGAGATGAATGCCGAACTGCCTAAGGGGATTTTCGCCATTGAATTCCCCATTTGAAACGGAATGGGGATTATCTAATGGGGATTCAATGGAGACCATCCCCTTAGGCAATTCGGCATTCATCCCCATTGGTTATTTTGGCAATGGGGAATGAATGAGGATTTTTCAATGGCGATGAATGGAGTTTTTACTATACGAAAGAATCTCCATTGCTGTTCGCCACTCATTCCCCATTGCCCACAAAACCAATGGATATGAATGCCGAATTTTCTAAGGACATTTTC
Source organism: Alloplasta piceator (assembly GCA_946863875.1). Classification (NCBI taxonomy): domain Eukaryota; kingdom Metazoa; phylum Arthropoda; class Insecta; order Hymenoptera; family Ichneumonidae; genus Alloplasta; species Alloplasta piceator. The sequence continues at coordinate 33,769,214 of OX333078.1, read as the reverse complement.
GCCATTGAATTCCCCATTTGAAACGGAATGGGGATTATCCCATGGGGATTCAATGGAGACAATTTCCCTAGTTAGTTCGCCATTCACCTCCATTGATTTTTGTGGGCAATGGGGAATAAATGGGATCATCAATGGAGATTCTTTCATATGATTGCTATATATGCATGGAATTACGCATTAAATAATCAAATGATGTGAGTTATCAATAAGTAAGGTTAATCATAATGCTAATATTAGCATAACGACCAATAATTATATACGCATTATATATATTATTACATTTAATAGAAATTATTGAAGCTCAGAATTGAGAAAATAGATTGTAAGTGTATTCAGATGACGATTGATAATGAAAGTATATACGTTTCTCCTCTCACAAATCGGGTTGAGAAGGACTGATAAAATTATGTGTATATGTTAAAAATAAACGGTTTTAAAAATCATTTATCCCAAACGTACGCGTACTTGATGAGCAGTTTATAATACATTTTTTTAAAATTACTTTCGAATAATTTCCGAGCTTATGCTAATATTAATTGACCATCGATATAATCATCAGCATTTATTACAATTGAAGAAAATATTTGGTTCATACATGAGAATCAGCGACATCTACTCTTACTTGACTTTATTAATTCACCGCCGTTTGAGAAATATCGCATTCGGAAAAATTCTCATCGATCGATGGGTTCAATTGTTCAGCATTGAACCTCGAATATGGATTGCAACATCGTTAACGAATGCTGCTTATCATTCGATCAGTCATCAATGAAGTGACATTATTGATAAATGTTGATCATTGTATAATTCGTAGTTACTTGTTATTCAATGGGTATCCTTGGTAAATGCTGATCATTTCATCGTTAGCCGCATTTGGGTTCCAATGAACATCTGTGGGAAATGCTGATCTTTCAGTTCATCCGCATTGACTTTCCAATGGACATCATTGGGTAAAGCGGATCATTTCGTTAATCAGCATTTACCATCTCATGGACAGCATTGGGCAATGCTGATCGCTCGATACATCCGCATTGGCTTTCCAATGAGCATCATTGAGTAATGATGATCATTCGATTCGTCCGCATTGGCTTTCCAATGAGCATCATTGAGTAATGATGATCGTTCGATTCATCCGCATTGGCTTTCCAATGAGCATCATTGAGTAATGATGATCATTCGATTCATCCGCATTGGCTTTCCAATGAGCATAATTGAGTAATGATGATCATTCGATTCATCCGCATTTGATGTTCAATGGATACCCATTCACTGATCAATGGTCAGCCCTGTACGCCATTGACAAATGCGGAAATCTCAATGGGTCCCCATTCATTGTCCAATGGAGTCGTATGAGGACCATTGGTTGCCATTGACGATTCAATGGAGTTTTTTACTACGGGAAAAGATATTTGAAAAAATAAAAATGAAAAAACTTTAAAAAATTAAAAAAGTACAAAAAATAAACAAAAATGCGGGCTTTAGAAAATATCTATAGATAGTCTCAACTCTGTTAATGCACAGAAAAATTTGTGTATTCATTTGGGATTCAAATTACAGACAAATCGAAGATGTCAATTCTGAGAAAAAAAATATCAAAACATTATTTGCTCCGAAAATGGCAAATAGAGCTTTCGGAGGAGATCGTAAAAAATTTCAGTGAAAAGTACGTTGAAAATCATAAATTTCATGTTGCACTTTTATTTTCGTACGATGAATAATTTTCGATTTACGAAATGGAACAAAAAAATTTTTTGTATTTTTTTCCGGCTAAAATATGTAATATAAAAATCTGAAAAAAATTACGAATTTTCTTGACAGTTAGAACTACTTTATAAAAATTTGTATGCGATTTTTGGTGATTACGAAAAATGGAGTGGCCAACTTGACGTGGAATGCCTCATATATCAAAAATATATATTTTTTTAAATCACAATATATAAAGGCTCTAAAAATGAAATACCCGGAATATATTTTATTTCTATGTGACAAAATTCCAATATCAAGATATTGAGGCAGTCAGAGTGTGCACCTTCACCATAATAATTATAAAAATCCTTGGAACATAGAGAGAGGTATACCTGTATATACGCACACATATTTCTAAACTGAGGACGTACCTTACGTAATTTCGTGAAGCTCATATTTTTCACGTACGTGAATTGAGTTGAATAACAACAGGTGATTAATTTTTCCTCATCTATACATATGTATAATTTTTTTTTAGTTTTTCTTTTTTAAGGTTACACGTTTATCGCGAGGAATGCGTTTTGTTATGAGGCGAGCGCAGCATGACATTTTATAGGCCTTTGCGATTACGCTCGGATACCACAAATTCTAAATTCTCAAACACAACGATATATACATGCCCATATAAGACCTTCTTTCACTTTTATAATTCTTAAATCTTATTTTTATTATTCTAATTTAATTTCAAAAAATGATTACCTTGCTTAATTAATTATTTAATTAATTATTACCTTAATTAATTTCAAAAAATCTGCGGAAATTAAAAACATTAACAAAAGCATTATTAATCTTCCGTGGTCACACGGGGTCAAAACGACCCCACGACTAATTTTCTTTTTTCTTTTTTATGCATTTTTTTTTCAATATATATTCATTAGATTTTTTATAAACTAATTTTTAATACATCAAGTAGAATGTTTGAAGGATGTTCTGTAATTTTTTGAGATATTTCCGACCGATAGTTCGGTCACAATACTTGTTCAAAAATGGACAAGATCAAATCGACCTTGTCCAATCGAAAAAGTCAAATCGAAATAAGCGTGACCACGGAGGGTCACACTTATTTGGGTCAAAAAACATAAAATCGTATCTTCTGTCATTTGACTGAAGATTAAAAAAAAAATTATTTCACTCCGTACGTAAAGTGCTCACTTTACGCACGCGCAGCGAAGCAAAGTGTGCGTAAAATGGGCAATTTACGCACGGAGTGCAATAAAATTTTGTACGAAACTCTTGCGAGAAACTTTTTCTCAACTCGAGTGATTGCAGCATTCGCCTTCGGCTCATGCTGCAAACTCACACTCGTCGAAAAAAGTTTTATCGCACTCGTATCGTAATGTACTATTTTTAAATCATAATAATAATGCATTCGAGAAAGAAATTGAGGTGCAAGACGTCGCACGACCTTGTCCACGAGCCTCCGGTTTGTTGTGCCGCGTCGCATAACAAACCGTGTATTAGGGAGTTGTTCCCAAATACATTCACTATATTCTTATCAATGTCAAAAAGGACTTATTGTCAGAGTAAATGTCGAATTTTGATGTTAAATACGCCCTTCTGTCTCTTAGCAAGCCATACACGTGCATGTCCGCATGCATTGACATACAAATGCACATACATATGTATGTGAATTCGTTGGACATAAGTGCATCGGGGAATTCCAGGTTAATTCGACCTGTTGCTTGCGAGCCAAAACACAATCGAATACGAAAATGTACAACGGACATCGATCAGTTCGTATTTTACTTGTTCTCATTTTAAATTTAAATCGAACGGCGCAATGTATAAACATACATTCATGAAAACGTACATCATGCATTTTTACAAGCAAACATACAAACGTATGAACATACAAACATATGTACATACAGACATGCGTCATACAGACATACAGACATACAGACATATGAACATACAAACATATGTACATACAGACATGCGTCATACAGACATACAGACATACAGGCATACAGACATACAGACATACGGACATACGGACATACAGCCATACAGACATACAGGCATACAGGCATACAGGCATACGGACATATGGACATATGGACATACGGGCATACAGGCATACAGGCATACATACGGACATACGGGCATGCAGACATACAGACATACCGGCGTGCAGACATACAGATATACAAACATAGTCATACGCATGTACAGACATATGAACATACAGACATAGGGACGTACAGGCATACAGTCATACGGATGTACACGCATACAGACATACGGACGTATAGACATACAGACATACAGGCATACAGACATGAAAACGTGGCATACAGATATATACAGAGGTAAAGACATATGCCTATACGTAACTTTGGAAAATTTGTAAATTTGTGAATGGTTTTATTTAGACCAAAAGAATACTTTTTGCAAGGTAAACGAAAATTTTAATGAGTTTGATACCGCTGGTCTAATTATTCCGAAATGTCCGAACATGATCGTTTTTCGGCTTTTTTTAGCATTGGATTTTTGGCGCATGACCCATCCAAATTTTTTAAAATTGTTTTTTACATGAAAAACTTGTGGCGGGGAGTATTAGCTTCAATTTCGTTTTTTAAAAAGTTTCGTGCGATATTTTTTCGCAAAAAACGATCATATTTGTGGAATATAGCGTAACTCTAAAACTACTGGGTTTTTGTGAAATTACTAAGAGGGTAAAAAGTCGCATACAATTATTCTGGATTCAATGAAATTTTTTCAGAATTTTTTTCAACTTTTTTTTTCGAATTTTTTTCCTATCAACGAGATATTTTTTTATCTTAAACAATAATCGAGTCTCTTACCTTATCTACACGGGTTTTTCGATGAAAAGCTGTATAGATGAGGTAAGAAACCCGGTTGTTTGAGAGAAAAAAATGTCTCGTTGACAGGATAAATTTTCGAAAAAAAAATGTTTAAAAAAAATTTTGAAAAAATATCATCGAATCCAGCATGATTATATGCAACTTTTTATCTTTTTAGTGATTTCACGAAAACCCAGTAGTTTTAGAGTTACGCTACATTTTATAAATATGGTCGTTTCTTGTGAAAAATTGACTATTTTTGCGAAAAAAAATCCTACGAAACTTTTTAAAAAACGAAATTGAAGCTTATACCCCCCCCTCCCCACAAGTTTTTGACTCGAAAAACAATAAACAAAAAATTTCATGGATTCTGTACGAAAATTTCAAAGCCAAAAAAAGCCAAAAAACGACCATTTTTCACAGAGCATACCGGGTTCAAAAAAAATCAAAATTTTTTTTTTGAGAGAAGCAAAACGAAGCTGAATATGTCCCCTTTGAAACGTCGCTTGTTGAATTTAAATATCTTTATTTTTAAAAGAGCAGTGCAACTTTTAGTGCGGCGTGGAATCCGGGCGAGTGTTTCCAAACTTAATTTTGACCCGCAGTATACATTAGGGTGGGTCAAATATAATGACTAACTTTTTTTTTCCTCGACATAATGAAAAATGTATTGTTTGGCATCTCAAAAAAACCCTCCGCAAGTATTAGCCCTTCATATTTAAATTAAAAGGTCCCTCATCGCAAATTTGTATTTCCCATTTAAATAACATAGGAAATTTTTTTTTTAAACTTATTAGTGATTATCATCACCGATTATTTTTTGAACGGTTAGTTTTATCGATTAGACACAAGAGAGCTTTTTTGTAGAGCATCGAATGTTTTACAAAAATGTGCGAAAAAAATTCTCCAAACCTCAACGGTTAAAGTCTAATAAAATTTCAAAGTTAAAAAAAAATTTCCTATGTTATTCAAATGGGAAATAAAAATTTGCGATGAGGGACCCCTTAATTTAAATATGAAGGGCTAATACTTGCAGGGTTTTTTTTTGAGATGCCAAACTATACATTTTTCATTATGGCGAGGAAAAAAAAAATTAGTCATTTTATTTGACCCACCCTATAATGTACGTTATATCGAGTGCAGTAAATAATCTGAGCTCAAGAATGCATCTAAGCTCACGAATTGCACTTATCAAGATGCACAATAAATTGTAATGCACCGTGTTGCGCTGTAAAAACAATTGTTCGAACGACGTGAGTCAGAACCGATTATATTTTTAAGGTGTTCTTTTCCGAACGTGACAAAAATTGATCTTTCAGGGAAAAAACTGGGACAAACTATAAACATGGTGTTGCGGGAATATCAATATTTTCATATTGGATTTTTACTCATCCATATTGTGGGGAAAATTATAAAGTATTTTAACATTATTCAGGTCAGCGATTGCAGAAGGGATTTCAATAATTATTTCATGAATTTCTATTAATGCGAAGCTGGTTGAAAATTGAAAATGAGATGAAAAATTACACCGCGTGAAAAAAAATTTTTTATTGAGCAATTGAACATTTTTATTGAACAAAATAATTTTGATGCTGAGAAAAACATTTTGATTGAGCATAAATAATTTTTTTCGAGGGAAAAAAAAATTTATAAGCTGAAGAAATTTGATGCAGCATAAAACATTTTGATTGAGGAAAGAAAGAGATTTTTTTGACAAGACATAAAAATTAGAAATCAATAGAAAAACTAAACAATTTTGAAAATGACAAAAATTGAACATAAAAAATTTTTAATTTTTTTACATGACATAAAAATTGAACATAAAAATTTTTTAATTTAAAAAATGACATAAAAATTGAACATAAAAATTTTTTAATTTTTTTAAATGACACAAAATTGTAAATACTGGACATAAAAAATAAATGGAGACATAAAAAATCAATTGGCTCACCTGTTGAGGATGCCACGTGTGCTTGAAGAAAATCTTGAAACACTTCATGCTCTATCTCTCTTTCTCTTATCTCTCACGTTGTAATTAAAATAGGCTTTGACAAGGGTCAAGATTTATTTCAGTCTCTCCTCGCATCATCCGTTGCACTATGATTGACCAAGATTTTTTTTCTCCGTCTTTGTCAAAGATCCTATTAAAATATCTATTGTAAAAAATCAATTGTTTCTCTCACACTCGATAATTGAATTTTTTATTCCACGGAGACGCGATTTTATCTCCCCTTAATTTTATTTTTTAATATTCTCCTTAAAATTTTTGAAAATATACTTTCGTCGCTTTGTACGCGATAATGGCTTTTTTTTACGTATTTCTTTCGTTTGTCATTGAGAATATATTGAGCGGTTTGGTACAGAGATGAAAAATATTTTTTTAACGAAAACAAATATATATATATATTCTCGATGCTCACTCGACGAGCGCTGAGCAAACACTGCCGGAGAATTGAGATCCTCGTTTTCAAGTCTGCTAAAGTCACACCGAACGGGTCGCTGGAATGTGACAAACCCGGAAAAGGCACAGTTATTGGCCACTCAAGACTTTCGATTCAATAAAATCAACGAGAGTCTCGTAAATCATCGAAACAGGCTTTGTTCCCCCTCCCCTTCCTCCCAAAACGCCAAATCCATCGACTGACCTTTTAAAAAATGTTTTTCAAATTTATAATAATTTAAAAAATTGCAAAAAGTCATTTGCCAAAGTACTGGAAAATCTTAGTTTTTTCGGGAATTTTTTGACTGGAAACGTGTGAAGTTTTTTGAAAATTATTTTTTGTATTTCAACGAGCATATATACAAGTTCATCTCATTTTTTTGTTGTTGAAAAATATTGCATATATGTATGTTAAACATATTCATGAATGATTGTTTATTCTCAAAAGATAAACGCCTATCAGCAATTTTGTTCGCCTTCAAATTTTGGTGAAACTCTCGAAATTTTGTATTTTGAGACTTTTCCATTTTTTAAATTTAAGGACAAATTCATTTTTATTTCATGATTAAATTAATTTAATTTACTTTCATTTATTAATGAATTTAATGAATTTAATGAATTTAATTCATTTGTTTAATTCGATTAATTTGATTAATTCCATTAATTTTATGAATTTGGTTAATTTAATTAATTTAATTTAAATTAAATTAATTTTCTTTCCTCTTTTCATCTCAGAATTGTCGTGAGGCATTATTTTTTAAGTGGCCAATGACTGTGCCTAATGTTTGCAGAAGTCACGTCAGGAGCTCCGTCCTCAGAAAATGCTAATTGCGTGGTGTGTGTTCGCTAACTCTTATTAAGTTTCGAGTGAACGCGATCGTTGACTCTTTTTACTGTGATCGACCGTTCGAGAGGGAAAAAGAGAGAGAGAAAAAAGAAGGAGGTAGATAAAAGTTTGTGTTGTGCAACAAAACCATTCGCCTCTATTTCTGCCATATTCTGATATAGTTAAAAAATTTGATCGATTTCCGTTCAACCACAAAAAAAAGAGAAAATTTCCGAGTTTCATTATTATATTATTCCCACTTTAATATTTTTATTGTGTAAAGATACAGTATTATGGACTAAAAAATTTCAGATCTTTCTTAACTTCATTTCTTGATCGAAAAATTGGTGAAAGTTAATTCAGATATTTCTTTCTCGTTTCGAAATTCCGCCTTATCGATGGCTGACTGAGGACTTCCGGTTTTATGAAGCCACTGTTTCCTGTAAACAAAAAATTCGTTTCCCCATTCATCGTTTCGTAGAAATTTTCGTCGTCTTTTTGTACACGTTCATTTTTCACACACATTTCGTCGATCTTGGATTTTTCGCCCTCGATTCTGCCCACGACGGTTCCTCCCTTCGTGTTCATGCACCAGCCCTTGAGACCCAATTCTTCGCCCCGTTTTTGAGTGTACTGAAAAGAAAAAACATTTCGCGAATCTTGCAAACTGAAAAACAGCGCGAAAAGCGCCATCTGTCGGTCGCAATGACAACTATCGCGCTTTTATTGAAACTCGGTCGGTAATGTAGAACAGTGGAGAAAATGATTTGTTTGGTTTTTTTGGCTTCTGTACAATTTCTATATATCTCATCCAAAGCGGAAGAATCATTTTTTTTCCATCTCGTCGACTTTGCTCACCTTTCGGAAGAAGACACCTGAAATTTTGAATAACCAAAATAACAATAAAATTTTTATTCCAACGACAAAGAGAAAAAATCAAAACTAACCTTGAACTCTTCCGAACACCTCGAAATCCAAGCCAACGAGCTTTGACATTTCTGCGTTATTATTGCGATACACCGAGAGTACGAAAACTGTTAGACAAAAGATAGCAGCATAGACAGATGTTTTCGTCGTCGTCGACATTTTGGCGAATGAGCGAAACATTCAAGAGATATTAGCATCAAATATTCCATTTAAATGAATTTTAGCTTATCGACAAATATAATTATGTGATTCAGATGTATTTTTCTTGATATTCCCATTCATCTGATCTTCAATCAATAATTTAATTAAATACCAAATGTAACAAAATTTTAAACAAACGATCCAAGTTTCACAAAAATTCTATCTTATCAAAGATTCCTACTTTACCTACAGCAAGTCGCTTCTAGTGCGTCGTATTTCCCGACCGATGGCGCCACCTCGCGCTCTCAATCGTTTCTCGATATCCGTCGTAAAACGTCATCCCTTGAAGAAAATCCCGAAGTGTCAAGCGAGTCGATAATGTCTCACAGATAAAAACGATAAATTATGAGAACGGACACAGAAAAGTTCAACACAATTTTTCACGCATAGCCGGCTTGTGTTTATTATTTGTCATGAGATAAGGCCAGGGGGTACAAGCCACCATAGTAAATGTTGAGGCAAAGTTTGCGCTGGTGGCGCTCGTAGTAGACGGTTAGAGAACTAATGCCTATGACATATATATATGCGTATGACATATATATATACAGATTACCCCCTCTCCACGGCCCCCGAAGCAGGTTCATTATTATTATTATTATTTCAATTCAAATGTCCCAGGATACAAAAATATAATAAAAATGCCAGTAAATTTGTGTTTTAATATATTTCAAATATTTTGTATAATTATTCATCTCAATATATGACTATTTACAACATTCATATTTACACATCGAAATATTTAACAATAAGCTTTTAAATAAAAAAACACGCTTAAAAATTCTTTTTCTATTCGCGTATCACATAAAATTAATCAGTTATAACTTTGCAAAGTTTTAGCTGCACAATCGTTTTTTACATTACATATTTGACAAGCTTTCATGTTATAAACCAACTTAAAAACTGTTTTTCTATTCGCGTATAACATACAATTAGTCAGCTATAACTTTGCAAAGTTCTAACCGCACAACCAGTGTTTACATCAAATATTTAACGAGCTTTTATACGTAAAATAAACTTGAAAAATCTTTTTCTCTTCGCGGATCGCATAAAATTAATCAGTCAGAACTTTGCAAAGTTTTAGCTGCACAATCAGTTTTTACACCACATATTTGACAAGCTTTCATGTTATAAACAAACTTAAAAATTGTTTTTCTATTCGCGTATCACATAAAATTATTCAGCTATAACTTTGCAAAGCTTTAACCGCACAACCAGTGTTTACATCAAATATTTGACGAGCTTTTATATGTAAAACAAACTTAAAAAATCTTTTTCTATTCGGGTATAACATAAAATTAATCAGTCAGAACTTTGCAAAGTTTTAGCTGCATAATCGGTTTTTACATCACATATTTCACAAGCTTTCATGTTATAAAGAAACTTAAAAATTGTTTTTCTATTCGCGTATCACATCAAATTTATCAGTCAGAACTTTCCAAAGTTTTAGCTGCACAATCAGTTTTTACATCACATATTTGACAAGCTCTCATGTTATAAACAAACTTGAAAATTGTTTTTCTATTCGCGCATCACATAAAATTATTCAACTATAACTTTACAAAGCTTTAACCGCACAACCAGTGTTTACATTAAATATTTGACGAGCTTTTACATGTAAAACAAACTTAAAAAATCTTTTTTTATTCGCGTAGCACATCAAATTAATCAGTCCGAACTTTGCAAAGTTTTAGCTGCACAATCAGTTTTTACATCACATATTTGACAAGCTTTCATGTTATAAACAAACTTGAAAATTGTTTTTCTATTCGCGCATCACATAAAATTATTCAGCTATAACTTCGCAAAGTTTTAACCGTACAACCAGCATTTACATCAAATATTTAACGAGCTTTTATATATAAAACAATATTAACATTTTTCGCTAACATATATTTTTGTTCGAAGTGAAGCGAACACAAATGTCGATTTGTTACATGTACCGCAGAAACATTCAGCAGCTTAGGATTCCCACTTGCAGCAAGCCACTTTAAAAACTGATCAGACTCAGTCATGGGATTTGGGAATTTAAAGAAGCGCGTAGCCTCCGACGAACATCCCGCTACCAAACACTTCCTCGACATAGCTGTTACAAACAAAAAGTAGAAAGGATTTTTTTAGATTCATAATACTTATAAAAATAGTGCAGTCCACCTTCAATATTATATATTTGCTTAAATTAACAAATATTCGGTTGAGAATTCAACTTGAGATAAAAATACGAGAAGAGGTTAGGTTAATAACAAAACGAGATATATTTACCTTGCTTCGGTGAAGATCAAAAATGATTATTAAAAGGAACGCCCAATACGATGCACTCGACTTTCCTGCAAACTGCACAATATATTTGCAAAAAGATAACAAAAAACACACCCGAGCGCACAAGACGCGCACACGTAACCACACGCAACAAACCAAGATGGCGGAATTTTGTTGCCATGGATACCATGGGTGAGTGCCGTGAGTGCGTGCGAGCGAGATGGAAAACCGACGCAATGGCTTATGGGTAGCGACACTAGCGCTCCTAGTAGACGGTTAAGGCAAAACTTTGCCTCACTCATCCCCATCTGTGCTTGGACCCCCTGGATAAGGCGAACGTTTCCGTGTGCGACGTATCGAAAACAACAGAATAGCGTAGATTCCTCCTTCCCCCTCTCTTCCGCGCCGCAATGCTTTTGCACAGATGCGCGCGCAGATAGCATCATTCGCTCGGAGAGTCGGAGTTTCCGTGCACAGCGCGCAGTGGCGCAGTCTCGTATCACACGTAACACGAGTCGGATGAGCTCCGGATCCGAGAGAGCGTCTGTCAAAATTCCCAAACGACATAGATTTTTTTTCTCCCTCAAAAGTGATCATTTCGTCATCGAAAATACACGATTATCGAGTCAAAGAGTGTACTTTTTCGTCCCCTAAAGTGCGAAATCATCGAAAGGTCCATCGAGCGTCGCTTATCGAAGAAAAAAGCGAAAAAAATAATCGATCTCACGACAACTAACGTGGGTTGATTCGTTCTCGCGTTTCGCGTCGTATTAACCCACGAATAAAAAAGGAAAAAAAAACGTCAGTGACAATCCGCGTGCTTTGCGGAGAATCCCTGAGAGCGAGAGAGAGAGACAGATAAAAACAAAAACATGGCGACGAGAATCGGCGGTCTTAAAATCTAGAAAAAAAATCACAAAGTAAATGGAATTCGTGCATTGACTGAATTGCACGCATAAGTATGTACATATATATATGCAAACACTCAATGTAAATTTGAGGTTGGGAAAAAATTATTTCGACCGTGTCTCGAAGATCGTCTCAATGGGAGAAAATATTTTACGCGCAAAATTTGCTAATTTTGTGCCGGCACAATAATAATAATAATCATAACAATAAACAGCGAGTCTCGAAGACTTTCAAGATCCTGTTACAGGAACAAAGCACGTCTAGCAGATTTCCGGTGTAAAATCGTGAGTTTTCTCGCGTTGGATTCTTTTTTTTTTCACAAGCGAATTTTAACGAGTGAGAAGGAAAAAACGGAGATTTCGAGTTTTTCGAAATTGGACAATGTCCGAAAATTCGGAAACGACATCGGCGAGAGCGAAGAAGCATCGACAGACTTGATGGAAAAATAGTCGAGGACGCTTTTTTTTCTCCCTTTGGCGGACATTCATGAACTTTTGAATATTTTTGAGGTTATCTTTTCGGGAAATAATTGACAAAAGATTTTACGATTGTGGGGATTGTGCGTACGAATATAGTGTCGGCGCGAGTGATTTTTTTTTTTTTGACCCGGACAAATAGAAATAAGCCGCAAAAATGACCGCCATGCTGGTTTCCGTGGCAGAGTTGTCAAATATTTTCTCCGTTCTCGCGGTTCTCATATGCTTTTGCGGAGTCGTTCTCTTCATTATGAGGTAATTTTTTGAATTTTTTTTATTCGTTTTTTTTTTTTTTTAATTGTTAATTTATTATTTATTTGTTATTTAACCCTTCATCTGTAAACTTAAATTTGAGGACACCGATTGTATGACAAAAATGGTCGTTATTGCTCTTAAAAATTGCTCTGGGTCATTAAAGTCCCGCTAATGTTTTTTTCAAGAAAAAAACGTCAAAAAAATTTGAAAAAATTCTGAATTACTTTTATAACATTTTTTTTTCATGATCCAATCATTCATTTAACAAACATTTTTTACTATTTTTCTAATTCCAGAGATAATTGAAAATTTGGCTTGTGCCTTAAAAGACCCAGTGTACAGACGGAGGGTTAATTTAGGTTTTTCATAAATTATTAATGTAACGCTGTGAAAAAATTTTTGAATGAAAATGTTGATGGAGGGCAAAGAATTTGATATTTTCGCGGGAATTTTGATTTTTAATTTGGGAAGCTGTGATTTTTTGGACATTTTTTTCTTTTTGTTAAAATTGTTCTGACTTGCCAATATATTATTTGCACGAACGTTTTGGCATTGAATTTATAAAAAATTTCTTAACTAAGATAATTTTGAAAAAATTAGGACATTTTCACAAAATCTTTGCCATTTACTTTCGTAATTTTTTGGCCATATTTTTTGTTTCTAATTGTAAGGGGGAAGAAGAATAGTTTGGATTTCACTTTTAAATTTCTTAAGGGGTTTCATATTAATTAAAAAAATTTGTAACAAATGCTCCAATTTTGTAATTTTGGAATCATCGAGCTCGAATATTTTTCAAAAATGCACCAGATGATAAGAATAATAAGTATGATATTTTTAAAGCATTGTTCGAAGGTTTCAAATTTAATGGAATTTTTTAATTAAATTTTAAAAAAAATTCTTGTACTCGTTCTAACTTTTTTAATTTTACATTTATCGAGCTTATTATTTTTTTTACCAATGCAATGGCTTACAAAAACAGTTCGTATTGAATTTTTAAATCTCTTAAGGGGTTTCATCCTGTTTTCAATTTTTTTTTTTTTAATTTCTTAAAAATTCTCGCTCCAATTTTGTAATTTTGGAGTCATCGAGCTCGAATATTTTTCAAAAATGCACCAAATGATAAGAATAATTAGCATGAAATTTTTAAAGAACTACTCGAAGTTTTCGAATTTTATGGAAATTTTTAATTTTCAAAAAATTCTTGATAGTCCTTTAATTTCGGTAATTTTGGAGCTATCAAGCTAAAACTTTTTATAGAATTATAGTTAGTGATAAATATTATTGATATTGAATTTAAAAAGAATAACTTAAGGGATTTAGTTTTTTGGAAAATTTTCAAATTTTCAAAAAACCCTTGTAATTGTTCTAACTTTCTCAATTTTGCACTTATTGAGTTTAATTTTTTTTTTGTTTTTAAGTTTTTTGTTTTTCAGTTTAATTGTTTTTTTTTGCAATGACTAACAAGAATGGTTTAAATTCAATTTTAGAATCGCTCAGGAAGTTTTATGTTTTAAAAATTTTCCAAAAATGTTTGCTCCAATTTTGTAATTTTGCAGCTATCAGTCTGAAACTTTTTAGAAAATTATTGTACGTTACAATGAACTTTACTATTGATTTAAGAATGGAGTGCTTAAGGGGTTTGGTTAAAAAAAAAAAAATTTATATCCTTTTGATCTTTCTATTAATAATTTTGCACAAATAAAGCTCACATTTTTTTTAACAAGTGCACTAAACAATTACAACGATTGGTAATTAATTTGGAGAAAATTAACTAAAATCTTTTTTACCAAATTTTGAAATTTCAAAAAATATGGTTCAACGTTTCAATGCTTCATAATTTTGCAGACTCAACATTTTTTCACGAGTGAACCGAGTGCCAAAATCAATTAACATGGCATTTTCAAAAAATTTCTAAAGGGTTTAAGATTTCATAAAATTTTCAAATTCTCAAAAAACAATTTCCAAAATTCATGCAAACTAAAAACTTGCACTTCCTTATATTTTCTCTACTTCTCGGTCATGCAAAAGACTCAGACAGGATTTTAAAAAAATTCACGTCCAAATTGCAAATTTGCACATTTTTTTACAACAATTCGCAATTCGTTAATATAACTTTTTTAATTCAAACACAAGTAAAAAATAAATATTTGCAAAATATATTTTCTCCATGCGAAAAGTCACGTTTGCATCGTAAAACATTCTTGCCCATTTGTTTACATTCGTGGAGAATCGCGTTTGCACAGAGATAAAATTTCAATGAAAAAAAAAAAAAAAAAAAAAAAAAAAAAAAAAAAAAAAAAAAAAAAAAAAACTGCCATATCCGGCAATACCGGAAGTGACATTAAAAATTAGCCACCTTATTATTTCCCTCTCGTATGCTTTTTTTTTTTTAACATCCTGTTTTTTGTAATTTTTTGCAAAATACCAAAAGTTTTACTTTCGTCGTTTCTTGTATTCCAAAAAAAAAAAAAAAAGTTTCAATTTTTCGACGTTGCTCTCTCTTTATCTCGAAATCGCGTTCCGGTCGTTGATGCGGTTCCCATCGAGAACTCTTACAGTTTTCCCCCTCCCCAATTACCTTTCTCACGTAATTTTTCTCATGTTCGATTTTGTAACGATGTCATAACACCAGTTTTATCCGAGAGAAGTCCGCAAAGCGTTTAAACGTGGCCGTGAAATTCCGTTTGTTCGACTTGCGTGACCCCCCCCCCCCTCCTCCAAACTCCCTTCCGCCTCGCGCGGCCCTTCTCGCCCCCCCCCCCACTCTCTCCTCCACTGGGGCCCTTCCCCCACCACCGACCTTACCGCTGGGGCCTACCCCCACTCTGTCACCCGCTCAGACACTTTTTTTATGTTTTAAGGCGGTTCTATCGCCATAATCTCAATAGTATATGGGTCATTCCATGTCAAATCGACCAAGAGTTGGAATCGACCCCTCTCAATTTCGATAAAATTTGATCAGAAGTTTTCGTTTTCGATAAAACGAAGTTCTACCAAAGGAAAAAAAAAAAATTTTTTTTTTTCGCACGTTTGGCAAAATTTCACAATTTTTCAAATCTTTCAAGTTTATCTTTCAAATATCTCGAAAACTATTACAGTTACGAAAAATCGTTCTGAATGAGTTTTGAAGAGTATACTTGGGGCTACGAAAAAAAAAATATTCTGAAAAAAAATTTTGAAAAATGACGAATTTGGAGAACTTTGAATTTTCAAAATTCGTGAAAATCCAAGTTCCATATTTTATTTTTGGTTCAATTTTTTTTATGTAATACCTTGTACTGATCTTAAATGATCCTGAAATTTTCAGAGGTGTTTTTTTTCTTCAAATATATAAATTTTTGAATTTTTAAAAATCGTGCAAATCCACGATAAACATAAAATTTTTGGTTAATTTTTTTTTTACATAATACCTTGTACTGAGCTTAAAAGATTCTGACATTTTCAGGATGGTGTGTTTTTGTTTCAAAAATAAATTTTTTTGAATTTTGGCAAAATTTTTTTTTTTGTTTTTCCTCTAAGTTAAGTAAAGTTGGTTAATCATGTAATTCTGTAATATTGAGCAGTAAAATTTTTAATTAATGACGATTTTTAAAAATGAAATTTTTTTTACCAAAATTCAAAAATTTATAATTTTTAAACAGAAACACACCATCCTGAAAACTTCAGGATCTTTTAAGATCAGTACGAGGTGTTATATAAAAAAAATTAAACCAAAAATTTAAAGTTTATCGTGGATTTGCACGATTTTTAAAAATTCAAAAATTTAGATTTTTGAAAGAAAAACACTTCTCTGAAAATTTCAGGATCTTTTAAGGATCAGTACAAAGTATTATATAAAAAACATTAAACCAAAAGTAAAATACGAAACTTGGATTTTTACGATTATTGAAAAATCAAAATTCTCCAAATTCAACAATTTTCAATTTTTTTTTCGGAATATTAACAAAATAAAACAATAATAACAAAAAAAAACACTTCTCTGAAAATTTCAGGATCTTTTAAGGATCAGTACAAGGTATTATATAAAACAAATTAAACCAAAAATAAAATATGGAACTTAGATTTTTACGATTATTGAAAATTGAAAATTCTCCAAAATCATCATTTTTCAAATTTTTTTTTCCGGAGTATGTTTTTCCGGATATTTAAAAAATAAACTTGAGAGATTTGAAAAATTGTAAAATTTTGAATTTTGCATAACTTTCAAAAAAAAAAAGTGTTTAATTTTTTTACCGTTGGTTTTATTGAAAACGAAAACTTCTGACCAAATTTCATCGAAATTGAAAGGGGTTGATTCGACATGGAGTGACCCATATACAAAGTAACGGCAAAATCATCAGATGCAATTTTTCCAAGATAATTTTTTGAAATTTTGCGTGAATCTTCTTGAGCGTCGTATTATAATGTGTAAAAAATTTGAGAAGGTTTCACCGTTCGATAATCGAGATATTCAGTGTTTAAAATCGCAACTTTAACACAAGGTCTTATGGGAAGTTATAAAAAAAGACAATATTTTACAACAAATAACTCGATTTCTAGACGCTCAAACTTTCTCAAATTTTACCCACAGTCGAGTACGATTGTTAAAAAGGTTCATACGAATTTTAAACAATTAAACTTGGAATTTATCTAACGCATAAAAAACGATAGAAACTCCTTAAAGAGGAAAAAAAACATTTTCATTTTTGTCATGAGAATTACAAGAGCTCAGACTTTTGAATTTTTCACGCTCCTACTGGAGAAGGGAATTTTTTTTTTTTGCTAGATTGTATAATTCATTTAGCAAAAACGAATTCTCATTTAAATTTTATGTTTATTGGGTATTGGAAATGGAAAGAATTTTTTTTTATGTCTACGCTAATGAAAATTTCATTGAATTTATTGAATACTCTCTTGATAGTCAAATATTGCTGATATGTGTGTTTTTTTTTTTTTTTTTTTTTTAATTATATTTTCTCAGAGATAAAAATATTTCGAATATTGTCAAATCAATTTTGTAGTTGTTTGCAAAGTCCACAATTTTGTATGGAATTTTTGAGTTACGGGGCATTTTGAGAAAAAAAAATTATATGAATTGGATACTTTTATAGAGATTTTTTTTATTTAGAATTTAATTGTAAAGGAAAGTTTATTAAGGTTGAAAAGAACTGAGCTGAGAGCAAATTTTTATAATTTTTTTTAATGAATTTTCTTCAAATTTTATATTTTAATAAAATTTTAACCTGAGCCCTTTTTTTTAATTGAAGAATTGACCTGTGGAACAAATTTGAACTCGATAGGTGCAAATAAAAAAATTACAATTTTTTTTTTAATTTTTGAAATTTCATGAAATCTGAACCTCTCAAGCTATTGTTTTATACTTGGATAAAAAATTAATTTATCAATAATTTTCAAATTTGTCGATTTAATCGTTCGTATCATCCAATCAATTGTACAAAAAAATTCTACGAAATTACAAAGGCTTGAAAGTGATTGATTTTTTATTTTTTTATTTTATGAAATTCGAACTTTTTCAGCTTTTTCCTATAACCAAAAGCATCATAAAATTTGCATCCTTTGAATACAACAGAAACAGTTTTTTTTTTTTTTTTAATATAAAATTCATTCTTTCTAATAAGTTTTCAAAGTGAAAAATTGTTGAAATATATTTTGGGATCTCAATTAAAGACTTGGGATTTTCAATTCACAAGTAAAACGTAAATCTCATTCAAAAATGAATTTCAAAAACCTAATTTTCGTTGCCCTGCAACGTTGCACAAATTTCAAGGTCGTGTTTTCAAAATGAAAAATTTTTGAAATATACTTTTGGGTCTCGATTGAAAACTTGAGATTTTTAATTTACAAGCAAAACGTAAATCTCATTCAAAAATGAATTTCAAAATGAAAAATTGTTGAAATATATTTTTGGGGCTCAATTGAAGACTTTGTATTTTTAATGCACAAGTAAAACGTAAATCTCATAAAAAAATGAATTTCAAAAACCTACTTTTCGTTGCATCGCAACGATGCACAAATTTCAAGGTCATGTTTTCAAAATGAAAAATTGTTGAAATATATTTCTTATGATTTTCGAGTTTGAAAAATACTGCGAAGACGAATGTTATAGTCTATATTTGTATATTCGAATCATCGTCGAAATTCATTTGGATAGCGTCATAATGAAAGAAAGAAGGCTGAAAGGAATGAAAGAAATGAGAGAAAATAACATCCAAATGAGGGGACAATATAAAAATCCTGTTTTGCAGGATGATTCACTGGAAGTTCTGACGTGAGTCGGCTCTCGTCTCCCCTTAAAATAAATATAGCTGCGTAATTCTCTCACCATATAACGGTATTCGTTATCCTTCATTTTGTTTTTCAACCCTTTTTTTTAATGTGGTTAAATTTTGCGAATTTATTGCCGGACCAAAGATCAGAATTCATTCATGAAATTAGCGGTTATTCCCTTTCTTATTATTTTTGTGTGTGTTTTTTTTTTTTTTTTTTTTTAATGCAGAAACATGATGGTACTGCGGGTCCACGGTGATGATCTTATGTTCGGTGGTAGCGGTGGCGTAATGGCTCATTCACCACGAATACCACAGATGAAGATGATGAAGGTTCACATACCGTTCACCTTCAAGCTTCACGAAAGCTCAAAAAGCACATATGCCGGTGAGTTTTTACTATTTTTGCCTATGATATAATTTTTTGCCATCTGGTTGATGGTTAGTAGCAGAGTTGTAAATAATGCATTATCAAAATAATGCATTATTGTATTTTTTACCCATTACACTGGATAATGTGTAATGGATGCATGCCCCATTACACATTACCAAAGTAATTTGTAATGGATGCATGCTCCATTACAAATGAAAAAAGTAATGTGTAATGGATGCATGTTCCATTACCATTGAAAAAAGTAATGTGTAATGGATGCATGCCCCATTACCATTGAAAAATGTAATGTGTAATGGATGCATGCCCCATTACCATTGAAAAAAGTAATGTGTAATGGATGCATGCCCCATTACCATTGACAAAAGTAATGTGTAATGGATGCATGCCCCATTACCATTGAAAAAAGTAATGTGTAATGGATGCATGTTCCATTACAATTAAAAAAAGTAATGTGTAATGGACGCATATCCCATTACAAATGAAAAAACTAAAAAAGTTATGTGTAATAGATGCATGTGCCATTACAAATAAAAAAAATAACGTGTAATGGATACATCTTCTATTGCAAGTAAAAAAAAAAACGTGTAATGAATGAGTGCTCCATTACAAATTATAATTGAAAAAAGAGTAATTTTTAGTGGAGAATATTCCATTACAAATGGAACAATTACTGTGCTCCATTAGAATTGCATGGCAATTTTTCTATGTGTAATGGAATATTCTCCACTGCAAATTACTTTTTTCAAAACTTGTAATTTGTAATGGAACGTGCATCCACTACACATTACTTTTTTTAATGGTAATGGGGCATGCATCCATTACACATTACTTTTTTCAATGGTAATGGGGCATGCATCCATTACACATTACTTTTTTCAATGGTAATGGGGCATGCATCCATTACGCATTACTTTTTTCAATGGTAATGGGGCATGCATCCATTACACATTACTTTTTTCATTGGTAATGGAGCATGCATCCATTAAACATTACTTTTTTAATGTGTAATGGGGCATGCATCCATTACACATTTTTTAAAGTAATGGGTAATGCATTACTTTTACATTACGATTTTCACAACTCTGGTTAGTAAGTTAGTAGGTGAGTTAGTAGGACTTAGTTGGATTTTAGCCCGAATTTTAAGTCAACTCATAATGAGTTATATCTTAATTGTAAGATCAAACTTGAGATCAAACTTTCCATCGAATTCAAGCTGGAACTTGAGATCAAATTTGAGTTCTAATTTAAGAAGGTTGGTTAGTAGGTTAGTTATGTAGTTAGTAGGACTTAGTTGGACTTAAGCCCAAATTTTAAGTCGTAAGTTCTATCATAAGACCGATCTTAACACCAAACTTAAGAACAAACTTTCTACCTAACTCAAGTTGGACCTTAAGATCGAACTCAAGTTCCAATTTAAGATGAAACCTTAAGTTCACTGTTGAAAAAAATTATTTGATCCAAATAAACGAAATTACTTGAGTGGCATTTATTTAAGACAAATCGATTTTTCTTTGCATTGAACAAAAACAGAAACTCAGTAAGTCATTTTCTTGGTAGCAGTTGTTTGGTCAAAATAATCTAATTCATTGATACTAGTTACAGTTATTTCATTCGAATACAGGAATTCTACGAACAGCAAGACACAAATATTAATTGGAAATAATTAATATTTTTTATCGTAATACTTTATTTGGTCAACACCAACCGGAGTTATTAGTTGCGAATATGTAATATTTTTGGTTGGATAAACCAAAAATACTGTAACCAAGTAATTTACATTTTTTACATCGATTGTGTTTTTCTTTGGTACGATAAAATATATCCAGATGTAAAGATTTGATATCCTGGGATAACAACAAAATAGTACATTACATCACGAGGACGTAAAAACATTTTTTGACGAGTGTGAGTGCAATCACACGAGTCAGAAAATGTTTTTACGCCGAGTGATGTACGATATTTTATATCACTCAGTGCAATATGGACGTTTTCACGTCCGCTTGCGGACGTAAAAGCGTCCATTATTGCACTGAGTGATATAAAATTACTTGATTCAACTACTTCAAATGATTCATCGGAACATTCTGTTTTATCAAGCTAAATAAAAATTATTTCATATTAAAATAGGATTTTTTTCATTTTACAAATCAATATTATTTATTTGAATTGATTAATGTATGTGAGCGCAACATTTAAATCATTTAACACAAATTCGAGTTATTAGCTGTGTATATGGAAAATTTGTGATTGAATTAACCAAAATTTTTTGACGCAAGTAATTTAAGTTTTTCACCTTACCGTGTATTTTTCCGGTACAAGAAAATATTATGTAATATTATGACACGGTATTCTTATTTTGGTATTATTATTATTGTTATTATTATTCATCTGATTCAATATTTGATTTTTTTAAATTAAGTTAAAAGACAAATTGAACCAAAAAGTGGCCTTCGGGTAATGAAAATAAATTCTTAATACTATTTTGGTACGTATTTATTTCTCGGCCTGTGTTCTGTAAATATGATATTTACATCGGTATATCAAAAGTAGTCGGTGATGTAGTGGTTAGCGTCCCAGTCTTAGGTCGTTAGTTAGGCTCGATAGGTAGGAAGGTTTCAAATCCCAGTCTGGTCTCGTACATATTCTAGGATCCGCGAATATGCAAGAAAAGTAAATCAGTCGGAAAAGTCGATGAACTTTCAAATTATCTATTTTTTAAAAATTTAATTCATATTGAATTTGAGGATATGCGTCAAAACGAGGGTCGAGGGTTCAAACCCCACTGGGGGAAAATTTTTTTTTCTTAATTTTTTTTTTTTCGTTACTTGACCCTTAGAAACTATCAATTGTGAATGTAGAATTGATTTTCATCGTAAAAACTGATAAATATATAGAAAAAATAAATAATACTGCACGAGTGGTCCAAAACAATATTTAATTGGACCAATAGATTTGGGTTTGGAAGAAACTGATGGGATGTTCCATTTAAATGAGCATTTTCTAGATCCAGAGAAAGCATTTTCTAACTTCTATGGAAACATACACGGCACCAAAAATTCGTAATCATTTCAAGAATAGTATATTACGATACTAGTGCGATGAAACTTTTTCTGACGAGTGTGAGTTTGCAGCATGAGCCGCTAGCGAATGTTGCAATCACACGAGTTGAGAAAAAGTTTCTCGCACGAGTATCGTACGAAATTTTATTGTACGAGTGCGCAAAGTGCAATAAATTAATTTACTTGCATCAAATAAATTTTATTTGTTTCAAATTAATTTTTTTAACAGTGTTTGAACTTGAGTGTCATTATAAGTTGATACTTAAATTCAAACTTTAGCGCGAACCTCGGATCGATTTTAAGTTCAAACTTAGTTAAACTTGGGCTCAAATTTTAAGTTCTTAAGATCAAACTTTCCATTGAACTCAAGTTGGAACTTAAGATCGAACTTGAGTTCCAATTTAAGATGAATCTTAAGTTTCAACTCAAGTATCATTATAAGTTCATTCTTAAGTTCAAACTTTAGTGCGAACTTCAGATCGATCTTAAGTTCAAAATTAAATTTGTTTTGAAGTTTGATCTTAGATCCATCTTGAGATTGAACTTAAGTTTAATCAGACTTTTTTCATCGCCTCCCTCGACCGGGTATTTTGATATTAGTTGTAAAAATAATTAAGTTCGATCGAACTTGAGTGTAAGATCGATCTGAAATTCGCAGTAAAGTTTGAACTTGAGTATGAACTTATAATGACACTTGAGTTCAAACTTAAGATTCATCTTAAGATTCATCTTAAGATTCAACTTAAGATTCATCTTAAGATTCAACTTAAGATTCAACTTGAGATTCATCTTAAGATTCAACTTAAGTTCAATCTTAAGTTCCAACTTGTGTTCGATGGAAAGTTTGATCTTAAGATCGATCCTAACATAAGATAGATCTTGAGATCTTAAAATTCGGGCCTTAGGTCCGAATTTCAAGTCATAAGTTCTGCCTTAAGATCTACCTTAAATCAAACTTGAGATCAAACTTTCCATCGAACTCAACTCGGAACTTAAGATCGAACTTAAGTTCAACCTTTAGTGCGAACTTCAGATCGATCTCAAGTTCAAACTTAAATTTGGTTTGAAGTTTTCTCTTAAGATCCATTTTGAGTCTGAACTTAATTTCTATCAAACTTCAAACCGAGTTTAAGTTTGAACTTAAAATCGATCTGAAGTTTGAGCTAAAGTTAGAACTTATAATGATACTTAAGTTCGAACTTAAGATTCATTTTAAATTGGAACTTAAGTTCGGTCTTGAGTTCCAACTTGAGTTCGATGGAAAGTTTGATCTTAAGTTTGATCTCAAGATCAATCTTAGGATAAAACTTATGACTTGAAAATCATGCTTAAAAAAAACTATTGCCCACAAACAGTTTTTTATGAACATATCTGCAACCATATTTTGCATCAAATAAATCTCTTTGAGAAAAGATTTAATTTTTGCAAAAAAAACAAATTTCACTATTTCTAGAAACTCTTTTACTTTATCATTGTTTTTGGCTGTGGATAACCTGTTGGCAGCGTGAGCAAGTTTGGATTTGGCTCTGAGATTTTTGTTTTCATTTTGTCTTGCAAAACATTTATATTATACATGCATGTTGATACAAGTGATATATCAAACGTCAATGAACGACTTATCAGCTAATTTACTTATTAAAAAAAAAAATTATTTTCAATCCACAATGGTGATTTTTTTTAATAAAAAAATGTCTAACATTCTAAATACACTGCGACCTCGATAATCGCCACCTCGATCGTTGCAATCGCAGCGTAGTGGGAGAAGCGCCAAGCCAATCGCGTCAGGCCGCCGTCAGCCACCAGCGGCGCAGAGACGGTTCTGTGCAATGTGCGCAACCCCACTTCTTGCAAGAGCCGGTCCCGACGGATTCCGATTATCGAGGTCGCAGTGTATCGACATTTGAAATAAAATGCCTTACTGGTGATTAAAATAAAAAATAGAAAACATGAGAAATAATTGAATAGAAATGAAAATTAAATAAAAAGTAAATATGAATAAAAATAAAAATTCAAATTAAATTAAAAATTATCTTTAAATTAAAAATAAATATTGAGATTAAAATTAATATTACAACATAAATTACAATAAAGATAATAATTACAAGTAAATAACTGTATCCCAATGTACTGTAATTTGTTTTGAGTATTGAAAAAAAAACGGACGTCATTAAAATCATGAAGGTAGTTAAATGATATAAGGTTGACCTGGCCAAGTGGTCAAGGTGCTGTCGTTTCGTAATTATTAGCCGGCCATGTATCACCTGCTGCATACAGATTGCTAGGCGCACTCTTCGTGGGCATCTACAACTATATGGGCTATTTCATGTGAACCCAAACCCATTTTTGCCCTTAATCCTTCTAATTCGAGTAGGAATAATTTTTTTCCACGAATTTACCGAGATTAATGGGCCAGTCCATTTTGTTACATTTTTTTTTCTATCAGCCCTTATCTGAAAAAAATTCAAATGAACCAAAATACTAAATTCTAGAAATATAAAAAGATTCTCATTGGACAGCAATTTTTTATAAATAATTAGACATGAGCCACAGTGAGTTAATTTTTTTTCTCAAAAATGATGCCTTTTTTATATTTTTATTTAAAAAAATGTAATTCAAAAATCGATTAATAATGTAATAAAAAAGAGGATTTTATCAATCATAGAATCATTCGAAAAATTATTTTATTAAAACATTTATTAATTTGGAAAGAATTTTCTAAGAAATTTTCTCGCCTAATGAATAATTAAAATCTGCCACATTATTGTCAATTTTTTTCAAAATATGTGACTCAAAAAACAGCTCTTAATTCCTAAGAAAAATAGAATCTGCATTATCATATTTTTACATTTTTTTCATATTTTTTACATTTTGTTTTTGTTTAATTATTTTTTATTTTATTTATTTATTTATTTTAATTTGGAAGTGGTCAGCAGCATTAATGCAATGGTGAAAAAATGTATTAGCCAAATCCGGGAGCATTGAATAAAAAATGTTGCTCAATTTGAGACGGAATGGCCCATATACGTTGCGGGGAATGAAGCGCGCCTGTGGGACGACTCACGAGCCGCTGTCGTGCAGAATTATCGTAAAACAATCACGCGAGAGTTTTAGGTATATATGTGATGAGTACACTTCTCGGAATCTTTTTTTCATTTATTTTTATTTTTATTTTTTTATTATTTTTTTCCCCAAGTCTTTGTCATCGTTCATCGAGCTGTCGTGTCGATAACCCACTTCGTTATTCTCTCCGTCCGCGAAAGCCTCAACCTCGAGAGATACGCCGCGCTCTTGTGTCCAGACCACACATATATGGGGCATTCCATGTAAAATTGATCAACTTTGACTCATTCTCTCCGAATAGAGTAAAACTTTTTTTCACGTTGGCACAAGCTGTAAAGACTATCTGGAATTTTTTTCAGATTTTTTCCTCCATATTTTCTGGTGATGAAAAATTAATTTCAAATATGGGGAAGCGGTCTATCAATTCTTTTTCAAGTTAATATTTTTGAAATTCTGTTATTCTTGCATTTTCAACTCTTACAGACCGTAGAATTTTTGTTTTCAAAAACAAAAAAACAATTTGATACCTGTAATTAATTTTTTTTTATATATATCGGTCATTCCATGTCAAATCGACCAAGAATTCGAATCGACCCCTCTCAATTTCGATGAAATTTGGTTAGAAGTTTTCGTTTTCAACAAAACGGAAGACCAAAGGAAAAAAATTAAATTTTTTTTTTTCAAAAGTTATTCAAAATTTCACAATTTTTAAAATCTTCGAAGTTTATTTTTTAAATATCTCGAAAACTATTATAGTTACGAAAAATCGTTCTGAATTCGTTTTGAAGAGTATACTTGGGGCTACGAAAAAAAAAATAGCGAAATTTTTTTTTTTTTTAAAATGATGAATTTGCAGAATTTTATATTTTCAAAAATCGTGAAAATCCAAATTCCGTATTTTATTTTTGGTTCAATTTTTTTCATGTAATACCTTGAACTGATCTTAAAATATCCTGAAATTTTCGGGATGGTGTGTTTTTGTTTCAAAGATAATTTTTTTTTTATTTTGGTAAAAAAAAATTTTTGTTTTGTAATGCAAAATGTAATGCAAACGTGTAATTCTGTAATTTTGAGCAGTAAAAATTTCAATTAATGACAATTAAAAAAAAAATTATTTTTTACCAACATTCAAACATTTATATTTTTGAAACAAAAACACACCATCCTGAAAATTTCAGGATCTTTCAAGATCAGTACAAGGCATTATATAAAAAAAATTTAACCACAAATTTAATGTTGATCGTGGATGTGCACGATTTTGAAAAATTCAAAATTCTCCAAATTCATCATTTTTCAAAAAACTTTTTCGGATTAATTTTTTTTTCGTAGCTCCAAGTATACTTCTTCAGACGAATTCAGAACGATTTTTCGTAACTATAATAGTTTTCAAGATATTTAAAAAATAAACTTAATAGATTTGGAAAATTGTGGAATTTAGCCTAACTTTCGGAAAAAAAAAAATTTTTCCTTTGGTAGAACTTCGTTTTATTGAAAACGAAAACTTCTGACCAAATTTCATCGAAATTGAAGGGGGTCGATTCCAACTCTTGGTCGATTTGACATGGAATGACCCATATATAAAATTTTTTGAATATTTTCAATGTGAAAAATTGATCGCTCGAAAAAAGTTTATAAAAAAATTCAGTTCTAAGTGTGTCAATTTTTTATGACATGCCCCATATACTGTGTTTCGTTCCGTTTAGTTTACATATTATATTATAATATATGTATATACTAATTTTTTATTTTCTATTACGAAAAGCCTGGGAATTATTTACGGTCTCTAACGTCGAAATTTGAACTTGAGTGCCCTTTATTGCCGTATATGGGCGATACCAAGGTCAACAGACATTTAATTAGATAGTATTGAAATTTTTGTTGTACATGAAAAAAAATCTTTGTGAAGAATTTCAGAGGTGAAATTCATTATGCCCATAATTTTATTGCTGAAATCCATTAGAATAGAAATTCTTAGAGAATAGCTATAAAATTATGTCAGCAGAGATGAAAACAGTAATTTTCCTGTTTTATTTTCTCACGCTGACGTTATTCACGATATACGCTAGAAATTATTTTTTTATCACCCGTTATATACCGCTAATTTTTTTTTTCGATTTACTCCTCGTGATGAATATTTTATCGAGGAAAATTGATTTTCACGTGGCATTTGATGCAAATGCGTTTCGCGACATTGAGATTAATTTAGAATTTGAATCTAAAAAAAAAAAAAAAAAAAAAAAATTGCATCGGCCGGGAATCGAACTTTTTTTTTTTTAAATAAGTGTTGTTTTTATTTATCATAAAAATAGCATTACATAGTGGTATAAAACAATCTAAACAAAAAAAAACCAGTCTTATTATCTGTGTTACACACTTAGCACTATGTTAGTCCCGTTGTCAGCGGGCATCTCACATGTATAAAGTATTATTATTTTTAAGATACAAAAAAAAATTTCGTTGCATGTTTATGGGCTAAATTTCTATGCCATCGTTGTATTGTCTTCTTAGTAACAGGAAAAAATTATTAAAATGAAAAAAAAACCTGTTGTCATTAACGTTAGAATTAAGTACATATATGCGTTCTTAAAATAGAGGAGCAGGAGGGGGAGGAGGAGGAGGAGGATTATTTACAGGGGGATATTTACAAATGTACAGGGGGTAGTTGAAGCAGTTTAGCTGCTGACTTTATCTACGGCCGTTATGCGCAGGGCCGTTACGCTGTTGTCGTCGTTGCTGCATCTTGTGCCTTTTTCTTCTTCTGATTTCGTCGAGGTGCTTGTCATTGGCGGCGAGCCACCAATAATTATTTGGGGTTCTAGAAAAATCGTCGATGTCTCTGTCCGGAAGGGCCTTGGAGTACGTGGTGTTACGTTCGTTAATTTCCTCGTAAGAGGTTGGCAGGGATTTGTTTGCTTGGTTTCTTTTAATGTGATATATGATCGGAACATTATTATTATCTTGGATGATGCCTTTTTTATCGAAGTGTACAAATGATTGCGGGGTGATGTATCCTGATAATGCTTGTTCCGTACGGTCAGTATTAGGTGGTTCGGCAAGGGCTTTAATTATTGCATTTTCGCTTTTTGGTAGTTCGTTAAAGTAGTTGCGCGTCAGTCGTATTATAAAGTTGTCGATTCTCGGTATGTTGGCAGTTTGGTATAGATTCCTGTTACTAATCATTTGGGTTGGTTCGTCTGTGTGTCTGTACATATGGGTGCTGCGCGTAAGCATCTTCTTTCGAATTTTCTGAGCTTTTCCATAGAACTCGCTGCAGTGTTCCACCATATAGGGGTTGCATATGTAATGAGGGGTCTGATTAATAGGAGGTAACAAATTACTTTGGCTCTGTGGTCTAGTGTTTTTGAGAAAAATAGTCTGCAGTTTGCTTTCCATGCGTTGTTTGCTTTAATTATTTGATTGGCTATATGTGTATTCAGTCTTAATAGGTAGTCTAGATATACTCCTAAATATTTAACGGTAGTTTTGTGTGGTATGGTAGTTACCCCTATTTTAATACTAAAGTCTCTGATGAGTTCTCGCTTTTTTTGCCCTAAGAATCGTAATGGCTTGTGAAATAGAATAGTTTCGCATTTTGTTGGGCTGATGCGCAGGTTCCATAGGAGATAATGGTCGTTTATTTTGTTAGCAGCTTGTTGTAACTTGCGTTGTATATAAGCGGGGTCATTATTTGTTACATAGACTATTAGGTCGTCTGCAAAAGCTAGAGAGTGTGTGTCGCTATTGGGGGTATTGTGGATACGTAGGATACTGTGAGTGAAAATATTGAACAATATTGGAGAGTTAACTGTACCTTGGGCTAATCCTTCGGTTATTGTAAATGTTTCTGTGGATGTGTTTTTTCCGTCTGTCGTTACGAATTTCCGTCCGGTAATCATGTTCCAGATTACATAGAGGAGCGGTTTCGGGAAATTAATGTTTTTTAGAATGTATATTAGTCCATCTAACCATACAGAGTCAAAGGCTTTTTCAATATCAATGAGACATGCTCCAACTATATTATTTTGGTGAAGTTGTTTGTTAATGTCGCTGGTTAGTTTATTAATGGCGTGCGTGGTGGAGTGCTTGTATCTAAAACCGAATTGTTGGTCTGGTATAGTTTTTGTTGTTTCTGTGTGCCTAAGGATGGAATTGTTTATCATTATTTCAAGGACTTTGCTGATGCTTGGCGTTAGAGAAATTGGTCTGTAGTTAGAGGGATCGTGGAGATCTTTGCCTTTTTTACCTATCGGTATAATTTTCCCAGTTTTCCACGCTGTCGGGAAGTAGCTGTAGTTGAGTGCGTTGTTGAGTATTATTGCGTAATCTTTAATAAGGTACGTGGGAAGATTTTTGAGGATTATTGAAGGGATTTGATCAATGCCAGTCGAGGTTTTGCTCTGAACCACCGATGCTGCGAATATAGGAGTTCAATTTTAAGCGTTATGTTTCTCGTGTTTCTCCTTATCAGTAATAACACGATAATCAGAGTGGGAAAATGAAATCAGTTGAATAAACGTTCTCGATGTGCATCAAACGCGTCCGCTATGACATTTGTCACGGTAAATGGAGGTTATACATTAGTCCAGTGATTTTTTTATTTTCCTTTCTACATAGCAGCATGACAGATGAACGGAGCAATGCACATTTTTTATGAATACACGCATACTATAAGAATATTTTCAAATTCCACACACGTATAAAATGTTTTTAATATTTAAAAAAAAAATTTTAAAAATTGATTTCTCAAAAATAAAAAATTTTCCTATTCGCTTTTTTTCATGAATAATTTTTTTTTCGACAGAAATTGTGTGATTTAGAATCAGGGATGCATTTACCATGAAATATGGTTCTAATACTTAAAAAAAAATGTTTTTTAGGGTTCTGCACCTTAAAAGGGAAAACAGAAATTTTAAATTAAAATAGCAGATCAGTCAAGTCCAAACAAAATTTTTAATTAATATATCGTGTGATATATCATTTAAAAGGGCTACCTCTGAGGATTAAAAAAAATTTTTTTTTTTTCAATTTTTGGTTTGGAATTTGCTAGAAACGAGCGTTCCTCTCTTATCACTTAGGTTTCTAAATCTAAAATTTAGATTTTAATAGGATTAGTAGATATTAAGCCATAGATTATAGAATTGGTCATTTTTTGGCAGAGCCATAGTTGCTAAAAAAATTTTTTTTTAGTAATAACATTTTTTTTATTGATGTATCGTGTGAGGTATCATTTGAAAGAGCTACTTCTAAGGATTCTAAAAATATATTTATTTTTTATTTCTGGTCCGGTGGTCTTAAACACATAGTTCAAAAATTGCTAGAAATTCCCCCCCCCCCCTTATCTTCTAGGTTCCTAAAACTAGAATTTAGATTTTAATAGGATTAGTAGATATAATTCATAGTTTATCAAAAAACTACTTGTTTTTCGATGGTGTATTAATTGCTAAAAAAAAATTTTTTAAATTAAATTCTAAAAAAATTCTAAAAATTCTAAAAATATATATATTTTTTATTTTTGATCTACTAGTCTTGATATAGTTCAAATTTGCTAGAAACGACTGTTTCCCGCTGATTTTCTAGATTTCTAAAGCTAAAATTTGAATTTTAGTTATAGGGTTAGTAAATATTATGTCATGGATTATCGGAAAGAGCTACTTCTAAGGATTCTAAAAATATATTAATTTTTTATTTTTGGTCCGGTGGTCTTAAACACATAGTTCAAAAATTGCTAGAAATTCCCCCCCCCCCTTATCTTCTAGGTTTCTAAATCTAGAATTTAGATTTTGATAGGATTATTAGATATTATTTCATAGTTTATCAGAAAACTAGTCGTTTTTCAATAGTGTATTAATTGCTACAAAAAATTATTTTAAATAATTGTCAAATTTTTTAAATTAAATTCTTAAATTCTAAAAAATCTAAAAATATATATCTTTTTTATTTTTGGTCTACTGGTCTTGATATAGTTCAAATTTTCTAGAAACGACTGTTCCCCGCTGATTTTCTAGATTTCTAAAGCTAAAATTTGAATTTTAATTATAGGGTTAATAGATATTAAGTCATAGATTATCGAAAACCGCTGATTTTTTCGATAATAAATGCTGAAAAAAAAACATAATTTAAATAAAAATAGGTATTTCGTAATTTTGGTACTTTTTCTGGTTTGGCCAATTTCAAAATTTCTTTTTCTACATTAACGTGAATGAAGTTTTGGGAAACACTTCTTGATTGATCTTAGAATTTTTGGGAATCTTCATTTTAGAAACCTTGATTTGGGTTTGAAAATATACAACGTTTCAAAATATTCATAAATATATTATTATTTAATATTTAATATTGTATATTCGTATAATTACGCTCCGACCAAGTTTTCATTCCTGACGTCAACGATGACATAAATGACGGTTCATTATCGTGAGCAAAGCCATAAAACTCATTGCGTCCGTTTAGAACTCTTTTTTATATTCTCTCTATATGGGTCATTCCATGCCAAATCGACAAATTTTTTACCTGACCCCCTTCGATTTCGCTAAAAATTTACTATCTTTTTCTACCCTCCGAAAAACATTTTTCAGAATTTTTTCAAATTTTTTTACTCAACCCAAAGAAAGTTATGGATTTTAAAAAAAAAACCGCTCTTTTTTCAAATAGCTATAACTTTTTTTAAAAAATTGAGCTATCGGAACCGCACCACCTATAAAATTTTTGTTTTTGAATGTAGTTTTCAGAAAAAAATATGAGAAAATTTTCAGAAGCCGGATGCATGAAATATTTTGGTTTTTTCGAAAAAACCGTCATTTTTTCAAAGTCCGACATTTTTTTTTCTGCTCTAAAAAAACTTCAACTAATTCTGCAATAATTTCCGCGAATTACAATTTGTGCCGACAATCGCTTCTAATTTTTTTTTTAGTTAAAATTTTTTTTATTTTTATTTGGCTTATTTTATATAACTTTATTATGAAATTTTTTTTATTTCCTCGTAAAACCTCAGAAGTTGAAAAAATTCTGAAAAATGTCTTTCGGAAGGTAGAAAAAGATAGTAAATTTTTAGCGAAATCGAAGGGGGTCAGGTAAAAAATTTGTCGATTTTGCATGGAATGACCCATATGTATCTCGATGATACTTCAACTTCTTCTTCAACACGTTTTCACCCAATAGATCGTCCAAGAATGAAATTACATATCCCGTTTAAACTATTTCGTCGTCGATGATGAAAAAAAAAATTCAAGGGTTTTCAGACTGAAAAATTGTTGAGGATGTCTGTACAGTCCCAGCCAAAAATTATATCTGATTGAAATTTCTGTACTTCGTGATAAAATAAAAATCTAAAAAAATTCAGCAACATTTGGCATGCTATAAACAACAATTATCAATGATAATATTGCCCAAAAGTTATTAACAAATTGTTTAAACAAATAATTATTCAACCATTTTTCGGTAAGTCGTTTTTTTTTCTCGAACAAATCGAATGGGTTAATTTTCCTGAACGCATATGATTTTTTTCAGAATTTTCTCTCTGTTTTGAAATATTATAAAAAACATTCCGAAATACCAGAGTTGGGCAAAGTACTTGAAAGTACTTCAAGTATCAAGTACAAAGTACTCGTCAAGACGAGTACTTGATTTGGCAACGGGAAAAATTTTAATTGAATATGAAAATTTGTAAAAATAATGGTAGACGAGGTTGGTTAGAAGGAAAAAAAAACAAAAAATGGTCTCGAAACTGGGAAAAAAAACAACAATCGCACAACGTTATAATTTTCCTTAATTTTTATTCTCACTTTCCTTTATTTAATTTTTTTTTATTTTTATTCTAACTCGAGTTGAAGATTTTTTTGAAGGCAAAATAATGGTGGACCAGGTTGGTTAGAAGGAAAAAAAACCAAAAAATGGTCTCGAAACTGGGGAAAAAACAACAATGGCACAATGTTATAATTTTCCTTATTTTCTAACCTTACTTTTCTTTTTCTTTTTTTTTTTTTTTTAATTCTAACTCGAGTTGAAGATTTTTTTGAAGTCAAAATAATGGTGGACCAGGTTGGTTAGAAGGAAAAACAACCAAAAAATTGTCTCGAAACTGGGAAAAAACAACAATGGCACAACGGTATAATTTTCCTTATTTTCTAACCTTACTTTTCTTTTTCTTTTTTTTTTTAATTCTAACTCGAGTTGAAGATTTTTTTGAAGTGAAAATAATGGTAGACCAGGTTGGTTAGAAGGAAAAAAAACCAAAAAATGGTCTCGAAACTGGGAAAAAACAACAATGGCACAACGTTATAATTTTCCTTATTTTCTAACCTTACTTTTCTTTTTCTTTTTTTTTAAATTCTAACTCGAGTTGAAGATTTTTTTGAAGTCAAAGTAATGGTGAACCAGGTTGGTTAGAAGGAAAAAAAACCGAAAAATGGTCTCGAAACTGGGGAAAAAAACAACAATGGCACAACGTTATAATTTTCCATATTTTTTATTCTTATTTTCCTTTTTTTATTTTTTTTTTTGTATATTTTTATTTTAGTTTTTGGTTACAAAAGCTACACATAAATGCATGACACACTCGAGCTGCGATGCTGCGTGCATCTTTTATCGATCGTTAAGAGCAAAAAGAAAAAAAAATCTCTCGCGATCTCTGAAACTCGTTGCGAAATTTCGCGTTCGTCTCGTTTCGAGATTCTCGTCACTCAAGGACGTATTTGGCAATACATATCGAGATTGATCGAAATTGCGGGCTTGACATTTTTTTTTAATCATCCCCGGAACGGGAGATAAAAAATATTTAAAAAACCATAAAAATTCGCTCGGAGATGTAAAAAAAATAAAAATAAGCACGAAATTCAAACGTTTCTGCTCATCCATTATTTAACGTCTGATAATTTATACACTCGAAATCGTTTTTTTTTGTAAAAACTATTTTAGGACTTAAGGATGATGCCTTTACAGTCCCAGCCAAAAATTGTTTTTCATTGAAATTTCCGTACACTGAGAGAAAAAATTACTGAATTTGAGAACATGAATTTATTTATTGAATGAAATCATTAATTCGATTATTTTACTTCAAAAAACATTTTTATTTAAATAGATTTGATTGAATTTGTATTCATTAGATTAATTACATTTATCGCATCATAAACATTAGATTATTTGAATCTAAGATGATGATTATTTGAATCTAAAAAACGACTTCAATACGAAATTATTTTTTTTTTTAAGAAAATTATTTATGGCATCATAAACATGAGATTATTTGGATCTAAAAAATGACTTCATTACGAAATTTTTTTTTTCGAACAAAATTATTTCTTTGCAATAAATTCATCATTATTTTACTTCTAAAAATATTTCTGTAGTATTTTCAATATTTATTAGCTATAAAATTGATTGTGATTATTTGAAAAGAAGAGGTAGTAAAATAAAAAACACATTATTTTATTCCAATAGAATATTTGTTCGGAATGATGAAATTTTTATTTCCTTCAAGCAAAGAACTATCATTTCTATAGTATACTTTAATAGTATACATAAGTTGTTAAAATTTAAAAAACTGGTTTTTTAAATGTTTTCTTTTATTCGAATCTTCATAACTCCTAACTTTTTTCAAGTGCATAGTAGCAGTGTAATAGGTAGTGTGTTAAGTAGTTAGGTAGGATAGATATGATGGTAGGTAGGTAATCCAGTCATTATATACATTTGAAAACGAAAATGAACATAGAAAGCTGATTTTTGGATATTGTGTGGGGGGGGCTTAGAAAAGCTTAACTTCAAATTGTCGACCAAGATTTCCTACGAGCTTTCGCCGCCATCTTGAAAAAGGGGCAAATTTTTGTTTTTTTGCGATAACTCGGCTCCCCGTCATGATACGAAAATTTTGATGATGTATTTTTTTGTTGCTTTTTTTATGCTCTACAATTTAGATCTTTTGGTCTAGGTCAAATTTGTCTTTTTTGTCTATTTATCTCTTTTTGGGGTCACTAAACTATGCATATATTAAATTATTTGGCGAGGGTTATATATTTTTTACAAAATGTTTAGCAACAATTAATAAACACGCATTTGATTGAATCAATCATTTTTCCTGTTGATTGGACTAATTAATTTGTTGATTCAACAAATTTTTTTTCTCAGTGCTTCCTTTATCAAAAGACACGCATGTTTTGAATGATAAAATGTGTTCTTGATTCAAACAACATATTACATATAATTGTTAACATATTGTTAGATTCAAGTAAATTCGTTTATTGAAACAGAAATTTATGGAATTGACTGAAAAAAATGAACCATGTAAATATATAAGGGAACCAATCTAATATGTTTTGGCAAATAATAAAAAAAATTACTTTTTGCCTTCAAAACTTTATTTCATTGGTTCTAGTAATTTTTGATCTCAATATACTTGGTGATACAAAAACATGTGCAAAATTGGCAATTTTTTGTTTGTATTTCAGAATGTTTTTTATATTTCAAATAAGAGAGAAAAAATTCATACGCGTTCAATATAATTAACGCATTCGATTTGTTTAAGAAAAAAAAAACAAATTACCGAAATATTGTTGAATAATTATTTGTTTAAATAGTTTATTGATAACTTTTGGGCAGTATTATTATTGATAATTGTTGTTTATTGGCATGCCGAATGTTGCTAAATTTTATCAGATTTTTATTGCATCACGGAAATTTCGAACATACACAACTTTTGGCTGGGACTGTACAGACAATACATCCTGTATTTTTTATTCGAAATGTTTCTCCCGAAAGATTCTGTGACAAATATCAGTCACGGGGTGACTGCAGCTTTTGGAGAATAAAATATTCATGACAAACAAAAATATAAAAAACTCGTTTCGAAACATGAAAAAAAAAATGGGAGTTAATTTATACCTTCAAAATATTACTTTTGGATTTCTAACGGATTCTGTGAAAATATAATTGTTTCTTGAAAACAAGGAATCTTTTTCATTCTTTGCGAGCAAACAATAGAGAACTTGCATGTTTTTTTTAAATTTTTTTATTCGAAAGTAGGATAAAAAATAATGTATTTCCCAAGACAGTTTTTTTTTTAAAGGAATATTGACGCTGCAAAAAAATATTTTTTGACTCTAATTTTTCTCGAAAAATTTGAATTGGCAACCATATTGTTGTACCCAACTATCAGCGCCGCCAGTGTCGTGTCCGGGAACCACGTCTCATTGTAAACAGTTTCTGCTCTCGGTGACGCAAAAATCTAACCTATAACTTTACGTATAACCTACAGTATAATATTCTTCAATATTATTATTTACGTCAAAAGTATCACAGAAAAAATATAAATTGACAAAGCAATTATGGATTCATTCATCCCGCAACCAAACTTGGATTGGTTCATGTCTTGTTTTGTACCATCGTGCAAAAACACAACAAGTACTACACCAGAAAAGATATTTGTCCATGTGCCAAATAATCCAGTGAAAAGAAAGGTTTGGTGCGCGCTTCTCTCTCTCTCTCTCTCTCTCTCTCTCTCTCTCTCTCTCTCTCTCTCTCTCTACCCGCTCGCGCCGGGGCCAAAACTGTTTACAATGGGACGTAGTTCCCGGACGCGACACTGGCGGCGCTGATAGTTGGGTACAACAATATGGTTGCCAATTCAAATTTTTCGAGAAAAGTTAGAGTCGAAGAATATTTTTTTGCAGCGTTAATATTACTTTTAAAAATAAACTGTCTTGGGAAATACATTATTTTTTATCCTACTTTCGAGTCCCATAGATTAAAATACAGATTTCAGATGCATGCAAGTTCTCTATTTCTCGTGTAGAAATTTTCCAACTCATTATTAGAAACGAGCAGTCTTATTGCAAGTTAATCGTTTTATTGCCAGAAATTAGAGGTTTGTGTTTTTTTTTCCAAAGATTTGTTTTTACCGTCATTACATATCTGTGTTTTTGCTATATTTTCCGAGAAAACAGGCTTGAATCAACATTTTTCAATTACAGCGTTTTCTCGTTTTGAAAAACAAAAAAAAATTAAAATTTCATAACAACAGAAATTTAAAAACTACAAAATTTCAATTAAGAGAAAAACTTATTGTGAAAAATGTAAAAATGGGTATTTTAAAAAAAATTTCAATGTTTGAGAATTTTTTTCACAGACATAACTAATTATCAAAGAAGAGGGTTATTGTTATTTTTTTAATTATATATTCAACTTATTGCCTAGCAATTTTTGTTGCAAAATGTTTAAAATTAACGATCGATATTATCTGAACGTCTTTTCAATAGTTTTTTTTTTCATATCCGTTGAAAATTTTTTTTTTTTAAATGAGAAAAAGGCTTAACATTTTCGTCTTATTGGGACAATTACCTTACAAATTAATTAAAACGTATTGAACTTCAATCAGAGCATTTCCTCATTTGGCAAAATGCTTTTCTAATATTTTCCTTCGAGAATTTAAGTAAATCTTGCTTTGCACAAAATGTGTATAAATTGAACATTTTTCAATCCCAGGATTTTCGTGTTTGGCAAAGGAAAATTAATTTGCATCGAATAAAGGATTCGTCAAGTATAAACAAATATTTATCTGAATTAAACAACAATTTGAATAAAATAATTGGGTCATTCCATGTCAAATCGACCAATAGTTGGAATCGACCCCTTTCAATTTCGATGAAATTTGGTCAGAAGTATTCTTTTATCATAAAACGAAGTTGTACCTAAGGAAAAAAAAAATTTCGAAAGTTATGCAAAATTCAAAATTTCACAATTTTTTCTATTTTTCAAGTTTTTTTTTTATATCTTGAAAACTATTATAGTTACGAAAACATCTTTCTGAGTTCGTCTTAAAGAGTATACTTGGGGCTACGAAAAAAAAAATTTGAAAAATGATGAATTTGGAAAATTTTGAATTTTTAAAAATCATGGAAATTCACGATGAACATAAAATTTTTGGTTCAAATTTTTTTATATAATACCTTGTACTGAAAAAAAGTCCTGAAATTTTCAGAATTGCCTTTTTTTTCAAAAATATAAATTTTTGAATTTTGATTTAAAAAAATTTTTTTTTACCTCCAAGTTAAGTAAAGTTGAGCAATCATGTAATTTTATAATTTTGAGCAGTAAAAATTTCAATGAATGACATAAGAATGCAAAAACAGAAACATAATTGAATTTGTAATAATAATAATTGAATTTGAATTGAATAATTGAATAAATAAAAACGCAGATTCAATTATGTTTCTGTTTTTCACGAATTCCAACTATTGGTCGATTTTACATGGAATGACCCAATTGTATTGTTTACTTCTGAATAATAAAATTGTTAAAAATTAATTAATTGTTACAATTATTCCCGTTGACAAGGATCAAGGATTTGAATGAGAGATTTTGAAAAATGAATTTTCCCGCAAACTCACGTGATTTCCTCAACGAAGAAAAACACGCGTGACCCCTGATGATATATTTCCGATGATGAATAATCGAGAATGTCATCGATCGATTTCTCATCCATGTATTAATATTTTTTTTTAATGACGAATGTTTACATATTCCAGTGCAATTTTGCACTTGAAAAGGTAGCCTAACCTTGACCTTTGTAGAATGAGAAAAAAAAATCGTCGAAATTACAATCGAATGAGAATGATTTCTCGTAATCGAAGAAAATCGATCGATTTCCCGATTCGTCAATGGAAAACATTTCGATACTAATTTACCGTCACTAATCACTATCGACTTCTCTATATTTATTCAATTCTCTGCCGCGACTTTATGCGAGGAAAAAAATAAGAGTCGAATTACAGATAATTGAGGCAAATAAATGATTCATGAGCGCTTTTATAGACCCGTAATGTGCGGCAATTAAATAGACAAATGTTTATGCACATATATGTATATAGTTAGGAACGTTTGTTTTAAGGGGTTGAACGGAGTCAGGATTTTCAAAAAATCGATTTTTTAAATTTCACATTTGTAATGTACATATATTTAAGTATACAGGGTGTATTTTTGAGGTCTGAAATACTTATTTCGAAAATATTGATCGATCTTTTCCGAATCTCTTAATGTAGATGTAAAACTATTCGTTCCATTGATTTCAGAACTCAAAAATACAAATTTCCATTAAAAAAAAAAATTTGACCTTGAAATAACCTTGAAGGTCATCGTCAAGGTCAAATGCGCCTTGTTAAAATTAATACCTTTGGCCGTTACGAAAGAATTCGAGAAGCTTCTGTTCCCAGAGGTATCCACACCTTGTTTAGGTTTAATTGGCTTTAGAGGACCTTCAAGGTCAAAATGTACCTATGACCTAACTACATATTTGAACCTGAAATTTTCCGCCACATCGATTGCCGATGTAAAAAAAAGGGGGCTTCCATTAAAAAAAAAATTGAGCATGATATAACCTTGAAGGTTATCCTTCAGGTCAAAATTAAGGTCGCCATTGAATTCTTCGTCAAAAGTTAATGCAAGAATGACCTTGACCTTTTTTGAAAAATATCTTAGCTTTGAAACTTTGAACGCGTTTTTCTCAAAATTATGTTTTTTGAGTCGGTGACCAAGATTTCTCAAAAACGGCTCAACCGATCAGACTCAAATTTGTACACAAGCTGTATAGATATATTTTTTAGTATTTGATCGAAAGTTTTTTCTTACCGATAAATATTTTCCATTTTATAAACAATTTGAGACAAAAATTTTCATCAAAAATCGATTTTTTTTTCTTAAAGCCGCCATTTTGTCAAAAATTGATATTTTACTTATTCCTTCGATCAAGTATTAGATTATACCTCATATTAACGAAATCTTTTTTATTTTTTTATTTTGGATGATCCAATCCTGAGATATCGTGGTCACCGCAAGACCACTTTTTTTTAAAGGATCTCCAGGAGATTGGCTATAGCGGTTTCAAAAATCATTATTTTTTAAAAAGAAAAATTTCAAAATTTAGTTAAAAGTTACAAAAATATGGATATCAATTTTCGCGTTAATATATTAAAATGGCTTTGCAGAAAAAATTCTTGAAAAATCGCTTTTTTCGACCTCCTGACTGCGTATAACCCCTTAATGAAAGTCGAGGAATAATTGAAACGTGAATCAGACGAGGGAAAAAAATAACAAAAACAACGACAGCACGTGTGAGACGACTCTGAACGTGTAACGTGTTCTCGTGTCAAGTTATACGATTGTTTGTTCCTCTCAGGTCAAATAATGCAAATTTGCTATTACCAAGCATGATCAAACAGCAAGATATATATATAAGTATATTCGACATTCGAATCAGTCTAATTTTCTCACGGAATTGCTCGCCGAACCTTAATGTGTGTTCCAATTAACCAATTTAGAAACGAGAGAAATGGTAATTCTTTATACATTTTTATAGTTTATTGGCGAATGTTTTTAGAGTATTCTTTTTTTTTTAAGAATTTTTCTCTAAAACAGCTTTCGTGACAGGAAAAAATTATTTTTGAAAAAAAAAAATTAGAAACTTAGAAAGAA
This sequence comes from Alloplasta piceator, assembly GCA_946863875.1. NCBI lineage: Eukaryota > Metazoa > Arthropoda > Insecta > Hymenoptera > Ichneumonidae > Alloplasta > Alloplasta piceator. The sequence continues at coordinate 33,728,139 of OX333078.1, read as the reverse complement.
GATTTAGTAATTTAGAAATAGAAATAATTATTCTGTATAAATTTTCATAGTTAACGATTTTTTAGAGTTGTCTTTTGGGGAAAAATATTTTATTTAAAAATACAATTTTTGTGGCAAGAAATATTTTTGAACATACGATTTAGAAAGAAAATTCATAAATTTAGAAAGAAATAGTTATTCTATATAAATTTTCGTAGTTAATTAACCATTTTTTTAGGGTTATTTTCTGGGAAAAAAATTTTTCATTCAAAAACAGATTTCGTGACACGAAATAATTATTCTTGAAAAAAAATTTAGAAACCTAGAAAGAAGATTTAGAAAGTTAGAAAGAGAAATAGTAATTCTCAATAAATTTTTATAGTTAATTCACGATTTTCTCAGTGTATTTATTTGGAAAATACATTTTATTCAAAAACATAAATAGAACTTAGAAACTTGGGAAGAAGATTTAGAAATTTAGAAAGAAATAGTTACTCTGTATGAATTTTCTTAGTTAATTCACGATTTTTCTACAGTTTTTTTTTTCTGGAAAAAACTATTCATTAAAAAACAAATTTCGTAACAGAAAATAATTATTCTTGAAAAAAAATTTAGAAACCTAGAAAGATGATTTAGAAAGTTAGAAAGAGAAATAGTAATTCTCTATAAATTTTGATCGTCACGATTTTTTCAGTGTATTTATTTGGAAAATACATTTATTCAAAAACATAAATAGAACTTAGAAACTTGGGAAGAAGATTTAGAAAGAAATAGTTACTCCGTTTTAATATTCTTAGTTAATTCATGATTTTTCTAGTTTTTTTTCTGGAAAAATCTATTTATTAAAAAACATAGATTTCGTGACAGGAAATAATTATTCTTGAAAAAAAATTTAGAAACCTAGAAAGAAGATTTAGAAAGTTAGAAAGAGAAATAGTAATTCTCCATAAATTTTTATAGTTAATTCACGATTTTCTCAGTGTATTTATTTGGAAAATACATTTTATTCAAAAACATAAATAGAACTTAGAAACTTGGGAAGAAAATTTAGAAATTTAGAAAGAAATAGTTACTCTGTATGAATTTTCATAGTTAATTCACGATTTTTCTAGAGTTTTTTTTTCTGGAAAAAACATTTTATCCAAAAACATATATTTCGTGACAGGAAATTATTCGTGAAAAAAAATTTAGAAACCTAGAAAGAAGATTTAGAAATTCAGAAAGATAAATCGAAATTCTCTACAAACTTTTATAGTTGATTAACGATTTTTTAACAGTATTTTTTTGAAAAAATAATTAAAAATAAAAAATAAAATAAATTGAAAGATTAAAAAATTTAGAAAAAGAAATAGTAATTCTTCATTAATTATTGTAGTTATTTAACGATTTTTTTATGGGGACAAATATTTAATTTGAGAAAATAATTGTTGTGGGAGAAAATTAATTATTTTTTAGAAAAGTAATAATTTTAAATCAGATAAAAATAATATATCCTTGAAAGAAATAATATCTAATATCTAATATCGTAAACAAGTTGTTTACCTCGTCGAGAAATAAATATTCCTGTTTGTGGCTCCGTTAGAGCGACTCTTCGTCGCAATTTCGTCTCCCCATTCAAAGCACAATGGAACGACTCTGCAACTTCCCAACCATAATTTAATTCTGACAATTTAATCATTTAACCGATCAGTCAGAGTTACTCTTGCGTAGAAAGATGATTCGTTGGCCTCTGGGGCTTCAATTTTTTTGTTTACCTTTTTGTTTGTTTTTTTTTTTCAGCGCCTTCAAGGTCATTGAAACATCGTTGGTCCGCCAAGTTTTTTTTCGTAGACGCGAAAATTCCATTTTTTAAGACAGTCCTTGAGATTCAGACTGAATGATCATTCTTATGATTATTTATACGAATGACGATTTCTCCTAAATCAAACTTTTGACACGAAACAAACAAAGCTGAATAATACAATGACCGATGAAATTTTTCATAATAATGTGAATAAATTATAAATAAATAAAAATAAATAATAGTTGAAGTAAATGTAAAATAGGTTTTTTTTTCATTTTAGCTGATTTATTTAGGTTTGAGGGTTTTTTAGATCATGAAACTCTCATATTTTAACTCTTTTTCAACTTCTTGAAGGTCATTGAAAAATCGTTGGTCCGCAAAACTTTTTTTTTGTGGACCCAAAAATTCTATTTTTTACGATAGACCTTAGGTTAAGACTGAATGATCATTACTATGATTATTTATTCACTGAATTTGAGAACATGAATTTATTTATTGAATGAAAGTATTAATTCGATTATTTATTTGTTGAACCAAAAAAATCACTCTTCATTTAAAAAAATATTTTCACGAATCTATTACTCCATTATATTAAACTCTTATTTAATAGTAACAATTAAATTAAATCTAAAAAATGACTTCAATACGAAATTATTTTTTTCGAACAAAATATTTTCTTTGCAATAAATTCATCATTATATTACTTCTAAAAATATCTTTATTTAAATAGCTTTTAATAAATTTGCATTAATTGGATTAATTAGATTTATTGCATCATAAACATGAGATTATTTGAATCTGAAAAACGACATCAACGTTAAATTTTTTTTTTTGAACAAAATTAAATTCATCATTATTTTACTTCTAAAAATATTTCTGTAGTATTTTCAATGTTTATTAGATATCAAATTGATTGTGATTATTTGAAAAGAAGCTGTATCAAAATAAATAACACATTATTTTATTCCAATAGAATATTTGTTTGGAATGATGGAATTTTTATTTCCTTCAAGCAAAGAACTATCATTTCTATAGTATACTTTAATAGTATACATAAGTTGTTAAAAATTAAAAAACCGGTTTTTTAAATGTTTTCTTATATTCGAATCTTCATAACTCCTAACTTTTTTCAAGTGCATAGTAGTAGTCGATAGCGTTATAGGTAGCGTGTTAGGTAGTTAGGTAGGATAGGTATGATGGTAGGTAGGGTCAATTATAGATTATATAATTTTTTCAGCCAAATAAAAAGGGCTGTTTTTGAATAAAAAAATAATTTCCCTCTTTTCTGGTAAAAAATCAGCGTTACCGAAACGTAAAAATTATTTCAAATATTCTGCTCGAATGCTAACATAAAACAACAACTTTTATGTGCAGACATTTTTTTTCAGTCACTTCAAGTTTCCGAGATATATTCATTTGAAAAAAAACGGCGATTTCGAAAATTTTGAATTAAAAAATCCGAAAAAACACTTTCATATAACCAATAGAGAACTTGCATGCATCTGAAATCTGTATTTTAATCTATGGGACTCGAAAGTAGGATAAAAAATAATTGCCCAAGACAGTTTTTTTTTTAAAGTAATATTAACGCTGCAAAAAGATATTCTTCGACTCTAATTTTTCTCGAAAAATTTGAATTGGCAACCATATTGTTGTACCCAACTATCAGCGCCGCCAGTGTCGCGTCCGGGAACTACGTCCCATTGTAAACAGTTTTGGCCCCGGCGCGAGCGGGTAGAGAGAGAGAGAGAGAGAGAGAGAGAGAGAGAGAGAGAGAGAGAGAGAGAGAGAGAGAGAGAGAGAGAGAGAGAGAGAGAGAGAGAGAGAGAGAGAGAGAGAGAGAGAGAGAGAGAGAGAGAGAGAGAGAGAGAGAGAGAGAAGCGCGCACCAAACCTTTCTTTTCACTGGATTATTTGGCACATGGAAAAATATCTTTTCTGGTGTAGTACTTGTTGTGTTTTTGCACGATGGTACAAAACAAGACATGAACCAATCCAAGTTTGGTTGCGGGGTGAATGAATCCATAATTGCTTTGTCAATTTATATTTTTTCTGTGATACTTTTGACGTAAATAATAATATTGAAGAATATTATACTGTAGGTTATACGTAAGTTATAGGTTAGATTTTTGCGTCACCGAGAGCAGAAACTGTTTACAATGAGACGTGGTTCCCGGACACGACACTGGCGGCGCTGATAGTTGGGTACAACAATATGGTTGCCAATTCAAATTTTTCGAGAAAAATTAGAGTCAAAGAATATTTTTTTGCAGCGTCAATATATCTTTAAAAAAAAAACTGTCTGGGGAAATACATTATTTTTTATCCTACTTTCGAATAAAAAAATTTAAAAAAAACATGCAAATTCTCTATTATGGGGCACATCTGAGATGGTCGAAAAAAAGTGGCTGAATTGACAGACAATCCCTCATATATATATATATATATTTTTTCATTTTTAGTCAATCTATTTACCTTCACTTTTTTGTAGTCACCAAACCTTCAAATGCGTGGATAAGTTCAAATTCGCATTCGCAAGGCCTACGTGATTTTCGTCTCGTATTTGCTTAAAAAAAAAAAAAAAAAAAAAATCAGACGATAAAAAATAATTAGTCCCGATGAATAAGGCTCTCGGCTTGGCGGTCAAACACTCGATCGCCTCTCGATGGCCTTTTCCGCGTCCCGGCGTCCCTCTTTAAATACACAAACACTTAACTGGCACATTAAAACCGTCATATTGATTTTTTATAAAAAAAATTCCTTTTCCGCATTCTGAATCGCATAATCGCATTTATCAATCGTCAGCTGGCTCAAATTAATCACGGAAATAGACGTTGGCTTTTTTTTCTCCTTCTCTCTCCTTTACACGTGATTCTACGAATCCAAATGGAAAGTAGAAATGAGTTTCCTGTTCGATTCCTAAACAAGTTATGCGCAAACAGGATGAGGTCGAAAAAAAGCGATTTTTCAAGATTTTTTTTCTGGAGAGACGTTTTAATTTATTAATGTAAAAATTTATATACATATTTTTGTCACTTTTAACTCAATTTTGTTTTTTTTTTTTTTTTTTTTTTTGAAAAATCATGATTTTCGAAGCCGCTGGATCCAAAATTGAAAAATTAAAAATCTTAAAAAACAAGATCTGAAAAAATTTAGCAACATTTATCATGCCATAAACAACAATTATCAATAATAATATTGCCGAAAAGTTATTAATTAATTGTTCAAACATATAATTAGTCAACCTTTTCCGTTAAGTTTTTTTTTTCTTAAACAAATCGAGTGCGTTAATTTTTCTGAACGCATATGAATTTTTTCAAAATTTTTCCTCTATTTTGAAATTTCCGTTTTGAAATTTTGAGAATGGCTGTAATTATGCATTTTTTGATCCAGTGTCTATGAAACTTTTCAAAGCTGACAAACCTGAGTTCAAAAACATATACAAAATTGGCAATTTTTTGTTTGCATCCCAGAATGTTTTTTATAATATTTCAAAACGGAGAAAAAATTCTGGAAACAATTCATATGCGTTCAAAAAAATTAACGCATTCCATTTCGCGTTACAGCTGCCATAAGGGCGTATCACCTCTTTTACGCCCTTATGGCATCCGGGAGCCATAAGGGCGTATCGAAATTTTTTTTTTTCAGGAATCGACGTAATTATGACCGGAACGTATAGAACCGATGAAAAAAAAAATTTTCCAATTTTTTTTTTTTTTATACGCCCTTATGGCTTTCCGAGTTGGTATCGAAAGCCATAAGGGCGTATCGAATTTTTTTTTTCAGGAATCGACGTAATTATGACCGAAAAGTATAGAACCGATGAAAAAAAAATTTTCCCAATTTCCCAAACGGGATTTTGAAGCGTGAACGATTACGAAGAGAATGAGCTCATGCTCAAGCCGCAATTCTATCTAAAAAATAAATTGCAGCCATTTTAGTGAACCGATTGAATTTTGGCCAAAATGCAAAAAAAAAAAAAAATTATTTTTGTTTTTCGGGCCTCATATCGATGTATTTTTGCCCCCTAAACACGAATCTATCAATAGTTTTTTCAAAAAATCAAAATTTTCATGAATTTCGATAAAAAACTGTTTTGCTCAATTTTGGGCCTATTTTAAAAAACCTGAAAATAGCGAAATTTCAAGTGCTCATAACTTCACTTTGGTTCAACCGATTTCAAAATTTGTTTTTCGTACGCAAAGCTTGTGACCAAACTTAGAGAATGCCGTTAAGTTCATCCCGATAACTAATTTTTTGTGGAAATGAGAGCAGTTTGAAAATCGCCGAAAAAAATGGAAAGGGGTATACCTTAAAAAATTTACAAAAATCTATTGTTGAACTTTAAAAATCTGCCAAAAATCGAAAAATGATCGTAATGGGATGAACCAAACGAGATTTTGAAGCGTGAACGATTACGAAGAGAATGAGCTCATGCTCAAGCCGCAATTCTACCTAGAAAATAAATTGCAGCCATTTTAGTGAACCGATTGAATTTTGGCCAAAATGCAAAAAAAAAAAATTATTTTTGTTTTTCGGGCCTCATATCGATGTATTTTTGCCCCCTAAACACGAATCTATCAATAGTTTTTTCAAAAAATCAAAATTTTTATGAATTTCGATAAAAAACTGTTTTGCTCAATTTTGGGCCTATTTTAAAAAACCTGAAAATAGCGAAATTTCAAGTGCTCATAACTTCAGTTTGGTTCAACCGATTTCAAAATTTGTTTTTCGTACGCAAAGCTTGTGACCAAACTTAGAGAATGCCGTTAAGTTCATCCCGATAACTAATTTTTTGTAGAAATGAGAGCAGTTTGAAAATCGCCGAAAAAAATGGAAAGGGGTATACCTTGAAAAATATACAAAAATCTATTGTTGAACTTTAAAAATCTGCCAAAAATCGAAAAATGATCGTAATGGGATGAACCAAACGGGATTTTGAAGCGTGAACGATTACGAAGAGAATGAGCTCATGCTCAAGCCGCAATTCTATCTAGAAAATAAATTGCAGCCATTTTAGTGAACCGATTGAATTTTGGCCAAAATGCAAAAAAAAAAAATTATTTTTGTTTTTCGGGCCTCATATCGATGTATTTTTGCCCCCTAAACACGAATCTATCAATAGTTTTTTCAAAAAATCAAAATTTTCATGAATTTCGATAAAAAACTGTTTTGCTCAATTTTGGGCCTATTTTCGAAAACCTGAAAATAGCGAAATTTCAAGTCAACGTAATTATGACCGAAACGTATAGAACCGATGAAAAAAAAAATGTCCCAACTTTTTTTTTTTTTATACGCCCTTATGGCTTTCCGAGTGGGTCTCGAAAGCCATAAGGGCGTATCGATTTTTTTTTCAGGAATCGACGTAATTATGACCGAAAAGTATAGAACCGATGAAAAAAAAAAATTGGGAAATTTTTTTTTTTCATCGGTTCTATACTTTTCGGTCATAATTACGTCGATTCCTGAAAAAAAAATCGATACGCCCTTATGGCTTTCGAGACCCACTCGGAAAGCCATAAGGGCGTATAAAAAAAAAAAAAGTTGGGAAATTTTTTTTTTCATCGGTTCTACACTCTTCGGTCATAATTACGTAGATTCCTGAAAAAAAAATCGATATGCCCTTGTGGCTTTCGAGACCCACTCGGAAAGCCATAAGGGCGTATAAAAAATTTAAAAAAATTGGGAAATTTTTTTTTCCATAGGTTCTATACTTTTCGGTCATAATTACGTCGATACCTGAAAAAAAAAAATTTCGATACGCCCTTATGGCTTTCCAGCCCTACCTTTGGCTGGCATACGCCCTTATGGCAGCTGTAACGCGATTCGTTTAAGAAAAAAAAAATAACTTACCGAAAAATTGTTGAATAATTATTTTTTTAAACAATTTAGTGATAACTTTTGGGCAATATTATTATTGTTGTTGTTTATGGCATGCCAAATGTTGCTGAATTTTTTCAGATTTTTATTGTATCAAGAAGTACGAAAATTTCAATCAAATACAATGTTTGGCTGGATCTGTACAGGCAATAAATAAATAAATGATATTCTTTTCTCGTTAATAAATTTAAATAATTAATTGAACAGAAATTTTAAACAGTATAAAAAAAATTAGCCAAATCCAAAATCTGCCTCCCTTGACTTTTTTTTTCAAATTCCTGCTGAACTTTTTTATTTTTTCTGCTCACAAAAGCTTCTTAAGTGACGAAGTTAAGTTTTGAGGTGAAGCGGTAAAAAAATGTGTTCTTTTAAATTTTTTCTTTTCGGTCCTATTAAACCAAGGTTTTTGAAACTTTCTGGCTGTTTGTTTACATACTTCGACATTACAGAAACAATTGTTTTAATACAAAAATATTGATTTTATTGTACAAACCCAACGAAAGATTTAAGGATTAGGAATTAAAATACTAAAAACTAGTATCAATATTGTAATATTAATATATTGATAATATATCAATAATATAATAATATAAATATATTAATATTAAAAACTATTATATCATAATCTATTATAGCAATATATTAAATTTAAAAAATTGATTAATCAAAAAAGTTTCTCTTCATTAAATATAGTGTGATATTAAAAGACCATTTTTTTAAATAAAAAATATCGATTTTATTGTACGAATACAATAAAAGCTTCGAGAGAGGGACAGAAATTAAAATCCTTAAAAAAAAGTATAATTTTCTCGATTTTTTTTGTGATTTTACTTTGTCAAAAAAAAAATGAGGCTTTTGATCAAAAAATCCTTAATAATTGTAAAAACTCTTTGTAATTATTATAGCTATATTAGGGTGGGTCAAATAAAATGACTAATTTTTTTTTTCCTCGATGTAATGAAAAATGTATTGTCTGGCATCTTAAAAAAACCCTCTGTAAGTAATTAGCTCTTTATATTTAAATTAAGAGGTCCCTCATCGCAAATTTTTATTTCCCATTTAAATAACATAGGAAATTTTTTTTCTTAACTTTGGAATTTTATTAGACTTTAACCGTTGAGGTTAAGAGAGTTTTTAGCACATTTTTATAGAACATTTGATGTTCTACAAAAAAGCTCTCTTGTGTTTAATCGATAAAACTAACGGTTCAAAAAATAATCGGTGATAATTATTGATTATTATCACCGATTATTTTTTGAACGGTTCGTTTTATCGATTAGACACAAGAGAGCTTTTTTGTAGAGCATCGAATGTTTTACAAAAATGTGCTAAAAAAACTCTCCTAACCTCAACGGTTGAAGTCTAATAAAATTCCAAATGAAAAAAAAATTCCTGTTATTTAAATGGGAAATAAAAATTTGCGATGAGGGACCTCTTAATTTAAATATGAAGTGCTAATAATTGCAGAGAGTTTTTTTGAGATGCCAAACAATACATTTTTCATTATATCGAGGAAAAAAAAAATTTGTTATTTTAATTGACCCACCCTAAACTATATGTTGCATCGAGAAAATGGATTATTTAAAAAAAAAATGTGTGCCTTTTTGAACGGTTGGATAAGGTTTTTATTGATTTCGCAACTGACACTTTTTATTATATGCCTTGTGGGAAAGCGATCGAGAATCGATATATATCGTATCGTTCACTGGAGCAACCTCTGCTTATCCCCGATCTGCTCCGTCACGTACGCATTTTTTGTCCTTGGCATATTTCAGAAAGTCTTTTCAAAGATTGTCGAGAGAACGAGTCCTTCCCTCTCTCTTTCTCTTGTATACACTTTTTTTCATGCGAATTTATTTTTCATCTGTTTTCGTTCTCTCATACAAATTATACATATATATATATGGAAATTGAAAACCATTTACCAGATGACCTTGAGGATTGCCTCTCATTCTTTATGGCCCCGCTTGTATTTTCCAAGTTGCATTTTTTACTCTTTAATCTCAAAATTGAATCCAAAAAATTATAGGTTTGAAAAACGCCAAAAATTCAGCAGACAATTCCAGTTTAATTCTTCAATTTTTTAATATCTTTATTTAACGAAATTAAAAAAAAAAATTCGAACACTAATTTCCCAAAAAAAATATTAAAGGGACTCAAAATATCTCAGAGCATTTAAATATTGAAATTTATTTTCAATTAATTAAATAAATGAAATGTTAATTTGATTGGTGAATATTTTAATAATAATTTATTTAAATAAAAAATCATTTGGGTTCGAAAAATGCCAAAAATTCAAGGGGCAATTTCCTTTTAATTCTGTATTTTTCTTAATATTTTATTTAACGAAATTTCAAGGTTTTTTTTCAAAGACGAACTTCCCAAAAAAAAATATTAAAGGCCCTCAAAATATCTCAGAGTATTTCAATATTGAAATTTATTTTCATTTAATTAAATGAATGAAATGTTAATTTGATTGGTAAATATTTTAATGATAATGTATTCAAATAAAATAATTATTTGTGTTTTAAAAATGCCGGAAATTCAGCAGGTAATTCCAGTTTAATTCTTCAATTTTTTAATATCTTTATTTAACGAAATTTTAAAATTTTTTTCGAACACTAATTTCCCAAAAAAAATATTAAAGGGACTCAAAATATCTCCGAGCATTTCAATATTGAAATTTATTTTCAATTAATTAAATAAATGAAATGTTGATTTGATTGGTGAATATTTTAATGATCATTTAATTAAATAAAAAATCATTTGGGTTCGAAAAATTCCAAAAATTCAGGAGGCAATTTCCTTTTAATTCTGCATTTTTCTTAAAATTTTATTTAACGAAATTTCAAGTTTTTTTTCAAAAAAAGGGCTCAAAATATTTCAAAGCATTTAAATATTTAAATTTATTTTCAATTAATTAAATTAATGCAATGTTAATTTAATTGGTGAATATTTTAATAATAATTCATTAAAATTAAAAAATATTTTGAGAGACGCGTTGGAAATTCGATTTCGAATATTTTTCGATGATTTGTGCTTTTGGAACCGTCACTTCCGGGATAAGAAAAAAAAAGTCATCAGAAAAAAAAATCATCATCGCCAGAGTCATTCCCTGTCGTCGTTTTCTTGCGCCATTAGAATTCGCCATCGCAGATTGATGTTAAACCTGACGTGGCGAAATACAATCTTCGGAAGGATTGTATCCTCGCTTTTGTCACTTTTTTTTGCTTCTTTCAACGAAATTTTTTTTTTCAACAGCAAGTCTGAGCCATTCAGCCAATCAGCGGAAAATTGACCGCTTCAGAATTCTAAAACCTTGAGAAATTTTTAATTTATGTTTTTGTTCATTTTTGACCTCTTTCAAAAGTCTTACGAATTTTGAAAAACCTTCGAAAAATTTGCCAACCATTTTCTCAGTAATTTAAAAAACAATGCAATGGAAAGACGTGACTTTGAGAAATATACGGGGCATTGCGGGTCAGTTTTGTCAGGGGTTACCTCGACCCCTTTGACCTTTAAATTCCTTTGACCTTGAAAATTATCTTTCGGTCCAAAAGAGCCACTGAAATAAAATTATGAAGAAATAGTAGCGGAATTATTATTCCCATGATTTTTCATCTGTAATCAATTCCAAACATAACTCGAATCAATTTTTGGTTTTTTGGGTTTTGAAAATTAACAATCGGTGGCTACAAATTTCTGATGACAAAAATCACTGATTTTTTTTTTCATCCATACGTAATGTTTCGATTGAATTAGATTCAGGTTTCTTCTAAAATCAATTGTGATCATTAATTAATCAATAATAAATTTCTTTCGATAATTAGAAAGTGGTCAAGATATTGTTGACTATTGATTTTTTTTAAACAATTTTATTTGTATTGCTTAATTTATTTATTTTACATTTTTGAATCGAGTTTTGTTTATTATTCTGATAAAATTTCTTCTTCTAATAATAAGAAAATTAAAAATACATTGTGAACTATTTGATTTTTTTTTAACAATTTTTTTTGTATTTCCACTGTATATTTTTTAATCGAGTGTTTTAATTTTTGTACAAAATTTTCTTCTGATTAGAAAGTTATCAATATATTATGAACTATTTAATTTTTTTACACAATTTTTTTGTATTGGTTAATTTTTTGTTTGAAATTTCCCAATCGATTTTTTTTAATTGTACTAAAAAAATTTTTTTTTCTTGACAATTAATAAGTTTTTAATATACTCTGAAATATTCAATTGTTTTTTACAATTTTCTTTTGTATCAGTTAATTTCTTCTTCGAATGAATTTTTTTCAATTTTTCTAAAAAAATTTTCTTCTTTTAATAATTAGAAAGTTATAATATCAATATATTGTGAACTTTTTACCATTTTTTAGACACTTTATTGGTATTGGTCAATTGCTTTATTTAACATTTTTGAATCGACCCTTTTTTTCTAAAAAATGTTATTGTTTCTATATTTAGAAAGTGTTATTAATATATTGTATATTTAATTAAATTTAATATTAAATTAACATTTAATTAATATTTAATTAATTTATATTTAATTTTTTTCAGTTTTTTCAATTTTTCTAAAAAAAAATGCTTAGATAATTAGAAAGATAAATCAAAATCGATATATTGTGAACCGGTTAAATTTTTTAAATATTTTATTTCGTATTGGTTCATTCTTTATTGCACATTTTTCAATCGACTTTTGTTTAAGTCTTCTAAAAAATTTTCTTCGCTCTTTTCTTTGACGAGCGCGCGCTCGTTGCTCTGCAGCGCCGGTTTGCCGTTGCCGTAACTGCCGGGAGAGCACGCAACCGCTTGCCGGTTCTCCATTACGCAATAAACGATTTGATAATCAGTGTTCCCTACATATATATATATTAGGGTGATTTTTTTCGATTTTTTTATATTTTTGTCACTCCCCACGTAAAATTTCGTTGGATATGTCTAAAAAGAAATTCCCTGAAAGTTACAGCCCTTAATATTAATATTAAGTACTCTCTCATAGCGTGAAATCATTTTTCATCTAAAATACACGTAAATCAAATTTTTTTTTTCAAAATTCTGTAACTCAGCGGCATTTTATGTTATCACATTGTTCTCGGTCGCAAATTACGCAAAATTAAACGATCTTAAAAAGTGTCCTTAACAGCGTAAGTGTAACTTACACTGGTGAAATGGTACGGGTCCCTAAAGTTGATTTTTACCCAAAATTGTCGATTTTTTGCTGTTATCTCCGAAATGATAAACTTAACCGATAAATCGTAAAGGAAAATTTTGTTGGAATTTTAATTTCCTACAAAAAAGGTCCTTTAGACCAGATTTCTAAAATTAATATTTCTCGAAATATTGAGATATTAACATATCAACAATTTAAAACGTTTGGTTCGATAAATTATAAAAATTTTATACCACAAATAAGTTAAGGTCGAATATCTCAAGAAATATTAATTTTCGGAGAGAAAAAAAATAAGTCGATAAAAAATCACCCTAATATATATACGACTGATATATTAGAGTGATTCAAAAAAGCGACTATTTTTTTTTTCGAAATCCCCTATCAAATACTTTCGGGGAGGTGAAGAAAGATGCCTTTTCAAAAGCAGAGCTCTTAATATCAATATTTAGCGGTGTCTCATCACATTTTTTATTTCCCATTTAAATAACAAAGGAAAAAAAAAGTTCAAACTTTGAAATTTTATACGTCGGCTTCAAGTCAATGTACCGAAATGAACGATACATATTCTTGTAGGAAATTAAACGCTCTACAAAAAAGGTCTCTTATGATTTTTCGATAAACTCACTCCTTAATGCAAAAATTTTGATTTCTATTAAATAATGATTTATTAAATTTATTAATTTCAATTAAATCGCTTTCCACTTGACCTAAAAAAATGTTCTAAGGTTACAAATCAAAAAATTATGAGAGTTGAAAAACTTACCTTATATGGTAATTTTGGCAATCATAAAAGCAATTGTAATTTTTTCAAATTCATGTTTCGACTATTTCTTTCCGTTCTTTTTCGAGTTTGGAAATTTTTAGAATGTTTTGAATGGCTGGTTTAAAACAATCTCCGTTCTCGTTGATCATGTCTACGACAAATGTAATAACGTTTGAACCATAAGCACAGAAACCAAAAGTCCTTTCACCGACAAAATTTACACGACAAGCCCATTGATTCCGATTACTTTTTCATGAATATATAAATATATATATTACATACATTACATTGATATATATAGCATCATAAAATGGATCTAAAAAAATTTGTTTGAGGCTATCACTTTTTATATCCTTTCAAGAAACTTTTTTTGAAATTTGAATTCAAATTTTTTCCCGCCATTTTGTTTTAGATTATTTTTCATCCTTTATTGGTGGTGAATTTTGAAATTAATCGATTGACTTTTTTTTTTCAATGGATTTGGTTTCTACGTGTTTATTATTGGCTCATCAAACCATCGATGGAGAATAGGGAAGAGTATGAAAAGGAGAAGAGTTTGGAGTGCTGCTGCATCGACTGTGCGAGCAAGCATCAGCTTTCACTTAATTCACGCTCATACTCTAGCTGCGGGAGGAAAATCTCGCAAAATCTCCCCCCGTTGCATAATATCCTTCAAGGATTCTTCGAGAAACATTGTTTTTCAATCGGCAGGATAAAATGATTTTTTTTTTAATTTTAGAAGCATTTTTTGCATTTTGTGCATTTAAAAGAGTTTTTTCGAAAATTTTGTCTCGAAATATTTTTCCGGTGGCGCAATATCCTTCAAGGATTCTTTGAGAATAATTTATTTATTTATTTTAGATGCATTTTTTGAATTTAGTGTACCTAAAAGAATTTTTGAAAAAATTTTGCCTCGAAAAATGTCTCTAGTGGCGCAATATCCTTCAAGGATTCTTCGAGAAACATTGTTTTTCAATCGGCAGGATAAAATGATTTTTTTTTTTAATTTTAGAAGCATTTTTTGCATTTTGTGCATTTAAAAGAGTTTCTTCGAAAATTTTGTCTCGAAATATTTTTCCGGTGGCGCAATATCCTTCAAGGATTCTTCGAGAATAATTTATTTATTTATTTTAGATGCATTTTTTGAATTTAGTGTACCTAAAAGAATTTTTGAAAAAATTTTGCCTCGAAAAATGTCTCTAGTGGCGCAATATCCTTCATGGATTCTACGAGAAACATTGTTTTTCAATCGGCAGGATAAAATGATTTTTTTTTTTAATTTTAGAAGCATTTTTTGCATTTTGTGCATTTAAAAGAGTTTCTTCGAAAATTTTGTCTCGAAATATTTTTCCGGTGGCGCAATATCCTTCAAGGATTCTTCGAGAATAATTTATTCATTTATTTTAGATGCATTTTTTGAATTTAGTGTACCTAAAAGAATTTTTGAAAAAATTTTGCCTCGAAAAATGTCTCTAGTGGCGCAATATCCTTCAAGGATTCTTCGCGAAACATTGTTTTTCAATCGGCAGGATAAAATGATTTTTTTTTAATTTTAGAAGCATTTTTTGCATTTTGTGCATTTAAAAGAGTTTTTTCGAAAATTTTGTCTCGAAATATTTTTCCGGTGGCGCAATATCCTTCAAGAATTCTTCGAGAATAATTTATTTATTTATTTTAGATGCATTTTTTGAATTTAGTGTACCTAAAAGAATTTTTGAAAAAATGTTGCCTCGAAAAATGTCTCTAGTGGCGCAATATCCTTCAAGGATTCTTCGAGAAACATTGTTTTTCAATCGGCAGGATGAAATGATTTTTTTTTTAATTTTGGATGCTTTTTTTGCATTTTGTGTATTTAGAAGTTTTCGAGAAAATTTTGTCTCCAAATATTTCTCTGGTGGCGCAATATCCTTCAAGGATTCTTCGAGAATAATTTATTTATTTATTTTAGATGCACTTTTTGAATTTAGTGTACCTAAAAGAATTTTTGAAAAAATGTTGCCTCGAAAAATGTCTCTAGTGGCGCAATATCCTTCAAGGATTCTTCGAGAATAATTTATTTATTTATTTTAGATGCATTTTTTGAATTTAGTGTACCAAAAAGAATTTTTGAAAAAATTTTGCCTCGAAAAATGTCTCTCGTGGCGCAATATCCTTCAAGGATTCTTCGAGAAACATTGTTTTTCAATCGGCAGGATGAAATGATTTTTTTTTTTAATTTTGGATGCTTTTTTTGCATTTTGTGTATTTAGAAGTTTTCGAGAAAATTTTGTCTCGAAATATTTCTCTGGTGGCGCAATATCCTTCAAGGATTCTTCGAGAATAATTGTCTCTCAATCGGCAGGATAAAATAATTTTTTTTTTTACTTTTTAGAAGCATTTTTTGCATTTTGTGCGTTTATTTCAAAGAGTTTTTGAGAAAATTTTGTCTCGAAAAATCTCTCTAGTAGCGCAGTATCCTTCAAGGATTCTGCAAGGAACATTGTCTCTCAATCGACAGGATAAAAAAAAAATTTTAATTTTGGATTCAATTTTTTGATTTTGTGCATTCAAATGAATTTTTGAGAGATAATTTTGTATTGAAAAATTTCTCTATGGTGCTATATCCTTCAAGGATTCTCCGAGAAAAATTGTCTCTCAATCGCCAGGACAAAATAATTTTTTTTAAATTTTATTACATTTTTCGCATCCTCGTAATTAAAAAAAAATATTCCTTTTGATAAAAATTGTTTTTCTTTCCATAGTAAACATATTCTTATTACTTTTGTTTGTAAAGAGAATTTTTCCTTCAAAAATTCATTTTTTTATATTAGATATACTTTTTATATTCTTTTATCAACAAGAAGCGCTTTTTTCGCGGAAAATTACTTTTTTTTTTAAATTAAATTTAGACATTTTTTTCTATTTTCGTGTGTTTGAAAAAAAAAGATTTTTCCATGATAAATATTTCTTTTTATTTCATACATATTTTTAAAATTTTTGTCAAAAATAATTTTTCGTTATATTCAGAAAATATTTGCTTTTAACGAGAATATAATTTTTGTTATTAACGAGAGTTAAACGTGTAAAAAACAAACAAAATAAATTATGAAAATTATCTATTTTGAGGGCGCGAGTTTGCCCGAGCAAACTCTTCCAAACACTCGTAACGAAAGAGAAGGAGGAGGAGCCAGCAAAAATGACCATTTGAATCTCGTTAATCTCTTCAGACGTACTAAAGAAATTTTTTTTTTAATTTTTATACATTTTGGTTCAAAATTTGTCTAGTATAATTATTCAAACTTGATTCTCTTTTTCCCTCTCTCTATACGGGTCATTCCATGTCAAATCGACCAGTCGGAATCGACCCCTTTCAATTTCGATGAAATTTGGTCAGAAGTTGTCTTTTATCATAAAACGAAGTTCTACCCAAGGAAAAAGATTAAATTTTTTGTTTTTTTGAAAGTTATACAAAATTCAAAATTTCACAATTTTTTCTATTTTTCAACTTTATTTTTTTTCTGGATTCGTCTTAAAGAGTCTATTTGGGGCTACGAAAAAAAAATATTCTGAAATTTTTTTTTGAAAAATAATGAATTTGGAGAATTTTAAATTTTTTTAAATCGCCAAAATCCGCGGTCGACATTAAATGTTTGACTCAATTTTTAAAAATACTGTACCCTGTACTGACCTTAAAAGATCCTGAAATTTTCACAATTACGTTTTTTTTCTTCAAAAATATGAATTTTTGAATTTTTGTGAATTTTTTTTTTTTATTTCACCTCTAAGGCCCGAATTTTAAGTTCTTAAGATCTGTATTAAGATCAATTTTAAGATCAAACTTGCCATGGAACTTAAGTTGGAACTTAAGATCAAACTTATAAGTTCCAATTTAAGATGAATCTTAAGTTTGAACTTAAGTGTCTTAAGTTCATACTTAAGTTCAGACTTTAGTGCGAATTTCAGATCGATTTTAAGTTTAAACTTAAACTTGCTTTGAAGTTTGATCTTGATCCATAAGATCCATCTTTAGCTTGAACTTAAGTTAAGTTAACTTAAGTGAGCTTGAGCTTAAGTTCGATCAAACTTCTTTTATCGCTTTCCTCGACTGTGTTTTTTTACATTAGTCGTCGAAATAATTAAGTTCGATGGAACTTAAGTTTAAACTTAAGATCGATCTGAAGTTCGCACTAAAGTTTGAACTTGAGTATGAACTTATAATGACACTTAAGTTGAAATTTAAGATTCATCTTAAATCGGAACTTAAGTTCGATCTTAAGTTCCAGCTTGAGTTCCATGGAAAGTTTGATCTTAAGATAGATCTTAACAACTTAAAATTCGAGTTTAATTTAAGTTGAGCAATCATGTAATTTTGTAATTTTGAGAAGTAAAAATTACATGATTGCTCAACTTTACTTACTAAACAAAAAAAATTTTTTTACCAAAATTCAAAAATTCATATTTTTGAAAAAACATAAAACGCAATTCTGAAAATTACAGGATCTTTTAAGATCAGTACAAGGTATTATATAATAAATAAATGAACGAAACATTTAATGTCGATCGTGAATATTCACGATTCAAAAAAATTAAAAATTCTCCAAATTCATCAATTTTCGAAAATAATTTTCGGAATATTTTTTCTTTCGTAGCCCCAAGTATACCCCTTAAGACGAATCCGGAAAGTTCTTTTCGTAACTATAATAGTCTTCGAGATATTTAAAAAATTGACTTGAAAAATTGAAAAAAGGTGAAATTTTGAATTTTCGAAAAAAAAATTGTTTCATTTTTTCCTTCGGTAGAACGTCGTTTTATGATAAAAGAAAACTTCTGACCAAATTTCATCGAAATTGAAAGGGGTCGATCCCAACTATTGGTCGATTTTACATGGAATGACCCATGCTTATTTTTTTCTATTTTTTAATAATTTTTTCTTCATATTATTATTATCACCTTAGAGCATTGAATAACAATTTTAAAAAATATTTGCATTTGTTAGAATTTAAAAAAAAGTCTTGGCGAATATCCGTAATGGACGATGAAAATAAAATAATAAGGAAGCAAGGTCATTGGTCCCGTTCTATGTGATGCTTCGATTCTCGAATCTTCAATTCAGCCTCGTAACGGTCCCCGACCTCCTTTCGCGCGAAATCCTTTCGACGTGTCTCTCTTAACCTCCCTCCCTAAATATATAAATAAGTCCCCTCGTCGTTGACGTGCAAAACGCCACATTATATGGCGGAAACAAAAAAAAATGGCGCCGGCTAATTGGACAAAAAGTACGAAATTCCCTTCTTGCATTTGTCCTCGAGGAATCTTGGCCTTGGCCCATTATAAATGGCAAGAAGCAAAATTCTTCTTTTTTCTACTTAAGGGTAGAGATCGATGAATTCTCGATTAACCCCTCTTTCTTTATTCTCCTTCGCATCAACTTTCTGGATCAATACGAAAATTTACTTGTCCACGATTAATCAATTCCCCCTCCCCCCCCCCCCTCCCCCGATTGTAAAATGGAAATATCAGGAGGAAAATGCCACATTTGAGGCTTGGAGCGACGCGACATACGCCCCTCTGTTTGCAACCCAAATTTATATCACATATTTTTCACCGTTGTGTTACATCTCGCTGTCCTTGGCTCGTTCGTCGAACGACCGTCTCTGTTTGTATAGGAGACTTGTCTTGTGTGTATATTATACATATATGAGGCATTCCACGTCAAATCGACCACTTTTGACCCCGACCCCTTTCGATTTCGCTGAAACTTTTTTATCTTTTTCTACTCTGTCAAAAATATTTTTCAGAATTTTTTCAAATTTTTTTTATCCAACCGATAAAGAGTTATAATTTTTCAAAAAATTGTCTTTTTTTTCAAAAATCTATAACTTTTTCAAAAATTGACTTATCGGGACGTTTTTTTTCTTCAAATTTATGGTTTTTGATGTACTTTTCAGATAAAAAATAGAAAAAAAATATTCAGACCGATCTTCAATTTTTTTATTAATTTTCGCAAATTCTCCGAAATTTTTAGAGTGGGGATTTTTCGTTTTCTTTTTTTTCAATTGAAAAAGAGCTTATTCCTCAGCTTATTTCTCCACTCTGGGGAATTTTGAAGATATTGAGAGAACCTCAAAGTTAAAAAAAATAATAATAAATGAAATTCAAAGTGGTGATTATCGAAAAAATTTCAAAGTTTTTCGAAAATGTAAGAAAAAACATAGAAGATAGTTCTGAATGATTTTTTTATATATATATTTTTTAAACTACATTTAAAAACAAAGAAAATGAAATGAAAATGTTATTTGGTTCATTTTTAGACAAACAACAGGCTTTTCAAAATTTTTTAGTGGTTAATTTGTGATGGAATTATATTGTATATAAAATTATTTAATAAACTATGATTTTAGGGTAATTAAACAAAAAATAGCGAAGTGTTGAAAAAAAAAGAAATGAATTCCATCACAAATTAACGATCAGTGAAACATTTTCAAAAGCCTGTTGTTTGTCCGAAAATAAACCAAATAACATTTTTTTTTCGTTTTCTTTGTTTTTAAATGTAGGTTAAAAAAAAATATAAATAAATTATTCAGAACTATCTTCTATTTTTTTTCTTATTTTTTCGAAAAACATTGAAATTTTTTCGAGGATTACCACTTTCAATTTCATTTATTATTATTTTTTTTTTCAAACCTTGAGGTTCTTTTAGCATCCTCAAAAATCCCCAGAGTGGTATTATGAGAAATAAGCTGAGTTAACAAAAAAAATAGAAAACATAAAGTTCTCACTCTGAAAATTTCAGAGAATTTGCAGAAAATGTCAAAGTGAATAAGTGAATAATTTTTTTCTATTTTTTTCTGAGAAAAACATTTAAAAACAAAAATTTTGAAAAAAAAACGTGCCGATAAGTCAATTATTGAAAAAGTTATAGATATTTGAAAAGTAAAGGGCTATTTTTTTTTAATTATAACTTTTTATTGGTTGAGTAAAAAAATTTGAAAAAATTCTGAAAAATGTTTTTGATAGAGTGGAAAAGGATAAAAAAGTTTCAGCCAAATCGAAAGGGGTCGGGGTTAAAAGTGGTCGATTTGACACGGAATGACTCATATAGATATATAAACGCGAGTGCGCGCCACCCAGCGCCCCTCGAGAGCGGCGGAAGAGCGAAGCTCTCAACACGTCTCGAGGAACGAGCTCTCCTTCGCTCATTATTTGCAAAAAAAACAAAACAGAAAAGTAAAAAAAAATATACGAGAGCCCTCGTCGTGTTTCTCGGAGGGGAAAAAAAGTCATAACTGCCGTGTCAAACGGTACATGCGGCTTTGCCGGGGCCTTATTTTATGATATACCGAGCGAGTCACCGTTGCGCCTCGCGGACCACGTTAAATATACAACAATGCCCTCGAGCGACTCACGAGCGTCTTTGACACTCGATGTGACGAAACCGCAAAATCTCTTTGTGAAATACAGATAAATTATTCTTTACAAATAACTCTGCTTTTTCGTGGCGTATCTTTTAAGAACGAAATTCATCTGAGTTTCTGGATGTTTCCCGATGAAAAAATAATGCCAGAAAAATTGAGAATATCCTCTAAAATCGGTTTGAATTGTCGAAGAAAAATGGCGGCAAATTCAAATCGAATGCACGTAACCGACATTTTTTCAAATACTTTTGTTTAGTTTTGATGATTTCCGGACTTTCTCTTGTAAATTATCGTTCTTAAAAACGTTATTTCTTCTTTAAATTGTTACAGAAGTCGAGTGCGAGATATCGAGCCAAGTTGAATACTCGCTGCAGGCGATATGGGGAGTCAGTATAAGGGAGCTTCATCTAGCTCTGTGGAAACCATGGAACGCTCTCAGAGACGCCTCGCTCAATGGAACTTTACTCCAAGGTCACGCGCAATACCTGACCCCACCACAAACGTATCCTTTGCACCGGTGAATTTATAGAATTTCGAAATACACATTGTTTTCTTCATCCCCTCGATTCTTTCATTTTCACACATGATGAATGTAATAAACGAAATAATCGAATAAGTTATACAAATAAAATACATACAATTCATAAAGTTCACAAGGGTTCGTAAAATTTATTAAGATGGTGTTCAGAAAATTTATGAATTTCATGAACTTTATAAAGTTCACAAAGTTTGTAATGCACACAAAGTTTATGAAGTGAACGTTTACAGAGTTTTTAAAGTTGCTTACAAAGTTTATTAAATTTATAATTCTCATAACATTCATGAACAATTATAAAAATTCATAAATTTTTTAAGTGCACAAAGTTTATAAAGTACAAAAAGTTTATAAATTTTATAAAGTGCACAAAGTTCACAAAGCTTTGTGCATAAAGCCTACAAAGTTTTGAAAGTTTATAAAGCTGAGAAAGTTCATAAAGTTCGTAAAATTCATAAAAATGTCTGAATTTTTTAAAGTTTATAAAGTACAACACAAGTTTATAAATTTTATAAAGTGCACAAGGTTTACAAAGTTTTTAAAGTTTATAAAGTTTGTAAAATTTATAATTGTCTGAATGATCGTAGAGTTCATAAAATTCATAAATTTTTTAACGTGTATGAAGTTCATAAAGTACAACAAGTTTATAAATTTCATAAAGTGTACAAAGTTTTTAAAGTTTATAAATTTCATAAAGTACACAAAATTTACAAAGTTTTTAAAGTTTATAAAGCTGACAAAGTTTATAAAGTTTAGAAAGTTTACAAAATTTGTAATCGTCTGAAAGATCGTGAAGTTCATCAAATTTATAAATTTTTTAAAGTGTATAAAGTTTATAAAGTGGAACAAGTTTACAAATTTCATAAAGTGCACAAACTTTACAAAGTTTTTAAAGTTTATAATGCTGACAAAGTTCAAAAAGTTTACAAAATTTGTAATCGTCTAAAAGATCGCAAAGTTTAGCAAATTTATAAATTTTTTAAAGTGGACAAAATTTATAAAGTGGAACAAGTTTACAAATTTTGTAAAGTGCAGAAAGTTGACAAAGTTTTTAAAGTTCGTAAAGTTCATAAAGTCTGTAAAATTTGTAATCGTCTGAATGATCGTAGAGTTCATAAAATTGATAATTTTTTAAAAGTTTATAAAGTACAACAAGTTTATAAATTCTATAAAGTACAGAAAGTTTACAAAGTTTTTGAAGTTTATAAAGCTGACAAAGTTTATAAAGTTTATAAAATTTGTAATCGTCTGAAAGATCGTGAAGTTCATCAAATTTATACATTTTTTAAAGTGTATAAAGTTTATAAAGTGGAACAAGTTTACAAATTTCATAAAGTGCCCAAACTTTACAAAGTTTTTAAAGTTTGTAAAGTTCACAAAGTTCATAAAGTTTGTAAAATTTGTAATCGTCTGAATGATCGTAGAGTTCATAAAATTAATAATTTTTTAAAAGTTTATAAAGTACGACAAGTTGATAATTTCATAAAGTGGACAAACTCTACAAAGTTTTTGAAGTTTATAAAGCTGACAAAGTTTATAAAGTGGAACAAGTTTGGAAATTTTGCAAAGTGCAGAAAGTTGATAAAGTTTTTGAAGTTTATAAAGCTCACAAAGTTCGCAAAGTTCATAAAGTTTGTAAAATTTGTAATTGTCTGAAAGATCGTGCAGTTCATAAAATATTTATGAATTTTTTAAAGTGTATAAAGTTTATAAAGCTCACAAAGTCCATAAAGTTTATATAAAATTTGTAATCGTCTGGAAAATCGTAGAGTTCATAAAATTAATAATTTTTTTAAAGTTTATAAAGTACAACAAGTTCATAAATTCTATAAAGTGCAGAAAGTTTACAAAGTTCATAAAGCTCACAAAGTTCATAAAGTTTATAAAATTTGAAATCGTCTAAAAGAATGTAAAGTTCATAAAATTTATACATTTTTCAAACTTTATTAAGTGCAACGAGTTTATAAATTTTATATAGTGCATAAAGTTTACAAAGTTCTTAAAGTTTATAAAGCTGACAAAGTTCATAAAGTTTATAAAATTTGTAATCGTCTAAAAGATCGTAAAGTTTATCGTATTTATACATTTTTCAAACTTTATAAAGTGGAACGAGTTTGTAAATTTTATAAAGTGAATAAAGTTCACAAAGTTTTAAAAATTTATAAAGTACGACAAGTTGATGAATTTCATAAAGTGCACAAAGTTTACAAAATTTTTAAATTTATAAAATCTATAATTCCCCATAAAATTCATAAAAATTCATAGAACTTGTTAATAAAAAATGTTTATGATAGATTTTTCCTTGACTTTGAGCAACAGTAGGCAGCCGCACGGCGAGGAAACTCTGAGGTTGTCTTTGCCAGCTCCGGAGCTCGAGCTTGGCACACCACCGAGACTCTGTTATCCTTTGGTGATTTTTTTAACCCGTCGCGACAACAGAGATCCCCATCCCGATGAAACTGTGAGATTGAAATTTGTTTTTCTTAACGAAAATTATCAATAAAAAAAAATCACTATTTTTCCCGCTATTGCGATTTTTTTCTATTACACCCGTAAAAACGTTGAGAATCAGTAAAATTATCAAAATTTTAATGGAACATAAATATATATATATATGGGGCATTCCATGCGAAACCGACCAATCCGTGACCACGACCATTTTTAATTTTTGTAAAAAAATTCTATTTTTTTGTACGTACTCAAAGCAGTCTTTCAGAATTTTTCTATATTTTTGTCTCAACCCTTCAAACTACGATAAATTTTTCAAAATTTCACACAATTTTTTTTCAAATGCGCAAAACTTAAAAAAAAAAACGAAGATATCCAAAATAAAACAAAAGATCATTTTGTTTTCGTCTTGAGTTATGGATTTATAAAAGAAATACGAAAAAAATATCAGAGTTCATTTTCATATGTTTTTTTTTTGAAGTTTTAAACACGAAATATATTTTTTTTCTTCAACTTGGACCATTTTGATCTAACATTCTTACAAGTACTAACAAGTACTAACAAAACTAACAAATCCTATTTTTGAAGTCATACGTAATTCTAAAAAAATAACGTGTAACATATGACTTCAAAAATGCATTGAAAAAAATACAAGTTATGAATATCACAAGCTGCGAATTTTTCAGTACTTGTAAAAATGACTCTCAAAAAGAGATGAATTTTTTGAAAAAAATCAAAATGGTCCGAGTTAAAAAAACAATATTTTGGGTTTCAAATTAAAAAAAAAATGTGAAAAAGAATATCGATATTTGTTTGTATTTTTCTTTTTTAACTACAAATCAAGACGAAAAAAATTATCTATTTTATTTTGATATCTCCGTTTTTTACAAAGTTATGCACATGTAAAAAAAAATAGTGTGAAATTTTGAAAAATTTATCGTGGCTAGAAGGGTTGAGACAAAGATCTTTTTAAAAAATCTGAAAGACTGCTTTCAGTACGTACAAAAAAATAGAAAATTTTCAACAAAATTAGAAATGGTCAGGGCTACGAATTGGTCGGTTTCGCATGGAATGCCCCGTATGTATTTTTTTTTTTTTTTAATATGCAAGAATCAGTCTCGGGATAGAGCTGGAAAAACGTTTTCTTTGTCAGAGACCTTTGAAGGGCTGATTATCCGACAATTGACATTTCATTTATCCCCTTGTCCTACTTTTTTCTTTTTTTTTTCTTCTTCCATCTCACTAATTTACCCTCTGGTTTTATTCTCAAAGGTCGCCCTGGTGAATGTCGTTCACATTAAGGACAGCGTTTGCACATTGCCGACCTCGATTCTCGCGCAATATCTCAAACAGGCGAACGGTCAGCTGTCCTGTCTAAAGGTGAGTCCGGGTGTTTGGTGTTAAAAAGAAAAAATTAAAAAAAAACGTTATGTATAAAAGGATATTCGAGCAATTGAAAGAACAATACGAATTAATGTTTCAAACAATGAAGTCGGTAAGTATGAAATCGACTATATCATGCATTGTCGATAAAGTAGATCTCATGCTTACCGACTTCATTCACTTATGCACCAACAGATGGCGGTCATCTATATCAACCAGAGTTGTAAAAATAGTAATGTAAAAGTAAAGGATCACCCATTACTTTGAACAATGTGTATTGGATAAGTTTTCCGTTACAAATTACAAAAGTAACGCGTAATGAATGAACGTTCCATTACAAATTAAAATAATAATGTGTGATGAATGCGTTTTCCATTACAAATAAAAAGAGTAATGAGTAATAGATGCATGTGCCATTACAAATAAAAAAGTAATGTGTAATGGATGCGTGTTCCATTACAATTTAAAAAAAAAGTAATTTGCAGTGGAGAATATTCCATTACAAATAGAAAAATTGCCGTGCTCGTATTAGAAACTTGCCCATTTGCTGTCTCATTATTTTATTTCGCTCACTAAAAGTTCAGCCACAATTATCACAAATGATCCATAAAGTTAAAAAATAGAAACAAAAAAACAGACAGTTAATCGTTAAATATGAAGTACGAAAATGTAGTCAACCCCAAAAATTATCCAACTTTATATTGAACTTGCTTTTACACGCTGTTACTCATAATTATAAGCAATCTAATAAAAATTACAAGTTACTGATACAAAATTTGTCGCTTTATTCAATCTCTAAACAATGTGCATGTTCTTTTTTTTAACTTTATGGATCATTTGTGATAATTGTGTGGATTAACTTTTAGTGAGCGAAATAAAATAATGAGACAGCAATGTGCAAGTTTCTAATACGAGCACGGCAATTTTTCTATTTGTAATGGAATATTCTCCACTGAAAATTATTTTTTTTTAAATTGTAATTTGTAATGGAATGTGCATACATTACACATTACACATTACGCATCCATTACACATTACTTTTTTATTTGTAATTGCACATGCATTCATTACACATTACTTTTTTATTTGTAATGGAAAACTTGTTCAATACACATTGTTTAAAGTAATGGGTAATGCATTACTTTTACATTACTATTTTCACAACTCTTGTTCCGTTACAAATAATAAAAGTAATGTGTAATGGTTGCATGTGCCATTACAAATAAAAAAAATAACGTGTAATGAATGAGTGGTCCATTACAAATTACAATTTTTAAAGAATGAATTTGTCGTGGAGAATATTCCATTACAAATTAGTGTGTTTCTACGACAATTTGGTTCAGGTACAATTTTGCTCAAAATCAAGTCTACTGTTTTTTCAATGAAAATAATTTGTGTTTATCAAGTTTTTGTCAACTTTACTATCTTAGTGGTAAATGTATGAACAGTAAAAATTACTCCAAAAAGTCATTGTTCATACATTTATCACTTCGATGGTAAAGTTAACAAAAACTTGATACACACAAATTATTTTCATTGAAAAATGAATAGACTTACCTTTGAGCAAAATAGTACCTGCTCCAAATTGTCGTAGAAACGCACTAATTTGTAATGTAATATTCTCCACTACCAATTACTTTTTTTAAAATTGTAATTTGTAATGGAGCACTCATCCATTACACATTACCTTTTTTTATTTGTAATGGCACATGCATCCATTACACATTACTTTTTTTACTTGTAATGGAACACACATACATTACACATTACTCTTGTATTTGTAATGGAACACGCATTCATTTCACATTACTCTTGTATTTTGTAATGGTACACTTGTCCATTTCACATTATGCAGTGTAATGCATTATTTACAATAGAGAACTTGCATGCATCTGAAATCTGTATTTTAATCTATGGGACTCGAAAGTAGGATAAAAAATAATGTATTTCCCAAGACAGTTTTTTTTTTAAAGTAATATTAACGCTGCAAAAAAATATTCTTCGACTCTAATTTTTCTCGAAAAATTTGGATTGGCAACCATATTGTTGTACCCAACTATCAGCGCCGCCAGTGTCGCGTCCGGGAACTACGTCCCATTGTAAACAGTTTTGGCCCCGGCGCGAGCGGGTAGAGAGAGAGAGAGAGAGAGAGAGAGAGAGAGAAGCGCGCACCAAACCTTTCTTTTCACTGGATTATTTGGCACATGGACAAATATCTTTTCTGGTGTAGTACTTGTTGTGTTTTTGCACGATGTTACAAAACAAGACATGAACCAATCCAAGTTTGGTTGCGGGGTGAATGAATCCATAATTGCTTTGTCAATTTATATTTTTTCTGTGATACTTTTGACGTAAATAATAATATTGAAGAATATTATACTGTAGGTTATACGTAAGTTATAGGTTAGATTTTTGCGTCACCGAGAGCAGAAACTGTTTACAATGAGACGTGGTTCCCAGACACGACACTGGCGGCGCTGATAGTTGGGTACAACAATATAGTTGCCAATTCAAATTTTTCGAGAAAAATTAGAGTCAAAGAATATTTTTTTGCAGCGTCAATATTCCTTTAAAAAAAAAACTGTCTTGGGAAATAAATTATTTTTTATCCTACTTTCGAATAAAAAAATTAAAAAAAAACATGCAAGTTCTCTATTCTGCTATCAACCTGTTCACGAAATGACCCCTATTACAACCGAAAACATAGACGTATCAACGTCAAAAAAAAAGAAATAAAAATAAAAATTACAATAGAATTTCCTTTTCCTCGCAACCTTCGAGCGATTAAAATTGTGCAAAATCGTTGTTTTGTTTTTCTTCTCTCGTTCCTCGATATGGCAACGCTCTCGTTAGTCGACACCCGTAGTAAAAAACTCCATTCGTTGCCATTGAAAAATCCCCATTCATTCCCCATTGCCAAAATAACCAATGGAGATGAATGCCGAATTGCCTAAGGGGATTTTCGCCATTGAGTTCCCCATTTGAAACGGAATGGGGATTATCTAATGGGGATTCAATGGAGACAATCCCCTTAGGCAATTCGGCATTCATCCCCATTGGTTATTTTGGCAATGGGGAATGAATGGGGATTTTTCAATGGCGATGAATGGAGTTTTTACTATACGAAAGAATCTCCATTGCTGTTCGCCACTCATTCCCCATTGCCCACAAAACCAATGGATATGAATGCCGAATTTTCTAAGGAAATTTTCGCCATTAAATTCCCCATTTGAAACGGAATGGGGATTATCCCATGGGGATTCAATGGAGACAATCTCCCTAGTGAATTCGCCATATTCGCCTCTATTGGTTTTTGTGGGCAATGGGGAATAAATGGGATCATCAATGGAGATTCTTTCATATGATTGCTATATATACATGGAATTACGCATTAAATAATCAAGTAAGTTATCAGTAAGTAAGGTTAATCATAATGCTAATATTAGCATAACGACCAATAATTATATCATATATCATATATAGCAATCATATAGCAATCATATATATATATATATATGTATATATATATATATTACATTTAATAGAAATTATTGAAGCTCAGAATTGAGAAAATAGATTGTAAGTGTATTCAGATGACGATTGATAATGAAAGTATATACGTTTCTCCTCTCACAAATCGAGTTGAGAGGGACTGATAAAATTATGTGTATATGTTAAAAATAAACGGTTTTAAAAATCATTTATCCCAAACGTACGCGCACTTGATGAGCAGTATATAATATATTTTTTTTAAATATATTATATTATATTTTATTTTAAACTATTATATTATATTTTAAACTGATTGACCATCGATATAATCATCAGCATTTATTACAATTGAAGAAAATATTTGGTTCATATATGAGAATCAGCGACATCTACTCTTACTTAATTTTATTAATTCACCGCCGTTTGAGAAATATCGCATTCGGAAAAATTCTCATCGATCGATGGGTTCAATTGTTCTGCATTGAACCTCGAATATGGATTGCAACATCGTTAACGAATGCTGCTCATCATTCGATCAGTCGTCAATGAAGTGACATTATTGATAAATGTTGATCATTGTATAATTCGTAGTTACTTATTATTCAATAGGTATCCTTGGTAAATGCTGATCATTTCATCGTTAGCCGCATTTGGGTTCCAATGAACATCTGTGGGAAATGCTGATCTTTCAGTTCATCCGCATTGACTTTCCAATGGACATCATTGGGTAAAGCGGATCATTTCGTTCATCAGCATTTACCTTCCTATGGACACCATTGGGCAATGCTGATCGCTCGATACATCCGCATTGGCTTTCCAATGAGCATCATTGAGTAATGATGATCATTCGATTCATCCGCATTGGCTTTCCAATGAGCATCATTGAGTAATGATGATCATTCGATTCATCCGCATTGGCTTTCCAATGAGCATCATTGAGTAATGATGATCATTCGATTCATCCGCATTTGATGTTCAATGGATACCCAGTCACTGATCGATGGTCAGCCCTGTACGCCATTGACAAATGCGGAAATCTCAATGGGTCCCCATTCATTGTCCAATGGAGTCGTATGAGGACCATTGGTTGCCATTGGCGATTCAATGGAGTTTTTTACTACGGGCAATCTCGCGCAAACATAATATCCAGACTCTTTCGTACCGAAGCTTATCTTTTCTCAATTATAAAAGCAAATTCAGCTTATTACTCGACGTGCAAAAAAATAAATCTTGCTAGTCGTAGCGAAAGCTCGCTATAAGGAAAAAAAAACAACCTTATCGCACGTTACCATTCGATTTTTATTCCTTCGATACTCAGGCCACTTTAACAGCGATAAAAATGATTTTTCTTTCCGCTTTACAAACGACTTTTGCCATTGACGTAGACTTTGAATAATGATTTATTGAAAATCGACCGTTGTTATTTTTGAAAGTAGGCTAAACACACTTTGAATGGATTTTTTGATGGAAATTGGTTTTTATAATTGTTAGAGATTTTTGGAGGAATTGGAAAAAATCAGGATTCAGGGAGTCGTCGATTAAAATTTTGTGCAGCATGAATTTCATCTTTTGCCAGACATCAATTATGTGATCTGGTTTGATTAATCATGGGATTTATATTTTATCGCATTTTTAATTAATTAATACAATTAATTAATTTAATACATTACATAATTTTTTTTTAGTTTTTCCTCGCTTTTTCTCATGAATACATTTTTTTTTTGACAAAAACTCTGCGTGATTTGCAATCAGCGGTGAATTTTCCATCGAAATAACGTTTGAAGACGATAAAAATGAAATTTTTTTGTTTGCTCAATTTTGGCCTAATTTTTGAAAAACCCTCAAAATAGCGAGATTTGAAGTGCTCATAACTTTATTTTGGTTTGACCGATTCCAAAATTTCTTTTTCGTACTTACATTCCAATAACTAAATTTTTGCAGAAATTAGAGCAGTTTGAAAATCGCAGAAAAAATGGAAAGGAAAAATGGAAATTTGCAAAAATCGATGATCGAACTTTAAAGATCTGCCAAAAATCGAAAAATGATTGGAATCGGATGAACCAAGCAAGATTCAATTTTGGCTGAAATGCAATAAAAAAATAATTTTAATATTTTTTTCAGGCCTTTTATCGATGTATTTTTTCCCGTGAACACAAATTTACCAATAGTTTTCTCAAAAAATCAAAATTTCGAAAAAAGACGCATTCATTACACATTACTCTTGTATTTATAATGGAATACGCATTCATTACACATTACACTTGTATTTCTAATAGAATACGCATTCATGATACATTACTCTTAAATTTGTAATGGAATAGGCATTCATTACACATTACTCTTGTATTTGTAATGGAATACGCATTCATTACACATTATTCTTGTATTTGTAATGGAACACGCATTCATTACATATTACACTTGTATTTCTAATGGAATACGCATTCATTACACATTACTCTTGTATTTGTAATGGAATACGCATTCATTACACATTATTCTTGTATTTGTAATGGAACACGCATTCATTACATATTACACTTGTATTTCTAATGGAATACGCATTCATTACACATTACTCTTGTATTTGTAATGGAATACGCATTCATTACACATTATTCTTGTATTTGTAATGGAACACGCATTCATTACACATTACTCTTGTATTTGTAATGGAATACGCATTCATTACACATTATTCTTGTATTTGTAATGGAACACGCATTCATTACACATTACTCTTGTATTTGTAATGGAATACGCATTCATTACACATTATTCTTGTATTTGTAATGGAACACGCATTCATTACACATTACACTTGTATTTCTAATGGAATACGCATTCACTACACATTACTCTTGTATTTGTAATAGAATACGCATTCATTACACATTATTCTTGTATTTGTAATGGAACACGCATTCATTACACATTACTCTTGTATTTGTAATGGAATACGCATTTATTACACATTATTCTTGTATTTGTAATGGAAAACGCATTCATTACACATTACTCTTGTATTTGTCATGGAATACGCATTCATGATACATTACTCTTAAATTTGCAATGGAATACGCATTCATTACACATTACTCTTGAATTTGTAATGAAATATGCAATCATTACACATTACTATTGTATTTGTAATGGAATACGCATTCATTACACATTATTCTTGTATTTGTAATGGAACACGCATTCATTACACATTACTCTTGAATTTGTAATGAAATATGCATTCATTACACATTACTCTTGTATTTGTAATGGAATACGCGTTCATTACACATTACTCTTGTATTTGTAATAGAATACGCATTCATTACACATTACACTTGTACTTGTAATGGAATACGCATTCATTACACATTACTCTTGAATTTGTAATGGAATACGCATCCATTACACATTACTCTTGTATTTGTAATGGAATACGCATTCATTACACATTACTCTTGTATCTGTAATGGAATACGCATTCATTACACATTACTCTTTCATTTGTAATGGAAGGCGCATTCATTACACATTACTCTTGTATTTGTTATGGAATACGCATTCATTACACATTACTCTTTCATTTGTAATGGAACACGCATTCATTACACATTATTCTTGTATTTGTAATGGAACACGCATTCATTACACATTATTCTTGTATTTTGTAATGGTACACTTGTCCATTTCACATTATGCAGTGTAATGCATTATCCGAAGATCCATCAAAATAATGCAATTTCTCTTATTTTTCTATAATTGACTAAAAAAAAAAAATTTCCTTTCAGCAATTGTATCTGGCAACGGGAAATTCGACGAATTACGAGGAGAGCGACGTGTCGACGGGACTGGGACCAGCCCTCGCCCTCGCCGAGCCCTGCAACAACAACGGCGCGACCTCGAGAGGCGCCCTCGTCGCTTCCGGACCGGGCGACAACGAGGGTTCATTGTGGAATTCCGCCGGTGAACAGTTATGCGTCGTTTGCCAATATTTTCCACTTTCAAGGGCATTGTTGCCTTGCAGACACACGTGCATATGCGCATCCTGCTTCGGTAAACTGGACAGGTGTCCAATGTGTCGGAGTCCGATAAAGAGTTACTTCTGCATCCGAGGGGAGGAATATATGCCACCGGAAAAAGAAATGAATCCTTGCAAGCAGCGTCAAACGACTCACGGACCTTCCCATTGGCTTCACGATTGGAACGACAGACTGACCGATTTCCTGGGTTTTGCCCGATAAAAAAAAATCGTTCACGAAAAATCTTTCATTCTCCATTGTATTTTTTTTTGCTATTATTTTTTTTTTCATCCACGATGCAATTTCGTCCAGTAAGAAACTCGCGAAAAAAGGAAGACAAAGGAAAACGTGTCAATAGAATTAATACATCGTCGAGAGAATCTCGAGGATTTAAAAAAAAAATAATAATGTCTTCCCTGATAAAAAAATTGGCGCGCGTCCAGTGAAGTCGATCCGATCGATCCGATCGATCGATAACGACGAGAGAGTATTTTTTAAGATTTATTTTTACTTCGAATCGTGAGGCAGGATTATCTCGCTTTATTTTTTTTTTTACTCCTCGAGCGAAATGTTTTGTCACTGGCCCGAAATTTTCTCGGGTCTAGATTTGAGATTATTGCAAAAAAAAAAAAAAGAGGGATGAGGAGGACTCCTCTGAGATGTCTCGACGAATTTGAAGAAGGAAGAGGAAAAAATAAGCAAGAATGGGAGAGAAAAAAAAACAAGTATTTTCCATCGAGTATTTTTATTTTTCCAATAAATTGTGGTATCGTTGAAGTATTTTTTGAATGGAATTTGCTGATCGATGATGAAATATCGCGTGACTCGATTGATGGAATTAATTAAGTGGAAGAAGTGTCCTGGAAATCGTCAGGATAAAGCGCGAGGATTAGAAGGACGTTTGAATTAGCGCGATAACGAAGAGAAAGGAAAAAGTGTGTGGAGAAAATGTGACGAATGGAGGGAGAATGGGAGAAGGTGAAGAAAAATAATCGAATAATGGATGCTAATTCGAAAAGATTATCGTCTCTAGACTCGTAAGTTGTAAATACACAGACTGTGATAATCCCTGATAATATATATATATATATATATATATATATATATATATATATATATATATATATATATATATCTATGTAGATGCGGTGTAAGGCAACGCCTAGGCGAAATGAAGTTATGTGGTAACGGTGCTCGAAGATGATGAACGAGGAAGAGGAGAGCACACAAAAATGAAATGAGAAAATAATCGCGTATTAGAGAATTTCTATTTGCTACAAACACATTATATGGTAATAGAAAAAAAAACACTAGCAGGCTCACTTTTGTCATGATTTTACGGTAAATTTGACAAGAATGGAACAAGAGTAAAGAACGGTTCATCATTACTAGTTATTATTTAAAAGAAAAAACGACTTGGTAAAAGAGTTACATGGTAAATATTTTATGTGCGAAGCATTCCGGATTAATCAGCCCTTTGATTTTCAAATAGTTGATGGAAATTGTTCTTCCGGTTAAGGTACTTGTTTTTCTTTAGAAGGCCAAAAAAAGCAAATTTTTAAGATTTTTTTTTCTCAGCTCCTTTGTCACATATGACTATAAAACTGTTATTCAGAGTTGTAAATAATGCATTATTTTGATGCATTACTGTATTGATTACTCATTACACTGCATAATGTAAAATGGACAAGTGTACCATAAGAAATTACAAGAGTAATGTATAATGAATGTGTGTTCCATTACAAATAAAAAAATAATGTGTAATGGATGCATGTGCCGTTACAAAAAAAAAAGTAATGTGCAATGAATGCGTGTTCCATTACAAATAAATAAGTAATGTGTAATGGATGAGTGCTCCATTACAAATTACTATTGAAAAAAAAAGTAATTGGTAGTGGAGAATATTCCATTACAAATTATTGTGTTTCTACGACAATTTGAAGTACTATTTTGCTCAAAGTACTATTTTGCTCTATTAATTTTTTAATGAAAATTCTTGTAAAAATTACAATTGAAGAAAAACTTACAGATGCAGTGCATATTAACTTAATATACACTGACACCGATGAACAGTTATTTTATTGAGTAATTTTTACTCCATTTATGTAAAAATTACAATTCAAGAATGGAGTAAAAATTACTCCAAAAAATCACTGTTCATACATTTACCTCTACGATAGTAAAGTTAATAAAAACTTGATACCCACAAAGTATTTTCATTGAAAAATTAATAGACTTACCTTTGAGAAAAATAGTACCTGCTACAAATTGTCGTAGAAACACATTAATTTGTAATTGAATATTCTCCACTACAAATTACTTTTTTTCAATTGTAATTTGTAATGGAGCGCTCGTTCATTACACGTTTTTTTTTTTTTTTGTAATGGCACATGCAACCATTACACATTATTATTATTATTTGTAATGGAACATGCATAGATTACACATTACTTTTTTTTTTGGAATGGAACACGCATTTATTACACATTACTATTTTCATTTTTAATGGAACATTCATTCATTACACGTTACTTTTGTAATTTGTAACGGAAAACTTATCCAATACACATTGTTTAAAGTAACGGGTAATGCATTACTTTTACATTACTATTTTCACAACTTTGCTTCTGATCAGAGTTGTAAATAATGCAATATTTTGATAATGCATTACTGTATTCATGACCCATTACACTGCATAATGTGAAATAGACAAGTGTACCATTACAAAATACAAGTACAATGAATGCGTGTTCCATTACAAATAAAAAAAAGTAATGTGTAATGGATGCATGCGCGATTACAAATAAAAAAGTAATGTGTAATGGAAACATGTGCCATTACAAATAAAAAAAGTAATATGTAATGAATGAGTGCTCTATTACAAATTACAATTGAAAAAAAGTAATTGGTAGTAGGGAATATTCCATTACAAATTAGTGTTTCTACGACAATTTGGAGCAGGTATTATTTTGCTCAAAGTCTATTAATTTTTCAATGGAAGTAATTTGTGTCTATCAAGTTTTTGTTAACTTTACTATCGTAGTGGTAAATTACTCCAAAAAATCACTGTTCATATATTTACCACTACGATAGAACAATTAACGAAAACTTGATAGACACATATTATTTTCATTGAATAATTAATAGACTTACCTTTGAGCAAAATAGTACCTGCTCCAAATTGTCGTAGAAACACACTAATTTGTAATGGAATATTCTCCACTGCAAATTACTTTATTCAATTGTTATTTTTAATGGAGCACTCATTTATTACACGTTATTTTTTCAATTTGTAATGGACATGCATACATTACACATTACTTTTTTATTTGTAATAGAACACGCATCCATTACACATTACTATTTTCATTTGTAATGGAACATTCATTCATCAAACGTTACTTTTGTAATTTGTATCGGAAACTTATCCAATAAACAATGTTTAAAGTAATGGGTAATTACTATTACATTACTATTTTCACAACTTTGATGATATCTGATAAAGGAACTGAGGAAAAAAATCTAAAAAAATTGCTTTTTTTGCCTTCTAATGTAGACTAGAACCATAAACGAAAATGTTCCCAATTTTTCGTTGACATTTTTGAACTCGTGAAATTTTTAAAAAATCATGTTTTCGACCAATCGATTAGTACGATTTTCAGAAATGAATTGAAGTAAATTACAACGCATTAACGTTGAATGAAAATAATTTCCCAATATTTTTCTATCCTCGATTTTGGTCTTTACTAGCGTGAAAAATATTACATAAATTCGACGTTGAAGAAAAAAGATATTTTTCTTTATTTTCAAAAAAAAATGCTTGTTTTTTTCACGCAGAGTTTGCGTAATTCTTGTCACAATTAAAAAAAAAGGTCTCATTAACTCGACAGAGTAGCTACAGACTGGAAAAAAAACTTCAAAAATTTGAGCACTGTTTTTTTGTATATTGGAAGATCATTTTTTGGGAACTCTTTGAAAATCCAAAGGATGGAGCTGATTCAATCTGAATGCCCCATAAATAAAAATGTATGTTAAGATCGAGCGTAAACGAATGTGAGAAAGAAAAAAAAACAGTGAACTTGTACATAAATTTTATGAGTTAATAAGTAGATGCGAGAGGCCTATGAAGTCAATGTATTTTAGTAGAAGAAAATTTAATCCACTGTATTAATTTATGCGGCATAAACATACGCGATAATGATTCGGAAGGTGATGAAAGGTCGAAGAAAGGAAGAAACCAAGATGACCGAACGCGAGATGGACTTGTACATAATTTATTTAATAAAGAGTGTGTTTAAACACGACTATTCAACGAAAAAAAAAATGTTATAATCATATTTCGACGCAGTTTGGTATCGCTTTCAGCATTTCGCTCAAACGCTCCGTTAATTCCTTCATTTTTTCATCAACGTCGATCTCAATTGCGTCCAAACGTTTCATCGTTTGCAAACTCCATTTTTCCGCCTCAGTTTCGTTTTGTTGAGTTCGCAAAAATCGCGAAACGCAAGGATCCTCGAAAATAGTGATTTCAGTGGATTTCACATCTTCGCTCTTCAACGAGTGCATCCGTTTTTTCGTCACGTGACGCAATAGCGACAGGAAGTTTGATAATTCCTCATAGTTAGTCACTGGAGAGGAATTTTCCTCCTTTTTTCTGTTTTCCTCGATAACGCTTATCTGTAATTTTTGACACTTGAGATAAGTGACACTT
The DNA here is from genome assembly GCA_946863875.1 of Alloplasta piceator. Taxonomy (NCBI): domain Eukaryota; kingdom Metazoa; phylum Arthropoda; class Insecta; order Hymenoptera; family Ichneumonidae; genus Alloplasta; species Alloplasta piceator. The sequence goes on along the minus strand of OX333078.1, from coordinate 33,690,574 downwards.
ATGAGACACTTGAGTTCCATTTGTAAATAATTAATAACTCGAGAACGCTTCGAGATATCGAGCTGAAATTTGGCACACTTGTCGAGCACGAATTGCGACTCATTGTGAAATTTTTTTGTTTTAATTCTAACGAGTGTTCAGATTTTATCGACTTTTTTCGTTTTTGCAAAAATTGTGTAAGTGCTTTAATTTCTGCAATTTTCAAGATATTGCGATGAAACTTTGTACAGAATTTGTATAGCTATTAAGGTTGTTCGATATTGAATTTGCGAAAAATCGAGGGAAGGATTAAAATTTTGGGAAATTTTGATTTTTTTTTTAAATAGCGTAAACGCTCTAACTTTTGCAATTTTTAAGATATTGCACTGAAACTTTGTGCAGAGATAATATAGCTATCAATGTTATTCTCTATTAAATTTGGCAAAAATCAATGGAAGGATTAAAATTTTATGAAATTTTGAATTTTCGAAAAAAAGCGCAAGTCAGTGATCGGCTAAAAAAAATTTATCTGTTTTTATTATTCAATTTTTTCGAAAAATTCATAATTAGCAAAAAAATATTACTAATTTTTTTTTAACATTACTAATTAGCGGAAACATATTGCTAAATAACCAAAAAAATCAATAATTTGTGGAGAAATGTTGTATTAATTTTGAAAAAAGTAACAAATAAAATAAAAATTACTAATTCATTTTTTAATAGGTACTGATTAAATATTCGTATTAATAATAACTTATGTGATATCGTATGACATTCGATACGATAAATACTGATGTGCGAAATATTCAAAAAATCTAGTTATTATAAATTAAAAAAAAACTTTTTGAATAGAGTTCTTCGAGCTTATAACCATGACTCAATCCGTACACACAAGTACGTAAATATATACAATACTTTTCTACAAATTACTGTTTTTTAAAATTAATTAGTAATATTTTTTCGCTAATTACTAATTTTTTTGAAAAAACTGGAAATATTTTGTCACTAATTACTAATTTTTTTGAAAAAATTGGAAATATTTTGTCACCAATTACTAATTTTCTTGCAAAAATTAGAAATACTTGGTCACTAATTACTAATTTTTTTGGAAAAATTGGATGTATCTTCTTACTAATTAATAATTTTTTAGAAAAATTACTAATATTTTTCCGCTAATTACGAATTTTTATAAAAAATTAGTAATAGTTTTTGACAAATTATTAATTTTTCGAAAAAATTATTAATAAAATCAATATCGTTGACGAAAAAATCGATACTGCCGATCACTGGCGCAAGTGTTCTAACTTGTGCAATTTTTAAGATATTGCTCTGAAACTTTGTACAGAACTAGTATAGCTATCAAGGTTGTTTGCTATTGAATTTGGCGAAAATCTACCGGGGGATTCAAATTTTATGAAATTTTAAATTTTTTGAAAAATAGCGTAAACACTCTAACTTTTGCAATATTTCAAATATTGCACTGAAAATTTGTACAGAACTAGTATAACTATCAAGGTTCTTCGCTATTGAATTCGAATCTATTGAGGAATTAAAATTTTATACAATTTTGAATTTTTTGAAAAATAGCTTAAAATACTTAACTTTGGCAATTTGCGAGATATTGTAATGAAATTTTGGACACATTCAAAAATGTGATCATGGTTTTGTGAATTTGGCAAATTCGTACATTACTCATGTTTTTTATTAGTTAACAAAGTTTCCTTTATGAGAAAGCCAAATTTGATCGTCATACTTCGTGATAAATTTATGCAAATGTCCTTTTTGCAGGATTTTTTCTACATCTTTTTTGTTATTCGATAAATAATAGAAAAAAAGTTTCCTCACCATCCAGTCATAAAAAACGCGCTCTTTTTTCGTCCACTGATCGTGAGTTTCAAGAATCGCCGCAATGGCGCTCATGTCGGCCATTTTTTCTTCGTCGGCTTTTCCCAAAACAGCTGTTTTCGCGGCAAATGATTTTTTCGCCAGTGCGATTTCGCTCACGCTCAAATGAGGAAGACCCAAAGTGTTTAAACTTGCGGCATGTATCTTTGTCGTTAATTTTATTCTCTCGTTTGTTAATTCCGCGATTTCTTTGACATTGTGACCAATTCGGCCACAAGTGTTGATGATTTCGTTCATTCGTGATCTTGGATTTGCCGATCGATGATGATCGATTTTTTCCTAAAAATTCGCCGGTATTTTTTTGTTTGCGTTCCTTTTTTCCAACAATACAATAAATAAATAACACCAGGTAAAAATACTTACTGTCGAAGGAGCTTCGATAAGTGAAAATTCGTGGCCGAAACTGCTCGACGCTAATTTTGTCCTTACAGCGATATTCAATGCATTTTTCGTGGCCAATAACCAACCAAAAGCGATCAGAAGTTCGCGACTCGAGCCTTTGTCCATCGAGGACAAGCCGTAAAATTCTATCGTAGGATATTTCATGAATGCAAAATGTAATTTCGTCGCATGAATATCGTCTGAAAAGAATTTTTAGGATACGTGAAGCCGCGCTTATTTTTATAGCATTTTAATTTTCAAAGTTTTTTTACCGTAGCGATCAAAATCTTCGTTCAAATGCATTTCTTTGACTATCTGCCGACTCGTTACGTGCAAAGTCTTCCAGAGAGTGCCGATCTGTCATTAAAAAAAAACCGATCAGCTGATTATCGAATCGAGACACTTTTGCGATTGTTTTGTTTCACTCACAACTTCCTCGTTCGCTTTGTTGTACTTTGCTAATCTGAAGTATTCGGGCTTCATCGAAGATCCGAGCGTCAATTGCAAATGTTTGCACAATAATGCTATTACACTTTTTATGTCGGACATTGATTTTCTAAATTAAATGTTTCAGTCTCGAAGTTGGGGCGTTCGGAGGTAAACATAACCTATAAGACGTAAACAGGAGCCGGCGGCCATATTGGAAAAATCAAAGATGGCCGCGCACGGAGATAACAGCTGATCGCCTGTCAGAGGCTAATAATCAAATCAAATATATAATAAAGGCAGAATAATGAAAATAGTAATGTAAAAGTATGTAAAGTAATGCATTACCCATTACTTTAAACAATGTGATGTGTATTGAATAAGTTTTCCGTTACAAATTACAAAAGCAACGTATAATGAATGAACCCAGTGGACAATGTTACCGTTTATAACATGTAACATTACATAGACGTTACATGTAACATTATACATAGACGTTATATGTAACATTACATAGACGGTACATGTAAGTTACAATTTCCTATTCAGCAATATAACATCGGGATATAACAGTTACGTAACGGTTATGTAGAAGTTATATAACAGTTAGGTAAACGCAATATATTGGAATGTAATGTTACATTAATGTAACTGTTATATATTGCATTTATTTAACAGCAATATTACAGTGATATTGTAATATTTCATTTACATTACTGCAATATTGCAGTGATATCACTTAAATATTGCAGTTATACAACTGTTATATTGAAATTATATTACTGCAATATTATTATTTTGGGAACTTTTTTTACATTACTGTAATGTAAAAACGTTATATACCAGTTATGTAACGATTTTTTTCGACTTTTTTTTATTTCTTTCACTCCCCACCCGAAATTTTGTTGCATATTATGTCTGAAAGAAAATTCATTTCGTCAAACATTTTGACGAAAAAAGTTTTTCATTTACGTTTATTTTAGATGGAAAAACTCATCACTCGAAGGGAAGGTACTTAATATTAATATTTACGGCTGTAACTTTCAGGGAATTTTCTTTCAGACATATAAAACAAAATTTGAGTAGGAAGTGAAAGAAAAGAAATGAGTCGAAAAAAAAATCGCCCCAATGTTACATAGAAATAACATTGTAACATTACATGTAACTTACATGTTACATTGCTGCAACATAACGTTTTCACTGGGTCCATTACAAATGAAAATAGTAATGTGTAATGGATGAGTGTTCCATTTACAAATAAAAAAGTAATGTGTAATGTATGCATGTTCCATTACAAATACACTCTTGTATTTTGTTACACTTGTCCATTTCTCATTATGCAGTGTAATGAATACAGTAATGCATTATCAAAATAATGCATTATTTAAAACTCTGATCAAGGGATGCTTTATTATTTTTACACGCCGGATGAGATCAATTGAGTCTTGAATTCTTTATTTACATTAATAAAAAGATTATTTTCGTGGAGCGACAAATAATGCAACTACGACCAATATTTGATCGTGTGTATCGATCTCTCAGGCATATCGAATACAATCATTTTTTCACTGGCCAGATTTTTCACCTCGATCGGAATTATCTCATCGTGTCTGAAAAGAAATATGCATTACAAATTTTTCCTAACAGAAAAATTGATGAAAATAATGAAAACTATTCTCACGGATTGTACAATATGACGATCGTCGAATTATCAGGAGCGACAAATGCCACGTGAAGAATACTCTGAGTATCCGTTTCCACGTATATTCTGACACTTCCCTCCGCTATAAATTTGCTGAAATGCCCAAAAGCGTAGAATTGCGGCTGCTTGTAAAATTCGTCAGATTTCCTTTAAAAAAAAAAATCATTGACATATTTAAAAAAAAATTATAATACAGATACTGGAATTTAACCCTTCGTAGCCATACTTCCAGAATTTTTTGCTCAGGTCACAACGGTCCAATTCGAGGGAAAAAATTCACAAATGTACTTTGAAATCTGTACAATAAGCAAAAAAAAATTATAATGTTCAAATCTGGAAAGACGTGCTAGAAAAAAAATCATCAGTTGGCACATCCGCAAAAATAGTACATTACATCACGAGGACGTAAAAACTGTTTTTACGCCGAGTGATGTACGACATTTTATATCACTCAGTACAATAATGGACGTTTTCAAGTCCAAAAGCGTCCATTATTGTACTGAGTGATATAAAGTACTTTTTTTAAACCAAAAAAGTCATGTTTTCAAACTTCAATTTTTTTCAATGAAATTAATTGGAGATATTAATGAGATACTGCACTTTTGGAAAAAAAATAGTAGCTCATTGCGCCTGTGAAAAAAGGTGACTGAAAAAAAAAATTCAGTGCGACTGCGAAGGGCTAAAAAAGTTTTTGGGAGACGAAAGACTTTCTATGATGAAAAGTTTACAGATTTATTATTATATTTGCGTCAGTAGCTACGGAACGGTGCCAGAAAGGTCCACCTTCCAAATCGAGGGCGATATTCCAGTCCAACCATCCCGAAACCCAATGATTTAAATTCTGTATGAAAAAAGGAGGAACGATCAAATTACTTTTTCATCATTTTTCCTGTAATTAACACCTTACCTCGATAATATTTTCGGCATACTGTTCGGCCCTCTCCCACGAGCCCAACTGAACTTTGTGATTCAACAGGTCATTGACTTCCAATACACCGGGCGATGCTCCTGGAGAAAATGGAAAAAATGGAAAAAAAAAATTGAGAGAAAAAAAAATTTTGAGACAGCGAGAGAAAAAACCTGTTGCCGCCTCGGTCGTGATGATGAATAAGTCCGGATAAAGCTCGTGACAGAGGTCAAGATTTTCGGGTGGAACGAGACTATCCATGTACCATTGTACACCCACGCCTGAGACGTATTTCTTCGTTTCGTTATTCGTCGTTCCGGACATCTTGAACATCTTTGAAAGTAATTTTTTTCACTCAGTTTACAATTGGAAATGTATTGATATTTTTTTAATATAGATTTTCCAGTGAATTTATATTTTTCAAAGTCAATTTGGAATTGAATGGATATTTTTAGAATATTAATTTTGAATTTAACTGATATTTTCGGAGTAATAATTTTGAATTCAATTGATATTTTTTAGATATCATTTTTGTATCGAATTAACATTTTCTGAATTTTAATTTTGAATTGAACTTATACTTTTACAATATTAATTTTCAATTTAATTGATATATATTCGATATAATAGATTTATAATTAAATTGATAATTTTAAAATTTTAATTTTGAATTTAATCTATATTATTAGAATATTAGTTTTGAATTGAATTCATATTTTCAGTATATCAATTTTGAATTAAATTGATATCTTTTAGATATCAATTTTGAATTAAATTGACGTTTTCTGCATTACCCATTACTTTAAACACTGTGTATTGGATAAATTTTCCATTACAAATTACAAAAGTAACGTGTAATGAATGTAATGTTCCATTACAAATGAAAATAGTAATGTGTAATGTAGTAATAGTAATGTAATAGTAATGTATGCATGTTCCATTACAAATAAAAAAATTAATGTGTAATGAATGAGTACTCGATTACAAATTACAATTGAAAAAAAAGTAATTTGTGTGTATTAAGTTTTTGTTAACTTTACTATCGTAGTGGTAAATGTATGAACAGTGATTTCTTGAAGTGATTTATACTCCGTTCCTGAATTGTAATTTTTACAACAATGGAGTAAAAATTACTCCAAAAAATCACTGTTCATAAGTGGCAATGTATATTAAGTTAATATACACTGAAACTTATAAGTTTTTCTTGAATTGTAATTTTTACAAGAATGGAGTAAAAATTACTCCAAAAAATCATTGTCCATACATTTACCACTACGATAGTAAAATTAACAAAAACTTGATACATACAAGTTATTTTCATCGAAAAATTAATGGACTGAGCTTCTCCATTACTAATTACTTTTTTTCAATTGTAATTTGTAATGGAGCACTCATCCATTATGCATTACTTTTTTTATTTGTAATGGCACATGCATCCATTACACATTACTCTTGTATTTTGTAATGGTACACTTGTCCATTTCACATTATGCAGAGTAATGGGTAATGAATACAGCAATGCATTATCAAAATAATGCATTATTTACAACTCTGAATCTAATTGACATTTTTTGAATTTTAATTTTTAATTGAATATATTTGATTAGAATATTAGTTTCGAATTTAACTCATATTTTCAGTGTATAAATTTTGAATCGAATTCACATTTTCTGAGTTTCATTTCGAACTGAACTGATATTTTAACAATATTAATTTTCAATTCAATTGATATATTTCCATATCGATTTTGAATCTAATTGACATTTTTTGAATTTTAATTTTTAATTAAATCTACTTGATTAGAATATTAGTTTTGAATTGAATTCATATTTTCTGTGTCTCAACTTTGAATCGAATTCACATTTTCCGAGTTCAATTTCGAACTGAACTTATATTTTAACAATATTAATTTTCAATTCAATTTATATATTTCCATATCGATTTTGAATCTAATTGACATTTTTTGAATTTTAATTTTTAATTGAATCTACTTGATTAGAATATAAGTTTTTAATTGAACTCATATTTTCAGTGTCTCAATTTTGAATCAAAGTGATTTTACATCAATTTTGATATGAATAATGTAATCAATGTGTTTATTGACCTCATTATTTTATATTTATCAATTTTGAATTCAATTGATCATTTCATATAACAACTTTCAAATTAATTGCCATTTTTAGAAATGAAGAAATTACTGCATAGAGAGTCCATGGAATCAAGTATCTGTTGTCATCGACGGCGATGATCATGATCTTCTTGTACGGAGATTCGTGGAGAGTGGGCCCGAGATATTTACTGATAAATTGGGACATACTTCTGCTGGTCCATCCCATGCTGGGTGATAATTCAGCCTCAACGAGACCCTTGCTCGGTCTATTCTGCGTCGATATGCCCCAAAATTCGACACCGTGCATTCGATATTCCTTCAAAAATCTGCATCAAAAGGAAGATATACTCGATTCACAAAAGAAGGTCATTATTTTTTTGCTTCCTCATAAAGGAAGCTTTGTTTTCGTGAAAAAAAATTGTTTTCGCGATTTTTGTACCAATATGTTCAAAATGTCCTAAAACAACGAGTAATCATATTTAGAAAAAATGTCCGGATGGATGTGTGCAGGGTTGCAAGTAATGCATTACTTTTTGTAATGCATTTGCATTTTCATTAACCATTAAATTTTTATATATTTATTTATTCATTTATTTATTGTCTTTTATTCTTGAAAGTGCAAAAAAAAATAAATAAATAAATAAATGAATAAATAAGAACTTGCTTAAAAAAATGTTTTTTTAAAGCAAGTTCTTATTTATTTATTTATTTATTCATTTATTTATTTATTTATTCATTTACTTATTTATTTATTTATTTATTTCTTTTTTGGCACTTTCAAGAATAAAAGAAAATAAATAAATGAATAAATAAATAAATACAAATTTAATGGGAATATTTTCCATTAACCATTAAAATTTAATGGTTAATGAAAATAATTTCCATTAAACATTAAAATTTAATGGTTAATGAAAATAATTTTCATTAGCCATTAAAAAAGTAATGGTTAATGCATTACTTTTTCATTAAAAATTTTGCAACCCTGGATGTGTGTGTGTGTGTGTGTGTGTGTGTATCCTGAGTTTCAGATGTAAATAGTTAATAATTGCTCTTCATTATGAAAAAAAATTTGTTTTAATTATAACGGGTGTTGCGATTTTATCGACTTTTTTCGTTTTTGCAAGAATCGCGCAAACGCTCTAACCTCTGCAATTTTCAAGATATTGCACTCAAATTTTGTACAGAATTAGTATAGCTATTAAGGTTGTTTGGTATTGAATTTGGCGAAAATCCATCGAGGGATTAAAATTTTATGGAATTTTGAATTTTTTGAAAAATAGCCTAAACGCTCCAACTTCTGCTATTTTTAAGATACTGTACTGAAACTTTGCACAGAGCTAATTATAGCTACGAGGTTGTTCGCTATTAGATTTGGCAAAAAGCGATCGAGGGATTAAAATTTTATGAAATTTTTAATTTTTTGAAAAATAGCGTAAACGCTCTGACTTGTGCAATTTTTGAGATATTGCACTGAAACTTTACACAGTGCTAATATAGCTATCGAGGATGTTCGTTATTAAATTTGGCGAAAATCGATCAAATGCACAAATTTTTATCAAATTTTTAATTTTTATAAAAGAAGCGTAAACGCTATAACTTTTGAAATTTTTTAGATATTGCAATGAAATTTTGTGAAGAGCCAGTATAGCTATCAATGTTATTCGCTATCAAATTTGGCGAAAATCGATCGAATTTGTACATTGATTACTAATATTTTTCAATACTTAACAAAGCTTCCTTTATGAGGAAGCCAAATTTGATCGCCATACTGTGTGTTAAAGGAAGCTATGTGAACTATGGATAAAAATGAGGAAGCAATGTGCAAATTTCAACTTGCAGGGTTTTTTTCAAAACTTTTGCCAATTTACCTGACAAAATAATCCGCCCAAACTTGATAATACTCGATTCTGAGCATACCAAAACCTGTGATATTTTTGTTTGTCTTCATCCAGAATGGCGCTGTCCAAGGTGTACCGATTAGCTTCAATTTACCATTCATGATCTCGTTGACTTTTTTGATAAGCGGAAGCTATTGTCAACAGAAGAAATTTGCACCTTCAATCATCGATAAAATCCAAAGTTTTGAGGGGCCACGTCTTCGTTGAGTTTTGTGAAAAATAGAAGAATGAAAGAAGACTGGAGAAGAAAATAATATTTTATTCTTGAATGGACATTTTTGTCCTGTGTCTCTGTTTGTGAATATTTTTTAATTGAAACACAAGAGACGCTAATTTTTATTTCCACGAAGCCGAGACCCCCTTAAGATTATTTTTTTTTTTAATTGCGACTACCTTAAGAACGTAATCTTCAGTCTGAAGCGAAAAGTGCTTGAGATAAAGATCACCAGGAACATCGGCGTAGCTGTAACCTCGCTGTGAAAATTGACTACAGCCCATTGGGACTCTTCCCATATTTAATTCGATACCCTCGGGCCCGTAGTACGATCTGATTTGAGATAAAATATTTTTTTGGATCAATTTTACGATTTTTTCAAAATTATAACACTTGCACTTTCTTCAAAAGCGCTCATAAGTACAAAGATAGACGATGTTCTAATTTTTCTAAATATAATATAATGATATATGATATATTTTTATAATTATAATATATTAGATATATATTATAATATTTATTAAATATATGATTTATTAGACATGATATATAATATATCATGTCTATTATATATATCACATATTTATTACTAATACGAATAGAATATATTTACTACTTACTCACCAAAACATCGTTTTTTTTAAGTTTTTTCGTTTTTTCTTATAAATACTTTTTTCTCTGACACAAACGTTGCCTGATTTAGAATCAACCATGCGATTCCTATCAAAATATGATTTTAAAAGGATTACAAAAATATATTAAACAAATTTTGGCCATATTTGGCCGATATTTTAGTAACTTCAAAATACCGAAATTTCGAGAGGACTTTATTTAACTCTGTCTTGAAGAAAACTCAAACTAGCATAAACTTAGAGACGGATTTCCCAACAAAATATGATTTTAAAAGGATATAAAAAATGTAAAAAAAATTGGGGCCACATTTGGCCGACATTTTAGTAACTTCCAAATACCAAAATTTCAAGAGATCTTAAATTAACTCTGCAGGATTGAAAAAAACTTAAACTAGCATAAATTTAGAGACAGATTTTCCAACAAAATATTATTTCAAAAGGATTTAAAAAAATTAAAATATTTGGGGTCACATTTGGCCGACATTTTAGTAACTTCAAAATACCGAAATTTCGAGAGGTCTTAGATTAACTCCGTCCTGAAAAAAACTTCAACGATCATAACTTTAGAGATGGATTTCCCAACAAAATATGTTTTTAAAAGGATTTAAAAAAAATTAAAATATTTGGGGCCACATTTGGCCGACATTTTAGTAACTTCAAAATACCAAAATTTCGAGAAGTCTTAATTTAACTCCGTCCCGAAGAAAACTTCAATGATCAAAACCTTAGAGATGGATTTCCCAACAAAATATCATTTTTAAAGGATTTTTAAAAATTTGAAAATTTTGGGTCACATTTGGTCGACATTTTGGTAACTTCAAAGTAACGAAATTTCAAGAGTTCTCAATTTAACTCTGGCTTAAAGAAAACTTAAACTAGCATAAACTTAGAGTCGGATTCCCCAACAAAATATGATTTAAAAAGAATATTAAAAAATGAAAAAAAAATTTGGCTCCATTTGGTCGACATTTTAGTAACTTCAAAATAACGAAATTTCAAGAGTTCTCAATTTCAATTCTGGCTTGAAGAAAACTGAAAGTAGCATAAACTTAGAGGCGGATTTTCCAACAAAATATGATTTTAAAACGATTTTAAAAAAATTAATCAATTTTTGGCCATATTTGGCCAACATTTCAGTGACTTCAAAATATCAAAATTTCAAGAATTCATAATTTAACTCTGGCTTAAAAAAAAACTCAAACGTTCATAAACTTAGGTGCCACCTTTTGCTTAATCACAAAACCTCAATATATTTCGTAATCTTCATTAAAAAAAATATTGGTTTGCATTCAAGAACACAGAAACAAACAATTTTTCAAAAAAATCTTATATTGGTCTTATAATATCTTATAAAAATCTTATCTAACCTCATTTCATTATACAAAATATAAATTATTATATTAGATAACATGGTAATATATTCCACTTGTAATACATTACATATACTGATATACTTACATAATTATAAAAATAACAAGAAATATCCTTAACTTTGATTCGGTAAAAAAAAAACAAAGACTTAAAATAATATTTGTACAAACTAAACCGAGTTTTTGTTTCTTTTGTTTCAGGCACTCGACGCACTCAAAAGACAGCACTTAATCTTTGTGGGTCACAAAAAAGAGGCCTCATTAAATCACAAATCGATTTCACCATCGAAATTTTAATCGTTCGTTAATGACTCGACATCCGGAACCGTGTCTTCGTCATTTTTCAAAAGTCCATTAGCGCTTGGTTCAGCGACGCCGAAGGAAGAAATGAAGACGTTCAAAATGGTAACGAGAAATATTCCAATGACGGTTAAATTATTGGCTTTGTTGGCTTTCAAGACTTGGGTGTCTTTTTTAACGTTGTAAGTGCTGTTCCAGATGAGACCGATTCCAACGACGATCTGAAGAAACAAACTGGTCCCGATCATCGCCAACGACGCCGTGTAATAAGGATGTCCCTTTGATTGAAGGACGTAACGAAATTGATTGGCATTCGCCGATATCAGAGCGAGATCCATCATTCCCTGGGCGAGAGTTTTCTTCTGTTGATAAATATTTACGTCGAATGGAAAACGTCCCGGCTGATGAGGTCTCATTGGAAAATGCGATGGCGGAAGAAAACCGTCGTCGATTCCACGATCGTCACTTCCGGCGTTCGGACATTTTGCCGAAGGATCGAGATCATCGATTTCCGGTCCGTAACTCGGTGGTGGATTTCTTCCTGGATTATTGTCCTTTTCCAGAAGCGATGCCGCGTTATTCGGGACGCGGGAATTTCCAACATTTCCACGACGATCCGATAACGATTTTCCAGAATTTTGGAGTCTCAGAGGTTGCAAAGCAACGTTCGTCATGTCGTCCATGTAAACAAACACCTCGTCGTTGTCGTAAGGCATCATTTGACCGTTGAGATTCATGCTTTTTCTTGCCTCTTTTTTTTTTGCCTCCTTATTCCGTGATTGTTGAGTCTCTCATGACTGACGGAAAATGTTGATGAGAACTCACGAAGCTCTGGAAACAAAAATTATAGACTGCTTATGGAAAATTTCGACTTATGCAGTGTAATCGAAATTCAATGAGGCTGAGATGTAAGATGCAGTTTTTTTTTGTTTCTTTGGTAGCTTTTTGTGTTTAGAATGTTTTTATTTGATTCCTCGATCGATATATGAGGCATTCCACGTCAAGTCCCATTTTTGGAAATCACCAAAAATCGCATACCAATTTTTATAAAGTAGTTCCAACTGTCGAGAAAATTCGTGATTTTTTTCAGATTTTTATGTTACATATTTTAGCCGAAAAAAAAATACAAAAAAATTTCTCGTTCCATTTCGTAACTCGAAAATTATTCATCGTACGAAAAAAAAAGTACAACATGAAATTTAGGATTTTCAACGTACTTTTCACTGAAATTTTTTACGAACTCTTCCGAAAGCTCTGTATGCCATTTTTTGATATTTTTTTTCTCAGAATTGAAATCTTCGATTTGTCTGTAGTTCAAACAGTTTTTTACTTGATATACTTGATTAATACAGAAATTTCTCTGTGCATTAACAGGGTTGAGACTATCCATAGATATTTTCTAAAGCCCGCATTTTTGTTTACTTTTTGTTTTTTTTTTTCAATTTTTAAAACTTTTTCCATTTTTATTTTTTCAAATATCTTTTTGTACATTTTAATAAACTTTATCAATGGACCCAGAGACACCGATTGAGTCTATTCAAATTTGAGTCAAAGGCTACTCTCATCTCTTGATTGCAAAAAAGAATTAATTTACCCTCTAAATTTTATGTTGTACTTTTTTTTTCGTACGATGAATAATTTTCGACTTACAAAGTGGGACAAACAAATTTTTTGTATTTTTTTCCGGCTAAAAAATGTAATTTAAAAATCTGAAAAAAATAAAAAATTTTCTTGATAGTTGGAACTACTTTCTAAAAATTTGTATGCGATTTTTGTCCATTTCAAAAAATGGGGTAGCTGACTTGACGTGGAATGCCTCATAAGTGAATTATCTGATTTAGTGAGAAATAATGATGTTTGGAAGAAAAAAGTCCTTTTGAGATCGTGTCTTGAGTTAAAATTTGATTTTCTTCTTTATCGATGATGATGAAGAAAATTTGAAGCTTCTTTTTGCAATTTTTAATATCCGGAGTTGAAACTGATTTTGAATTTTTGAAATTTCATGATGAAAGAAAATAAAATCTTTTTAGACTCTGGTTGCTTTTCTTTGTGTTTTTGCAATGTTTTGATTGAATTGTTTGACTTTTATCACTTAAATATTTGATTTGGCGAAAGAAGACGATGTTTGAAAGAAGAAACTGCTTTTGGAAACGCGCCTTGATTTAAAATTTGCTTTTTTTCATTGTCGATGGTGATGAAGAAAATTTGAAATTACTTTTTGCAATTTTTAATATCCGGCGTTTAAACTGGTTTTTCATTTTTGAAATTTTATGATGAAAAAACATAAAATCTGTTTTTTTGGGCTTTAGCTGCTTCTCTTTGTGTTTTTTCAAAGTTTTTATTCAATGTTTGATTTTTATCACTAAATTACTTGATTTAGTGAAGGAAAACGATGTTCGAGTTAAAATTTAATGTTATTCTTTGTCCATGAGAATGAAGAAAATTTGAAGCTCCTTTTGCAATCTTTGATATTCCGAGTTGAAACTGGTTTTCCATTTTTGGAATTTTATGAGAAACGAAGATGAATTTTTTAGGGTTTTTACCGTTCTTTTTGTGTTATTTGATTTAGTGAGAGAAGACAATGTTTGGAAGAAAAAACTGGTTTCGGAAAAACTGGTTTCGCTTAAGATTTGATGTTTTTTTTTTTCATCGATGATCAAAAAGATATTTTCAAACTGCTTTTTGCAATCTTTAGTATTCGGAGTTAAAACTAGTTTTCTATTTTTTTAATGTTATGATAAAAAAAGACGAAATTTATCTTTACGGTTTTGGTTTATTTGTGCTCACAAATCTTTTTTTAGATTATTTAATTTCACTCGATTGTTCAATTAGTTTGAAAAGCTGCTTTTAAAAAGGCTCACAGAGCTGGAATTTTTTTTTTTTAATTCAAAAGATTAACCAGTTTTTTGCGGAAGGTAAACAAAGAATTTTCTCAAAAAATAGAGATTACTGAAAAAATCATTTTATATCTACACCGCTCTAAAAAAAGTATGTATAAAGATTTGAATTAAGGGGGTCGAATGATGTGTTTACAATTCACCGAGCAAGAAGATTAGCTATTTTTTTCTGTCAATGATAAACAACGAAATGTATTAATTCAGTTTAATTCATTAAATTCAATTCGAGTCCATTATTTTGCTATGAAAGTGCCCTCACAATATTTGGAACTCAGTCTTGAAACTCTTCTCTTCCATTTGAAATTTCATAATGATAAGAAAATCAAATTATCCAATCAAAGATAGCAAGAAGATTAGCTATTTTTTTTGTCAATGATAAACAACGAAATTTATTAATTCAGTTTAATTTATTAAATTAATTCAAGTCCATTATTTTGCTATGAAAGTGCCCTCACAATTTTTGGAACTCAGTCTTGAAACTCTTATTTGAAATTTTATAATGATAAGAAAATCAAATTATCCAATCAAAGATAGCAAGAAGATTAGCTATTTTTTTTGTCAATGATAAACAACGAAATTTATTAATTCAATTTAATTCATTAAATTAATTCAAGTCCATTATTTTGCTATTAAAGTGCCCTCACAATTTTTGAACCTCAGTCTTGAAACTCTTCTCTTCCATTTGAAATTTAATAATGATAAGAAAATCAAATGATCCAATCAAAGATAGCAAGAAGATTAGCTATTTTTTTTTGTCAATGATAAACAACGAAATTTATTAATTCAATTTAATTCATTAAATTAATTCAAGTCCATTATTTTGCTATGAAAGTGACCTCACAATGTTTGGAACTCAGTCTTGAAACTCTCCTTTTCTATTTGAAATTTCATAATGATAAGAAAATCAAATTATCGGATCAAAGATAGCAAGAAGATCAGCTGTTTTTTTGGTCAATGATAAACAATGAAATTTATTAATTCAATTTAATTCATTAAATTAATTCAAGTCCATTATTTTGCTATGAAAGTGACCTCACAATTTTTGGAACTCAGTCTTGAAACTCTCCTCTTCCATTTGAAATTTCATAATGATAAGAAAATCAAATTATCCAATCAAAGATAGCAAGAAGATGAGCTATTTTTTTTTTAGTCGATGATAAATAATAAAATGTATTCATTCAGTTCAATTCATTAAATTAATTCAATTCCATTATTTTGCTATGAAAGTGTCCTCACAATTTTTGAACCTCAGTCTTCAAACTCTTCTCGTCCATTTAAAATTTCATGACAAAAAAATCAAATTATTGAACCAAAGATTTGGCAGCAGAAGTCATCATTTTCAATATTAAGTCCATCTGGTTTCAAACCGGATTCGTACTAATTTGGTTGAAAAAGATGCTCGAAAACTTTATTTCTTCCTTTTATGGGAAGTCCCAAGGATAGTTATTTCGCCGGTTACTCACACGTGTATGTTGTCCTCCAGACAGATTTTCACACATATATTTTTCCTTGACCGTTCACAGATAAAAATCGAAACCGGCAAATCGTGTCCTGTTTGGCGTTAGGAATTTTTTTATTTTTTATTTATTTATTTTCTTTGTTTCAGTCTTATTCTTCTCACTCGGCACTGGATTTTCAACAATATGAGGATGATAAAAATCGTCTCATTGGTGTTTTTTTTCGACCGTTCTCAACGTTGCCCGAGCACATTCTAAACTCGTATGCGTCGTTTCGCGCTGCTGACCGTTCTCTTCGATTCTCGGACACACACACACACAAACGATTATATATCAAGCTTACTATGTATTTTAGTTAAAACGAGGAGCGAGAGAGATCTTTCGTTGACTGAATCATGACACAGTTGGGATTCCGAGGCTAACGCGTCAGATGATAGACGTTTCTTTTTCATCTTTTTTTTTTTAGTATACGTTCTTTCATCTCCCGATGCAGTGACTATTATTTCCCACTTTTCGCTTCGTGGAAGATTGATCCGCTCATCAATCGAGCCTCCGATATCGTTTGACGCTCTTGAATCTACATTTATTTTCTTCTTTCTTCATCTTCATTCTTTCTTTCTTGAATTTCGTGCCATAATTTTTCTAGAACGATATCATAGGTAATGATGGAATTGTTGATCATTGTCTTTTTTTTCAGGCTACGAAATTTCAAAGGTTGAACGATTTCCAGGCATTTTTAGAACATTTTAGATTTTCTAAATTTTTTAAATGAAAGATTTAGATTTTCTTTAATTTTAAAGAAACTTTTAGATTCTCTCAATTTTTTTAAGATAATTTCAGACACTCTAAATTTTTAAAAGATAATTCTAGATTTTCTAAATTAAAAAAAAAAACATTTTAGATTTTTTATAAAAATTTTAGAATTTTTTTTTTTCGAAAATTTTAGTATTTTCTAAGACTTCACTGCATCTCCCGATGCAGTCACTATTATTTCCCACTTTTCGCTTCGTGGAAGATTGATTCGCTTATTTATCGAGCCTCCGATATTGTCCGACGTTTTTGGATCTACATTTGTTTTCTTCTTTCTTCATCTTCATTTTTTCTTTCTTGAATTTCGTGCCATAGTTTTTCTAGGGCGATATCATAGGCAATGATGGAATTGTTGATTACTGTCTTTTTTTTCAGGCTGCGGAATTTCAAAGGTTGAACGATTCCAAGCATTTTTAGAAAATTTTAGATTTTTTGAATCTTTTTTTTAGAAGATTTTAGATTTTCTATTTTTTTTTAGAAAATTTTAGATTCTCCAAATTTTGTTAAGATAATTTTACACTCTAAATTGTTAAAAGGTAATTTTATATTTAAAAAATTTTTTTAAAGAACATTTTAGATTTTCTAAAAAATTTTAGAAAAAAATTTTTTTTTTTAGAAAATTTTAGACTTTCTAAATTAAAAAAAAAAATTTAATTTTCTAAATATCTTGAAAAAAAATTAGATTATCTAAATAAATTTTTAGATCATTTGTTTTTTTAAAAAATTTTAGAATTTTCTAAAATTTGTTTGCATCTCCACATGCAATCACCATTATTTCCCACTTTTGCTTCGTGGAAGATTAATCCGCTCATTTATCGAGTCTCTGATATTGTTTAGCACTTTTGGATTGCTTCATTTATTTTTTCTTCTTTCTTCATCTTCATTCTTCTTTTAAGACTCGAATTTCGCACCACATTTATGAAGACTATTTCATAGGGCAAAACATAGGCAATCGTATAAAAATTTGTCGAATAATTATTGATTTCTAAAAATATTTTCAAAATTTCTAAGCTACGAAATTTCAGCATCTAAAAAAAAATTCAGAATTTTCTGACTTCCCAGTCCCTGAAGCCATTCTTGCCAAATTCAATTATCTCTATTGCCTGGTTTATTCAAGAACATAAACTCAATTTGACGGTCACAAAATTATAAAAGAACAGTGAGAAATTTTCAAAAAATTTAAAATTCAAAAAATTAGTCCCTTCAAGCATTTCTTCCTAAATTCCGATTAATTAGCGGAAACGTAAATGCTTCAGCATATATTAACGTTGAATTTTAATCCAACTGAATGCAAAATTGATTTGCCAATTAAAGATTAAAATTGGCAATTTGAGTAAATCCTTAATTTCACTGAAAATCGCTAAAATAAATTCTCTATAATTGAGATTGAAAATATCATTAAATAACATTAATTTAAATCAATGAAATTTCATTTTTAACAAATTTTTATTAATAAACGATTACCTCAACAAATTATCACGGGCGCCTTCTGATAAATTAA
Source organism: Alloplasta piceator (assembly GCA_946863875.1). NCBI lineage: Eukaryota > Metazoa > Arthropoda > Insecta > Hymenoptera > Ichneumonidae > Alloplasta > Alloplasta piceator. The sequence continues at coordinate 33,672,085 of OX333078.1, read as the reverse complement.
CGATATTATAACCAGCTGCATCGGTAAACGCTCCACCAAATCCAATTATACTTTGATATCTTCTTTCCGGATGTATGACAAATTCAACGACTGCAAACACAAAATTGTAAACAGAAACTCCAAAGTTACTTTAAAAAATCAAATATAAAAATTAAGTTTTCTGAAATTCCATAATTAACTTTCAACACACTTTGTAATATTTAATTTAAATTTAATTTTTTATATTTAAGGCCAGGGTTGGGCACTACTAATTGCTTGAAGTAATCAATTACCCTCAAATTACTGATTACAGATGTAATTAGCATAAAAAATTACAAATAACAAATGTAATTTGTATCGAAATTTTCACTAATTATAAATTACAGATGTAATCAGTATCAAAATTTTCACTATTACAAATTACAGATGTAATTAGTATCAAAATTTTCACTAATTACAAAATACAAATGTAATTAGTATCGACATTTTCACTGATTACAAATTACAAATGTAAGTAGTACCGAAATTTTCACTAATTACAAATTACATACTAATGTAATTAGTATCGACATTTCCACTAATTTGTACTGACCCAGTACAAATTAAACCCAAGTTTGAGTTTCATCCGCAGTAGGTTGCAGTCCATTTGGGTTTATTGAAGTTTCATTCACAGCAGGTTGCAGTTTATTTGGCTTTCATTTGTACTGGGCCAGTACAAATTAGTGAAAATGTCGATACTAATTACATTTATAATTTGTATTTAGTGAAAATTCCGATACTAATTACATTTGTAATTAGTGAAAATTTCGATACTAATTACACGTATAATTTCTAATTAGTGAAAAATTTGATACTAATTACATTTATAATTTGTAATTGGTGTAATCCCGTTACTAATTACATTTGTAATTTGTAATTAGTGAATATTCCGTTACTAATTACATTTGTAATTTGTAATTAGTGAAAATTTCGATACTAATTACATTTGTATTTCGTAATTAGTGAAAATTTCGATACTAATGACATTTGTAATTCGTAATTAGTGAAAAATTCGATACTCATTACAGATTTAATTTGTAATTTGTAATTAACTAATTACAAAATTGTCCAACCCTGTTTAAGGCTTTTTACATCTAAAAGAGATTTCAAAATAATCAAATGAAGATGAAATTTACAAATTCTAATTTTTCATGATTTTTTTGCAGTTTTACCATCTTCGGATCGGTTTTCCCGGGTAATTAATTTTCCGATGGTCCTTTCCAGTCTAAGGCCGGCTTTGCTCGTCGAGTACAAAACGTAACGTCCTCGTGATTGGCTCATCGGTAACCAGGGTTCGATCGTGTCGCAATACGACGAATTGCAAACGCAAACTTGGCTCCCACCGCCGAAATCTTTGCCCAAGCATGGCTTGTAAACACCAAAGGTCGTTTGATTTAGCGGGAGGAAGAAAATAATAAATACGAGAGATAATGTAATTGGAGCAAATTCGTGATAGCTCGAAACGATGACGATGAGAGTCAACATTTTACTGATCGATTTTAACGATCGAAACACTTTTGTCCTCCTTCTTTTTCCTTTCTTGACTATTACAATGGACTATTGTGTCACGCTATACGACAAACATTGAAATTCCTTTTCAACATACGGTTTTGTCAATACTGTTTTACTAAGGAAAACCCAACAGTCGTCGAATCAAATCGAATAGTCATTTTTGTGATTTTTTTGTTTGATAATTGCGATTTTTTTAAAATTATTTGATTTGGTGACTTGAATTTTTGGATAAAAGTTTGATTTGATGAGTTAATTTGTAAATCAGAATTAAATCTTGATAACTAATGATTTTTCTTTCTATTTCTTCTTTAAATTTTCTATAAGTTTTCTTCTTTTAATTTTTTATTTGTCTTGAATTTCTTCTTTAATTTTTCAAAATACAATATTAATAATGTAATAATAGAAACTTCATAACTTTCTTATGAAAGAAAAAAAAATATTGTACGCTTTTTATTTTCAACTTTTAACTGTCAGCTCAAAAATTTTGATGTCACCAAATAAACCCATACTCGAAATTAATTTAAAAGAATCATTATTAATTGAAAATTGATAAGTCTTTGATTTCACCAGTTAATTTGTGAATCACAATTAAATCTTGATAACTGATCATTTTTCTTTCTTTTTCTTCTTCAATTCTTCTTTTATTTTTCAAAATACAATATTAATAATGTAATAATAGAAACCTCAATATTTTTTCTTATGAAAAAATAAATAGTGTACACTTTTTATTCTCAGCTTTTAACCCTCAGCCCAAAAATTTTGATATCGCCAAATAAACCGAAACTTGAAATTTATTTAAAAGAATAGTTATTAATTAATAATTGATAAATTGATTTCACGAGTGAACTTGTAAATCAGAATTAAATTTTTGATAACTAATGGTTTTTCTTTCTATTTATTCTTTAATTTAATTTCTTTTTTTCTTTAGTTTTCTTCTTTAATTTTTCAAAATACAATATTAATAATGTAATAATAGAAAACTCAATAGTTTTTCTTATGAACAAATTTATTTTTTCATAAGAAAAATTCATAGCGTAAACTTTTTATTCTCAGCTTTTAACCCTTAGCTCAAAAATTTTGATATCGCCAAATAAACCCACACTTGAAATTTATTTAAAAGAATCGTTATTAATTAAAAATTGATAAATTGATTTCACGAGTTAATTTGTAAATCAGAATTTAAATCTTGATAACTAATAATTTTCCTTTCTATTTCTTCTTCAATTCTTCTTTAATTTAATTTCTTTTTTCTTTAATTTTTTTCTTTAACTTTTCAAAATACAATATTAATAATGTAATAATAGAAACCACAATAGTTTTTCTTATGAAAAATAAAAATAGTGTACACTTTTAATTCTCAGCTTAAAAATTTTGTTATCGCCAAATGAACCCTTACTTGAAATTTATCTAAAAGAATCGTTATTAATTAAAAATTGATAAATCTTTGATTTCACCAGTTAATTTGTGAATCAGAATTAAATCTTGATAGTTAATGATTTTTCTTTCTATTTTTTCTTCAATTCTTTTATTTTTCAAAATACTATATTAATAATTTAATAATAGAAACCTCAATAGTTTTTTTTTTTATGAAAAAATAAATAGTGCACACTTTTTATTCTCAGCTTTTAACCCTTAGCTCAAAAATTTTGACATTGTCGAATAAACCCATACTTGAAATTTATTTGAAAGAATCGTTATTAATCAAAAATTGATAAATCTTTGATTTCACGAGTGAATTTGTAAATCAGAATTAAATCTTGATAAATGATTTTTCTTTCTGTTTATTCGTTCTCAATTTCTTAGTTCTTCTTTAATTTAATTTATTTTTTTCTTTATTGTCTTCTTTACTCTTTCAAAATGCAATATTACTAACGTAATAATAGAAACCTCAATAGTTTTTCTCATGAAAAAATAAATAGTGTAAACTTTTTATCCTCAGCTTTTCACTTTCAGCCGAAACATTTTAATAACGCCAAATGAACCCTTACTTTAAATTTATTAAAAACCATCATTATTGATTAAAAATTGAATTTCTATTAGGCTTACATCAGCGATTTTGTCATTTGAAAAAAAATTCTTTCCATTCAATATACTTTGAGAAATATAAAAAAAAACATTTCGAAAAATCGATGAAACGTTTGAATAATTCTAAAATTTGAATTCTTCGAAAAAACAAATTATTCAAATAACCTAATCATTCTGTGTATGAATTTCAGATAATTCGCCTACTCCCAGTTTTCCATCATCAGCATCGATCGCAAAGTTCAAGGCACAAAAGAAGACGAAGAAAAAAAAACTGCAAGCTCTCTCTCTCTCTCTCTCTCTCTTTCGCGAAAATTGTCCGCGATATTGCACAAAACCTACATTTTCAGGGTATTGAACTCGTCGTCAAGCAAAACAACCCTGGGGTCGATCGCTTACGAATATCAGGGCATAACGAAAATTCCATCAGTCCAGAGAATTGGGTCGTCGCGAGCATTTCTCTGCAGGGTTCAATATCGAACCTTCAAAAAAGAAGACCCCAAAAATCCGTCCAAAATGATTTTTCATGAAAAATCAAAATTTCCAATGAAGAAGCCAATCCCAAGAACCTCGAGAAATCCAAATTGGACGATAAAGAGGAAGTGAACATTAAAAAAGGAAAAAAAAAATCTTTGGTAGAAAAATAATTATGCAACAGCGTCAAAAATGCTGCGCCCATTGTCCGGGAACTTGGACTTCCGGTACGCGTCCTCAAAATCACAATTGCTGTTTGCCAACGTACGTACGTGGAAATTTGAAGCTATCTTCATTGAGAAAAACGACATCCGGCGATATCGAAAGATCCGAGAGACTTTGTCCCAAAGTTGGGACAAGAACGAACAAGATTTACGAAAACGAACGTCCATCTTCTTGCTACGACAGATTCGCCATTGCGAAGAAATTTCACGCTGAGAATCTTCAGCATCAGCCATTGGCGGATCGGGTCGATGATTCGATATTCAAAAATCCGAGACAGGAAAATGTACGCGCGAAACGTTTCGCAAGCGCGAATAATCGAGCCTCGAGATACTCGAAGAAGATGATGACGGAATATGGCGTTCCTCTTGGCTGCAAGAATCCAACGACGAATATGGATCTGGCAATTTGCTGGGAAGCTCCGTTGGATCCGATTTATGAGCCATCGCGAGCGATTCACATCGATGGAACTGACGGAGGTCCTGCACCGGCGATATTCACTCTCGTTGAACGAGAAATTCCCCAATTGGAAAATCCTGAATCTGGAAAAATCGTCAACAATAAAGCCCTCGAGATTTATGAGGCAAAATTCAGCAGAGTGAAAAATCGCCGTCCGCATTGTGAAGATGATATTGAAATTTCCAGGTTATCCATCAAGCAGCAAAATGGCGGCTGTGCGGAGCACCAAAGTGGCGGCCGCGCGCAGCACCAAAATGGCGGCTGCGCGGAGCACCAAAATGGAAGCCGCGCGCAGAACCAAAATGGCGGCTGCGCGGAGCACCAAAATGGAAGCCGCGCGCAGAACCAAAATGGCGTATATGCGGAGAACCAAAATGGCGGCAATGGGGAGGAAGAAAATGGCGAATGCTGCTTGGAAAAGGATCTTTGCGATGAAATTGATTCTCTGAATATTTCGATTTCACAGAAAAAGGGATTGAGGAGGGAAAAGGAGCAGCCTCTTCATCTGAGAAATTGCACTTCCTGCGAGTGTCGAGGTGAAAGAGCAGCGAGAAAATCGAGATTAACGCAATCTGCGAGTATATCGAGAAGTCGAAATGGCTTACCGGGGAAAAAAAATGTCCCTAGACCGAGGACACCTTACGCGAAGAGATCCTTCTGCATCGATACACTTACCCCACCTTTCAGCATCGTCGATGGCTGCAGAGACGCTGATTATCCTGAACACTGGAGGCTGATGTCGATTTATCAACAATCTTATCGGAATCCCTTGAAAAAACGAACTTTTTTCAATTATCATTGAAGCTAGATTTTTTCTAGATTTTTTTTAGCAGTGCGAACATTAATCGATTTTGATTTTTCGTGAATCTGAGGATTCTTGGCGAAAAGAAGCTCTTTGAAGCTTCTTCGATGCTATTAGAAGAAGAAATATTTTGATGGAGAATTTTTTTACTGAATTTTCGTTGGATCGTCGATTTCCAAAGAACAGACTCTTCTCCAGGTTCTCGAGAGCGATTTTCTGAAGACGATTCAAGAGATCCGGATGCCTTGACACGCATAACAAAAAATCGCTTCTCTGGAGTTTCCAAATTTCACAAATCTCGATCGCCACGACACTCGCAGTTCTACGCTCGTTCTCCATCACGAGCGAAACATCTCCAAAGTGCGAACCCTCCTCCAGATGGCAAATCTGAAATTCGTTCCGGTAATTTTAGTTTATTTTCATATTACAATTTCATTTTCGAAAATTTGTGTATATGTTCAAACTCAAAGCAAGGTTCTTTTAAAATGAAGATCCCTAAAAATTTTGAAATTTGGAAAAAATTAACTCATCAGAAAAAGTGAGGAAAAACTATTAAAAAAGTGGTTTGATGAATAGTCAAAAAATATTAAATTTTTGGGAAAATCTCAAATAGATTTGTGTTCAATGGAAAAAAATCATTTCCTATTTCATTTTCGAACATTTGTGTGTATATTCTCAAACCCAAAGAAAGTTTTTTTTAAATGAAGATCCCTAAAAGTGTTAATCAAGATTGCTAAAAAATTTGAAATTTTGAAAAACGCATTAAACTCGTTCAATTTTTTTTCTGAACTACAATTCTGTACTACAATTCATAGAAAATTAATCGTTGATTCTAAATCACGCAGAGTTGTTATTGGAAAAAATTTACTTATGGTAAAAAACGAGGATAAATTATACAAAAAATACTTTGATGAATATTCAAAAAATATTAAATTTTTGGGAAAATCTCTGATAGATTTATGTTCAGTGGAAAGAAATACATCTTCGAAAAAAAAATTTTTAATCTCATTTTCATATTGCTATTTTCTATTTCATTTTCGAAAAATCGTGAGTATATTCTCAAACCCAAAGGAAGGTTTTTTTTAAATGGAGATCCTTAAAAGTGTTAATGAAGATTCCTAAAGATTTTGAAATTTTGAAAAACGCGTCGAACTCCAATTTTTTTTCTCAACATTCTAGAAGTGCAATTAATAGAAAATTAATAGTTGATTTCAAATCGCGCAGGTTTTTGCAAACCCAAAGCAAGGTTTTTTTTTAATTCCTAAAGATTTTGAAATTTTGAAAAACGCATCAAACTCGTTCAATTTTTTTTCTCAACATTCTAGAAATACAATTAATAGAAAATTAATCGTTGTTTTCAAATCAGGCAGAGCTATTATCCGAAAAAGTTAACTTATGAAAAAAAACGAGTATAAACTATAAAAAAATGGTTTGATGAATATTCAAAAAATATTAAATTTTTGGGAAAATCTCTGATAGATTTGTGTTCAGTGGAAAACAATACGTCTTAGAAAAATTTACATCTTAGAAAAAAAAGTTTTTAAATTTCTTTTTGTATTTTGGTCAAAATTGAATCTGTTCATTAAACTGGCTGTAATTTTTTTTTTACGTGAAATTTGTGCTGACACTGCTTGGTTAATTCATTTCTAATCATTTTTCAATTTTTCTCGGATTTTTAGAGATCAAATATTGATTTTTGAAAAATTTGCAAAGCCTATTCGATTTTTTTCAACTCTCTTCAAATTTCGCGCATGGCTGCAAAAATTTAATTGACTAGATGAATCAAACTGCATTTTCTAAGTTTACTCACGATGTTAGCTTGGAAAAAAAATTCCGAATTCATTGAATCGCTTGAAATTTCGTTATTTTTATCGATAATTTGTCGTCACAATAAAAAGTATTAATGAAGATTCTTATAAATTTTGAAATTTTGAAAAACTCATTAAACTGGTTCAATTTTTTTTCTGAACATTCTAGAACTATAATTCATAGAAAATTTATCGTTGATTGTAAATCATGCAAAGTTGTTATCGGAAAAAAATTACTTATGATAAAAAACGAGGAAAAACTATGAAAAAAAGGTTTGGTGAATATTCATTAAAATGTTAAACTTTTGGGAAAATCCCTGATAGATTTGTGTTCAGTGGAAAAAAAAAATCTTAGGAAAAAAATACATCGTCGAAAAAAAATGTTTAAATCTGTTTTTGCATTTTGGTGAAAAGTGAATCTTTTCACTAAACTGACTGTAATTTTTTTTCTACGTAAAATTTGGGCTCTCATCTATATTAATTATCGTTGTAACCGTTGAAGCTTCATAACACCGCTTGGTTAATTCGATTCTAATAATTTTCCAATTTTTCTCGAATTTTTAGAGTTCAAATATCGATTTTTCAAAAATTCGCAAGGCCTATTCCATTTTTTTCAACTATCTTCAAAGTTCGAGTTCAAAGTTTGCATGGTTGCAAATTTTAATTAACTCGATGATCCAAACTGCATTTTCTAAGTTTACTCACTATCTTAGCTTAGGAAAAAAAAATTACGAATTGCTTGAAGCGAAGTGAAGCTATGATCGCTTAAAATTTCGGTATTTTTATCGATAATTTTTGGTCACAATAAAATTCAAAATTAAAAATTAAAATAAAAACGAAAAATTATTATTAAAAATTAAAATAAAAAATGAAAATCTATTATTTAAAATTAAATACCCCGCAAATTGAAATTTGCACATTGCTTCCTCATTTTTATCCATAGTTCACATAGCTTCCTTTAACACACAATATGGCGATCAAATTTGGCTTCCTCATAAAGGAAGCTTTGTTAACTATTGAAAAATATTAGTAATCAATGTGCAAATTCGATCGATTTTCGCCAAATTTGATAGCGAATAACATTGATAGCTATACTGGCTCTTCACAAAATTTCATTGCAATATCTAAAAAATTTCAAAAGTTATAGCGTTTACGCTTCTTTTATAAAAATCGAAAATTTGATAAAAATTTAAGCATTCGATCGATTTTCGCAAAATTTAATAACGAACATCCTCGATAGCTATATTAGCTCTGTGTAAAGTTTCAGTGCAATATCTTAAAAATTACACGAGTCAGAGCGTTTACGCTATTTTTCAAAAAATTAAAAATTTCATAAAATTTTAATTCCTCGATGGATTTTTGCCAAATTCAATAGCGAACAACCTCGACATCTATATTAGCTCTGTGCAAAGTTTCAGTACAATATCTCAAAAATTGCACAAGTTAGAGCGCTTAGGCTATTTTTCAAAAAATTCAAAATTCCATAAAATTTCAATCCCTCGATGGATTTTCGCCAAATTCAATACCAAACAACCTTAATAGCTATACTAATTCTGTACAAAGTTTGAGTGCAATATCTTGAAAATTGCAGAGGTTAGAGCGTTTACGCCATTCTTGCAAAAACGAAAAAAGTCGATAAAATCGCAACACCCGTTATAATTGAAAAAAAAAAAAATTTCATAATGAAGAGCAATTCGTGCTCGACAAGTGTGTCAAATTTTAGCTTGATATCTCGAAGCGTTTTCGAGTTATTAATCATTTACATCTAAAACTCAGGACACACACACACACACACACATCCTGACATTTTTGCTAGATATGATTTCTTGATGTTTTAGGACATTTTGAACATATTGGCCTGAAAATCGCGAAAAAAAAAAATTTCACGAAAACAAAGCTTCCTTTATGAGGAAGCAATTAAAAATTATTATTAAAAATAGAAATAAAAATTAAAAATTATGATAGAAAATTAAAATTACAATTAATTTCACCTCTTTTCCAGTGCTCGTGTAAACGGCAACGGTACCGGAAGCCACGAAGAACAGAGCATCGCCGATTGTTTCGGATTTCACGATGACGTCGTTCGTGAGATAAATTTCGGTCTTCAAAAATCCGACGATTCGAGCGACAACCGATGGCGGCAAAACACGAAAATAATCGACGCTCTCGATGATTCTCGAATATTCGTGAAGCAACAATTCTTCGCGAAGATGAGGCGATACTTGATCGATGACGCGTTTGTTCCTGTCGAATTTTTTTTTGCTCCAATATTCGTGATAACTGAGAAGACGACGTCGTATCGCGCTCGGCAATTCCTTGTAGCGCATATATTCTTGCAACTGTCTCAATAGCTTCAATTTTTGTTCACTTCCGGTGTGAAAAGTCCTCATCAGTAGAAGAAATTGCGCTGAAAATTGAAAATGGTTATTTTTTATTTTTAGAACGCAAAAATTAGTGCAATTATTTTGGAAAATCAAAGTAGACTTACCAACGATGTAAATGAAGGCTATTCTTCCGAATACAGTGAGAAAAATATTCAACATAATATCTTCCGTTGTCTTGACGTCGAGATAATGCGAAGATGATGTGAGAGAGACCATCGCACGATTTGCACAAGCGAGATAAATCTTTAATTTCGTATCTTTGCCCCTCATCAGCTCGGACGATATCCAGGATCTAAATTTTTGGAATTATTGCCATAGATGCTAAAATTTTGACTAAGGGGAGGCTAAATACCGACATTTGCACCTCGAAAATGGATTCCAAACTTGCTCTGGCACGAATGGATGGAAATCAATAAAATTTTGACAGTATCATCAGAATTATGGCACAAATGGAGCCCCACTAAAAAAATTTCGAAATAAAAAAAAAAAAATTACAGATCTGATTATCATCAGGAATCTGTAATTGAAAATATCAAATTATAATGTTTCTACTGCATTTCGGCTAAAACCAAGAGTGGGGCTCCATGACGAACACTAAAGTACGAATATCGATGCGTCTTCGACATTATTTTATGAAAAAACCGCGACGTAAGTTTGGAATCCAAATCACGAGATAAATGTTGATAAATTTAGTGTATCATCGAAAAACAAAATGGCGAAATCAAGTTCACAATAATCCGAAAGAGGGCAGCCCCGTGTGGAATTCTCATGAAATAAATATTATTCTCATCAGATTCTATCCAAACGGTTTGACAAGTCAGTGGCAATTAACGAAAACATTGATTTATGTCTCGCGTTTGCATTTTGCAATTCATTCATCATTCATTTATAAATTTAATTGATATTCATCCATCGGTATTGGAAAAAGTTTGGACAGCGATTTTGAGTCGATAATATAGGACTTCAGAAATAATGTCGGTATTTAGCCTCGCCTTAAGGGGAGGCTAAATACTGACATTTTTCGTGCGAGTGCGAGAGAGAAAGGATGATAGGGGTCGTGTGAGAGCGAGAGAGAGGTCCGAATGTCGTCTTTAGTCTCTTCTTAAGAGGAGGCTAAATACCGACATTTTTCATGCGAGTGCGAGAGAGAAAGGATGATAGGGGTCGTGTGAGAGCGAGAGAGAGGGTCTTTAGCCTGCCCTTAAGGGACTAGTCTGCTTTAGAAGGCCAAAAAAGCAAATTTTGAAGATTTTTTTTTCTCAGCTCCTTTACTAGATATGACTGTAAAACTGTTATTACAACCAGAGTTGTAAATAATGCATTATTTTGATAATACATTGCTGTAATCATTACCCATTACACTGCATCAGTGATCGGCAAAAAAAATTTAGATTTTTAATAAATCGTTATTTACAAAATTAACATTATCATCCATTATTTTTTTAGGTATTTCGATAATCAGTAATTTAAAGACCAATACTATGAATTATTTGGATATCGAATATGTGTATTCTTTGAATTATTCATTATTGGAAAAATTAGTAAACGTATTCTTTAAAATACTTATCATTAAATTATTTAGTAATTGAATTATTTTAATTACTAATTATTAGAGAAATTTATAATTGAATCATGTCAATTATTGATTATTTGAATAATTAGCAATGTATATATCTAAATTACTAATTATTCAAGTAATTAGTAATTGATGAACTATTTCAATTACCAATCATTTGAATAATTAATAATTTAGATATATAAATTACTAGTTAATTATAAATTCCTTCACAATTCAAGTACAACTTGACTACAAATAATTGTAGGTGTTATTGGAGTGAACTTGTACAAAAGTTGGAGTATATTTTGTGTACAAGTTTGCCTACAACTTGTATTCAATTACCGGCCTTAGATTTCGATCAATTTGTATCCAAATGTTGCTCTCCAAAAACTTACCGTAAACTTGGCGTCAAATTGATTCCAAACTACGGATGACCAAGTTTTTATAGTACAAACATTGGCTATCAAGGTTCCTGCTTAACTTCACTAAACAAATTTACAAGCATAAATATGCATTATCAAATAATAAATAATTGCAAAGAATAATTAACTAATTTTTTGAAAAATTTGTAATTAGAAGAATTAATTATTCAATTATTCGAATAATTAATAATTGGAAAGAATAATTAACTACTTTCATAAAAAATTAGTAAGTAGAGTACTTGAGTATTTAATTACTTGGATAATTAATAATCAGAAGGAACAATTACCTAATTTTAAAAAAATCAGTAATTCATAAGCGCAAAATTTTAATTACTTGGTTATTGAGTAATTATTTGATCTAAATTACAAGTTATAGGTTTATTGGACAATAATCGATCATGAATTATCGAATTTTCGAATATTAGAAATACCTTACTGCCTAATTACCGAGTGCCTTAATAATGAGTAATATTTATTGGAACAATTATAAAATTTTCTGACACAGAATAATTAGCGGTAATTAAATTGACGAAAATATCGATTTTGCCGATCACTGCACTGTATAATGTGAAATGGACAAGTGGACCAATACAAGAGTAATTTGTAATGAATGCGTATTCCATTACAAATAAAAAAGCAATGTGTAATGGATGCATTCGCCATTACAAATAAAAAAAGTAATGTGTAATGGATGCATGTGCCATTACAAATAAAAAAAGTAATGTGTAATGGATGAGTGCGCAATTACAAATTACAATTGAAAAAAAGTAATTGATAGTGGAGAATATTCCATTACAAATTAGTGTTTTTACGACAATTTGGAGCAAGTAGTATTTTGCTCAAAGTTAAGTTAAGTTAAGTTGAGTTAATTTTTCATTGAAAATACTTTATGTGCATCAAGTTTTTGTTAACTTTACTATCGTAGTGGAAAATGTATGAACAGTGATTTTTTGGAGTAATTTTTACCTAATTCTTGTAAAAATTACAATTGAAGAAAAACTTATAAGTGTCAGTGTATATTGCCTTTACACTGACATCTATGAACAGTGATTTTTTGGAGTAATTTTTACTCCATTGTTGTAAAAATTACAATTCAAGAATGGAGTCAAAATTACTCCAAAAAATCTCTTTTCATACATTTACCAATACGATAGTAAAGTTAACAAAAACTTGATACACACAAATTATTTTCATTAAAATATTAATAAACTAACTTACCTTTGAGCAAAATAGTTCCTGCTCCAAATTGTCGTAGAAACACACCAATTTGTAATGGAATATTCTCCACTACAAATTACTTTTTTATTTCAAATTGTAATTTGTAATGAAGCACTCATTCATTACACGTTATTTTTTTAATTTGTAATGGAACATGCATGCATTACATATTACTTTTTTATTTGTAATGGAACAGGCATCCATTACACATTACTATTTTCATTTGTAATGGAACATTCATTCATTACACGTTACTTTTGTAATTTGTAACGGAAAACTTATCCAATACACATTGTTTGAATGGGTAATGCATTACTTTTACATTACTATTTTTACAACTCTGGTTGTAATAACAGTTTTATAGTAATATCTTATAAAGGAGCTGAGAAAAAAAAACCTTTAAAATTTGCTTTTTTTTGGCCTTCTGAAATAGATTAGTAACTTAAAAAAATAATGTAAAAAATAGTTCGAAAAATAGATATATTTCTTACCCACGATTGGGAGTTTCCGGATCAATTTCACGAGCTGCAAGTGCAACATAAAGCTCGAGACAAGTAGCCCAGTGTATGCACAAAATCACGATTACCGACATCTCAAAAATCTTGTATTTTAGGTAAGATATCCGGTAAAACTATTTTGAAACAAAAAAATATAAAATTTAAGGTGAGCATTTTTGAAGTTGGGATTTTAACGAATTAGAAGTAAAAACGAAGAATATTTCTTCAAATACATATTGTGATAGCTTCGATTTTATTATAGCAATTTAGTTCGGTTGAACTAAGAATTGAGAATTGATTGAGAAAAAAAAAAAGTTGAAGAAAAGAAGATATAGAAATATAAATTTAATTCTTAGACCAGAACATTTAATTATTCCGTTATTGCAATTTAATTGAATGAAACGATGCATTGATTCAAATTATAAATGAATTATTTATAATAGAAAATGGCGTGTGCCTGAATAAATGAAGGAAAAATTGCAAAGTTGAAGAAAAGATCTGAAGATAAAAATTAAATTTTTGAACTGAGAAGTTCAAAATTTTTATTACTTCAATGTAATCTAATTAAACAAATGATTTATTTAAAATTGAAGAATGCATTATTTGTAATAAAAAATGGCATAATACCAAACAAATGAAGCACAAATTGCAGAATTGAAGAAAAGAGGATTTGGCAAAGTGAATTCAATTTTTGGTCTGAGAAGTTCAAATTTTTATTACTCCAATGTAAATGAATTAAGGAAATAATTGATTTTAAATTGGAAATGAATTATTTCTAATGAAAATTCTAGTAGAAAAAAAGAAGATATGGCGAAAAAAAATAATTTTTAGAAAAAATTAATTTTTTGAACAAATAATTTTTTAATTATTTGTTACATAAAATTGGGTATGAATGAAGACACAATGAGAAGAAAAGTTAAATTTGTGTAAAAAAACAGTGTTTTGACGAAAAGAAGATATGGGAATAAAAACTTAAAAACCTAAACGCTCGACGAAGATATAATTGGGTCATTCTATGCCAAATCGACCAATAGTTGGAATCGATCCCTTTCAATTTCGATGAAATTTGGTCACAAGTTTTCTTTTATCATAAAATGAAGTTCTACTTAATTTTTTTTCCTTTGGTAGAACTTTGTTTTATGATAAAGGAAAACTTCCGACCAAATTTCATCAAAATTGAAAGTGGTCGATCCCAACTATTGGTCGATTTGACATGGAATGACCCAATTCTTATTCAGTAATTATTCAATATATTTAATGTCTAATAATTCAATAATTATTTAAAAAATGAATGAAATTTAGCTTCACGGATTACGAACATAACGTAGTTTCCTTGAATACATCACAATTGTTCTCAGACGCAATATCTTCGTCAAATTTAGAGCATTCCAACGCCACATTGTTTTTTCCGGTTCCGCTATCATAACGTGAATAACCTCAATTGGGATTGCGGACAAAAGATCAAGAACAAAGAAGCCTTTGAGATATTTACTGAAAGAAAAAAAATATATGAGGCATTCCACGTCAAGTCGGCCACCCCATTTTTTGAAATCACCAAAAATCGCATACAAATTTTTACAAAGTAGTTCTAACTGTAAAAAAAATTCCTGATTTTTTTCAGATTTTTATATTACATATTTTAGCCGGAAAAAAATACAACAAATTTTCTTGTTCCATTTCGTAACTCGAAAATTATTCATCGTACGAAAAAAAAAGAACAACATGAAATTTCGGATTTTCAACGTACTTTTCACTGAAATTTTTTACGAACTCCTCCAAAAACTCTATGTGCCATTTTCTGAGCAAATAATGTTTTGATATTTTTTTTCTCAGAATTGACATCTTCGATTTGTCTGTAGTTTCAACGGTTTTTTACTTGATATATTTACAGACTATACAAAAATTGGCTCAGTGGAGAATCCATTTCTTCTCATGCGTTTTTCATCCCAAACGAATACACAAATTTCTCTGTGTATTAACAGGGTTGAGACTATCCATAGATATTTTCTATAGCCCGCATTTTTGTTTATTTTTTGTACTTTTTCAATTTTTTAAACTATTTCATTTTTATTTTTTTAAATATCTTTTTGTACATTTTAATAAACTTTATCAATGGACTTACGTACAGCGATTGAGTCTATTCAAATTAGAGTCAAAGGCTACTCGCGTCTCTGGATTGCAAAAGAGAATTAATTTACCCTCTTTGGAGACACCGATGTTTCTATGGCCAATGAGTACTTTTTTAGTTCAATTTGGGCATGATTTTTGGGAATGAAGCAACGATACTGCTTTGTTCCTGGAATCATCTTCGCAGTATCAAAACGAGATTATTTTATTATTTTTCCCGGTCTACGACTAATAATGATAAAATATCAATATCTACACTATTTCGTTAAATCACTCTATAATGATAGATTGTATCAATAAAAATGCATTTGAAATGATGGATTCTCCAGTACGACAATTTTTTTATAGTCTGTAAATATATCAAGTAAAAAACTGTTAAAACTACAGACGAAGCAAAGAAAAATTCTGAGAAAAAAAAATATCAAAACATTATTTGCTCCGAAAATGGCATATAGAGCTTTCGGAGGAGTTTGTAAAAAATTTCAGTGAAAAGTACGTTGAAAATCCAAAATTTTATGTTCCACTTTTTTTTTCGTACGATGAATAATTTTCGAGTTACAAAACGGGACAAACAAATTTTTTGTATTTTTTTCCAGCTAAAAAATGTAATTTAAAAATCTGAAAAAAATCACAAATTTTCTTGATAGTTGGAACTGCTTTCTAAAAATTTGTATGCGATTTTTGGCGATTTCAAAAAATGGGGTGGCTGACTTGACGTGGAATGCCTCATATGCACCATCATACGGCGATAAAAGGATAATAAATTTAACGAATTTATAATCAAATTGACACGAGAATTGTTGACGAAAAATATTATTTTCTGTCGTAAACTAACCGGGCGATAATTTTCCGATCGAGAGAAACGATCCTCGTTCTTTCGTCGTAATAACCCGTGAAAAACAACGACAATATATCAATCGCAAATACGATATTTATCACGAGAATAACGTAAAACGATTCGTCGATATTATTGAATTGAAAAGCGAGGAAAAACGGTACAATTATCAGCGATATTATCGTGAAAATAGTCATGAAATTTGCCCAAAAACTTCGGACATCGCTGAATGGATGTATCATCCATAGATTTGAGGTTATGTGACGATTTATCTCGTAATTAACCGACACTGAACTCTTGATACATTTGAGCTTTATCAGCTGATTTTTGTTCAGAACGATTTTGCGAATTAACCAACGACGTAATTTGTCGATCAATCGATTTCCAAGGATCAGCGTTTCGATCGGATCTTCCGACTTCTTTGCTTCACAATTGTGAATTATTCGTGGAAGTTTCTGTCGGAAAAGCGCAGAGGAAGATCACGGGAGATGCGGAAAAGGTTTTTTTAAATTCCGAATTATGTATGGGTCATTCCATGTCAAATCGACCAATAGTTAGAATCGACCCCTTTCAATTTCGATGAAATTTGGTCAGAAGTTTTCTTTTATCATAAAACAAAGTTCTACCAAAGGGAAAAAATTAATAAAATTTTTTTGAAAACGGAAAATTTCACATTTTTTCAAGTTTATTTTTTAAATATCTCGAAAAATATTATAGCTACGAAAAAATCCTTCTAGGTTTGTGTTAAAGAGTATATACTTGGGACTACGGAAGAAAAATATTCCGAATTTTTTTTTTGAAAAACAACGAATTTGGAGAATTTCGAATTTAAAAAAATCATGATAATCCACGAGCATCATTAAATTTTTGTTTTTAAAAATATAATACCTTATTGTATTGATTTTAAAAGATCCTGAAATTTTCAGAAAAGTCTTTTTTTCTCAAAAATATGGATTTTTTGAAATTTCGTAAAATTTTTTTTTTCAAAAGTTATGCAAAATTCAAAATTCCACCATTTTTTCAATTTTTCAAGTTTATTTTTTAAATATCTCGGAAACTATATTATAGTCACGACAAAATCGTACTGGGTTCGTCGTTAAGAGTATACTTGGGGCTACGAAAAAAAAATATTCCGAAAAAAAATTTTGAAAACCGATGAATTTGGAGAATTTCGAATTTTTAAAAATCGTGAAAATCCACGATCAACATTCAATTTTTAAAATATAATACCTTGTACTGATCTTGAAATCTGAAATTTTCAGAAAGCAGTTTTTTTTTCAAAAATATCAAGTTTAGAATTTTGGTAAACATTTTTTTTTCACCTATATAAGTTATAAGTAAGGTTTAGCAATCATGTCATTTTGTAATTTTGAGCAGTAAAAATTACATGATCTCTCAACTTTACTGAACTTGGAGGTAAAAAAAAAATTTGTTAACCAAAATTCAAAAATTCATATTTTTGAAAAAAAAGGAACACCTTTCCGACAATTTCAGGATCTCTTAAGATCATTACAAGGTATTATATAGAAAAAAATGAACCCAAAATTTATTGTTGATCGTGGATTTTCACGATTTTTGAAAATTCAAAATTCTCCAAATTCGTTGTTTTTCAAAAAAAAAATTCGGAATATTTTTTTTTCGTAGTCGCAAGTGGACTCTTTAAGACGAACCCAGAACGATTTTTCGTAACTATAATAGTTTCCTAGATATTTAAAAAATAAACTTGAAAAAATGTAAAATTTTGAATTTTCGAAAAAATTTTATTAATTTTTTCCTCTGGTAGAACTTCGTTTTATGATAAAAGAAAACTTCTGACCAAATTTCATTGAAATTGAAAGGGGTCGATCCCAACTCTTGGTCGATTTGCCATGGAATGACCCATATGTAAGGAAATATTTATTTGAACGTACTGAATCTTCAGGACTTTCATTCGGCACAAGAGACATCAGATCCATGTTTGGAGAAATATATTTTCTTCTCGGACTATCTTATCAAATATTAAATATCTTTAACTTGAACTTAAATATCATCCCAGCTGATTGTCATTATTTGACATACATTTTTCGAAGCGATACAAAACCAGCTGTTTGTTCTCGGGACTTACTTTTTTGCGCGTCGCGAAGCTATCGGCAAAAAAAAGTACTAGCAGTGACATATATATAGGCAACAGCTGATTGACACAACACCAACAAGAGTCAGCTGATCGCGCGCGATGATGAAATTAACCCCTCCCGTTTCCCCGTCATATATTAAAAAAAGCATATAACATTGTAGAAACGTGTCTTCATCTCGATAATAAAAAAAAAGATTCTCCGCTGGATTGTTCTCATGATCAGTAGTGCGCGATATTTCAAGCAGACCGTATAACTGTCACCGTTAAACGTCACAATTTTCAAAAATGGCTCTGTCAGACACGCAAGATTTTCGTTTGGTCGGAAATAATGGTGCAAACATCGAGAATGACAAGCCTCAGCTTCCGGTCGAGGTAAATTTTTATTTCTTTTGAAAACGTTAAAACTATCGATCATGATATTTTTAGGTTATCCACATAAATTTAGTATTTTCGTGTATTTACTCACTTCCTGTCAGATATAGTTATGACAGCTGACAACGATGATAAAAAAGCACGTGGCGGGGTCAAAAGGCGTTCGAATCTCACTTTTCAATGTTTTTTTGATAATTGTATCTTCTTTTTGCCGTCTTATCTTTTTTCCTTCGAGCGATTAAATTTTTTCAACCGGATAAAAGGATTTGTAATGATTTGCGAATGATATTTTTAAGTTACAACGATGATTACGGAAGGTGATGTCAAAGATTAATCGTAACGATGATTTATCGATCTTTTGTAGATCATCATGGATATCATGTCGTATCTATCGGTTTCCGACAGAATTTACGCCGGTCTGGTTTGCAGAGACTGGCACGACGCTTCGCTGAGCTCCAAATACGTCGACAAGCAGGTTTTGGTCGTAAGCAGAAGAGGCTCCGAGGATAATTTGCGAAAAGTCACAGAAGCTTTGAAATATTCGCAAAGACCTTTTCATCATTTTGTATTCAGGGAGGTCGAGCTCAAGAGAAATTTGCCGATATGGGATCGTTTCGGACCGAACATGAGGAGTCTCGTTCTGGTGAGAAAAGAACCGTCTAGTTTATTTGTTTATATTTTGGAGATGATTCGGCAGAATAAGCGTGTACGATTCGATCTTCGAGCAATTCCAATTTTATCTCTTTATCTTCGTTCTTCGAAAGATCCAATTTTTCAATTCAATTGATCAGTTTTGAGCTTTGTTTCGGACGGACGGTTTAAAAGTTATGCATGAAAATTCAATGAATATCATTGGCTCGATTCATTTATAAATGAAACTAAAAAAACAACCCACAATCCGTGAAACAAAAATGGTTATTTATGATTATTCAGTATTTTGAAAAACTGTAGAGATACAATAATTCAGCCCTATTTCCTTCACAGAAAAAAACAGTTTGGATGGTAATTTTTTAGCTCACAATCAGCATTGATCCTTAGTTTGAAATTTTTTTACTCATTTTATAAAAAAAAAAAAGAAAAACCAAAAAAATATCATTCATAGTGAATAAATTCGTTAGAAAAATTGTTTAAAAAATTCTCCAAACTAAGATTTGCTTATATTATCAAACAAAAAAGTCTCATGAGAAAAGCGAGTCGAAAAATCTTGCAGAAAACAGTTTGCAATTTTCAATATCCAGGATTCTTTCCATAATTTTCTTCAAATTACAAATGTAATTTAGCTTCATATTCTATAAGCTGTAATTAATTTATCATTCTATAATCAATTAATTCTTTAATTAATTTATTATTTCATAATATATTATTCTAAAAGCTTTAACTCTATTTTTATAAGCTTTAATTGTCAATATCCAGGATTCTTTCTACAATTTTCCTAAAATTACAAATTTAATTTACTGTCATATTCCATAAGCTTTAATCAATTCATTATTCTATAATCACTTAATTCTTCAATTTATTTACGATTTCATAATTTATTATTCTCCAACAGAGTTGGGCAAATTTGTAATTCGCTAATTACAAATTACAAAATACGAATGTAATTAGTATCGAAATTTTTACTAAATACAAAATACAATTGTAATTAGTATCGAAATATTCACTAAATACAAATTACAAATGTAATTAGTATCGAAATTTTCATTAAATACAAAGTACAAATGTAATTAGTATCGAAATTTTTACTAAATACAAAATACAAATGTAATTAGTATCGAAATTTTCACTAAATACAAAATACAAATGTAATTAGTATCGAAATGTTTACTAAATACAAAACACAAATGCAATAAGTATCGAAATTTTCACTAAATACAAAATACAAATGTAATTAGTATCGAAATTTTTACTAAATACAAAATACAAATGTAATTAGTATCGAAATTTTCATTAAATACAAAATACAAATGTAATAAGTATCGAAATTTTCACTAAATACAAAATACAAATGCAATAAGTATCGAAATTTTCACTAAATACAAAATACAAATGTAATTAGTATCGAAACTTTTACTAAATACAAAATACACACGTAATTAAAAATTTCGATACTAATTACATTTGTATTTTGTATTTAGTAAAAATTTCGATACTAATTACATTTGTATTTTGTATTTAGTGAAAATTTCGATACTAATTACATTTGTATTTTGTATTTAGTGAAAATTTCGATACTAATTACATTTGTATTTTGTGTTTAGTGACCGTTTCGATACTAGTTACATTTGTATTTTGTATTTGGTGAAAAATTCGATACTCATTACCTCTGTAATTAGTAATTTGAGGGTAATTAATTACTTCAAGTAACTAGTAGTGCCCAACTCTGTTTTCCAATTTTCAATTCTATTTTTCCAAGCTCTGATTTATCTCCTTTTTTTTGTTCAAAGGTATGCTGCACATTTTGCGAAAAAACTCTCGTTGGAATATTGAAGTGTTGCAAAAATTTGCGAGCACTTCACATAAACGCTTGTCGGGAGTGTCTGATGTCAGGACGTTTGTTGGACGACAGGAGGGACGTCCTTGAGATAACGGAAAATTTTCAAAATCTCGTCCAACTGAGTTTGGGCTCGAATCGTTATTTGAGCGATGCACTTTTCAACAGACTCGTATCGATATGCCCGAATATGGAGTCTCTCAGTTTGTTCGATTGTCAAGTATCGTTTCATTCGGGATTGTACAAAAAATTTTATCCAAACAACGGAACGACCGAGCAGGCCTCGGAATCCGTTTTAACATTCATCAATGTTCTTGCATATATAAAACGCCAGGCAAAACGAATGAAGCACCTCAATTTTGGCAGCACTTTCATCGATGGAATGGCACTAAATGCTTTGTCAATGGTGGAAAATCTCAAGCTCGAATCGTTGAGATTACCACTTTGCGATCAATTGACGAGCGCTGGATTAAGATGTCTCGCTTATCAGACGAGTCTCAAAGAGCTCGATCTCAGTTTTTGCACGAGAGTCACGGACTCGAGTCTCGTTTGCATAAGCCAGAGTCTCGTAAATCTCGAAAATTTTTCCATAAGACGATGTCGCGGGGTCACCGATCTTGGAATCGTGCATTTGAATGCTCTGAAGAAACTTTCGACACTCGATATTTCCGAGTGCGATCAATTGACCGGACAATGTATAACCGAAGGTCTCTGCAAGCCATCGAGCAGCGATAAGAAGAATCCAAAATTTGCCA
Source organism: Alloplasta piceator (assembly GCA_946863875.1). Classification (NCBI taxonomy): domain Eukaryota; kingdom Metazoa; phylum Arthropoda; class Insecta; order Hymenoptera; family Ichneumonidae; genus Alloplasta; species Alloplasta piceator. The sequence continues at coordinate 33,649,996 of OX333078.1, read as the reverse complement.
ATGAATCGAATCTTCAAAATTCGGAAAATTTCGATCCAAACGTTGCGACCGATACGAAAAATCGAGAATCTTCGAATTTTGAGAAATTTTTCAATCACAGAATGAAAATATTCTCAGCCAATGCACTTAATCTCGATGAGAGGTCGATCGAGGTCATTGCTACGAGTTTTCCAAAATTGAAATTATTGGATTTGAAATATTGCTTCAGCGCAGTCACTGACAAAACTATTCAGGTAATTTGAATTTTGTATGACTGCGTTTTTATGGAAAAAAAATATCGACTTTCGGTTCTGGTATTTTTGAAATTCATAAATCAGGCTGATTCGAATTTTGAACATTGTTTTCTCATAATCTTTCTCATGGTTTAACTTTATCTTTGTGCTTTTTGAAATTCCACAGTAATACAAGCAAAAGGCAAATTAGACATTTGCACATTGTTTCCTCATTTTGCTTCCTCATAGAGGAAGCTTTGTTTCCGTGAAATTTTTTTTTTCGAAATTTTCATGTCAGTATGTTCAAAATGTCCTAAAACATCGAGAAATCATATTTTTAAAAAATGTCCGGATGTGTGTGTCACACACACACACACACACACACACACACACACACACACACACACACACACACACACACACACACACACACACACACACACACACACACACACACACACCTCGATGTTTTAGGACATTTTGAACATATTGGCATAAAAATAGTGAAAAAAATTTTTTTCACAAAAACAAAGCTTCCTTTATGAGGAAGTAAAATTGCGCACAAATTAGAAGGCGCCAATCAGTAAATTCTTACCTTCATTCTCATATGTTTGTTGAAATTTGAGTGTTTGTGATTGTGCATAAAATCATAAAAATCAATAACTCCGATCTTTGAGAATAATTTTTTTTTTGTCTTATTAAGGAGGTTCATCTGGTACATGATTTACAATACAGATGTTGATAAAAAAATCAGAATATAGTTATTAATATCTAAAAAGTCATCTGTTAAAATTTCAAGACTCGAGGGTACGTTGTTCGTGAAAAATAAATAAAAATGTAAATTCTAAATAACATGGGTTCTTATGGGATATACCGTCTAAAATATTAAATGCACAATCATTACAATACAGATTTTGACGAAAATTTAAGAATTAATGAAAAGTATCCAAGGAACATTTTTAGAGCTTCATAAAACCGAATAGGTACTTGTGAGATTCATAATACGCCTCTTGGATATCGCGCCGATGCTACGGCAACGCCAACTGTCGGTTAACGGCGGCAACTCAAAGTCGTTCTTCTCATACAGTAAACATATGAAAATAACAGTTTAAATTCGATATCGTCCACATTTTGACAGCTACAGCGTTTATTCTGGGATAAATGGAAAGAGAAAAAAATAATAAACAATACGTATGTCTTAAAATTTTTTTTAACTGTATATTGTATTGAAAATATTGAGAAATTGATTTTTTTATATAGATATACTTCCATGTATAAGCAAGGTCCTGCCTGTATAGAGTCAGCTGCTCGGCGGCTCCTCGAGACAGTGAGGTTAGGTAAATGTACTTGTCTCAAGTCGCTATCAATTCCACATATCCAATGTGGATATATTTCTCACATATATTTGACGTATATTTCGCAAGAATATCTCATTTCTACAACCAAATATATTCAATATATTCGAGATATATTTTCTATATACATCGACATATATTCTTTTTCCGTGAGGTTGTTTTTATCATATATGAACAAATATATAACTGAATATATCAAATTTTTAAGCCTCAAGTTCACGAAATGATCTCTAAATTTTGCAGACATACTTTCAAGTCTCTCCAGGTGTATAAAAATAAAATATCGATGAGTTTTGATCGACTTTATTGAAAATTTCAATCACACATTTTTATTATTTTTCGAAACGTTTATCCCCGTTGTAAAAGTGGATTATGATATATTTGAAATATATCACGATATATAAGTGCTTTTATATATTCTAAGAATATCTGACAACTCACTTTTTAACGTTTTTAACTGAATTAATAACGTGAACCGTACACCTGACCGCATTCTAACGTCCGCGTGTTGCCTGAATCTGCCACAACGCCGCGCCACTAGAGTTATCCAAGAGGCGTATAAATTAATTAGTCTCGAAAATGCTGATTATTTTGAGGTTAAGCATTGTCAATGACTACGCTAGTCACCGCTTATTTTGAGGTTAAGCATTGACATTTTTCTTTTGACTCACTCGGTACCAGATGAACCTCCTTAACAATTTTTCAAATTTTTCACAGATGATCTTCAAAGAACTGATATTACTGCGAACCTTGAGAATAAGTTGTTGCGACAAAGTCAGCGATGCTGGACTCACGGGAATGGGCGCTGGTTCTCGGACGAACGCGACTTCGAAGAAAATCGAGAAAAGCGTCGAACTGCCCGATTCGAAATTGAGAATAAGATTGGGCTCGAGGGCGGAAGCGGAAATTGTTCGCGATGCCAACAGAAAGCGAGAAGTAATGGAGATGTGCGAGGATTTTACAGAACCGGATAATCATGAGACGTCACTTGGTTTTTCGTTGATACGTTTACGCGGTATCAGAGAATTGGATCTAGCGGGTTGCAATCGCGTCACCGACGTCAGTCTCAAACACGCTTTTAATTTTCCTGAATTGAGGATACTCGATTTGAGCATGTGCCAGCAGGTACGAATCATTTTCCCAAAATTGCCACGAAAAAAATTCGCAGTAAAAATTCCCTCACATTCTCCAGATTCGTGATATCAAGATTTTTTTATCAATATGAATATTAGGGTGTTTTTCGGATTTTTTTTCACTCACCACTTAACATTTTGTTGGATTTGTAGAAAAAAAATTCCCTGAAAGTTACAGCCCTTAATATTAATGTCTAGTACTTTCCCATCGCGTGAAAATATTTTCCATCTAAAATGCACGTAAATCAATTTTTTTTTTCCAAATTCTATAACTCAGCGGAATTTTATGCTATCCCTTTTTTTCTTTTTGCTTGAAAATTCTTTTGCAACGAAAAATGTTTCGCATAATTTTTGCAAAAAAATTGTTTCGCAAAATTTTGTTTACAAATTGGTTTTAAGCAATTGATTTGCAACATCTTTTTCCAAAAAATTTCGTGAAAACATTTTTTTCGCATAAATTTTGAAGAAAAATGTTGCAAATTAATTGTGTGAAATAATTATGTCTAACAAATTATGCGAAACTAGATATAAATTACTAAACTAGTTATTTAACATCATAAATACTAAAAAGTAAAAAATAAATAAACGAATTTTTTTTTTTAACAAGCTTTTATTAGTTGTTAATAAAAAATAACTAAAAAGTTAAATATAATTTTATTCTGATTGGAAATAAGTTTTCAAATAAAAGCGTGTTACACCCTTCCTTTTTTCTCTTGCTGTTAAAATGTAACTCGCTTTTATTTGAAAACTTATTTTCAATCGAACTAAAATTATTTTTAACTTTTTAGTTATTTTTTATTAACAACTAATAAAACCTTGTTTTTAACAAAAAATTTGTTTCGTTTATTTATTTTTGCTGATATCTTCGAAATGATTAACTTTACCGAAAAAATGTTGCGGAAAATTTTGTTGGAAATTTAACTTACTACAAAAAGGTCCTTTAGACCTAATTGCTAAAATTAATATTCCTCAAGATATTGAACCTTAACTTATTTGTGGTATAAAGTTTTTATTGTTTATCGAACCAAACCTTTTAAATTGTTGATATCTCAATATCTCAAGGGATATTAATTTTAGCAATTAGGTCTGAAGGAGCTTTTTTGTAAGAAATTAAATTTCCAACAAAATTTTTCTTTGCGTTTTTTCGGTAAAGTTAATCACTTCGCAAATAATAGCAAAAAAACGAGAATTTTGGGTAAAAATCAACATTAGTGACCCGTACCTTTTCGTCAGTGTAAGTTACACGTAAGTTACAGTGTAAGTTACAGTGTTAGTATAAATAGCCTCTGAGTTAAAGAATTTAAAAAAAAATGATTTACGTGTATTTTAGATGGCAAATTTTTTCACGCTATGGGAAAGTACTTGATATTAATATTAAGGGGAACTTTCAGGGATTTTTTTCAGACATATCCAACACAATTTTAGGTGGGGAGAGAAAAAAAAATCACCCTAATGAATATCTCGTTTTTTTCTGACTGAGCATTAAAAAAATCCACATTTCTCATTGATCTCAGTTCAGAGACTTTCTCCTTTATTTTGAGTTCTTAAGGTTGTTTAGAAGAGCTATGAAACCTTTGAATGTTAATTGTTCAATAAATAGCTTCTCAATCGTAGTGAAATTTTTACACGACCTCCTGAATACTTCATGTAAGACCAAATTTCAGAATTCTATCATCATTCCTTCAACCTCCTTAAGGGTTAAAATAAAAAATAATGAGAAAATTTTGAAAATTTGTTATGTTTTTGTATGAGGTATTTAAGAAGTCGTGTAAAAATTTCACGACGATTAGGAAGCTCGTTATTAAGAAATTAACGTTTCGTTAAAAACAATTTTTTAAACAAATAAAAAAAATTATTTATCAATAAACTTCGTTTTCTTTCCGTTGCTTCCAGTATATTGTGGATATCAAAAAATTGAGAGGTCAAAAAAAAAAAAACTTATCGCAAAGTTATATCAGTTTCCATAAGACTACTTTTAATTTTATTTAATTTGTTAATCTCAATTATTCGATAACGAGCTTCCAAATCGTCGTGAAATTTTTACACGACCTCTTAAATACTTCATTGAAAAACATACCAAATTTTCAGAATTTTCTCATTAAACGTGATTTGCTTCTAAACAACCTTAATGACACGATTTGTTAATTCAAAGCTCTTCCGCTTAAAAAGCGTGCTCCTTTTATTTCCAACTAAATTAAATTCAGCTATAACTAAATTTTCTTTCCTGCAATATTAAATTCCAATTTTTCCTGACTGATCAACAAATTTCTGATCAAGGTCATTCTGATTATTTTATATTTTTGCTTCCTCATAAAGGAAGCTTTGTTTTCGTGAAAAAATTGTCGAGCACGAATTGCTCTTCATTATAAAAAAAAATTTTGTTCTAATTATAACGGTTGTGGCGATTTTATCGACTTTTTTCGTTTTTGCCAGAATGGCGTAAACGCTCTAACCTCCGCAATTTTCAAGATATTGCACTCGAACTTTGTACAGAATTAGTATAGCTATTAAGGTTGTTTGGTATTGAATTTGGCGAAAATCCATCGAGGGATTAAAATTTTATGAAATTTTGAATTTTTTGAAAAATAGCCCAAACGCTCTAAATTGTGCAATTTTTAAGATATTGCACTGAAACTTTGGACAGAGCTAATATAGCTATCGAGGTTGTTCGCTATTAAATTTGGCAAAAATCCATCGAGGGATTAAAATTTTATGAAATTATTAATTTTTTGAAAAATAGCGTAAACGCTCTGACTTATGCAATTTTTAAGATATTGCGCTGAAACTTTACACAGAGCTAATATAGCTATCGAGTATGTTCGTCATTAAATTTGGCGAAAATCGATCGAATGATTAAATTTTTATCAAATTTTTAATTTTTTTTAAGAGAAGCGTAAACGCTATAAATTTTGAAATTTTTTAAATATTGCAATGAAATTTTGTGAAGAGCCAGTATAGCTATCAATGTTATTCGCTATCAAATTTGGCGAAAATCGATCGAATTTGCACATTGATTACTAATATTTTTCAATAGTTAACAAAGCTTCCTTTATGAGGAAGCCAAATTTGATCGCCATACTGTGTGTTAAAGAAAGCTATGTGAACTATGGATAAAAATGAGGAAGCAATGTGCAAATTTCAATTTGCAGGGTTTTTTACGCCAGAGAATCATTTTGCACTGATAAAAAAATTCTTTATTTCATGCAGATAACGCACGTTGGATTGGATCACCTGACGAAAAATAATTCGGCGATCGAGGACCTGGATCTTTCGCAATGTCACAATGTCACTGACATCGGTATACTTTACGTTGCTCAGAGGCTTCACAGACTGAAACGTCTTCATTTACAGGTGATAAAAAAATTGATAACAAAACATGTACACAGATGATTTTTTTTCTTTTTTTTTTCCTTTTTTTTTTCCTGTCGCAAGATTCGTGACTCACACTTTTATTTGCAGAACTGCTCGCAATTAACGGATCACAGTCTCGACTCCATAAAATTGTACTGCAAAAAATTGCAGTATCTCGATGCGCGTGCCTGTCGCGGTATTTCAGTCGCTGGCATTGAAAGTCTCGGTCATCTGCATGTCAACTATACCGAACAAAGAGACTTGGCATTGGCGAACCCGGATAATATACCGGTGCCACCTCTGATGCGCAGATAGTGTCGATTTAAGAGGAGGCTAAAGGCGACATTCGGACCTCTCTCTCGCTCTCACACGACCCCTATCATCCTTTCTCTCTCGCACTCGCACGAAAAATGTCTGTATTCAGCCTCCTCTTAAGGGAAGGTTAAATACCGACATTTGCACCTCGAAAATGAATTCCAAACTTGCTTTGGCACGAATGGATGGAAATCAATAAAATTTTGTCAGTATCATCAGAATTATGGCACAAATGGAGCCCCACTAAAATTTTTTCGAAAAAAAAAAATTACAGATCTTATCATCAGGAATCTGTAATTGAAAATATCAAATTATAATGTTTCTACTGAATTTCGACTAAAACCAAGAGTGGGGCTCCATGACGAACACTAAAGTACGAATATCGATACGTCTTCGACATTGTTTTATGAAAAAACCGCGACGTAAATTTGGAATCCAAATTACGAGATAAATGTTGATAAATTTAGTGTATTGTCGAAAAACAAAATGGCGAAATCAAGTTCACAAAAATCCGAAAGAGGGCAGCCCCGTGTGGAATTCTCATGAAATAAATATTATTCTCATCAGATTCTATCCAAACTGTCTGACAAGTCAGTGGCAATTAACGAAAACATTGATTTATGTTTCGCGTTTGCATTTTGCAATTCATTTATCATTCATTCATAAATTTAATTGATATTCATCCATCGGTATTGGAAAAAGTTTGGACAGTGATTTTGAGTCGATAATATAGGACTTCAGAAATAATGTCGGTATTTAGCCTCGCCTTAAGAGGAGGCTAAAGGCGACATTCGGACCTCTCTCTCGCTCTCACACGACCCCTATCATCCTTTCTCTCTCGCACTCTCACGAAAAATGTCGGTATTTAGCCTCCTCTTAAGAGGAGGCTAAAGGCGACATTCGGACCTCTCACACGACCCCTATCATCCTCTCTCTCTCTCGCACTCGTACGAAAAATGTCGGTATTTAGCCTCCTCTTAATGAAAAAGTGGAAAAAAATCGATTAAATAAATTGTGAAGTATTTATGTAATTTTTTAAAAAAAGTAATTTTAATTCGAAATTCGTCGTGGAATTATTCCACTCGTTTATCGAGAGAATTTTGCAGGAAATCGCCGCTGTGGCGGTTTTTTTTCTCTTTAAGGTACCAGTCTACTTTAGAAGGCCAAAAAAAGCAAATTAAAAAAAAAATCTCAGCTCCTTTGTCAGATATGACTGTGAAACTGTTATTGCAACATTGTTTCGTCCTTCGAAAGTACAGAGCAAAAATTTATTTTTTATTTTCATTGTTTGAACGATTTATAGAAGGCGCCAAAGTTAAAAATGTCTTTTCTTACAAAACAATTAATCACCGTTGATGAAAAATCGATTTTAAAAAAAATGGCGGATATGTTTGAAAAGAATTGTGAACAATTAGATTTTTATTTCCATTTCAAACATCCGCCATTTTTTTATTTTGTGCAAAAAATTTTGCGAAACATTTTTTTTTGCAAAAAATTATGCGAAACTAGATATAAATTACTAAACTAGTTATTCATCATTAATACTAAAAAGTAAAAAATAAATTAACGAAAAAAAAAATGTTGAACAAGCTTTTATTACTTGTTAATAAAAAATATCCAAACAGTTAAAAATAATCTTATTCCGATTGGAAATAAGATTATTCTTAACTTTTTAGTTATTTTTTATTAACAAACAATAAAAGCGTTTTTAAAAAATTTTTTTGTTTCAGACTTGCCAATCTTAAAATTACTGTCGGCCATGGGAAAAGACAATTTCGACTTGTCGCCTTCTATAAATTATTCAAACAATGAAAATAAAAAATAAATGTTTGTTTTGTACTTTCGAAGGACGAAACAATGTTGTAATCAGAGTTGTAAATAAGGCATTATTTTGATAATGCTTTACTATTTTCATTACCCATTACACTGCATAATGTGTAATGAATGCATCTTCCATTACAAATAAAAAAAAGTAATGTGTAATAGATGCATGTACCATACAAATAAAAAAAAGTAATGTGTAATGGATGAATGTGCCATCACAAATAAAAGAAGTAATGTGTAATGGATGAGTGCTCCATTACAAATTACAATTGAAAAAAAGTAATTGGTAGTGGAGAATATTCCATTACAAATTAGTGTGTTTCTACGACGATTTAGAGCAGGAACTATTTTGCTCAATTTTTTAATGAAAATAATTTGTGTTGATCAAGTTTTTGTTAACTTTACTATCGTTGTGGTAAATGTATGAACAGTTATTTTTTGGAGTAATTTTTACTCCATTGTTGTAAAAATTACAATTGAAGAATGGAGTAAAAATTGTTCCAAAAAATCACTGCTCCAAATTGTCGAAGAAACACACTAATTTGTAATGGAATATTCTCCACCTGAAATTAGGTTTTTTTTTCAATTGTAATTTGTAATAGAGCACATATTCATTACACATTTTTTTTTTTTATTTGTAATGGCAAATGTGATCATTACACATTACTTTTATTATTTGTAACGAAATATGTATACATTACACATTATTTTTTTAAATTTGTAATGGAACACGCATTCATTACACATTACTACACATTCATTAATTACACGTTACTTTTGTAATTTGCAACCGTAAACTTATCACATTGTTTAAAGTAACAGGTAATGCATTACTTTTACATTACCATTTTCACAACTCGGGTTGTAATAACAGTTTTATAGCCATATCTGATGAAGGAGCTGAGAAAAAAATCTTAAAAATTTGCCTTTTTATATATTTTTTCTTAATTTACAATTCATGTAAACTAAATGCATCACGCGCAGTATTTGATTGTAGTCTTACACGAGCAATCGAGATTTTCCGACGAAAAAGGCTCGAAGCAATTTTATTTCTTTCTAACATTTAATTCGTGTACGTGTTTCGCGTTTAACATTCTACAAAGCTACAAAGTTACGTGAGCGTTGTGTAAATTATTTTTTCCGAGTCTAGTCAGAGATTATCGAGATTCTCATTGTTGTTTGATTATTGCTTTTTTTTTTTAAATCTTTTATTCAACGGATTTTTAACGGGTACGGTGCGAAAATAATAAATACCACATTCGATAAAGTTTATTTTAGTAATATATATTTATGTTTATATATATATATATATGTACGTTCATTTACAATTAATTCCACTATTAGACGAACTACGGCGTCGTCGTATATATAAATAATATACACAATCGATATGCTAAATCTCAAGACAGCTAAATTTATATTCAGGTATTTTATCGTGATTTTAATAAACGCTCTCCTTCGCTCAAAACTTTGCAATTATGCTTTCTACTTGAAAAAAAAAAAAAAAAAAAAAATAGACCAAGGAGTTGAGCGTTTGGGAAAAATCTATTAATTCTTTATGCAAAGTATAATTGTTTATTAACATTTTGTTTTCTTTCAGCATCGTTATAAATTGATTGATTATAAATTCTGATGCCACCAATCAGGATCTCGTTTTTTTTTCTGTGACATGTACAAAAACCTACTTTATTGGTTATCATAATTAATAAAATTATTTGTTACAAGCAGAGTTGTGAAAATAGTAATGTAAAAGTAGTGCGTTACCCATTACTTCAAATAATGTGCATTGGATAAGTTTTCCGTTACAAATTACAAAAGTAACGTGTAATGAATGAATGTTCCATATTACAAATTAAAATAGTAATGTGAAATGGATGCGTGTTCCATTACAATTAAACAAAAGTAATGTGTAATGTATGCATTTTCCATTACAAATAATAAAAGTAATATGTAATGGTTGCATGTGCCATTACAAAAAAAAACGTGTAATGAATGAGTGCTCCATTAAAAATTACAATTAAAAAAAAGTAATTTGTAGTGAAGAATATTCTATTACAAATGCGTGCATTTGTAATGGAATTTACTTTTTTTATTCGTAATGAAACACGCATTCATTACACATTACTCTTGTATTTTGTAATGTGTAATTTCCATTACAAATGAGTGCATTTGTAATGGAATTTACTTTTTTTATTTGTAATGAAACACGCATTCATTACACATTACTCTTGTATTTTGTAATGGTACACTTGTCCATTTCACATTATGCAGTGTAATGTGTATTGGATAAGTTTTCCGTTACAAATTACAAAAGTAACGTGTAATGAATGAATGTTCCATTACAAATTAAAATAGTAATGTGTAATGGATGCGTGTTCCATTACAATTAAAAAAAACCGTGTAATGCATGCATTTTCCATTACAAATGATAAAAGTAATATGTGATGGTTGCAAGTGCCATTACAAATTAAAAAAAATAACGTGTAATGAGTGCTTCATTAAAAATTACAATTGAAAAAAAGTAATTTGTAGTGGAAAATATTCCATTACAAATGCGTGCATTTGTAATGGAATTTACTTTTTTCATTTGTAATGAATCACGCATTCATTACACATTACTCTTGTATTTTGTAATAGTACAAACTTGTCCATTTTACATTATGCAGTGTAATGTGTAATGAATACAGTAATGTATTATTTACAACTCTGGTTACAAGCAATCAGTGTAAATATACCATCAAAACGATTCTCAACGTTTCCCACCAAATATTTCATCGAACGAAAAAAAAAACTTCGCGTTTTCAATTATTTCCAGGAATTTTTATAATTCTGCATTTTGCATTTTCGAGATTTCAAAAGCAATTTTCTGTTCACCGTAAAATTCATTTTCGCGCATGCAGGGTTTCAAAAGAGAAATCGAGGACAAATAATCTGCCGATTGTGCTTTTTGTATTTTACAAATATTTCGAAATTCGACACAGTATCGTAGAATATTTTTGTTTTCTTATATCTTGACATTTTGAATTCAATTCTATAAATTTTTATAATCTTTCAACGCTACTCGATGTAAAATTACAATGGGTTACAGAACGGAATTTCATCGAAGGATGTTTGTGACGTACGTCGTTACAATCAACATAATTTTCATACATTTCGAAAGGAACAAATTCCAAATAATTTAATTAACATTTATCGATGTCAATCAATGATATCCTTTCACCCTTTTTTTTTGTAATTCATCGAGTTAAATAGTTCAAATTGCTTTTCATCTTTGTTTACATTCTCTCCTCTACGCAGAATAGTTTTTATGGTACTTGAAAAGTAGGAAATCATTTTAGTTAGTTAATCTAAGACTATGCGCTCGTGTATTTTTACACACAATTTTTGTTTTTACTGCTGTCAACCGGAGTCAAGAATTTATTGACTGTCTAGTTAGGATATCCAGTCTTTTCCGCAAGGCTAAAATAGAGAGAAAAAATTTAGTCACGCTTCCCAGGACCTTTTTTTAAATTAACTTTTAATCCGTAAAAAATACTTCCATTACTTTAAGAATCGAAGATTGAAGATCAAAACTACATGATCAAAACTCTTTTATTAATCAATTATTTATGTTTCCAACCAGGCTTGCAAATAATGCATTACTTTTTTTAGTGCATTTGCATTTTCATTAACCATTAACGTTTAATGGTTATTGGAAATAATTTTCATCAACCATTAAAATGTAATGGTTAATGGAAATTATTTTCATTAACCATTAAAATTTAATGGTTAATGGAGATTATTTTCATTAACCATTAACATTTAATGGTTAATGGAAATTATTTTTATTAACCATTAAAATGTAATGGTTAATGAAAATTATTTTCATTAACCATTAAAATTTAATGGTTAATGGAGATTATTTTCATTAACCATTAACATTTAATGGTTAATGGAAATTATTTTCATTAAACATTAAAATTTAATGGTTAATCGAGATTATTTTCATTAACCATTAAAATTCAATGGTTAATAGAAATTATTTCCATTAACCATCAAAAGTTAATTGTTAATGAAAATGCAATTGCTTTCAAAAAAGTAATGCATTATTTGCAACCCTGCCAATTACAATGTCGTGTGTAATAGAAAAAATGTCGATTACCCACTGCAATGTAATGTGTAATGGACAAAACTTTGATTGCAATTTTGGGAATGGAAAAATATAGATGAATAAATTATTGCAGTTTTGCAATACATTTTATTGACTTAGGACTTAGATTTTTAGAATTATAATATAGATGCTTTTTAGAATTTAAGTTACCTGAAAATCTAAGTCCCAAGTCAATAAAATGTGATGCGAAATTGCAATAATTTATTCATTTATATTTTTCCATTCCCAAAATTGCAATCAAAGTTTTGTCTATTACACATTGCATTGCAATGGGTAATGGAAATTGTTTATATTACACACTACATTGTAATGGGCAGGGTTGCAAATAATGCATTACTTTTTTTAATGCAATTGCATTTTCATTAACCATTAAATTTTAATGGTTAAAGAAAATAATTTCCATTAACCATTAAATTTTAATGGTCAATGAAAGTAGTTTCCATTTACCATTAAATTTTAATGATTACGAAAATAATTTCCATTAACCATTAAATTTTAATGGTTAATGAAAATAATTTCCATCAACCATTTAATTTCAATGGTTAATGTAAATAATTTCCATTAACCATTAAATTTTAATGGTCAATGAAAATAATTTCCATTAACCATTAAATTTAAATGGTTAATGGAAATTAATTTCATTAGCCATTAAGAAAGTAATGGTTAATGCATTACTTTTTCATTAAAAATTTCGCAACCCTGTTTTTAACAAACAATCGAGGTCGTGTAATCGAATGTGTAAATGTACTTAGGTCGAAAGAAAAAAAAATGTTCATTACGTTTGTTTCAAAATTCGAATTGATTTGAAAATTAACGACAACGCGAAGAATAATCGATGAAATCACGTCGTAGTGAAATTTTAACCGAAACTGGAGGATTGATAATTCTTTGAGAGAGGCACTACTCCGTTGAACAATAATTATTTTATTTTCTTGTTATATTTTATTTTTATTTTTATTTTGACGATGAAAATCCATTTTCAACATAACATCGAAGAATCGGTAATTTCGCTTCACAGAGTTTTACCATTCGTTTTTTTTCTGCCTTCGATCTTTCATGATAACAGGAATATACAAAAATACGATCTATCCAAAATCCTTGATAAATCAATACTAAACGTCGATGTCTCTCATTCAGAATACAATTCTCATATATTAATGAGATTTCGTGTTTGAAAAAATCGTTATTAGTATCGGATTTTTTTTTCTATTACAGTTAAAAAAAAAAAAAAAAAGAAAAAAACAAAATCAACATCAATCACCGAAAATGTAAAACCATGTCGTGTAAAATAGACATTAGCGACAGGAAATTAAATCTATGGGGCAATTGAAAAAAAAAATTATATATGCATTGAGACTCTGCAGAATCGAAGTTCGATCGTTTAATTTTCGAGAATGGAAAGAGAGTTTGTGAGCAAAAGCGATTGTGAAAAATCGTATATTTTTGCAATTTTCACCAGCAGAATGCAGGACTCGAATGTCTTTTTTTTTTTTTTTTTTTTTTTTTTTTTTTTTTTTTTTTTTTTTTTTTTTTTTTTAATATCAACGCTATTTCAGTATACATTTCAAACGCTTTTACGAGCCAATTGCAGAAACAACGAGAAATTTCATTTTTCCTTCTCGTGTATTTACAACTTAGGAACAAGCGCTCGAACAATCGATACAATTTAAAAAATTGGGTGCACTTTCCTATATATTTGCGACGACAAAATGAATGAAAAAAAAAAAACGAAAAAACGGATCGACACATCGCTGAGAATATCAAAACTAATTGAGACTAATACGCTGCTCTACAGTATATCAGTTTTATCACAGCCGAACAAAATCGTGATTATGCGACTGTGTTGCCTATCTTACAAGACATAGCACGTCAACGATCGTTTGACGATTTGATTAACATACATGTGTTTATCGGGTATTTCATGTCAAATCGATCAATATCTGATAATCACACTCGCGGATTTCATTCATAATTTTTTCGACGATTGTACTGAGAGCAGGGTTGCAAGTAATGCATTACTTTTTGTAATGCATTTGCATCTTCATGAACCACTAATATTTAATGGTTAATGGAAATTATTTCCATTAACCATTAAATTTTAATGGTTAATGAAAATTATTTCCATTAACCATTAAATTTTAATGATTAATGGAAATTATTTCCATTAACCATTAAATTTTAATGATTAATGGAAATTATTTTCATTAACCATTAAATTTTAATGGTTAATGGAAATTATTCTCATTAACCATTAAATTTCAATGGTTAATGGAAAATATTTCCATTAACCATTACATTTTTATTTATTTATTTATTCATTTATTCATTTTCTTTTATTTTTGAAAGTGCCAAAAAAAATAGATAAATAAATAAACAAATAAATAAATAAGAACTTGCTTAAAAAAAGAAAGAAAACAAAAATCTTTTTTTTTAAGCAAGTTCTTATTTATTTATTTAGTCATTCATTTATTTATTTATTTCTTTTTTTGGCACTTTCAAGAATAAAAGAAAATAAATAAATGAATAAATAAATAAATAAAAATTTAATGGTTAATGGAAATATTTTCCATTAACACATTGAAATTTAATGGTTAATGAGAATAATTTCCATTAGCCATTAAAAAAGTAATGGTTAATGCATTACTTTTTCATTAAAAATTTTGCAACCCTGACGGAGAGTGCATTTTTTTCCAGATTTTTTCCATTCGTCTTTTTAAAAAAGAATTAACGTACACAATTTATGAGGGACAAGTATTTTTGTATTCTTATATAGTTGACAAGTATAGTTGACAATTAATAATTGACAAGTATAGTTGACAATTAATAATTCTACAAGTATAGTTGACAATTATAGTTGACAATTAATCATTGACAAGTATAGTTGACAATTACAGTTGACAATTAATAATTGACAAGTACAGTTGGCAATTCTAGTTGACAATTATAGTTGGTAATTATAGTTGACAATTAATAATTGACAATTATAGTTGACAAGCATTTCTTCTTCGTGAACTGCACGATTTTTTAAATAAAAATTTGAACATTTATGTGGGCTCATTCTGTGCAGACACTAAAATTTGTTGTTGCATACAATCAGAGTTGTGAAAATAGTTATGTAAAAGTAATGCATTACCCATTACTTCAAACAATGTGTATTGGATAAGTTTTCCGTTACAAATTACAAAAGTAACGTGTAATGAATGAATGTTCCATTACGAATGAAAATAGTAATGTGTAATGGATGCCTGTTCCATTACAAATAAAAAAAAGTAATGTGTAATCTATGCACGTTCCATTACAAATAAAAAAATAACGTGTAATGAATGAGTGCTCAATTACAAATTACAATTGAAAAAAAAAGTAATTTGTAGTGGAAAATATTCCATTACAAGTTAGTGTGTTACTACAATTTTGAGCAGGTACCATTTTGCTCAAAGGTAAGTCTATTGATTTTTCAATGAAAATAATTTGTGTGCATCAATTTTTTGTTAACTTTACTATCGTAGTGGTAAATGTATGAACAGTGATTATTTGGAGTAATTTTTACTCCATTCTTGAATTGTAATTTTTACAATTGTAATTTGTAATGGAGCACTCATTCATTACACGTTATTTTTTTTTTTATTTGTAATGGCACATGCAACCATTACACATCACTTCTATTATTTGTAACAGAACGTGCATACATTACACATTACTATTTTCATTTGTAATGAAACATTCATTCATTACAAGTTAGTTTTGTAATTTGTAACGGAAAACTTATCCAATACACGTTGTTTGAAGCAGAGATGTCAACCCTCGTTACTTTTGAAAACACGTTTTTTTTAGTTTTCTCTATTACTTGATAATAACCAATAATTTTACAAAAATAACCCAGAGAATTTGTACCTGGATATGTTAGCTCTTCAGTTTACATAAGAAATGACCTTTTTACTGCATTTCTGGAAAAAATCATATAAAAGCAATGTAACACAGAAAAGTAATACGCTCCGCTACTTTATCAGTCCCTTGTTTCGTTACATTTCTTGTTTGTGTCTTTTTTTCAGCATCGCAGTGAAAAAATAGTAATTTACACTATGAAGTGCAGAGTTAACATATGCAGTTACAAATACTGTGGCTTATTTTAGTAAAATAATTTGTTGTTAGTAAGTAATAGAGAAAATAAAAAATGAGCGCGTTTTCAAAAGTAACGAGGCCGGACATCTCTGGTTCAAAGTAATGGATAATGCATTACTTTTACATTGCTATTTTCACAGCTCTGCATACAACACAATTTTGAAAAGATTTTTAGAAATTAAGAACCACTTTTTCAATTCATATTTGAATGAGGATTTTCTTAATCATTTATTTCATCTACATGCTTTCCCATTCTGACTATTATTACAGAAAAAGACAATTTTCTGGTATTTCAAAAAAAAAATGTCAACCTGACCTTCATAAAGCGAGCAATCCCTAGAAAAATAAAATCTGACCGCTAGAGCCTAGACTTATAAAATTTTATACGAAACTGGCAATATTGCAGAATTTTTTCAGGTTAGAACTTTAATGTTCGTTTATTCTTTTTTTTTTGAGTAATGAGCGATGGAAAAATTCTTAAAATATTAACGAACATCAGCACAATCGTGCAAAAAATGATGAATAAAATCCTGAAGGATAAGTATCGGATATCGATTGATTTGAGATTGAATAGCGAGACTCACAGAAGAAAACAAAAATAAATAATTTACGAATTCGTGGTATTCGCGTTGTTCTCAGCTTCGAGAGAGGCAAGAAGTGAAACTTTACTGTCCTCAAGATCGATGGAATCGTCGGCGTTGTAGTAAGTATTTGGATTTGTATTTTCAATTGTTCCGGACGGTGAGGCTTCTCCGGCTCCCAGAAATATGTCGTCGTCGAAATCGAGAAGACTCGTCGACGGTGTGTAAGCCATTAATTCGCCACCAGCATTTTCAAAGTTTGAATTCTCTGCGCAAACGAGAAAGAAAATTAATATTCAAATTAAAAAAAAATTACAGCAGAAAAATGAAAACTCACCGATGAAATTAAGATTCAAATTTTTAAAAAATTACAGCAGAAAAATGAAAACTCACCGATGAAATTAAGTTTCAAATTTAAAAAAAATTACAGCAAAAAAAACAAACTCACCGATGAAATAGGGGACTTACATGCATCTGAAACCTCTATTTTAGTCTATTGGATTAATTAGGATAAAAAATAATGAATTTCCCAAGACAGTTTTTTTTTTAAAGGAATATTAACGATGCAAAAGTGTTTTCTTTTACACTAATTTTTCTCGGTAAATTTGAATTGGCAACCATATTGTTGTACCCAACTATCAGCGCCGCGAGTGTCGCGTCTGAGAACTAAATCCCATTAGACAGGTTTGCTCCCGCGGACATCTTGCTCGCGGAAATTCTAACCTATAATATACATTAACCTGCAGCAGGGGGGTGACATCGCTATCTATCCCTGTACTGCAAAAGTGGTCCACTTTTGGCAATGGGTTCTTAGTTCCTCTCGTTCCTCTACGTGGCGCTAGTTGTCACGCGGGAGCACAGAGAGGGAGATCCGGGAGCCCACGGAGCTCTAGGAGGGGAGCGTTTGTTGACAATTGGCAGCTTTGAGGTTACGGAGGTTACGAGAACGTTTTGGAAGACGTCTACGATTATAAAGGATTGTCATTTCCTTGTGAAACTCATGCTCACGATATTTTTTGTGAAATCCTCCAATGTTTTTTGACACTGCGTATGCAACGATATTGTGCACGTATAAATGCCGAAAAAAAAGAAAATCAGGAAAAAAAAAGTCTCTAAATTTTGTAAAACTTGAATAAAAACAAATATTTCTCTGCATATTTTCATTTTTTTTCGTTGACCTCATAGGTTATATAGGTTATATATAATATTCGAATGCTTTCAATTGCTTTCAATCCTTTCAATGCATTTCGAGCGCGCGGAGGAGAACGAGGAGAGGCACTGACCCCCCACTCTGCCACTGACAGCTGCAGCGGGTGCCTACTAGCGCCACGAGGGACGAAATTTGGTGTTAAAAAAGTACTGGGATTTATGTGCCTATTCCAGCGGTCTGATGTCACCCCCCTGACCTGCAGTATAATATTCTTTAATATTAATATGTTAACGAAGTTGTGAAAGTATTGGTGACGTCACAATATCACAGGAATCATATGAATCACGTCTTCAATATTATTATATTAAAGAAGTTGTGAAAGTGATATAAATTGACAGATGCATGACAAATGGACAATAGATTCATTCACTCCGCAACCAAACTCATTAGATTGGTTCATGTCTTATTTTAGTTTATTCATAATTTTATATTATTATATTGCTAGTATGTAAACGAATATTTTTGCTGATTTATATTTTTATTGCAGGTTATGGCGGCATTCGCTTGGACGCTTACGCGTCTGTAGCGTCACATCCTGTAACATTTTATATGTCGATGTATATCTATACATACGTGCTGAAAGCGCGTAAGCGTCCAAGCGAATGCAGCCAGTGTTTATTATGCGACGTAGTTCCCGGAAGCGACATTGGCGGCGCTGATAGTTGGGTACAACAATATGGTTGCCAATTCAAATTTACTGAGAGAAATTTGTGTTAAAGAAACAACTTTTGCAGCATTAATATTGCTTTAAAAAAAAATGTCTTGAGAAATTCATTATTTTTCACCCTACTTTCGAATTAAAAAATAAAAAAAAGACATGCAAGTTCCCTATTACAGCAGAAAAATGAGAACCCACCGATGAAATTAAGATTCAAATTTTGAAAAATTACAGTTGAAAAATGAAAACTCACCGGTCAAGCGTTCTGACTCTTCTTCTCGGTCGCGCTGCGCACGTGGATCGAGCTCCGGATTAACAGGAATTCCAAATGACATTGGATCATCAGCACCGAATAGCTACGGATAAATGAGAATATAGAGGAAAAAAACAAAATCGTTAGTTGAAAACTAATATGGACCGTAATCTCCGCAGGTGCTGAGGCTCAATTCAATTATTCGGTCCTAAGGGAAGGATTTGAGCAAAAATTGCAGGCGAGATCCGTCATCGACGATAAAAATGATCTGATTCGTAATAATGAGAGAAATTGATCTCAATGAACAAATTGTTGGATGAGGGTGATCTTCATATATGGGTCAATCCATGTCAAATCGACCAATAGTTGGAATCGACCCCTTTCAATTTCGATAAAATTTGGTAAGAAGTTTTCTTTTATCATAAAACAAAGTTTTACCAGAGGACAAGAAATAAAAAAATTTGGTTTGAAAGTTATGCAACATTCAGAGTTTCACAATTTTTTCAATTTTTCAAGTTTATTTTTTAAATGTCTCGAAAACTATTATAGTTACGAAAATCGTTTTGGATTCGACTTAAAGAGCATACTTGGGGCTACGCAAGAAAAAATACTCCGAATTTTTTTTTTTGAAAAATGATGAATTTGAAGAATTTTGAGTTTTTAAAAATCGTTAAAATCCACGATCGACGATTTTTAATTATTTTTTTTTTAAATATAATACCTTGTACTGATCTTTAAAGATCCTAAAATTTTCAGAATTGCTTTTTTTTTAAATATGAATTTTTTAATTTTGGAAAAAAAAGTTTTTTTTTCACTTTTAAGTTAAGTAAAGTTGAGCAATCATGTAATTTTGTAATTTGATGCAGTAAAAATTCTAGTTAATGACATAAAAATGTAACTATAGAAACATAATTGTATTTGCGTTTTCAAGCTTACGCATAAAACGCTTTACCAAATAAATAAAAATGCAAATTCAATTATGTTTCTGTTTTCACACTCTTATGTCATTAATTAAAATTTGTACTGCTTAGAATTACAAAATTACATGATTGCTCGACTTTACTTAACTTAGAGGTAAAAAAACTATTTTTTTTTACCAAAATTCAAAAATTCACATTTTTGAAGAAAAAAAAACGGAATTTTGAAAATTTCAGGATCTTTTAAGATCAGTACAAGGTATTATATAAAATAAATTGAACCGAAAATTTTATGTCTCACGATTACACAATTTTTTTTAATTTTTACGATTTTTAAAAATTTAAATTTAAATTTAAAATTTTTTCCGAATATATAAATATATTTTTTTTTTCGTAAAAACAAACTCAGAGCGATCTTCGTGACTATAATAGTTTTTGAGATATTTAAAAAATAAACTTGAAAAATTGAAAAAAGTGTGAAATTTTAAATTTTGAATGACTTACGAAAAAAAATTTTCCAATTTTTTTCCTTTGGTAGAACTTTATTCTATGATAAAAGAAAGCTTCTGACCAAATATCATTGAAATTGAAAGCGCTCGATTCTAACTATTGGTCGATTTGACATGGAATGACCCATATATTTTTTCTGTTTCTTTCTTTCATTCTTTTTTAGTAGATATGATGAATTTATTTATCATACCTGCCCGTTCGAATTACCTTTAAAAACCTCACACTTGGCAGGATTAATATTGGAATTTATGGATCACTCAACACTTCGGAGACTACGTAACGATGTAAGTTCACCCTGTAATACGTACTCCTAGCAGAGTATTGGCATCAATACTGTAACCTTCGCTGCGCAGGACCTCCCTTAAATTTTCAAGCTCGTTCTGCATCGTCTCGACATGATTATCCATGTCCTCCCTGAATTTAATGAAAAATCAGAAAAAACGAGTTATCAACATTTTCCTTCGTTCGAGGATACTTTATCCGGAAACTAAATTTATCGATCATAGTTTACGCAAAATGGCATCGAACTGAGATCATAGCAAGATCCATGATAAAAGCGATAAAATAATAAAAATAAATATTCGCTGGAGCTTATTGATGGAATCGCTGGAAAATATTGATCATCACTACAACAAAAATCTGCGCGAAGAAAATTTGGATTATGGCTTCGTTATGATCATAAAAAAAAATCGCGAATGATATTTAAAAGTCTCAGAATTCCCCATATATTCATATGTATGTGGCGAATGTTTCAATTCTTATATAATAAGACTCAAAGATTATTTTTGTAGAGAATCTAATAAAAAAAAAAGGAATGAAATTTTTTTTCTTCATAGGAAAAATATTTATAGAAAAAAAATGACTATTGTTAAGTAAATTATCTTAGAAACAATCAATCCTACATGATTTCACATGAGGAGCTTTTTTGTAGAGAATTCAATTTCCTATGAAATATGGAGTTTATCAATTATTTTTTATCCGTAAAAAATATAAATATAGAGGAAAATGGAATTTTTTTTTAACTAAAATTGCAATTATAAAAACTATCGATACATGTAAAGAATTAAATTTTCTGTGAAATGAGAAGTTTATGAATTATTTTTTACCCATAAAAAGTATAAACTCAGAGGAAAATGACAATTTTTTCACAAGGACCTTTTTTGTAGAGAATTAAATTTCCAATAAAAATAAGGCGAGAAATTTTGTTTTCGACACTTTGAACTTTGACGAACTTTGGCGAGAAGATATTGACTCCAAATTTTTTTCCTTCGCAGATTTTTTTGTAGCATAATGAGTAATATTTTCGGTATTGCTGAAAGAATTTTAAAAAAGCGGATTTTCGGCCCACCCAGTGCGGATGCGAAATATTAAAAATTATAAAAAAAATAATCAAAATACAAAACGGAATCATTGACATCAGGCAATTCTCACGAAGCGATAGCTTCTCTAGCAAACTAATGAAAAAAATCGCTTTTACGCTTTTTGGGCCTCTAAATAAAAAAGAAGGAATTCTAGAATTTTCACTTTTATCAAAAAATGATTACCTCCCCGATTTCGTCCGCAATTTTTTATGGTTTTTTAGTACCTCCGAAAACACTCAGAATTTCTTTCAGACTTTTTGGGGCGATTCAACTTGACAAGCTTTTTCGATTTTTTTTTTCGTTTAAATAGAAGGAGGAACCTGAATTGAGGGGGCCGTTATCGAAACATTTTTGTATGAATGAAAGGTGGTTAAAAAAATATTTGGATAAGGGCCCACTCAATTCAAGTTTCCCCTTCTATTTAAAAAAAAAAAAAAAATCGAAAAAACTTATTATAAACAGAAGGAAAGTCTTGTCCACTTTTGCTCGAAATTTTCAATATAAAAAACGGAGTTTTTGTAAATTTTTTCAGATTTCTAAACATGGACTAAAAATTTGGAAAAAAATCCCAAAAATCCCGTTTTTTACATAAAAAATTTCAAGCGTTGAGCAAAAGTGGTCAAAGGTCTCCTTCCGTCTGCAACAAGTTTTTCGAACAAAAAAAATTTAACGAGTCAAGTCAAATCGTTTAAAAAAAATCCGAAAAAAATCCCGAGTGCTTTTCAGAGGTACTAAAAACCATAAAAAATCGCGGACAAAATCGGAGAGGTGAAGGATCAGACCCAGGTCGAATCGGTGTGAAAGGCCTCAAATGCAAAAGGTCAATCCTCGTTACACCTTTTTTCTTGGGCCAGAACGTTTTTTCCCAACATTGGAACATGACCGAAATATTTTTCTCAATAAATTTCAAACTATCTGTGAAAACTTTGAGCTCAATATTGCAAAATTCCCAAAAAGCGACGCTCGATTGCCTCAGAAATTTCAAAATTCTACACAAAAGAACCCAAAGATATTTAAAAAAAAAAAAATGTCATTAACGGAGAACCATGTTCCTCGTTTTCGATGAACTTGTTTTGATCGGACTTACGTGGAGCCTAACCTAAAATTGTTATCAGATTTTCCCGAAGGACTGACGCATCTCAGTGACAAATCTTTGGACGTCGATGAATTTCCATTATTTCCGGTAGCTCGTTCCAAATCGTTTTGTCCGATTGAATCGGCGACGTATGTCGATTCATCGATAATTCGATTATCGCCGGTCGGATCGGTCGATTTTTTATTCCAATTCATGGTTCCGCTGAGATTCTTCCAGCTCGATTTGTTGATTTTTGTTGAATCAGCGGAATCTTTGGTGCTCGTTTCCTTTTCGTTGTCGAAATCAATCACAGGATCTGGCATCGAGAGAACTTCGCGGATCGATGTCGAATAATCGCCTTGACGCGGCTCAACGTCGTCGACTTCCTCCGAGGAGTCAGCATCGTGATCGCTATCCTGGTCGCCGTTATTCTCTTTGTTTATATTTGCCGCCATCGCGGCGAGTTTCGAGCTTCTCAGTGACTTCGAAGGCACCGGTTTCTTCTGTGACGAATTATTTTTCATCGGGGCAATCGGAACCGACGGATCTCCTTCGGGATTTACTTCGAGCATCAGGATCTCTTCCCTACAAATCGATGCATCGTATTTCCGGTCTGGACTTGATAATTTTATTAATTAAGAAAAAAGATATTTTGAATTTCTTATTTTGGAAAAAGGGAGAAAAGCCAAATTTAGTAACACGATTTTGATAACACGATTTTGACGTTTATTTTTTCATCTCGTTTCAGAACGAAGTAACATACATTGGAAAAAATTAAGGGATCAAAAAATTTCCTGAATTTTTAGTGGATTTAAAAAATCCTGAATCTCAGTGAAAAATGGTCCTAACGAGGTCTTGAAAAAAGCATTTTGAAGCTTCATGTTTTTAGTTTTGAGATCTTTCAGCGAAATTTTTTTCGAAAGTACAGGTTTAACGCAATTCGAAGAAATAGCGTGAAAGAAAAATGTTGCAAATTTTATGTACTTTCTTTTTGGCTGCAGTAATTTGGAGAAAGTAGAAAAAATTGAAAAAATAGGAGATAGCGGACTTTTAATGAAAATGGATCCTTTTGTCTTTGACCATTGATATCTCAGAAACCAATAATCGCACAGAAAATAAAAAGGGGCGTTTCAGAAACTTGGATTAATTCTCTATAAGGATTAACGATGGTTTTTTGAAAAGAAAAAATGTTCTATCCTTGTCATGAATTTGAAAAAACAGGGGAAAAAGACTATTTATGGTTTTTCAGAAAATCAACGGCTAAATTAAAAATATTGATAAAACGACTAATGTTAAGCGTGACTTTTACAGCTCAATATATCCACAAAAACCTTGTAAAGTTTCAATTCAAAGAAATATGAAGCTTTAAAATACTTTTTTAACACCTCGGTACCATCATTTTTCACTGAGAGACAGCATTTTTAAAAAACAAACGAATTTTTTTTTTTTAAGCATGCTTTTATTAGTTGTTAATAAAAAATAACTAAAAAGTTAAAAATAAAGCTATTCCGATTGGAAATAAGTTTTCAAATAAAAGCGTGTTACACCCTCTTTTTTCTCTTGCTGTTAAAATGTAACACGCTTTTATTTGAAAACTTATTTCCAATCGGAATAGCTTTATTTTTAACTTTGTAGTTATTTTTTATTAACAACTAATAAAAGCTTGTTTAAAATTTTTTTTTTTCGTTTGTTTATTTTTTACTTTTTAGTATTTATGATGTTAAATAACTAGTTTAGTAATGTATATCTAGTTTCGCATAATTTTTTGCAAAAAAAAATGTTTCTAAAAATTTTTTGCACAAAAATTATTTTGCAAAATTTGTTAGACAAAATTATTTCACACAATTAATTTGCAACATTTTTCTGCAAAATTTATGCAAAAAAATGTTTTCAGAATTTTTTTTGGAAAAAGACTGTTGCGCAAAATTTTCGTGGAGAAATGTTGTAAATCAATTGCTTAAAACCATTTTGTAAACAAAATTTAGCAAAACAATTTTTTTGCAAACAATTTTGTGAAACATTTTCTTGCAAAAAATTATGCGAAACATTTTTTGTTGCAAAACAACTTTCAAGCAAATTTGTAATAAAAATTTTGCGAAACAATTTTTTTTGCAAAAAATTTGCACATTTTTTACATTAGTGTATTTCTTTCGACGATAAAAAAAATCTCGTCAAAAATCTTAAAGGACGAAAAATATTCAGGAGTCACTTTAACATTTTTTCAAACAATATGCAACAAAAATATATTTTTTTTATCACTAAATTTTTTTAATAATGCATGCCACGAAAAATTCAGCAAGGACTACCTCAGAATTGATATTATGTATTTTGTGTTCCACCTTTGTTTAGAATTTTGGCACATGGAACAATTTAGAACTGGACGAGCCAAAAGAAATATTGAAAAATCGATTTTAGCGTTTAGGTTGGTAACATTTGGTAGAACCCTTTGCTAAGATTTTTTTTATATACAAAATATTTTTTGGGTCTGAGACTTGCAACAAAAAATAAAGGAAAAAATCGTGTCATCCTAATTTCCAAGATTTACGGCGATAATGAAAAAAGGGAATTTGTGATCGTGAGGGTAAGATCATCATGCATTCTATCATTAACTAACCAACTAACCAATACCTTTTCAACGAGAGAAACAGAATATCTGCCTTTTTGCAGGGTTTTAGATCAGTGATCGGCAAAATCGATATTTTCGTCAATTTAATTACCGCTAATTACTCTGTGTTAGAAAATTTTATAATTGTTCCAATAAATATTACTCATTATTAAGACACTCAGTAATTAGGCAGTAAGGTATTTCTAATATTCCAAAATTCGATCATTCATGTTCAATTATTATCCCATAAACCTATAACTTGTAATTTAGGTCAAATAATTACTCAATAACCAAGAAAAATAAAATTTTGCTTTTATGAATTACTGATTTTTTTTTAATTAGATAATTGTTCCATCTAATAATTAATTATCCAAGTAATTAAATACTTAAGTACTCTAAGTACTAATTTTTTATGAAATTGGTTAATTATTCTTTCCAGTTATTAATGATTCGAATAATTAGATAACTAAGTCTTTTAATTACTAATTGTTTAAAAATTAGTTGATTATTCTTTGCAATTATTAATAATAATAATAATAATTTAATAATAATTATTATTTGAATAATTAGAAACTTAATTCTTCTAAGTACTAATTTTTTTTAAATTTCTTTAATCGATGTTAACTTAGCGATAAATCATTGGACAGAGGTTCAAGTCCTTTCGAATTTCAAAGTAACATAATCCGAATGATCTTTACGCTCAATTGACAAAAAAAAAATCACCGGAGTCTAGGAAATTTTTCAAATTCAAGCTAAAGTGTAGAGTTTTCTTTTTTCTTACGATTACTCGAAACATGCTGACCCTGAAAAACTCAAGATCCCGATTCAAATACAAAAAGCTTGAAATTAATTACTCAAAAAATTGATAATTAATACAATGAAATTACTAATTACTCAAATAATTAGTAATTTATATATTTAAATTATTAATTATTCAAATAGTTGGTAATTTAAATAGTTGAATTAGTAATTACTCGAATAATTATTAACTTAGATATATACATTACTAATTATTCAATCAATCAATTCGATTATAAATTATTCTAGTAATTAGTAATTAAAATAATTCAATTACTGATTAATTTAATAATGAGTATTTTAAAGAATACGATTATTTTTCTAATAATGAATAATTCAAAGAATACACATATTCAATATCCAAATAATTCGTAATATTGGTCTTTAAATTACTGATTATCGAAATACCTAAAAAAAATAATGGGCGGTAATATTAATTTTGTAAATAACGATTAATTAAAAATCTAAAATTTTTTTTTTGCCGATCACTGTTTTAGATAGAGGGAAAAACGGAAGAACGAAATTCTAAAAGCACCGAAAATTTGTCACACCAAAATATGATTAATGAAGGATCGTAAAATGGTTGACCTTGCTTCTTCTCCGGTTTCAGTGGCGGGTATGTGAATTTTAATTGGCAGCTTGTTTTTCCTCCTGGCATAAAGGTAAATTGCGATGTATATACGTAATAACAATGATTCTACACGAACTTGAAGATCTGAACGTTCGGATGAACAGAAAATCGACCGATGCAACTTCAACAAAAAAAAAACGAAAGAACCCGCCATTGGTTGGTAAGTGATTCCTGGATCTTCTCTCATCATTTTAAAGAATTATTTATCAAACCATGGTAGAGTTTTTTTTACTAATTTTTCATCAGACATTTATTCGTAGAATTTTCGTTCAGTTCAACGTTTGGATCTTCAATTGTACGATTCTACCGTTATTAGCAAGAAATAAAAAGATTTTAGTGAATTTATCGATAAACCCGAAACCCATATGATTAACTTTTTTTAGTTTTTTTTTTTTAGTGTTTGTGACGTGCAACGATAATTGTTATGAAGGATTGAATGCACTCAAATGAAAAAGTAAAAGCAGCGATTCTTCATTGTTTCCGGATTTGAATTTTTCTGTTTTTGAAGAGTAAAATGCTTCTAGGATCTCGAAAGAGCTCAGTTTTCTTGCACGCATGAAGATCGATACTTGTGATTTTCACATACTTCTTTTTGCCTTTCAGCTTTGTCTTGGATGTTATTTCATGCGGACACAACGCATCTATGTTTATGTACTCGGGTGTTCTCATGGCGTTCTCCATCATCTCAACCGTCTCCAAATTTTCGGCGTCCAAACCGGAAGTATCCGTCTCGGGACTGTGAACGGCCGGATTTGAATTCTCGAATATACTGCCAGGTGAAAAAGAAAAAATTACATGAGATGCAATGAAAACAGAGTTGTGAAAATAGTAATGTAAAAATAATGCGTTAACCATTACTTTAAACGATGTTAATTGAATGAGTTTTTCCGTTACAAATTACAAAAGTAACGTGCAATGAATGAGTGCTCCATTACAAATTACAATTGAAAAAAAAGTAATTTACAGTGAATAATATTCCATTACAAATCAGAGTTGTGAAAATAATAATGTAAAAATAATGCATTACCTATACTTTAAACAATGTGTATTGGATCAGTTTTCCGTTATAAATTACAAAAGTAACGTGTAACGGATTCGTGTTCCATTACAAATAAAAAAGTAATATGTAATGTATGCATGTTCCATTACAAATAATAAAAGTAATGTGTAATGGTTGCATGCACCATTACAAATAAAAAAAATAACGTGTAATGAATGAGCGCTCCATTACAAATTACAAATGAAAAACAGTAATTAACAGTGGAGAATATTCCATTACAAATCAGAGTTGTGAAAATAGTAATGTAAAAGTAATGCATTGCCCATTACTTAAAACAGTGTGTATTGAATAAGTTTTCCTTTACAAATTACAAAAGTAACGTGTAATGAATTAATATTCCATTAAAAATGAATATAGTAATGTGTAATGGCTGCGTGTTCCATTACAAATAAAAAAGTAACATGTAATGTATGCATGCGCCATTACAAATTACAATTGAAAAGAAAGTAATTTACAGTGGAGAATATTCCATTACAAATCAGAGTTGTGAAAATAGTAATGTAAAAATAATGCATTACCCATTACTTTAAACAATGTGTATTGAATAAGTTTTCCGTTACAAATTACAAAAGTATAGTGTAATGAATGAATGTTCCATTACTAATGAAAATAGTAATGTGTAACGGATGCGTGTTCCATTACAAATAAAAAAGTAATATGAAATGTATGTATGTTCTATTACAAATAATAAAAGTAATGTGTAATGGATGCATGCACCATTACAAATACAAAAAATTACGTGTAATGAATGAGTGCTCCATTACAAATTACAATTGAAAAAAAAAGTTATTTACAGTGGAGAATATTCCACTACAAATCAGAGTTATAAAAATAGTAATGTAAAAATAATGCATTACCCATTAGCATTACTTTAAACAATGTGTATTGGATAAGTTTTCCGTTACAAATTAAAAAAGTAACGTGTAATGAATTAATATTCCATTACAAATGAATATAGTAATGTGTAACTGACGTGTGGTCCATTACAAATAAAAAAGTAATATGTAATGCATGCATGTTCCATTACAAATAATAAAAGTTATGTGTAATGGTTGCATGTGCCATTACAAATAAAAAAAATAGTGTAATGAATAAGTGCTCCATTATAAATTACAATTGAAAAAAAAAGTAATTTACAGTGGAGAATATTCCATTACAAACCAGAGTTGTAAAAATAGTAATGTAAAAATAATGCATTACCCATTACTTTAAACAATTTATATTGGATAAGTTTTCCGTTACAAACTACAAAAGTAACGTGTAATGAATCAATGTTTCATTACAAATGAAAAAATTAATGTGTAATGGATGCGTGTTCCATTAAAAATAAAAAAAAGTAATGTGAAAAGTAATGGTTGAATGCGCCATTACAAATAAAATAAAATAACGTGTAATGAATGAGTGCTCCATTACAAATTACAATTGAAAAAAAGTAATTTACAGTGGAGAATATGCCATAACAAATCAGAGTTGTGAAAATAGTAATGTAAAAATAATGCATTGCCCATTACTTTAAGCAATTTGTATTGGATAAGTTTTCCGTTACAAATTACAAAAATAACGTGTAATGAATGGGTGTTCCATTACAAATGATTATAGTCATGTGTAATGGCTACGTGTTCTATTACAAATAAAAAAAGTAATGTGTAATGTATGCATGTTCCATTACAAATAATAAAAGTAATGTGTAATGGTTGCATGTGCCATTACAAATAAAAAAAAAATAACGTGTAATGAATGAGTGCTTCATTACAAATTACAATTTAAAAAAAGTAATTTGTAGTGGAGAATATTCCATTACAAGTTAGTGTGTTTCTACGACAATGTGGAGCAGGTACCATTTTGCTCAAAGGTAAGTCTATTAATTTTTCAATGAGAATAATTTGTGTGTAAAAAGTTTTTGTTGACTTTACTATCGTAGTGGTAAATGTATTAACAGTGTATATTAAGTTAACATACCTATAAGTTTTTCTTGAATTATAATTTTTCCAAGAATGGAATAAAAATTACTCTAAAAATCACTATTCATAGATTTACCACTACGATAGTAAAGTTTAAAAAAACTTGATACATACAAATTATTTTCATTGAAAAATTAAAAGACTGACCTTTGAGCCTGCTCCAAATTGTCGTAGAAACACTAATTTGTATCGGAATATTCTCCACTAGTAATTACTTTTTTTCCAATTGTAATTTGTGATAGAGCACTTATCCATTATACATTACTTTTTTATTTGTAATGGAACGTGCATGCATTACACATTACTTTTTTTATTTGTAATGGTACATGCATGCCTTACACATTACTCTTGTATTTTGTAATGTTACACTTGTCTATTTCACATTATGCAGTGTAATGTGTAATGAATACAGTAATGCATTATCAAAATAATGCATTATTTATAATTCTGAATGACAATCGCTTGAATATTGGAAAAAGTTATTTATTTTTATCAACTTACTCGCCAACAATGTACTGCGAATCGAAATCGTGCTCGGACGCATCCAATTCGTGAATTACTGGACCAGTTGGCGATGCCTCTGGCTAAAATTGCGAAAAACTTTTGCTCGAAAAATAAAAAACTTATGGTTTTTTTCGTAAAAGTTGTCATTTTTTCAGTTTTTTTTGGATATCTAAATTTATTAATCATATTCAACTTTGATATTTTACTATAAATCCTGTATAACTTTGGGAAGTAATCTCTCAAAAAGTTCTTTAAAAATTTGCAAGTTAAAATATTGAATGGTATATTTTTTATAAGAATTTTTATCGCTGGGGTACAAACGACCCCAGTGTTTCAAGTACGTTACTCTGCAGAAGTGTGTCAAGTAAGGGTCAAAAATGTCTGGTCAAAAAACAAAAGTTTCTTGACCAGAATGTAATTTCAAATAAATTGTTTCAATCCCGAATCTTCAACAAATGAATTTGTTAATTAAATTAATTATTAATTAAATTAATTAAATTATTTGCAGAAGTGTGCCTTGAAAAATGGCCGATCTTCAAAAATCCACAAATCCAAAGGATTCTGCAAGTATATTTTTATATTCCCATTTTTTGTTTTCCTATTTGTGTAAAAATGGTGCAGAAACGATTAGCAA
The DNA here is from genome assembly GCA_946863875.1 of Alloplasta piceator. Lineage (NCBI taxonomy): Eukaryota > Metazoa > Arthropoda > Insecta > Hymenoptera > Ichneumonidae > Alloplasta > Alloplasta piceator. The sequence goes on along the minus strand of OX333078.1, from coordinate 33,618,779 downwards.
ATTCAAACGCTCTTTTGCTTCCTCATAAAGGAAGCTTTTTGTCTTCCTCATGAAGGGAGCTTTTTTTTGTTTCTCCGTGAAGGAAGCTTTCTTTTTGCTTCCTCATGAAGGAAGCTTTTTTTTCGTTTGTGGAAATAAAACTGGCAAATTCAAAATTTGCACTTTTTTCAGCTTTTGCATAGCATTTTACACATTCAGAAATAATAAATCTGAAGAGGATTCGAATAAGGATCGATACGTTGTACAAAAAATTGTCAAATTTTATTTGGAACCAATGGCCGAATCGCAGCCGATTCCTCCCTTCACTAATTTTACACATTACCTTGGCCATTTTGCTATGCTTGGAACGAATGTGATTGGCGTTGTCTATCATGAGTGGATAACGTCTTTTTACCGGTAAACCGTTTCTCGTTGGTTGCACGAGAGTCACGAGAAAATGTATGAGCTTATTGACGATTTCCTGTTGTTTCAGATGCTTTCGCCTGAGCATCGCCAATTCTCTCCAGAGCGCCTCATTCTCGCGTTTCATAGCGCCAAAACGCGAGTCCATGTGTTCCTGACGACCTCTCATTGTTCGTACCTCGGACAATAATTTTGACATCACTTCCGGTTTCAGTGGCTGATGCGACGAATCCCCGGTTTTGGTCGACGCGATCTGCGGTTCAAAGGTGAAAAACATTTTTTTGTGATCTCGAATGATTCTGCGATTAATGATCAATCGGAGAAACGTTTTAATGGAATGTGTACCTTTCTTTTTATGTGCTCTAACAGATACGAATGTCCCTTGACGAAATACTGATGGGCAAACTCCATCTCGTCTTTGTCGCATTTCAGACCGCCTAAATCAACCGAAACTTTCTTGTGAAATCCATCTGGAAAAATAATGAATTTGAAATTTGTAAAAATTGTATTACCAAATATTAACGAAACCTTTTTCATCAGGAAATTTTTGAATTTTTATCAAATATTGGCGATTCATTGCAATATTTTTTTTTGCGAGATGTTCGCATTTTAATCAATAATTATTATAGATTATTGTAAAACTGATCATGTAGACATTTTAAACAAAAAAAGTTTTGAAAATTCTTTCGGTCCAGGTTTGCAAATAATGCATTACTTTTTTTAATGCATTTGCAGTTGCATGTTCATTAACCATTAAATTTTCATTAACCATTTAAATTTAATGGTTAATGAAAATTATTTTAATGGTTAATGGTTAATGGTTAATGAAAATGCAATTGCATTTAAAAAAGTAATGCATTATTTTCAACCCTGCCCATTACAATGTAGTGTGTAATAGAAAAAATTTCCATTACCCATTGCAATGTAATGTGTAATGGACAAAACTTTGATTGCAATTTTGGGAATGGAAAAATATATACGAATAAATGATTGCAGTTTTGCATTACATTTTATTGACTTAGGACTTTGATTTTTAGAATTATAATATAGATGCTTTTTAGAATTTAAGATGAAAATCTAATTCTTAAGTCAATAAAATGTGATGGAAAATTGCAATAATTTATTTATCTACATTCTTCCATTCCCAAAATTGCAACCAAAGTTTTGCCCATCAGACATTACATTGCAATAATAATATAGATGCTTTTTATAATTATAATATAGATGCTTTTGAGAATTTAAGGTACCTGAAAATCTAAGTCCTGAGTCAATAAAATGTAATGCAAAATTGCAATAATTTATTCATCTACATTTTTCCATTCCCAAAATTGCAATCAAAGTTTTGTCCATAACACATTACATTGCAATGGGTAATGGACATTTTTTCTATTACACACTACATTGTAATGGCCAGGGTTGTAAATAATGCATTACTTTTTTTAATGCAATTGCATTTTCATTAACCATTAACATTTAATGGTTAATGAAAATAATTTTCATTAACCATTAAACTTTAATGGTTAATGGAAATAATTTCCTTTAACCATTAAATTTTAATGGTCAATGAAAATAATTTCTATTATTCATTAAATTTTAATGGTTAATGAAAATAATTTCCATTAACCATTAAATTTTAATCGTCAATGAAAATAATTTCCACTAACCATTAAATTTTAATGGTTAATGAAAATAATTTCCATTAACCATTAAATTTTAACGGTGAATGAAAATAATTTCCATTAACCATTAAATTTTAATGGTCAATGAAAACAATTTCCATTAGCCATTAAATTTTCATGGTTAATGAAAATAATTTCCTTTAACCATTAAATTTTAATGGTTAAGGAGGTTCATCTGGTACACGATTTACAATGCAGATGTTGTTTAAAAAAATCAGAATATAGTTATTAATATCTAAAAAGTCATCTGTTAAAATTTCAAGACCTGAGGGTACGTTGTTCGTGAGAAATAAATAAAAATGTAAATCCTAAATAACATGGGCTCTTATGGGATACAGTCTATAAATATTAAATGCACAATCATTACAATACAGATTTTGACGAAAATTTAAGAATTAATGAAAAAGTATCTAAGGAACGTTTTTAGAGCTTCATAAAATCGATTAGGTACTTGTGAGATTCATAATAAATTAATTAGTCTCGAAAATGCTGATTATTTTGAGGTTAAGCATTGTCGATGACTACGCTAGTCACCGCTTATTTTGAGGTTAAGCATTGACATTTTTCTTTTGACTCACTCGGTACCAGATGAACCTCCTTAATGAAAATAATTTCCATTAACCATTAAATTTTAATGGTCAATGATAATTTTATGGTTAATAATTTCCATTAACCATTTAATTTTAATAGGCAATGAAAATAATTTCCATTGACCATTAAATGTTAATGGTTAATGAAAATAATTTTCATTGCCCATTAAATTTTGATGGTTAATGAAAATAAATTTCATTAGCCATTAAAAAAGTAATGGTTAATGCATTACTTTTTCATTAAAAATATTGCAACCCTGTTTTGGTCAGAGTAGTAATAGATATTTTTCAAAAATTCAAAATTTCCTGTCATTTGAATCCTTTGATAGATTTTTGAAATTCAATAATAAAGTACTTTTAGTGATGCTACATGCGAAAAAATGGAGCTCAAAACCTCAAAACTTTCTCAAGTAAAAATGTAAATATTTTACATTACTTTTATGCACAAAAATCTCTGCCAAGGAGGAAAAATCAGCAAAATCAAATAGAAATTTTGATTTGGAATTGTTCAGACTTGGAACTGATCTTATGATCGATTTAGGTGATAATTATTTAGACTTAACATGATTTTCGTGCAAGACAAATTTTATGAAATTTTGAATTTTTCTTCAAAATTACTCAAAATTTCATAAAATTTGGATTGCACAAAAATCATGTTAAGCCTAAATAATTATCTAAATCGATCAAAAGATCACTTTCAAGTCTAAATAATTGCTGTCTAAATCAAAATTACCGCCAACTAATTTTATGCAAAAAAATCTCTGCCGAGGAAGAAAAACCAGCAAAATCAAATGGAAATTTTTCCAGATGACTTTGACCTCTACTTACACATGTTTAATTGTCGCACAAAGCTTGCCATGTTGTTGTGTTTGTAATAATGGGGCAACAATTGGCGTGAAAATTGAGCCTGATTTCTGATGAAAAAGCTCCTTCCATTCTGCAAAGAAAGAAAAACAATTTTCAAAATCCTATAATAGGTATAATAAATACTTTCCATTAACAGTAGTCACACATATGTATACATCCATATATATTAGGCTGATTCAAAAAAAGCGACTATTTTTTTTTTTAATCCTCTATTAAATACAAGCCGAGGTATAAAATTCCAAAGTTGGAACATTTTTTTTTCACGTTATTTAAATGGAAAATAGAAATATGCTATGAGAGGCCGCTAAATATTAATATTGAGAGCTCTGCTTTTAACAGGCATCTTTTTTCACCCCTCCAAAAGTTTTTGATAAGAAATTTCGAAATTTGAATTGAATTTTTTTTGAATCAGTATACTACCGGCAAAAAGTTTCTGGACAGAACTTCAAAAAAGGTCGGGAACGTTTTTTTATGCCATTTCACCGGAAGTCAACGTAAACTAATTTAATAAACGAAATTTTTAAGGGGAAGAATTTGGCTTCATTTCCTGTTTTTAAAATTATTTTTACAATTCGTTTTTAGATTTGTACTCTTTTTGAAAACAACTGTTTTCCTCCTTTTTTTTCCTTCTTCAGGTACAAACATCTTCTAGAAGAATTTTTTCGAATACATTTTTACGATTCGATTCATAAAGAGGAAAGTTTGTGCTCCAATTTACTTGTTTTTCAAACTTTGAGCGATTTTTTTTCCCAAAGTTATTCTGTTTTTTGTGAAAAAAAAAGGAAATTTGAAAAATGCCGTAAAACGGGAAAACAAAGAGGATTCATGAAGAACTTCAAAATAGCAAAAAGTTGTGTCTGTTTTCGTTGAGTTCCGAGGAATTTTTTCAGACTTTTTTTTCCAACATTTTTTTTCCTCATTTTCTGGGTCGGAGCTCAGATCATTCAATTACGATAACTCAAGAACTATGGGATTGTTGATAAAATTTCAATAAAGGAAAATATTTTACCATTTTCAACACGCTGAAATTTTTTTTCACATTTTTTTCCTAAATTTTTTTTTTCCTATTTATGGTCAGAAAAAAAAAATTGTGAAATAAAAATCTGAAAAAATTCCTCTGAACTCAACGAAAACAGGCGCAACTTTTTGCTATCCTGAAGTTTTTGATGAATCCGCTTTGTTTTGGTGTTATACAGGATTTTTCAAATTTCATCTTTTTTTCACAAAAAACAGAATAACTTTGGAAACAAAAATCGCTCAAAGTTTTTAAAAAAAGGAAATTGAAGCTCAAACTTTCCCCTTTATGAATCCGATCGTAAAAATGTATTGAAAAAAATTCCTCCGGAAGAGAGGGGAAAAAAACGACGAAAAACAAAATAGAGTCCAAATCTAAAAAGAAATTGTAAAAATAATCTAAAAAAACAGAAAACGATGCCGAATTCTTCGCCTTTAAAATGCCGTTTGTTAAATTACTTTACGTTGACTTCCGGCGAATTGGCATAAAAAAACGTTCCAGACCTTTTTCGAACTTTTCTCCGGAAACTTTTCCAGACAAGAAAGTATTTTTCAAAGCACAATCGCTGGACAATAATTAGTCACAATTGATCTCGCTCTTATCTCAGTTACATAATAATCCCTCCGTCGTTACTCTGAAAGATTCATTCGCAATACCGGTAATTAATTATCCGCCGGAAAAAAAAAAACATGATTCGCAATTCTTGGAATAAATTTTTTTTGGCCTGAAAGCAAAAATTATATTTATCCCTAGTGAAATATCCTTAAAAATTGTCATTTTATTGTGGAATTCGTCAATAATTCCATGATTGACGTAAGCCATTCGAAATACGTGAGAAAGAGAGAGACAGAAAGCATAATAATGTAAAGCAATCACTCTCTCTCTCTCTCTCTCTTTATAGTTTTTTTCCATTCGTGGCGTTTTCCGGATTCTCGTCGATTTCGTCAAAGATCCAAAAACACGTGAAATGAGAAAAGCCTGCGTAAAAGCGATGGAAAATTTTCCACGATTGTGCGGAAAGTTGTGAACGTATTTGCGGTTTCTTTTGCTTTTTTTTTTTTTAAGGTCAAGCACCGATTCACGATAGGAAAGTTATTCGTAATATTAAATATTAAATATTAAGGACAAATGTTGTCATTCGTGACGAAGGAAAGCGGTATTTTCGGCAAACGATGACTCAAAGCTATAGTTGTGAGATATGAATAGAAAAAAAGGGAAATATAGATTTAAATGACTCGATATAAAACTTACGGGTGCCCAACAAATAAGGTCGTCGGTTTCGGGATCCTCAACGAGTTTCCATAATTTTCCCAGAAAAGCCGGCACGTTTGTTTCCAATTCCGTCACCGGATGCATCCTCGTTAAACAACGTTTGTCACTTTTATTGTTCTCTTTTTATCAGCGCAAATTAGTAAAAAAACACTTCGGCATTAAACGTGCGTAGAACGTTCTTAACATCACAATTTTGACTGCAATGGCGAGCGCTGACGGTGTTATCGTGTTATTCTCCGTCTCACGAAATTCCGAAGGAGGGGGAAGTAAGGCCGCGGAGTGGGGGTAAAATCTAGTTCCAAAATCAGGCGTGCCAAAAGATATGGGTCCTTCCATGTCAAATCGACCGAGAGTTGGAATCGACCCCTTTAAATTTCGATGATGATGATATTTTGGTCAGGAGTTTTCGTTTTCAATGAAACGAAGTTCTACCAAAGGAAAAAAATTGAAATTTTTTTGATTTTGAAAACTGTTATACGGAAAATCGTTCTGAATTCGTTTTGAAGAGTATACTTGGGGCTGCGAAAAAAAAAAATATTCCGAAAAAAAAATTTGAAAAATGATGAATTTGGAGAATTTTGAATTTTCAAAAATCGTAAAAATCCAAGTTGCCCATTAAAATTTTGATTCCATTTTTTTTTATATAATACCTCGTACTTATTTTAAAAGATCCTAAAATTTTCAGAGAGGTGTTTTTTTTTGTTTCAAAAATATAAATTTTGTAATTTTTAAAAATCGTGCAAATCCACGATAAACATTAAATTTTTGGTCTAATTTTTTAAAAATAATAACTTGTACTGATCAAGATCTTGAAATTTTCGGGATCGTGTATTTTTGTTTCAGAAATATAAATTTTTGATTTTTGGAAATAATTTTAAAAACGAATTTCTACCAAAGGAAAAGAAATTAAATTTTTTTTTTCGAAAGTTATGCAAAATTCAAAATTTCACAATTTTTCAAATGTTTCAAGTTTATTTTTTAAATATCTTGAAAACTATTATAGTTACGGAAAATCGTTCTGAATTCGTTTTGAAGAGTATACTCGGGGCTAGGAAACAAAAAATATTCCGAAAAAATATTTTGAAAAATGATGAATTTGGAGAATTTTGAATTTTCAAAAATCGTGAAAATCCAAGTTCCATATTTTATATTTGGTTTAATTTTTTTTATATGATACCTTGTACTGATCTTAAAAGATCCTGAAAATTTCAGAGAGGTGTTTTTGTTTCAAAAATATAAATTTTTGAATTTTGGTAAAATTTTTTCTTTTCAAATTGTCATTAATTGAAATTTTTACTTAATTTTTATTTAAAAAAATTTTTATTTTTGAAACAAAAACACACCATCCTGAAAATTTCAGGATCTTTTAAGTACAAGGTATTATATAAAAAAAATTTAACCAAAAATTTAATGTTTGTCGTGGATTTGCACGATTTTTAAAAATTAAAAAATGTATATTACAATTCAAATTTCTTTTAAAAGTTATGTTTTATTAAAATTTTCATTACTTTAGTAGCGAGCTACACAAAAAATATTATGATTCAATTAAACATATATGATAATAGAACAACGTAACTTCTTCATCGAAATAGATCAGTTTAAGAGCAAGAGATAATTATTCGAATGATTCGAATAATGCAAATAATTCGAATATTCGAATCGAATATCACTATTCGATTATTATAAATTATTACACCCCTATTATTATAACTTATCAATATCAATATAATAATATAATTTATAATATAAAAATATAATAATATAATATATAATATATAATAATAATATATAATTTATCATATTCTCACTGGATAATCTCAATATAGGGAATTTCGATCGCTGCGGTTGCCGCGCTTTTTTGAAAACAAAGATGGCGGCGTTCGCAAGAGCGCCTCCGTCCCCCCGTCGACGGAATACCACAAAATCGACTCCGTTTTCGCTTTTTTATCACCCCGTAGTGACAAATTGTTAATTATAAATATTAAGTATGTAACAACGAAAGCGAGGAGATCGTTTTATCCTCCTTTCGGTAATCAAAGACTTGGAGAAAAATGTATCGTGAGGTTTTAATGGAATTCTCGATGTCGTGTCAATAAAGCGCGATCGGGGGAGGGAGGCATTACAATTGCACACGTCAAGAATCTTCGTGGATTTATCAATTGATGTTGATTATTCGGAACACTTCGTAGGTATTTATCTTCTCGTTTTTATCGAAATAATCGTAGTGACAATTGTGCAAGTATTTAAGTATTTATGAAGATCGGCTATTTTCTCCATCGAAAATTCCCTAGGATTTGACCCTTTCTCACCAAGGATTCGAGACATAATCCTGCTTTGGTAACATGATGGGTATACTGTACGAAAAAAGGCCCCTAAAAAGGCCCAGATTGGGTCCGCCGGACGTTTATCCTCAAGAACCAAAGCAAAAAGAGGACGAATTGACGTCCATCAACGTCAAGCATGGATTCGCCACTATGCCTCAGCTTTCGGAAGAATTTGGAACGGCGAGGCACTGCACCGTCACCTCTGCCAAGGTCGGCGCTTACTTCAATTCCATCCTGGCGAAAAAAGAGGAATTGGCGACGATGCCCGACACCGGAAGAAAGAGGCAGCAGATCAATCCTAAGGATAATTTTTGGCCGGTTACGGCGAGAACCAAAAGTGGAATCGAGACCTGGTTCAAGGATCTTTCCGGCTGCAAACCTCTCGTCGCTTTGGCCAAAAGAGCGCCGAATTTTAATAAGAAGGAAGAAATTTTTATGCTCCTTTGCGAGTATCAAGTTCCCATGCTCAGGGCTGCTTGGTTCATTAAATTAAGCTCCGCTTATACAGTCGCCGTTTCCGAGGCTAAGATCAAGAAAAGACAACTGCCCGATCCTACCACAGGTAATTTTTGAAAATATTTATATTGCTTCCTCATGAAAACATTTTTTTTAAAAGATTTTTATGCCAATGTGTTGGAAATGTCCCAAAAGATGGAGAAATCGTACTTAGAAAAAATATACCTATAAAATAATATAAATATATCCTTATTTAGGGCTCGAATGAATTTTTTATCAGACACCCCCCAAATTGGCTCCAAATAATTAAAAAACAATACCCTAATTTTTTTACATTTTTATCTAGACTCAAACTCCTTTTGGAAAGTGATTTCCCCGTTTGAAATGCACGTTTTTCATCCACATTCTCAGGATATATTTTATTCTAAGTGTAATAATTTTTGAAAAAATCGGTTACTGCAAGATTTTAGTGTTTATTGGTGCTACTATTTGGGGAAAAATTTACATTAGCATACGGGTCAATCTAAACGAGTTGTAATTCGTCGGAAATTCTAATACGGGTGAATCTAGACGAATTGCAATTCGACTAGATAGACCCGTATGATAATGTGAATTTTTCCTCAAATAGTAGCACCAATGAACACTAAAATCTGGCAGTTACAAATTTTTTAAAAAATTATTACATCTAGAATTAAATATATCCTAAAAATATGGCCGAAACACGTGTATTTCAAATGGAAAAATCTACACTCTTGGTGGGAGGGGTTAGAGTGTAGATAAAAATCTGAAAAAATTAGGGTATTGTTTTTGAATTACTTGGAGTTGATTTGGGGGACGTCTGATAAAAAAATCGTCCGAGCTCTAAATAAGGGCCACCCTAGTATGTGTGGATGTATGTATGTATGTATCCTGAGTTGCAGATGTAAATAATTAATAACTCGAGAACGCTTCGGGATGTCGAGCTGAAATTTGGCACACTTGTCGAGCACGAATTGCCCTTCATTATGAAATTTTTTTGTTATAATTCTAATGGGTGTTCAGATTTTATCGACTTTTTTCGTTTTTGCAAAAATGGCGTAAACGCTCTAACTTCTACAATTTTCAAGATATTGCACTGAAAATTTGTACATAATTAGTGTAGCTATGAAGGTTGTTTGCTATTGAATTTGGCGAAAATCTATCGAAGGATTCAAATTTTATGGAATTTTAAATTTTTTGAAAAATAGGGTAAACCCTTTGACTTGTGTAATTTTTAAGATACTTTACTGGAATTTTATACAGAGCTATCTTGGTTGTTTGTTATTAAATTTGGTGAAAATCGCTCGAATGATCAAAATTTTATCGAATTACGATTTTTTTGAAAAATAGCGTAAATACTCCAACTTCAACTATTTGCGAGATATTGTACTGAAATTTTGTACACATTCAAAATAGTGATCAAGGTTGTTTGCTATTGAATTTGGCAAGAAGCAAATTTGAAGGAATTTAGTAAATTTGCACATTGCTTACTCATGTTATTCGATAGTTAACAAAACTTCCTTTACGAGGAAGCCAAATTTGATCGCCATCCTTTGTGATAAAGGAAGCTATGTGAACTATGGACCAAGATGAAGAAGCAATGTGCAAATGTCCAATTTGCAGGGTTTTTAAAATTCACTTTTGATAATTTTCAAAATTTATTTACTTCTACGTAAACATTTATACTTTAAATTTATTTGGAGGCTACCGTTTAGTTCCTCCTAGAAAATAAAAATTTTTGGTAATCATACAATTTCCTAAAATACATATATGAGGCATTCCACGTCAAGTCGGCCACCCCATTTTTTAAAATCACCAAAAATCGCGTACAAACTTTTATAAAGTAGTTCTAACTGTCAAGAAAATTCATGATTTTTTTCAGATTTTCATATTACATATTTTAGCCGGAAAAAAATTAAAAAAATTTCTCGATCCATTTCGTAACTCGAAAATTATTCATCGTACGAAAAAAAAGTACAACATGAAATTTAGGATTTTCAACGTACTTTTCACTGAAATTTTTTGCAAACTCCTCCAAAAGCTCTATATGCCATTTTCGGAGCAAATAATGTTTTGATATTTTTTTTCTCAGAATTGACATCTTCGATTTGTCTGTAGTTCAAACAGTTTTGTACTCGATATATTTACAAGCTATAAAAAAATTGGCTCAGCGGAGAATCCATTCCTTCCCATGCGTTTTTCATCCCAAATTAATACAGAAATTTCTCTGTGCATTAACAGGGTTGAGACTATCCATAGATATTTTCTAAAGCCCGCATTTTTGTTTATTTTTTGTACTTTTTCAATTTTTTAAACTTTTTTCATTTTTATTTTTTTAAATGTCTTTTTGCACATTTTAATAAACTTTATCAATGGACACATGGACACTGATAGAGTCTATTCAAATTTGAGTCAAAGGCTACTCACGTCTCTCGATTGCAAAAAATAATTAATTTACCCTCTTTGGATACACCGACGTTTCTATGGCCAATGAGTACTTTTTTAGTTCGATCAGGGCATGATTTTTGGGAATGAAGCAATGATACTGCTTTTTTCCTGATGTCGTCTTCGCAGTATCAAAACGAGATTATTTTATTATTTTTTCCTGCCTACGATTAATAATAATAAAATATCAATTTCTACACTATTTTGTTAAATCACTCTATAATGATAGATTGTATCAATAAAAATGCATTTGAAATAACGGATTCTCCACTGCGCCAATTTTTTTGTAGTCTGTATAAATATATCAAGTAAAAAACTGTTTGAACTACAGACAAATCGAAGATGTCAATTCTGAGAAAAAAAAATCAAAACATTATTTGCTTCGAAAATGGCATATAGAGCTTTCGGAGGAGTTTGTAAAAAATTACAGTGAAAAGCACGTTGAAAATCCAAAATTTTATGTTCTACTTTTTTTTTTCGTACGATGAATACACTGTAAAAAATACTTCATACAAAAAATGTGAAGTTTTTATGCATATACAGTATATTAAGTTTCATATACATTTGTGCAGTAATATTCCCATAAAAATTTTAATTTTCAGAGTTTATTCTCTTAATTTAAACATACAAATATTTAATTTAAGTCAAAATTGTTAATTTTCCAATCGATGTCTATGAATTTCGATTTCGTATACTTTTTTTTGAAATTTAATATACAAATGAATATGAAATTTCTATAACAAGTATATTAAATTTAATGACATTTTTTACAGTGTAATTTTCGAGTTACAAAATGGGACAAACAAATTTTTTGTATTTTTTTCCGGCCAAAAAATGTAATTCAAAAATCTGAAAAAAATCACATTCTCGATAGTTCGAACTACTTTCTAAAAATTTGTCTGCGATTTTCGGTGATTTCAAAAAATGGGCTAGCTGACTTGACATGGAATGCCTAATGTATTTCAATATATTATCAATGTCGCAGTGAAATTTCCTGAAAAATTATCCATGCCCTCGATTTTTGCAAATTACAAATCGATCCATAATTTTTGCTTACCTTTCGCAGAATGGACCGGCACACTCATAAAGTTCCTAAAAGATCAGTTATCGAAGATTCAAGAGTTCTACAATCTGAGCAACGGCAGTGGCAGCGCAGCATGTAACACCAGCAGCGTAAATGGTAGCGCAACGCCAACCAGCAATAGCACCAACAACAGCAGCAACAACAACAACAGCAACAACAACAACAACAACAACAGCAATAGCAATAATAGTGGAAACAGCAATGGAATGGCAAACGTTCAGCCATTGACGCCGAATTGGAATGCTCAAACGACACCGAGCAGCGCTTCGAGCACTCCAATTACCAGCGATGACAATAAATTGGCGCTTAAGCAAGCTCTGAAACAGTGGCATTATTGCATTCAATTGGCGAAATACATGTTCGAGGAGGGTCTCCTCGATCGTCAGGAGCTTCTCCAGTGGATTCTCGAATTACTCGACAAATTGCGAGCCACGCCATCCGAAGATGGAGTACTGAAACTTCTTTTGCCGCTCGCACTTCAGTATCTCGAAGAATTCGTCCAATCCGAACTTTTGGCGAGGCGATTGGCTTATCTCTGCTGCAGAAAACTCTCCAGCATGTGCAACAACGTTGAACCGAGTCTCGTTGCACCGCAGAGTCCCTCAGTCGTTAATTCGACGATAAAAACGGAAACGACGAGTTGCAAGGAACCGGCGATGATGGTTCAGACTTTGCCGAATCCACTTGTAACGGTCTTCAACGATTATCTCGGTTGTCCGCATCATCGAGACGTTATCTATGCTCTGTCTACCATTATTCAAGTACGAGAATATCAATTTTGTTCATTTTACTATTGGATCAACGATTTTGTCGTTTGATAGATTTTTTGGTATCGAATTTCATGAGAATAGCCCATACATTTCCAAATTTCGCTATATCGAGCTTGAGAATATTGTATGGGCAGCTTGGAGTATATTTGTTTGGAATTGCTCTTTGGGAAAATTGATTGTTGCGTGTAAAATTTTGTAGAATTCTTCGTTTTGAAAAAACCATCATAAGTCTAGTTTTCGAAAATTTTGCCATATCAGACAAACTAATTACACAGAGATAGTTTCGATAATGAAGATTTTATATTAAATTTTGCAAGATTGCTTAAGGTACTACTTTCGAAGGCCAAAAAAGCAAATTTTTAAGATTTCTTTTCTCAGCTCCTTTATCAGATAAGACTATAAAACTGTTATTACAACATTGTTTCATCCTTCGAAAGTACAGAAGTTTTTTTTATTTCGCTTCTTTGAATAATTTATAGAAGGCGCCAAAGTCGAAAGATTGGCAAGTCTGAAACAAAAAAACAAAAAAAGCATTTTAAAGTGGAAGGTTTCTTGCACAACAATTAACGACAGTTAATGAAAAATCGATTAAAAAAAGAAAATGGCCGATGTTTGAAATGAAAATAAGAATTTAATTTTTCGCAATATATTTCAAACATCCGCCATTTTTTTAAAAATCCTTTTTCTTTAAAAACCTTTCTCTTTAAAATACTTTTTTTTTGTTTCAGACTTGCCAATCCTGAGATTAAATTATTCTGAGGCCCGAATTTCAACATCTTAAGATCAAACTTAAAACCATACTTTTCATTGAACTCAAGTTGGAACTTAAGATCAAACTTAAGTTAAAAGATGAATCTTAAGTTTTAACTTGAATGTCATTATAAATTCATACTTAAGTTCAAGCTTTAGTGCGAACTTCAGATCGATCTTAAGCTTAAACTTAAATTTGCTTTCATGTTTGAACTTAATATCCACCTTGAGCTTAAACTTAAGTTCGATTGAACTTAATTATTTTGACAACTAATGTCAAAAAGTTCGGTCGGATGAAGGAAGTTTGATCGAACTTGAGTTCAAACTTCAAACCAAATTTAAGTTTGAACTTACGATCGATCTGAAATTCGCACTAAAGTTTCAACTTGAGTATGAACCTATAATGACACTTAAGTTCAAACTTAAGATTCATCTGAAATTGGAACTTATGTTTCAACTTGAGTCCCATGGAAAGTTTGATCTTAAGATATATCTTAAAAACTTAAAATTAGGGCCAAGAATCAAAATAAAAAATAGGTCTTTTTTGTATTTTCGAAGAATGAAACAATGTTGTAAAAACAGTTTTATAGTCTTATCTGATAAAGGAGCGGAGAAAGAAAATCTTTAAAATTGACTTTTTTCGCCTCCTAAAGTACCTTAAGGGGTTTTATAAAAATGTTAAGGGGTTTTATAATAATGTTAAGGGGTTTTATAAAATGTTTAACGTTAAAAATGATCCTTCTAGCTTTGACGAATATTGCCATATGAGACTGAATAAAATTTTACGGATAATTTAAAGGATGCAGTCGTTTGACATCAAATTTGGCAACAAAAAATTCAAATTTCACAATGGATTTTGCAAATTTTACGGTATCAGGCCTAAAAACCAGTGATCGGCAAAAAAAGTATTTTAGATTTTTAATTAATCATTATTTACAAAATTAATATTATCATCCATTATTTTTTTAGGTATTTCGATAATCAGTAATTTAAAGACCAATACTACGAATTATTTGGATATTGAGTATGTGTATTCTTTGAATTATTCATTATTAGAAAAATTAGTAATCGTATTCTTTAAAATACTTATCATTAAATTAATTAGTAATTGAATTATTTTAATTACTAATTACCAGAATAATTTATAATTGAATTATATCAATTATTGATTATTTGAATAATTAGTAATGTATATATCTTAATCACTAATTATTCAAGTAATTAGTAATTGAACTATTCCAATCACCAATTATTTGAATAATTTATAATTTAGATATATAAATTACTAATTATTAGACTAATTAGTAATTGAACTATTTCAATTATCAATTATTTGAAGAATTAATTATTTAGATATACAAATTATTAGGCTAATTAGTAATTGAACTATTTTAATTACTAATTATTTGAGTAATTAGTAATTTCATTATATTATCAATTTTTTGAGTTATTAATTCCAAGCTTTTTGTATTTGAATCGGGATCTTGAGTTTTTCAGGGTCAGTATGTTTCGAGCAATCGTAAGAAAAAAGAAAACTTTACACTTAAGCTTGAATTTAAAAATTTTTCTAGACTCCTGAGAATTTTTTTTGTCAATTCGCCGTAAAGATCATTCAGATTATGCTACTTTCTTCAATTCGAATGAAGTTGAAGCTCTGTCCAATGATTTATCGCTAAGTTAACATCGATCAAAAATTTTTTTTAAAAATTAGTAATTAGAAGAATTAAGTTTCTAATTATTCAAATGATTAATAATTGCAAAGAATAATCAACTAATTTTTTAAAAAATCAGTAATTAGAAGAATTAGTCATCTAATTATTCGAATAATTAATAATTGGAAAGAATAATAAACTAATTTTGTGAAAAATTAGTAATTAGAAGAATTAATTATCTAATTATTCGAATAATTAACAAATGGAAAGAATAATTAACCAATTTCATAAAAAATCAGTAAGTAGAGTACTTAAGTATTTAATTACTTGGATAATTGATAATTGGAAGGAACAATTACCTAATTTTAAAAAAATCAGTAATTCATAAGAGCAAAATTTTAATTTCTCGGTTATTGAGTAATCATTTGACCTTGATTACAATTTATAGGTTTATTGGATAATAATCGACCATGAATTATCGAATTTTCGAATATTAGAAATACCTTACTGCCTAATTACCGAGTGCCTCGATAATGAGTAATATTTATTTGAAAAATTATAAAATTTTCCAACACAGAGTAATTAGCGGTAATTAAATTGACGAAAATATCGATTTTGCCGATCACCGCTAAAAACCCTAAAATTTCGTTCATTCGCAGGTAATAACATTGGAGTGTCCCACAGCGTTGGTCTGGAACAGCGTCGGCGAGGGAAAAGCCCCATCTCTGTTGAACGGTTCACCTCTGGATTATTTGCCGTGTCCTCCAGCTGCGCTTCCGTGTCCTCCGGCGAGTGCTGCAAATCCAACGATGAAGCAATTGAAGGCGGCCCAAGAAAATATACGGCTGCGGTCACAAGCAGCCGAAGGACGTTGGTCCTGCGACAAATGGCAACAGAGCAGCGCCGGAATGACGACGACGAAGGTATTGGCGGCTCTGGATGCTCTCGATCGTCACAGTTTCGATCGGATGGACACGACCAATTCTCTGGATACTCTGTACGCAAAAATTTTCACTGCTCCGCCGCGAGAAGCGACCTTGACGAATTGTACCGCTTCAACGACGATTCCAACGACAACGACACCGATGATGACCTTGACAGCGACGATTCCAACGACAACGACTAATGCGACCCCGAGCGAGCGGGAAACGACAAAAACCGAGTACAATCCTCATCAGGACTCGGCGGTCGTTGATATTTTGTGCGAATGGGCCGTTAGCGCCGAACGTTGGGGCGCGCATCGCGCAATGGCCGTCGCCAAACTCTTGGAAAAACGACAGAGCGAAGCGACCGGCGAGAACAACGACGCCGATGACAAGGACAGCGTTTGCAGCAACGGCGCGCCACCGGGTTTACCCATATTCCAGCCCCTGCTGATGCGCTTCCTCGACGTCGATGCTCCTGTTCAGGACAACAGCTCCGCACAGAGCAAAGCCCAATTCACGAATCTCGTTCATTTGTTCTCCGAGCTCATCAGACACGATGTCTTCTCCCACGATGCTTACATGTGCACGCTCATATCTCGCGGTGATCTTATTCAAGGTCAATGTCTGAAATTGGTTTTTTTTTCTCATGCTGGGTTGGTCGTAAACGTTCTGGGAGTCATGGGAGATATTCTTGAATGTCCCGAAATTTGAGGAGAGTTGAAACAAGTTGGGAAACGTTGGCATTAGAGCTGAATTTTTATTAGAGTTTGCAAAAAAAAAAAAATGAGACCCATACTCGAAATTTTATTGTTAAGGAGGGTATTCTAATCAGAGTTTGGCAAATTTGTAATTAGCTAATTACAAATTCGAAATGTAATTAGTATCGAAATTTTTACTAATTACTAATTACAAATGTAATTGGTATCAAATTTTTCATTAATTACATATTACAAATGTAATTAGTATCGACATTTCCACCAATTACAAATGTATTTACTATTGAAATTTTTTTTCAATTCACGGCGTGAATTACTTTAATTTCTTCAAAATTCCGCAGTTTGCAGTTGATTTGGGTTTCATTTTTACTGGGTCAGCAAAAAATTTCAATAGTAAATACATTTGTAATTAGTGGAAATGTCGATACTAATTACATTCGTAATTTGTAATTAGTGAAAATGTTGATACTAATTACATTTGTAATTAGTGAAAATTTTGATAATAATTACATTCGTAATTTGTAATTAGTGAAAATGTCGATACCAATTACTTTTGAAATTTGTAATTAGTGAGAATGTCGATACTAATTACATTTATAATTTGTAATTAGTGAAAATTTCGATACTAGTTACATTTATAATTTGTAAGTAGTGAAAATTTCGATACTAATTACATTTATAATTTGTAATTAGTGCAAATTTCGATACTAATTACATTTGTAATTTGTAATTAGTGAAATTTTCGGTACTAATTACATCTGTAATTAGCAATTTGAGAGTAATTAATTACTTCAAGTAATTAGTAGTGCCCAACCCTGGTTCTAATACATGAGCTATTTGCATGTTGGGCATTCTATGTAAAATCGTCCAATAGTTGGAATCGACCCCTTTCAATTTCGATGAAATTTCGTCCGGAGGTTTCTTTTATCATAAAACAAAGTTCTACTAGAGGAAAAACAATTGAAAAATGTTATTCGAAAGTTATGCAAAATTCGAAATTTCGCAGATTGTTTAATTTTTGAAATTTTTTTTTAATATCTCGAAAACTATTATAGTTACAAAAAAAATCGTTCTGGGTTCGTCTTAAAGAGCTACGAAAAAAAAATATTCCGAAAAAATTTTTTGAAAAATGACGAACGTAGAGAATTTTGAATTTCTTGAAATCGTGAAAATCTACTATTAACATTAACCCTTAATAGTCACACCTTGAAAAATTATGTAAAAGTCATTGTTGAGTGAAATTTACCCCAATCATTTTGGAATGTGATAAATTATTGAAAAATTCAAAAAAAAAAAAAAAAAAATACTGCAATGTACTTTTAACTCTTTTCTACACCACCTTACCGATTATTTTCGAAAAGTGCGATTTTAAATATGCAAAAAAAACTTCTCATTTTCTCGAGTTTTATGGAAGATATTCCAGATCAAATAACGGCTGGGGTATATTTCACCCGGTGTGACTATTGAGGGTTTAATTTTCGGTTCAATTCTTTTAATATAATACCTTGTACTGATCTTAAAAGATCCTGAAATTTTCAGAATTGCGTTTTTTTTTCTCAAAAATATGAGTTTTTGAATTTTTATAAAAAAAAAAATTTTTCTTACGTCGAAGTTAAGTGAAGTTAAGGAATTATGTAATTTTGTAATTTTTACTGCTCAAAATTACAAAATTACATGATTGCTGAACTTTACTTAACTTAGAGGTAGAGAAAAAAAAATTTGTTTACCAAAATTCAAAAATTTAAATTTTTGAAAAAAACGCGATTCTAAAAATTGCAGGATCTTCTACGATCAGTACAAGGTATTATATTTAAAAAAATGGAACCAAAAATTTAATGTTGATCGTGGATTTTTACGATTTTTAAAAATTCACAATTCTCAAAATTCATCATTTTCTTGTAACTATAATAGTTTTCGAGATATTTAAAAAATGAACTTAAAAAAATGGTGAAATTTTGAATTTTACATAACTTTCGAAAAAAAAAATTCAATTTAGTTAATTTAGTAGTTAATTTAACAGTAATCGACTGCGTCTTTCCCACACAAGTAAACCTAGTGATAAAATTTTTCAATCGTGTTTACAAATAGTTGTGAATCAAATAATACTTACAAATAGTCTTCCCTATATAAAAAACTATATGTAGCGAAGATTGCTTGAAAAATCAACAGATTAATACAAATTTTCGACAAAGACTATTTAAGTATCGTTACATTTTCACGAATAATCTATAATATTGATCAAACTACTACGAGTTATTATATTATTATTGATATTATTGATTGAAAGTTAGATTGATACATTCATTTTTCGAAAACAAAATTTGGTAATTTCTTGAACAGAAAAATAACGATTTCTCAAAAATATGATAATTCATTTGCACGAGACATTACTCAATTTCAATCTCAATTCGCACAATTATTTTTAATTCCTCATTAAAATTGCTGGTTTATTTAATATTCTTTTATTTTTGCAGGTCCAGCAGCAAGTAAACCAGGAACTCCGAGTAATCGTGATGCAATGGACGAGGACAGTTTGTTTCCGGGTATAGATCTCAAACCGACGAAATTGGAAGTTCCAGACCACGGCAGAGCAATGGATTACGATGATAGCAAAATCGATGACGACCTTGACAAGTTGCTGCAGCACATAAAAGAGGATCAGCAGAATAGCATGGACGCACCTGATAGTCCCAAGGACGATGCTCTTGGAGGTCACGCGGCTCCTGAAGGACTCGATTCGAAAACGTCATCGAGTCCCAGTCGCCATTTGCTCTACACAACGCATTTTCCACTTCCTCAGGTACATTTTTCTGCTCAGGAAAAATTCAACTCTTACCATTGATCTTAATCAGGGTTGCAAGTAATGTATTACTTTTTGTAACGCATTGTCATTTTCATTACTCATTACAATGTAGTGTGTAGTGGAAAACATTTCCATTACCCATTAAAATGTAGTGTGTAATGGAAAAAATTTCCATTACCCATTACAATGTAGTATGTAATGAAAAAAACTTCCATTAGTCATTCGAATGTAGTGTGTAATGGAAAAAATTTTCATTACTCATTACAATGTAGTGTGTAATGGAAAAAAATTCCATTACCCATTAAAATGTAGTGTATAATGGAAAAAAATTCCATTAGCTATTAAAATGTAGTGTGTAATGGAAAAAATTTTCATTACCCATTAAAATGTAGTGTATAATGAAAAAAATTTCCATTAGCCATTAAAATGTAGTGTGTAATGGAAAAAATTTTCATTACCCATTACAATGTAGTGTGTAATAGAAAAAATTTACATTACCCATTACAATGTAGTGTGTAATAGAAAAAAATTACATTACCCATTACAATGTAGTGTGTAATGAAAAAAAATTTCATTACTCATTATAATGTAGTGTGTAATGGAAGAAAATTTCATTACCCATTACAATGTAGTGTGTAATAGAAAAAAATTCCATTACCCATTGCAATGTAATGGGTAATGGACATAACTTTGATTGCAATTTTGGGAATGGAAAAATATAGATGAATAAATTATTGCAATCTTGCATTACATTTTATTGACTTAGGACTTAGATTTTTAGGTACCTTAAATTCTAAAAAGCATCTATATATTATCGATGCTTTTACCTTAAATCTAAGTCCTAAGTTAATAAAATGTAATGCAAAATTGCAATAATTTATTCATCTATATTTTTCCATTCCCAAAATTGCAATCAAAGTTTTATCCATTACACATTACATTGCAATGGGTAATGGAAATTTTTTCTATTACACACTACATTGTAATGGGTCATGAAATTTTCTTCTATTACACACTACATTATGATGAGTAATGAAAAAAGCAACTATATATTTTATAGATGCTTTTTAGAATTTAAGGTACCTAAAAATCTAAGTCCTAAGTGATAAGTCAGGAAAATGTAATGCAAAATTGCAATAATTTATTCATTTATATTTTTCCATTCCCAAAATTGCAATCAAAGTTTTGACCATTACACATTACGTTGCAATGGGTAATGGAAATTTTTTCTATTACACACTACATTGTAATGGGTCATGAAATTTTCTTCTATTACTCACTACATTATAATGAGTAATGAAAACTTTTTCCATTACACACTACATTGTAATGGGTAATGAAAATGTTTTCCATCGCACACTACGTTGTAATGGGTAATGAAAATTTTTTCCATTACACACTACATTGTAATGGCTCATGAAATTTTCTTCCATTACACACTACAGTATAATGAGTAATGAAAAAATTTTCGATTACACACTACATTGTAATGGGTAATGAAAATGTTTTCCATGACACACTACATTGTAATGGGTAATGGATTTTTCGTTCATTACACACTACATTGTAATGGGTAATGGAAATTTTGTCCATTACACATTCTAAAAGTAATGAATAACGCATTACTTTTACATTACAAATTTTGAAACCCTGATCTTAATAATTAGAAAACGGAAATATATGAAATGAAAAAGTGTAGAAAAAATAGAAAAATAATCACTTCTCTCTGTATTCCAGGACGAAACTTGTAGTCAGCACGATTGTAATCAGCGTCACGTCCTTCTCTACGGCGTTGGTCGCGTTCGTGACGAGGCTCGTCACGTTGTGAAAAAAATGACGAAAGAGATCTGCAAGCTGTTTGGCAAAAAATTCAGCATCGACGTTGCCGAGGGTGGAAAAGTGAAGAAGCACTCGCGCAGTGAATTCAATTTCGAGGCGATAACGCAAAAGTTTCAAAATCTGAGTTACTTCGATCAGCACGTTGTAACGTGGCAATGCGCGACTCAGGTCATCGAGATGCTCAATACTTTTGCGCTCGCTGGTTCGTCGTATCTTCCGGTTCAGGAGCACGTTGCGTTTCTCTTTGATCTGATGGAACTCGCTCTCAATATTTATGGTCTCATAGACATGTGCATACAGATACTAAAAGAATTGGCTGAAGTCGAGTCGCAGCTCGCTGTCCGCAACAGTCAGCTTGTCAGAAGTTACACCACGAGTTTGAGCCTCTACGTCGTTGGGATTCTTCGCAGATATCATTGCTGTCTTTTGCGTGAGTATTTGAAATATGAAGAAATCAGTGAGACCGTGAAATTTTTTTTAAGATTTGAAGGAATTACATAAAAATCTGAGGAAATTTTGAAGATTTGGAGGAATTACATAAAAATCTGAGGAAATTTTGAAGATTTGAAAAAATCACATAAAAATGTGAAGAAATTTTGAAGATTTGGAAGAATTACATAAAAATCTGAGGAAATTTTGAAGATTTGAAGAAATTACATAAAAATCTGAGGAAATTTTGAAGATTTGAAGAAATTACATAATAATCTGAGGAAATTTTGAAGATTTGAAGAAATTACATAAAAATCTGAGGAAATTTTAAAGATTTGAAGAAATTACATAAAAATGTGAGGAAGTTTTGAAGATTTGAAGAAATTGCATACAAATCTGAGGAAGTTTTGAAGATTTGAAGAAATTACATAAAAATCTGAGGAAATTTTGAAGATTTGAAGAAATTACATAAAAAATCTGAGGATATTTTGAAGATTTGAAGAAATTACATAAAAATCTGAGGAAATTTTGAAGATTTGAATAAATTACATAAAAATGTGAGGAAGTTTTGAAGATCTGAAGAAATTACATAAAAAACTGAGGAAATTTTGAAGATTTGAAGAAATTGCATACAAATATGAGGATATTTTGACGATTTGAAAAAATTGCATACAAATCTGGGGATATTTTGAAGATTTGAAGAAATTACATAATAATCTGAGGAAATTCTGAAGATTTGAAAAAATTGCATAAAAATCTGAGGAAATATTGAAGATTTGAAGAAATTACATAAAAATTTGAAGAAATTTTGATGTTTTGAAGAAATTACAAAAAAGTCTGTGGAAATTTTGACGATTTGAAGAAATTACACAAAAAACTGAAGAGATTTTGAAGATTTAAAGAAATTACATAAAAAATCTGAGGAAATTTTGAAGATTTGAAAAAATTACATAAAAATTTGAGAAAATTCTGAAGATTTGAAGATTATCACGTTTTTTTACACGTATTCTTATCTTACTATCACACTTTTTTGGGATACATTTTTGTTTCTTTGAATACCATTTATTTTGCATTGCATCTATTAATGTGTCAACGCAAAATGTGTTAACAAATAGAGCTCCATATCAGTCTCGAGCATTGAGTATTAAGAAAAAAAAACTGATATTTTGAAGAAATTTGAGGAATTCTTGCAAAATCGGATTTAAGGATTTTTATTTTGCGGACCTTGGTTGCAAGTGAACAGAGTTGTAAATAATGCGTTATTTTGATAATTTTATTT
This sequence comes from Alloplasta piceator, assembly GCA_946863875.1. NCBI lineage: Eukaryota > Metazoa > Arthropoda > Insecta > Hymenoptera > Ichneumonidae > Alloplasta > Alloplasta piceator. The sequence continues at coordinate 33,595,463 of OX333078.1, read as the reverse complement.
CTACGACAATTTGGAGCGGGTGCTATTTTGCTGAAAGGTCAGCCTATTAATTTTTCAATGAAACTAATTTGTGTGTATCAAGTTTTTGTTAACTTTACTATCGTAGTGGTAAATATATGAGCAGTGATTTTTTGGAGCAATTTTTAATCAATTCTTGTAAAAATTACAATTCAAGAAAAACTTATAAGTGTCAGTGCATATTAACTTAATATACACTGACACCTATGAACAGTTATTTTTTGGAGTAATTTTTACTCCATCGTTGTAAAAATTACAATTCAAGAATGGAGTAGAAATTACTCAAAAAAATCACTGTTAATACATTTACCACTACGATAGTAAAGTTAACAAAAACTTGATACACACAAATTATTTTCATTGAAAAATGAACAGACTTACCTTTGAGCAAAATAGTACCTGCTCAAAATTGTCGTCGAAACACCCTACTTTGTAATGGAATATTCTCCACTACAAAATACTTTTTTTTTCAATTATAATTTGCACTCATTCATTGCAGGTTATTTTTTTTAATTTGTAATGGCACATGCAACCATTACACATTACTTTTATTATTTGTAATGGAACACGCATCCATTGCATATTACAATTTTCATTTGTAATGGAACATTCATCCATTACACGTTACTTTTGTAATTATTTATGGAAAACTTATCCAATACACATTGTCTAAAGTAATGGGTAATGCATTACTTTTACATTACTGTTTTCACAACTCTGCTTTTAATACACCTCGTTGTTTTTAATATGCCTCTTTTTAAAAAAAATTTCTACCTGAAATTTTGAAATCGGCCAATCTGAAGTAAAGTTATGAGCACTTGAAATTTCACGATTTTGAGGTTTTTGAAAATGGGGCAAAAATTGAACGAAAAAGATTTTTAATGAAATTACTTAGAACTTTTGCTTTTTTAAGAAAACTATGGGTAAATTCTCGTTCATGGAGGAAAAACACATTGACATAAGGCTTAAAAAGAAAAAAACAAAGCTTCCTTTATGAGGAAGCAAAATGTTTTTTTCGCATTTTGGCCCAAATTGGATCTGTTCACTAAATTGGCTGTAGCTTTTTTCCTCAATGGAATTCCGGTTTCGACTTGAACTCATTCTTTTCGGGATCGTTGAAGCTTCAAAATGCCACTTGGTTAACCCACTTCGGATAATTTTTCAATTTTTGGCAGATTTTGAAAGTTCGACCATCGATATTTGCAAATTTTTTAAGACACGAAAATTAAGTTATCGGACTGAACCAAACGCCATTCTCTAACTTTAGTAACAGCCTTTGAGTCGGAAATAATAAATTTCGGAACCAGTCAAGCCAAAACAAAGTTACGAGCACTTGAAATTTCGCTATTTTGAGATTTTCTAGAAATGGGCCAAAATTGAGTAAAACAAAATTTGAAAAAAATTGAGCAAAAAAGTAATCTTTACTCCATTCTTGAATAGTAATTTTTACAACAATGGAGTAAAAATTACTCCAAAAAATAACGGTTCGCAGGTGTCAGTGTAAGTTAACATACACTGACTACAATTACGATTTACTCTTTTCATCCTGCACAATACATTTTTACAATAATCCATTTTCTAAAAATAATTCGTAATTCCCTATCAACACTTCTCTTCGACGGCCAATTCCTAAATTATTTTTCAAACGAATGATAAACGAACTTTTCTATTTTCAGTGTCGCCCGAGCAGACGACAGCGGTTTTTGATCTTCTCTGCAAAGTCGTCAAGCACGTTTCAAATCCAAGCGATTGCAGTTCGGCGGAACGTTGCGTACTGGCGCATCTCTATGACCTCTATTCGTCCTGTGCTCTGCTGAAGACGAAGCCTCACGGAGTCGAACCGTTCAGCAACGCTTATCCGAAAATTCGCACCGCGCTTTACAGCGCTCTTCAGCCAACGCCGTCGAATCACGTTTACAAATCGCAATTCATGCTCGATGTCTTCACCAGTCCGAGACGAGGCGGTAAAATCGAGCCCCAATGGCCGCGTCAACTCAACGAATCGCCCGCGAATCGCTATAGCTTCGTTTGCAACGCCGTCGTCGCTGTTTGCAGCGAAACTGACAATGACAAGCTCAACGACATTGCGATTACCTGCGCAGAATTGACAGCATGCTGCAATCCTCTCAGTGTCGAATGGCTCGGCGTTTTGATGGCTCTGTGCTGCTCCTCGAACAGTTCACCTTTCTACATCGACGTTCTCGATCAAGTTGACGTTCAGGATTCGAGCATTCACAATTCACTCGCAGTATTCACTTCCATATTGATCGGTGAGATTCCACGATTTTTGTCGAGAGCGAAGCAGGTCGTTTTTCTGGCTCCATCGTTTGTTTTTCAAGTTGATGTCGGGGAAAACATGTGGGGCGTTCCATCCCACAGTTTGAAAAACTTTTTTTATTTCCTCAATTTTTTTATATTTTCAGTACCCATCAAAAGGCCCTTCCTGTTAAATTTTGAGATTTTTTTGATTACCCGTTCAAAAGATATTGAATTAACGAAAAAAAACGCTCTTTTTTTGGTATTTTCGTCATAACTTCTTTGATAATGATCTGAATTGAAAGTTTTTTTTTCAAAATTTTTATTTTATGGCCTTTTCTGAAAAAAATACAACAAAAATATTCGACGAATTTTTGAACGAGTTTTTTGAGTTTTTAACTTTAAATCGCGTTTTCAAAAGTTCCATTTTTTATTATTTTTTTAATTTTTTGCTTCAAACATCTGTCTATTCAACAATCTTTGAGACTAGTCCGATCGTGGGATTTCAATAATTACTATTTTTTTTTTGATTTTTTAAAATTAATTTTTTTTTTAAAGTTATTATGAATACCGATTTTTGTTACTGTATAGTATTTTTTTCAATATTTAGAATTTATTTTGACACTTTTATTGCCAATAAATATTGGAATTGAAGAAATGTCAAAAATTTTTTTGAAATTATTTTGAAATTTTTGTTTTCAACCAAATTTAAGGATTATGTTTATTGCCCCTAAACATTTTATAATCATTATTAAAATGAAAAAAAAATTGAGCTTTTTACACATTCAGCGTTTGAATTTCACAAACAGCGTTTAAATTTATTGAAAAAGAATGAACAAAATTTTCAAAAAAAAATTTTAAAATTCTACGAAATTCTTTTTTTTCCATACATTTAAACGCTGTTTGCGATAAAAATGTGGAATAAGCTGAAAACAATTTTTTTCTTCACTTTAATAATGATTATGACGTTTAGGGGCATAAACATGATCGTTTAATTTTTTCAAAAATTTAATTCCTTGAAAAAAAAAACCCTTCGATGAATCAAATTGAAACTTTACAGGGTTTTTGTGGGTGTATTGAGCTGAAAAAGTCACGCTCAACATTGGTCGTTTTGTCAATATTTTTAATTTGGCCGTTGATTTTCTAAAAAACCATAAATAGCCCTTTTTCTCCTGTTTTTTCAAATTCATGGCAAGGATGAACATTTTTTTTTTTTTTTTTTCAAAAAACCATCGTCAGTCCTTCAAGAGCATTGGTTGCTGAGATATCAATGGTCAAACACAAAAGGATCCTTTTTCATCAAAAGTCCGATATCTCGGCAAAAAATGGTCGCATCGAGGTATCAAAAAAAAATCAAATTGAAGCTAAATAAATAAATGAATAAATAAATAAACAAGCTATCAGGTTCATGTAATAATTTAGTTGGAAATTTTTTTTCCAAGTAACTGCAGCAAAAAAAAAAGTAATAAAAATTAGAAAGAAATTAGAAAGATCTTAAAACTAGCAACTTGAAGCTTCAGAATGCTTTTTTTAGACCTCGGTACGACCATTTTTTCACTGAGATGCAGAATTGAAAAACCACTAAAAATTAAGGAATTTTTTCGATCCCCTAATTTTTTCCAATAGTGTATTATTGAAATGAACAAAAAAAATGATGGAGCTTTTTCCATATTTAAAAAAAAATTAAAGGACTGTGTTTATTGCCCCTAAACACTCCATAACAGGGTTGCGAAATTTTGAATGAAAAAGTAATGCATTAACCATTACTTTTTTATTGGCAAAAGGATAGTGGAAATAATTCCCATTAACTATCAACATTTAATGGTTAATGGAAATAATTTACATTAACCATTAACATTTAATAGTCAATTGAAATAATTTACATTAACCACTAACTTTAATGATTAATGGAAATTATTTCAATTAATCAATAAGAGTTAATTGTCATTGAAAGTGTAAATGCATTATTTGCAACCCTGCTTCATAATGACACTTTGAATTGTCAACTCAAAATTTTTCGTTCATCAGAATTCCAAACTAAACGATTCTTCTCTCAATTTTCAGCGCGACACTGTTTTTCCCTGGAGGATTTCGTCGTTCACATAGCTCTGCCCTCGTTGGTGAAGGCTTGCAACGAGGGACGCGGTGACGCGGACACCGAGGCCGAGGCACGAGGACGATTGACGTGTCACCTCTTGCTGCGACTTTTCAAAACGGTCGAATGTCCACAACCGGCCCTCTATTCGGTCAGTACGAGTCCGCATCCTCTGCCAAACGGAAATCCACGTGGTTACAGTATAAAGTTGAGCTGCGATCGTCATTTGCTCGCGGCAGCTCACAATAACATCCGCGTTGGACCTGTCCTCGCGGTACTGAAAGCGATTCTCGTCGTTGGTGACGCGACGGCGGGTAAACGACTGCCGAAGAAACCGGTCGTGCCGATGGCCCATTCCAGACAAGGTAGCGGACCAGCCAGTGTCGGTGGTTCGAGCACGACTCCAGGTGAATTATCCATAAGCCATATTCTTGGAACCAGCGATATTCTCGGTGGAGGCGATGACCTTGGCCTGGAGCTTGCGATGTCATCGTCGAGCAGCAGCGCCGGAATCGCCACTGAGAATGTAAAAGGACTCTCCGACTTTGCCCAACACGTTCTGCGACAGATATGCAGTCAGGAATGGGTCCTGGAGAGGTGTTTGCAGAATCCTGAGGAATTGTGCCATCCTGACATGCTTCTGGACAACATGCTGACACCAAGACAGGCTCAACGCCTTTTGCACATGATCTGCTATCCAGAAACGTCCATCGACGCTTTTCACGATCAGAGAGCTCACATCACGAGCATTCTCGAGAATCTCGAACAGTGGAGTCTTCGCATGTCCTGGCTCGACCTTCAACTGATGTACAAACAGTTTCCACCGAATTCCCACGGTCTGTCGCAGTGGCTCGATACCGTTGCCAAAGCAGCTATTGATGTTTTCCAGCTGAACACTCTTTCCGGCAAAATTGACAAACGCTCGGGTTCGATTTGGCTGGTCGCGCCTCTAGTCTCGAAATTGCCGTCGGCGGTTCAAGGACGAGTCCTCAAGGTCGCTGGACAGGTTCTGGAATCGGGAAATTGGTCGAAAGCAGCTGGACGCGAGAGAGGAAGATTGAAGTCACCGTCGCTCTTCAATCATCAACCTTTTTTGTCACTGGTCCTGACTTGTCTCAAGGGTCAGGACGATCAACGAGAGGGTCTCCTGACGTCGTTGCACTGGCAACTTTCGCAATTTCTGACGACGAGCAAGGAAGAGAAGAACGTTGGCTCCGAAGATCCAAAAGCCAGGGAGGTCGTTAGGGATGCTCTTCAATTGCGATTCAGTCTCGTTGGTGGTGTCTTCGACACTATACAGAGAAACACTACCGTCACCACCGATTGGGCCATACTTCTCGTTCAACTCGTCAGTTACGGTGTCATTGACCTTAATAACAATTCCGAATTATTCACCACCGTTATTGACATGTTGGCGACACTCATACATTCCACCCTCGTTTCCGACTCGCAATCCGCGAAAGACGAGAACAAGAAGCATTATCAGAATCTAATGAAAAAATTGAAGAAGGAATTGGGCGATAGAAATTCACAGAGTATACAATTTGTCAGGCAATTATTGCCATTGCCGAAACTCACGATGGAAGTTATTGCGTGTGAACCCGTTGGCTGCTTGACCGATACGAAGGGCAACAAGATTGCTGGATTCGACAGTATCGATAAAAAACAGGTGAACATTTTCGGTATTGCGATTATAGAATTGGGTGGCGTTAAAAAAAATCTTGGAGTCCAGGAATCGATTATTGTAAACCGATATTTTTTTTTTAAAGCATCGAAGCATTTTTCATTGTAATGACACATGGAACCATTACACATTACTTTTATTATTTGTAATGGAACATGCATACTAGGGTGGGCCGAAAATACTTCAAGTACTTTTCTGTACTTGAAGTACTTTTTTCAAGTACGAGTGTCAAGTACTTTTGAATGTGTCTTGCTGATGGTTGCATGTGCAAAGCCTTTGAATATGGGTCATTGTCAAATCGACCAATATTTGGCTTCGACCCCTTTCAATTTCGATGAAATTTGGTCAGAAGCTTTCTTTTATCATGAAACAAAGTTCTAACGAAGGAAAAAAATTAAATTTTTTTTTCGAAAATTCAAAATTTTACCATTTTTTCAAGTTTATTTTTTTAATATTTCGAAAACTATTATTGTTACGAAAAAATCGTTCTGGATTCGTCTTGAAGAGTATACTTGGGGCTACGAAAAAAAAAAATATTCCGAAACAAATTTTTGAAAAATGATGAATTTGGAGAATTTCGAATTTTTCAAAATCGTGAAAATCCACGATCAACGTTACATTTTTTGTTTTATTTTTTTTTATATAACACCTTGTACTGATATTAAAAGATCCTGAAGTTTTTAGAAATGTGTTTTTTTTTCAAAAATACGAATTTTTGAATTTTGGTAAAACTTTTTTTTTTACCCCCAACTTAAGTGAAGTTGATCAATCGTGTAATTTTGACTGCTCAAAATTACAAAATTACATGATGGCTCAACTTAAAAAAATGCATATTTTTCAAACAAAAAAACCTTTCTGAAAATTTCAGGATCTTTTAAAATCAGTACAAGGTGTTGCAAAAATTGAACAAAAATTTAATGTTGATCGTGGATTTTCACGATTTTAAAAAATTCAAAATTCTCCAAATTCATCATTTTTCAAAAAATTTTGTCGGAATATATTTTTTTTTCGTAGCCCCAAGTATACTCTTAAAGACGAAACAAACGATTTTTCATAACTATCATAGTTTTCAAGATATTTAGGAAAAAAATTGAAAAATGGTTCAATTTTGAATTTTGCATAACGTTTGGAAAAAAAATTATTTTTCCTTGGTAGAACTTGGTTTTATGATAAAACAAAACTTCTGACTAAATTTCATTGAAATTGAAAGTAGTCGATTACAACGCTTGGTCGATTTGACATGGAATGACCCAAGTACCAGAATTTACGAGACGTACTCGAAAACTCGAAAAGTACTTGATACTGGTACTTGATTTTTTCAAGTACTTGTACTTCAAGTACTTGCCTTGACGAGTACTGGCAAGTAACAAGTACTTTGTACTTCAAGTACCACCGGTACATTTTCATACTTCATATTTAACGGTGAACTGTCTGTTTTTTTGTTTCTATTTTTTATCTTTATGGATCATTTGGGATAATTGTGGATGAACTTTTACTGAGCGAAATAAAATATTGGGACAGCAATGTGCAAGTTTCTAATATGAGCACGGCAATTTTTCTATTTGTAATGGAATATTCTCCACTGCAAATTACTTTTTTATTTGTAATGGCACATGCATCCATTACACATTACTTTTTTTATTTGTAATGGCACATGCATCCATTACACATTACTTTTTTTTATTTGTAATGGCACATGCATCCATTACACATTACTTTTGTATTTTGTAATGGTACATTTATCCATTTCACATTATGCAGTGTAATGGGTAATAAATACAGTAATGCATTATTTACAACTCCGGTTTAAAGTAATGGGTAATGCATTACTTTTACATTACTATTTTCACAACTCTGGTTTGGAATATATTAAAAGCAAAAATTCACACATATTCAAATATTTCAGAAAAAAATATTGTTTTCATTGAATAGTTTCCATATTTATAGATCAATTGAATAATTCGAAAACTATACATTATTATTTGTTTTCAGGGTCTTCAAGTCTGTGACTCGCAGCGAGTATCCGCGTGGGAATTGCTCGAGGGCCACAAAAATCCTGCGCCACTTTCTTGGGCCTGGTTTCGCGCTGTCAGAATCGAGCGCAAACCTCTGACTTATCAGAGCGCTCACAAATTACTGCGTTATCATACCCACAGTCAGATAAGATCGGCGAATCATTATTTGGATCCACCGCCGTTGCCGCCCGAAGATCTTGAGCCTGACAAAAAGGAATCGGATTGTGGCAAAGCCGACACACCGATGAGTATCGATTCGCCGAATCGTAGCACCGGCGGAAGCGTCACAGGAATCATGGGAACAACGACAACCGGCAAAGGCAAAGCCATGAAGCCTCGAAGGCACAGAAAGAATAAAAATGCGGTGACGCCGACTGTGCCTGTGCCCCAGCTAATACCAGTAAGAAAATAACGCCAACAAAAAATACTTTTTATTTTCACAGTATACATTGTCGCAGTTAACAATGTCAGAACAAAATCATTGACTCTCATCCAGAGTTGCAAATAGTGCATTACTTTTTGTGATGCATTTACACTTTCAATAACCATTAACATTTAATGGTTAATGCAATTTATTTCCATTAATCATTAAATGTTAATGTTGCACAAAATGTTGCATTAAATGTTAATGTTGCACAAAATTCCTCGCGCTTCGCGCTCGGGATTTTGATCTGCCAAACTTCACACGCATGTCACTAGGCAACGAAGCTATCGGGAAATACCCGATAATTTCCAAGCACTCGGGGTATTTTTAAATCTTCAGAATTTTCTCAAATTTTTGTGTAATTTCTTCAAATCTTCAAAATTTCTGCAGATTTTTATGTAAATTCTTAAAATTTTCTCAGATTTTTATGCAATTTCTTCAAATCTTCAAAAATTCCTCAGATTTTTATGAAATTTCTTCAAATCTTCAAAATTTCCTCAGATTTTTAGGCAATTTCTTAAAATCTTCAAAATTTCCTCAGATATTCATGTAATTCCTTCAAATCGTCAAAATTTCCTCAGATTTTTATGTATTTTCTTCGAATCTTTGAAATTTCCGCAGATTTTTATGTAATTTGTTCAAATCTTCAAAATTTCCTCAGATTTTTATGTAATTTCTTCAAACCTTCAAAATTTCCTCAAATTTGTATGCGATTTCTTCAAATCTTCAATATTTCCTCAGATTTGTATGTAATTTCTTCAAATCTTCAAAATTTCCTCACATTTGTATGCAATATCTTCAAATCGTCAAAACTTCCACAGATTTTCATGTAACTTCTTCAAATCTTGAAAATTTCCTTAGATTTTTGGGTAATTTCTTAAAATCTTCAAAATTTCCTCAGATTTTTATGAAATTCCTTCACATCGTCAAAATTTCCTCAGATTTTTATGTAATTTCTTCAAATGTTTGAAATTTCCGCAGATTTTTATGTAATTTGTCCAAATCTTCAAAATTTCCTCAGATTTTTATGTAATTTCTTCAAATCTTCAATATTTCCTCAGATTTTTATGTAATTTCTTCAAATCTTCAAAATTTCCTCAGATTTTTATGTAATGTCTTCAAATCTTCAATATTTCCTCAGATTTTTATGTAATTTCTTCAAATCTTCAAAATTTCCTCAGATTTTTATGTAATTTCTTCAAACCTTCAAAATTTCCTCAGATTTGTATGCGATTTCTTCAAATCTTCAATATTTCCTCAGATTTTTATGTAATTTCTTCAAATCTTCAAAATTTCCTCAGATTTGTATGCAATATCTTCAAAACTTCCACAGATTTTCACGTAACTTCTTCAAATCTTTAAAATTTCATTCGATTTTTGGGTAATTTCTTAAAATCTTCAAAATTTTCTCAGATTTTTATGTAATTCCTTCACATCGTCAAAATTGCCTCAGATTTTTATGTAATTTCTTCAAATGTTTGAAATTTCCGCAGATTTTTATGTAATTTATCCAAATCTTCAAAATTTCCTCAGATTTTTACGTAATTCCTTCAAATCTTCAATATTTCCTCAGATTTTTATGTAATTACTTCAAATCTTCAAAATTTCCTCAGATTTATATGCAATTTCTTAAAATCTTCAAAACTTCCACAGATTCTCATGTAACTTCTTCAAATCTTCAAAATTTCCTCAGATTTTTATGTAGTAATTTCTTCAAATCTTCAAAATTTCCTCAGGGTCTCACTAAGTTCTCCAAATTTGGGAACATTTCCTCAGAACTGGCAACACTGCACCTCAATTCCATTTCTCTAATTTCGTTTCTTCGTTTTTTGAAAACAAACTCATCATTTTGTTTCTAATTCAGCAACAGGTACCTCCGCCGATGCAACAGCTTCCCTATGGTTCCCTGCAGCAACAACAACAGCAGCAACAACAACAACAACAGCACCAACAGCAACAACACCAACAACAACAACAACAACAGCAACAACAGCAGCAGCAACAACCCCAACCGCAACAAATGCCACAACAAGCTCCTCAGCAGCAGCCGCAACAACAGCAACAACAACCGCAGGCTCAGGTTGCCCAACAAGCGGGAATGTTTCTGGGTCAGGGTCCTCAGCCTCAGCAACAATGGTATCCCAATCAGCAGGGTCACACACCACCGCAACAATACGGTTACGGCCAACAATTGCCACCGACGCCGGTCGGTGGTCCTCGTTTCGAGCGTTCAGGCATGAACAATCAGTCCAAGCAGGCACTGTCCAATATGCTTCGCATGAGGTTGCCGACCAATCAATTTATCGGCAATCAGCAACAACCGAATCCGCAGCCGGTCGCTGGTCCAGGCGCATTTCCGGGTATGCAGCGCCAATTCATACGTCAACAATTGCGGGCGCAGGCTCACGGGGCACCGGGTATAAGTCCACCCCAGGGAATGTTTCCGCCGCAACAACAACAACAGGCGATGTATCCGAGTATGCAGCAGGGCATGAACCAGAATTACGCCGGTTACGGAGGTCAGCAGATGATACCGCAGCAGCAACAACAACAGCAACAGGCGGCGCAGCAACAACAGGCCCAACAGCAACAGCAACAACAACAACAGGTCCAGCAACAGCAGCAGGTTCAACAGCAACAGCAACAACAGACCCAGCAGCAGGTTCAAGCGGCTCAGCAACAACAAATTCTGCAACAACAACAACAACAACAACAGCAGCAACAACAGGCGGCGCAGCAACAACAAGCGAGCATGATGACGCCGCAACAACAGCAGAGCATTATGTTCCAGAATCAGCAGCAGATGATGGGCGCACAGAGGGGACAGGAATACATGCAACAGCAGAGAATGCAGCCTGGCGCTGCGAGACCTCCCTATCTTCAGGCACCTAACGTCACCATGAATACCATGGGACCAATGGTCGGAGGAGTTCAGAGCCAACCGGCTCCTCCGTACAGACAAACCGGCGGTAAACCTGGCGCCGTTGGCGTTGGTAACGTTGGTCCTGTCGCCGTTGGGCTTCAGCCCAATCAACAATTTCAACAGGTGAGGATTCTCTTGGCTGTACCGAGATGAATTTTCGATAATGGATATGGTTACAGTAAGGTGACAGTAATATTATATGATTTTTGGAACAGTTTGGAATCAGTTTTCTAGAGTATAGAATATGTTTATAATGTGCGAATAGTCGACTGACGATTTTTTGAAAATTGCCGTTAGGGTGCTTTTTTTGAAGTGAAACTTCTATGGGCGCGTTTCGGCGCGAGAGCGTTACGGGCAAATGGAACGGCCGAGCGTCACGTTTTTCGCACAAATAGTGTCTCTGCCGTCTGCTTATCAGAGTTGGGCGTTTTTGTAATTAATTACATTCTAATTACAAACTATAAATGTGATTAGTAATTAATTACATTCTAATTACAAATTACAAATGTGATTAGTAATTCGTAAAATTATAATTACAATTTACAAATGTAATTGATAATTGCAAAATTTCTAATTAAAAATTACAAATGTAATTAGTAATTGAAAAATTTCTAATTACAAATGACAAATGTAATTAGTAATTGAAAATTTCCCAATTACAAATTGCAAATGTAATTAGTAATTTTTAATTTCCTAATTACAAATTACAGATGTAATTAGTAAATAGAAAAATTCAAATTACAAATTACAAATGTACTTTGGTTCAAATTTGATACCAATTACATTGAAAAATGTAATTAGTCGGAAATTCGATACTAATTACATGTAATTCTGATGATGTTGTTAAAATTTTATTCAATTCCATCCATTTGTATAAGAGCAAGTTTGGATGGCACTTTCGAGGTTTAGTGTCGGTATTTAGCCTCCTCTTAATTGAAATTTCGAATTGCACACTTTTATTGGTTTATTATAGACCAAAATCGCTCTGCGCGGCTGTTTTTTCGATGACTTTCTTATCAGTAAATTTTTTCAACATTATTGTTTCAGCAAGCGATCAATCAACAGCGCATGCGACAGCAAATGCTTGCGATGCAACAACAGGCGCAGCAGCAACAGGTCCAGCAACAGGCTCAACAAGCGCAGCAGCAACAAGGAGCAACCGGAGGCCAGCAACCAACGCCGCAGCTGGTTGCACATCTTCAGAGGCACCTAAATCAACCTCCGCAGCATGCTTATCAGCATCAACCTCCGCCGTATTAAGTGTGATAATTTGCGACTGGACTTTACTGTAAATGGTATTAAGCGGAAAATTTCGTGAACGAAGGCACGAACGTTTTTTCTTTTTTTTTTGTTTCTTTTCCACTAATTTTCGTTTTCGACTAGTTTTACACCGAATGTGTATCGGCAATTTAATTCAAATTGTGTAAATAATATTGATCGTGCGAAATCACGACTGTCGAATGGATATTGAGGAAAATTCGACGTAGGTGTATAAAACAATTGAGAAAATTTCGCGATTTTCTATGTTCGACGATAATTGCAATTTTATTACAATGTAATAGCGCATAATAGTGTGACGGATAAATAGTATAAACAGATCCTTTTGTTCGCTACTACAGCTAGGATAAGCGATCGTGGGTATGTCAAGCTTCCTTGGATTCCACGGCCAAACTTTGATTTTATTTAATGAAAAAAAAAAAAAAAAAAAAAAACGAAATTATATACAAACATTTTACGATTATGTGAAAATATGAAAGTATAGACCAATGGAATATTTTTACAAAGTATGCCTGGATGTGTGTATATGTGTGTTTGGGTGTGTGTATGAATAAACGTGAAAAAAAACGGATTATCGTGAATAGATTTTTTCAGGCTTAATTTTTTGAGTTTTTTTTGGTAGGAAGAATAAGGCATGTTGGAATACTCAAAAAGCACTGATATCTTTTTTAATAATCACTTTTTTGTTCCTATAATTTATTGAATCAATAATCCTTTTTATCTATATTTGTTTTTAAAGCAGAGCTGAAAAATAGTAATGTAAAAGTAATGCATTACCCATTACTTTAAACAATGTGTATTGGATAAGTTTTTCATTACAAATTACAAAAGTAACGTGCAATGAATAAATGTTCCATTACAAATGAAAATAGTAATGTGTGACGGATGCGTGTTCCATTACAAATAAAAAAGGTAATGTGTAATGTATGCATGTTTCAGTACATATAATAAAACTAATGTGTAATGTTTACATGTGCCATTACAAATAACGAATATAACGCGTAATGAATGAGTGCAACATTACAAATTACAATTGAAAAAAAAGTAATTTGTAGTGGGGAATATTCCATTACAAATTAGTGTTTCTACGACAATTTGGAGCAGGTACTATTTTGCTCAAAGGTAAAGTCTATTTATTTTTCTATGAAAATAATTTGTGGGTGTCAAGTTTTTGTTAACTCAATTATTGTAGCGGTAAATGTATAAACAGTGATTTTTTGGAGTAATTTTTACTCCATTCTTAAATTGTAATTTTTACAAGAATGGAGTAAAAATTACTCCAAAATATCACTGTTTATAAATTTACTACTACGATAGTGAAGTTAACAAAAACTTGAAACACACAAATTATTTTTATTGAAAAATGAATAGACTGACCTTTGAGCAAAATAGTACCTGCTCCAAATTGTCGTAGAAACACACTAATTTGTAATGGAATATTGTCCACTGCCAATTACTTTTTTTTCAATTATAATTTGTAATGGAGCACTCATCCATTACACATTACTTTTTTTTTATTTGTAATGACAAATGCATCGATTACACATTATTTTTATTTGTAATGGAACACGCATTCATTACATATTACTCTTGTAATTTGTAATGGCACACTTGTCCATTTCACATTATGCAGTGTAATGGGTAATGAATACAGTAATGCATTATCAAAATAATACATTATTTACAACTAGAGTTGTAAAAATAGTAATGTAATAGTAATGCATTACCCATTCCTTTAAACAATGTGTATTGGATAAGTTTTTCATTACAAGTTACAATAGTAACGTGTAATGAATGAGTGCTCTATTACAAATTATAATTGAAAAACAGTAATTTGTAGTGGAGAATATTCCATTACAAATTAGTGTGTTTCTACGACAATTTGAAGCAGATACTATTTTGCTCAAAGGTAGGACTATTAATTTTTCTATGAAAATAATTTAGATGCATCAAGTTTTTGTTAACATTACTATCGTAGTTGTAATTTTTACTCCGTTCGTAAATTGTAATTTTTACAAGAATGGAGTAAAAATTACTCCAAAATATCACTGTTCATACATTTACCACTACAGTAGTAAAGTTAACAAAAACTTGAAACACACAAATGATTTTTATTGAAAAATGAAGACTGACCTTTGAGCAAAATAGTACCTGCTCCAAATTGTCGTAGAAACACACTAATTTGTAATGGAATATTCTCCACTACCAATTACTTTTTTAAAAATTATAATTTGTAATGGAGCACTCATTCATTACACAATATTTTTTTAAATTGTAATGGCACATGCAACCATTACACATTACTTTTATTATTTGTAATGGAACATGCATACATTACATATTACTTTTTTTATTTGTAATGGAATATTAATCCATTACACGTTACTTTGTAATTCGTAACGGAAAACTTATCCAATACAAATTGTTTAAAGTAATGCGTAATGCATTATTTTTACATTACTATTTTCACAAGTCTGATTTGTAATAGAATATTCTCTACTGTAAATTACTTTTTTTTCTATTGTAATTTGTAATGGAGCACTCATTCATTACACGTTATTTTTATTTTATTTGTAATGGAACACGCATTCATTACACATTACTCTTGTATTTTGTAATGGTACATTTCACATTATACAGTGTAATGGGTAATAAATACAGTAATGCATTATAAAAATAATGCATTATTTACAACTCTGATTTAAAGTGCCAAAGAGGTGACTTTTGTATTAGAAAATTATAAACAATTGTGAAAATTGAATTTGAATACTAACTATGATATTAGTTTACTCAATAGTTATGGTTTTTTTTAAATATTTTATGCAAAAACAAATCATCTTTGTGGCATTTTGTAAAAAAAATCGAAACTTCAAGTTTCGGACGAGAAAAATGAAAAAAAAAATCATTATTGAAAAGGATATTAATTGAAACGATCGAATGATTATTGTTTTGTGTATTTTAATGTGCCTATCTTCATTCGGTAGTCAAGGTAGAATTTACATTCCCATTGCAAAAATATTTGTCACCATCCTCGAGCGATCCTGTGCAATGAAAAACTGGAAAATAAAATGGATTTTTCCAAAGGGATTTTTCCTCGGTCGTGTAAAATTGAAGATCTTTTCACCGATCTGGAGCAAACGGATTCAGCTCACAATTGAAAATCCTCGCTGGAATGAAAAAAAATTACATCGTGAGAAACAAAGTGTTATTTGTGTTTCGAGAAACTATATCTTTTTTTAGTATAGCCTCATTTTAAAGTCCACATCATGTAACTCGTGAAAACTTGCCGGAGAAGACCGATGAAAGTTGCGCAGAATTAGAAATATCCAGCGATTCTAGAGAAGAATCGCGGAATCGTTGTCAGCTCTTGAAAGACAACGATTAGCCTATACTAGAGGCAAAAAGTCGTTATCGTGAGCATTTTATTCGTGTATCGCAGGAAACAGGACTGCTGCGTTATCTCAAACGACAATCCTGAGAAGGACGACAAGGCAACTTTCATCGATCCTTTCGAAGCGTCGTTTTTCAACGAATCTCAAACCTTTTACTAAATAATCATTGGCTGACTTTATTTACAAAGAAGAAAATAATAATACGTCACGTACTTTTGTTCTTTGACGATCTTCAGGGAAAGCTTCCATCTACAAAATGAGCGGCCATTGTCCTTGCGAGAGAGATAGAGCTAGAACTTTTAACACATATTTCTCGAAAACGACTCAATAAAATGAAAGAAGAATATTTGGGCCATGTGTACATATTAATTACGCAGGCGATCCCATTCTTCTTTTTTTTTATTCCATCGAGCCATCTTCGAGAAAAATGCGTTAAACGATTCTGAGGTTATGTTGACGTTGACTCAAGCGTCCTTTTTCCGGCTCTAAATCTGACAATTCTTAATAATTCAACGCGCGTTAGCAAAATTGGGAATCCATTTTTCATTTGAATAAACGTTTTTTTGTAGAAGAGGTCGATTTTAGATCTTGTTTGGTACAATAATTCGCGAGGGACGCCAAATATATCACAAGTTCGCCGCCATTTTGGGGCAGGTGGCACCTTCCGCAGCTGCGCAGCGGGATAAAGAGGAACTAAGGCACGTGTGACAAAAAAAAATTATTTTCAAACTGCATGAAGAGAAGGAAGGATCAAGAAAATATTGGAAAGAATATTAACTATAAAATTTGATGCCAGCAATGATTTGAACAATGATTCTTAAGCAATAGTTTGGATATAAGATTGTATTAGGTTTTCTTTTGGGAAAAATACGAAAACGAATTTTCCCGCCTTCGTTTTCAGACAAGCAGCGCTCTTCGGACACGGGAGAAAAGGGAACTAGAGCACGTGGCTCGCCAAATTGTTTGTTTACCTCCGAAGGAAAAAAATAAAAAAACCAATAATGTGCGGCCGCATAACGTGGTAAGTGCCGAGAGAATATTACAAAAAGTATTTTTAATTTTAGGGTAATTATATTTCAAGTTGAAGATCTATTTTTAATCTTACCGTGGCTCAATCTAAAAGTAGAACTATCCCCAGGAAAAAAGGATCTTCTGTCTAGAGAGGCTTTTATTTTATTTCTAATAAGTCCGTTTAAGGAAAAATGAAAAAAAAATGGAAAAATGATTTTACCACGATTTTGCACCTACGTCAAATGTTATTACGTTTTGCTGTGATACGTTTCAGTTATTTGGCTCCAGACGATCTCAGCTGTTCCTGTAAATACAAGGATGCCTCGGGCAAAGAATCCGAAGTTTCATGGTTGCCTGAAAAATTTCACAAATGTCAATACATTCCATCCTATAATATGGGACCTCGAGATACATTAGCTTGTATCGTGTCAGGATCGCATTTCGATGTTCAAGCCGAGAGGGTTTTTTGTCCCATGATGTGGGGGATGGTACCGCCTTGGCACAAGGTAGCACGATTTTTGCCTATTTGCCATTTTTCATCAGGCTTGTTTTTAAAAAAAACCCTGCAAATTGGATTTTTTGGGGTAATTTTTACTCCATTCTTGTAAAAATTACAATTCACGAATAGGGTAAAAATTAGTCCAAAAAATCACTGTTCATACAGTTACCACTACGATAGTAAAGTCAACAAAAACTTGATACACACAAATTATTGTCATTGAAAAAAACAAGGGGAAAAAAAAAAAATTTAAACGAGCTTTTATTAGTTGTTAATAAAAAATAACTAAAAAGTTACAAATAAAGCTATTCCGATTGGAAATAAGTTTTCAAATAAAAGCGTGTTTCACCCTCTTTTTTCTCTTGCTGTTAAAATGTAACACGCTTTTATTTGAAAACTTATTTCCAATCGGAATAGCTTTATTTTTTATTTTTTAGTTATTTTTTATTAACAACTAATAAAAGCTCGTTTAAAAAAAAAAAAAATGTCGTTTGTTCATTTTTTACTTCTTAGTATTTATGATGTTAAATAACTAGTTTAGTAATGTATATCTAGTTTCGCATAATTTTTTGCAAAAAAATGTTTCGCAAAAATTTTTGTACAAAAACTATTTTGCAAAATTTGTTAGACAAAATTATTTCACACAATTAATTTGCAACATGGTTCTGTAAAATTTATGCAAAATAATGTTTTCAGGAAATTTTTTTGGAAAAAGACTGTTACGCAAAATTTTCGTAGAGAAATGTTGTAAATCAATTGCTTAAAACCATTTTGTAAACAAAATTTTGCAAAACAATTTTTTTGCAAACAATTTTGCGGAACATTTTTTTGCAAAAAATTATGCGAAACATTTTTTGTTGCAAAACAATTTTCAAGCAAATTTGTAATAAAAATGTTGCGAAACAATTTTTTTGGCAAAAAATTTGCAAATTTTTTGTGATAATATTGCATTATCATCCGATTTACATATGCATGGCAAATTTTAACTCAATCGGAAACCGGAAAGTGGGTCAAATTTAACTTGCAAATAAAAGCTTTTAATTAATGGACTTACCTTTGAGCAAAATAGTACTTGTTCGTAATTGTCGCAGAAACACACTAATTTGTAATGGAATATTCTCCACTACAAGTTACTTTTTTTTCAATTGTAATTTGTAATGGAGCACTCATTCATTACACGTTATTTTTTTTATTTCTAATGGCACATGCAACCATTACACATTACATTTATTATTTGTAATGGAACATGCAGACATTACACATTACTTTTTTTTATTTGTAATGGAACACGCATCCATTACATATTACTATTTTCATTTGTAATGGAACGTTCATTCATTACTTTACTTTTGTAATTTGTAATGGAAAACTTATTCAATACCCATTGTTTAAAGTAATGGGCAATGCATTACTTTTACATTACTATTTTCATAATTCTGTAAAGGAAGCTTTGTTAGCTATCAAAAAACATGAGTAATCAATGTGCAAATTCGCCAAATTCTCTCAAATTTGTTTTTTGCCAAATTTCATTCTTGCCAAATTCAATAGCGAATAACCCTGATCAGTATTTTGAATGTGTACAAAATTTCAGTTAAATATCTCGCCAATAGCCAAAGTTAGAGTATTAACGTTGTTAAAAAAAAAAAAAAATTCATAATATCTTAATCCTTTGATTGATTCTTGCCAAATTTAATAGCGAATAACGTTGATAGCTATACTAACTCTGCTCAAAGTTTCAGTACAATATCCCAAAAATTGCGAAAGTTGGAGCGCTTACACTATTTTTCAAAAAATTTAACATCTCATAAAATTTTAATCCTTCCATCAATCTTTGCCAAATTCAATGCCGAACCTTAATAGTTATACTAATTTCTCATAGTACTACTATACATACTACACCTTGATAGTTATAGTTATGCAAATTGGAGAAGTTAGAGCGTTTACGCCATTTTTGCAAAAAACGATAAAAATTGATAAAATCTGAACACGCGTTAGAATTAAAACAAAAAAAATTCATAATGAAGGGCAATTCGTGCTCAACAAATGTGCCAAATTTCAGCTCGATATCTCGAAGCGTTCTCGAGTTATTAATTATTTACATCTTTTTCAATGTTTTGGGACATTTTGAACACATTAAAATCTCGAAAAACAATTTTTTCACGAAAACAAAGCTTCCTTTAAGAGGAAGTAAAATGAAGATGAAACTTTTCGTCGGCTTATAAGCGTGTTTAAATCAAATAAAAATGATAATTAATGATGAATTTTTATTTTTCACAGGGAGAGCCCAAAAAACACAATGCATCGACTCACAATGCAAGATTGGAGGGTTTGAGCACTTCGAAGCTTTATGGAAAGCCCCTCAAAGAGGGTAAACGATGCACCGTCGTGATAAACGGATTTTACGAATGGCAAACCGACAAATCTGGCAAAAAACAACCCTATTACATGTACAAAAAGGGGGATGATGTCGCTGAGCGACCCGTTTTGAATTTGGCTGGACTATTTGACAAATGGACGAGCCAATGGGTCGATAAATTTTTTATTTAAAACAATTTATCTACAATTTTATGGATAATCCATTTTACACAAGAGAGTACTGAGGAATTTTCACAATGTGGCTTTTCTTTTGAGACAATTTTCCATTTCTGTAGAGGATGCTTTGTTTTTTTTTCTCTTTCTATTCCAGGATGAGAAAAAGTAGTAAAACATTTTTTTTTTCATTTGCAGGGTGAAACCATTTACAGTTGTGCGATTCTTACAACAGCTTCCAACGAAGTACTCTCTTGGTTGCATCATCGTGCTCCGGTTATTCTGCAAACTGAAAAACACGTTCAGGTATAAAAACGTTATTTTACAATTTTTTTGGATGTCTAAGATCGTTGGAGAAGAATGTTTTGCAAAAACAGTCCACGATCAATTAACTTTTGTTTTTAAATCAGTCTATTTTTTTTCTTCAGGATTGGTTAAATTATGAGAACATCTCGGTTGAAGAAGCTCTGGATGAATTGCAGAGTATGAGTTTATCGAAAGATTTTTTGCAATGGCATCCGGTTGCAAGTACGGTAAATAACGTCAGACACAAAGATAAAAGCTGCATCGAGCCGATCGAGCTTGGGTACGTTTTCGAGCCAAATTGAATATTATTGAATAACAACCCTAGCGGAAGTTGCAACGGTCCAAACAACGCCAAAGCAACGCGTTGCTTTTCAACTTTAAAAATCGGCAATACAACGGTGAAAGCAACGTGAAATTCGGTGAAAATCGCCTTTGACCGCTCCCTACTTGACCGACGGTGGTAAAAAAGACGCTCGGGATGGCGCTTTGGGTGGCTACCGGTAAAGCAGAAGAGGAAAAATAAAAAATAGTGAAACCAAAATATGTACAAATTTTGGTGTTGCTTTGCCGTTGTTTTGACCTATTTTCAAAGATGATAAGCAACGTTGCTTTTGCCGTTGCTTTCTTCTTTTTCACTTAGCAACGCGTTGCAAGTTCCGCTAGGAAATCGAGAAATTAACGGAGAACTTTGCAATGTTTCAGCAAGGAGAAGAAGAAAGCCTCGAGCGGTTTAATGTCAGCGTGGTTGAAGACAGGATCAATGAAAAATGACAAAAGAAAGTCTAGTGACGCTGATGAGAATTCGGAATCTGTGGAACCGAAAAGCAAAGTGCCGAAGACAAGCTCATAAATATTTTAACAAGTTCCTTCCATTCATTTATTGATATAATTTATTCCACTATCAGTATTATTTCCAATATTTCTGTGGCTTCCCGGCAGAACAAGTTAAGTTTATTTTTTCGAAAAATGAGTTAACAGAAATGAATCAATTATCAGACCCATTTTATCCCAGACAATTTTTTGTACAGTTTTATTAATTTGTTATTGATTAAAACTGCAAATAGATAAAATAGTAATCAGCGAATTTGCTGTTTTCAACACAAGTATTGATTTCAAATTGACTTAAAGGTATCGAAAAACATATTAAAACGACTTCAGATGAAAAATATCATACAAGGACAGCAATAAACAATTTTCAAACAGAAAAATGTTAAAATTGGTTCATAAAGAAGTTTAGAAACGTAAAAAAAAACGAAAAGTTGAAATTACAATAAATATTATGAATATTTGATTATAATAAACGATTCATACATCGTTTACGATAGAATTTGTAACTCTACGGTCAGTTATTTTTTAATTCTAAAGTATTTCTCCTGTATTGACGTGTTATTGAAAATCGTATCTGTCAAAATAGAAACAGCATTTCTCGGAATTTTTGTTTGTGGACTTAACTCGTTTTGCCGGCAAGCCACACATTTATTGTACAATTGTTAACAGGAAAAAAGCACTATAATGAAAACCTAAAAGTTCGTCTTTAAATAATTTCTCAATAAATCTGAACGTAAAAAAGTTGTTCGCTTTTCTAATTACACAATGTACAAATAAGTTGTTTTACAGTTTTTAATTCAAATATTGGCGCGCTCAAGTGACTTCAGCGCCATTATCGACGGGGGGCAAGAACGGAAGCGCGATGTGCGCGCCGCGAAATTTGGAACTATCGAGCGCTTTACCGAAAGACGCCATTTTGTTTCGCCAGCTGATCGGTGTATACAAAGCTGACAATTTAAAAACATGCTGTAACCTGGGAATAAAAGAAGTTTTGATTGAATTTCACGATTAAAAGTGCGCGAGAAATTTATTTATTCGACGAGGAAAGGTTAAACGTGAATTATGTCATCGAAGGGAAATAATTTCGAGAATAAAGTTGTTCTGAGCTATCACGATTGTTTGCTGCGAAATCGCGATGTCGATTTATTGCGCGGTCCTCATTGGCTCAACGACGCTATAATTGGTTTTTATTTCGAGTATCTCGAGGAAAAAATCAAAGATTTCACCAATGGGAAGCCAGATGCGCTCTTCGTCAGTCCGGAAATGACGCAACTTCTCAAACTAACGGACATCGCGGATTTTCCAGTTTTTCTCGGATCTCTGAACGCAACGGAGCGACAATATATTTTTTTCCCCCTTAACAATTGCGAGAGCAGAGACGCCGCTGGCGGTTCTCACTGGAGTTTGCTCGTATATTCGAAAAACGAGAAAACTTGCTTTCATTTAGATTCGTGCAGAGGAACCAACGGAAAAGCCGCCGCAAGCTTCGCCAAGAAAATCATGAACTATATTTCGAAGGACGATGAAAACATTATGGAAGAGGCCAATTGTCCTCAACAGGAAAATGGTTACGACTGCGGTCTTTTTGCTCTCTGTCTGGTCGATATTATTCTCAGACACGTCGACAAGATTCCAGAAATAAGGGAATGCAAATTCGACGGCATTAAGAGTCTCGTGAGAACCAAGAGACAGGAATTGTTGGATCTGATAGAAGAGCTCCGAAACATGGAAAAAACACAGAAATAGAAATGTCGGGCGAATAAAAAGACCTATAAAAATCAAAATCTTCGTTCAAATGTTGAATCCTGTATATTTTTTGTATCGGATGCATTAATGAATGAAGGTCTGTGTAAAATACGAAGAATTCTTAAATTGTTATTTTTTCGGGGTATAACATTTTCACATGATTCCGTTTAAAATGGTATTCTGGTTTAGAGACAATTTTCAGCGTTTTGTTGAGCTCCACAAAAAGAAACAAAATATTTTTGCCATTCTTTTGTTTACAACAGATTTATTAATTTATTAACTGATTTATTTATTATGAAAAGATTTATTAATATTTTTGCAATAAACAAAATAATTTTTGAGAAAAAAAATGAAAATGAAATAAGTTGTGAGCCGGTAAAGTTGGGGCTAAAAATTAAACAGTACAAAATTTTTTTAAATATTTTTTATTAGTAAGAATTTTTCCGACTTTTTTTTTAGGGGTGTGCGAATATTCGAATTTACGAATTATTCGAGACGAATCGAATAATTCGTAAATTCGAATATTCGCACACCCCTAAATACTAGTGAAAAATAAGAGAATGTCATTGCAAGGGCTGTTTATGATGAAAACGTAAAAAAATATTTGCATTGTCGAAATTATTGAATAAATTAATGTCAGTAGCTGAAAATAATCCCAGATTTCAGAACGAAGTCATCGATCATAACAATAAAAAATCATTTCTTATTTACCATTTAATAATTGTTAAAGCTGAGAAAGAGAAACTAAAGATAACGATTAATTTTTTTTTGTCAACATTTTTTCAAAATTTGAGAAATATATTGCAGATAAATAAAAAGAGTATAACTTTAAAAAAACTCAATTACACTGGACCAGGGTTGCAAATAATGCATTACTTTTTTTAATGCATTTGCATTTTCATTACCCATTAACCATTAAAATTTAATGGTTAATGGCAATTATTTTCATTAACCATTTAAATTTAATGAAAATCCAATTGCATTAAAAAAAGTGATGCATTATTTGCGACCCTGTCCATTACAATGTAGTGTGTAATAGAAACAAATTCCATTACCCATTGCAATGTAATGTGTAATGGACAAAACTTTGATTGCAATTTTGGGAATGGAAAAATATAGATGAATAAATTATTGCAGTTTTGCATTACTTTTCATTGACTTAGGACTTAGATTTTTAGAATTATAATATAGTTGCTTTTTAGAATTTAAAGTAAAAATCTAAGTCCTAAGTCAATAAAATGTAATGCAAAATTGTAATAATTTATTCATCTATATTTTTCCATTCCCAGAATTGCAATCTTGCAAATAATGCATTACTTTTTTTAATGCAATTGCATTTTCATTAACCATTGAAATTTAATGGTTAATGGAAATAATTTTAATGGTTAATGAAAATAATATCCATTAACCATTAAATTTTAATGGTCAATGAAAATAATTTCCATTGACCATTAAATTTTAATGGTTAATGAAAATAATTTCCATTAACCATTAAATTTCAATGGTTAATGAAAATAATTTCCATTAACCATTAAATTGTAATGGTTAATGAAACTAATTTCCATTAACCATTAAATTTTAATGGTTAATGAAAATTATTTCCAATAACCATTCAATTTTAATGGTCGATGAAAATAATTTCCATTAACCATTAAATTTTAATGGTTAATGAAAATAAAATCCATTAACCATTAAAATTTAATGGTTAATGGAAATTAATTTCATTAGCCATTAAAAAAGTAATGGTTAATGCATTATTTTTTCATTAAAAATTTCGCAACCCTGCACTGGACTAATAATCAGCGTATTGAATTTATTTGTTAATTTTTCTAACAATGTATTTTCATAACATCTAAAAAAATATTTTAAATTTTACAAATCATTAAAAGGTTGGTAATGAAACATTCTTTTAAAATTTATGTTTTATCAAAACTTTCATTGTACCTCAGTAGTGAGCAATAAAAAAAACATAATGATTAAGTTAAATATATAATAGATCAACATAACTTCATCGAAATCGATCAGTTTACTTTAAGAATATGCAAAAAAAATCATTTTTTCAAAATTCTAGACCAAAAAACACCCTCAAACCTCAAGTTCATCTCTAGCTATTAAATTTTAAAAACAAAAACATTCAAAATTTCTAGAACCTTTCCAAAAGTGTGGAAGAATTTATTCAAGAAGCTTTCACGTATTCCGTTGAAAAATGTCAGGAAATTGTAATTTTTTTTATCGTTATGACTGCTGACTCCTTAAAAAACATTTAAATCTCGCTACTCATTAAATATCAACGATCAAAAACGTCGCCGATTCAAAAGATAACAATTTGTCGTCGGTAAGAAAGCACTTTGCATTACTTAAAGCGAACGTATGAAGTGTCACATTTTTCCCGACAGATGTCGCCACTGATCGCTTTCAGCGGCAAAATCACGGTCCTTATCCAAGCGTTGCGAAACCCTCGCGCGAGCGAGACAGACGTATATATGTTTTTTCTTTCGTTGTCAGTTTGGTTGCGCCGCTCGCCCCGCGACGAATGGCCGTGTGAAAGCTGGCAGTCGCGTTATCGTCGCGTGTTTTTCTCGTCGTGTCGCGGTGACGTACGTCTACGAATTTTTTCACGTATGTTTCCGCATCCAGGCAATATTCCCACTAGGCTCGGACTCGATAATAGAAAATAGTTCAAGAGTCGCGAACGGGTGTGTGAATTTTAGAAGAAAAAAAAATAGAAGAAAGAAGATGATTGTTGTCCGACGCGAAAAATAATCGTCACGTGCTGCTCTAGGTAAGCAAATCCGAAGAAACTGTCCCCAAGAGCTTTCGAGTCATTCTCATACACAAACGCGAACGATATATATGTATATAGTTTTAGAAGCATTTTCATTCGAGCGCGATAAAGGCCGCGTGGCATAACTTGACAGCGCCACTTTTTTTGCCTTATTTTTTTACTCAGCATAGTCGGCGTTGTTTTTTCTGAAAAATAATCCAGTTCATAAACAACTGAATTCCACAATTAGGAAATAAAGAGCCTCGAAACGAAAGGGAAATTATTGAAATGTCAGATTTGACATACCCACGATTATTATTCGTGACGAATATTTACGAAAGATCTCGGAGATTAAAAGAGATGCGAGCGAGAGATTAATGGGGCAAAGCCGTTCTTGTTGCGAGCTGCAACTCTGAAAATAGAACGCGTATCGCAACGATCGATTTTTTTTTCTCTTTATTCCAAATGGAATATGCAGTCGCTATGAGAGGGAGCATAAAACCGGGCCAGTGAACGGATTAGATATTTCATGATTGCGCAAACTCGATTATAAAAGAGCGTGAAATTTCTTGTTTCTCCTGATATTTCGTTCAACTTTCACTGGCGAGGTCGATAAACTCTGAAAAAACATATTGTCAACAAAAACTAAAAAAAAAAGACAATTGGCGTTTTTTTAATTGATTTTGTGATGATTGGCAAAGCGCCATGTTTGTTTTTGCCTTGTTTCTTTGTCCCGAAATATCCTCGTTGTTTTTATGGATTTTTCGACCGGTGAAGGAATAATAAACTGCAGAAATCTGCAGGAAACGTTCGACAGCGTTTTACCTACAGGAGAGAGCTTGCAATTCCATCGATCCTTTATTATATCGGCACGAGAGTTGCCTGCAAATATAACGACCCACAGGACTGACCTAGGTTTGTTTGACCATGTGCGCCCTCTCTCCCTCGTTTTGCCAATCGATATGTCCCCTCGAGCCTATATATATATATATACTTCCGGTACACTTGTTTTACCGCCTCGTAGAAGCTGAGGTTTGACAATGAGACAATAAAATTTTCGGATTTCTTTAAAATTGATAAATATACTGGAAAATAGTATCAAGTGCTGATGGAGACTAAAAAGAGTACCAACAAAATACCTGATCAGAAATTATGCCCAAAAATAATATAGATCCTTTCTGTTTTTATTTTTTTAATAGAGAAATGTGCTAGGAAGTTTTATTAAGTGCTCATAGAGATTGAATAAAGTATTTTATTACCAAATATTCAAAAACCTTCAGGCTTTTTCAAAAATTCTTTTTATGTGTATATGGGTCATTTCATGTCAAATCGACCAATAGTTGGAATCGACCCCTTTCAATTTCGATGAAATTTCGTCTGAAGTTTTCTTTTATCACAAAACGAAGTTCTACCAAAGAAAAAAAATTGACAAAATTTCTTCGTAATTCAAAATTTCACTATTTTTCAAGTTAATTTTTTTAATATTTCGAAAACTATTATAGTTACGAAAAAATCGGTCAGGGTTTGTCTTAAAGAGTACACTTGGGGCTGCGAAAAAAAAGTTGTTACGAATTTTTTTTTTTTAAATGATGAATTTGGTGAATTTTGAATTTTTTAAATTCAAAATCCACGATTAACCACGATTAACATTAAATTTTTGGTTTAATTTTTTTATATAATACCTTGTACTGGTTCTTTAAAGATTCTGAAATTTTCAAAAATGCGTTTTTGTTTTCAAAAATATGAATTTTTTATTTTTGGTAAACAATTTTTTTTTTACCTGTACTTATCGTTAAGTTGAGCAATCGTTTAATTTTTACTACTCAAAATTACAAAATTACATGATTGCTCAACTTTACTTAACTTCGAGGTAACCAAAAAATTATTTTTTTACAAAAATTCAAAAATTCATATTTTTGAAAAAATAAGCGTAATTCTGAAAATTTCAAGATCTTTTAAGATCAGTGCAAGGTATTATATTAAAAAATTGAATAAAACATTTAATGTTTATCGTGGATTTTCACGACTTTTGAAAATTCAAAATTCTCCAAATTCATCATTTCTCAAAATTTTTGTTCGGAATATTTTTTTTTTCGTAGCTCCAAGTATGATTTTTAAGACGAACCCAGAACGATTTTTTCCCAACTATAATAGTTTTCGAGATATTTAAAAAATAAACTTGAAAAATTGAAAAAGTGGTAAAATTTTGAATTTCGCATAACTTTTGAACAAAAATTTTTTAATTTTTTTTCTTTAGTAGAACTTCGTTCTATGATAAAAGAAAACTTTTGACCAAATTTCATCGAAATTGAAATGGATCGATTCCAACTATTGGTCGATTTGACATGGAATGACCCATACACTATCTTCCTATAGATCTATACTTCCGGTACACTTGTTTGTAGAGGCTGATGTTTTACAATGAGACAATAAAATTTTCGGATTTCCGGAAAAGATTACCAAAAAAATAATTTATCATCAATTATGCCCAAAAATAATTATATAGACTTTCTATTTTAATTTTTCTTGCAGAGAATTGTGCTAGGCAATTTTATTAAGTGCTCGTGGAGATTGAATAAAGTTTTTTATTACCACATATGCAAAAACCTACGAAAATTCTTTTTCAAAAATTGTCCCAAAATTATACATTAGAAAGGAAATTTCTGCGAAACTCAAAAATTATTGCGAATCGTACAATTCGAGAATTGAAATGTTTTTTGACGAAGATTTATCGTGGCGTATCGTCGTTGATCATTATTATCGTGGGTCTTATCTGCTAGATGGAATGATCAATATTGAAGTATAATAATAATAATAATAATAATAATAATAATAATAATAATAATAATAATAATAATGATTATGATTATGATTATGATTATGATTATGATTATGATTATGATTACGATTACGATTACGATTACGATTATGATTATGAATATGATTATGAATATGATTATGATTATGATTATGATTATGATTATGATTATGATTATGATTATGATTATGATTATGATTATGATTATGATTATGATTATGATTATGATTATGATTATGATTATGATTATGATTATGATTATGATTATGATTATGATTATGATTATGATCATGATTATGATTATGATAATTAAAATAATAATAATTGAGAGAAATGGACCAAAGTCATTGAAATAAAAAGTAAAACAGTGGAAGATGGTGAAATAAAAAAATAAAAAAATAAATATGAATTAAGATGCTGAGTTATTCGGTATAAATTAATAAAATGATGAAGAATCGACGGAAAAAAATTATTAGTATCAATCAATAGAGTTTTATTTGCATAACCTTTTAGACAGGTTTTTTTACAACAAAAAAAAAATTATTAGTAAAAAAAGTTGATTACAGAAGAGGTCAGAAGAAGAAAAAGAACGTTTAAAATTCGTGCGAGCGGTATTTTAATGTTTATTGTGCATTATTATTTCTATTTGTGATAACGGAAAGTAGGGAATTATTTCCGTTATTTTCTCGACGATTATACTTATTCCAGTAAAGCGGAAGTTGAGGAACGTTCGCCAAGAGCAACGAACCTGTTCAGCTATTATGAACAGTTCGAATTTATAGCCATGAAAATTACACACATATACATATGGGGCGTTCCATCCCAAATCGGACAGTTTGAAAAACTTTTTTTTTATTTTCTCAATTTTTTTATATTTTTTAGTACCCATCAAAAGACCCTTCCTGTCAAATTTTGAGATTTCTTTGGTTACCCGTTCAAAATATATTACACACAAAAACAAAAAAAAACCGCTCTTTTTTTGGTATTTTGATCATAACTTCTTTAATAAAGATGTAAATTAAAAGTTTTTTTTTCAAAATTTTTGTTTTTTTAAGGCCTTTTCAGAAAAAAAATACAACAAAAATATTCGACGCGTTTTTGAATGAGTTTTATGAGTTTTAAACTTTAAATCGCGTTTTAAAAAGTGAGTGTCATTTTTGATTTTTTTTTCAAATTTTTTGTTTTAAACATCTATCTATTCAACAATTTTTATGACTAGTCCGATCGTGGGATTTCAATAACTACTATTTTTTTTCGATTTTTGAAATTAAAAATTTTTTTTTCATAAATTATTATGAATACCAATTTGGGTTACTGTTTATTAAATTTGGAAAAAAAAAACTTTCAATTTGGATCATTATCAAAGAAGTTATAACCAAAATACCAGAAAAAGAGCGGTTTTTTTGTTAATTTAATATCTTTTGAATGGGTAATCAAAAAAATCTCAAAATTTAACAGGAAGGGTCTTTTGATGGGTACTAAAAAATAAAATAAAATTGAGGAAATAAAAAAAAAAAGTTTTTCAAACTGTCCGATTTGGATGGAACGCCCCATATATATTATATTGAATTAAAATAATTTAGGTGCCGATATAACATGATATAATAATTATCTTATTAAATTTAATAATTAAAAAAACTTAATAATTTAAATAATATATATGGGGCACTCCATGTCAAGCCAACCACTTTTAAACCTGACCCTTTTCGATTTGGCTGAAATTTTTTTTTCCTTTCGTACCCCACTAAAGACATTTTTCAGGAAATTTTCAAATTTTTTTACCTAACCCAAAAAAAAAAAAATTTTATTTTCAAACAGCTATAACTTCTTCAAAAATTGACTAATTGGGAGGTTTTTTTAATAAATTTTCGTCTTTAAATGTACTTTCCGAAAAAAAGGCAACAAAAATTTAAGATATTAAAATTTTTTTTTTCAATTCAAAAAATACTTTGATCAATTCCGAAAAAAATGGAATTCTTAAATTTTTTCGAGGATTTATAAAGGACCTCAGAGTTTGAAAAATTGAGAAGAGAAAAAAAATTGAAGTTGGTAATCCTCGAAAAAATTTTGATTTTTTTTTCAAAAACGTGAAAAAAAAAATAGAAGGAAATGTCAGCCCACTTCATGTTGAGCGGCATTTTTCCCGGAATTGATCAAAGTATTTTTTGAGTGAAAAAAAAACAAAAAATGAAAATGGCCAACTTCGAGAAAAACATGATTTCCATAGATTTCATAGATTTTAATATCTTGAAATTTTGTATTTTTTTTCGGAAAGTACATTTAAAGACGAAAATTTTGAAAAAGAAACGTCCCAATTAGTTAATTTTTAAAAAAGTTAAAGCTATTTGAAAAAAGCCTGTTTTTTAGGTTGGGTAAAAAAATTTGAAAATTTCCTGAAAAATGTTTTTAATTTTTGTTTCTTTAGAAAAATACATTTTAATGAAAATTTAAAAAACAGATTTTATTTTTAATCCATAATTTCACAATCTCTTGAAAGCTTCAACTGAGAAACTTTCCTGAATGAGAATCACAAGATTCAATTGCTTGACTTTGAAAATGTCTCGGTCATTATAAATTGCACGTTTGAAATCGTTGCTTAGCAATTTTAATACGCAACCCTGAAGTGTTATATTAAAACCGATTGCCCGGACGTGACTCGTTACTCCGTATATATAGTCCTCTAACAATTACAAATTATTCAAACGAAATTGCAACATTCATTTTTTATTAAGGGGGTATTCTGGTCTAGAAATACATTTTGAGCGTTTTGTTGAGCTCAATAAAAAAACAAATGATATTTTCACCATTCTTTTTTTTTTACA
This sequence comes from Alloplasta piceator, assembly GCA_946863875.1. Taxonomy (NCBI): domain Eukaryota; kingdom Metazoa; phylum Arthropoda; class Insecta; order Hymenoptera; family Ichneumonidae; genus Alloplasta; species Alloplasta piceator. The sequence goes on along the minus strand of OX333078.1, from coordinate 33,564,055 downwards.
ACAAATTTATTAATATTTTGACAATAAACAAAAAAATTTTGAGAAAAAAAATTAAAATTAAATTGGAATTAAAAAATTTCCTTTCAGGGATATATTCTTAAAAGTCTAAACAAAAAAAATTGATTTTTTCAAAATTCTAGACCAGAATACTTCTCTTGCTTCCTCATAGAGGAAGCTTTGTTTTCGTGAAATGTTACTTTAGATTTTTTTTTATGCCAGTATTTTCAAAATGTGGTAAAATGGTGGGTCGAAATTTTGCCTACTCTAACGATTCTAAAGATTTACTTTCGAAAATGAAATCTTTAGAATCGAGAAATAAGTTGAAAAACAGCATCAAATACTCGTAGAGGTTCAAAAAAGTTCAAACTAATTATTTATTATCAAATATGCAAAAACTTGTACTGATTGTTTTTTTTTTAATTAATACTTTAGAAAAAACAATAGTATTAAATACAGGTGTAGATAAAAAAAAAAAAATTTTATGATTTACTACTAAATAAGTAAGAATTTGTGCTGACTCTTTTTTTAAATTCTTTAAAATCGATAAATGTGCTGGAAAATAGTATCAATTGCTGATAGAGACTAAAAAGAATTCAAAAAAAATAATTTATTATCAATTATGCCCAAAAATGATATAGACCCTTTCGGTTTTAATTTTTCTTATAGAAAAATGTGCTAGGATCTCATATTAAGCGGAGGCTAAAAGAAATTAAAAAAAAAGAATATGAATTATGCCTTAAAAAAATAATACTCTTTTTGTTATTTTTTTAAAAAGGATAAATGTGCCAAAAAAATGTTTGAAGTGCTCAGTGGAGGCTAAACAAAAATTTCACTATTAAATATGCAAAAAACTTTTCCACAAATTCTTTAGTATCGAGGAATGAGCTAAAAATGGTTTTAATTTTCGTGGAGGCTAAAAGGAATTAAAAAAATAATAATTTATAATAAATTAGGGCTTACAAAAAATAATACACTCTTTTTTAATTTTTTTTTTAACGATAAATGTGTTACAAATTTTTTTTTAAGTGCTCAGTGGAGGCTAAAAAAAAATTCATGATCAAATATGCAAAAGCCTTTTCCAAAAATTCCTTACTATCGAGAAATGAGCTAAAAAATGGTATTTAATTTTCATGGAGGCTAAAAGGAATTTAAAAAAAAGGATTTATCATGAATTATGCCTTACAAAAAAAATGCACTCTTTTTAAAATTTCTTTTTAAACGATAAATGTGCCAGAAAAATGTTTGAAGTGCTCAGCGGAGGCTAAACAAAAATTGTATTATCAAATATGCAAAAACCTTTTCCAAAAATTCTTTAGTATCGAGAAATGAGCAAAACATGGTTTTAATTTTCGTAGAGGCTAAAAGGAATTCCAAAAAAAAGAATTTATCATGAATTATGCCTTACAAAAATGATACACTCTTTTTTTAATTTTTTTTTTAAACAATAAATGTGCCAGAAAAATGTTTGAAGCGCTCAGTGAGGCTAAAGAAAAATTTCATCATCAAATATGCAAAAACCTTTTCCAAAAATTCTTTAGTATCGAGAAATGAGCAAAAAATGGTTTTAATTTTCGTGGAGGCTAAAAGGAATTTTAAAAAAAGAATTTATCATGAATTATGCCTCACAAAAAAGATACACTCTTTTTTTAATTTTTTTAAAAACGATAAATGTGCCAGAAAATTTTTTGAAGTTGTGAAGGCTAAACAAAAATTTCATTATCAAATATGCAAAAACCTTTTCCAAAAATTCTTTAGTATCGAGGAATGAGCTACAAAAATGGTATTTAATTTTCGTGGAGGCTAAAAGGAATTTAAAAAAATATTATCATGAAATACGCCTTTAAAAAAATGTACCTGTTTTTTAATTTTTTTGAAAACCAAAAATGTGCCAGAAAATTTTTTTAAGTGCTCAGTGGAAGCTAAAAAAAATTGTTTATCACGAATTATGCTTTTAAAAAATAACACACTCTTTCATTAATTTTTTTTAATGCGATAAATGTGCCAGAAATTTTTTTTTAAGTGCTCGGTGGAGTCTAAAAAACACAATTTATTATCAAATGTGCAAAAACCTGTGCTGACACGTTTTTTAAAAATTCTTCAGGTTCGAGGAATGAGCTGGAGAAATCGTATGGCGCGTCACAGCAGCGAGAGAAGTCTTCAACCGTTGACGACGATGCATTCTGGAACGAGAGCACCGACGACCTCACCGACGAGCGTCACCTCGACAATAGCCTTATTTCCGGTAACGCCGATTTCCGTTTCCTCGAGTACGAAGGAAAAAGGAGCCTCGAACGGACCCGCGACGACGTCGACGGCGACGTCGATGACGTCGACGACGACGTCGACTCCGACGTCGACGGATTCGACCCCGATGGAAATTGCTTCTCCGGCGGCAGATTCGCGCATCCCGAGGCCATCGCCGACCTCTCTGCGTCGTTCCTCGAGCATGCGCCTCAAAGGCGAAAGAGTCGTGATACCAAATTTACGGCACAGCTCGGCATCAACGACTCTGCATCAGAATAATCAACAACAGCGTCACGGTTACAATTACAATTATAAACAGCAGCTTTATCACAATCATCGGCAAATCGCCGAAGAATTTCCCGTCATCACGGAGAATGGAATCGAATCGCATCGCAATCGCTCATTCGTGAGTGCAGAATTTTCATGGATTTTTTTGTCTTCATGAATTTTCTCAACGCCATTCTTAAATCTCGTTTTTCCTCGCCGAATAACAATCTAAAGCTGTTTTTGAAATATTTCCGTTCAATGAGTTTTTCAATCTTTTTTGTAAATTTATTATCGCCATTGTGGAGTTTTTTTCATTTTTTTTGGTTGATAAATCTTCAATATCTCCGATTTAAGACAAATTTTTTTGCAAGATAGAAGGTTGACTTTTTTGGTTGTTTGAAATTTTTTCTGACAATTGTTCTTTCGCGAGTTCGGAAATTTTGGGGAATTTTTTTCGTGGCGAGCTATGAATTGATTTGGGGTGCACTTTTTTTTTTGCTGAATAAATGATGAAGGCTTTTTAGTAATGCTTTGGTTCAAACTGTTTATATGAAATTTGTATTTGTTTTATTTATTATCGATATTGTGGAGCTTTGAGATTTTTTTTGCAAGGAAAAACGATAATTTATAACTTTTTTGTCTTCAATTTAATCTACATTGTTTATTGAACTGAGATTTGATTATTTAGCGCTCATTTGGATGTTCAGAATTTTTATGAATTTTTTATGAATTTTTTGAATTTTTATCTTATTTTTATGAATTTTCATCCGCTTCTCACACCATAAATTCTGCTAGTTACGAATTTTTTCTACTGAATTTTTTTCTAATTAATTATTGCTAATGAGGAGCTTCAAAATTTTTAGCAAGGATTAATGATAATTTTTAATCCATATTTGTTTAATTGAATTAATTTTTTTTACAGAATTAAGATTTGAAAGGCAATTCTTCTTTTGTGTGTTTACAATTTTCATGGAATTGTTATTCGTTTTTTTCAGGCCCAAAATTTTCTCAGTCTCATTTTCGAATAAATGATTTTTTTTTTAGCAGTTTAGGCAGTTTTTTTAAATTTATATCTCCATTGCGAGAAATTACAAATGTAAATTGGGAAAGATAACAGAAAAACATAAAAAGATAAAAGAAGAAGATATGGAGCTTCGAATAATTACTTTCAAGGAAAAACGATACTTCTAATTACTTTGTTTATTTAATTAAAAATTCGTGTATTCTTGTTGAAGAATTATATTTTCTGGACACTAGAATACATATTCTGAACCCTAAATAATTAAGAATGAACCTCAAGTTTTTTTTATTGACTAAAACATAATATTGAAGTCTCAAGTGATGAAAAATTTACCGTTTATTGCGAATCAGGGATCGGCAAAAAAAAATCTATCTATTTTTATTATCCAATTTTTTCGAAAAATTAATAATTAGCAAAAAAATATTACTAATTTTTTTTTAACATTAGTAATTAGCGGGAACATATTACGAATTTTTCTAAAAAATTGTAATTAGTGACAAAATATTACTAATTTTTCTAATAAATAAGTAATTAGTGACAAAACATATCTAATTTTTTCAAAAAAATGAGTAGTTAACGATAAAATATTACTAATTTTTCCAAGAATTAGTAATTAGCGGGAGAGATATTGCGAAATAACAAAAAAAATCAATAATTTGTGGAGAAATGTTGTATTAATTTTGGAAAAAGTAATAAATATAAAAAAATTACTAATGCATTTTTTAATAAGTACTGATAAATATTCGTATTAATAATAACTTATGTGATATCGTATACACAATACTTTTCTACAAATTATTGTTTTTTAACAATTACTAAATTTAGAGAAAAACTTGGTAATATTTTTTCGCTAATTACTAATTTTTTTAGAAAAATTAGAAATATTTTTTCGCTAAATACTAATTTTTTAGAAAAATTAGAAATGTTTTGTCACTAATTACTGATTTTTTTGGAAAAATTAGAAATATTTTGTCACTAATTACTAATTTATTGGAAAAAATGAAAATATTTTCTTACGAACTAATAATTAAAAAAAAAATTACTAATATTATTCCGCTAATTACGAATTTTTATTAAAAATTAGTATTTTTTGACTAATTATTAATTTTCCGAAAAAATGATTAATAAAATCAATATCGTTGACGAAAAAATCGATACTGCCGATCACTGTTGCGAATATAATTTAGAGCCTTTTAAAAGGCGAATAAAATAATAAATTCGAAATAACAATTTTCGAAATAATAGTCCCCAACGATTTTAATTTTCTTCGTTCCATTCAAAGTTTAAGATTCATAAAAAAGTTGCTTTAATTATTAACTCATATTTAATTGGAACATTTTTAAAACCCCTTTTTTCCACCATCATCAAATGCCCCATTAATATGTATTATTTTCTACCTCACAAAACTCGAGAGGCATAAAAACATTGCGATGAATATTCTCAACAAAAAAAAAATGCGAACTTCGAATTGTGCGGGAAGAAATAACGGAGTGAAAATAACGATGCCGAAGAAAACAACGACAAAATAATTTAAAAAAAAAACAACTTTATGGAAAAAATCTCAAAAAACATTGGAGTGAACCAGTAATCGGCAAAAAAAATTTTAGATTTTTAATTAATCGTTATTTACAAAATTAATGTTATCATCCATTCTTTTTTTAGGTATTTCGATAATCAGTAATTTAAAGACCAATACTACGAATTATTTGGATATTGAATATGTGTATTCTTCGAATTATACATTATTAGAAAAATTAGTAATCGTATTCTTTAGAATACTTATCATTAAATTAATTAGTAATTGAATTATTTTAATTACTAATTATTAGAATAATTTATAATTGAATTATGTCAATTATTGATTGTTCGAATAATTAGTAATGCATATATCTAAATTACTAATTATTCAAGTAATCAGTAATTGAGCTATAACTAGATATAAGTTATTCAGTTAATCAGTTATTCAGTTAATTGGAAAGAATAATTAACTAATTTCATAAAAAATTAGTAAGTAGGGTACTTAAGAGGAGGCTAAATACCGACATTTTTCGTGCGAGTGCGAGAGAGAAAGGATGATAGGGGTCGTGTGAGAGCGAGAGAGAGGTCCGAATGTCCCCTTTAGCCTCCTCTTAAGAGGAGGCTAAATACCGACATTTTTCGTACGAGTGCGAGAGAGAAAGGATGATAGGGGTCGCGTGAGAGCGAGTGAGAGGTCCGAATGTCGCCTTTAGCCTCCTCTTAAGAGGAGGCTAAATACCGACATTTTTCGTGCGAGTGCGAGAGAGAAAGGATGATAGGGGTCGTGTGAGAGCGAGAGAGAGGTCCGAATGTCGCCTTTAGCCTCCTCTTAAGGGGAGGCTAAATACCGACATTTGCACCTGGAAAATGGATTCCAAACTTGCTCTGGCACGAATGGATGGAAATCAATAAAATTTTGACAGTATCATCAGAATTATGGCACAAATGGAGCCCCACTAAAATTTATTCGAAATAGAAATAAAAAAAATAACAGATCTGATTATCATCGGGAATCTGTAATTGAAAATATCAAATTATAATGTTTCTACTGCATTTCGGCTAAAACCAAGAGTGGGGCTCCATGACGAACACTAAAGTACGAATATCGATACGTCTTCGACATTATTTTATGAAAAAACCGCGACGTAAGTTTGGAACCCAAGCCACGAGATAAATGTTGATAAATGTAGTGTATTATCGAAAAACAAAATGGCGAAATCAAGTTCACAGAAATCCGAAAGAGGGCAGCCCTATGTGGAATTGTCATGAAATAAATATTATTCTCATCAGATTCTATCCAAACTGTCTGACAAGTCAGTGGCAATTAACGAAAACGTTGATTTATTTCTCGCGTTTGCATTGTGCAATTCATTCATCATTCATTCATAAATTTAATTGATATTCATCCACCGGTAGTGGAAAAAGTTTGGACAGCGATTTTGAGTCGATAATATAGGACTTCAGAAATAATGTCGGTATTTAGCCTCGTCTTAACTTCACTAAACAAATTTACAAGTATAAATATGCATTATCAAATAATTAATAATTGCAAAGAATAATTAACTAATTTTTTGAAAAATTAGTAATTGGAAGAATTGATTATCTAATTATTCGAATAATTAATAATTGGAAAGAATAATTAACTAATTTCATAAAAAATTAGTGAGTAGAGTACTTAAGTACTTAATTACTTGGATAATTGATAATTAGAAGGAGCAATTACCTAATTTTTAAAAAAATCAGTAATTCGTAAGAGCAAAATTTTAATTACTTGGTTATTGAGTAATTGTTTGATCTAAATTACAAGTTATAGGTTTATTGGATAATAATCGAACCTGAATTATCGAATTTTCAAATATTAGAAATACCTTACTGCCTAATTACCGAGTGCCTTGATAATGAGTAATATTTATTGGAACAATTATAAAATTTTCTAACACAGAGTAATTAGCAGTAATTAAATTGACGAAAATATCGATTTTGCCGATCACTGGAGTGAACTCTAAATTGATCTTTAAAGAAAAAAGTTTTATTTTTCAAAGGACTTCAAAGGATTCGCAGCCTTACTCCGTTCGTGCAGGACATTTAAACCGGAAGTCATTATCGTCGACACGTGTTTTACTGGAAAACGAGTACAGCAATTCGCGAAACGAAATATCCGTCAACTCGCACGTTATCGTGAAATTTCGAGGGTCGACATACACGAAGAGGGATCGTCGTACTCGTAGGATGGAACTTCGTCGAGTTCCAATTATTATTCTAACATTTGTGCCTCGTGGGACTGGGTTTGCGTGACGAGCTTACCTGAAAGCCGAGTCTCGAGTATGAAATCAACTATTTTACCATCACATTGGACGCACGAAGGTCGAGAAAATGGAGAGAGAGAGAGAGAGAGAGAATAAAAAGGACGATCGATAAAGGAGGATCTGGAAATATACAAACCTGTTGCAGACGTCGAGAAAAGGAATCCAACAAAGTATTTTATCAACAAAAAAGTCACAAAAGCTTGAAAAACCTAAAAATCCAACTCATTCAAAAATTATGGACTTGAAGTTCCGAACCAGAGTCGTAAATAAGGCATTATTTGGATAATGCATAACTATATGAGGCATTCCATGCGGTTTCGAATGGTCAAAAAGTTGTCCACTCTCTACAAAATTAAATTTTTGTCAAATTATTTAATTATATGAAAAAGAGTAGCGTACATTTTTTCAAAATTTTTGGATCTCTTTTTTTTTAGGTTTTTGAAAATTTCAAATTTTTCTAAGTACCGTTATATCTTGGAAGCACATGATAAACAGAAAAATGGTTCGCACAAAAAAGTTGCAGTTTTACATAAACTATGTGAAACATTTTTTTTTTTTTTGAATTTTTCGATTTTAAAAAATCACCGTTTTCAACACAAATATATGAAAATAATTTTTTTCGGTCGTTATGTCACTTTCGATTTATCTGAAAAAAATCCAGAAACTACTCTGGAGTATGTATAATAGACACGTATTTTTTTTCGATTAGTTGTTCCAAAGCTATGCTTTGTTTTATTATGATTTTTTTTTAGAAAAATCAATTATTATTCAAAATTGATGTCTCCCATTTTTTTTCACATTTTTCAAGTAATAAACATCGATAACAGCAATAATTTTTAATAATAATTGATTTTTCTTAAAAAAAATAATAATAATAGTGATAATAGTAAAGCATAGCTTTGGAACAACTAATCGAGCCATCGAAAAAAATACGTGTCTATTGTACACACTTCAGAGTATTTTCTGGAATTTTTTGAGATAAATCAAAAGTGACATACGGACCAAAAACAATTATTTTCGTATATTTTTGATGAAAATAGTCATTTTTTAAACTCGAAAAATTAAAAAAAAAATTTCACAAAGTTTATGCAAAACTGCAACTTTTTCGTCTGAAACATTTTTCTGTTTAATCGTATGCTTTCAAGATATAACGGTACTTAGAAAATTTGGAAATTTGGAAAAACTAAAAAAAATGCGATCCAAAAATTTTGAAAAAATTACACTAATCTTTCTCATACAATTAAATAATTTGACAAAAATTCGATTTTTTTTAGAGTGGACAATTTTTTGACCGTTCGCATGGAACGCCTCATATTCATTACCTATTACACTGCACAATGTGAAATAGACAAGTGTAACATTACAAAATACAAAAGTAATGTGTAATGAATGCGTGTTCTATTACAAATTAAAAAAGTAATGTGTAATGGATGCATGTGCCATTACAAATAAAAGTAATGTGTAATGGATGCATTACAAATGAAAAAAAGTAATGTGTAATGGATGCATTACAAATGAAAAAAAGTAATGTTTATGAATGAGTGCTCCATTACAAATTACAATTGAAAAAAAACTAATTGATAGTAGAGAATATTCCCTTACAAATTACTTTTTTTTTAAATTGTAATTTGTAATGGAGCACTCATTCATTACACATTATGTTTTTTATTTGTAATGGCATATGTAACCATTACACATTACATTTATTATTTGTAATAAAACATGCATACATTACACATTACTTTTTTTATTTGTAACGGAACACGCATCCATTACACATTACTATTTTCATTTGTAATGGAACATTGATTCATTACACGTTACTTTTGTGATTTGTAACGGAAGACTTATCCAATACACATTGTTTAAAGTAATGGGTAATGCATTACTTTTACATTACTATTTTCACAACTCTGTTCGAAACGTTCAAATCAACGGAAAATCGAATAACTTATTCTTTTAAAGAACAGTTTCAAAGCCCTTTAACACTTTGAAAATAATTCTTCAAACATCTTGAAAATTAAAAAATGATTATTTACCAAGTACTTGCTCAGCTCTTCTAATTTTTTGTTAAACAAATCAATTTTTCGTACAATTGAACGTTTGAAACTTCAAGTACATCAACAAATTTATGGAATTTTCAAAAAATTACTATTTCTTTGCATCGATTTATTTCGTGAAATCCCTTTTTTCAAATGAAAAAACACGATGGAGGCAAATTTAGATGAAAATAAATCTAGATGATAAAATAACGAAGACAATTTCTTGTGGGAAGAAATCGAAATTAAATTTTTGGATACTAAACATACGCGGAAGGAAACATTGGAAAATGGAAAAAAGTTGAAAGCGATAACTTTGGGAAATGAAACAACACAAGGAAGTAAAATGTCGAAAATTAACAACGAGAATGGAGGAAAATTGTGAGAATAAAAAAAACGAAGAAAATAAGAAAAGAAAAAATTTGAAAGAATAAGAAAAGAAAAAAGTTGAAACAGATAAATTTGGGAAATGAAACAAAACAAGCAAGTAAAATATCGAAAATGAATAAACAGAATGGAGGAAAATTGTGAAAATAAGAAAAACGAAAAAAATAAAAGAAACAAATTTTCAACGCTGTCTAAAAAAAATAACAAAAAAACAAGATAAAAAAGGACATTTTCCAGCTGGCAAAACATGAATGAAAAATTTTGAAACTGAAAAAACGCGATGAAGGAAAATTTTGATGACAAAATAACAAAGGTCAATAATCCTAAATTCTGATAATAAAAAATCCAATTAGTTCGTGAAATAAACAAACGAAGAAGGAAAATGAAAAAAAGTCGAATAAAAGCGCAAGAAGTTGCACATTTGCAAAATTGAAAAAGCACGAATAAGGAAAATGAATATGCAGAAAACAGGAAAATGGTGCACAGAAGAAAAACAGGAAAATTGTGAAAGGAAGAAAAACAGGAAAATGGTGAAAAGAAGAAAAACAAAGTAGGCAAATTTTGGAAATTGAGGAATATGATTTTTTTTTTTGGGATGAACGTTAACGCGCTCCACTTTCGTTATGAAATTTTTCGCCGGTTGGATCGAATAATCGAAATGGAGAATGAGGCGAGGAAAATGTTATTCGAGGGTTGTGTAAGAGAGAAAAAGAGGATTGCGATGGGACGAAGAGAGAAAGAGAGGGGAAACGAGCGAGAGCTTCCTGACCTTTCGCAAAATTGTTGGTCGCGCGTCGGCGCAGATTCGTTTCTCCCCGTGAGATCCTCATCGTTCCATAACCACCCAACCCCCCCCCCCCCCCCCCCCCAGAGCAGCCCTCTATCTTTTTCCCTCTTTGGTCTATCCTCGGTGGAGCACATAAAACCGTTTTTCCTCAATCTAGTATTCAACTACTGGTCGACGACTCGAGGCAGTTCTTCAGTGTTTACGCAAGGTCCGAAGCCTTCGGCGACGAGTAAAGAAAGCTCACTCAACTCGTCGAGCAAGAAAAGAAGTTTAAAAACCAAAAGGAAAAAAAAACGAAAAAAAAAAAAAATAATTCCACCCTACTCAACTCCAAAATCGCTGCGTTTAAAATCGAGATACTCTTATCCAAAATATTCATGGAATTCGTCTCAACGAGACGCTCAAATGTCGAGTTCTCGTCGCTACGTAGATCCTCAAGGCGAAAGAAATTCGCGGAGTTGTCCGTCGGTGAGTTTTGGATTTTTTTCTCACCGGATCCAGCTGGCAACTTTTTGTCTCAATTTCCGGATATTCGTTCACGATGGACCATCTCGTAGGCAGAGTTGTGAAAATAGTAATGTAAAAGTAATGCATTACTTTAAAAAACGTGTTTTGGATTAGTTTTCCGTTACAAATTACAAAAGTAACGTGTAATGAAAGTTCCATTACAAATGAAAGTAGTAATGTGTAATGGATGCGTGTTCCATTACAAATGATAAAAGTAATGTGTAATGGTTGAATGTGCCATTGCAAATTTAAAAAATAACGTGTGATGAATGAGTGCTCCATTATAAATTACAATTGAAAAAAAAAGTAATTTGTAGTGGAGAATATTCCATTACAAATAAGTGTGTTTTCACGACAATTTGGAGCAGGTACTATTTTGCTCAAAGGTACGTCTATTAATTTTTCAATGAAAATAATTTTTGTGTAACAAGTTTTTGTTAACTTGACTATGGTATTTTTACTCCATTCTTGAATTGTAATTTTTACAACGATGGAGTAAAAATTACTCCAAAAAATGACTGTTCATAGATATTAGTGTAGATATAGATATCAGTGTATTATATTATATCAGTGATCGGCAAAAAAAAATCTATCTATTTTCATTATCCAATTTTTTCGAAAAATTAATAATTAGCAAAGAAATATTAGTAATTTTTGTTTAACATTAGTAATTAGCGGTAACATATTACTAATTTTTCTAAACAATTAGTAATTAGTAACAAAATATTACTAATTTTCCTAACAAATAAGTAATTAGTGACATAACATTTCTAATTTTTTCCAAAAAATGAGTAATTAACGATAAAATATAACTAATTTTTTCCAAGAATTAGTAATTAGCGAGAAAGGTATTGCTAAATAACCGAAAAAGTCAATAATTTGTGAAGAAATGTTGTATTAATTTTGGAAAAAGTAATAAATAAAATAAAAATTACTAATGTATTTTTTAATATGTACTGATTAAATATTCGTATTAATAATAACTTATGTGACATCGTATGACATTCGATACAATAAATATTAACGTGTGAAATATTCAAAAAATCTAGTTATTATAAAAAATAAAACAACTTTTTGAATAGAGTTGTTTGAGCTTTTAATCTCGACTCAATCCGTACACACAAGTACGTAAAAATACACAATGCTTTTCTACAAATTACTGTTTTTTTTTTTTAAAATTAATTAGTAATATTTTTTCGCTAATTACTAATTTTTTGGAAAAATTAGAAATATTTTTTCGCTAAATACTAATTTCTTAGAAAAATTAGAAATATTTAGTCATTAACTACTAATTTTTTTGAAAAAATTAGAAATATTTTGTCATTAATTACTAATTTTTTCGAAAAATTAGAAATATTTTGTCACTAATTACTAAATTTTTTGGATAAATTGGAAGTATTTTCTTACTAACTACTATTTTTTTAGAAAAATTACTAATATTTTTTGACTAATTATTAACTTTTCGAAAAAATGATTAATAAAATCGATATCGTTGACGAAAAAATCGATACTGCCGATCACTGTATTATACACTGACTATATTAAGTTAATATACACTGACACCTATAAATTTTTCTAGAATTGTAATTTTTCCAAGAACGGAGTAAAAATTACTCCAAAAAATCACTGTTCATACATTTACCACTACGACGGTAAAGTTAACAAAAACTTGATACACACAAATTATTTTCATTGAAAAGTTAATAGACTTGTCTTTAAGCAAATGGTACCTATTCTAAATTGTCGCAGAAACAAACAAATTTGTAATGGAATATTCTCCACTACCCATTACTTTTTTTTTCAATTGTAATTTGTAATAGAGCACTCATCCATTACACATTATTTTTTTATTTGTAATGGCACATGCATCCATTACACATTATATTTTTTATTTGTAATGACACATGCATCCATTACACATTACTTTGTATTTGTAATGGAACACGCATTCATTACACATTACTCTTGTATTATGTAATGGGGTACACTTATCCATTTCACACTATGCAGTGTAATGTGTAATGAATACAGTAAAGCATTATGAAAATAGTAATGTAAAAGCAATGCATTACCCATTACTTCAAACAATGTGTATTGAATAAGTTTTCCGTTACAAATTACGAAAGTAACGTGTAATGAATTAACGTTCCATTACAAATGAAAATAGTAATGTATAATGGAGGCGTGTTCCATTACAAATTAAAAAAAATAACGTGTAATGAATGAGTGCTCCATTACGAATTACAATTGAAAAAAAAGTAATTTGTAGTGGAGAATATTCCATTACAAATAAGTGTGTTTCTACGACAATTTGGAGCAGGTACTATTTTGCTCAAAGTCAAGTGTATTAATTTTTCAATGAAAATAATTTGTGTGCATCAAGTTTTTGTTAACTTTACTATCGTAGTGGTAAATGTATGAACAGTTATTTTTTGTAGTAATTTTTACTCCATTCTTGAATTGTAATTTTTACAACAATGGAGTAAAAATTACTCCAAAAAATAACTGTTCATAGGTGTCAGAGTGTATTAAGTTAATATACACTGACAACTATAAGTTTTTCTTGAATTGTAATTTTTACAAGAATGGAGTAAAAATTACTTCAAGAAATTACTGTTCATACATTTACCATTACGATAATAAGGTTAACAAAAACTTGATACACACAAAGTACTTTCATTGAAAAATTAATCGACTTACCTTTGAGCAAAATAGTACCTGCTCCAAATTGTCGTAGAAGCACACTAATTTGTAATGGAATATTCTCCACTACCAATTACTTTTTTTTCAATTATAATTTGTAATGGCAAATGCATTCATTACACATTACTTTTTTTTATTTGTGATGTCACATGCATCCATTACACATTCCTTTTTATATATGTAATGGAACACGCATTCATTACACATTACTCTTGTATTCTGTAATGGCGCACTTGTCCATTTCATATTATGGAGTGTAGTTTGCAGTGTATGCATCATGCAATGGTCAATGAATATAGTAACGCATTATTAAAATAATGCATTATTTACCACTCAGATGTCGACGATGGGATTCCTCGAATTTTTACGATTATTGAATCGATCAAGCGATGAAAAATGAATTTTCGATCGTGGTTTGAAGATTTTGACTCTGTGTTCAATTGAAAAAAAAAATTTCTCATCGTGGAAATTGCTTGTGGAATAATCGCAAAACATATTGAGAATTGAGTATGAAAATATGATATTTTATAATTAAATTCATTATGCGATGATGAATAAATTTTTAATTCAGCGTAAATGAATTTTTTGTTCTATAGTAGATTATTTATTCATTCATTTTATTGTTAAGATATTGATTTAATTCTTAAATTTATTTCAAAAAAGTATTTAATTGACATTAATTGTAATTTTATTTACATCTGTAGTAAATTGTCTATGTTCATATTTTATTATTCAATAATTCATTGAAATAATCATTAAAAATAAGCTTTAATTGAACGTAATTGAATTTTTATGTTCTTCTAGATCATTAATTTCCTTATCTACTTATAAATTATGTTTATTAATTTTATAAAGATAGTGTATTAAAAAGGCCAAAAAAGGAGTTTTTTAAGCTTTGTTCCCAGCTCCTTTATTTAGTTTTTATAATTTATTTGTTAATTGAAAAATTCATTTTTCATTTCGATTCTTTGAATAATTTATAGAAGGCGCCAAAGTCGAAAATGTCTTGTCCCAAGGCCGACGGTTAATCTCAGGATTGGCAAGTCTGATACGAAAAAATAAAAAAGCATTTTGAAGAGGAAGGTTTCTTACACAACAATTATCCACCGTTAATGAAAAATCGATTTAAAAAAAATGGTGGATGTTCGAAATAAATTGCGAAAAATTAAGTTTTTATTTTCATTTCAAACATCGGCCATTTTTTTTAAAATCGATTTTTCATTAACGGTGGTTAATTGTTGTGTAAGAAACCTTCCTCTTTAAAATGATTTTTCAATTTTTTTTCTTTCAGACTTGCTAATTCTGAGATTAACTTTCAGCCATGGGACAAGACATTTTTGACTTTGGCACCTTCTATAAATTATTCAAAGAATCGAAATAAAAAATAAATTTTCGTTTTGTACTTTCGAAGGATGAAACAATGTTGTAATAACAGTTTTATAGTCATAAAGGAGCTGAGAACAAAAATCTTAAAAATTTGTTTTTTTTGTCCTTCTAAAGTAATCTAGTACCTTAATTAAATTTGGTCTGTTATAGTAAATTATGTAGTAATTTATTAATTATCAAGTTATTGATTTAATTTCAATTTAAAGTAAGTTTCCAATTGAACTTCGTCGAATTTTTGTTCTGTAGTAAATTATTTGTTTAAATTTTATCATTCAATTAATTGAATTCTTCAAATTGTTTAAAAATAAGATTTTTATTGAATTCAATTCTTATTATCTTCTAGAGTAGATGATTCATTTTATTATCATCTTATAAATTATGTTTATTACTTTTATAAAAATAGTTTAAGTTTATTATTAAAAAAAAAAAATCATAGTTGATTTTAACTAATTAAAAAAAAGTTACAATCATAAAAATTGTTTATCGAAAAATTGCAACTTTTTCTTCGAAATGGAGTAGAGCAAAATTAATGTAATCTGGATAGGAGCAATTCGTATTAATACAAAAAGTGATTTGTGCCTCGAGGATGCGTGACATACGTCAATTACGTTGGATTCACCCCGACTTTGTCAGACTTCCCTCGCAGACCAAGCTTCGATATAGATATGCAACTTGAGGCTGAATTTAAAAAAAAAAAAAAAAAAAAACCGTGCAAAAGCTCGTTGCTCTCTTTCTGCTCACTTTATTGGCTTTGATGATGTGTTTTTGTTGATTTATTTATTCTGATTTTTTTTTTTTTTTTAAGAGTCTATCACTGACTCCGGCGAGGCCGCGTCCAGGACACGCGGCCTCAGGAGCGAATTACACGGGCTCGATGCATCAAGTGGACGACAGTGATGTCGAGAGCGTCAAAAGCTACGGTAGCGCTTGCAGCACTGCGAGCGCCTGCGATCACGCACACTTTGCTCTCAATGGCACAACGTGGTCGGGAAGGTCGCGAAAATACGTCGTTCATTGCTCGAATCAAAACGGCGACAGCGAACAGTATCTTACACCGACGCAACGAGCTGCTAGACAAATTAGAAAATTTCAGGTGAAAACCTAAAAAAAATTTTTTTCGAGCCAAACCCTTCGAGCGATTTGTCAAAAATTCAATTCCAACTTTTGTTATCATAGACTGTAGCTGCATAAAAAATTTGAGCTTGATAGTGGCAAAATTGCAAAAACTAGAGCGTTGAGAAACTTTTTTTGAAAATTTCAAAATTTTTTTGCAACCCTTTTTGAGTAATTTTTTCCAAATTCAATTATAACTTTCTTTGTCATAGACTGTATTTGCGTACAAAATTTGATCTTGATAACTGCAAAATTGCGAAAACTAGAGCGTTAACAAACATTTTTTGAAATTTTCAATTTTTTTTGGAACCTTGCAAGTAATTTTTTACAAATTCAATTTCAACTTTCTTTATCATATACTATATATGCGTAAAAAATTTGCGCTCGATAACTTCAAAATTGCGAAAACCAGAGCGTTAACAAACATTTTTTGAAATTTCAAAATTTTTTTGGAACCCATTGAGCAATTTTTTCCAAATTCAATTTCAACTTTTTTTACCATAGACTGTAGCTGTGTACAAAATTTGAGCTCGATAACTGCAAAATTATGAAAACTAGAGCGTTAACAAACATTTTTGGAAAATTTCAAATTTTTTTTTGAACCCTTTGAGCAATTTTTTTCAAACCCAATTTCAACTTTCTTTACCATTATAGACTATATCTACGTACAAAATTTCAAAAGCTCTATAACTGCAAAATTGCAAAAACTAGAGCGATAACAAACATTTTTTGAAATTTCAAAAAAATTTTGGAACCGAATCCTTTGAGTAATTTTTTTCAAATTCAATTCCAACTTTCTTTACCATACTGTATCTGCGTACAAAATTTGAGCTCGAAAACTGTAAAATTGCGAAAACTAGAACGTTAACGAACATTTTTTGAAATTTCAAAATTTTTGGGAATCGAATCCTTTGAGCAATTTTTTCTAAATTCAATTCCAACTTTTTTTTACTATGGATTGTATCTACGTACAAAATTTGAGCTCGACAACTATAAAATTGCGAAAACTAGGGCGTTAACAAACATTTTTTGAAAATTTCCAAATTTTTTTGAAACCTTTTGAACAATATTTTCCAAAGTCAATTCCAACTTTCTTTACCACAGACTGTATTTGCGTACAAAATTTGAGCTCGAGAACTGCAAAATTGCGGAAACTAGAGCGTTAACAAACATTTTTTGAAAATTTCAAAATTTTTTTGGAACCCTTCGAGCAATTTTTTCCAAATTCAATTTCAAGTTCCTTTACCATTGATTGGATCTACGTACAAAATTTGAGCTCGATAACTATAAAATTGCGAAAACTAGAGCGTTAACAAACATTTTTTGAAAAGTCAAAATTTTTTTGGGAACCTTTGAGCAATTTTTTCCAAATTCAATTCCAACTTTCTTTAGTATAGACTGTATCTGTGTAAAAAATTTAAACTCGATAACTGCACAATTGCGAAAAACTAGAGCGTTGACAAATATTTTTTGGAAGTTTCAAAATTTTTTTGGAACCCTTTGAGCAATTTTTGCTACATTCAATTCCAACTTTTTTTTACCATTGACTGTGTCTGGACACAAAATTTGAGCTTGATAACTGCAAAACTGCGAGAACTGGAGCGTTAACAAACATTTTTTGAAAATTTCAAAATTTTTTTGGAACTCTTTAAGCAGAATTTTCCAAATTCAATTCCAACTTTCTTTGTCATCTACCTTTTTTGTCTACAAAACTCGAGCTCAATTACTGCGAAATTGCAAAAGCTACAGGCAATAACAAAAATTTTTTTGGAAAATTGAAATTTTTTTTTAGAAGCCCTCGGCCGTTTTTCTCAAATTCAATACAATTTATCTTCATCATCAATAATATTTGCGCAAGAGAATTAAATTCGCTAGCTGGAAAATTACTTATTTTGGAGCAGACAAGTATTTTTATAAAATTCCAAAAAAATTTTGGAACTGCTTGAGCTATTTTTGTGGTTAAATTTGATACCGTTGGTCCTTATAATCTTTTCTAGATATGATTTCTAATAGTTTTGCACACGTCGATCATACTGGCATAAACAAAAAACAAACAAAAAAACGAAAACAAAGCTTCCTTTAATATGAACTAAAAGACTGAAAATTCGAATTCGCCCAACAGTTTTTTAACATATTGTTGTGAATATCGCAACATGATAAGAATTTGTAACATGAGTTATGAGCAGGGTTGGGCACTACTCCTTACTTCAAGTAATTAATTACCCTCAAATTACAAATTACAATGTAATTAGTATCAAAAATTTCACTAATTACAAATTACAAATGTAATTAGTATCGAAAATTTCACTAATTACAAATTACAAATGTAATTAGTGTCGAAATTTTCACTAATTACAAATGTAATTAGTATCGAAATTTTCACTGATTACAAATGTAATTAGTATCAACATTTTCGCTAATTACAAATTACGAATGTAATTAGTATGGACATTTCCACTAATTTGCACTGGACCAGTACAAATAAAACCCAAATAAACTGCAACCTCGCCTGAAATGAAATCTCAATAAACCCAAATAAACTGCAACCTGCTGCGGATGAAATTCAAATTTAGCTTTCATTTGTACTAGGCCAGTACAAATTAGTGGAAATGTCGATACTAATTATATTTGTAATTTGTAATTAGTGAAAATTTCGATACTAATTACATTTGTAATTTGTAATTAGTGAAAATTTCGATACTAATTACATTTGTAATTTGTAATTAGTGAAAAATTTGATACTAACTACATTTGTAATTTGTAATTAGTAAAAATTTTGATACTAATTACATTTATAATTTGTAATTTGTAAAAATTTCGATACTAATTACAAATGTAATGTGTAATTTGACTTTTTTTTGCAAAAGATTGTCGAATAAATTGAAAAATGTTTTCCGCAGAATCTGCTGAACGAGGCCCGAAAGGAAATCGAGGAAAAGGACCGTGAGATATTCCGTCTGACGAAGGAGGTCGTTGAATTGCGATTGTACAAGGCCTCGTTGAACAGTCCGGACGATCGAACTGACAGCAGCGACGCGATGACGGTGCGGGAGGCAAATCAATTATCGCCGGATTCTCCGTGCAAGGAATTGCCAGAGGAGAGCGGTTTCGAATCGTCGTGTGTGCAAAGTCCGGCGACGCCGGAAAAGCGCGTGACCGGTGAATTGCCAGCGTCATCGTTGGCCGATTCCGGTCATTTTGACGACGAATCCGTCCACTCGAAGGATTCGATCGGCGCGTCGAGAAACGAGCGTACGATAGTCGACGAGTGCGTTTCGTCGACGAGCGCAACGGAAAAGGACAGCGCGACGTCGACGTCAACGACGAATTTATCGAGTCCAATTATCGAGACAACGGACGATCGCGAAAGACTCGTCGATCATTACGAGCGCAAAATCTCCGATTTGCAGAGTCGTCATTTCGACGAGATACTCGAACTCAAGGAGAAGCACAATGACAAGGTCGAGAGTTTGCTTAATCAATTGTCCGATTTGAATACTCGCTATTGCGAGGTACGTCCGTCCATGGATGCCGCCGAGGCGAAAGCTCGGGAACTCGAGAAGGAGCTTGAGAGCACCAAGAGTCAGCTTGCAGAGCAAAAGTCAATTTTTGACGAGCAGGAAGAGAGAAACAAGCAGATGTATCTCAAGATGTATGCCAAAGGTCAGGAGGCTGCTCGCATCGAGCAAGCTGACAAGGTGAGAAATGGCAAAAAAAAACGATTGAAGGCTTTTTTTAAAACTATATGCTAAATTGGCGCTAAAAATTTCATTTTTTGATTTTGTTGGTAATTGAGATTGGAGTATTTTCTTACAAATAAGAATTATTCTACAAATTATATAAATCGTTTTTCCTCAAAAATCAATCCGGTTGCCATTAGACAACTGGTTTGATTTTATATTAGATTGATAGATAGATAGATAGATAAATTGATAGATAGATTGATAGATTAATAGATAGATAGATGGATTGATAGATAGATTGATAGATTGATAGATTGATAGATAGATAGATAGATAGATAGAGAGATAGATAGATAGATTGATAGATTGATAGATTAATTAGATTTTATATAGATTTTATAATTAGAAATAAAAAAACATCGTTCTTCCCCAAAAATCAACTCAGTTGCCTAATGGAAAGAACAATTTTTTTTATTTCTAATTATAAAGCATTTTATAATTATAACCTAATGGCTATAATTAGAAAATGTTATTGTTTCGTAGACTATTTTATTAATTTTTTTTAATTAAAAAAACACTCTTCAGGCTCTGGTAAAAGAAAACTTCAATCTGAAATAAGATTTCTCAGATTTTTTCGTATTGTTGTAAAATTTAAAATTAGTATTTTGCACTCCATTTTTAACGCATCTCAATTTTTTCAAAACTGCAAATTCCCTCTCCGATAATTATAAGACAATTAGGAATAATCTTGTGTCAAATATCAATATGACAAAAAATTTTACTTAGTCACAAACCAGCATAAAGAAAAGTTCTCCAATATTTAAATTTTGAATTTCTCATAAATGGCTTTTTAAAAAATTTCAATCAGAGTCAACATTACAAATTACTTTTTTTCAATTGTAATTTGTAATGGAGCACTCATTCATTACACGTTATTTTTTTATTTGTAATGACACATGCAACCATGACACATTACTTTTATTATTTGCAATGGAACATGCATACATTACACATTACTTTTTTTTTGTAATGGAACACGCATCCATTACACTTTACTTTTGTAATTTGTAACGAAAAACTCATACAATACACATTGTTTAAAGCAGAGTTGTAAATAATGCATTACTTTGATAATGCATTACTCTATTTATTACCCATTACACTGCATAATGAGAAACGGATAAGTGTACCATTACAATTAAAAAAGTAATGTGTAATGGATGCGTGTTCCATTACAAATACAAAAAGTAATGTGTAATGTATGCATGTTCCATTACAAATGAAAAAAGTAATGTGTAATGGATGCCTGTTCCATTACAAATTAAAAAAGTCTTTTTTTTTTAACTTTATGGATCATTTGTGATAATTGTGGATGAACTTTTAGTAAGCGAAATTAAATAATGAGACAGCAATGTGCAAGTTTCTAATACGAGCACGGCAATTTTTTTTTCATTTGTAATGGAATATTCTCCACTGCAAATTACTTTTTTTTAAATTGTAATTTGTAATGAAACGTGCATACATTATACATTACTTTTTTATTTGTAATGGAACACGCCTCTATTACACATTACTTTTTTATTTGTAATGGCACATGCATACATTACACATTACTTTTTTTATTTGTAATGGAACACGCATCCATTACACATTACTTTTTTTATTTGCAATGGAACACGCATCCATTACACATTACTTTTTTTATTTGTAATGGGACATGCATGCATTACACATTACTTTTTTATTTGTAATGGAATACTTGTCCAATGCACATTGTTTAAAGTAACGGGTAATGCATTACATTTACATTACGATTTTTACAACTCTATTTCTCATAAGATGGCATATTTAGAAATTTCAATTACAGACAGTTATAAACAAAAAATTTTCACCGAGAACGTTAATAAAAATTTGTTAT
Organism: Alloplasta piceator; assembly: GCA_946863875.1. Taxonomy (NCBI): domain Eukaryota; kingdom Metazoa; phylum Arthropoda; class Insecta; order Hymenoptera; family Ichneumonidae; genus Alloplasta; species Alloplasta piceator. Next base: position 33,542,176 of record OX333078.1, on the reverse strand, counting down.
TGGTAAGAAAAACTGCTAGAATCTCGATGAGCAACAAAATCTAAAAATAAGACACTCGTGAACGGGTTTACTCTTGACTCGTCTTTTTTTTCCTTTGTGTCCAAGAATGATCCCATTATTCTCTATTGTTTCTCGCTGCTGCTTCAGATCTACGAGCAAGCAAATCAGACGCCGCCTAAAGTGACGATGGCCGAGGTACTGCAGCAATTGAACGTCACACAGGCGGAATTGGAAAATGTGAAGGTGAGCCTTAAAAAGAAAAAGCAAAGAAAACTGGATCACTCCCCGAGACTTCATTGTCGATTGGTTTGTTTTTTCTCTTCCTCCTCGTTTCTTCAGTAGGTTTTCCTTAAAAAAAAAAAAAAAAGGTGACACGAGATAACAGGCCCTTGGAAGGCATTCCGGGTCTCAATTTCGATAGAGCAATTATCAAAACTGAGCGTTTTCTGTTTTCAACATATTTCCTCATTTTTTGCTATCGGCGAACGGATCTCACACGCAGAGCGATAAATGAAATTCTCACCAGCAAGTCCTTACCTTTGTTTTTCACCGATTCGCTTTTCTCACGTTACTATCTCATTCCCACGACTTTTGTCTGTCTCTCGCCAGCTTTTTACAATCATTTCTCTTTCTCTTCTTCTTCATCTCTCGTCTCAATTTTCACAGAGCCTAATCTTTATAATCTTCCAACTTATCGCCCTTCATCTCATTTTTTGTTCTCGTCCATTCCGTTATCCGAATACTAACGATGTAACACTTGGTTCTTTTTTTTTTTTTTTTCTTCGTCGTCGCTTACATTACAGGGTACAAGCTACTTGTCCGAACTTCACATTTCAGCCGATCGTAGCCAATGTTTATTAAGCGCTCAGGAGGCTGTTTCTCTCTGGGTCCTTGCCACACGTAAGGTCTGTATTTTCTGGTCAAGGATGCAATCGCGAAAAATCTTTTAATCTCAATCGTCGTTGTATTTGTACATATATCTATCTCTCTCTCTTTGAGGATGAATTGACATGTCTGATAAATATTGAATTGGGGAAAAAATGCATTACGGTCTTTCCAATACTTTAATTTTTTGTGTGTAATTGATGCCTAACATCTGGAGCATTCAGAATCGATTTGATCAGTGTCCTTTATTGGAATGATTTTCGAAAAAAAATCCTGAGGCCGGGAAAAAAATTATATAAATTTTTATAGATGAGACATTCCACGTCAAGGGGGCAACCCCATTTTTTGAAATCACCAAAAATCGCATACAAATTTTTATAAAGTAGTTCTAACTGTCGAGAAAATTCGTGATTTTTTTAGATTTTTATATTACACATTTTAGCCGGAAAAAAATACAAAAAATTTTCTTGATCCATTTTGTAACTCGAAAATTATTCACCGTACGACAAATATGAAAACATTATTTGCTCCGAAAATGGCATATACAGCGTGTTGAGTAACTAGATAACCTGACTAGGTTCACCGTGTAGAGCGCGCCAAGCCGATAAATAAGCTTTTTTAAAAATTGTTATACGACAAAAATTGGCTTAGTTATTAATGTTTTAAGCTGACCAATGACGGCTAGAATCTAGGAGCAATGCTACTGGTGAGCCGCGTGGTGGGGGTAACGGTGGGCGTGGCGTAAAAACCCCCACCAGCGGCATTTCTCCTAAATTCTAGCCGTCATTGGTCAATTTTAAAAACATTGATAAGTCAGCCCATTTTTATCGTACAAAATTTAAAAAAAAAGCAAATTTTTTGTCCTGATGCGCTCTACACGGCGAACCTAGTCAGGTTATCTAATTGCTTAACACCCTGTAGAGCTTTCGGAGGAGTTTGTAAAAAATTTCAGTGAAAAGCACGTTGAAAATCCTAAATTTTATGTTGTACTTTTTTTTCGTACGATGAATAATTTTCGAGTAACAAAATGGGATAAATTTGTTGTATTTTTTTGCAGCTAAAAAATGTAATTTAAAAATCTGAAAAAACTACAAATTTTCTTGATAGTTGGAACTACTTTCCAAAAATTTGTATGCGATGTTTGGCGATTTCAAAAAATGGGGTGGCAGACTTGACGTGGAATGCCTCATATATTATATAAGTCTGCAATTTTTCATGGTACTTTTCAGATTTTTTGGAACTATTTGACTTAATTATAATTTTATGAACAAATTACTGTTAGCCCAAATTTAAAAATCTGAAAACATGACTAAAATCCCGTTTCTTATATGAGAAATTTCAAGCGTTTAGCCAAAGTGGGCAGGTTTATAACAAGCTTTTTCCAAAAAAAAAAAGGAGAAACCTGAACTAAATGGGCCGTTATCCAAATTTTTTTTGTATGAATTGAAGGTGTTTAAAAAAATGTTTGGATAACGGCCCACTTAATTCAGGATTCTCTTTATATTAATTTTTTTTAAAATTTCGAAATTTCGAATTTCGAAAATTTTATAAATAGAAGGAAACCCACTTTGGCTCAACGCTTGAAATTTTTCATATAAAGAACGGGATTTTTGTGATTTTTTCCAGATTTTTTAATTTGGGCTGAGTAATTTGTTTATAAAATTATAATGAAGTCAAATCGCTCCAAAAAAATCTGAAAAAAATCCTGAGTCCTTTTCAGAGGTACTACAAAATCATAATAAATTGGGGACAAAATTAGGCAGGTGAAGGGTCAGAACCAGATCGAATCGGTGTGGAATGCCCCATATATAAAACTATATTTTCTTATCTTTCTTTTTAAGAATGAAATGACGTCCAAAGAATATTGAATAAAAAAAAAACATTTCTGTCTTTCCAGTGTTTCAATTATTTTTTGTGTGAGTGATGAATAATATATGGGACATTCAAAATCAATTTGATCTGTGCTTTTTTGTCGTTGGTTGGTTTTCAGAAAAAGTTTCAGGGGCAATTTTTTCAATGCCCGAAAAAATTATATAAATTGTGAATGCAAAACTATAATATTTTTCCAAAAAGATAATCTCAATTTACTTATATGAGTTCCATTCCAATGTCATTCATAAAAATGTCTAGATTTCGACGTAAAATGCACGCTGCTCGTTTATTTAAAAAAAGCTTTTTGTTTTCAAGTACAAACTTTGAAGTATAACAAAGTTTATTAATGATCGTTTATTTGATTTTATGGAAAAAAATAATTTGTCATAAACGACGCCAACAATTTAATTCAATAAAAATAAAAAAATAAAATTCAATTCATTCAATAAGTTAAAAAATTTTAAAAAATCTGGGAAAATTTGAAAATATTTTTTAGGGCTAAAATAACACTCACGGCAAAATTCTTTAAAATTAGAGAGGAATTGACCCGAAATGCCCCTCATACAGATATCAAACAGTCACAATAGCAAATAAAAGTATTGGAATGATCGTAAAAAATTGTTTAAAAAAAAATCCACTACTTGTCAGTATGTCCATTTTTTTCTCTACGTCTCGTTGCAAGCAAAAAATTTCCCCTTGCATTTTTTTTGAATCCGCGTCTTGCTGCACGAATTAGAAATTTTTTTCAAAAATTCTCATTCCTCGTTGCTTTTTATTGATTTATTTTTACCATCGCGATGGCTTTTCGACATTTTTCGAAATTCATTCTTCGTCGATCTCGCATGCTTTGAATTTTTCCTGTGAACTCTTCATCGTATAGCACAGAACAAAAAATTTTTTAGATCATTGTCATACGAACATTATTATGTCGTTGTACTCTTAGACGGGCAGTGTCCGGAGCACTTGGAAGAAACAGCCTCTTTGTTCATTTGATCTGTAAGTTTTGATAATTCGCACGCGCTTTTGTCGAAGCGAAAAGCACCGCCTACAGCATATTGATCGTTGTTCATATACAGGGTGTCACAAAAGAAACGAGACTTTAATTTCGACCTTGACGATTATCTTCAAGGTTATTTCAAGGTCATGTTTTTTTATTTCAAATGGAAACCCCCTTTTTTGACATCGGCAATCGATAGAGCGGAAAATTTTAGGTTCAAATATGTACTTAGGTTATAAGGTAAATGTTCCAATTATTGAACAGTTAAGGATCTGGGGATTGAATTCGGTGAGAAAAAATTGTAAAATCAAGAAAAAAACCATCACTTTCGTGTTCAAATGATATTTTGATATTTTTACTTTCGAAAAATCACCCTTTAAATTATTTTTTAATGATTTCAAATGAACAAAAAAGAATAACAATGTGAAGCATGCAAATGTCCCAATTATTGAACACTGGAAGTGCCTATGTCCCTAATATTGAATAGACATGTCCCAGTTATCGAACACTCTCGAGAATTCTTTTTCCGTTCTGAAAATATTATTTTGAGTACAATATTAAGAAATAACGGCAAAATCAAACCGTCAAATAATCTTTTATTAATCATGTAAAACTACAAAAATATATATTTAGTCTCTTTTGACAGGTTTTTGGTTCATTCGCATTTGGTTTATTTTTGCTTTTCAACTCGAACTTTATTTTATTTTTATTTTCAGCTTCCTCGTTTTTATGTTCTGTTTTTGTTTGATTTTGTCGCAACTTTCTTGTTGTTCGACTGCAATATCGGAGAGCAAAAAATATTGAACATTACATTCGTATTTTTAGGTTACTTTTAGGTTACATTCTCTTTTTACTTTTCTTTTTATGTTTATTGCACGAAAATACAAATAAAAAATATATTTGACGATCTTAGAGTTATTATTAAAAGAATAAAGGTGAGTTTATTCAGGAACTTACAGTTTTTGTTTGAATAAATCCGATTCACACGATCTGTCACACGTTATAACTGTCTCGATGTTTCGATGGGTTTAATGACGCCATCTTGGAGAATTCGAGTGTTCAATAATTGGGACACACACTGCATTTTCTATGTCCCAATGATCGACCACCGTATTTTTTAACAAATAATTAATTTAAACAATTTTTTTTATATTGTTATCTGTAAGAAATTTTCTGAGGAACCTGAAACGCCTTTACTTTTTAAGATGCGACAGTTTTTGAATTTTTTATGCTCTTACGCCTGAAACGGCGTGTCTTAGCAAAAACGATAAGCAGTTACCACGAAACATCAAATCGGATCACCCTTGCTGATTAAATAATTTTTTTTCTCCATTAATTAAAGCTTTTTTTGCACAAGAAAGGTAACATTTCGATAGTTCCATATATGTAATGAAATTACATATATGTAAAAGTTCCATATATGTAATGAAATTACATATATGTAAAAGTTCCATATATGTAATGAAATTTTTATAAATAAGTAAATGCATGCAGGGGTGAACGAGAAATAATAAAAATACAAGATAGTGTTCAATAATTGGGACCTGTTTAATAATTGGGACATTTACCTTGGTACATTTTGACCTTGAAGGTCCTCTAAGGTCAATCAAACTTAAACAAGATATGGAGACCTCTGGGAATAGAAGCTTCTCAAATTCTTTTGTAAAGTCATTAATTTTAACAAGCCGCATCTAGCAGTGACCTTGACGATGACCTTCAAGGTGATTTCAAGGTCAACTTTTGTTTTTTTGAAAATGAAAACTTGTATTATTTCTGAGTTCTGTAATCAATAGAACAATACTGCAAGAATGACTTTGACCTTTTTGAAAAATATCTTAGCTGAAGAAATATTCAGCCTTCCCGTTACTTTTGTGACACCCTGTATATTCTTTTTTTTATTTTTTAAATATTGTCCCAGTGTCGCACGGTTTACAAAATCAATGTTGCCGTTTGACAATAAATTTTTCTTCGTCGTTATTGTTTCATTAAAATTTGAAAAAAAAATTTCTGTCCTCTCAAAATAGGCGATGTACCGAAGAATCGTGGAATCGCGAAATCGTCAAGGCGCCCTCGATCCGGAGATAACACTGCAATTTCTGAAATCAGCAATATACTATTTTCTCACAGACAAGGAAAATCATCACGGCCATTTGAACGCTATTGAAAGTATCCTCGGTTTTACCGACAACGAGAAGCTCAACATTGACAAAATTTACGGTACCGCGAAGAAATAATTTCAATTTGGAATTGCAAGGCCTGAAATTACGAATTCGCGAGGAAAATAATGAGAAATTTGCGTCTTCGGTCGAGAGCGGTGCTGAGTTTACATGAAATTCGAAGAACACTTTGAGACAAAATCATTCAAAATACTTTTTCAAAAAAATACTTACGAATCATGATTTTGGTAAATCATTGATATCAATCGGAGTCGTGAAAATAGTAATGTAAAAGTAATGCTTTAAACAATGTGTATTGGATAAGTTTTCCGTTACGTATTACAAAAGTAACGTGTAATGAATGATTGTTCCACTAAAAATGAAAATAGTAATTTGTAATGGATGCGTGTTCCATTACAAATAAAAAAAAAAGTAATGTGTAATGTATGCATGTTCCATTACAAATAATAAGAGTAATGTGTAATGGTTGTATGTGTCATTACAAAAAAAAATAACATGTAATGAGAGTGCTCCATTACAAATTACAATTGAAAAAAAAGTAATCTGTAGTGGAGAATATTCCATTACAAATTATCGTGTTTCTACGACAATTTTGAGCAGGTACTGGGTCATTCCATGTCAAATCGACCAAGAGTTGGAGTCGACACCTTTCAATTTCGATGAAATTTCAAAAGTCATTCAAAATTTAAAATGTCACAATTTTTCAAGTCTTTCAAGTTTATTTTTCAAATATCGCGAAAACTATTATAGTGACGAAAAATCCCTCGAAATTCGTTTTGAAGAGTATACTTGGGGCTACGAAAAAAAAATATTCCGAAAAAAATTTTGAAAAATGATTAATTTGGAGAATTTTGAATTTTCAAAAAACGTGAAAATCCAAGTTTCATATTTTATTTTTGATTCAATTGTTTTAATATAACTTTTTATATAACAATTTTTCAATTTTTTTTATATAACTTTTTATATAACACTGATCTTAAAAGAACCTGAAATTTTCAGAGAGGTGTTTTTTTTCATAAATATACATTTTTTGAGTTTTTAAAAATCGTGCAAATTTACGATCAACATTAAATTTTTTGTTCAATTTTTTTTATATAATACCTTGTACTGATCTTAAAAGATTCTGAAATTTTCAGGATGGTGTTTTTGTTTCAAAAATAAAATTTTTTTATTTTTCGTAAATTTTTTTTTTTTTTATCGTCATTAATTGAAATTTTTACTACTTAAAATTACAGAATTACATGATTACTCAACTCTACTTAACTTAGAGGAAAAACAAAAAAAAACATTTTTTACCATAATTCAATAATTTTTGAAACAAAAACACACCATCCTGAAAATTTCAGGATCTTTTAAGATCAGGACAAGGTATTATTTTAAAAAAATATAACAAAAAATTTAATGTTGATCGTCGATTTGCACGATTTTCAAAAATTCAAAAATTTATATTTTTGAAATAAAACACCTCTCTGAAAATTTCAGGATCTTTTAAGATCAGTACAAGGTATTGTATAAAAAAAATTGGACCAAAAATAAAATACGGAACTTGGATTTTCACGATTGTTTAAAATTCAAAATTATCCAAATTCATCATTTAAAAAAAAAAAATTCGGAATATTTTTTTTTCGTAGCCCCAAGTATACTCTTCAAAACGAATTCAGAACGATTTTTCGTAACTATAATAATTTTCGAGATATTTGAATAATAAACTTGAAAGATTTGAAAAATTGTGAAATTTTTAATTTGGAATAACTTTTGAAAACTACATTTTTAATTTTTTTCCTTTGATAGAACTCGGTTTTATTGAAAACGAAAACTTCTGACCAAATTTCATCGAAATTGAGAGAGGTCGATTCCAACTCTTGGTCGATTTGACATGGAATGACCCACTATTTTGCTCAAAGGTGAGTCTATTAATTTTTCAATGAAAATAACTTGTGTGTATCAAGATTTTGTTAACTTTACTATCGTAAAGGTAAATGTATGAACAGTGATTTCTTGGAGTAATTTTTACTCCATTCTTAAATTGTAATTTTTACAACAATGGTGTAAAAATTACTCCAAAAAATAACTGTTCTTAGGTGTCACTGTATATTAAGTTAATATACACTGACATCTGTAAGTTTTTCTTGAATTGTAATTTTTACAAGAATGCATCAAAAATTACTCCAAAAAAATACTGTTCATACATTTACCACTACGATAGTAAAGTTAACAAAAACTTGATAGACACAAATTATTTTCATTGAAAAATTAATAGACTTACCTTTGAGCAAAATAGTACCTGCTCGAAATTGTTCTAGAAACACACTAAATTGTAATGGAATATTCTCCACAATCAATTACTTTTTTTCAATTGTAATTTGTAATTGAGCACTCATCCATTACACATTACTTTTTTATTTGTAATGGGCATGCATCCATTACACATTACTTTTTTTTTATTTGTAATGGAACACGGATTCATTACACATTACTCCTGTATTTTGTAAAGGTACACTTGTCCATTACAAATTACTTTTTTTTATTATTTGTAATGAATACAGTAATGCATTATCAAAATAATGCATTATTTACAACTCCGATATTAATTAAAGGACAATTATTGTAGCTAATTATTATTTCATTGGTCCTGTTAATGTCAAAAAGTATTTTGAATTATTTTTTACCTGCTATCATGCCAAAACGACTAAAAAAAATTGAAGAATATTTTTAAGCGAATTTAAAGTCATCCAAAATACTTAATTTTCGAACGAAATCATGAATCATGATTTTGGTAAATTATTGAATATTTATTGAAGAATGATTTATTGTAGATAATTTTTATTTTGTTCCTATTGTCAATTTGATAAAAGTATTTGGAGTGACTTTTCATTCGGTATTACGCCAAAACGGCTCAAATTGTGAAGAAAATCTTTGTACTTTTTTTTTTTACACATAAACAATGACCGAGACAGTCGTCGAACTGTCTCCGATGCGAACGATTTTTCTATGAATACACTTTCTACTTTTTTTTCTCACATCCGCTGCACCAAAACCCTCAAACAATTTCACAACTACATTTTTTTTTTTTTTTTTTTTTCATTCCCAACTCAGCACCGTGACAGCGTTTGTAACTTTCTCCTGCCTCTACCATCAATTTTATCAATATTATTAAGATAACAAAGGGATGTTTAATTTTTAAGAGAGAACCGCGATTCTTCAAGGTTTTGGGTTTCAACTTATTTAAAAAAAAAAATTTATCAAGTTTGCTTTTTTTTTCTAGCTGGATTTAATAGGAAAGTAAAAAAAAAAAGTCTTGAGTACCCGCATCGCTGCTTTAGTTCCTATTATGTATTTATATCGATCACGAATAATCCCAGAGTGATATTTCCAAAAAAAAAAAGTTAGAGTTCGAGGTCATCGAATGACACTCCACGCCTGTCCCGAAAAAACCCCCCTCCTCAGATTATTTAATATATTATTTATATAATATATATTGTACATTGTTATATATATACACACACATATATATGGGTCGTTCCATGTCACATCGACCACTTTTGAACCCGGCCCCTTTCGATTTGGCTGAAATTTCTTTTTCCTTTTCTACCCATTAAAAACATTTTTCAGGAAATTTTCAAATTTTTTTACCCAACCTGAAAAAAGGCTTTTTTTCAAATACCTATAACTTCTTCAAAAATTTGTTTCCCAAAATGTTTGCATTTTTTCCGGAATTGATCAAAGTATTTTTTGAGTGAACAAAAAAATTAAAAATGGCGAACTTGGAGAAAAAGATGATTATTCTCGAAAACGTGAAAAATTTCATAGATTTTAATATCCTAAAATTTTGTTGTATTTTTTTTCACGAAGTACATTTAAAGTCTAAAATGTTGAGAAAAAAACGTCCCAATTAGTCAATTTTTCAAGAAGTTATAGCAATTTGAAAAAAAAGTTTTTTTTGGCTTGGGTAGACAAATTTGAAAATTCCCTGAAAAATGTTTTTAATGGGGTAAGGAAAGAAAATCACCCAAATCGAAAAGAGTCAGGTTTAAAAGTGGTTGATTTGACATAGAATAGCCCATATATATACTGTATGTGATTCGCAAAATGTGTATAAAACTTTATCAAAGCCTGCGGGTGATACGTCGTCCGGATAGGGTAAGAAAAAAAAAGTAACACTAGGAAGACTGAGGGAAATATCTTGCCTTTAAAAAAATGATAACTCGCGCGTTGGCAAATTTTGAGTTTTTAAAAAAAAATGTCTTTTCGTCAAGGAATGTCCAACAAAATGTTTCTTTGTATTCGTCAATCTCTGTCTTAGAGCAAAATGAAGAAATTAAATATTCATCTTTGAGGAAGCCTCGCATTCGCGATTTTCGGTGATTTTAGGATTAAGGCTCGTAGATATACGAATATGCATTTTCTTTCGAAATTCCTCGTCGAGACATATCGCTCGTTAAAATCTCGATGTGAGAAGAAAAGCTTCGATCTGATCGAAGCGCGGTTGTTCGTTCCGCTCGTTGAAGTGCATCGAGAATGCATTTCATTTCGGCCCGCACATACATATATATTAGGGTGATCCGAAAATTTTGAAAACTGTTGGCTACCCTCAAAAATCAAAGATATCGTTAAAATAAAGGTCTCAGTGCAATGATTCGATTTTTTAACAATATATAGAGGGCGCGCTGGACGTTTAAAAACGCAATATTTAGCGTTTTTCACTTTATCACTGATAAACGGAAACTGATCATTCAAAAAGTTCTGAATTTTTTATATAAGGTGCCCGGATAGTACTCTTTCAAACCCATATTTACTGAACATTAACAAATGGTTCATATATTCGAAAAAAAATCTCTGAAAATCAATATTTTCACTATTTTTCAATTAATTATATCATTATATATTGATTTTTGACTTCTAAGACGTTTTTGTATTTCTTCCATCTTTTTCTTGTAAAACTCGGTAACAGTATTGCTTACAATGCGAAAATTTCTAAAAAATAAATCTTTATTTTGAAAATTTTCATATTTTATTTTTAAATAAAGATCTGTTTTTTAGCTATTTTCGCATTGTAAGTAATACTGATACTGAGTTTTACAAGGAAAAGATGGAAGAAACACAAAATCGTCTTAGAAGACAAAAATCAATATATAATGATATAATTAATTGAAAAATGGTGAAAATATTTATTTTCAGAGATTTTTTTTTCGAAGATATGAACATTTGTTTATGTTCAGTAAATATGCGTTTGAAAGAATACTATTTGGGCACCTTATATAAAAAATTCAGAATTTTTTGAATGATTTGTTTCCGCTTATCAGAAATAAAGTGAATTTAACGCTAATAAAAATGGCATTTTTAAAGGTGCCGCGCGCCCTCTATATATTGTCAAAAAATCGAATCATTGCACTGAGGTCTGCATTTCAACGATATCTTTGATTTTTGAGGGTAGCCAACAGTTTTCAAAATTTTCGATTCACTCTAATATATATAAATATATATATATTATTCTAGTATTCAAAGCGGTTGGAGGGTCTCATGATCAAATTTTTGCAAAATTTTGGAAATCATTCTCAAATTTTCATCGCAAAAATTGTTTCCACGCATTTTAAGAGAAAAAGAGGATTAAAGAGATTAAAGTGGTCCTCCTTGATGTAGAAAAAAATGTAAAAAAATAAATTTATTGCAATCCGTGCGATAAAATTGTGTACGATTACAGCATTATCATCTCGGTGGGTTCAATAAATTCGCCAAGTCTTATAATTTTCACATCATTTTTTAAGCGAATAAAAATATTTTTAAAAAATGTCTAAATTGAATTTCTAAAAAATTTCTAAATTCAGGATTTGTGTTACAAATATTTGTAAACAATTTTCAGAATTTAACGATTATTTGACCAGTTCGAGACCCTCTCTGAGCCCTTTAACAAAATTCGGGGAGAATTTTTTTAATAATTTATATAATCCATCACGACTCATTCTCGATGTACTCGTCGTCGCTGCTGATATGTTGCTACTTCGTAACGGCAATGTTAGCAAACGATTGTAAATCTTGTGAAATAAAGTAATGTCATCGAAAAATTTTCAACCATACGAAATTTCCTCGTTTTGTAATGTTTTTTTTTTGTATTTTTTTTTTTTGTTTTATTTTGTAATGTCAATAGTAAAATACAGAATGAGTAAATTACTTTTTGCCGGCGAGAATAATACCGTCGTATTTCTGTTGGAACCACTTCATGGCGTCTTCTTTGGTAAGCCTGTGCTGGAAGCCAACCTTACCGGTTTTTCTCCTTCTGTGAGCTACGTTGAAGCCTGTGAAGAGGAAAAGTTAAGAAAAAAATTAATATTCCGAGGAGGAATAGTTTTTCGAAGTAAGAAATTTGAAATTAAGATGTCGCTTCCATCGAGTAACACATCCGGTAAAATGAAGTGGACGTGAGTTGCAAATAAGAAGCTTTTTATCTGGCACAGAGTTCCATTCGAAACTGTAACGATTATTTTGAAGTCGATAATCTCTACGATACCAGTCAATGTGCCGTTATTTTGAGGAATTTAATTTTTTTTTTTTTCGAACTATTTATTTTTTATTTACAAAATTGTATAAAAAAAAACTCACCAGGTCGTCCGAGAACAACGTAGAAATCAAGACCATAGATACCGATGCTGGGATCGTACTTGATTCCCAAATCGATGTGTTCTTGAATACCGAAACCGAAGTTTCCTGTGCCAGAGAAATTTTCCTTGCGCAACTCGTATTCCCGAACCTGATGAAAATGAAAATTCAATTAGAATGGTCGAATCACCACTTTTATGGAAAAAAACAGAATAACAGTGATTTTGATAAAAATCATTATAAATGGTGTGCTAATAATTTGTTGAAAATCGAATATTTCACAATTCGAAGCTCCAAAAAAATTATTTAACTTTTAGAATGATTCAAAACGTTTGTTGTTTGTTTTTTAAAACATTTTCGAAAAATATTGAAAACAATAATCTGTTACAGTGATATATTGGCACAAACCAATTTAGTATTTAGTTATTTCATAGAAAGTTTTTCTTTCAACGGTAGATAATAATAATTCTCACTAAATGCAACAAAATGCAAATTATTCAATAAAAAAAGTAGGAATTAAAAAAAATTCAAGTTACTGAACATTTTTGATGTAAAGACTCAGATTATTTATGTACTTGAATTCTCACAAGGTCAACTATGTTTATAGCTATGTTAAACAATAAATGAATTTTTTAATGAAAAAATTGAAAAACTCCAACCATTTATGATAAATAATTTTTTCAAATAATTGAAGTTTTAGGAATAATTTGCCAAGTATTGGCAGGATGTTTCAATTTTTCATTGAAATATTGCATATGTAGATTTTTCTTTGAGCGGAGGTAAATTTTCAATTAACTTTCGGCAGGTATGAATTTTTCTCCAAGGTTTCATCATTTTTAACAATTGCAATGAATTGACTCAATTATGGTACTTTTTGATGTTTTACCGTTTTTGAGGAAAGAGATTACAATTTGGGGTCTTTTGTACAAAATAAAAGCATCCTGCGCTATGAATTTAAAAAAATTAAAAGATCAAACAATACAAATTAAATATATTCACTAAATAATCAAGAATTCTCCAAAGTATTTTTACACGCCGATCTTTGGTTATACGTTACATGAGTTTTTTTGGTCAGCCCAATTTGTGGATTTTCAAATACACAATTATTTCGTTCTAAATTTGAATGAAACCATTAATAATTGTAAATTTGATATTAAATTTAGGCAACTCTCAATTTTTGTCTAACATTTCATCATTTCTAATAACTATTGCAATGAGTTGACTCAATTATATTAGTTTTTGATTTTTTACCATTTACAAGAAGCAAGATTACAGTGTTGAGTCTTTATACAAAAGAAAAGCATCTTGCGCTACGAATTTGTAAAAATTAAAAAATCAAACAATATTAATTAAAGATATTCACTAAGCAATCAACAATTTTCCAAAGTATTTTTACACGCTTATTTTTGGTTACATGTTACACGTTTTTTTTTGCTCAGCTCGACTTTTGGATTTTTAAGTACACAATTATTTGGTTCTAAATTCGAATGAAACCCGTAATGATTGTAAATTTGATATTAAATTTAGGCAATTCTCAATTTTTGTCAAATATTTCATCATTTCTAATAACTATTGCAATGAGTTGACTCAATTATATGTTTTTTATTTTTTACCATTTACAAGAAAAAAGATTACAGTGTTAAGTCTTTGAATTTGTAAAAATTCAAAGACTACAAATTTGTAAAAATTCATAAATCTAACAATATGACTTAAAGATATTCACTAAATAATCAACAATTCTCCACAGTATTTTTACACACTTCGGCTACACGTTACACATGTCTTTTTGGTCAGCTTAACTTTTGAATTTTCAAGTAGACAGTTATTTTGTTCCAAACTTCAATGAGACCATTAGTAATTGTAAATTTGGTATTAAATTAAGGCAGGTATGAATTTTTCTCCAAGGTTTCATCATTTTTAATAACTACAATGACTTTACTCAATTATGTTAGTTTTTTTCATCATTTTCAAGAAGAAAGATTAGTTTTGGGTCTCAATACTAAAGAAAAGAATCTTGCGCTATGAAACAACAGTTCTTCAACGGACTTTTACACGTGCAACTTGGGTTACGCGTTACACATGTATCCTCGTTTAGGTAAATTTGAGAACAATTTTTTCATGACTTTTTTTTACCTTTAGACCGCGCTCAAGGATTTCCTCTGCCTTCGCGCCCCGAACGGTGCAATGTACAGCGATCTTTTCATTACGTCGGATACCGAAAGAACGTACGGTGTAACGGGCTTTCGAAAAAACTGGCTGTTGTCCTGTCAATTGTTCCAAAACTTTGGCAGCTCGTGTAAGTCTGTCTCCGGATTCACCGACGCAAATGTTGAGGCACAATTTGCGAATGCGAACTTCGCGCATAGCATTTTTCGATGCATCTTTTGGCTCCTTCCGCACCTTCTCCACCTTCTTTCCGGTTTTCTTCACGGGGGCCGGCTTAGCGTCCTGCAAAAACAATAATGTAATTTTCATTCAGCAAACTCCACGTTTTCGATCATTTTACAACGAGGTTATCGTCGATGTAAATTTCATCCACGCGCAAGGCGAAGGAATTACAACTGTCATATCGCGTGTTGAATTCAGATATTAATCGTCATTATAGTGTTAAACTATCGTCACGATCATTTCGCGAATTATGTCGGCTTTAGTGGGGAAACTTTATATTTATTCGTTTTCACGAGATTCTCGAGATATCGACGGATTTAGTTAACAATCTTGCGAGCAACAGACGTACACTCACCGCCATCATGGAAGGAAAAGGAAATATTCGCGCGCGCCGCCTCGCGGAATCGCGCTGGACTAAAAAAAAACAAATGGCCGCCGACGCCAACTGCTCTTTTATTGTGACGTCACAAGTTTGGTGAAGAGACCGATAGCTAGCGCCATCCGACGTGTAGATCGTGAACTGCTGCCGATTCCTATAATTACTCGGTCGATAAGTGTCGGTAAAATTCAACTCTGCATAATTTTTGGTATTTCAGTTACTTTATGGAGCAAAATTTCAAAGAACAAGTAGTAGAAACGTCCCGTATCTGAGCAGACGGTTGAAAATCGAAAAAAACCTACGAATTCAAAATACGAGTAAGTTTTTGTGTGGCATAATCGCGCAAAAAGAGTCACGGTAGTTTTTGTCTCAGCTTTTATCTCTTTTATCTCGAACATTAAAAAAATTCAGAGCAATTGCCCCATGGTTTTTCAAAGCTTTACTACGCAAGTGTGGGACTTCCGGTTTTGATAATAAAAAGAAAAATAGTTCACACGTGCGATTGCTCGATATATGTAGTTGGTTTGCTAAGGCTGCATTAAAAGAGAAACTATATATTCGAGGAAGATAACGATTCGAAAAATATTGAAAAATGGATTTTCTGTACTAGTTTTTGTGCAGCAATAGCGCAGACAATGTCTTATGGTTTTAAATACAAGTGTTGCTTGGCAAAAAGTGCCGAATAACATTAGTCAAAAACAAGTATAAACGAGTGATTATTTATATATTTAACAAGAGCACGAGTGCAATTCACACGCAAAAGTAATTTCAAGTAATACAATAGTATTTTACTTAAAATGAAAACTCAGAAAAATTCAAAAAAATCCCAGAAGAGTTTTGTCAAATTCTGGGGGAAGTTTCATTACAAACAATCGATTGAGAAATTTGCCAGAGGAGCTGTTATGGTTTTTTACAACATATAATATTGATTAACAACATTTTGAATGATCTGACCAAAATATTGAGTCAAATATTAAAGACATGACCGTAAAAATTTGATTTTTACCAATCCCAACTCGTGAAGATCATACATTTGCATAGGGTGTATATTTTCAAATCGACTTTAGTTGATGTGCGATTCTTAAGGGGGTTGAAAATTTTTGCTTTCTGTTTTTCGTCCGAAGCATAATCCGGATAGCGTCACAACTCGACACTGAAGATTACGCGGTTGAATTTAGATCCTTCCCAATTAAATCGGTATATAAGGGCAGCAATGTAATATGGAAGTTACATGCAGAGATGTAAATAATGCATTATTTTGATAATGCATTACTGTATTCATTACCCATTACACTGCTTAATGTGAAATGGACAAGTGAGCCATTACAAAATACAAGAGTAATGTGTAATATGCATGCGCGTTCCATTACAAATAAAAAAGTAATGTGTAAAGGATGAGTGCTCCATTACAAATTACAATTGAAACAAAAGTAATTGGTAGAGGAAAATATTCCATTACAAATTAGTGTGTTTCTACGACAATTTGGAGCAGGTACTATTTTGCTCAAAGGTAAGTCTATTAGTTTTTCAATGAAAATAAGTTGTGTATTAAGTTTTTATTAACTTTACTATCGTAGTGGTAAATGTATGAACAGTGATTTTTTGGAGTAATTTTTACTCCATTCTTGTAAAAATTACAACTCAAGAAAAACTTATAGGTGATAGTGTATATTAAGTTCATGTACACTGACACCTATAAACAGTTATTTTTTGGAGCAATTTTTACTTTATTGTTGATGCAAAAATTACAATTCAAGAATGGAGTAAAAATTACTCCAAAAATCCATTACACATTACTTTATTTTTATTTGCAATGGAACATTCATTCATTACTCGTTACTTTTGAAATTTGTAAGGGAAAACCTATCCAATACACATTGTTTAAAGTAATGGGTAATGCACTACTTTTACATTACTATTTTCACAACTTTGCTCCGAAATAATGTTTTTCAATTATTTTGCCAAGTTTTTCTGGGAACTTCATGTTTCTCATCATATATTTATCATCAGAGGGCGTTTTTATACCGATTTGTGGACTTTAAATTTCCATAAAGTCGGGGGGAAAAATAAAATAATAGAAATGTACGGTCATGGAAGAGTTTATATCTTCAAACTGAAGCCGAGGGTTGAAATTTGTATTTTTGGTTCCCTCGACTTCATCACAACTTGTAGTACATATCTAGATGTAAAATCGCCCATTAATGACGAATATGCAATGGGAAAAAGGGAATTTTAGCGAGAAAGTGCTAAAATGGCGGGAAAATACTATTTATGCATTTATTCAAATTAGGATTAGAAAAGTGGCGTTCAAAGAAGTCCCGCCCTGAAGAAATCTCAAAATCTTGAGGACCTAAGATCTCAAGACATCCAAAGAATTATCAAAGAGTCTCGGAGGTGTTCAGATGCTTGCGATCGAGCATTTCGCCTTGATAAAGCTTTTAGCGATACATTTTAAGAGATCCTGTCGAAGGAAGCGCACGATACGAGTGGCGCGGCTCGCGACCAGCAAGTGAGCTCGAGGGGGAGAGAAAATCTCGTGGACGATGGCGACGAAGGTAAGGAGCAGAGAGACATGGAATAAGCGTTTCAGGATCGAGAGAAGGAGTGAGATGGATGGTGCAAAGCTCTCTCTCTCTCTCTCTCGCTATCTCTCTCTTTGTGTCGCGACTACGTTGTTAGAAGTGTGCGAGAGTGAAAGATGGCGAAAAATAGAATGCATCGAGTGAAAGGGTAAGGTTGAAGAAACGCGGGAGTATAAGCGTGCTAAGAGTATAGTTGTAGTAAAATCACGTGGAGGATTCAGCAATACGCCAAAGAGGGAGAGAGAGAGAGAGAGAGAGAGAGAGAGAGAGAGAGAGAGAGAGAGAGAGAGAGAGAGAGGGAGAGAGAGAGAGAGAGAGAGGGAGAGAGAGAGAGAGAGGGGAGAGAGAGAAGGGGAGAGAGAGAGAAAGAGTAAAATAGAGAAAACGAAGGGAAAGAGAACGAGTGAAAGGGTAAACCACAGAGTTGCAGCAGAGGACAGAGCAAGAAAGAGATATATCGGTACTTACGGTACTTGTAATGGCAAGAAACACGGGAGCACAAAATTTATATATATATTTAATACATACACATATATATATATATATATACATATACACACACACATTATTCATAAATTATCTATAATATTATATATATATGGGGCATTCCACAACGAATCGATTTTTTTTGAGCGAATTGACTTGACTATAATTTTATAAAAAAAATTACTTTCAGCGCAAATTAAAAAATCTGAAAAAAATCACAAAAATACCGTTTTTTGTATGAAAACTTTCAAGCGTTGAGCATAAGTGGGCAAAGGTTGTCGTCTGTTTATAACTTTTTCGAATTTTCTTTTTTTTAAATAGGAGAAACCTGGATTGAGTGGTCCGTTATATAAACATTTTTTTATGAACTGAAGGTTCTTAAGAGAATGTTTGGATAAAGGCCCACTCAATTCAGATTTCTTCTTCTATATAAAAAAAAAATTGAAAAAGCTTGTTATAAACAGAAGGAAACCCTTTGGCTCAATGCTTGAAATTTTTTATATAAAAAACTGGTTTTTTGGGATTTTTTAAGATTTTTAAATTTGGGCTAAAAGTAATTTATTCGTAAGATTATAGTCAAGTCAAATAGCTCCAAAATTATTTTTAAACAATCCTGAGTGCTTATCAGAGGTATTAAAAAACCATAAAAAATTGAGGACAAAATCGGAGAGGTGAAGGGTCAGACCCAGGTCGAATCGGCGTGGAATGCCCCATATATAATGTACATATTAGGGTGGGTCAATTTTTTTTGTATACTAGATGAAATTTTAGTTCATAATTATCAAAAAAAACTTTTCGAAGCGCAGATCCACGAGCACAATAATTAGGGGTGGTAAAGATTTTGTTAATTTTTTGAAATTAGTTCGAAAAGGAAAAATGATGTATTTCTTCTATGACGTTGATGATGAATAATTAGGACATAAAATAATTTTCAATTTTTCAAATCTTACTTTTTTTTTCAAGGATATCTTTGAAAGCGTCGCTAGGATTGACATTTGCCAAGTATACTTTTTTCTTCTTTTAGAGTATACGTTTTTGAAAAACAATTTTTCAGAATTATAGTCATGAATCTAAATGTTAAAAATTATTTTCGAAAATTAAAATGGAGATTCTCAAGAAATTCTTTTCAGATGTTGCTAAAAAAATTTCGAAAATAATGGAATGAATTGCAAATTGCGAATTGTCAAAGTTTGAGAATTTTTTTTAGAAACAATTAATTAACAAAGGGTCGGGTTATTGTTATTTTATTCAGTAAATACCAGACTCATTTCATAGCAATTTTGACTGATAAATGTTAAAAATTGAAACGTTAATTCAAAAGAAAACATTGAAAGAGTAATCTTAAGTACAAAAAAAAATTCTTCTCCGCTGTTCCTCTCCATTTAAAAAATATTTATGAGAATGTAGCTAAGTATGCGTAGCCGTTTTTGTTTTCTCTCATTATTTCAGAAATGGCGACGAATTGATTTTTTTTTCAACTTTGAAGCACTTTTTTTATTCAAGTGGATTTAAAAAATAGTAATAATCAAAAATTTTGAAGTCGGCTACGTACCTGCCTGTGATTTTCAATTTTCAAAATTTTAACTCAAAATTTTACCTACTTTAAAAAAAAATACATACTTTGATAAAATGCAAAAAAACAATTTTTTTTTAATTTTTACATTACCCTTGAAGACTACTCAAAATAATTTGGAAAAAAAATCCCAATTTGCAACCTCTAAATGTGGATTTACAGAGCCCCGCTTAATAAACCTTGTTTTAGATTAAAAAGACTAAAGTTTCTTTGAACAATTTTTTTGAAGAAAAAAAATAAAGGCCAAAGAAGCATAAATATATATTTTCTATATTTCAAAAATAGATAGAAATTGCATATTTATATGTTCATATCTTATTTATCATATATTTAATTTCTATATATACCGCCTAAAACCTTCGTTTCCTCTAAAAAAAACCTCAAATTAAAACAAAAAATTAGAAAATAAAAAATCGTCCACCCTAATATATACAAATATTATGTGTATAAAATATACTTGTAGATAGAATTTAAGAGCAAATTCAGGGAGGGGGTGGAAATGAAAGCGCGGGGGAGTCTCGCATACACACAAGGATTTGGGAGGAATAAAACGAATGGAGGAAGAAGTAGTAAGAGTCAAAGAGGACGCGCTTGGTCCGAAGAAGAAGAAGAAGAATAAAGGCGCAAGGAAGCATTTCTATACATATACATATATAAATATACATATAGGAGGAGAGGAGAGGAAAAAGATGAGAAAAGTCGAGATAGGGCGAGCGAGGGACGCCGGTCGAACGCCGGTACGTCGAACAGTGGGAGAGAAGAGGTAGGCACAAGAGAGCTCACCGATATGCGACGGTGGGGGTGGGGGAAGATAGCGAGGCTGGGGAGTGGGGTGGGGGGTGGGGGTGTATGCGAGAGGACCACTCTTTGCAAACGGGCAGCAGTATCCACGTGTTCAGTGTTAGTAGCGCGTTATGACCCGGATGTTAGATTGCAGCTGCAGTTTCGCGAGAACCTGCCGACCCGGATGTACAAGAAGTTACTGTTAAACCATCGATCGCCAATGTCCCAACCGGTGTCATCGAAATATGTTCAATCGGTAAGTTGTGCTCACTCGTGGCGAGATGATTATGCGCGTTGGGAGTTGCAAACACGAAAAAACAACAGCGACGACGTTCGAACACTCATATTTCGCGCGCTCCCGCGCTCAGCGTTTGAAAAAAAAATCCTCTCGCGGTGTTTTGAGCGAAAAAATCCTAATAAAGCTTGAAACCTGTGCTGTGCGCGTTTTTTTTTTCTCTCCATACAGCGTTACGATTGGAAAGAGAGGAATTTAATTGGCCAATGTGTGATTTATTACGAAATTAGAGTGATAATGTTGACGTGTGCTTCAAGGATAGATGCGAGCAAATCAACGAAAGGTGCGAGCAAATTACGACGGGACCTGATAAACGCCGAAATAGCGAATTTACGTGATCTACTGCCGTTGCCACCGTCGACAAGACAGAGACTCTCCCAGCTCCAGCTTATGGCATTGGTCTGCGTATTCCTGCGTAAAGCCAATTATTTTCAGCAAGGTAAGACTGAAATTTATTTTATTTTGCGATTCCTGGCTTTATCGAATTCCTCTCGCCGCATTAAATGGTAAATACAGCAATAATAACCGCGGAAGAGAAACGAGGGACGGGGCGATATACCGGTGCGCCATCTACAGTACATACTTTGCACCCCTTCCCCCTCCACAAGTATTTGCCGGGCGCGCGAACTGTCGCCACCTTTCCCGCTCTTTTCGCTGTCCCTCTCTCGCGCTTGTTTTTTCTTACGCCCTTTTTTTCTTCTTTTCCTCAATCAGCGCGCCGGGCTACCGCGCGCGCCAAGATCAGAGAAACAGAAAGAGAGAGAGAGCGAGAGACCGCGAAGCGTCTTCCACTTTTCACTCGAGCGCCAGCACATCAGCGCGAGTGGGCGGGCGTGCGACTCCTGTGATGCCGCTGGGCGCTCTCACTCACTTTTAATACCTTTTTTTCTTCCCTCTAGCGGTAAGTACCCCTCAGAGCGCGCAATTATGTCCCGTGGATTCCGAATGACATTGCATACGGCATTATATCTATATACGCGTGTTTCGACGTGTGATAAGAGCTCCCTGAGAAGTGTCGCTTGGGGGTTCGTAATTCATCCGCTAGATGTCTCCATTAGCGAGCGTTTTTCAGCCCTTCCGCTTTTGTCAACGACCATACCACGCTGAAAACAGCCCCTCCGCTCTTGTCAACGACCATACCACGCTGAAAGCAGCTTTTCTGCGCTTGTCAACAACCATACCACGCTGAAAATAGCCCTTCCGCTCTTGTCAACGACCATACCACGCTGAAAGCAGCTTTCCTGCTCTTGTCAACGACCATACCACGCTGAAAACAGCCCTTCCGCTCTTGTCAACGACCATAGCACGCTGAAAACAGCCCTCCCGCTCTTGTCAACGACCATACCACGCTGAAAACAGCCCTTCCGCTCTCTCGCTACTTCTTCCAGGCATCCTCAACTGTTGATGCTTTAATTACTCTCGCTGCTCTCTTCATTCGCTATTGTCGCTTTTTCGTTATCAAATAATCTCTCTGTCAAATGCTGCGGGCTTACCTATATCGTCCCTCGGCTTTTCTCGCCGAGTTCCAGAGAGAAGAAATCATCGTCGTCATCTCCCTCGTTGTACAAGGCCCTCTGTCCTGTAACAGAATTCAAGACAGAGATAGAGATAGAAATCCCGCGGTATATGAGCTGCTGGAGTCCCATCCATTCGCTCTCTCTCTCTCTCTCTCTTGGCTTGTACTTTGAAATTACAGGCATTCCACTGCCGGTCTTACCGGAGAGTATAAAGAGCGAAAGAGAGAGAATAAAAACAGAGAGATGAAGAGAGAGAGAGAGGGAGAAAGATGACCGAGGGAGAATGAGAGATTCGAAGCTCGGGGACCTCCCGGCAACCGTGCGGGCCGCATCTCTTCGTCGGAGTTCAACAAGTTCAACGTCTAGTACACGCAAACAATAAATGTACATATATAACACACACATTGCCAGAACAGTATACACATTGACTTTCGTGAAATAATTTTTTTTCGCATCCTCACTACCTTTGACCACTGTTCAACATTTTTTTCCATACAAAAATTGTTTAACCTATTAAAGTCATCATCAGGTCGACCCAAACGCTAGTTTTTTCTACTGTGAATTGAAAATCTTGAATTCAGGGATCGTAGAAATTCGAGGGTCAATTTCCATTTTTTATTTTTTATTTTATTTTTTCAATATCTTGTGTTGCAAAATGACGTTTCTTTGAATCGGATTTATTTTAATTTTTTTTTATCTGAATATTCAAGAATTTTATTTATTAGATTTTTATTTATTTTTTCATATTTTTTATAGGTGATAATTTTAATCGAATTTTATTTGATTTCAAAAATTTTAATATTTTTCTTTAAATTATTTAATTGCGTGGAACATTACCACGATTTCGTTATCATTTATTCATATATTTATGTCGATTAATTATTTTACCATTTATTTTGAATGTATATTTTACATATTTTTTTTTTAAGAATATTATTTTCAAGTAAGATAATAGAATTTTTAATATTCTCTATTATGTTTGGTTACTTTACAGCAAAAATGTGGTTCAGTTTTTTTTTCATCGATTTAAATGCAAAAACTTATTCATTAGATTTTTATATATTTTTTTCATATTTTTTATAAGTGATAATTTTAATACAATTTTATTTTATTAAAAAATGATGTTTATATTATTTTTAATTATTCGATTTCGTGGAATATTACCACGATTATGTTTGGTTAATTTACCGCAAAAATGAGATTTAGTTTTATTTTTCATCGATTTAGATGCAAAAACTAGCAAATTTCTAGCAAAAACTAGCACCTTTCGTAAAATCACGAATTCATTATTTTTTTATCATTGTTATCTCTATATAATATGATTATTATCATAATCAATTTATTCGGTCAATTAAAAGTCCATTTTCCGTCATTGTACGTAAATTTGCGGATTTTTTATTTTTTCAATATCTTGTATTGCGAAATGAGATTTATTTTAATTTTTGATCTGAATATTCAAGCATTTTACTTATTAGATTTGTATATTTTTTATAGGTGGTAATTTTAATAGAATTTTATTTTATTAAAAAATAATTTTTACATTATTTCGTTATCATTTATTCATATATATTTATGTTGATTAATTATTTTGCCATTTATTTTGAATTATATATTCTATATATTTTTTTTAAATTATTATATCTAAGTAAGATAATACAATTTTTAATATTCTGCATTATGTTTGCTAAACCTCATTTTTGCGGTGAAATACCGCAAAAATGAGGTCTAGTTTTTTTATCGATTTAAGCCTGGTTTATCCAGCGGCCGTAACTTAACTTAGCCGTAACTTAAGAAGTTGAAAGTATATATTGCCCTTGTGGCGTTTATGCAGCAATAAGACGTAACCGTAACCGTGCATAAACGCTACAAGGGCAATATATACTTTCAACTTTCTTAAGTTACGGCCGCTGGATAAACCAGGCTTTAGATGCAAAAACTACCAAACTCAACTTATTATTCCTAAAATCAAAAAATCATCATTTGTTATCATTATTATCTCTATATAACATGATTATTATCATAATCAATTTATTAGGTTAGTTAAAAGTTTAGTTTTTCGTCTGTAAGTTTGCAACAATGGGTTTTGCAAAAAAAATGTTCAATACGAAATTTATTCTTCTCAGAATGATGGAAAAATAGTTCCTCAGAAATTTTCCGATATTTTCTTTTACTCAACCGGAAATCGTAAAAAAAGCTTCTCGCATACCCGTTTCGACCTTTTAACCTTCCTCGATCTTAACCATCAGCTTTTTGGCGATCGAACATTTATAGTCTGCTTCATATCGTTATTTCGAAACGCGCCAAATTCCCTCACATTTTTTCTCACAGGATAACCTGCAATCTACGGAAAATAAATACAATATTAAGTTCGAAAATGTTTATTAAAAATGTTTTACGTACGCCATTTTGTCCGCGTGCTTCCGCGCGTTTCTTCGGGTCCGGCATAAGTTAGTATTGTAATTGAACGTACAGTGCACAATATTATATACATGTATACAGTGATAGAAGCACGTGTGTATAGCGAAAAGCGTTTCTGTACGGAGGAGAGGCGAAGGAGCGCGCAAAAGGAAGGATATATATCGTTGGCTTCTCTCTATCTCCCTCTCACTCTCTCTCTGGTCCTTTGCAAAGCAGCAGCGACTACTATATACACAGAATAGCCGGGAGAGAGCAAAAGGCACAAGAGCAACGTTTGAAAACCTCTCCTCGCGAAGAGCCCGGAGAGTCTAAGCGCGAGTTCCGGGTGATCCGCTGACCTCTCGGCCTCTGCAACAACACTCTCACGCTCCTGTAACCCATACTCCCCCTCCCTCCCTTCGCGAAACGAGAATGATTCCCCTCCGCGCCGTCGCCGCAGACGCCGCCACCGCCGCGCCGCCGCGACCGCCGCGCCGCCGTGCGGGGGAGGGCTGCACTATACCGGTAAACTCGCGGTCCGGTCTCCGTATAAAAGCCCGCGCGCGCGTTGCACGCTGTCCTCTCGCGTGAGGGGGGTCGGGGGAGGGGGCGCTTCGCGGTCCTCTCGCGAACCTCTGCTTCTCTGTACGCCCCCCCGTTTGTGTGCTACGCGAAACCCTCGTGTATATAGTCTTTACAAGTGAAGGAGAGAGAAAGAGTGCGTTCTTCTTCCCCACAAACACGGCGAGAGAGGCATTCTTCGAGAAAATCCCGAGAACCCCGCAAGGAACTTTACCGGCTTGTATGTTCGATGAGGAGAGGGGGGATGCAAAAAAAAAGCAGAATGATCCCTCACTTCTTTTTACCTCCTTCTCTCTACCTCTTTTTCGAAGCCCCTTCCCCCACTCTTCCGGGCTTGTATCTATATCCCTCGATCGCTTCCAACGTTGGGCCCGCAAGTCGAAAATGCCCATAAATAAAAAAACATTTTTCAGCCACCCAAATGGTTTTTTTTATCATGCATCCCTATTTTTTCATAATTATGTGCCCGTGTACTTATATGTTTTACATGATTTTTCTTTTTTTTTCAGCCCTCAAGAGCACTCCCACGGATTCGTCAAATATACCGACGCCCAATATAGGATTCTCAAAAGTAATTTTTTTTTGTTTTATTGCGCATGCTTAGACTTGAAATGGATCTAGGGATCAAGATCTACGGATTTTTTAAAGTTTGGAATAGTGTAGAAAATATCGATGCATGTTGTAATGAAAAATCTATAGATCAATGATTTATGATCTATGATCTATAGATCATAGAAAAAATATCGATGAATTTTTTTTAACGATCTAGAGTTATAAGAAAGGTCATGATGTAAATGTAAAAATGATATCGATAAATTTCTAAAAAAAGAAAACTTAGAGATCTAGGGATCTATAAAAAGTAAAGAGATAAATGCAAGGAAGAGTCAATCGATCGATCGATATCTGTTGATAAATTTCCAGATATCGAAAGATCTACAGATTCAAAGATTTGAAAAAAATCAAATGATGAATGTAGAAAAAGATAGCGATGCATTTTTCGGAAAAAAGATCTAGAGATCTAGAAAAAGTAAAGAGATAAATATAAAAACGATATGAATGAATTTCTAAAAATAAAAAAAACAAGAGATCTAAAAACAGAAAATCCAGTGATGAATGAAAAAAATATATGAATGAATTTTTTGAAAAAAGATCTAAAGATCTTCAGATCTAAAAAAATTAAGAGGTCCACGTAAAAAAGATCTCGATGAATTTATAGAAATGAAAAGACCTAGAGATCTAAAAACAAGAAATCCAGTGATGAATGGAAACAAAATATAAACTTTTCAAAAAAAGATCTATAGATCTTGGGATCCAAAAAAATTAACAGATACATGTAAATAAGATCGGTCATTTTCGAGAAATAAAATGATCTAGAGATATAGAAAAAGTCAAGAAATATATATAAAACGACATCAATGAATTTCTAAAAAAAAAAATCTAGAAATCTGGAACGGGAAATCCAGTGATAAATGAAAACACAATATAAATTTAAAAAAAAAGATCTATAGGGGATCAGAAATTTAAAAAAAATCAAGCGAATTTGTCGGAAAAAATATTTAGAGATCTAATAACACAAAAACTCTTTATAAATGAAAAAAATATAAATGAATTTTTTGAAAAAAGATCCAGAGGACTTTAGATCTAAAAAAAAATAAGAGTATGCGAAGAAGATATCGATGAATTTCTAGAAATGAAAAGATTTAGAGATCTAGAAAAATGTCAAGAAATATACATATAAAAATGATACTAGTGAATTCCTAAAAAATGAAAAAATCGAGAGATCTAAAATCACAAAAACTAGTGACAAATTAAAAAAAAAACAAAAATTAATTGTTTGAACAAAGATCATGGGACCTAAAAAAATTAAAAGATACATGTAAAGAAGATATCGATGAATTTAAAGAAATGTAAAGATCTAGAGATCTAAAAACAGGAAATCCAGTGATGAATGAAATCAAAATACAAATTTTTCAAAAAAAAAAAAAAGATCCATAGGGATCCAGAGATTACAAAAAAATCAAGCGATGAATGTAAAAAAGAGAGCGATGAATTTTTCGGAGAAAATATCTAGAGATCTAAAAGTACAAAAACTAGTGATAAACGATAAAAAACAGAAATGAATTTTTTGAAAAAAGATCTATAGATCTTGGGAGATCTAAAAAATAAACCAATACATGTAAACAAGATATCGATGAATTTCAAGAAATGAGAAGATCTGGAGATCTAAAAAAAATAACATGATATTAATCATGTTATTTTTTTTAGATCTCCAGATCTATTGAGAAGAAAAAAAATATGATTATTTTGCAATGATTTTCAGGCCATGTCCGGTTTTATCATGATGATGACCCAACAAGGGAAACTCCTGTATATTTCGGAAAACGCGGCGGAATATCTGGGACATTCCATGGTAAAGAATTAAAAAACGAAATGGTTTGATTTTCAAGGTTTGGAGAGGTTGATGCAAAATGGCATATTTTCTGGTTTTGCAGGAGGATTTATTGATCCACGGGGACAGCGTTTACGATGTTATAGATAAGCAGGATCACATGGTCGTGCAAAATCAATTAGCGAGAAATAGCTCGATACCGAATGAGAGACGATTATTTCTATGTCGAATAAACGTATCGAGAAATTCACGAAGACAATTGCGTTTCGGTGATCAGAAGGTAATATCTTTATTGCAGAATGATTTCCTCGGATTTATCGATCATGGAAATCGAATCGAGAAATTCGAACGTACCGTAAGCGTACATCGATATATATATATATATATATATATATATATATATATATATATATCGATTTAAACGCAATCGGGATTTGATTTACATACGTATTTCCCAGGTCGTTCTCGTCGAGGGACATTACTTGCCCTTCGTACCACTCTGCAATCGCAACGAATCGGTTTTTCTGGCTTCCTGCACTCCGGTCGTTCTACCGGAAACCCGCGAAAGCGTCGTTCAAGGAGCGACAAATATATTCACGACAATACACTCGATGGATATGAAATATCTTCATATCGACAAAACGTAAAGGATATACGATTTTTATCCTCCCAGTCCCACATTTGAATTTGGCGCCATTTTTTAGAATTTGAATTCTCTAAAAGTACTTCAAAATTCATATTAAGATGCTCCTAAAAATAAGGAAAACAAGATTTTTATCTTCTATAATTTCTAAATTTTTTAGTACTTTTTACACTTTGATTTCTTTAAAAAAAAAAATTCATACCCAGTTGCTGCCTCTGAAAATATAGAAAAAAAGATTTTTATATTTTCTAAAAGTACTTTGAAATTGATATTAAGATGCACTTTCTAAAAATAGGGAAGATATGATTTTTATCTTCTATAATTTTTACATTTTTTAGTATTTTTCACTCTTCGAATTCTCTAAAAAAAAAATATCAAAAATTCATATCCAGTTGCTGCCTCTGAAAATAGAGAAAAAAAGATTTTTATATTTTCTAAAAGTACTTCAAAATTGATATTAAGATGCACGTTCTAAAAATAGGGAAAACAAGATTTTTATTGTCCCTAATTTTTGAATTTTTTAATATTTTTCTCTCTTTGAATACTATAAAAAAAAATCGAAAGTTCGTATCCAGTTGCTGCCTCTGAAAATAGAGATAAAAAGATTTTTATCTGTTCTAAAGGATATACGATTTTTATCCTCGAAATCAAACATTTGAATTTGGCGGTATTTTTTATAATTTAAATTCTCTAAAAGTACTTCAAAATTGATATTAAGATGCTGCCTATAAAAATAGAGAAAACAAGATTCTATCTTCTCTAATTTTGTGATTTTTTAGTATTTTTTACTCTTTGGATTCTCTAAAAAAAATCGAATATTCGTATCCAGTTGCTGCCTCTGAAAAAAGAGATAAAGAGATTTTTATCTGTCCTAAAGGATATACGATTTTTATCCTCGGAATCACACATTTGAATTTGGTGGCATTTTTTATAATTTGAATTCTCTAAAAGTACTTCAAAATTGATATTAAGATGCTGCCTCTAAAAATAAAGAAAAAAGATTTTTATATTTTCTAAATTTGTTTATTAAGCGGCATTTTTCATGGTTCGAATTCTAGAAAAAAAACTTGAATATTTGTAACGAGATGTTGTCTCATTTTAGATTATTCCAATACTATAAAAATATTCCACAATTGGGGTGAGATGTTGCCTCTAAAAATAAGAGAAAAAACGATTTTTATCTTCTGCATCTGATATTCAAATATAGTGGCATTTTTCATGCTTCAATTTTTCTAAAAAATACTTAAAAAATGTTGTTTAAGATGCTGCTCCTGAATATGAGGGAAATTAACAATTTTTTTTCTTTTCTACATAGCGTGCAACTTTTAGCACATTTTTTATGGTTTCTATTCTGAAAATAGTTTACAAAATTTGTATCCCGATGCTGTCTCCTAAAAATAAGGAAAAATCAATGTCTTTTTTTCTCTACAGGCTAAACAAATTTTGGGGGACCCTTTTTGATTGTTCTAAAGATCTAAAACAGTTAGAAAAATCGAACTTAGATGCTTTTTGAAGGTTTTTATTCTAAAAATAGTTTACAAAATTTGTATCCTGATACTGTCTCCTAAAAATAAGGAAAACAATCAATGTTTATTCTTTTCTATACGACGAACGAATTTTGGGACCCTTTTTGATGGTTCTAGATCTCCAAAAACGGTTAGAAAAATCGAACTTAGATGCTTTTTGAAGGTTTTTATTCTAAAAATAGTTTACAAAATTTGTATCCTGATGTTGTATCATAAAAATAAAGAAAAAAATAAATGTCTTTTCTTCTTTATATGACGAACACATTTTGGGATCCTTTTTGATGGTTTTAAATCTCTAAAAACAGAAAAATGGTTCTCTGATATCGCCTCTAAAAATAGAAAAAAACCCCAATTTCGATTTTCTATCTGCTATGCAAATTTTGCGGCATCTTGCGAGAAAGAATTTTTTTAAATATTTAAAAAATTCGTGTTAAATGGAAAAAAAATATTGTTTTGTATATTTTTTTCTTTCAGAGCCGAGAGCCATTTGGAATATACGAGATCCGAGCTCGTCGGTGTATCATGGTACAATCTATTGCACTGGGAATGCATAAGAACCGCTTACTGCAAACATCAGACGGTCATACAATCCGATCAAGAACGTACAAGCACCGCTCTCCTGAGGCTGCAAAATCGTTCGGGACGATGGTTTTGGATACATTGTGTCCTTCAGGTCAAAGAAACTTCGGAGGAGTGCCAACATCCGATAATCGTTTGCACAAATCAAGTACTTAGGTAAACCAAATGGAATAACAATTTGAAAATATCGCTTCCTCATTACTTTTTTTTTTTGTTATCCAAGAAAATGCATTTTTGAGTAAGTGACTTTTCCAATGTTAGTAGGCTTTCTTACAACAAGTACTGACCTCAATAGTTGCAAAATGGCCGAAATTTAGAGTCCACTGGTATTTTTCAAACATTTGAAAATTTTAGAAAATCTGAACCTCTCAACCGATTCTCACAAAATTCAATATAATTCAATACTTGTCACCTAATATATTAATGAAAAAGAAACTCAACAGCAACAAGATTACAAAAGTATAGAATTAAGAACCATTTTTTTTAATATACAAATTTTAGAAAATCCGAACTTTTAAATTTAGAAAAACAGTTTTAACAATACATTTATCATGGTATCCGCTTTTTTATGTCAGTTTTTTATGGGGGGTACTTTCATTCAGTTTATTCCATGAATTAATCATATGTTTTGTCTAATTCCAGTAATTATTAGCTCTTTTTGTTTTTCAAAAATTTTTCTATGGTTCAAATTATTGTTTTCGATATTTTCATTTATAATTTTTCATTAACAATCACTGATCTGCGCGGTGAACGCATTAAGAATCTTTTAAAGAATAAAATGGGTCCACCAAAATCGGAAAAGAATTCCAGATTATTTTTGGAAAGAAAACTAAAAGAAATTACACTTTATGAAAATTTAGCTTAAAAGACTCCCTATAAAAAAGAATGTATCAAGATTAATATTCTTGCATCATTAGATTTTGCGGATGGTTTATAAAGGGGACAGTTTGAGCTTCAATTCCCTTTTTTTTTAAACTTTGAGCGATTTTTTTTTAAAGTTATTCAGTTTTTTGTGAAAAAAGAGGAAATTTTGAAAATCCCGTATAACACGAAAACGAAGAGGACTCATGAAAAACTTCAAGATAGCAAAAAGTTGCGTCTATTTTTGTTGAGTTCAGAGGAATTTTTTCAAATTTTTTTTCCAAAATTTGTTGTTCTCATGTTAGAGCTGGATAAAAAATTTGGAAAAAAAAATTGAAAAAAAATCCAATGTGTTGAAAATGGTAAAATAAAGTATTTTCCCCTCTTGAAATTTTTATCAATAATCCCATAGTTCTCGAGTTATGGTAATTGAATGATCTGAGCTCCAACCCAGAAGATGAGAAAAACAAATTTTGGAAAAAAAAACTGAAAAAATTCCTATGAACTCAACGAAAACAAACTTTTTGCTACCTTGAAGTATTTCATGAATCCCCTTTATTTTCGTTTCATACGGATTATTTCAAATTTCCTTTTTTTCACAAAAAACATAACGCTGGAAAAAAAATCGCTCAAAGTTTTAAAAAAAGGAAATTGAGCTCAGACTTTCCCCTTTATGAATCCAGTCGTAGAAATGTATTTAAGTATTTAAAAATAAATGCCTCTAGAAGATGAGTGCACCTGAAGAGAAGGTTAAAAAAAAAGGCAAAAAACAGTTGTTTTCAAAATAGAGTCCAATACTAAAAACAAATTATAAAAATAATTTTAAAAAACAGGAAATGAAGCCGAATTTTTTAAAATGCCGTTTGTTAAATTAGTTTACCTTGACTTCCGTCGAAATGGCATAAAAAAACGTTCCGGACCTTTTTTGAAGTTTTGTTCGGAAAATTTTCGCCGATAGTACGCAAAAACGATTTCCAAAATTTAGCACTGACTTCGCTATTGTAAAGCGTTCAAACTTCCAGATCATTAATCTCCCGCAAGAAGAAGGCAGAAAATACCCAAATTATCTATTACTATCATAAACATTTATAAAAACGATTTCCAAAATTTGCACTAATTTGACTTATTCCCAAAACGTCCCCCTTATCAATTCTAAACTAAATCACCTTCACCATGTCCCAATAAAAATCCTGCAATTTTTACTCTCCATAGAAACGAAGCTTCCTCTCAAGAATAATGAAAATTCAAGATTGATCAAACTGAGAAAATCATATATTCACTTTTATCTTTTCAAGAGGATTTATGATTTTTATTCTCCCAATCACACATTTTAATTTGGCGCCATTTTTTATTATTTGAATTCTCTAAAAGTACTTCAAACTTCACTTTTAAAATCAATTTTGATTCCTCATAAAGGAAGCTTTGTTATCGTGAACAAAATTTTTTTCGCAATTTTTATGCCAATATATTCAAAATGTCCTAAAACATCGAGAAATCATATTTAGAAAAAATGTCCGGGTTTGTGTGTGTGTGTGTGTGTGTATGTATATCCTGAGTTTCAGATGTAAATAATTAATAACTCGAAAACGCTTCGAGATATCAAGCTAAAATTTGGCACACTTGTCGAGCACGAATTGCTCTTCATTATGAAAAAATTTTTGTTTTAATTATAACGGGCGTTCAGATTTTATCAACTTTTTTCGTTTGTGCAAGAATGGCGTAAACGCTCTAACCTCTGCAATTTTCAAGATATTGCACTCAAACTTTATACAGCATATAGGCTATTAATATAGCTATTATTATTATATTAATATAGCTATTAATATAGCTATTAATATAGCTATTAATATAGCTATTAATATAGCTATTAATATAGCTATTAATATAGCTATTAATATAGCTATTAATATAGCTATTAATATAGCTGTTAATATAGCTATTAATATAGCTAATATAGCTATTAAGGTTGTTTGGTATTGAATTTGGCGAAAATCCATCGAGGGAATAAAATTTTATGAAATTTTGAATTTTTTGAAAAATAACCTAAACGCTCTAACTTGTGCAATTTTTAAGATATTGTACTGAAACTTTGCACAGAGCTAATATAGCCATTGAGGTTGTTCGCTATTGAATTTGGCGAAAATCGATCGAATGATTAAATTTTTATCAAATTTTTAATTTTTATAAAAGAAGCGTAAACGCTATAACTTTTGAAATTTTTTAGATATTGCAATGAAATGTTGTGAAGAGCCAGTATAGCTATCAATGTTATTTGCTATCAAATTTGTGGAAAATCGATCGAGTTTGCACATTGATTACTAATATTTTCCAATAGTTAACAAAGCTTCCTTTATGAGGAAGCCAAATTTGATCGCCATACTGTGTGTTAAAGGAAGCTATGTGAACTATGGATAAAGATGAGGAAGCAATGTGCAAATTTCAATTTGCAGGGTTTTATTAAAATTCTGATATTTTTTTTACCAGCGACAAAGAGGCGGAAGTGATGCGTTCGAGTTCCTGGCTCTATCAGTACTCGGCCCAATCAAAATTCACTTACGGTCTGTGCCCAACGTCCCAGACTCAGCAGCAAGCTCCAACGGCGTTAAATCCTTACAACCAGGATTACAACGTCCGCACTGGTCTGATGTCCCACGAGACGGAAGAATCATCGCCATCTTACAGCAGCCACGACGAGGCTCGTCTTCATCATCATCATCATCACCATCAAAATCAACAATTGCCAGGGCAACAGCATCAGCAGCATCATAACGATGTAAGAAGCGAGTCCGATGATTTCGCTACTGGTAACGGTGGAAAAATCGTTAGTCACGATGAAATCGAGCCTGTCGACATGTCCATAAACAGTACGGATCAGAGTACAAAAACGCTTTATCAGATGACGCATTCCCTGAATTATAGCCCGAAGCATTATCAACATCATCATCATCATCATCATCATCAGCAACAGCATCATCATCATCATCAGCAGCAGCATCATAATCAACATGAGCAGCATTCCCATCAGATCAAGGACAGCGTCTCGCCTCTGCCGAGTTATCGTGGAAAATCTAGTTTAATCCAATATGGCCCCAGCGGTCAATTCGATTCGCCGATAAACAAATACAACATAATTGACCTTGACGGAGGTTACGGCGGGACAGCGGATTGCGTGGAAACGCGAATGATAAATACCCAACGAAGAAATCATCAACATCATCATCAGCAGCAACAGCATCAAGGAGCGAAACAACTCTCGAGTTTGGGTCTAATGGAATCTAACGAAACGAGCATCGAGCATCATTGGAGCTCCTCCAGTCCTCCCGTTTGGTCAGACACCCTCCAGCGAGTTCCCGACGTCGTCCATCAGGATCTTAGTCCTTACATAACGACACCAACGACGCCGGTCGACACACCGGATTCGGAGCTGCACTCGGAGGTTCCGGTTTTCAACTTTGAATGGTCCACTGGAGAGCAAAACGTTCCAACGGTCAAAATCAACGTTTGCCGGAATAATTCGTCGAGCTCGCATCAGGAAACGAGAAAAAATCAGCCGATAAATGATAACTCGCCAATGACCCTTCAATTGCCCAAGAGAAAGAATCACGCGGATGCGAGCAAAGAGTGAAATTTTTTGAGGATCACGTAGAGAAGATTGATCCGTTTGCGTGTCTGAATTTGTGTGTGTGTGTGTGTGTGCGTTTGTTTGTGTGGAGGAAATGTGCCTTTGAGAGAATATCATTCTCACTCCTTTTTCTTAGTTAGACAAATTTTTAGGACAAAGTTTTGTTATGATAGTTAGTTGAGAAGAGATGAAAATTTAAAATGCCGCGTTTGCCTTTGAAAATGAGGATATCATGAGAAAAAAGAATGGATTCAAGTAAAATGCGGATTGTGTTTTTTTTAGGTAAAAATTGTATAAAGTCAAATCTTAAAGGTTTTTTTTGCGAAATCTTATACCTTAAATCTTTTATACTTGAAAGTATTTGTGTAAGAAATTGAAGCCCGATGTCTTATAATTTGTGAAAATTAGGGGCATTATTTTGAAATATTTCAAATTTTATTGAGTCTGAACCCGTTGAGCGATTCTCGTGAAATTCAATTTCGAAAATGTTTGAATCGTAGGGCCCCGTTTATCCGAGATGATATTGCGGAATTCAATTCTCACTCCTTTTTTTTTTAGTTAGACAAATTTTTTTAGCGCAAAACGTTGTTACGGTAGATAATGAAAAGTGATGAAAATAAAATTAAAAATATCACGCGTGCCTTTGAAAATAAGGATTTTCACTTCTCATCCTTGAATGAATCCCTATGATCGCTCCTGGATTAATAATTATTATATTTAGGGAGAAAAAAATGAATAGAACAAATTAAAAATTTGCACGTTTTCGAAAAACTAAACATTTTACAAAATTACTTTAAGGATTTTTTGTGGTTTGTGAAAGTTAGAAGCTTTTTTTTTGAAAATTCCAGAATTTAATAATGTTTGAAATTAAATACACTAGTAGAACAAATTAAAGGATCAAAAAATTTTCTCAAATTTTTAGTGGTTTTTAACAATGCTGTATCTCAATGAAAAATGGTCGTATCGAGGTCTGAAAAAAAGCATTTTGAAGCTTGAAGTTTGTAGTTTTCAGATCTTTTAGCAAAAAAAATTTCGAAGCTACAGGTTTCACGCAATTATGAGAAATACCAAGAAAAAAAAATGGGCAAATTTGCATCGCTTTTGTTTTGGCTGTAATTTTTGGGGAAAAAATCTTCCAGCTAAAATATTATAAGGACCGGATAGCTTGTTTATTTAGCTTCAATTTGCTTTTTTTGAGACCTCGCTGCGAAAATTTTTTGCTGAGATATCGAGCTTTTACGAAAAAAGACACTTTTCTGTTTGACCATTGATATCTCAGCAACCAATGATCGCACAGAAATCAGAAGGGGCGTTTCACAAACTCGAATCAATGTTCTACAAGGATTGTCGATGGTTTTTTGAAAAAAAAAATTTTTCCATCCTTGCCACGAATTTGAAAAAACAGGAGAAAAGGGCTATTTATGGTTTTTTAGAAAATCAACGGCCAAATTAAAAATATTGACAAAACGACTAATGTTGAGCGTGACTTTTACAGCTCAATATACCCACAAAATCCCTGTAAAGTTTCAATTTGATCTATCGAACGATTTTTTTGTTTCAAGCAATCAAATTTTTGAAAAAAATTAACGGATCATGTTTATTGCCCCTTAACACTTCAAAATCATTATGAAAATGAAAAAAAAAGAATTTTCGATCATTTCCCCCATTTTTATCGCAAACAGCGTTTAAATTTATGGAAAAAAATCAAAAGAAATTTCAACATTTTTTTTAAATTAAAAAAAAAAATTCAAGGATTATGTTTATTGCTCCTAAACACTTCATAATCATTATCAACTTTTTAGCTTTTTTCACATTTTTACCATTTATTTTTAGACCTCGATACGACCATTTTTCACTGAGATACAGCATTGTTAAAAACCACTAAAAATTTGGGAAAATTTTTGTATGCTTTAATTTTTTCCACTAGTGTAGAAGGCGCCAAAGTCGAACATGTCTTGTCTGACATAAAAAAAATAAAAAAGGATTTTTAAGACGAAGGTTTCTTGCACAACAAAATTTACCACCGTTAATGAAAAATCGATTTAAAAAAAATTGCGGATGTATGAAATAAAAATGAAAAATTGAATTTTTCACAATTTATTTCAAACATCCGCCATTTTTATTAAAATCGATTTTTCATCAACAGTGGTAAATTGTTGTGTAATAAACTTTCCTCTTTAAAATGCTATTTTACTTTTTTGTTTCAAACTTGCCAATCCTGAGATTAACTGTCGGCCATGGGAAAAGACATTTTCGACTTTGGCGCTTTCTATAAATTATTCAAAGAATCAAAATATAAAATTTTTTTTTTTGTGTTTTCGAAGGATGAAACAATGTTGTAAAAACAGTTTTACAGTCATATCTGATAAGAGAACCGAGCAAAAAAAATCTTAAAAGTTTGCTTCTTTTGTGCTTCTAAAGCAAAGTTGTGAAAATTATTTAAATTGATGATGATTTAAAAATTTTAAACCTCATATTCGTTGGATTTTTTCGCATATTTCATTCGAGGGTATCTGCTTTATTATTCCGGGACATTTCAAACACAGGCATAAAAATCTGGATAAAAAAAATTGTTTTCATGAAAATGAAAGCTATGAGGAAACAGAAAAGAAAAAAATCTCAGAGATGAAACAATAATGCTCTCGTGTCTCACGAGGTGACTCGTCAAAAAAGCATTTATTATCGTCATCTTCGTAACTTGCATTAATTACAATAGAGTAAAAAACAGTGTGTTTGTGCGCCGTGTCTCAACGCAGTTCTTCATTTCTCTTGGCAAATCGTATTCTCGTGTTTCAAAAATAGGGAGGAAAAAAGAAACACATTTTTCTTTTTCCGTCGAGTATATAATTTTCTTCATAGGGTCACAAGTGTTTGTTAAAATTGCAAAATCTGCGATAATGAAGAAAATTGATATAGTCGACGCCTAAATTTCTTCCTCAGAGAAAAAAAAAACGAAAAAAATCCCCGGAAGTCCAAACCGACGAACAACGATTTTACCTTTTTTTTTTTTCAAACATCCGTTTTGACTCTATGAAATACACGCATAATTCTCGCGACCCCGTTGTAACAATTTTTCTCAATCGACACTCATTTTTCATCGTCGTTGTCAATTAAATTTCTCGCTCGCCTTCGCACATTCGTCCTTACACTTCTTCATTTTTATGTCTCGTTTTTTTTTCTTCATTAATATAAAACACGTATATAAACATAGATTGAGTACATCGGTGTTTACAATATATTGGCTACGTTTAAAAAAAGTCGCACGTCATACGTTGTGTTTTTTTTTTATTTTTTATTTTTTTGTTTGTTTTGGCTCGTTCGCCAGATCTCGTAATTTCTCATATCCTTTTTTTTCTCCTCATCTCGGCGCATTCTCCGTGGAGAGGCTAAAATGATGGTTCTGTATCGTCGAGATGAGAAATAAATAAATTTCAAAAAAAAAAAAAGGATATGTCGAAAAGAGGCAAGACCAGAGTTTTCGGCTTGTATAATATTCGAGCACTTCGTATGCGCGTCTTTTTTGTGCGTGGAATTTTTTGCGGGCTTCAGAGCTCGCACGTGCCATAATAGCACGTTTACTCCCCTTCTTTCTTCCTTTTTTTTTTATAATATTAAATTTTTGTTTCATGCTGCGAAAAATTTCCGGACAAAACTTCAAAAAAGGTCTGAAAGGTCTTTTAATGCCATTTCACCGGAAGTCAACGTAAAATAATTTTAGGCGAGGTTAAATACCGACATTATTTCTGAAGTCCTATATTATCGACTCAAAATCGCTGTCCAAACTTTTTCCAATACCGATGGATGAATGTCAATTAAATTTATAAATGAATGATGAATGAATTGCAAAATGCAAACGCGAGACATAAATCAATGTTTTCGTTAATTGCCACTGACTTGTCAGACAGTTTGGATAGAATCTGATGAGAATAATATTTATTTCATGAGAATTCCACACGGGGCTGCCCTCTTTCGGATTTTTGTGAACTTGATTTCGCCATTTTGTTTTTCGATGATACACTAAATTTATCAACATTTATCTCGCGATTTGGATTCCAAACTTACGTCGCGGTTTTTTCATAAAATAATGTCGAAGACGCATCGATATTCGTACTTTAGTGTTCGTCATGGAGCCCCACTCTTGGTTTTAGCCGAAATGCAGTAGAAACATTATAATTTGATATTTTCAATTACAGATTCCTGATGATAATCAGATCTGTAATTTTTTTATTTTCATTTCGAATAAATTTTAGTGGGGGTCCATTTGTGCCATAATTCTGATGATACTGTCAAAATTTTATTGATTTCCATCCATTCGTGCCAGAGCAAGTTTGGAATCCATTTTCGAGGTACTAATGTCGGTATTTAGCCTCCCCTTAACAAACGGCATTTTAAGGGGGAAGAATTTGGCTTTATTTCCCGTTTTTTAAAATTATTTGTACAATTTCTTTTTAGATTTGGACTCTATTTTGAAAACAACTGTTTTTCGCCTTTTTTCCCTCTCGTTAGGTGCCTTCTTCCAGAGGAAATTTTTTAAACACATGTTTACGATTGCATTCATAAAGAGTAAAGTTTGTGCTTCAATTTTCTTTTTTTTTAAACTTTAAGCGATTTATTTTTCAAAGTTATTCTGTTTTTCGTGATAAAAGAGGAAATTTAAAAAATCCCGTATAACACGAAAATAAAGAGGATTCATGAAAAACTTCAAGATAGCAAGAAGTTGCGTCTGTTTTCGTTGAGTTCGGAGGAATTTTTTCAGATTTTCTTTTCCAAAATTTATTTTTCCAACCGAAAATTGGAAAAAAAAAATTTGGGAAAAAAATGTGCAAAAATTCCAATGTGTTGAAAATGGTAAAATAAAGTCTTTTCCCCGCTTGAAATTTCATCAATAATCCCATAGTTGTCGAGTAATTGAATGATCTGAGCTCCGACCCAGAAAATGAGAAAACAAAATTTTGAAAAAAAAATCTGGAAAAATTCCCCTGAATTCAACGAAAACAGGCGCAACTTATTGCTATCTTGAAGTTTTTCTGAATCCTCTTTGTTTTCTTGTTATGCAGGATTTTTCAAATTTCATTTTTTTTCACAAAAACAAAATAACTTTTGAAAAAAAATCGCTCAAAGTTTACAAAAAAAAAAGAAATTGAAGCTTAAACTTTCCCCTTTATGAATCCAATCGTAAAAATGTATTTAAAAAAATTTCTTCTAGACTTCTTCTTCTTAACTGCAAAAAGGCTAAAAACAGGTGTTTTTAACCCTTGCGCAGTGAGGTGAAAATGAGATTTTCGTGCCATTTTTGTGTTGGAAAAAAATGTTCCTAGATTTGCTTTAAAGTCTCAGTATAAAGGTTTTTGGGGTCGCTGACTTCGAATTTGATATCAGATTTCCAAAATTCAAAATGGCGGATCCAATATGGCGGACGCAAATTCGCCACCATAAACATCTAAAGATACAATTTTTTGTCAAAATCCAACTACTTTTCGAATTTGCGTCCACCATATTGGATCCGCCATTTTGAATTTTAGAAATCTGACTTCAAATTCGAATTCAGCGACTCCGAAAACCATGGAGTACTCACTTTCGTCGAAATCAAATCATTTTTCGAATTTGCGTCCGCCATATTAGATCCGCCATTTTGAATTTTGGAAATCTGATTTCAAATTCGAATTCAGCGACGCGGAAAACCATAAGGTACTCACTTTCATCGAAATGAAACCATTTTTCGAATTCGCGTCCGCCATATTGGATCCGCCATTTTGAATTTTGGAAATCTGATTTCAAATTCGAATTTAGCGACTCCGAAAACAATGATGTACTCACTTTCGTCGAAATCAAACCATTTTTCGAATTCGCGTCCGCCATATTGGATCCGCCATTTTGAATTTTGGAAATCTGATTTGAAATTCGAAATCAGCGACCCCAAAAACCATGATGTACCAAATTACAATCGAATCGATGCAGTAGAAATAGATTGTTTTTCGAATGCCCCTATACGTGTCATGGGACAAAAATGGCACAACTTTTTTTGCCCCTAGCGTGTCACTCACAGTCAAGGGGTTAAAATAGAGTCCAGATCTAAAAACAAATTGTAAAAATAATTTTAAAAAAAAGGAAATGAAGCTGAATTCTTCCCCTTTAAAATGCCGTTTGTTAAATTATTTTACGTTGACTTCCGGCGAAATGGCATAAGAAAACGTTCCAGACCATTTTTGAAGTTTAGTCCGGAAACTTTTCGCCGATAGTGAAAGTCTTAAAAAAACCAAGATTCTTTCATTTTTTCGCGAAAGTTCCCGCTGCAAGAGTTCTTCTTCGAATATAAATTTTTTGGGAAAATTAAATAATCAATGGCGTCGATGACGAAGAACGCATTTTGCAGCGGGTCGCAAAAAAACAAAAAACACACATATCTCGCGTTTCATCGTAAACGGGAAAATACGCGAGATTTACAATAAATTCGTCCCGAAAATCTTTCAATAAATTTTTTTTCGCCTTCCCAACTTCTTCCCAAAATCGCACAATCTTAAATTACCGCACAACCTTTGCCGTATCTCCTTTGCTTTTTTTTTTTTTAATCCTTACTTCTATCAAACGTTTGCTTCGTTCGAGCTGGGCGTCGAAAAACCCCTTAAAGCATATTCTTCCTCCACAAACTGGCACGGAAAAAAACATGTCCGTAGCCCTCGATCTTACACATTCGTCGACAATATTCTCGTATTGCTCTCTTAACCAAACGTGCCCTTCTCCCTCCTCAATCTTTTTCTTTTTCTTTTTTTCTTAAAGCTTTGTTTGGCACGTTTATTACTAAAATGTCATTCGATACGGAAGCGATCGATTTTGTGTGAATTTTTATCATATGAAAAATTTCAAATTGAAATTCTTTCAATCCCATTCCATAATCTCGTTGAGAATTTTCATGGCTCTTTGGCAAACGATCTTTCGATATTCCCTAATTTAATTATCCTCTATAACTCTTCGACTCATCCGACACAATTATCCTCGTTTCTGTTTTACATTTAAAAACATTCATTTACAATTTTTTTTTTTTTTAAATATCACTCGCTACGGGCTTACAATGTACATTAAATTTTCGTCTTGTCCGAGAATTCTCTTCGTTTTCTCGCGACATCTTTCTTCGACTTCGCAAAAAAATCTTTCTCCCTTCAAATTCCTCGTCTTATCTAACTACTGTAGGATTCTCTTCCCTTCCCTAGCGGATCGGTGCAACCGTCGCATCACGATTACAATTCGATGACTGGTTGTGTATTGGTTGTTTTAAAAATAAGAAACCCTAAATCAACCGAGAAATCACCACAAAAGGAGGGTCCGTTTGAAAGAAAAAGCAACCGTGAAACGACCATATTGAAACCGAACCATGGACTGGAGTCGGTTCGATGAGAGTTACAAACGGGTTGCGGAACGAACCGGAAAGCAACCGTCCGAGAACTGTCTGCAACCACATTAGTTCCGATACTCGCCGCGAGATGTCGCAGTACGCGAATGCTTAGTCCCATACGGAGTATGCGCAGAGTATGCTTATCTAGAAGAAGCGTGTAGAGAGATTTATTTCTCTATGTCCCCATGAAATGAAATCGACCTTCATGGTCAATCGAATGTAATGGTTCTTTTTCGGTTCTTCATCGGTTCTTTTTTGGTTCTTGATAGGTCCCGTTTCGGTTCTCTTCCAGTTCGTTCCGAGTTGTACTATGGTTCTTTTTCAGTTGTTTTTCTCAAACGACAACCATCTACGAACCATCACTTTTAGGTTATGAGGTTATAAAGAGGTTCGTTTTCCGTTCGTTTTTCTTTCAAACGGACCGGTTCTTTTTAGGTTACTTATGGTTGCATCGATCCGCTAAGGTTCACCCGTTTTTCTTCCAAATTCTTTGGCGCAAAAATTCCTTCGACATCTCCCATTTCACCGGAGATCAACTATCGTCGCTCCAAGTCAGTGTGCTTTTTTTTTCTATGGCAGTAATCTCTCACGTTTTTTTTCTCCTATTCGCACACGGATATACAATTTTTTTAAATTCCCGCTCCGACAACGATCCCATCGTTGGAAATTTTTTTTTTCTCGCTTCCATTCTTTCCACCCAACGACAATCCTCCGTATCATAATTGAGGGGTTGGGCAAGAGGAAGGAAGTGTGAATGTAGAAAAAAGGTATGACCACGATTTTGCATCGAATGGCCCAATTTTGGCGGCGCGTCTCCCTTTTTCTTTCTCTCGAGTCTGTGACAAAAAAGTCCACTCTGCGTGACTCTTTGACACAAATTTGACCTCATCGAGATGGAGACGCGGCTGTGGCCGATTTGTAAAAAAAAAAAAAGCATCGTTTTAATTTCGCAAACGTTCGCTGACGAACGTTTTTCCAAACGTTTGCGGTTCCTTCACTGCGGACAATAACCGCGATTCGCGCCACGATTTCTACTGTGCCATTTGCATTTTAGGATCCTAACGTAGGTCCTGCGAAAGGTCGCGTTGCAGAGGGCGTAACATACCGGATTTACCGTGCTGTTTATGTAGCAAAGATAGTAAAAAAATGACCATAATTCCTGCGGAATCTGGACAACGCAGGCTTTCGTCAATGGCTTGAGAAGAACGAGAATATTGTACGGCGTCCACGTTATCACGAATGCCGCCAATATCGCTGATAACGTTTTTGCAGCTTTCTTCTCCTGCGTTCGCTTCTTCTTCTTCGGCGCTTGTTGAGCCTTTATCTTACCAACCGCCGCTATATTCTTCACCTCTATCGTTTTAGCGTCCAACGGTATTCTCACGTCCGGAAGTTGAGACTGTTGTCGCAATATCGTGTTCGATTGAGACGCCGCTTTTTCCTCCATCGTCAGATCCTTGTGGTACATCGTTATACTCGGTGCCTCGCTCACCGGCAATCTTATCACGATCGTGTATACCTGAAATATTTGAGTTTCAGCGTTAGAGAAGAAAAGTACACAAAAAGAATTTTATATCACTCAGTACAA
Organism: Alloplasta piceator; assembly: GCA_946863875.1. NCBI lineage: Eukaryota > Metazoa > Arthropoda > Insecta > Hymenoptera > Ichneumonidae > Alloplasta > Alloplasta piceator. Next base: position 33,498,071 of record OX333078.1, on the reverse strand, counting down.
TAATGGACGCTTTTACGTCCGCAAGCGGACGTGAAAACGTCCATATTGCACCTCGTGATATAAAATATCGTACATCCCTCGGCGTAATGTACTATTATATCACTCAGTACAATAATGGACGCTTTTACGCCCGCAAGCGGATGTGAAAACGTCCATATTGTACCTCGTGATATAAAATATTGTACATCACTCGGCTTAAAAACATTTTCTGACGAGTGTGAGTTTGCAGGACGAGCCGAAGGCTCGTCCTGCGTCAGAAAATGTTTTTACTTCCTCGTAATGTAATGTACTATTAAAAAATCCTGCAAATTGGATATTTGCACATTGCTTCCTCAACTTTGTCCATAGTTCACACACTCAAAAACCAGGATTTGTTAACTGTTAACAAATGTTAAGTTGAATATGGCGGAGTCAATTATTCGTTGCCAGTTAATAAATTATTTTTACACGGTTCATTCCATGTCAAATCGACCAAGAGTTGGAATCGACCCCTTTCAATTTTGATGAAATTTGGTCAGAAGTTTTCGATTGCAATAAAACGAAGTTCTACTAAAGGAAAAAAATTAAAATTTTTTTTTTCAAAAGTTATTCAAAATTTTTAATTTTACTATTTTTTAAATCTTTTAAGTTTATTTTTCCAATAACTCGAAAAATATTATAATTACGAAAAATCGTTCTAAATTCGTCCTGAAGAGTATACTTGGGGCTACGAAAAAAAAAATATTCCGAAAAAAAAATTTGAAAATTGATGAATTTGGAGAATTTTGAATTTTCAAAAATCGTGGAAATTCAAGTTCCATATTTTATTTTTGGTTCATTTTTTTTTATATATAATAGCTTGTACTGATCTTAAAAGATCCTGAAATTTTCAGGGAGGTGTTTTTTTTTCAAAAATATAAATTTTTGAATTTTTTAAAATCGTGCAAATTCACGATCAACATTAAATTTTTGGTTAAATTTTTTTTATATAATACCTTGTACTGATCTTAAAAGATCTTGAAATTTTCAGGATGGTGTGTTTTTGTTTCAAAAATAAAAATTTTTAAATCCTGGTAAAAAAATGTTTTTTGTTTTTCCTCTAAGTTAAGTAAAGTTGAGCAATCACGTAATTCTGTAATTTTGAGCAGTAAAAATTTCAATTAATGGCAATTAAAAAAGAAAAAAAATTTTTTTATCAAAATTCAAAAATTTATATTTTTGAAACAAGAACACACCATCCTTAAATTTCAGGATCTTTTAAGATCCGTACAAGGTATTATATAAAATAAATTTAACCAAAAATTTAATGTTGATCGTGGATTTGCATGATTTGTAAAAATTCAAAAATTTACATTTTTGAAAAGAAACACCTCCCTGAAAAATTCAAAATCTTTCAAGATCAGTACAACGTATTATATTTAAAAAAATTAAACCAAAAATAAAAAATGGAATTGGATTTTCACGATTTTTAGAAATTCAAAATTCTCCAAATTTACACAAACACACACACACACACACACACACACACACACACACACACACACACACACACACACACACACACACACACCCGGACATTTTTTCTAAATATGATTTCTCGATGTTTTAGGACATTTTAAACACATAAATATGACGAAAACAAAAATTTCACGAAAACAAAGCTTCCTTTATGAGGAAGCGATACAAACAAGTTTTTCTTTATTGCGAATCGAATGCGGAAAAGTAAAGTTGCAGACTTTTTATGTTTTCATAAGCGCGATTTAAATTCGCATTTTAATTTTGATTATTCTTCAAAAATTTCAGCTTTAAAAAGCTTTTAATATGAAGAAGTCGAAAATGTTATGAAATTTGTAAATTTTTTTCAATTTATTTTCACCGGAGGAGAAAATAGAAATTTGTAATTGTCCATTATTTTTGGTTGTGATAAGAAAGTTTTCTCTCTGAGGTGGCAAAAAATATAGAAGCAGAGGATCTTAATTTCTTAATTTTCATTGATTCATTCTTTTTTATTTATTTTTATGAGGGGTGAAAATTGGAATATACTATTATATATTGATTTTTGCATTCAGCATCTCTTAATACATGTATGAATTTAACAAAGCGGAAGTGGAAAATATAAATTTGTAGATTTCCAAAATTCATTTTCCCGAGCGAAGCGAATAAAATCTTACAATTCTCTATAATTTTTGGCAATAAAAAAAAGGTTTTCTCCGAGGTAGCAAAAAATATAGAAGTGAAGGATATAAATGTGACAATATTTCATTCTATTTTAGGTTTGAAAAAAAAACCTTTTTCTATCAAGACCGAAAAACCGACATAGAAAAACTAAATTTTTGGATTTTAAATACAGTTTCATAATAAAGATTTTACATTATTATTATTTTCGGCTTTGAAAAGCATTTTATGTCAGCCTATATTTCTATAAAATGTAAAGGTGGAATATATGAATTTGTAGATTATAAAAATATTTTAAAGAAGAAAGAAGAAATTTGTCAATCTACATTTTTGGCTATTTTAATTTCTACTGCAATGAAGGGGGAAATAAAATTTTCATTTTTTTTTTGTAATATATTAAACAAATTACCGAATCTGTGGGAATATTCTTTATGGCTAGTTCACCGCTCGTTTGACTCCTGCTACTGGCGTCCTGTTGCTGCTCGCTCGTGAACGGCGTTTCAACCGAGAGTGGCGTAAGGGTTTCGTCGTATTCGGGCATTGTTCTGCTCTGACTGACCTCCGTACCGCCCATCTCGTCATCCTCGTCCTCATCCTCGCGACCGCTGTGCCACCACGCTATGCACCACATTTTCAACGAAGTCCACGACATCGGTCTGTGCTTCTAAAAAAAAATTAAAAAAAAAAAATAAGTAAAAAAAAATCTCAAAACAATACTACAATTCATTTCATATCAATAATCGTCATTAAGAGGAGGCTAAATACCATTTTTATTCAATCCCTACATTATCGACGTATCATCGTCGTCCAGTCTTTCTCCGACAACCGTGGATTGGAATTAATTACATTTTGTCAATTAAGAGGGGGATAAATTAATTAACAATTAATTGTCAATTGAGAGACTAAAATGCGTTACAGCTAATGTCAACGAACTCATTCGAGCCCCCTAAATATTATAGGTTACTCGTCAGAATCCATGGTGCTGCCCTCACTCGCACGTCTGTGAACTCCATTTCGCCATTTCGTTTTTCAATAAAACTACAATTTATCGATATTTATCTCTTGATGCGTCATCCAAACTTACGGCGTGTCATTTTACCCGAAATGCAGTAAAAGTTTAATAATTTAAGTTTTTCAATTACAGTTTCTTGGTGGTAAATGAATCTGTAAATTTTTTTTTTGTTTTTCGAAAAAATTTTAGTGAGGCTCCATTCCTGCCGTTGTTCTGATGATGTTGTTAAAATTTTATTCAATTCCATCCATTTGTATAAGAGCAAGTTTGGATGGCAATTTCAAGGTTTAGTGTCGGTATTTAGCCTCCTCTTAAAGGTTTCCAATGTCAACCAAAACTAAAATTTCATGACATTTTGGAATTTTCATGACTACAGAAATTTCAATGACAAATATGATTCCCTGATAAATGTTTAGTGGCCTATTTTCGAAAAAATAAACAGAAATAAACATTATAATTTTTTTTTAACTATAATAATAGGTATTTACTTATTTGTTTAGGAAGTATCAATTTTTTAAAAATTGTTTCTCAACATTTTGAAGCACAAACCGGCCTAACCAAAGGTGGATTTAAATTACAGAATTCTCATTTAACATTTAAAAAAAACTATTTCAAAAATAGTACATTACATCACGAGGACGTAAAAACATTTTCTGACGAGTGTGAGTTTGCAGGACGAGCCAAAGGCTAGTCCTGCAATCACACGAGTCAGAAAATGATTTTACGCCGAGTGATGTACGATATTTTATATCACGAGGTGCAAAATGGACGTTTTCAGGTCCGGAATCTCATCGTTAGATCGAAATCTGTGAGAATTTCTTGGTTTTTGAGAAATCTATATTTCAGTCAGAGTTGTAAATAATTACCATTACACTGCATAATGTGAAATGGACAAGTTTACCATTACAAAATACAAGAGTAATGTGTAATGAATGCGTATTCCATTACAAATACAAGAATAATGTGTAATGAATGCGTATTCCACTACAAATACAAGAGTAATGTGTAATGAATGAGTATTCCATTACAAATACAAGAGTAATGTGTAATAGATGCATGTGCCATTACAAATAAAAAAAGTAATGTGTAATGGATACATGTGCCATTACAAATAAAAAAAGGAATGTGTAATGGATGAGTGCTCCATTACAAATACAAGAGTAATTTGTAATGAATGAGTATTCCATTACAAATACAAGAGTAATGTGTAATGGATGCGTATTCCATTACAAATACAAGAGTAATGTGTAATGAATGAGTATTCCATTACAAATACAAGAGTAATGTGTAATGGATGCGTATTCCATTACAAATACAAGAGTAATGTGTAATGAATGAGTATTCCATTACAAATACAAGAGTAATGTGTAATGGATGCGTATTCCATTACAAATACGAGAGTAATGTGTAATGAATGCGTGTTCCATTACGAATAAAAAAAGTAATGTGTAATGGATGCATGTGCCATTACAAATAAAAAAAGTAATGTATAATGGATGCATGCGCCAATACAAACAAAAAGTAATGTGTAATGGATGTATGTGCCATTACAAATAAAATAAGTAATGTGTAATGGATTAGTGCTCCCCTACAAATTACGATGGAAAAAAAGTAATTGATAATGGAGAATATTCCATTACAAATTAGTGTCTTTTTACGACAATTTGGAGCAGGTACTATTTTGTTCAAAGGTCAATCTATTAATTTTTCAATTAAACTAATTTGTGTGTATCATGTTTTTGTTAACTTTACTATCGCAATGGTAAATGTATGAACAGTTATTTTTTGGAGTAATTTTTACTTTATTGTTGTAAAAATTACAATTTAAGAATGGAGTAAAAATTACTCCAAAAAATGACTGTTCATACATTTACAACTACGATAGTAAAGTTAACAAAAACTTGATACCCGAAAATTATTTTCATTGAAAAATTAATAGACTTATCTTTGAGCAAAATAGTATCTGCTCTAAATTTTCGTGCAAACACACTAATTTGTAATGAAATATTCTCCACTACAAATTAATTTTTTTTCAATTGTAATTTGTAATGGAGCACTCATTCATTACACGTTAGTTTTTTTTGTAATGGCACATGCAACCATTACACATTACATTTATTATTTGTAATGGACCACGCATACATTACACATTACTTTTTTTATTTGTAATGAAACACGCATCCATTACACATTACCATTTTCATTTGTAATGGAACATTCATTCATTACACTTAACTTTTGTAATTTGTAACGGAAAACTTATCAAATACACATTGTTCAAAGTAATGGGTAATGCATTACTTATACATTACTATTTTCACAATTCTGATTTCATTATAATCATTACAGTTTCACTACTATTAATAGAAAAAATCTTGATCCTTCACATTTAAAGATTATTTTTCCATTTTTGACACTTTCAACGTGTTACATCCAAGATTACACGTTACATTGAAATGTTGCATGAAGATTACACGTCCAAGGTTACACGTTACATTGAAATTGAGATATTTCAGTGACTGTCTCGAAAAACAGTCATGCTTACATTTTTGTAATCCGGATAATGCTTGTCGATGTAAGATATCGGAAGATTCGTGGAATTGACATCATCAGCACCGGTGCTCGATTCGCTGCGAGGACGTCTTGGACCCTCGACATCGAGAACCTCGTCGCTTCGACAGTGGGACGAAATAATTTCATCAGGTAATAGCCAATGCACTTTTTTTATCACAACAATTACTTTTATCTTTCAATTAGCGTATTTCTGGAATACCTGGAGTAATTGCGTTTGCTGGTATCTTGATTGTTGGTCGCTTGAAGACTGGTCAGATCCTTTTTGCGTTTTTCAGTCTCTCGCCATATGCGCCAATAGAGAAAACACATTACCGTTACTGGAACGTAAAACGCCGCTATAGCTGTCCCAAATGTGATGTAATGATTCGTCTCGATGAATTGAATGTAACACTGATCAGGCGGCACAGTTCTTTCACCCTCGATATACGGCCACGCATAAATCCACGGTGGCCATAAAAGTACCGATATTCCCCAAGCGCAAGCTGTAAAAAAAACATTCAAAGTCAATATTCGTATTTTTAATTGTAATTTTTTGTAATTGTAATTTTTTTAATTGTAATATTTATCATTAATATTAGGTCTCAGGATAATTTGATTCAGAATTCATTTGGGTATTGGGTATAGGAAATTTGGCAGCAGAAATTTGAAAATGCTGCAAATACACTCAGTCATTAAGGCGAGGCTAAATACCGACATTATTTCTGAAGTCCTATATTATCGACTCCAAATCGCTGTCCAAACTTTTTCCAATACCGGTGGATGAATATCAATTAAATTTATGAATGAATGATGAATGAATTGCAAAATGCAAACGGGAGACATAAATCAACGTTTTCGTTAATTGCCACTGACTTGCCAGACAGTTTGGATAGAATCTGATGAGAATAATATTTATTTCATGAGAATTCCACATGGGGCTGCCCTCTTTCGGATTTCTGTGAACTTGATTTCGCCATTTTGTTTTTCGATAATACACAAAATTTATCAACATTGATCTCGTTATTTGGATTCCAAACTTACGTCGCGGTTTTTTCATAACATAATGTCGAAGACGTATCGATATTCGTACTTTAGTGTTCGTCATGGAGCCCCACTCTTGGTTTTAGCCGAAATGCAGTAGAAACATTATAATTTGATATTTTCAATTACAGATTCCTGATGATAATCAGATCTGTATTTTTTTTTTTTTTTATCTCGAATAAATTTTAGTGGGGCTCCATTTGTGCCATAATTCTGATGATACTGTCAAAATTTTATTGATTTCCATCCATTCGTGCCAGAGCAAGTTTGGAATCCATTTTCGAGGTGCAGATGTCGGTATTTAGCCTCCCCTTAAGGATCAATAAACGTGTTCCTTCAATTTTTCTAAAAGTTTGATGACTCGGTCACAAAAAACGGTTCGACCGATTGTTTTGAAAATTGGCATGGTTTTTAGGTATGTATTGAGCTAAAAAAGGACCTTAAAACATTGGCATTTTTCGCAATATCTGTAAAGTTGTGGTAGATTTTCTAAAACAAGAAAAAAGCTAATTTTTTGAACTTTTTCAAGTCAAAATTAAGCATGGAAACAATTTTTTTCGTTTATGCCAATAACAGGCACTTATAGAGGGTAGATTTAAGTTTCCGAAACCCACCGTTTACTCGCTGTACGATCATTAGTTTCAGGGATATCGAAGATTTTAAAAAAAAGACGAATTTTTGTTCAATCGCCGATGTCTCAGCGAAAAATGGTCGTAGAACAAAAAAAAAGCAAATTGAAGCCAAAGAATTCAGCTAAACGACCCATAGATTGGTTAAGTTCGGAAAATTTTTTTGGAGGTCATCGACTGTTTTGAAAAAAGCAAAAATTTCGAGAAAATTTTTACCGTGACATTTCTTTCGACTGCGTCGAGGATGATGCCCATAAAAAGATTTTGACTCAAGATTCCAAAAGTAGAAGATTCAAGCTTCAAAATGCTTTTTTTGAAAATTTTTTACGACCAAAATTAACAAAGTTACAGCCTTTGGAAAATCGCTGAAAAATCTCGAAAATTTTGCTGTTCCTTTAATTTTTTGACTGAGTGTATAATGAATTGAAAAAACATAATTTTGGATTGCATGTAAATTTAGGTAATTAATTGGGGAGGAGTTACAAGGAAGGTTGTTAAAAAAAGGGGGCAAAGGGTGGCAATTATTGTAATTTTATGAGTTTAATTCTTATCATCATGAAAGTTAATCTAGAAAAAAGGGTTTTGGAGTCCAAAAGCAAAAAATAAGTAAATGATCATGGTACAATTATCAGTAAATACTTCAGAAAAATGATTCTGCTGATTTAAGAAGTGAGAGATTCCAAATCTGAAATTAAATAGAATGCCTAAAAATGATTTTCAATAAACATGAAATGTTGTCAATTTTCTAAGTAAATTTACAAATCATCCCAACTATTCCAACGACTATACAATTGTTGGATGCAAAAAAACAAGATCATTAAATACAAAAACCCAGAAAATGGAAAAATGGATACGAAAAATGAAATCTTGTCTTTCCAATTGAAACGTGAATTTCCCTCAATAAAAAAAAACTTTTTCTGTGGCAAATGATTTTCAATAAACATGAAATGCGGTCAATTTTCTAAGTAAATTTACAAATCATCCCAACTATTCCAACGACCATACAATTGTTGGATGCAAAAAAACAAGATCATTAAATACAAAAATCCAGAAAATGGAAAAATGGATATGAAAAATGAAATCTTGTCTAGCCAATTGAAACGTGAATTTTCCTCAATAAAAAAATCTTTTTTCTGTGGCAAATGATTTTCAATAAACATGAAATGCTGTCAATTTTCTAAGTAAATTTAAAAATCATCCCAACTATTCCAACGACCATACAATTGTTGGATGCAAAAAAACAAGATCATTAAATACAAAAACCCAGAAAATGGAAAAATGGATACGAAAAATGAAATCTTGTCTTTCCAATTGAAACGTGAATTTCCCTCAATAAAAAAAAACTTTTTCTGTGGCAAATGATTTTCAATAAACATGAAATGCTGTCAATTTTCTAAGTAAATTTAAAAATCATCCCAACTATTCCAACGACCATACAATTGTTGGATGCAAAAAAACAAGATCATTAAATACAAAAACCCAGAAAATGGAAAAATGGATACGAAAAATGAAATCTTGTCTTTCCAATTGAAACGTGAATTTCCCTCAATAAAAAAAAACTTTTTCTGTGGCAAATGATTTTCAATAAACATGAAATGCTGTCAATTTTCTAAGTAAATTTACAAATCATCCCAACTATTCCAACGACCATACAATAGTTGGATGCAAAAAAACAAGATCATTAAATACAAAAACCCAGAAAATGGAAAAATGGATACGAAAAATGAAATCTTGTCTTTCCAATTGAAACGTGAATTTCCCTCAATAAAAAAAAAACTTTTTCTGTGGCAAATGATTTTCAATAAACATGAAATGCTGTCAATTTTCTAAGTAAATTTAAAAATCATCCCAACTATTCCAACGACCATACAATAGTTGGATGCAAAAAAACAAGATCATTAAATACAAAAAAACCAGAAAATGGAAAAATGGATACGAAAAATGAAATCTTGTCTTTCCAATTGAAACGTGAATTTCCCTCAATAAAAAAAATCTTTTTTCTGTGTCAAAACTTGTTTCTCTTTTTTGTCCTCGTGCACAGAGGACGGTTGTACGTCCGGTTTGACCTCGACCTTGCACCATACACCATCCCCTCGATTCTATGGCAAAAGTTTTCTCGAATCCTCGATATAGAGTCCATAAAGGAAGGGTATATAAAAGAGAGAATATTGCGTCTAACCAAGGGTGTGTATGTCGGTGTGTTTCTCGATTATACAAGCGGAAAGAGCTTTCTCTCTCCGACTCGTGGCTTTTGCAAAGTAGCACACACGCCTCATTGTCATCGTTTCTAGCGAATGTCGATAATTCGATACGCATAGAAAAGCTTCTACCAAAGAGAGCCAACTGCATCGGATAGTAAGAGACGAGAATATGCATAATATAATATAGAGCGAAGGGAAAGCTTTGCTGATGCACGCAGCCTACACCACTTTACATTTGCAACAGGTGTCGCAGTGAGAGAAAGCGGAGTATCGCATATATATTTTAAGTCAAGATAAATACAAGGGAGAGCATAAAGCTCGGATCGAGCATTGTGTTTCACCCTCAAACGTATTTATCAAAGAATATATTCCTTTTTACGTATACACATGAAACTTTATATCCATTATGGCTTTTCACTGTTTCTCAGTAGTTCATCCGCGTTTCAGTGCGACAAACGCGCCTCTCTGCGGATTCTCATGGAAAATAACACTTCCGCTTATGGAGACGTTGCTAACAGGCTTCTAGTTTTTTTGTTTTAAATCTACCGTTATCGTTGCAATTCTGTTAATAATTTTAAAAGTTTTTCCTCGATAATGTGCGAACAAGGGATTTTCATGTTTATTTTCATTTTTTGCTCTGTGAATAATTTAATAGATTACAGATTTAATTTAATAGATTATAGATTTTTAGATTTTTAGACATTCTTTATTTTTTATAGATTTAATAGATTCAATAGATAATAGATTTAATTTCATGGATTATAGATGAATAGATTTTTAGAGATTCTTTATTTTTTATAGATTTAATAGATTAGAGATTTTTTTGGAGTTCGTGTGGATTTTTGGACAGTAAAGCGTGACATTTTTTGCCCCATTTTAGACTTTCTTAGACGATAATTGTTTTTTTTTTATGTGATGAAATATTGTGAAAGATTGCCGACTTTAATCATCTTGAGAAAAATGAAATTGAATGGTGTAAATTTGGGGTTGGATTTTTCGAAAGTTTGGTTTCCTTGAAGGGAAACTTTTTAATAGTTAAATGATAATTTTTGAATTTGTGTGATTTTTTTCTACGACGGAAATTAATTTGAAATCTGTGAGTTTATATTCTCCCCGCTTCCTTATGGAAAATAATTTTTACTCAAGGCAGAAAATAAGGAAAAATTGCAAATTTTTATTTTCTGCAACAGGAAAACTGTTTCTGGATTTCCATGCGACAGAAAAGTTTTATTTTTTTTTCTGGTCTACTGCCAATGTCGAAACTCTGTGAACAATGCTTAATAAACTTTTCTCTGGACAGAACGAAGAGGAAACGGATTTTGAGCTATAAAATTTTGATTTTGTGCTCTGAGAGAGATTACGAATAATTTAATAGATTTTATGCTTCGAAATTCAATTAAATAAAAAGATTTTATGCTTCGAAACCTTTTTTTTTTGTAATTATGTTTTTCTCAAAATTTTGACTTGTAAAATCAACTTCTTATTTTTATAATCATAAATTAAAAAACAGTATTGCAAGTTTCCATTTTTTTGTCAGAAAAATACATGTAAAATCTGCAAATTGAGATTTTTCGCTGCCAAATTTGTACTTTCCTCATATCAAAACCTTTTTCTATCGTCAAATCATGGGGTATTAGAAATTTGTATGTTTCACTCTAGATGAATTTTAGTTGAATGAATTGAAATTATTCTTTCTAGAATGAATATTTAATCTACAAATTTATATTTTTCGCTTCCTTACAAAAAAAAACCTTCAACTTGAAGTGAAAAATTATGAAAAATTGCGTTTTTTTTTATTTTTTTCATCTACTTTTTCCGAGTTTTCATACACACGCCAGAAATTTTTTTTTTCTCCTCTTTTTTAAATTTGTTTTTAAACTTTCCTCTAAAAAATGTACAAACGAAACGAATTTCAAGCTATTGATCACAAATTTGTATTTTCACTTTGCAAAGGATTGCAGAAAATTAGATTATATAAAATTATATAAACTCTGATATAAAAAACGGGAACTAGTTTTTTTCTAATTCTGTCTTTTCCTTGATTTTAAGAGCTTGGGGTTATGGACGAGCGCGTACCATGGAGAAAGACCCGGCGGCGGGAATGAGAATCGTACCCACCGGCGCGCCAATCAGAATGCAGCACGAGTTTTGTCAATTCTCACAGCGAAAATTTTGCTTCCTCGCGTCAATCGAGCGACTAGGTCGTATTTTACGAAACTTTTAGTTTTATTAGGCGTAAAGTAAAGTGGAATTCTGTGCAATAAATTGCAATACGTTTTCAAAACGTAGATTTGCATGACCAAAAAATGGTCATGCAAAATTTGGAATTTTAATTGATATATTTTTTTTTTAATTAATAATACTTCTTGTATTTTTTTTTGTTCACTTTGCAACTCTTTTGCTTAGTCTTTTAGTTACTTAATGGCGCAGTTAAAATTTTTAAATAATCCAATTTTGGAATTTCAATTAATAATATTTTTTAATTTTAATTAATAATACTTCTTGTATTTTTTTTGTCCATTTAGCGACAATCTCGTTTAATAATCAGAGACAAAAGTCCACTGAGTTTCGATTGTATATTCTATGCGGTATAATTTATTGCTCTTTGCACGTTTCCCCGCGACTTCTGAGTGACATGCAAGAGTCGTTACTAATTATGATTTGTTACGTAAAATGCGGCTCGACAGAGCACGTTTGCAGTGTCACAATATTGCCGAGTGCACGAGAGTCGTTGAAATTTTCGTTCCGGAATCATGAAAGCGAGATTCACTCGAGAACTTGAGACCGGAAGTTACGAGATTGCATACCACAAAAGGTGGACATATATTGCTTACATCAAAGTGCAAAATTGAAACATGACGAAGCTATTTTTTTTCACACTCTTCGTGGCTATCACCATTTTTTCACATTAAATTTAGAACTCATGAAATTTTGAAATTCTTAATTAATCTCCTATAAAATTCAATTTGAAATTATTTAATTTATTCAACTATTTAATTTAAATTCAAAATTATGCAAAAATATGTCTGTAGATTTATTGATGTAAACTGAGATTTTTTTGTAAAATCATAAAAAAAAAAAATTTTGCATTGAGTAGGAGCTGTTTAATTGAAATCCACATTAATTCAAACTAGTTTCACCTTCAAAATGTGGATAACATTGTTTTTTTAATCTCAGTACTTGATTGACTTTACCGCAAAAACTGTTCAGGCTGTTACACTGTAATTTAGTTAGATTAATCATTAATGAATAATGATTGTTAAGAAAAAAACGAGGAACAAAAAAAAAAGCGACGTGAAAAATGGACATTCCTAATTTAGAAGATTTTTTCATCATTTTTGAAAAATTTAAAATTTCAGAAAATCTATATTTCTGGAATTCAGAAATTTCAAAATTTTGAAAATTGTGAACTTAATTCTTAAAAAACGTGATATAGGCATGAAAAGGGTGTAAATTTCGAAATTTCGGAAAAGAAATGAAGGAGAAAAAAGGAACGTTGTTACAAATTATTTTCTTTCAAATTTTCTAGAATTAGAATATAATTTTCAATGAATTTAGAAAAAAAAAGGAATTTGGTTTTATTGTTATAAATTTTCATTCTCAAAATTTTCGAAAATCGGAATTTAATTTTCGAGAAATGAAAAATAAAGAGGGAAATCTATTTTATTCTGACCAATGTTAGTCTCCGAAATTTTTAAAAATCTGAATTCAATTTTCAAGAATGAATGAAAAAAAAGAAAAATTGATTTTATTGTTACAAAGTTTTGCCTTTTGAAAGTTTCTAAAATCTCAATTTAATTTTCACATAAAGTGAAGTGAAATAACCAAAAAAAAAGGAAATTCATTTTTATGTTACAAATTTGTATCTTCCAAATTCCCTAGAATCTGGATGTAACCAGGGTTGTGAAAATAGTAATGTAAAAATAATGCATACTTAATCCATTAATTCAAACAATGTGTATTGGATAAGTTTTCCGTTACACATTACAAAAGTAACGTGTAATGTGTAATGGATGCGTGTTCCATTACAAATAAAAAAAGTAATGTGTAATGTATGCATGTTCCATTACAAATAATAAAAGTAATGTGTAATGGTTGCATGTGCTATTACAAATACAAAAAAGTATAATGAATGAGTGCTCTATTATAAATTACAATTGAAAAAAAGTAATTTGTAGTGGAGAATATTCCATTACAAATTAGTGTGTTTCTACGACACTTTGGAACAGGTACTATTTTGCTCAAAAGTAAGTCTATTAATTTTTCAACGAAAATAATTCGCGTGCATCAAGTTTTCGTTTAATTACTAATTAATTTTCACTCCATTCTTGAATTGTAATTTTTACATGAATGGGGTAAAAATTACTCCAAAAAATCACTGTTCATACATTTACCACTACGATAGTAAAGTTAACAAAAACTTGATACACACGAATTTTCATTGAAAAATTAATAGACTTACCTTTGAGCAAAATAGTACCTGCTCCAAATTGTCGTAGAAACACACTAATTTGTAATGGAATATTCTCCACTACCAATTATTTTTTTTCAGGTGTAATTTGTAATGGAGCACTCGTCCATTACACATTACATCTTTTATTTGTAATTGTACATGCATCCATTACACATTACTTTTTTTATTTGTAATGGCACATGAATCCATTACGCATTACTTTTTTTTTATTTGTAATGGAATATTTGTCCAATTTACATTATGCAGTGTAATGGGTAATGAATATGGGTCATTCCATGTCAAATCGACCAAGAGTTGGAATCGACCCCTCTTAATTTCAATGAAATTTGGTCAGAAGTTTTCTTTTTCAATAAAACCGAGTTCTAGCAAAGGAAAAACATTAAATTTTTTGTTTTCAAAAGATATTAAAAATGTTAAATTTCACAATTTTTCAAATCTTCCAAGTTTATTTTTCAAATATCTTGAAAACTATTATAGTTACGAAAAATCGTTCTGAATTCGTTTTGAAGAGTATACTTGGGACTACGAAAAAAAAAAAATATTTCAAAAAAAATTTTAGAAAAATGATGAATTTGGAGAATTTTGAATTTTCAAAAACCGTGAAAGTCCAAGTTTCATATTTTATTTTTGGTTTAATTTTTTTTTATATAATACCTCGTACTGATCTTAAAAGATCCTGAAATTTTCAGAGAGGGGTTTTTTTTCTTCAAAAATATAAATTTTTGAATTTTTAAAAATCGTGCAAATCCACGATCAACATTAAGATATTGGTTACATTTTTTTTATAGAATACCTTGTACTGATCTTAAAAGATCCTGAAATTTTCAGGATGGTGTGTTTTTGTTTTAAAAATAAAAATTTTTGAATGTTGGTAAAAAATTTTTTTTTCTTGTTTTTCCTCCAAGTTAAGTAAAGTTGAGCAATCATGTAATTCTGTAATTTTGAGCAGTAAAAATTTCGATTAATCGGAATTAAAAAAAAAAAAATGTTACCAAAATTCAAAAATTCATATTTTTGAAACAAAAACCTACCATCCTACAAATTTCAGAATCTTTTAAGATCAGTGCAAGGTATTATATTTAAAAAATTGAACCAAAAATTAAATGTTGATCGTTTGTTATACTCTTTAAAACTAATTCAGAACGATTTTTCGTAACTATAATAGTTTTCAAGATATTTAAAAAATAACCTCGATTTGAAAAATTGTGAAATTTTGAATTTTGCATAACTTTCGAAAAAAAATGTTCAATTTTTTTTCCTCTGGCAGAACTTAGTTTCATTGAAAACGAAAACTTCCGACCAAATTTCATCGAAATTGAAAGTGGTCGATTCCAACTCTCGGTCGTCTTGACATGAAATGACCCATCTTCTAAATTTCTAGAAATCTGAACGCAGTTTTAATTTAAAAAAAACGGAAATTGGTTTTGTTATAAATTTTTCTCACCGAAACTCTCTAAAAACTGAATATAAATTTCAAGAAACGAAAAAAAAGGGAAATCGATTTCATTGTTAAAAATCTTTAATCTTCCAAATTTCTAGAAATCCAATTTTCAAAAAAAGGAAAAAATGGGTAAATCCTGATTCTTCTCACCGATCATAATGCCAGCTTTGTTGGGACTTCTTTTGGCCCGATAAGTGAGGGGTCTCGTGACGGAGAAGTAACGATCAAAGCTGATTATGAGAAGATTCAATACGGATGCGTTGCTCGCGAGATAGTCGAGAGCGAGCCAAGTGTCGCAAACGTGAGCGCCCAACGGCCAATAACCGAGTACCGTGTAAACCGTAAAAAGTGGCATCGATATGAGGCCAATCGCGAAATCGGCCACCGCGAGACTGAAGAGAAAATGATTCGATATTGTCTGTAGTTGTTTGTCGATTTTGAACGAAATCATGACCATGCTGTTGCCGATTACGGTCACGAGGCTCAAACCAATCGCGAATGTGCATATCAAGATTTTTTCCCATATGGCGTAATTTGCTGCTGTCGATTCGCTGTCCGTACCGTTGTTGCAGTTATCCTCGACCGGCGATACCGGTGTTACGTTCATTTCGCTTCCTGTGTATCTTTCTCCGATTTCTTTTTTCTTCTTCTTTTTTTTATTTTATTTATTTATCAATTATTTTTCTTCCTTTTCTTCCCTCGTGAATTTTTCCCCTTTATTCCTCCTGCGCGCCTCCGAATCTTCGAGTCACTTTTTTGCAGAGTCCAACTTCCGGTTTCGCTCCTCTTGACCTCTTCCTCGTTCAATTTTTCCAATCTCTCTCGGCTCTCCGCGCTTTCTCACGAAACCACGAGCAACGTCAACTACATCCCACGACGTTTGCCTCTGTTGTCGCGAACATCGACCCTGGAAAAAAAGAAAAAATTAGTTTCCTCATATTTCCTTGTTTTTGGGTACTTTTGGTGAAATTGGGTGGTATTTTTTTTTTTAGTGGGTTTGTGAATGTTATTTTTTAATAGTTTTCCTTGAAAAAATGAATCTCAGAAAGGTTGAAAGATTTTTTTAAAGATAAACGTTGAAGTGTTTTTGACAATTTCAAGATTTTTTAATTTTTTAATAACGAAGTGGATAAATTTCTCGTTGATGATTTTCATTTGTCATTTGAAATTCAAAAAATCGAATTTGGTTTGAAGTAGATCAATCGTTTCTTTTGGTGGATTTTTTTTTTAATTCCCTAGAGATTTTTTAATTTAGCAGCGTTCGAAATTTTCTATCGATGTTTTTTTAACTAGAAAGATATTTATTATTGAATTTCATTTAAAGAACTAAAGAGTTAAAATTTGACAAAATAGTGAATTTTGAAATGACTTCTGATTAAGAGAAAAATATATTTCTTTTGAATAAAAAAAATTCCATTGATTTTCATACAAGAATTCATTTATGTTTGCATTAAGTTTATAAAACGATCGAATTTTTAATTCTGCTAATTTGAGTAAAGGGAAGAAATATGGATTTCTCAAAAATGAACCAATATAAAATTCTACAATTCTGCTTCCTATCATCTGGCTAAATTAAACAAAAAATATTATTCAAAAATCTATAAAACTTCACAATTTTTACGGAACATTTGTATGTTAATTTCTTCATTTTCCTTTAATTTCATAAAATTCTACAATTTTGCATCCCATCATCTGAATAAAAGGTATCATCCGAAAAAAATGTATGATTCAAAACCCAAACAAAAATCTACAAATCATGATAAAACGTTCATATTCTTAAAATTGTTGGACTCTTCGGCATTAATTTAAAATATGATGATTTAAGGGGTTATACGTAGCCGAGAAGTCGAAAAAAGCGATTTTTCAAGAATTTTTTATGAAAATACATTTTAATTTACAAATAAAAAAGTAATTACAAATAAAAAAAAAGTGTAATAGATGCAGGTGGCATTATAAATAAAAAAAAGTTTCGTGTAATGGATGAATGCTCCATTACAAATTACAATTGAACAAAAAGTAATTGGTAGTGGAGAATACATTACAAATTAGTGTTTCTACGACAATTTGGAGCAGGTACTATTTTCCTCAAAGTCTATTAACTTTTCAATGAAAATAATTTGTGTGTATTAAGTTTTTGTTAACTTTACAATCGTAGTGGTAAATGCATGAATAGTGAATTTTTGGAGTAATTTTTACTACATTCTTGTAAAAATTACAATTCAAAAAAAACTTATAGGTGTCAGTGTATATTAACTTAATATACCCTGACACCTATGAACAGTTATTTTTTGGAGTAATTTTTACTACATTGTTGTAAAAATTACAATTCAAGAATGGAGTAAAAATTACTCCAAAAAATCAGTGTCCGTACATTTACCACTACGATAGTAAAGTTAACAAAAACTTGATACACATAAATTATTTCAATTGATAAATTAATAGTCATCTTTGAGCAAAATAGTACCTGCTCCAAATTGTCGTAGAAACACACTGATTTGTACTTTTACATTACTATTTTCACAACTCTGGTATTAAATTATAGAATAACTGGAGCAATTCGGATTTTCTAAAACTCCAAAATGTAATGCAATATTCTCTACTACTAATTACTTTTTTTAAATTGTAAATTGTAATGGAGAACTCATTCATTACACGTTATTTTTTTTAATTTGTAATGGCACATGCAACCATTACACATTACTTTTATTATTTGTAATGGAACATGCATACATTACACATTACTTTTTTATTTGTAATGGAACACGCATCCATTACACAGTACTATTTTCATTTGTAATGAAAACTTATTCAATGCACATTGTTTAAAGTAATAGGTAATGCATTACTTTTACATTACTATTTTCACAACTCTGGTATTAAATTATAGAATAACTGGAGCAATTCGGATTTTCTAAAACTCCAAAATGTAATGGAATATTCTCCACTACAAATTACTTTTTTCAATTGTAATTTGTAATGGAGCACTCATTCATTACACGTTATTTTATTTATTTGTAATGGCATATGCAACCATTATACATTACTTTTTTATTTGTAATGGAACACGCATCCATTACACAGTACTATTTTCATTTGTAATGAAAACTTATTCAATACACATTGTTTAAAGTAATAGGTAATGCATTACTTTTACATTACTATTTTCACAACTCTGGTATTAAATTATAGAATAACTGGAGCAATTCGGATTTTCTAAAACTCCAAAATGTAATGGAATATTCTCCGCTACAAATTACTTTTTTCAATTGTAATTTGTAATGGAGCACTCATTCATTACACGTTATTTTATTTATTTGTAATGGCATATGCAACCATTATACATTACTTTTATTATTTGTAATGGAACATGCATACATTACACATTACTTTTTTTATTTGTAATGGAACACGCATCCATTACACATTACTATTTTCATTTGTAATGGAGCATTCATTCATTACACGTTACTATTGTAATTTTTAACGGAAAACTTATCCAATACACATTGTTTGAAGTAATAGGTAATGCATTATTTTTACATTACTATTTTCACAACGCCGGTATTAAATTATAGAATAACTGGAGCAATTCGGATTTTCTAAAACTCCAAAAAGTAATGGAATATTCTCCCCTACAAATTACTTTTTTTCAATTGTAATTTGTAATGGAGAACTCATTCATTACACGTTATTTTTTAAAATTTGTAATGACACATGCAACCATTACACATTACTTTTATTATTTGTAATGGAACACGCATCCATTACACATTACTATTTTCATTTGCAATGGAACATTAATTCATTACACGTTAACTTTTGTAATTTGTAACGGAAAACTTATCCAATACACATTGTTTAAAGTAATGGGTAATGCGTTACTTTTACATTACTATTTTCACAACTCTGCTCGCATATAACCCCTTAATAAATTGAATCGTCCAACAGGTCGTCTGGCACGTGTGCCAAAGATTAAAGTGCGTGAGAGGAATAAGAAAAACGTCTCTGAGAGAGGACGCGAGGAGAGAAAGCAGTAAGAGGGGTCCCCCGGAGTGTAAATCTCGTTTGGTGAGACTGAGGAGGAGTGGCAGAGTGACGGCCCCGGCGAATGATCAGCCAATGATCAGCAGAGAGGGCCCACGGGCGTAAAATCTTTAGCGAGAAAGAGCAAAATATATATATACAAATATATTTCTCGAAGAGGTTGCCGGATATATATTTTCCCCACCTGCTTCACCTGGTGAAGGTGAAGAAGAATATACAGTTCAGGATGCGTGAAACCATTTTTGTCAAAATGGTGGAGGCACGCATCACGCACAGCAACATTTTTTTTTTCAGTTCAAACATCAAGAATGAACGTTTGAGAAAAGTTTGGTTTTTTTGCAGGATTCTGTCTTCATTGCCAAAATTTAAGGCTCCAAAGAGGGCCATTTATTTCCCAGCATTGAATGTTACAAATCTCCATCGCAACCACCGACTTCCGACTTTTTGCCCTTTTTCGTTCTTGGGGACGCGCCAAAAGACCGGAAATTCAGGGTCTCGTTGTGGACAAATAGAGAGAAAAAGAGGAAAAGTCACTTTCCTCTAGGAAAAAGACTATCCGAAAGTTTTTTCTCCCCAGCTTTCCTTGAAGCTTTTTTTTTTAAGGAACTGAAATATTTTTGTTATCATTCGACTGGATCTTTTAAGGGGAGGCTAAATACCGACGTTTGCACCTCGAAAATGGATTCCAAACTTGCTCTGGCACGAATGGATGGAAATCAATAAAATGTTGACAGTATCATCAGAATTATGGCACAAATGAAGCCACAATAAAATTTTTTCGAAATAAAAAAAAAAATTTCAGATCTGATTATCATCAGGAATCTGTAATTGAAAATATCAAATTATAATGTTTCTACTGCATTTCGGCTAAAACCAAGAGTGGGGCTCTATGACGAACACTAAAGTACGAATATCGATACGTCTTCGACATTATTTTATGAAAAAATCGCGACGTAAGTTTGGAATCCAAATCACGAGATAAATGTTGATAAATTTAGTGTATTGTCGAAAAACAAAATGGCGAAATCAAGTTCACAGAAATCCGAAAGAGGGCAGTCCAATATGGAATTCTCATGAAATAAATATTATTCTCATCAGATTCTATCCAAACTGTCTGACAAGTCAGTGGCAATTAACGAAAACGTTGATTTATTTCTCGCATTTGCATTTTGCAATTCATTCATCATTCATTCATAAATTTAATTGATATTCATCCACCGGTATTGGAAAAAGTTTGGACAGCGATTTTGAGTCGATACTATAGGATTTCAGAAATAATGTCGGTATTTAGCCTCGCCTTAATACTACTCGGACGGTTCAAGCGCGATTTTTACACGAGTTTGCTGAAGGCGATATTGAAGTTTGGCTGGAGAAGAGAAAAGTTGGAAAAATAAGGGGCAAATGAACTGGGGGAATTAATTGAATGACCGGCGGCGAGTTCCGATAAGGAAACTTCTGAGAAAGCGAGAAGTTAAGAATCGAGGAAGATACGTATTGAATATATCCTTTCTATCTTGATTGTCGATCTAATAGCAAAAAATGCAAGATTTTAAAGTCAATGGACTATCAAGATTGCCGTCATTGCTTGTTTCAAAGGAAAAGCCACGGAATTCATTTCAATAGAGAACAACATTATTAAGAGTTCATTTATTCTCATTTTTGAAAGTTGCATTCAGAATTCATTTTTTTAATTTTTGAGAAATTATTAAAAAATTGTGTAAATTGGAAATTTACATTTTTCGTATCGCTTTTCTTTGTTCCTGGCTCTTTTTTCTAATTAATCATTGTTTATTAATCTAATTAACTAAGAATTCAACACTCAAGATAGTCTTTGCAGTGGAGTTGACCTAAATCGACCTAAAATTACAATTTTGACTTCCCAAAAACTGTGTAAAAAAATTCTGTAGATTGATGTAAACTGAATGATTTTTTTAATAAAATAAATTGAAATGATTTTATAGGAAAAAAAAACATTCAGTTTGCATCAATCTACAGAATCTTTTTACACAGTTTTTAGGAAGTCAAAATTGTAATTTTAGGTCAATCTTGATAAATTTTTGTGGTTTTAATGTACACGACCGCTCAGAAGTTTCCGGACAAAATTTCGAAAAAGTATTCGAACGTTATTGACTGCCATTTCCCCGGTTGTCAACCTAGGCCAATGTATGACCCACCATTTCAAAGCGGAAGGATTCCCCTTCATTTCGGCCGATGAGAAAAAATTTTGCGATTTTTTACACCCCGGGACCGGTTTTGAAAATTAGAATTTTTCGTCGTTTTTTTGTCGATTTTATATTGGCCGCCTTTTATAGTAATTTTTTTTTTCGTGCTTTCCTGTGACCGTTTCAGAAAGAGGATAGTTTGCACTTCAAAGTCCCTTTTAGAAATTTTTGCACGATTTTTTATTCCCGAGATATCTCATTTTTTGTAAAAAAAAATGGGCAATTAAGAAAACCGTGCATAATACGAAAACAATGAGGTTTCAAGAAAAACCTCAAGAGTGAAAAAAGGTGCATTGCTTCACGCTGAATTCATGTACATTTTTTCAGATTTTTTTAAAAACCTTTTTTTTTCGCTCACTTCCGGCTGAAGCTCGATTGATTCAATGATCATAACGCGAGAAGTATGCGGTTGGCGATAAAAATTTTCGGAATAAAATCTCATGGATTTTTTTTCAGATTTTTTTTCAATATTTTTCTCCCCCGTCAAAATTTTAATTAATTTATTTCCGTGGTTAAAGGAAGATTGAATCGAAATGAATTGAAATAAAGATTGGTCGATCGCGATTTACGTGAAACAAATTAAAAATCTTACGGGGGAGAAAAATTTTAATTTTTCTTTATGAGGTTTTTTTTATGAGGTGGGAATTTTTCAATTCCATTGACTCCATTTTAAAAACTATTTTAAGAGAGGATATGTTTTTTAAGCACACCAATGAAATTGTCCCTACAAGAAACATTATTTCCTCGCTCTACTCCCTTTTTTCAATCTAGAACACGTTAATACACTCGATCTCCTTTAAATGCTAACTAGAACGATTATTTCACGTTCATCGTTCGTTCTCAATCTTATCGAGTTTTATATATAATTCTCCCTGTTTTATCGTCATAGGCGTGGCTGCCCGATTAATGGCTTTTTCGCTCTACTTTCACGTTTCAACATTTTCAGAGACCAGATTCTATTAAAGTATAAAAATTATTGATTTATCAAATTGAATTTTGAAAGTGACTCGTCCAGAATCAAACTGGCGGATTAAAATTTAGTAAAATCCGTTTTAACGCGGAATAATTCAGAAAAATTTGATTTTTCACAGTATCAAAATTATTAATGGAATCAAATTTTATAATTTACTTGAATTCACTTGAATTTGGGAGGTTAAAAGCGATGGAAGCAAAATTATGAAAAATTTAGCAGAGAAAAGACTCAAAGTAACTTGAATGGACTTAAGGAAGTATTCTGGTCTAGAATTATGGATTTATCAAATTAGATTTTGAAAATGACTCGTCCAGAAACAAACTTGCGGTTTTAAATTGAGTAAAACCCGTTTTAACGCGGAATAATTCGGAAAAATTTGATTTTTCACAGTATCAAAGTTGTTAATGGAATCAAATTTTAGAATTTACTTGAATTCACTTTAATTTGGGCGGTTAAAAGCGATGGACTTTACCAGCTTATAACTTATTTAATTTTCATTTTCTTTTCTCGAATTTTTTTTGTTTATTGTCAAAATGTTAATAAATATATTGTAAAAAAAAGAATGGTAAAAATATTTTGTTTAATCGAGCTCAAATGCTCAAAATGTATGTTTCTAGACCAGAATACCGCCTCAAACTTGGTAAAGCGAAATGATTTGAAACTTAGTAAATTTCTCTTTGGCCAAGAACAATTTTGAGAGACTTGATTCGTCGAAACGTCAAAATTAGATTAATCCGATAGAATTTCGACTTTCAGGGGGGAAAGAAGGGAAATTATGAAAAACTCGGTAAAAAAAAAGAGAGTCAAAGTGAAATAAGGAATTTAGCTATATATACAATAATGCAATCGTGCCAATTTGTCAGCCCCATC
This sequence comes from Alloplasta piceator, assembly GCA_946863875.1. NCBI lineage: Eukaryota > Metazoa > Arthropoda > Insecta > Hymenoptera > Ichneumonidae > Alloplasta > Alloplasta piceator. Next base: position 33,474,457 of record OX333078.1, on the reverse strand, counting down.
TAGATTCTCATTGGCTCCCCAACGCGAAAGGATCCGGAGTTCTCGAGGTGCTAAACGAATCCTGTTAAGTATAATTGGAGCGCGAGTATACCTCGGAGGCTCTTTCTGCCCTATATATGAGGCATTCCACGTAAAGTCGGCCACCCCATTTTTTGAAATCACCAAAAATCGCATACAAATTTTCATAAAGTAGTTCCAACTGTCACGAAAATTCGTGATTTTTTTTCAGATTTTTATATTACACATTATAGCCGGAAAAAAATACAAACATTTGTTTGTCCCATTTTGTAACTCGAAAATTATTCATCGTACGAAAAAATAAGTAAAACATAAAGTTTAGGATTTTCAACGTGCTTTTCACTGAAATTTTTTACAAACTTCTCCGAAAGCTCTGTATGCCATTTTCGGAGCAAATAATTTTTTGATATTTTTTTTTCTCAGAATTGACATCTTCGATTTGTCTGTAGTTCAAACAGATTTTTATTTGATATATTTACAGACTATAAAAAAATTGGCTCGTGGAGAATCCATTCCTTCCCGTGCATTTTTTATCCCAAACGAATACACAAATTTCTCTGTGCATTAACAGGGTTGAGACTATCGATAGATATTTTCTAAAGCCCGCATTTTTGTTTTTTTTTGTGATTTTTCAATTTTTAAAACTTTTTTCATTTTTATTTCTTTAAATATCTTTTTGTACATTTTAATAAACTTTAAATAATAAACTTTAAATTTTAATAAACTTTAAATAATAAACTTTAAATTTTAATAACTTTAAATAAACACCGATAAAATCTATTCAAATTTGAGTCAAAGGCTACTCGCGTCTCTCGATTGCAAAAAAAAAATTAATTTACCCTCTTTCGATGCACCGACGTTTCTATGGCCAATGAGTATTTTTTTAGTTCGATCAGGGCCTGATTTTTGGGAATGAAGCAACGATACTGCTTTGTTCCTGGAATCGTCTTCGCAGTATCAAAACGAGATTATTTTATTATTTTTCCCTGTCTACGCTTAATAATGATAAAATATCAATATCCACACTATTTCGTTGAATCACTCTATACTGATGGATTGTATCAATAAAAATGCATTTGAAATAATGGATTCTCCACTACGCCAATTTTTTTATAGTCTGTAAATATATCAAGAAAAAAACTGTTTGAACTACAGACGAATCGAAGATGTCAATTCTGAGAAAAAAAATATCAAAACATTATTTGCTCCGAAAATGGCATATAGAGCTTTCGGAGGAGTTTGTAAAAAATTTCAGTGAAAAGCACGTTGAAAATCCTAAATTTTATGTTGTACTTATTTTTTCGTACGATGAATAATTTTCGAGTTACAAAATGGGACAAACAAATTTTTTGTATTTTTTTCCGGCTAAAAAATGTAATTTAAAAATCTGAAAAAAATCACAAATTTTCTTGATAGTTTGAACTACTTTCTAAAAATTTGTATGCGATTATTGGCGATTTTAAAAAATGAGGTGAGTGACTTGACGCGGAATGCCTCATATATCTTGCTCTTTCTCGATTTCTCTCGTTCGTCGTGGCGTTTATACACTCTCTTGGGCTCGCGACCCAGGAGACACCCGGGCCAATTCCATCGGGTAAATTTCTCTGTCATTAGTTACGTCCCAGCTTGTCTATCTCTCTCTCTCTCCCTGTTATTATCGCAACTTTAACACGGACGACGGTCTTTCATTTTTCTTCGTATTCCTTCCTGTCGTATATTTGAGAAAATCGCTCTTTCCATCAGCGAGAGAGATTTCAACGATTTGCTCAATCGTTCATCGATCCTCGTGCGTGAGTTTGCAACTTTCTTCCCTCTCATTTCCTCGCTTACGACAATATTCCTTCCTTCCTATCATCGTTCCTATCTCTCTCTCTCTCCCACGGATGAAACTCATACTCGTTGCATATTTCTTCGGATCTCCGATTCAAAGCGATTTCCTACGAATAAAAGGAAGAGAAAAAAAAACGTCGAGTCATCAGAGCAAAGCTGTTATTTCGTTAAAAGCGTCTTACCTAAATTTGCACATTTGATTGAACGATTACTCAAAGTGGATGGAGAACTTGATTTTCTACGGATTTTAGAATCAAACGATCAATCGAAATATTCCTTAAGTCTTTTTTTTTTATTGTAAAGAATTTCTAGATTTGGCGATAATGAGACAATTTCTAGGATTATGGAAATTTAGTTTTTTTTTTTCATTCTAAAAAGCTATTTATGTTGTATGATGATATTTAGAAGGAAGATTTTCAAAGAATCTTCTTTTTATTCTAATTTAAAATATTATTTAGAATAAAACAAAAAATTTATATTGAAATTTCAAAAATTCAATATTAGAACATTTTAAATAATCGTTTAAAAATGGTTAAAAAAGGATACGATTTCAGATTTTGAGTCTTCCAAAAGGTAGTTCTTTAGAAATTTGAACAACTATTTTATTTTTTGGGTTTCCCAGTTGAGGTCGATCAAATAAGTTCTGAAAATCCCATTAATGTAGAACCAAAGTTTTGGTGAATTTTTCGCAGACATCCTCTTTAGATCAATTTTCCACCATTTTTAGAAATTTCTCTCATGGCAAAAATATTACGATATCGGGAAAAATCCAATGGCATTTTTTTATCCAGATCAATTACGAGAAAAAGCTTCAGTAGAAATCTAGTTTCCTCAAATTATCAAGTTGGCGTTTTTTTTGAAAATCGTCCAAAAATGGAAAAAATTTGTCTCTATCTCTGTCTCCATCTATTTCAATATAATATTGAAGTTTTGGGGGATAGAAAAAGTTATTCTCTATTTGCAAATATCAAATCGTTCGGAATTAAGATATAAATCGAAATTTATCGTAAATTAGATTTTCTTTGAAATTTATAAAAATCTGCAGTATTCAGCAATGATGAAGCAACCTCAGAGTATTTTTTTGTATGTGCATTTCTATATTCTTATTATTTTTAAATTTAAAAAAAGTATTCTTATTCGATAATGGTAAAGCATTTTTTGCGTTTTGTTCCATGTATATTGAAATCCTACACTGAGAAAACTGTTTATTTGTAGTGAAGAAATATATATTTAGTTGGCACTTTTACTTAAATATTTCTTAACTGTTACAAAATTTGTTAGTCGTTAACAAATATTTTATTGCACTCCGTGCGCAAAGTGCCGCTTTGCGCACTCGTACAATAAAATTTCGTACGATACTATTATTTCTATCTACCGTTAAAAAATAATTGATTTCACCACATTCAACTTTATATTCGTTAACAGTTAACAAATCCTGGTCTATTACTTTTTCAGTGTAAATATTCCTCAACTGTTACAAAATTTCCTAGTCGTTAAGAAATATTTTATTTGTGTCAAAATAATTTATTAACTGTTAAAAAATAATTGATTTCGCCATATTCAACTTGATATTTGTTAACAGTTAACAAATCCTGATACATTGTTTTTTCAGTGTAAATATTCCTCAACTGTTACAAAATTTGTTAGTCGTCAAGAAATATTTTATTTGTCACAATAATTTATTAACTGTTAAAAAATAATTGATTTCGCCATATTCAACTTTATATTCGTTAACAGTTAACAAATCCTGGTCCATTACTTTTTCAGTGTAAATATTCCTGAACTGTTACAAAATTTCCTAGTCGTTAAGAAATATTTTATTTGTGTCAAAATAATTTATTAACTGTTGAAAAATAATTGATTTCGCCATATTTAACTTTATATTTGTTAACAGTTGACAAATCCTGGTACATTGTTTTTTCAGTGTAAATATTCCTCAACTGTTACAAAATTTGTTAGTCGTTAAGAAATATTTTATTTGTGTCACAATAATTTATTAACTGTTAAAAAATAATTGATTCCGCCATATTCAACTTAATATTTGTTAACAGTTAACAAATTCTGATACATTGTTTTTTCAGTGTAAATATTCCTCAACTGTTACAAAATTTGTTAGTCGTTAAGAAATATTTTATTTGTGTCACAATAATTTATTAACTGTTAAAAAATAATTGATTTCGCCATATTCAACTTGATATTTGTTAACAGTTAACAAATCCTGATACATTGTTTTTTCAGTGTAAATATTCCTCAACTGTTACAAAATTTGTTAGTCGTCAAGAAATATTTTATTTGTCACAATAATTTATTAACTGTTAAACAAAAATTGATTTCGCCATATTCAACTTTATATTTGTTAACAGTTAACAAATCCTGGTACATTGTTTTTTCAGTGTAAATATTTCTTAACTGTTACAAAATTTGTTAGTCGTTAAGAAATATTTTATTTGTTCCAAAATAATTTATTAACTATTAACAAATAATTGATTTCACCATATTCAACTTTATATTTGTTAACAGTTAACAAATCCTGGTACATTGTTTTTTCAGTGTAAATATTCCTCAACTGTTACAAAATTTGTTAGACGTTAAGAAATATTTTATTTGTGTCACAATAATTTATTAACCGTTAAAAAATAATTGATTTCGCCACATTCAACTTGATATTTGTTAACAGTTAACAAATCCTGGTACATTGTTTTTTCAGTGTAAATATTCCTCAACTGTTACAAAATTTGTTAGTCGTTAAGAAATATTTTATTTGTGTCAAAATAATGTATTAACTGTTAAAAAATAATTGATTTCGCCATATTCAACTTTATATTTGTTAACAGTTAACAAATCCTGGTACATTGTTTTTTCAGTGTAAATATTCCTCAACTGTTACAAAATTTGTTAGACGTTAAGAAATATTTTATTTGTGTCAAAATAATTTATTAACAGTTAAAAAATAATTGATTTCGCCATATTCAACTTTACATTCGTTAATAGTTAACAAATCCTGGTACATTGTTTTCTCAGTGTAGTTTTTTTTTTTTTTTCGTTCGATGAGAGATTTTTCATCATTTTCAGAGATTTTTCATACTCAGTAATGATGATGCGGTCCCGTTATTGGACATGGCAAATTTCGATACTGCTGATGAGCTTTACAATGACGACGAAGCAAACGCCCTCGCGATGACAATGCAATCGTCGTTTTCGTTGACACGTCCGACAATAACGTTTCCCAATATTTCGACGATCCTCTTCCGGCGATTGACGCTTCCTTTCCTCTCGACGTTTTCGCACCACGACGACAATTCATCGCTGTTATTTGACCGGCGAAAATCGTTCTGACGATTTTTACGACGCAACGAGTTCCTCGTGTTGCGCGTTAAGCCCGCTTCGAGCGATAATCGCTGCCTGAAATCAGAGAAAAAAAGATCATCCGAAGGGTTAAATTTCAGAAATTATAAAAAATACATTAATAATAATCATTTAAAATTAATTTTTTTTAGTAAATTAGTAAATCCAATTTCCCATTTATGTTTTAACATTGGCGAAATTTCGAGCATCAACATTTTCTCAAAAGGCCAATTTTAATATAAATTAAAATTCATTTTTTTTAAGTAAATTAGTAAATCTAATGTCCCATTTATTCTTCAACATTGACGAAATTGCAGTCATCAGAATTCTTTCAAAAAGCCAATTTTGAGAATCACTTAAAATTCATTTTTTTTTAGTAAATTAAAAAATCCAATTTCCCATTTATTTTTTAGAATTGGCAAAATTGTGAGTATCAAAATTCTTTCAAAAAACCAATTTTAATAATCATTTAAAATTCCTTTTTTTTTTAGTAAATTAGTAAATCCAATTTCTTATTTATTTTTTAACATTGGCGAAATTGGGAGCATCAAAATTCTTTCAAAAAGCCAATCTTTCAAAAGGCCAATTTTTCGTGCAACTCAGAGAGTTCTCTGTTAAAATTTTTAGATTTTTTAAATTCATAAATATGAAAGTGGATAAAATTACCCAGGGACAATATCTTTTGACTTCATTGATAGCATTTCATCTAAAATTTCCCTCGAGGAAGTTGAGACCCTTAAATGAATTTAAAGACATTAAATTTCTTAATTTTCCTGCTCATTTTAGTTCTAGTAGATTTTAGGTCAATCTTGAGTAAAGATAATATATATATTTAATCGACTACTCGTTAAAAATTTTTTCTTTTCGACTCCTCTAAAAAGCTTCTTTTTTATGCAAAAACGCGAGGTAAATTTTTTGAAAATTCATAAGTTCATTTTTTGGTAAAATCATCTGTTTTTGGAAATTTCTTATCACAAATAGTATTTTTCCTAAAAGATAAACCATTTTGGAACTGAAGTAAATAAAATTTAAAAAAAAAAATTCATTTCATGTTGTCTAGTTAATAAAAAATGAAGGATATTTAAATTAATTATTTTATTCTAAAACTAAATTAGTAGAAACTTATTTTTTATAAGCAGATTTATTACTTTAAAGGCTCAAGTAAATTTTGTTTAGTATTTTTTATACTTTAACTTCTATAATTATTGATTATTGTTTGCTAATATGTTTTTGCTAATTCAGTTAATTTAAAATTTAAAAAATAAATTTAATTTAATTTTTAATTTAAAAAAAAACAAAAAAAAATTCCCTCGCGTTCTTTCATCAAAAGGAAGCTTTTTTGGGGGCGTCAGAAAAAAATTAATTTTTAACGACCAGCCTAATATTTAATCAATATTTATATATTTATAGATAACACAATGAGCGTACGTACATCAAAAAAACGAAGCGACGATTTATAGTGCATTAAACATCACCGCAACGAAATATTTCACACGATACTAATTATGTTCCACCTAATTACGTAACTTTTACATGTTGTTTAGCGTTCAGATTTCGTACTTTTTTTTATAGATCATTTTAACGGATTCGTTATATTTATATCGATTTACAGTGAATTTCGTTTGCTTTATCTTTGGGATTTTTTTTGTGTTTTTAATGTAAATTTTAGTCGTTAAATATTTTTTTTTTATATACATCGATCGAATATACAGTAACGGGCAGTAGAAGTGGAACAAATTCTCTTTTTCAAAATTGAATCAATCGACAAAAACATCAAATTTGATTAATTTAAATTTTTTTGGCCCTTAGACGCTCCTTTAAGGGCTTTTTTATAATTTTTCGGCCCTTAGCAGAACCTTGAACTGGGCCCCCATTAAGGGACCCTTATTCTTGTGGTTCTTGTCGACCCTTAATGACCCTTAAATCAAATTCCTATCAAGGGCCCCTTATTCCTTTTTTTCAATCTGCATCAAACCCTTGAATTGGATTTTTATTGAAGGTCAACTATTCTCATGATTATTTCATCCCTTAATGGCCCTTAAACTGATTTCATGTTTTAGGTCCCTTATTTTTATAATTTTTTCGATCCCCAGTAAATCTACAAAACGGGTCGCTATTAAGGGGCCTTTATTCGTGTGATTTTTGCGACCGTCATAGTTAACCCTTCTGCTGGATCCCTATTAAGGGTCCCTCATTTTTTATGATTCGCGTGAACCCTTAATGACCCTTGAATCGAATATCTATTAAGGGTTCCTTACTCTTATGTTTTTTTTCGACCCTTAGTGACCCTTAAATAGAATTCTCATTGAAGGTCCCCTGTTCTCATGATTCTTTCAACCCTTAATGACCCTGAAACTGATTCCTTGTTAAGGGTTCCTAATTTTTTCGTATTTTTCGATCTACCCCTAGATTTCTAAGATGGGTCTCTGTCAAGAGACCCTATTCATGTGATTTTTACGACCCTAAAGATGAATCCCTTATTCTTCCAATTTTTTTGACCCTTAGTAGACCCTTGAATAGAATCCCCAATTCTCATGATCTTTTCGACTGTTTAATCGAAACCCTATTAAGAATTCTTCATGCTTACTATTTTTCAAAACTGGATCCCCATTAAGCGTCCTTTATTTGTGGTATTTTCGCGACCCTTAGTGACCCTTAAATAGAATTCTCATTGAAGGTCCCCTGTTCTCATGATTCTTTCGACCCTTAATGACCCTGAAACTGATTCCTTGTTAAGGGTTCCTAATTTTTTCGTATTTTTCGATCTACCCCTAGATCCCTAAGAACGGTCTCTGTCAAGAGACCCTATTCATGTGATTTTTACGACCCTAAAGATGAATCCCTTATTCTTCCAATTTTTTTGACCCTTAGTAGACCCTTGAATAGAATCCCCAATTCTCATGATCTTTTCGACTGTTTAATCGAAGCCCTATTAAGAATTCTTCATGCTTACTATTTTTCAAAACTGGATCCCCATTAAGCGTCCTTTATTTGTGGTATTTTCGCAACCCTTATTGGGTCCATCAATTGGGACCCTATTGGGGGCCCTATATTCTTCCGATTTTTTACTCTTAGTAGATTTTCAAACTCCTCTAGCGAATAATTTCCGTCGCCCCTTGAACCAAATCCCTATTAAGGGTCCCGTATTCTTACAATATTGTTTGACCCTTAGTAGACCCTTGAATAGAATCTCTAATTCTCATGATCTTTTCGACTGTTGAATCGAAGCCCTATTAAGGGTTCTTTATGCTTACGATTTTTTAAAATTGCATCCCCATTAAGCGTCCCTTATTTGCGCCATTTTCTCTACCCTTATTGGGCCCTTGAAATGGGACCCTATTAAGGGCCCATATTCTTCCGATTTTTTTGACTCTTACTAGATTTTCAAACTCCTCATTCGAATAATTTTCGTCGCCCCTTGAACCAAATCCCTATTAAGGGTCCCGTATTCTTACAATATTGTTTGACCCTTAGTAGACCCTTGAATAGAATCCCCAATTCTCGTTATCTTTTCGACTGTTGAATCAAAGCCCTATTAAAGGTTCTTCACGCTTACATTTTTTAAACATGCATCCCCATTAAGCGTCCCTTATTTGTGCCATTTTCTCGACCCTTATTGGGCCCTTAAATTGGGACCCTATTAAGGACCCATATTCTTCCGATTTTTTTGACTATTAGTAGATTTTTAAACTTCTCTTTCGAATAATTTTCATCGCCCCTAAAACCAAATCCCTATTAAGGGTCCCGTATTCTTACAATTTTGTTTGACCCTTAGTAGACTCTTGAATACGATTTTTTAACACTGCATCCCCATTAAGCGTCCCTTATTTGTGCCATTTTCGCGACCCTTATTGGGCCCTTGAAATAGGACCCTATTAAGGGCCCTATATTTTCCGATTTTTTAACTCTTACTTATTGGTAGATTTTCGAACGGGATTCCCATTAAGGGCCCCTCATTCACATAATTTGTTTAACCCTTTATATTAAGGGCCCTTATCTTCAATTGTTCGACATATTATAAAAACCGTTAAAAAAAATGTTCCACTTTAATTGCCGGAGTACTGTATATACAAAACATACGTATACACATTGTATATAATTTCAATGCACATGTAACAACGAATAAATGAATATAAGGATGCCAATGAGAATGAAAATGAACCGAAGTTTTTTTTTTTAACTGATTTTTTTTTTTTTAATTTTCATATTCCAGCTACGATGAACATTGGACTCGAAATAGCATGATAATTATTTTTCTTTTTTGTCATAAAAATAAATATACACATATATGCTATGTTATTGTTTACTATACAGCGTTTATGTACAAATGTCTAATGAAGAGTGTGATATATAATTAAAAATAAGGGGCTCTAACGAGGCAAGTCTATAAAAGTTTTCCAATTTTTTTATAAATATATATATATACATATATATATTTATATATTTATATATACATATTTATAGATATATAAAGAGTATAATACGCTTACAATATGTATTTCGTGTGATAGCGCATAAAGGAAAAAAAAAATCCGCGCGTTGATGCTCAACACGGCGAAAAAACTTTGTCGTGCATAAAGTAATTAAAAAAAAAAAAAAAAGAAATGTGTGTATAGGGAGACGACAGTATATGGGAAATTGCTCATAATCGCGAATCATATACCGTGTAATTATCGTATCATGATTATTATAATAATTATTTAATATTTATATGTATATATATGGGAATATATATGGGGCCTTCCATACGAAGCCGACCAATCCGTAACTCCGACCGTGTTGGATTTTGTTGAAAATTTTAGATTTTTTTTCACGTGCCGAAAGCAGTCTTTCAGAATTTTTTTAGATTTTTGTCTCATCCCTTTCAACCACAATAAATTTTTCAAAATTTCACACAATTTTTTTTTCAAATGCGCATAACTTTTTAAAAAACGAAGATTCGAAGATAAAATCAAAGATCATTTTTTTTGTCTTGAGTTGCAGTTTTATAAAAAAAATACGAAAAAAAAATCGAAATTCATTTTCATATGCTTTTTTCAGTTTGAAACCCAAAATATTTTTTTTTTCAACTTGGACCATTTTGATTTTTTTGACAAAATTCACCACTTCTAAGGAAACATTTTTACAAGTACTAAAAAATTCGCAGCTTCTGATATTCATAATTTATATTTTTTGTCTGTTTTTGAAGTTATATGAAACACTAAAAAAAAACGTGTAACGTATAACTTCAAGAATAGATTTAAAAAATACAAGTCATGAATATCACAAGCTGCGAATTTTGCATTACTTGTAAAAATGTCTCCGAAAAAATGGTGAATTTTTTGAAAAAAATCAAAATAGTCAAGTTGGAAAAAAAAATATTGTGAGTTTAAAATTGAAAAAAACATATGAAAATGAATATCGATATTTTGTTTGTATTTTTTTTTATAAAACTACAAGTCATGACGAAAAGAAATGATCTTCCGTTGTATCTTGATATCTCCGTTTTTTAAAAAGTTATGCGCATTTGAAAAAAAATTGTGTGAAATTTTGAAAAAATTTTTGTGGTTAAAAGGGTTGAGACAAAAATCTTTAAAAATTCCGAAAGACTGCTTTCAGTACGTACAAAAAAATAGATAATTTTCAACAAAATCAAAAATGGTCGAGGCTACGGATTGGTCGGTTTCGTATGGATTGCCCCATATATATTGTGCCACGATAAAAATAATGATTACCTCGAGCTCGAAGCACGACACGGGTCGCCCCTTACTTTGCCAACTAAAAAGAGTAACAGAAAGAAAATTCAACAAATAAACCGTGAGGGAACAAAAAAAAAAGTGAGAGCTGCACACGAGAAATATACAAATATATTTTTTTCCAACTTTTAATTAAAAATATTCTGAAGAGATTCGGTGAAATTTTGCGAGAAACATTATTGTGAATCGTTGAAATTGGGGAATTAAAAAAAAAAAATTCAATTAAAAAAAATGCCCTGTTAAATAAAAAAAAATCCCTGTTAAATAATTTTTTTTTTAAAATTTAAATTAAAAAAAATCCCTGTTAAATAATTTTTTTTTTAAATTTAAATAAATTAAATTTAAATTAATGGCTTGAAATAAATGCATTTGATACAATGAAGTATTTTAAAAAATAATGAGAACAAAGAGAGAAAAAAGGGTCGATTTTCCAGGGCTCTTGAAATTAGGCCAGTAATTAATTAAAAGTTTATTGAATCTCAAATATCTACTTTTTCCCCCTCAGATAGAATGAGAGGCAATTTGTGTACTTGTGAAAAATTCTGGTTAATTTTTCCTCATTCGTGGGATTGTAAATTATTTTTGCGGTATAATCGACATAAAAATGTAGGAAGCCTTTGAATAAATTCTTCATGAAAAAGTACTCCAAAATGTTAATTTAAAATAAATGGATGTGCATTTAATATTTTTCGCTCTCAAAACTACTCCGGTAATTAATTAAAATTTTGGTAAATTTGAAGGATTTTTTCATTTTAATTCCCTCAATTATTATTTTCTAATATTTTACGAAAAATGAATTTGAACAATTAGAACCCCAAATGAAGAATTACTCTCATTGCAATATTGATCTTTTTTTTTTTAATTTGGCTTTTTTAATTAGGAAGTATTTACAGGTTTTTGTAAAGGTGAGCAAAAACAATGAGAAACGATGGAATTACCTATACATGGAAATACAGAATATAATAATATAGTCCCAAATATAATAATAACAGTTTGTGTACTTATGAAAAATTCTATTTAATTTTTCTTCATTTGTGGAAGCGTAAATTATTTTTGAAGTATAATCCACATAACAAAAATGTAAGAAGTCTTTGAATAAACTCTTCTTTTTTCATTAGGAAGTATTTAGAGTTTTTTTTTAAACGTGAGCAAAAACAATAAAAAATGATGGAATGCCCTATACATGAAAATACCGAATATAATACCGTCTCTAAATAACATGAATCCATAGGAATGAAATATTACAAATTTCAAATCCTCTTTCACTCTCTATTTTTGGGATAATTTTAATATAATCAAAGCTCCAATTATCATAATCCGCGGTAAAATCAAAGAAAAATGATTAAACATAAATAGGCATCGGCCATCTTGAATTTTCGATTCAAATGTTTTCTCCTTTTTATTAGGATGGTAAATAAAGATTTGAAAGTAAAAATTTTCACAAGGATGGAAAAAAGTCGATTTTTGGAGGCTCTCAAAAGTACTCTGGTAATTAATTAGCCCGATTCGGTTCTCGAGGGTCGCTGGAGACCCGAGCGATTTTTCTTCAGAGGTACATGCGTTTATGACGAAAAATAAAATATTTGTTTAAATTTTTTGCAATCTTCATAGTTTGCCCTTACGACAGAAGTATTCAAGGGTGTTGAGGAATTTTTTCAGATGTTTTCATTGCAAATTACGTGTTACATGCCTTGGGTCTCCAGCGACCCACGATAACCTGAGAGGTGTCGAAAAACACGATAACCTGATTGGGTTAAATCTTTGATAAATTTGAAGTATTTTTTCATTACGATTCCCTCAATTATTATTTTCTAATATTTTATTATAAAATAATAATGATTTTTGAACAATTACAACCCCAAGTCAATAATTACCAACCTAGCAATATTTTGATATTTTTTAAAATTAGTTCTTTGAATTAGAAAAGCGTATTTAGAGATTTTTTTAAACGTGATTAAAAACACTAAAAAATGATGGAATGCCCTATACATGAAAATACCGAACATAATACCGTCTCTAAATAAAATACAAATCAATAGGAATGAAATATTAAAAATTTAAAATCCTCCATCTTCCAATTTTCTGTGTAATTTTAATTCGTTAAAATCTCCAATTATCAAAAACCGCGGTAAAACATAAAAGAAATTTCTATTTTCAATTCAAAATGTTTCCTCATTTCCGCCCAAAATATAATGGCGTCGCCGGAAGTTGATAAAGAAAATTCATGCCAAATCGTAAACGTTAATAATAATAATAATAATAACTCGATCGATGTATCAAATGTTTGACAGAAGAAAATAAATATATATGAGCGTTGGGCATGTACAAGACGAAGCAAATCATTGATAAACACGCAAAAAACCACACACGTAAAAAAAAACACTCAACGGCTATCTACGTTACATCTCTCGCTAAAGAGTTCTTCTCTCGAACCGAACGTGCTGATTCTCGTGGCGCTGTTGCCCTTCGTATTAACATTCACGGCGATGGAGACGCTGCCGCTATTTACCACGTTGTTTTCGTGCACTTCACTCGTTGTACCATTTCCGGTGGTCGTACACTGACCACGGACACTTTGTAACATCGTCGCCAAATATTCGTTCAATATCTCTTCAAAATTTCCACCGTTATTTCCCTCTAATGTGCTTTATACTTTCTTGGCAAAAAGCGTCCTTTCATTATTCCCATAAAGACGCGTCCGCAAAAAGTCGAAAGAAAAACGTTGAAAACACGCCTTTTTTCGCTCAGATGAAAACAAAATCTCTTTTCCCGCTCGCCTATTTTTTTTCCAATTTACGTTACAAAAAGAGCGTAGCAAACACGCCCACGCTTCGTCAACATCGAAGCTATTTTTTTTTTCGGTTTGTTCTCTTTTGCTACCTCATCGCGCTCTTTCGAACGTATCCCGTCGCGTCTTACGTCGATTCGTACTACTCATCGCATGAGAAATACCTCGCACTCGTAATTTTAGTGTTTATAACCTCAATTCGCGAAACAAGCGAAGGGAACGGGGTTTTTGCGATACGGCGACACCTCTTGTTTCTCTTTGGCCTCTCTTCGCGAATCGAGAGAGAGAGAGAGGGAGAGAGCACAAACACCCTCGAGATATCCTCTCTTTCTCTTGCGATTCACTCACTTCCGCCCCCTGCGTTTATGTTTCTTATCGTTTTTTTTTTACTATGCACAAACTCCCTCTCTCTCTCTCTCGCTTTCTCTCGAGGGCAGACACACCCGGTTCGTCGAGCCGAGAGCTTCGTTTTCCTCCACTGTGAAAGGACACAATCCTTAGCCCCAATGTTTAATCATCTTTCGAAGTTTGGTCTCGAATATTGTTATTATCGCAGAAGGTAATTGTTTTATCGACACGCAAGAGGGCGGTTTTCGAGGGAAAAACACGCACAGTGAGTGGATAGTCCAGACGCGGATTTTGCGATGATAAAATCGCGAGGATTTCTCGATTGTCACGAAATTATGGAAACACCGAATCGCGCGGAATCTCGTTGCTTGTTATTTACTGTTTATTTTTCGTCGCTAACGATGCGATCTTTCTTTTCGCGCGCGTTTTTCATCGCGGTGGTTCTCGGGCTCTCGGCGAGTTTGTTATCCTCTCGCGCGCGTCCTGCTCCGGAGAGAGAGAGAGGGCGAATGCGAGGACCGCGCTTCGTGACGAGCGACGGAACGAGACTAGGGCGTCGGCAATAGAACCGCGCGAGCCAGAAACGAAGGAGAGAAAACGCGAGAGCCACCAACGCGCGCGCCACCGACTCTACAGCGAGAGAGCGCAAACTGAGCCGGAATGAGAGAGAGGGATGAGAGTACCGAGAGCCGCGACTACATTGATTTTGATTTTCGAAGGCGCGCGCACTCGTGCAGCCTCACTGCTACCTTCATCTGCTCCTCTCTAATATATATATATCTATATATTTCTGTTATACACAACTTTTCTCGCTGTATATATATATCTACATATATGTCACAGATATGAAATATATCCTTCTTTCTCTCACTAGGGCTATGTCTGAACAGCGAATAGCTAAAACTCCCCCTGGCCACTGCCCATTCATGCGCCCGGCGTGCCGATCTCTCCGTCCTTTTAAATATATACATATATATGTGTATATATATAAGTATATATTATCTGTCCTACAATATCTTCACCCTTTGTTACTCGATTCGACTATCGCGGAAACCTTCTTTGCGTAGGATATTTGCACGCGCACATATAGATGTCGCTATGTGGATTTTGTACTATTGTGAATATATAGATATATATATATTTGGGCGGTTTTTTTTCGACTTTTTTTCTCATTTTCCGCCTGAAACTTTTTGTTGGATATGTCTGAAAAGAAATTCCCTGACAGTTACAGACCTTAATATTCATATTGAGTACTTTCCCATTGCGTGAAAAGATTTTCCATCTAAAATACACGTAAATGATTTTTTTTTTTTAAATCCTATAACTCAACGGCATTTTATGCTATCACATTGTTCTTGGTCGCAATTTGAGCAGATTTGAGCAGAATTGAACGATCTTCAAAAGTGTCTTGAGCGGCGTTAGTGTAACTTACACTGGTGAGCGTGTACGGGTCACTAAAGTCCATTTTTACCCAAAATTCTCGTTTTTTTTGTTGTTTATTGCTAAAATTAATTGCTAAAATTAATTGCTAAAATTAATATTTCTCGATATTTTGGGATATTCAGATATCAGCAGTTTAAAACGATTGGTTCGATAAACAATAAAAATTTTATACCACAAGTACGTTAAAGTTCAATATCTCAAGAAATATTAATTTTAGCAATTAGGTCCAGAGGACCGTTTTTGTAGAAAGTTAAATTTCCATCAAAATTTTCCTTTTCATTTTTTCGGCAAAGTTAATCATTTTGGAGATAACAGCAAAAAACGTGAATTTTTGGTAAAAATCAACTTTAGTGACCCGTACCCTCTCACCAGTGTAAATTACACTAACGCTGTTTAGGACACTTTTGAAGATCGTTTAATTGTGCGTAAATTGCGACCAAGAACAATGTGATAGCATAAAATGCCGCTGAGTTATAGAATTTTGAAAAAAAAAACAATGTTGATTTCCGTGCATTTTAGATGGAAAATCTTTTCACGCTATGGGAAAGTACTTAATATTAATATTAAGGGCTGTAACTTTCAGGGAATTTCTTTTCAGACATATCCAACAAAATTTCAGGTGGAGAGTGAGAAAAAAAATAAGTCGAAAAAACAGCGCCCTAATATAAATATATATGTATATACAAATATCTCTACGGCGCGACTATGGACGAGAATGAAGGAATATTTGAAAATTCGAGGAATTTTTAAAACCTAAAGAACAAAGAATTTCTAAAAGCAGGTTGAAAAAAATATTTCCAAACGAGAAAAAATTCCTAAAGAGAGATGCGATAGAGTTTCCAAAAAAAAGGTCAAAGAAACTTCAAAAGCAGGGTAGGAAAATCTTCAAAATAGGCGTCACAAAATTTTCAAAATGGCGGTTCCAAAATATTCAAAATAGCGGTTGCAAAATTTTCGAAAGAGACTGCAAAATTTTCGAAATAGGGGTTGCAAATTTTCAAAATAAGGATAATAAATTTTTCAAAATAGGGGTTGCAAAATTTTCAAAATAAGGTTTACAAGATTTTCAAAATAGGTGTTGTAAAATTTTGGAAATAGGGGTTGCAAAATTTTCAAAATAAGGGCTGCAAGATTTTCAAAACAGGGGTTGCAAAATTTAAAAAAAAGGATCGTAAAATTTTCGAAATAGGGATTGCAACATTTTCAAAATAGGGGTTACTGCAGATTTTGAAAATAGGGGTTGAAAAATTTTCAAAATAGGGGTTGCAAAATTTTTAAAATAGGGGTTGCAAAATTTTAAAAATAGGGGTTGCCAAATTTTAAAAATAGGGTTTGTAAAATTTTCAAAATAGGGGTTACGAAATTGAAAAAAAAGGGATCGTAACATTTTCGAAATACGGATTGCAACATTTTCAAAATAGGGGTTGCAAGATTTTGAAAAAAGGGGTTGCAACATTTTCAAAATAGGGGTTGCAAAATTTTTAAAATAGGGGTTGCAAAATTTTCAAAAGGAGGGTTGCAAGATTTAAAATAGAGGTTGCAAAATTTTCAAAATAGCTGTTGTAAAATTTCCGAAATAGGGGTTGCAAAATTTTTAAAATAGGTATCGTAAAATTTTCAAAATAGGGGTCGCAAAACGTTCAAAATAGGGGTTGCAAAATTTTCAATATAGGTGTTGTAAAATTTTCGAAATAAGGGTTGTAACATTTTCAAAATAGGGATCGTAAAATTTTCAAAATAGGGGTTGCAAAATTTTCGACATAGGGGTTGCAAGATTTTCAAAATAGGGGTTGCGAGATTTTCAAAAAAGGTGTTGCGAGATTTTCAAAATAGGGGTTGCAAAATTTTTTAAATAGGGGTTGAACATTTTTCAATATAGAGGTGCAGACAAAGACATTAATTTTGTGAAAAAAAAACTCGGAGGAATTATTTTTTTATGATACAAACAACTTGGACTCGCTCGCGTGATGCTCACCTCCTTCAATTGGCTCGTCAATTTTTTTTTGCCAGTGCTACGACCTCTTTTTTTTTTACCCCGGACGAGCACGTGCAAAAGAGCGAGACGGATCCTATATCGATATTCCACTATGTACAAGCATATGTGCATTAAAGTGAGGATTTCTTTTGAGCAAAGAATATTTATACGGGGTGAATTTTCCACAAAGATAATTTTTCGAAAAAAAATTTGTAGGTTATAAGCTTTTTGCCATATTTATACGCTATTTTGGATCTCAATTATAGACTCTTTACATTTTCATTAAAAAAATTGAATTCTACGTTCATTCATCGATATATTTGTCATCTATATTATATGTATTTTAAATATGAGTCATTCCATGTCAATTCAACAACGTTTTGTCGGTGAACCCCTTGGATTTTTTTTATTTTTTAATATGTTATTATACATGCAAAAAGTAGTATCCATGTAAATTTTTAGCTCTCTCTCTTAAACCATACCGAAGTTATTGATTTTTCAAAAAATATTCGTAAAATAATCATAACTTCTACAATAACCAAGATATTCACACTTGGTAAGAGCTCTTTTTTTTGTTTTTCAATGCACTTTTTGAAAAAAATATTAAAAATTAATTTAAAAAAAAAAATTTATCTCTTTTTGGCTGTTTTAAGCTAAAAAAATTGATTTTCTTTCAATAGGACCACTTTGATTTTTTTCAAAAAAAAATGTAAAATTCTACTGAAAAAAACAATATTTTTGAGATTTTACTGAACAAGGGATTCAAATAACTTCGTATTAAAAAATTTTGTTTTCGATTCTTTTTTCGTAACATTAAAATAACATGAAAAACAAATTTTTCTAAATTTTCGATATTTTTTTCAAAAGATACATTGAAAATAAAAAAAAAATGATCTAACAAATTAGAATATCTTGGTTATTGTAGAAGTTATGATTATTTTAAGAATATTTTTTGAAAAATCAGTAACTTCGGTATGGTTTGAGATAGAGCTAAAAATAAACATACATACTTCTTTTTGCATGCATAATAACATGTTAAAAAATAAAAAAAAATCGAAGGGGGTTGGCGCCAAAACGTCGTTGAATTGATAAGGAATGACTCGTATATGCTATATATGCGTAATATTATAATTAGAGGTTATGTATACGTATATATCCCGGGATTGGGATCAAGGATATATGTAGGGCAGAAAAGGAGGACGCTTGAGGTCCTTGCCATATCGATACTTCCAAACGCCGTTGATATATATGTATGTATTCACGGCATATGTTGCACACACATGCATATATATATATATATATATATATATGGACATTGTACTGTTAAAAAGAGGCGTAAGTCGCGCGTTGTTTGAACGCCTCGAGCGATCAAGTGCCGCGTCCTTTTGTTGGCGAGCTCTCTTTTGTGTACGCAATATATATATATATAATGCACTGGGAAAGAAGATAGAGCGTGAGACAAACATTATCCGCCCACCCTTTGCCACTCCTCTCTCTCTCTCTCTCTCTCTCCCTCTCTCTCTTTCTCTGTGTGTTACAGGACTCCCTGACCCCGGAAATTCAGACTACCAGAGCTTTTCATCGATTTTCTCTCCTTTTAGTTTTCTCCCGTTTTTTTCGCTTCCCCCTTTGCGACGTTATATCGTGTATAATGGAGAAAAACAGGATTTTCGTTATTCCAGAATCTCTTTGGTCTCATCTATATGCTTTCTCGATATTGTATCCTCAGAAAAGAAAAGAGCTCGCAATGTGTCCATATATATATATATATATATATATATAGATTAGTCCTCATATTAGTTTCGATAAGGGCCGCTGAGCGCTACTTCGATTCAGGCACGAATTTCAAATTATCTCTGTGTGTAGCATAAAACTCTTACACAGATATATAGGACATGAATTTTCTTCAAATTATAAAAGACACGAGAATTCAATCTCAGTTCGAACGACACGCCGGAAAGATATACGACTTGCTGCCAAGAGGGCGCTCCCATCGCGAGAAAAAAAAATAGCGTCCTAATCGGATTAGAAATGCTCGTGCCGCTCGCGTGGCTTTTCTCGAGCATTCGCAGCGCCGCGCCCTGCTGGACCAAAAAAGATAAGAGAGGTAATCGTGCGAGAAAATCGTTTGATGGATGTTTTTCGATATAACGATCGTTTCCAAGATCCTAAACTTTTTTTCCCCCTTATACTAATATTTTTGTCAAGAATGTGGAGAAAGTTTAACATTGGGAGAAGATTCGATGGAGCTATATAGATCCATCTCGTACACTTGACATGTTACAAAGGGGGTGGATGAAGGCAGGAAGGACGGACAGCTGCAAAGTGCAGCGATATCCTTTCCATTAGGGATTGCGGACGTGCCAGCGCGCCTTCGCCCGCTGTTTTACTTTTGACCCTTGGGAAGGAAAAAAAAGCTCCGAGCTAGCCAGTAGATGAATCTATATAGGTCAGACCTGACTCTTCGATGCAGACTGACATCTGACGGATTTCTTGCAAAGCTGCGATGGGTTCATTGTCTACATTACCGACGGCTAGTAACAAAGGAATTTCTTTGTTGCCAGCGGTCGGTAATGTAAACTTTTTGCTCTACACAAAGAAATTGAAGAGAAATATAAATATATGGGGCATTCCACGCCAATTTGACCTGGGTCTGACCCTTTTAGTCTGGGTTTAAACAAATTATTTTTAGCTCAAATTAAAAATTTGAAAAAAATTACCAAAATCCCGTTTTATGTATGAAAAATTTCAAGCGTTGAGCCAAAATGGGCAGAGGTTTCCTTCTGTTTGTAACGAGCTTTTTTAATATAAATTTTTTTTTAAATAGAAACAGAAACCTGAATTGAGTGGGGCCTTATCCAAGCATTTTTTGTTAACGACTTCGATTCATACGTTTTTCGAAAAAGCTTGTTATAAACAGAAGGAAACCCCTACCCACTTTGGCTCAACACTTGAAATTTTTCATACAAAAAAGGGATTTTTTCAGATTTTTGAATTTGGGCTAAAGTTGTTTATAAAATTATAGTCAAGTCAAATCGCTCCAAAAAAATCTGAAAAAAATCCTGAATGCGTTTCGGAGGAACTACAAAACCTTAAAAAATCACGGACAAAATCGGAGAAGTGAAGGGTCAGACCCAGGTCCAATCGGTGTGGAATGCCTCGTGTATAAAAATAAAATACATTTTTTTAAATCGTTTACAGTACGATTGAAGAGCTTTATTTTCTTCTCATTACAGTATCATGAATACCGATGCAATGTCTCGTCGTATACGATTTTTTTTTCTCGATTTTACACCCTATCCCTGCGCTTGCGAAACGAAACGCACGAAACGCAAATCAGTATAAAAGAGAAAAAAAAAGAAGATGAAGCACAGAGATTTCGCGATTTCCATTACGTTCGATTCGGAGAAAAAATCGCGCGTGCTCTTTCGGCCTTATCTCAGAGCATGATAGCCACGAATGTTGTTCTACTTATCAATAAATAAATACGTAATACCGACGAGATCGTGGATCACATGAAATAGCCGAATCCGAATGAACGTTTTATGGGATCCCAGTAGTACCTCTCCCAGTTCTCTTTCGTTGAATTCTCCTCGCTGAAAGAGAAAATGAAAATATTAAAAAAGTTGTGAGAAAAATAAATGCTTCGAGGTGAAATTGTTGATGATTCGATTCGATTAATTCACACGAAAATTATGAGTTCAAAAAAAATTTACTTTGATGCAGAGTTATGAAATTAGTAATTTAAAAGTAATGCATCATCCATTAATTTGAACAATGTGTATTGGATAAATTTTCCGTTACAAATTACAAAAGTAACGTGTAACGAATGAATGTTCCATTACAAATGAAAATAGTCATGTGTAATCGATGCGTGTTCCATTACAAATAAAAACAGTAATGTGTAATCAGGGTTGCAAATAATGGATTACTTTTTTTAATGCATTTGTATTTTAATGATTAATGAAAGTTATGTTCATTAACCATTAAAATTTAATGGTTAATGGAAATTATTTTCATTAACCATTAAAATTCAATGGTTAATGGAAATTATTTTCATCAACCATTAAAATTTAATGGTTAATGGAAATTATTTTTATTAACCATTTAAATTTAATGTTTAATGGAAATTATTTTCATTAACCATTTAAATGTTAATGGTTAATGAAAATGCAATTGCATTAAAAGTAATGCATTATTTGTAACCCTGCCCATTACAATGTAGCGTGTAATAGAAAAAATTTCCATTACCCATTGCAATGTAATGTGTGATGGACAAAACTTTGACAGTAATTTTGGGAATGGAAAAATATAGATGAATAAATTATTGCAGTTTTGCATTACATTTT
Source organism: Alloplasta piceator (assembly GCA_946863875.1). Taxonomy (NCBI): domain Eukaryota; kingdom Metazoa; phylum Arthropoda; class Insecta; order Hymenoptera; family Ichneumonidae; genus Alloplasta; species Alloplasta piceator. The sequence goes on along the minus strand of OX333078.1, from coordinate 33,452,626 downwards.
GACTTAGAACATAGATTTTTAGAATTATAATACAGATGCTTTTTAGAATTTAAGGTGAAAATCTAAGTCTCAAATCAATAAAATGTAATGCAAAATTGCAATAATTTATTCATCTATATTTTTCCATTCCCAAAAGTGCAATCAAAGTTTTGTCCATTACACATTACATTGCAATAATAATATAGATGCTTTTTAATATAGATTCTTTTGACAATTTAAGGTACCTGAAAGTCTAAGTCCTAAATCAATAAAATGTAATGCAACATTGCAATAATTTATTTATCTATATTTTTCCATTCCCAAAATTGCAATCAAAGTTTTGTCGTTTACACATAACATTACAATTGGTAATGGAAATTTTTTCTATTACACATTACATTGTAATGGGCAGGGTTGCAAACAATGCATTACTTTTTTTAATGCAATTGCATTTTCATTAACCATTAACCATTAAATTTTAATGGTTAATGAAAATAATTTCCATTAACTATTAAAAAATTAATGGTTAATGCATTACTTTTTCATTACAAATTTCGCAACCCTGTGTGTAATGTATGCATGTTCCATTACAAATAATAAAAGTAATGTGTAGTGGTAGCATGTGCCATTACAAATAACAAAAATAACGTGTAATGAGTAATTCCATTACAAATTACAATTGAAAAAAAGTAATTTGTAGTGAAGAATATTCCATTACAAATTTCCGTAGAAACTCACTAATTTGTAATGGAATATTTTCCACTACCAATTACTTTTTTTTCAATTGTAATTTGCAATGGAGCACTCATCCATCACACATTACTTTTTTTTATTTGTAATGGCACATGCATCCATTACACATTACTCTTTTTATTTGTAATGGCAGACGCATCCATTACACATTACTTTTTTATTTGTAATGGAACACGGATTCATTACACTTTGCTCTTGTATTTTGTAATGGTACACTTGTCCATTTTACATTATGCAGTGTAATGGGTAATGAATACAGTAATTCATTATCAAAATAATGCATTATTCACAACTCTACTTCGGTGATGAAAATTTCATACCTCGCTGGAACTCCAATTTGTGTGATGTTCACTTCCGTGTGATCGTTTTTCTCGTTAATGTCAATGGTAACTTCACTGAAAAGTCCCGCGGGCCATTGTTTGCATCGCCATTTCTGTACTATTTTCGTGGGTGACAATTCGAGAAATTCACCATGGATGTTGTTCCCGAAAAGCTCGAATTTGCCATTTTTCTTCGCCTCCAATTTCACGGGACCTTTCGTAAAAACTTGAACCATCTAAAAAAAAAATTAATTAAAAGTTGATGAATTTAATTGACAATGAATAAATGAAATAAAGTCGATAATTTAAATTAATTAGTAATAAATTAATTTTTTATTAATGCATTATTAATTATTAATTATTTATTAAATTGATTAATTAAAAATTAATTCATTATTTATTATTTATTAAATTAATTAATTAAAAATTAATCCATAAGGGAAACGAAAATTGTTTTGGAAAGCCGCATTACATGTAAATATTTGAAATAAATCACCTCGACGGTCGTAAAAACGTTGTAAAATTCTTGAGCTCGACATTGAAACTTTTGCTGTTGCTTGACCGTCGTTGTTGCGATTTTGTGACCCACGCTGGAATCATTGGTCTGCGTTACAGCGGTATTCATTACATCCTTGACATTCAAACTAGATTTTTTGTTCGTTACATTCTCCTTGACATCTTCCTTCTTAGGAAGAATCATTCCTTTCGTAAATTCTTAGAAGAAAAAAAATAGTTACGTTATACGATTATTCATTTACATTTACATTTCTTTTAAATCAAGTTTTTTTACCTTCTCTCAGAGCTGCGACATACTTTCCAAGCGTTTCTCTGATTAGATCTTTGCCCTGAGTGTGCAGAAAGTGCTTAGCATTTTCTCCCTCGTCCGTACTCGTGTTCAGGGTTATCTCAATCTGAAATAATCGTTTCATTGTAATTTATTTAAGAAAATCTTCAGTTGAAAAATTATCACAAACGCTGTAACTCATACAATTTCGATTATTTTGCTACCTCGTAACGGAAGCTATGGGCAAATTTCCAATTTGCATGATTTTTTTTTTTTTTACTTTCAATGCAAACTTACATCAACTTCGGAGATGTCGTTTTCCTCAGAAAGATTTGGAATGTTGATCTTTCCTTGTATAGTGTCATCCTTGTCGGAGTTCCACTTGAGGACAATGGACCATTCGTAGAAGAAAATTAATTTTCCTTTTCTATTATTAACTACAGCCTCACCTTCGCATTTCTCCACTTCTAAAATGGTGCAGGAAGCTGCGGAACAGAGTTGTAAATAATGCATTATTTTTATAATGAATTACAGTATTCGTTACACATTACACTGCATAATGTGAAATGTACAAGTGTTCCATTACAAATAAAAAAATTAATGTGTAATGAATGCATGTGCCATTACAAATAAAAAGAGTAATGTGTAATGGATGCATGTGCCATTACAAATAAAAAGAGTAATGTGTAACGGATGAGTGCTCCATTACAAATTACAATTGAAAAAAAGTAATTGTTAGTGGAGAATATTCCATTACAAATTAGTGTGTTTCTACGACAAGTCGGAGTAGGTACTATTTTGTTCAAAGGTCAGTCTATTAATTTTTCAATGAAAATAATTTGTGTGCATCAAGTTTTTGTCAACTTTACTGTGATCGAACTGTGTCAGTTCGATCCTCTGGATTTTCAAAGAGTTTCCGAAAAATGATCTTCCAATATACAAAAAACAGTGCCCAAATTTTTGAAGATTTTTTTCCAGTCTGGAGCTACTCTGTCGAGCTAATAAGACCTTTTTTTAAATCATGATAAGAATTACACAAACTCTGCATGAAAAACCAAGCATTTTTTTTTGGAAAATAAAGAAAAATACCTTTTTTCTTCAACGTCGAATTTATGTAATATTTTGCACGCTAATAAAGACCAAAATCGAGGATAGAAAAATATTGGGAAATTATTTTCATTCAACGTTAATGCATTGTAATTCGGTTCAATTCATTTCTGAAAATCGTACGATTCGATTGGTCGAAAACATGATTTTTCAAAAATTTCACAAGTTCAAAAATGTCAACGAAAAATTGGGAACATTTTCGTTTAAGGTAATAGTCTACATTAGAAGGCCACAAAAAGAAAGTTTTAAAGATTTTTTCCCTCAGCTCCTTTATCAGATATGATCAAAGTTGTGAAAATAGTAATGTAATAGTAATTACCCATTACTTTAAATATTGTGTATTGGATAAGTTTCCGATACAAATTACAAAAGTAACGTTTAATGAATGAATGTTCCATTACAAATGAAAATAGTAATGTGTAATGGATGCGTGTTCCATTACGAATAAAAAAGTAATGTGTAATGTATGCATGTCCATTACAAATAATAAAAGTAATATGTAATGGTTGCATGTACCATTACAAATAAAAAAAATAACGTGTAATAAATGAGTGCTCCATTAAAAATTACAATTGAAAAAAAGTAATTTGTAGTGGAGAATATTCCATTACAAATCAGTGTGTTTCTACGACAATTTGGAGCAGGTACTATTTTTCTCAAAGGTAAGTCTATTAATTTTTCAATGAAAATAATATGTATGTATCAAGTTTTCGTTAACTTTACAATCGTAGTGGTAAATGTATGAACAGTGATTTTTTGGAGTAATTTTTACTCTATTCTTGTAAAAATTACAATTCAAGAAAAACTTATAGGTGTAAATGTATATTGAGTTAATTTAAACTGACACCTATGAACAGTTATTTTTTGGAGTAATTTTTACTCCATTGTTGTGAAAATTAAAATTCAAGAATGGAGTAAAAATTACTCCAAAAAACGTTACATACATTTACCACTACGATAATGAAGTTAACAAAAACTTGATACCCACAAATTATTTTCATTGAAAAATTAAGACTTACCTTTGAGCAAAATAGTTCCTGCTCCAAACTTTCGTAGAAACATACTAATTTGTAATAGAAAATTCTCCACTACGAATTACTTTTTTTTCAATTGTAATTTGTAATGAAGCACTCACTCATTACACGTTATTTTTTTTATTTGTAATGGCACATGCAACCATAACACATTACTTCTATTATTTGTAATGGAACATGCATACATTACACATTACTTTTTTTATTCGTAATGGAACACGCATCCATTACACGTTACTTTTGTAATTTGTAACAGAAAACTTATCCAATACACATTGTTTAAAGTAATGGGTAATGCATTACTTTTACATTACTATTTTTACAAGTCTGCTGTGGAATAATATGTCAATAAACCCTTCGTATGTACACTTAAATTTTGGGACACCGTCTGTACTCTGGGTCATTTAAGTCCTGCTGATGTTTTTTCTAAGAAAAAAACGTCAAAAAAAATCTGAAAAAAATCTGAATTACTTTTATAACATTTTTTTCCATGATCCAATGATTTATTCAACGATTTATAGTGAACAAAAATGTTTTACAATTTTTCTAATTCCAGAGATGTTTGATTTGAAAATTTGGCTTGTGCCTTAAAAGACCCAGTGTACGGATGGAGGGTTAAAAGCATCTAAAAAAATTAAAAATGAATCTAGGCAAATAAAAACGAAAAATAAATTCCAAACTCACTTCCGTCCTTCTCGATCTTCAACTTTTTGAAAAGATCCTTGATTTTTTCGTGCGACCAGGCGCAAGCGTTTTTCTCTGTCCTGAAAAAAAAAATTCCAGTTCAGCCAGCAAACAATATTTAGGATACTTTTGAGTGATAATCTTGACAATAATTTTTTTACCAGTGCCAATTGTTGACATTTATGGCGTCGGGTCTTTCCTCCACGATCCATCGAGGATCGCCCTCTCCCCATTTGGCCATTCTCTACAACCAATCGAATCGAACCCCGAAAGAGATTGTTGAAATATCAAAAAAACCGTCAATCTGCAACAAACGAATGAAAATCATCGCAAACATTTGACCGTTAAAAATAAACCAAATGTCTTTTTCTTCGCGATGAGTAAGTTCTATTTCAGTAAGTTCAAGGCGACAAGAAAGTAGAAACATAACCTCATTTATTCGGTGCTGCGAAAACGCGTCGTAAATAAAGAAAATACATTAAAGGACGAGTAATCATGAATAAAAGATTATTTAACAATCAGCGATGAATATATGACTTACCGCAAATTCTGTCAAACTGTATCAGACTTCTTTTTGTCGAGAAAAGTTACTCAATCACGATGATACAAAATTTTGATGTAAAGACGAAAATGCACAGCAGAACTCTCGATAATTTTAGACTTTTAGTTCTTTCGAGTGATTTGAATATCGAGTTTTTTTTAGAAAAAAATAGAGAGAAAGAAAGACGGATGAGACAGTATCGACGTTGATCCGACAATTGCGAACGTCGTAATGACTTTTGAGGAGAAATATATGGCGATGAAGTCTCGTGTTCCGGACAAGACGCTTTTTCTCGAATATTCAGGAAAGGAAGAGAATGTGGGAACTTTTGCGACATCTGGTGAAGAGAGGCAAAAATTAGCTAGAATACGAATAGAAAATTATAAAAAATAAAATAGCATATAAATGTAATGTAAAATATAATATAAAATGTAAATATGGGGCATTCCATGTAAAATCAACCACCTTGAAACCCGACCCCTTTCGACTGGGCTGAAATTTTATTTTCCTTTTCTACCCCATTAAAAACATTTTTCAGGAAATTTTCAAACATTTTTACCCAACCCAAAAAAAAACTTTTTTTTCAAAATTTTCGTCTTTCAATGTACTTTCCGAAAAAAATACCAAAAATTTTAAGATATTAAAATCTATGAAATTTTTCACTTTGTAGAGAAAAATCATATTTTTCTGAAAGTGGGCAATTTTCAATTTTTTTCCACTCAAAAAATACTTTGATCAACTTTGGAAAAAATGCCGGCCAACATGGAGTGGGCCGACATCTCCTTCAATTTTTTTTATCGATTGAAAAAAAAAAACAAATTCCCAGCTGGGCGTATTTCACAAAATAATAATATTTCACCACTATGGAATTTTTTGAGAATTTATAAAGGACCTCAGAGTTTGTAAAATTTAGAAGAAAAAATTAAAAGTGAAAATACGCAAAAATTTTTTGATTTTTTTTTCAAAAAAATAAAAAAATTAGAAGTAATGTCGGCCCACTCCATGTTAAGCAGCATTTTTTCCGAAATAGATCAAAGTATTTTTTGAGTGAAAAAAAAACAATGGCCAACTTCGAGAAAAATATGATTATTCTCGAAAAAGTGAAACATTTTATACATTTTAATATCTTCAATTGTTTTGTATTCTTTTTCAGAGTACATTTAAAGACAAACATTTTGAAAAAAAAACGTCCCAATCAGTCAATTTTTGAAGAATTTATAGCTATTTGAAAAAAAGTTTTTTTTTGGGTTGGGTAAGAAAATTTGAAAATTTGCTGAAAAATGTTTTTAATGGGGTAGATAAGGAAAAAAAAATTCACAGGCCAAATCAAAAGTGGTCGATTTGACATGGAATAACTCTATGTATAAATATAATATAGTATATAATTTTCGATCAAAAAACGATTATTCTGTATCAAAATTATTTTCTTCAAGTAAAAAAAGATTCCAGAATCTAACAAAGATATATGTCACGAAGAGGGTAAAGAAATAAAAATGATAAATCATTTGTATATTTTTTATTCGGATTCGAATTTTATTCATCCTTCATCGAGACTAAAAAAAAAAAAGTGATCTTTACAAATGTTTCGTGAAAATATCGTCGTAACAAAAATTGTAGATAAAAAATGAAAGCGTTGAAATTGTGTTCAGGATGGGTAGACTCGATCGATGAAAAAGATGTTTGGGCTTTTTAATACTCTTCGGCGCCCTCGCCCTCGCCGTCGGCGGAGTCGGTGCCGACCTCCTCGTAGTCCTTCTCCAGAGCAGCGAGATCCTCGCGAGCCTCGGAGAATTCACCCTCCTCCATACCCTCGCCGACGTACCAATGTACGAAAGCGCGCTTGGCGTACATGAGATCGAATTTGTGGTCGAGACGAGCCCATGCCTCGGCGATTGCGGTTGTGTTCGACAACATGCAAACGGCACGTTGTACCTTGGCGAGATCGCCTCCTGGCACAACGGTCGGTGGTTGGTAATTGATGCCGACCTTGAATCCCGTTGGACACCAATCGACGAATTGGATCGTACGTTTGGTCTTGATCGTTGCGATCGCGGCGTTGACGTCCTTGGGGACGACGTCGCCTCGGTAGAGCATGCAACATGCCATGTACTTTCCATGACGGGGATCGCACTTCACCATCTGATTCGCTGGCTCGAAACAGGCGTTCGTGATCTCGCCGACGGAGAGTTGCTCGTGATAAGCCTTCTCCGCGGAGATAACCGGGGCGTAAGTTACGAGGGGGAAATGAATGCGAGGATAGGGCACGAGATTGGTTTGGAATTCGGTGAGGTCGACGTTCAGGGCACCGTCGAAACGAAGCGACGCCGTGATCGATGATACGATCTGTCCGATGAGTCTGTTGAGATTCGTGTAAGTAGGTCTCTCGATGTCCAAATTACGGCGGCAAATGTCGTAGATAGCCTCGTTGTCGACCATGAACGCGCAATCGGAGTGCTCGAGGGTCGTGTGAGTCGTGAGGATGGAGTTGTAGGGTTCGACGACCGCGGTCGAGACCTGGGGCGCGGGATAAATGGCGAATTCCAATTTTGATTTCTTTCCGTAGTCGACCGAGAGACGTTCCATGAGGAGGGAGGTGAAACCGGAACCGGTGCCACCGCCGAACGAGTGGAATATCAGGAAACCCTGAAGTCCGGTACATTGGTCGGCGAGCTTGCGAATACGGTCGAGCACGACGTCGACGATCTCCTTGCCGATTGTGTAATGACCACGAGCGTAGTTGTTAGCTGCGTCCTCCTTGCCGGTTATCAACTGTTCCGGATGGAAAAGCTGACGATACGTTCCGGTACGAACCTCGTCTGGAATTGAATGATTTTTATGATTGAAATTTGATTTTTTTGTCAATTGACTCTTTTTTTAGGGTGACTCATTATTGAGTGAGTTATTTCATCAAGCGGGGGGGGGGGGGGAGGGTTTGAGCAATATTTGAACTTACCAACTACGGTGGGCTCCAAGTCGATGAAGACTGCACGTGGAACGTGCTTTCCAGCTCCGGTTTCACTGAAGAAGGTGTTGAAACTGTCGTCACCTCCTCCCATAGTCTTGTCAGACGGCATCTGACCGTCCGGCTGGATGCCATGTTCCAAGCAATAAAGCTCCCAGCAGGCATTACCGATCTGAACTCCGGCTTGTCCAACGTGGATTGAGATACACTCACGCTGGAAAAAATTATCAATTGTTTTATCAATCAAAATTGTTGGTCAGTTAAAAAAATCAACATTTTCACTTTCCCAGAGCGTGAGTTTTATCTTTGTGACGAGACTTTTGTGCAAATCTTTGCGAGCTTTGTTGCATGAAAGTATGAATTTATGAAGGACAATAATTTATATGATGAAGGTGCTTGGATTTGAATTTCATGGAACTTTAATTTAAAATGGGGCGTGACCAGCATTCACAAATTTTTGTATGTTCACCTGAGAAAATGTTTAAAAAAAGTTTGCATGATGACGTCAAATTTGAAACTCTAAATTAAATAGAATTTCAATTTTTTCCAAAAAGGGCGTCTCTAGCATTTACAAATTCGCGAATGTTCGACTGAAATAATTGGCAGATGACAAGGGCATGACACATATGGGGCATTCCATACCAAGTCGACCTGAGCGTGACCCTCGACCTCGCTTATTTCGTTAACGATTTTTTATATGATTCTTCCAACTCAAAATAGCATTCAGAATTTTTTTCAGATTTTTTAAACCAAATTTGAGTACGTTATGATTTTTTGAACATTTTTTTCGAAAACCTCAAGGACCATAATTTAAAAATCTGAAAAAATTGCCAAAAATCCAGTGTCAAAAATGAAAATTTTTGACCCAAAATTCATGATGTCCAGGATTTCCCTTCCACCTCGATTTTAAGTTTTAATGAAGAAAACGTAAAAAAAATAGATGCAGAAATTGATCTACCGTGAAAAGTGGCTTGAATATTTTGATCGTTAACCAACAATTTCCGAAAATAGTTGGTTAATTTCTGCACCTATTTTTTTACGTTTTCTTCATAAAAACCTAAAATCGAGGTGGAAGCGAAAGCCTGGACATAATGACTTTTGGGTCAAAAATTCATTTTTGACACCGGATTTTTGAGAATTTTTTCAGATTTTTAAATTACGGCCCTCGAAGTTTTCGAAAAAAATGTTCAAAAAATCATAACGTACTCAAATTTGGTTTTAAAAATCTGAATGCTATTTCGAGTTGGAAGAATCATATTTAAAAAATCATAAACGAAGTCTGCAAGGTCAAGGGTCACACTCAGGTCAACTTGGTATGGAATGCCCTGTATATAATGTACATAGTTAATTTTAAATGTTCAAAAATCACTAACTCTTCGAATAATGAAGCTAAAATAGTATTTATGACCTCATTGAACAAAAATCAAAAGTGGTGGAAAAGGTAAAAACTAACTAAACCCATAGAAATATTATTTTGCATGAAAATAATTTAGTCTAATTTATTCTACGCAGAGTCATACAGTCGAGATTTTCAAAAAATCGATTTTTTAAATTACATTTTCGAAATGTACAAATATTTTTGAAGTTATAGGCATGTTTCTGAAAACCCGTAACAACTACGTGTAAAAAGCTTTTGAAACTTTGAATGCATTTTTCTCAAAACTGTATTTTTTGTCAGTAAGCAAGATTTCTCAGAAACGACATAACCGATCAGTGTCAAAATTTTACACAAGCTTTATAAATGCATTTTTTAGTCATTTATCGAAGGTTTTTTTTTACCGAAAAACGTTTTCCATTTTATAAACAATTTGAGCCAAAAATTTTCATCAAAAATCGATTTTTTTTTCAGAAACCACCATTTTGTTAAAAATGGGTATTTTACTTATTCCTTTGATTAAATACTAGATTTTAACTTATATTAATAAAATCTTTTGTATTTTTTTATTTTGGATGATCCAATCCAGAGATACTGCTCATAGCAAGAAGCCTTTTTTTAGAAGACCTCCCACAGCTCGACTAAAGCAGCTTCAAGAATCATTATTTTTTCAAAAGAAAAATCTTAAAATCAAGTTACAAAAATATGTATAGAAATTTTTGCGTTTTAAAATGTCTTTCCAGAGAAAATTAGAAAAAGTGAATGATTAAAAATCTGAATGTTCAGTTTCTTTTCAAGATTTACAGAACTACCAAACAAAATCAAATGAAGAGCTCAAAGAAACTCAGTTTTTTTCCAAAATGTTAGGCAATAACAAGATCTAGAAAAATTAAATCAAAATTCAAAAAAGGTGGAATTCTTACTTGCCTAAAAGAATTTTAAAAATGTCTCCCAGACACGCCCTGGTTCATTGCCAACGTTTTAGTGTTACTTTCATTTCATCTTTGATTATTCTTCCAGCAATAATTATTAACAATCTTATCCAAAAAAGCTAAAAATAATTGGTAATTATTGCGAATCAGGGCTCCAGCTGGAAATCGCTTGAATTTTTTTTTACTGGTCAATGTCGACTTGGAGAATATGTAGTTACCAATTTCAAGAGGGGGGAGGGGCAGCGGGAGGGGTAAAAATTTTTTTCTTTCTCTCGACGCTTGAATTTTTTTTGCTGGTAAATGTCGACTTAGAGAATGTGCAATGACCAATTTCAAGTGGGGGCAGGGCGGGGGGTGGTAAAAAAATGTCTTTCTCTCGATGAATTTTTTTTTATTGGTCAATGACGACTTAAAGAATGTGTATATGGGGCTTTCCAAATGGAAACGTGGGGTCATTTCCCTCGGGGCATCAGATCCTTGCATAACTTTTTTTTCGCATTGCATATTTTCGCATATTTACCAAGACATGTTTTATTTTTATTTTATTTTTGTACTCATGTATGGGGTATTAGGAATCAATTTTTTCATTTTATTTTAAAACCTGAAAAAAAGTTAATTATAAAAAAAAACATGCGACAGCCGCATCCCACTTTCTAATCATGATAGATATTACTTATTTATGACCCAGAATCTGTCGAAAAAATTGCAGAATTTTAAAATTGGTACTTCTTCAGTTATCCCTTTTTATTGAAGTATTTTATTGAAAAAAAAGATTTTTTTCATTTATTTAGGAAAATGTGCAAAATATCAAAATTTGCAAAAATATATTTTAATTTTTTTTAATTTTTTTACTCATGTAAGAGGTATTAAGAATGATTTTTTTTAATTTTATTTTAGAAACTGAAAAAAAGAAAATTATTTAAATAAATATGAGGCAGTCGTGGCCCACTTTCTAATTATGATAGAAATTACTTATTTTTTACCCAAAATCTGTGGGAAAAATTGCAGAATTTGAGAAATAGTGTTTTTTCAGTTATCCCTTTTTTTACACAAAAATGATCGTCGCGCCACCTGAAGGAGTGGCCAGAAAAATCTATTAAAATATTAGGCTGTTTTTGAAGTGGAATCAATGCGAAAAAAAAAGTTAGGCAAGGATCTGATGACCCGAGGGAAATGACCCCCCGATTCTCAATAAATTTTTTGAAAATTTCGAAAAAACAATTTCTTCCCCCTCTCTCTGCCACTCCCCCCACTTGAAATCGGTAATTACACATTCCCTAGATCGATATTGACTAGTGAAAAAAAATTCAAGCCATTTCCAGCTGGAGTCCTGATTCGCAATAATTACCAAATAATTTAATCCATTACGGATGACAAAATTCACAGATATAATTTAAACCTCAGATTGAGTCATGAATTCAAGAAAGAAACTTAAAGAAATTTCTCAACTTTTTTCCAAAATATTATGCTAAAACAAGATCCAGAAAAAAAAATCAAAATTCCAAAAAGGTGCAATTCCAAATATCCTAAAAGAATTTAAAAAATATAACAAAATTTGTTTCAAAAATGCGCCGTCGTTTTAATGTTACTTTTATCTCATTCTTTGATTTTTTTTCCATCAATAATTATTAACAATCTTATCCAAAAAACGTTTGAAATAATTTAATTCATGACAGATCTAAAAATCCAGCGATAAAATTCAAACCTTAAATTAAATTATGACTTCAATTGCAGCGTTTATCCGTAATGAATTCCCCCAAAAAGGATCAAGAGGTCAAAAAAAAATGTAATTGGGACACAAAAAAAAAAAAAAGTTGTGTCGAAGGCCATAAACTGCTTTAAAAAAAAGTAATGGGCGACCATTTTGGTAAATCCATTGTGAAATAAACGGCTTGGCAACAAGCTCCAACTATAGGCATTCTCGCGAAGAATTTGGGGAAAAAAGACGGTTAAAAGACGCCAAACATGAACATACATATACATATACATATATATATATATATATAGCATCGAAGGGCAAAGGAGCGTTGCAAGGGCGTCGACGGTCAAGGGGGGAGTCTGAAAAATCGATATGCACGACGGGTTTCTCACGAATATGCCCTTGTATGGTCGATGAGTCAATCGCGGATATATATATATAATATGCGAAAAAAAAGGGTGCGACCGGCGTCCACCCGGCACATTGAACCGTTACAAAGATGGCGGCGGGCAAGATCGATACATTTTGTCCGAGAAAATTTTCATGGGCCTCGCCGAGGAAAGAAAGCAAAAACAAAAAAGAAAAAAAAATAAATGCGAAAATTCTTACCATTTTGAGATGTGAAAGTTGTAGTTTGGTGAAGATTAGCAAGAATTTCCCTTATCGTCAGCAGGAGCCGGTGATGTAGCGTCTGCGAACCACAAGTTTTATGTTCTTCAACCTCGAATGAGTGCTCTTGGAAGGAGCTTCAGCGACTGATGCGCTGCCTCCCGAAACTCTGATCTTTATAGCCTCGGTGGACGAAGACGCGAAGCTGCGCTGATTCGTCGGGAGAAACGTCATCGAGCGCTGTGATTGGTCGACGGCTCGACCGCAGAACGCAGCAGCGTCTCTCTCTCTCGAGATCATTTTCTCGCGCCGAGAATATAGTTCCCTTTACGGAGATGAATATTCCCTCGTAGAAACGTTATTTATCGCTGCTGCTCCTTTTTCATTCATTTTTCATCATCCTCGAGAATAATCGGTGCGAGTCAATGACCTTGAGAATTGATATTCGCTTCTCGCTCTCGTAATTGCTCCGAGCTAATTTCCGGTACGTCGCGCTCCGCGCACCGGAAAATGACGCTCGTGGCTTTTCGGTGAAACTGACCACTTGACAACAGTGCGTTGGGCTCGAGATCGTGTGCGAGAGTATCGAGCCGGTGTGCTTCACCGAAAACTATCGTCGATCGAGAACGCGTTTCATGAGCGTTCGGGTCGGACGGGTTTTACACCCATGTAAGCGAATTTTGTACAGGCAGCCCACATTTGGCTTATTAATTACTCCGAAATTCATCGCATGACTAGAGAACGTGGGCAATATACGGCATTTATGTATAGATATATATGAATATATATACGTGTGTGCGTGATGCTGTACATTACACGCATACGGTGATATTTAATTTTGATATATATCCGTATATATATGGAAAAAAAATGAATCAAAATTTTATATATGGGTAATTCCATGTCAAATCGACCAATAGTTGGAATCGACCCCTTTTCAATTTTGATGCAACGTTTCCTCCCAGGTAAAAAACCAAAAAATTTGTTTCCCTCCGGTTTTTTAGTGCTTTTCACTGAAATCGTTTCGATAGTCTTATGTACGACACATGTATATGGTTCATTCCATGTCAAATCGACCAATCGTTGGAAGTGACCCCTTTCAATTTCGATGGAATTTGGTCAGAAGTTTTCTATTTGTCATAAAAGAAAGTTCTACCAAAGGAAAAAAAAATTAATTTTTTTTTTTCGAAAATTCAAAATTTCACCATTTTTTCAATTGTTCAAGTTGATTTTTTAAATATCACGAAAACTATTATAGGGACGAAAAAATCTATCCCGAAATTTTTTTTTGAAAAATGATGAACTTGGAGAATATTGGATTTTCAAAAATCGTGAAAATCCACGATCAACATTAAATTTTTGGTCCTATTTTTTTTATATAATACCTTGCACTGATATTAAAAGATCATGAAATTTTCAGAAACGTGCTTTTTTTTGAATAAAATATAAATTTATAAAATATGAATTTAAGTTAAGTAAAGTTGAGCAATCATGTAATTTTTACTGCTCAAAATTATAAAATTACGTGATTGCTCAACTTTACTTAACTTACATTAGAGGCAAAAAAAAATTTTTTTTAGCAGAATTCAAAAATTCATTTTTTTGAAACAAAAACACACCTCTGAAAATTTACAGGATCTTTTGAATCAGTACAAGAGGTATTATATAAAAAAATTGAACAAAAAATTTAATGTTGATCGTGGATTTTCGTGATTTTCAAAAATTCAAAATTCTCCAAATTCATCATTCAAAAAAAAATTCGGGATATTTTTTTCGTAGCCCCAAGTATATTCTTCTAGACGAATCCAGAACGATTTTTTCGTAACTATAATAGTTTTAGAGATATTTAAAAAATAAACTCGAAAAATGGAAAAAATTGTGATATTTTGAATTTTGCATAACTTTGGAACATTTTTTTTCAATTTTTTTCCTTTGGTAGAACTTCGTTTTATGATAAAAGAAAACTTCTGACCAAATTTCATCGAAATTGAGAGGGGTCAATTCCGACTATTGGACGATTTGACATGGAATGACCCATATATAAAAAATTTGATTTAATATTTTTATGTTTATGACTTCATGTACATATATAGAGATATAAACATATAAAAAAATATAAATTACACTGTAGAGCTGGGATCGGAAAAAAAAAATTAATATTTTCCATTTTTCAATTGATGGAAAAACGATAATTTTAAAAGATAGAATACCAACTCATGGAAAAATTGAAATTATCCTAAATTGTTTTTTCAATTATCCAAATAATCGGTAATTGGTCGAAAAATCATATCAATTCTTCAGAAAAATTGATAATTAGTCTGAAAATATTCTCAATTACTCGAATAATCGGTCATTTATAGCAAAATAATATCAATTTTTCAGAGAAACATCAATTACCCAGAAATACAAGTAATTGGTTTGAAAATATTTTCAATTTCCCAGAAAAAAAAATAATTTATTGAAAGTGTTTTTGAAAAAATAGGAGTGATCAGAGATATATAGATATATATCTCTGTATATGACTATATGGATACCTCTGTATGCCTGCAAATACCTTTATATACCGATATATGACTGTATATGCCTGAATGTACCTCTATATATCTCTACATATCTCTTATCACTCCGATTTTCAATAAATTATTAAGTTTTTTCTAAAAAATTAAAAATATTTTTAAACCTATTCCTATTCCTATTTTCTACCAATTACCGATTATCGGGATAATTGAGAATAATTTCAGATCAATTGCCCATTTTTCTTATTAATTTATATTATTTTTTCTACCCATTACAGATTATTCGGATAATTGGAAACTTAGATTTCAAAATTATTAATTTTCACAAAATTGATATTTTCCAAAAATGCGCCTGAAAATGCCGATCTCTGCTGTAGAGCTCTGGTCGACTTCAACATACGTATAAATGACGCATGTATCGTAATAATCGTAAGAGGTAAGGTAGAATGAATTAATAAAAAAAAAAAAAAAAACAGACACAAGGTTTCAGTGAAATTCATGTGTATTTATTCCATCGATATATTCTGCTTATACTTCTGATCTCCTTTCATCGAATAGTGCGAAGCTATTATATTTGTATCTTCTTTCAAGTAAAAAAATAGCTAGAGAATAAAAAACAAAAAATTGTACAAGCATGATCACAATTGAGTTTTGACTTTTTTTTTCGATGGACAGCGACGGAACATTCTTCATTTTTCCGAGATTTAATACTCCTCGGCTCCTTCACCCTCGCCCTCGGCGGAGTCCATGCCGACCTCCTCGTAGTCCTTCTCCAGAGCAGCGAGATCCTCGCGAGCCTCGGAGAATTCACCCTCCTCCATACCCTCGCCGACGTACCAATGTACGAAAGCGCGCTTGGCGTACATGAGATCGAATTTGTGGTCGAGACGAGCCCATGCCTCGGCGATTGCGGTTGTGTTCGACAACATGCAAACGGCACGTTGTACCTTGGCGAGATCGCCTCCTGGCACAACGGTCGGTGGTTGGTAATTGATGCCGACCTTGAATCCCGTTGGGCACCAATCGACGAATTGGATCGTACGTTTGGTCTTGATCGTTGCGATCGCGGCGTTGACGTCCTTGGGGACGACGTCGCCTCGATAGAGCATGCAACATGCCATGTACTTTCCATGACGGGGATCGCACTTTACCATCTGGTTCGCTGGCTCGAAACAGGCGTTCGTGATCTCGGCGACGGAGAGTTGCTCGTGATAAGCCTTCTCCGCGGAGATAACCGGAGCGTAAGTTACGAGGGGGAAATGAATGCGAGGATAGGGCACGAGATTGGTTTGGAATTCGGTGAGGTCGACGTTCAGGGCACCGTCGAAACGAAGCGACGCCGTGATCGATGATACGATCTGTCCGATGAGTCTGTTGAGGTTCGTGTAAGTCGGTCTCTCGATGTCCAAATTACGGCGGCAAATGTCGTAGATAGCCTCGTTGTCGACCATGAACGCGCAATCGGAGTGCTCGAGGGTCGTGTGAGTCGTGAGGATGGAGTTGTACGGTTCGACGACCGCGGTCGAGACCTGGGGCGCGGGATAAATGGCGAATTCCAATTTTGATTTCTTTCCGTAGTCGACCGAGAGACGTTCCATGAGGAGGGAGGTGAAACCGGAACCGGTGCCACCGCCGAACGAGTGGAATATCAGGAAACCCTGAAGTCCGGTACATTGGTCGGCGAGCTTGCGAATACGGTCGAGCACGAGATCGACGATCTCCTTGCCGATTGTGTAATGACCACGTGCATAGTTGTTTGCTGCATCCTCCTTGCCGGTTATGAGCTGCTCGGGATGGAATAACTGACGATACGTGCCGGTACGAACCTCGTCTGGTAAATTGATAAAAAATAATTTTAGTTCGGTATAAATTTAGAAAACATTGGGTTGGATTGATACGGAAAGGAGGATGTAGTTCGCTAAAGGGGAGATTTTGTCTGAACATGTTGTAAAACCGATAAAAAACATATATTTATATTAATTTTGAAAAAGATTGAAATACTTCTAACGGATTTTCCAAATTTTTTACGTTTTTGCTTTTTTTTCTCACAATCTTAAATTGACTTATCTTTCATGTGGGAAAATTTTGTTATCTACCGATAAAACTCTTCACAATTAAAAAAAAAACACTTTTTCATTTCTTGTGTAATAACTTTTGTTACTCATTCGTGGATCGTGGATTTACACGATTTTTAAAAATTCAAAATTCTCCAAATTCATCATTTTTCAATTTTTTTTTTCGGAATATTTTTTTTTTCATAGCCACAAGTATACTCTTCAAGACGAACCCAGAACGATTTTATCGTAACTATAATAGTTTTCGAATATTTAAAAACGAAACTTTAAAGATTTAAAAAATTGTGAAATTTCGAATCTTGCATAACTTTTGAAAATCAAATTTTCAATTTTTTCCTTTGGTAGAACTTAGTTTTTATTAAAAACGAAAACTACTGACCTAATTTCATCGAAATTGAAAGAGGTCGATTCCGACTCTCGGTCGATTTAACATGGAATGACCCGTATAGGAATTTTTACGTTGATAAATTAAAGCGACTTTCCAGAAAGAATTCTTTAAAAATCGCTTTTTTCGACCTCATGACTGCGCATAACCTCAAAACGTTTGACATTTGGAGCAGGGAGAAAAGTCACGATGGGTGATAAAAACAGTGTTGCCAGATCCGTAAAATGAAAATCCTCTAATCCGATTGCAAGAATTCCTCAAATTTTTCAAATTCTGATCAAATTTCTTCAATACGTCTTCAGTTTTTTTTTTCTTTTAATGCTCAAAGTTCAAGACTGGTGTAATTTCTTCAAATCTTCAAAATTTCCTTAGATATTTTTATGTAATTTCTTCAAATCTTTAAAATTTTGTCAGATTTTTATGTAATTTTTTCGTATCTTCAAAATTTTCCCAGATTTGCATGTAATTTCTTCAAATCTACAAGATTTCCTCAGATTTTCATGCAATTTCTTCAATCCTTCAAAATTTCTTTAGATTTTCATGTGATTTCTTCAAAACTTTCTCAGATTTTTATGTAATTTCTTAAAATTTTCAAAATTTCCTCAGATTTTTATGTGATTTCTTCAAAACTTCAAAACATCCTCAGATTTTTATATAATTTTTTCAAATCTTCAAAATTTCCTCAGATTTTTATGTAATTTCTTCAATCCTTCAAAATTTCCTCAGGGGATTTCCTCAGACCTGGCAACACTGGATGAAAATCGAATTGGGAGAGGAGCAACATTGAAACAAATGACTCACCGACTACGGTCGGCTCGAGATCGATGAATACGGCACGGGGAACGTGTTTTCCAGCGCCGGTCTCGCTGAAGAATGTGTTGAAACTGTCGTCGCCTCCACCGATTGTTTTATCGGACGGCATTTGACCGTCCGGCTGGATTCCATGTTCCAAGCAATAAAGCTCCCAACAGGCGTTACCGATCTGGACTCCAGCTTGTCCAACATGGATAGAGATACATTCACGCTGCAAAGAATTGACAATAATTACTCCAAATTACTCAAAATTTCGCTGGAAAACAAAGAATTTGCGTCGTCAGCGCCCGGCGTTTAACAGTTACAAAAACAAAATGGCCGCTTTCGATTAGTTCCAAAGAAAACACGCTAGAGGCGTGTCAAAAGAAAAATCGACTATCGGCGACGAAAAAAGGTCATTCTCAGCTCACCATTTTAAATTTGGTTGATTTTTCCTAGTTTTCCAACGAGACGAGAAATAGTCAGCTGAAGCGAATAATGCGGCTTCTGCGAACAATGCGACGTCGATCGTGAGAATACTCCGCGACGTGCGACGTCACGTTCTTTTATACCCTCGGTTGCCCTTTTTTCTCTACCCCCCGATGATTGGTCGAACGTGTCATCGCCGCGCGTTCTGATTGGTCGAGAGGAGACCGCATTACCCACCGAAAAGCAACGCGTAGGATTTGCTTCAACGCGCTCGCGCCATGTAGTTCCATCGATTATTTCAACAATGCATTCTATGTTTGATATATAATTTCTCTAAACTGATTATCTCTGCTTGTTTTTCATCGATAAGAGCGAAGAATAATCGAGAAACAATCGTCACACTTTGCCTTGGACTATTTGATTATTCTTGGACAATTTTTGCACTCGTCCTATTTTTTTCAGCTGAATTTCTCGTTAACGGAAATTCAAAGTTGTTATAACGATCCTTTGATCGTCAGAAATGCTCTCTCTGTAGCTCTGCTAAAATTACATATAAACGTTGAATGGATCGGAAAACACTTTCCAATTTTACCGCATCGTAATGCACGTGTATGTGAAAAGGAATGCTACCTTTTATGGAAGTAGCGCGTGTGGGTATGACGTTATATATTTACCGACACGACAAAAAACACGCGCTCGTGTGTGAATGGCTAAAAGAAGAGAGAAATCGTGCCTCCCGGTTACTTTTTTTTTTCACATATATATATGCATGGGCGTTGTGTGTGGGCATGAAATAACCTTCGAAAAATTATGAGGAATTGTTTATCTGATGCGTTATGCTGAAAACAATGCGTATAATTAATTATACGTTTTTTCGAGATTCGAATTATAGTAAATTTTTTTTTTATCCATAGTCAAGTACGAAAAATAGTTGTATTATATATGAATTAACAGCTGCATATGTGTACCATGCACAAAGAGGTACGAAAATTCGTAGCTGCAGCTGTCGCTTTTAAACGCTTCCTTCCGAAATTCTATACTTGGCGCCAGTAGCTTCATTTTTTCTATATATATATATATATATATATATATATATATATATATAGAAAGAATGATGTTACTATGTACGACATATATATCTATGGGTTATTCCATGTCAAATCGACCAATATAGTTGAAAAAGACCCCTTTCAGTTTTATTTTATTTTTCTTTTATCATAAAACGAAGTTCTACCAGGGGAAAAAAATGTACAATTTTTTTGCGAATGTTATGCGAAATTCAAAAAATCAAAATTTTTTCAATTTTCAAGTTTATTTTTTTAATATCTCGAAAACTATTATAGTTACGGAAAAATCGTTCTGATGGGTTCGCCTTAAAGATTGTACTTGGGGCTACGAAAAAAAAAAAAAAATTTGAAAAATGGTAATTTTGGAGAATTTTGAATTTTTAAAAATCGTAACAAACCACTATCAACATTAATTTTTTTGTTCCATCTTTTGTTCCATGTACTGGTCGTAAAAGATCCTGCAATTTTTATAGAGGTGTTTTTTTTTCTTTCAAAAATATGAATTTTTGAATTTTAGTAAAACAAAAATTTTTTTTTACCTCTCAATTGAGTTCAGTTGAGCAATCATGTAATTTTGTCATTTTTAGCAGTAAATATTACATGATTGCTCAACTTTACTTAGCTTAGAGGTAAAAAAAATTTTTTTTATTTTTTTATTTTTTTTTACCTCTATAAGCTAAGTAAAATTAAAAAATTCATATTTTTGAAAAAAAAAATGAACACCTTTCTGAAAATTTTAGGAACTTGTAAGATCAGTACAAGGTATTATATTTAAAAAGTGGAACTCAAAATTTAATGTCGAATGTGGATTTTCACGATTTAAAAAAATTCAAAACTCTCCAAGTTCATTATTTTTCAAAATTTTTATTCGAAATATTTTTTTTTCTCGGAGCCCTAAGTACACACTTTAAGATTAACCCCAACCGATTTTTTCGTAACTATAATATTTTCCGAGATATTTAAAAAATAAACTTGGAAAATTGAAAAAATAGTGAAATTTTGAATTTTCAAAAAAAAATTAATTTTTTTTTTCATTAGGTAGAATTTCGTTTTATGATAAAAGAAAACTTCTGACTGAATTTCATCGAAATTGATAGGAGATCGATTCTAACTATTGGTCGATTTAACATGGAATGACCCATATACATATATATATATGTCGTACGTAAGACTTTTAAAACGATTTCAGTGAAAAGCACTGAAAATCGGAGGGAAACAAATTATTTTATTTTATTTTTACCTGGGAGGAAACGTGGCAACGCCGCCATGCTAAAATCGATCGAATATGCCGTGAAAAAATCGCAATTCGAAAGAAGAATATTGCAAATGAATAAATTGTTTTTTCTGTTAGCAATATTCCTCTAAAAAATAAAAGAAAAAAGTGGCGGTTCAATAAACATAGACTCTCGACTCCAAAAAAAAAAAAACCCGTGAGATTCTTATCTCAAAAATTCGATTATTTTCGCGCGCATAATCATGCGCAGATATTTTTTCGGCGAAGTTTAAGAGAGAGAGAGAGAGAGGGTGCAATTTGGGTTAGAATTTGAAGCTCGAAAAAACAATCGCGAAAGCTCAAAGCAAAGTAAAAAGTGAAAAAAAGTTACGATTATACCATAGATCGTTCTTCATCGCATCTGTAAGTAATAAGACAAAATTTAATTTTACAAGTCAAAGGAAGTTGAAGGCCCTTTAACACGCCTTTGTGCATGCGAGAGAGAGAGCCGAAAATTCGAACTCATTTTGCTCAAAAATGACTTTTTGGAAAACAAAGACATTGTCAGATCATTTGCCCTTCTTAATTACGCAGGTAGCTTTATTATTCGTTTTTTATTTCATCAAATCGTTTCGGAAAAAAATGTGATTTAATTTTTTTGAGGTTATGTTGACTTTGATCGATACAGGGAGGAAGATATCACTATGTTGGTTTTGCATTAGCAAGATGTTACATATTACATATTACATAGTTACAAATTTAGCCTTCAATCAAGAATACCACGATAAAATAATCGTGAAAAAATATTGTGCTGAACAAATATTTTAAGAGTATTTGTATTTTTTTTTTGAAATTTCATTCTGCGCAACGTTATTTATTTTTTCAAGTATCATAATCTTTCAAGACCTTTGAGTTTAAATTTAAAATACTTAGGAAAGTGACACTAGCGAAATACTTTTGAAAAAAGTATTGAATGACGTAAAATATAGTTTCGGAAAGAATATAATATAAAATGAGGTATACCAATCCCAAGGATATTCTATCAATTCTTATGCAGACTCACCAAAGCTATCCCTTTAAATTTCTAAAATATTTTTCGGAAAAACGCCTAGAAAAAAATAGCAGGGTTTTTTAAAAAATAATGATTCTTGAAGCCACTATAGCCGATTTCCAGGAGTTTCTCTGAAAAAAAAGGTGTCTTGCAGTGCACACGATATCTCTGGATTGGATCATCCAAAATAAAAGAATAAAAGAGATTTTGTTAATATAAGGTATAATCTAGTATTTAATCAAAGGAATAAGTAAAATATCAATTTTTAACAAAATGGCAGCTTCTCAAAAAAGAATTTCTATTTTTGATGAAAATTGCCTTAAATTGTTTATCAAATGGAAAATATTAAAATCCTTTGGAAATCCTGACTGCGTATAACCCCTTAATAAGCGGAAAATTAACTTTAAACACGAAAGAGTATTCGTTGAATAAATTAGACGGAATCATTTTCATCATTATTTTCATATTAAAATAATATTTCTATGGCTTAGTTGTTTTTTACTTTTTCCACCACTTCCGATTTTTGTTCGATGAGATCGTAAATATGATTTCAGCTTCGTTATTAGCCAAATCAGTTTTTTAAAAACATTTTTTATTAACTATGTACATTATATATGCTTGATATCACAAAATCCGTGCAAGAAATTTTTTGCAAAAAATTCGAAAAATTTTAATATTTCAACACCTCCAATAATTCTCTGCAAAATTGAATGCCAGACAATGTCACTGCCTGCACTATCTGTGCATATTATTCCAGTCCAACATCCTCGAATTTGTAAATATTAGAGTCGTCTTTTTTGGAAAAACTCAAAATTCCATTTAATTTGAAAATTTTCATTTAAAAAAATCATCATCCAAACATTCTTCATACATTTTCTCAGGTCAACATACAAAAATTTGTAAATGCTAGTCAAAAATGAAACAAAAAAAAATGGAAATTGTAGAAAAATCGATTTTTTGAAAATCCGGATTACCCTTAAAAACGTTTTAAGATTACGTTGACCTTTAAACCTTTTTTAAGGGTAATGATAAAAAAGAACTCAAATTTTCTTGTAATTTGCAGAGCTCCGAGGGAATACTTTGATCAGCGAAGCGGTCGGACTGAAGACTGAAAAAAAATTCCCAAGGTCATTCGAGTCCCGCAATGACAATGGCTTCGGTTGGAGGTAAAGTAGCGGCGAAATTTCGCGATAAATTTGTACTTGTACATAAGGATGCTGTGCACTGGTTTCCCGGACACATGCGCAAAGGTTTGAACCAAATGCAGCAGCGTTTGAAAAACGTTGATTGCGTTATCGAGGTGCATGATGCGAGGATACCGATTTCCGGTCGTTTCACGGAATATCGTTCGACGGTGAGTGGCCTTAAGCCTCATATATTCATCCTGAACAAGAAGGACCTTGCCGATCTCAAGAGAGAGAAGGATATAAGAGAAAAGTTGAAATCCGCCGGTCTGCCGAATGTTATTTTTACGGATTTTCGTGATCAGCAGTGTCCCGGCATGAAGAAAATTCTCCCTCTAGCGACGAAATTGATAACGGAATCGAATCGTTACAACAGATCGGAAAATGTCGATTATTCGTTGCTCATTATCGGTGTGCCGAATGTCGGTAAATCATCGTTGATAAACAGGATGAGAAATAAACATTTGAAAAGAGGAAACGCAACGGCAGTTGGCGCCATTCCTGGCATAACGAGATCGGTATTGGAACGAATAAAGATAAACGAAAAACCGCCGGTTTATGTTCTCGATACACCGGGAATATTGGAACCTCACGTGAGAAACATTTACAGTGGTCTAAAATTGGCCGCCGTTGGTTGTCTTCAGGATCATCTCGTCGGTCCCGAAACCATTGCCGATTTTTTGCTCTACTGGATGAACAAGAATGAACGCTTCGAGTACGTCGAGAGACTCGAATTGCCAAAACCGACCGACGATATTCTCGAGTTAATGACGATCGTTGCTGTGAAATTTGGAAAAATCAAAAAACTCAGAAGCTTCGACGGCAGCTTCGTCAAGAGACCCGATTTTGCGTTCGCCGCTGAACACTTTATCAAAGAATTTCGTATTGGCTCGATGGGCCCTGTTTGCCTGGATAACGATATTTTGGATAACGACGAAGAAACGTAGACACGTGGAAAATATTCTTTGCGCTAGAGAATATTATATTTGTAAGATATGTTAAGAGGAGAACGAATAAATGGAAATTTTTGATTTTTCGTTAGGAAAGCTTCCATGGAAAACAATAATTTTTTAGATTTTTATGCCAGTATGTGATGAGTCAAGGTAGAATAGAAGTGGTACACTTGCGGATTATAAAATGTAAATTTTTATCCAATTTTTGTCAAAATTGCTGACAATTTTGGATTTTTATAATTTTGGAGCTACCAAACTACAATTTTTCGCTAAAATATTATACGTGACAAGGGCAGCCGATACAGAATTGGGAAAGAAACGCTTGAGTTTAGAGAAAAATACGAGAAAGCTTACAAACGTTCTGATTTGTGTAATATTGCAATTTCAATTTTTCGCATAATTTATCGATGACAAGACATCTTGAATTAGGGGAGATTTGTTTTTGCTCAATATCTCGGCCATTTCAATCTGTCATTCAGTCTTTGACGTCCACTTTAAATTTTTCTAATTTTAGAGCTGTCAAGGTTTTTCACAAATAAACTATACGATAAAAAGCTTTGATATTAAATTCATAAATAATTCCAAAAAGCTTAAGCTTTAACATTGGAAATTCGAGCAAATAGAAAAATAGCACATAGCTTACTCACTTTTTTCCATTATTTGTAAAATGTTTTTTTACAAAGAAGCCTCAATTTAGAAATTCAGAAAGTCTTGCCAAACAATTAGTTAAAATATTATATTAAATGGTGAACTATTCGTGCGCTTTCAAAACATCATTGAAAAATTCTAAAAACTGTTACATCACAATTAACGCCCTTTTGTAACTGAATTAAAAATGCCGATCGCGGAATGATCGAATTATAGGAGCGAACTATTTTATTTAATTTCTTTTGACACGCATTATTTTATTTTTTTATTTTGCAGCGAGCATTGATACCGATCTTGCCCCACTTTTTTCGATTTCTTTGTCTCCCCACCTTCGTCTCGGCACTTTTACTACGTAGCCGTTACAACCGGGTTTCGCCTAACGGAGTATCTCATCTCCGTGAGGACCTCATTCCATCGCACTTTCTCCCACGCGACACGTTCTCCACTACGAATGTTTTTTTCCTCCGTACAATGTAAAACGTGCTCATCACTTTATTCCACCTCTGTGTTGGACCTGAAAAAAAAAAAATAGAAAAAAAATTAATAATACAAAAATTGCGTCAATTATAATATCATAATAGTGGTGTAATTGTCTGTTAAGTATATTCTTCATTTTTTTTTTTCGTTTCATTCATCAAGCGAGCATGTTTGCGCGAGTGACGTTTTATCCGAGTCTCTTGTACAACGTGGCGATGGAAAAGGTGACATCAAGAAGATGGTACGACAGAATCGACGAGACGGTGATTTTGGGTGCTCTTCCGTTCCGAGGAATGACCAGAAAGGTAGAAAGAGAGAGATAGAAAAATAAAAAAGAATTAATTATAGAGAGCCGAAGCTCAAAGGTCATGAATATTTTTCCTCTGAACCGTTGGAGATTTGAATTGATTAGAAAACTTGTTTCTCCAGTTGATAGCCGAGGAAAAAGTTGCAGCCGTCGTCTCAATGAACGAGGATTACGAATTGAAGTTATTATCCAACACAAACGAGGTATCGTAGAAAAAAAAGCCTATCTTCATTTCACAAAAAAAAAAAAAAATTAATTGCAATATTTTTTGGAGACAAAATTGAACGTACGATTGAAATCAGGAATGGTCGAAGCACAATGTACAATTTCTTCAATTATCAACGACGGATATATTCGAATCACCGTGCCAGGAGAAATTAGAGAAAGGCGTTAATTTCATTGACAAATTTGACGGCAATGGACTTTCCAATGAAAAACAAAAAGGCACTGTTTACGTTCACTGCAAAGCCGGAAGAACGAGAAGCGCCACACTCGTCGGTTGCTATCTTATGAAGGTAAAATCAAGAGAAAAATACTCGAAAATTCACCGTTTCGTTAAGAAAAAAAAAAGGAAAAAAAATGGAAATTTGACGATAAGAAATTTTGCAGAAACACAGATGGACCCCGACCGAAGCTGTGGACTTTATGAGAAGCAAACGCGAGCACATACTTTTGCACACCGCACAATGGCACGCACTGAGACAATTTTATGAAAATCACGTTGAGAATCGACGAGAATAAAACGAAGAAAAAAAACATCAATTAGCAAATTATCATCGTTCGGATGATTTGTACAAATATCGTTTAGATTTTTAAAAAAATATCGCGTTTCGCTCGCCGATGAGTACACTGCAACCTCGATTCAAGGAACAGCGGCGGAATCGGCTCCGCATCAACAAATGGCGGTTGCGCACATTGCGCAAAACCGTCTCTGCGCAGCTGGCGGCTGACGACGGCCTGACCCGATTGGCTCAGCGTTTATAGTGGAGGAAAATTCAAAAATCGAGGTTCCTTGAATCGAGGTTGCAGTGTAAATCGAGTATTTGTTGTATTTATAAAACGATTCGAATGAAGACTAAAGATTGCGATTATCGACTTTTTGTCATGTAATTTATATAAAAAACGGTCAATCTTCTGACTTTTTTTCTTTGAATTTTCTAGTACTTCTCGCTTTTATTGAAATTTCCTATCAATTGTTCTCGTGCTTCGTCTCGTTCACGTGCATAGCGGCAAATTTCGTGGCTTCGGCGATAGCTTTGTCGACCAAAAGTGCGAGACGCTTTTTTTGTATTCGCTTGACGCTCATGTGACAAACGAGAGAGGAGTCGTGACCCTTCGGCGGACCACCTTGACCTCGAAAGATCGGCAAGATAATTCTCATCCACGTTTCAGCATTGAACGAACTCGTTACCATCTCCTGTGGAACCATTGAAAGAAAAAAAGAGGATTTTTTTCTCAAAGAAGATGAATACGCGGCGGAGAAAAATGACAAAAGAATAATTGAACCTTTGGCACGCAACATCGAGCTTTGACCTTTCCGCTGGTGTGAGCGATCACCAGAACCGGCGTTTTCGAGCATAATTTCGTGACTCGGTGCAACGAAACGTCCTCTATATTCGCGTCGATTGGCTGCAAACAGTGCACGACGAATGGCATCGTCGAAGCGTGAACTACGCTCTTCATTTCCGCTTCCATTGAAACCCTAAAAAAAAGATATATATATATATATATATATATGAAGTCAAATTTTTAAAAAATAGTTTTCTAACGGTTCGTTAAGGTCTTTGTTGATAGAAAATGTTCCGTTGATTTTTTGACCAGCAAATATTCAAAATATCCAGAAAATTTTAAAAGTAAGTGAGGAGAAAAACAAAACGATTGTTTTAACTTATATGAATTAAAAAATATCGTTTTAGTATGTTTATGGAGATAAAGAATTCCAAAAAAATCGGCGCTAATTACAGTTTGCATATTTTCTTACTACAAATTTGGATAAATAATTAGAGTAACAATAAAGGAAAGATTTTGCTTCCTCCTAAAGGAAGCTTTCTTTTCGTGAAAATATTTTTTTTTCTAACTTCTGCAATTTTCAAGATATTGCACTCAAACTTTGTACAGAATTAGTATAGCTATTAAGGTTCTCCATCATGCTTCAGAAAAAGATAAACTTACAAAAAAATTGTTAAATAATCATTTGTTTAAACAATGTATTAATAACTTTTGAGCAATAATATTATTGATAATCGTTGTTCATGGTAAGGCAAATGTTGCTGCATTTTTTCAGATTTTTGTTGTATCATAAAGTACGGAAATTACAATCAGATATAATTTTTGGCTGGGACTGTATAGTAGGGACTGTATTCCATGTCAAATCGACCATTTGCAAACCCGACCCCTTTCGATTTGACTGAAATTTTGTTTTCCTTTTCTACCCAATTAAAAACATTTTTCAGCAAATTTTCAAATTTTTCTATCCAACCCGAAAGAAAAAGCTTTTTTTTTCAACAATTTTCCGACATTGATATGGTCCGAGTCGAGAATATGTGGTGCAATTAGTTGTTGAAAATAATTGCAATTAAAAAACATGGAAGCTTCTGGATAGTCGATTCGATTTTTTAAATGAACGAACCGACGAAAGCTAACACTTTCATCAAAAGCCTCAGACCTTCAATCGACCAGA
Source organism: Alloplasta piceator (assembly GCA_946863875.1). Lineage (NCBI taxonomy): Eukaryota > Metazoa > Arthropoda > Insecta > Hymenoptera > Ichneumonidae > Alloplasta > Alloplasta piceator. The sequence continues at coordinate 33,424,070 of OX333078.1, read as the reverse complement.
AGCTCCCTCTGTGAGTCACATTATCGCACATGTTTATATATCAAGACGACAAGTGGTCGTGGCGCTTGGGAGAAAGCCTCTGGAGTCCGCTCGTCGCGCTCGCCACCTAGCGGCAGAGTTTCCTGCCCTTCAGAGTATAGTGACATTTTCCTAACGAATTTAGGAACTTTTGGGAAAGCTAGTCGTATTTTTTTTCATCATTTCAGAGCTCATTTGCAGTATTTCCATGAGAAATTTTTATGATATGGGAAATCAATGAAGTACAAGACAAGACAAAATTGAAAGTGATTTTTTTTTCGTTTATTTGGGTTCGACAAAAACTCTGCGTGATTTGCAATCAGCGGTGAATTTGCCACCGAAATAACGTTTGAAGACGACGAAGATAAATAAAAAAATTTTACAATTTTGGACCAATTTAAAAAAACCTCAAAATAGCGAAACTTCAAGTGCTCATAACTTTACTTCAGATTGGCCGTTTTCAAATTTTCAGGTAGAACCACCTCTTTAAAAAAGGCATACAAAAAATAACACGGTGTATTGAAAGTGATTCCGCGCGGGACAAATTTGTCCCCTACGCGAGTTTACCGTAGTCAGAGAGTCGAGGTACAAATTCTAACCGACACCTCGATTCTAGTAACCGCTTCTGAGCTCTGAAATAATAACAATAGCGACCAAATATCGAAAATAGTGAGAAAAGTGACACGATTTTGAAATAGTGACCAATAGTGACTCACTGACAACCCTGCCCTATTTTTTAAATTACATTTTTCATTCAGATGAACAATTTTCCGACATTAATTGTCTAAGTGGAGAATACGTCGTGAAATGAGCATTGAAAAATAATTGAATATAAAAATATGGGAGCTCCTAGACATATTCGGTTCGATTTTTGCAATGAACGAATCGACGAAAGCAAACATAGTCCGCGAAGGGATGCCTCTTGAACTCTACTGGAAGCTCCCTCAGTGAGTTTCACCATCGCACATCTTTATATATAAAGACGGAAAGTGGTCGTGGCGCTTGGGAGAAAGGCCTCTGGCAACTGCTCGTCGCGGTGGCCACCTAGCGGCCGAAACTAGAACCACTAACTTCCTCGTTTATGCAGTATGACACAAGCACGTTTGTCACTTCAAAATAGTTTCAAAAAATAGAAATAATATCTAGCTTTTTCATAAAGGAAGGTTTGCAAACGATAGAAAGAGCGCTTTTTCTAATCTACTGCTAATTTCGTGAATTAAACAATTAGGGGAAGAATTATATATTTTTGCAAGTGCAGTAAAATATTTTTGCTACGTGAATGTTATTCATCTTCAGGAAGAAGATGTTTTATTATTATTATTATTATTATTATTATTATCCATCTACGCATGTATATCTTTATAAGAATTATATATTGAAATATAATTTATGAACAATTATATATATGGGTCATTCAGTGTCAAATCGACCAAGAGTTGGAATCGACCCCTCTCAATTTCGATGAAATCGGGTCAGAAGTTTTCGTTTTCAATAAAACAGAGTTCTACCAAAGGAAAAAAAATTTAAAAAAAAATTTTCCCAAGTTATTCAAAATTAAAAATTTCGCAATTTCTTCAAAATCTTTCAAGTTTATTTTTTAAATATTTCGAAAACTGTTATAGTTATGAAAAATCGTTCTAAGTTCGATTTGAAGAGTATACTTGGGGCTACGAAAAAAAATATGTTCCCAAAAAAAATGTCAAAAAATGATGAATTTGGAGAATCGATCAAGAGATCAAATTTTTATGAAATTTTGAATTTTTTGAACAAGAGTGTAAGCGGTTGTTCGGAATTGAATTTGGCGAAAATCCATCGAGGGATTAAAATTTGGTGAAATTTTTAATTAAAAAAAAAATAGCGTAAACGCTCTACTTTGTGCAATTTTTAAGATATTGCACTGAAACTTTGCACAGAGCTGATATAGCTATCGAGGTTGTTCGTTATCAAATTTTGCTAAAATCGATCGAATGATTAAAATTTTGTCAAATTTTGGTTTTTTTTTAAAAATAGCATACTCTAACTTCGGCTATTTGCAAGATATTGTACTGAATTTTGTACACATTCAAAATAGTGATCAAGATTGTTCGCTATTGAATTTGGCTAAAATAAAATTGGGCAAGAAGTAAATTTGAAAGAATTTGGCAAATTTGCACATTGATTACACATGTTTTTCGATAGTTAACAAAGTTTTCTTTATGAGGAAGCCAACTTTAATCGCCATACTTTGTGATAAAGGAAGCTGTGTAAACTATAAAGATGGGAAAGCAATGTGCAAATGTCCAATTTGCAGAGTTTTTAGAATGGTTTTTAAGTTTTTTGATCGGCAAGTAGTCAAAATTTCAAGAAAATTTCAAAGATAGGTGAGAAGAAAATTAAAACGATTGTTTTAACTTACATGAATTGAAAAATATCGTTTAAGTATATTTATGGAGATGAAGAATTCCAAAAAATCTGCGCTAATTACAATTCACATCATTTCTTCCTCAAAATTTGGATAAATAATTTGAGTAAAAATAAAGCAGGATCATTCCATGTCAAATCGACCAAGAGTTGTAATCGACCCCTCTCAATTTCGATAAAATTTGGTCAGAAGTTTTCGTTTTCAATAAAACGGAGTTCTACCAAAGGAAAAAAATTAGAGAATTTTTTTTCGGAAGTTATTAAAAATTTAAAATTTCACAATTTTTCAAACCTTTCAAGTTTATTTTTCAAATATCTCGAAAATTATTATAGTTACGAAAAATCGTTCTAAATTCATTTTGAAAAGTATACTTAGGGCAAAAAAAAAAAATTTTGATGAATGATGAATTTGGAGAATTTTGAATTTTCAAAAATCATGAAAATCCAAGTTCCATATTTTATTTTTGGTTCAATTTTTTATATACAATACCTTGTACTGATCTTAAAAGATCCTGAAATTTTCGGAGAGGTGTTTTTTTTTGTTTCAAAAATATACATTTTTTAATTTTTAAAAATCGTGCAAATTCACGATAAACATTAAATTTTTAGTTAAATTTTTTTTATACAATACTTTGTACTGATCTTAAAAGATCCTGAAATTTTCAGGATGATGTGTTTTTGTTTCAGAAATAAATTTTTTTGAATTTTGGTAAAGAAATTTTTGTTTGTTTTTCCTCTAAGTCAAGATGAGCAATCGTGTAATTCTGTAATTTTGAGCAGTAAAAATTTCAATTAATGACAATTAAAAAAGAACTTTTTTTTTTACCAAAATTCAAAAATTTATATTTTTGAAACAAAAACACACCATCCTGAAAATTTCAGGATCTTTTAAGATCAGTACAAGGTATTATAGAAAAAAATGTAACCAAAAAATTAATGTTGATCGTGCTTTGCACGATTTTTAAAAATTAAAAAATGTATATTTTTAAAACAAAAAAAAACCTCTCTGAAAATTTCAGGATCTTTTACAATCAGTACAAGGTACTATATAAAAAAAATTAAATCAAAAATTAAATATAGAACTTGGATTTTCACGATTCTTGAAAATTCAAAATTCTCCAAATTCATCATTTTTCAAAAAATTTTTTCGGAATATATATTTTTTTCTAGCCCCAAGGATACTCTCCAAAACGAATTGCGAACGATTTTTCGTAACTATAATAGCTTTCGAGATATTTAAAAAATAACCTTGAAAGATTTAAAAAATTGTGAAATTTTTAATTTTGCATAACTTTCGAAAAAAAAACAATTATTTTTTTTCCATTGGTAGAAATTCGTTTTATTGAAAACGAAAACTTCTGACCAAATTCCATCGAAATTGAAAAGGGTCGATTTGACATGGAATGACCCAGCAACTGTACAATTTTTTTTTTTCGTTTCTCTTACTTGGCATTTTGTTTCTCGCGTTTTCGCGATATTCTCAGCAATTCGTCCAATCTCTCGAGACACTCGTGAGTGTCGATATAAGACGTGAGTTTTCTTTCCGAACGATCTGCCAATTGGCGCTTTGTTTCCTCGATTTTCGCCATTATCAGACTCGTCTGTACGTTTCCCTTGTTAAAATCTTCCTCGATATCGGCAACTTCCTGTTTCGCATTTTCACCGGCGAGGCGTGCCAAACGTGCCAAAGGTCCGGCAACGGCTTTCACCGTTCGACCGTTTGTTCCTTGGGTCTTTATGCTCAAAATGCTAAAATGTTCCAATACACCGGTTTTGTGAACGTGAGTTCCGCAACAGGCTTCTCTGTCGAATGAAAAACCGATATTTACAAAAATTCCACCAAAATAATTATCTCAATTTTTTTTAAGGATGTTGAGTCCCTATGAAACTTATTAAAGTTAATTGTTCAATAAATAGCTACTTAATCGTCGTGAAATTGTGACACGACCTCCTGAATACGTCATGTAAAAACATACCAAATTTTCAAAATTCAATCATTATTACTGAGAAAATTCTGAAAATTTGGTATGTTTTTGCATGAAGTATTTAAGAGGTCGTGTAAAAATTTCACGACGATTAGGAAGCTCGTTATTAAAAAATGAACATTCTGTTGAGAACAATTTTTTAAACAAATAAAAAAAATATTTATCAATAAACTTCGTTTTGTTGCCGTTGCTTTCAATATATTGTAGATATTAAAAAATTGAGGCCCAGTTCCACAACCATCATTTAAACCTGGTTGTGGAACTGGGCCTGAGAGGTCAAAAAAAAAAACTTATCGCAAAGTTGTATCAATTTCCATAAAACAACATTTAATTTGTTAATGTTAATTGTTCGATAACGAGCTTCTTAATCGTCGTGAAATTTTTACAAAATCCCTTAAATACTTCATCCAAAAACATACCAAATTTTCAGAATTTTCTAATCATTTACGATTTGGGGACTCGACATCCTTAAGAGGAAGCTAAATACCATTTTTATTCAATCCCTACATTATCGACGTATCATCGTCGTCCAGTCTTTCTCCGACAACCGTGGATTAAAATTAATTACATTTTGACAATTAAGAGGGGGATAAATTAATTAACAATTAATTGTCAATTGAGAGACTAAACAGTTACAGCTAATGTCAACGAACTCATTCGAGCCCCCTAAATATTATAGGTTACTCGTCAGAATCCATGGTGCTGCCCTCACTCGCACGTCTGTGAACTACATTTCGCCATTTCGTTTTTCAATAAAACTACAATTTATCGATATTTATCTCTTGATGCGCCATCCAAACTTACGGCGTGTCATTTTGATAAAATAATGTCGCAAACGTCTCGATATTTCTATCGTGACGTTCTTCATGGAGCCTCACTCTTGGTTTTACCCAAAATGCAGTAAAAGTTTAATAATTTAAGTTTTTCAATTACAGTTTTTTGGTGGTAAATGAATCTGTAAATTTTTTTTTTGTTTTTCGAAAAAATTTTATCGAGGCTCCACTCCTGCCATTGTTCTGATGATGTTGTTAAAATTTTATTCAATTCCATCCATTTGTATAAGAGCAAGTTTGGATGGCAATTTCGAGGTTTAGTGTCGGTATTTAGCCTCCTCTTAAGAGGAGGCGAAATACCGACATTTTTCGTGCAAGTGCGAGAGAGAAAGGATGATAGGGGTCGTGTGAGAGCGAGAGAGAGGTCCGAATGTCGCATTTAGCCTCCTCTTAAGAGGAGGCTAAATACCGACATTTTTCGTGCGAGTGCGAGAGAGAAAGGATGATAGGGGTCGTGTGAGAGCGAGAGAGCGGTCCGAATGTCGCCTTTAGCCTCCTCTTAAGAGGAGGCGAAATACCGACATTTTTCGTGCGAGTGCGAGAGAGAATGATAGGGGTCGTGTGAGAGCGAGAGAGAGGTCCGAATGTCGCCTTTAGCCTCCTATTAAGAGGAGGCTAAATACCGACATTTTTCGTACGAGTGCGAGAGAGAAAGGATGATAGGGGTCGTATAAGAGCGAGAGAGAGGTCCGAATGTCGTCTTTAGCCTCCTTAAGAGGAGGCGAAATACCGACATTTTTCGTGCGAGTGCGAGAGAGAAAGGATGATAGGGGTCGTGTGAGAGCGAGAGAGAGGTCCGAATGTCGCCTTTAGCCTCCCCTTAAGAGGAGGCTAAATACCGACATTAGCAGCTCGAAAATGGATTCCAAACTTGCTCTGGCACGAATGGATGGAAATCAATAAAATTTTGACAGTATCATCAGAATTATGGCACAAATGGAGCCCCACTAAAATTTATTCGAAATAAAAATAAAAAAATTACAGATCTGATTATCATCAGGAATCTGTAATTGAAAATATCAAATTATAATGTTTCTACTGCATTTCGGCTAAAACCAAGAGTGGGGCTCCATGACGAACATTAAAGTACGAATATCGATACGTCCTCGACATTATTTTATGAAAAAACCGCGACGTAAGTTTGGAATCCAAATCACGAGATAAATGTTGATAAATTTAGTGTATTATCGAAAAACAAAATGGCGAAATCAAGTTCACAAAAATCCGAAAGAGGGCAGCCCCGTGTGGAATTCTCATGAAATAAATATTATTCTCATCAGATTCTATCCAAAACTGTCTGACAAGTCAGTGGCAATTAACGAAAACATTGATTTATGTATCGCGTTTGCATTTTGCAATTCATTCATCATTCATTTATAAATTTAATTGATATTCACCCATCGGTATTGGAAAAAGTTTGGACACCAATTTTGAGTCGATAATATAGGACTTCAGAAATAATGTCGGTATTTAGCCTCGCCTTAACTTTTAGCAATTGAAGCCCTTTACTTTGATTTCAAATTTTCACCGTCGATCTCGACGATCCTCACTTTCGTATCCGGATAAACTTCCCCGGGAATGAGAGTGAGATTTTTCTCCGCTAATAATCCTGTCATATCGACAATTTTCGTTTTGACCGTTACGTCCGAAGCTATGCAATCGTTTATTAATTCCTCGATTTTTGCCACGTGCAGTGCGTCCATTTTTTCTCCAAATATGCTGAATTGGAAGGTCAAATTTTCCTTCGCGATAACGCTACCGCGTTGCGATACGATCGGTAGAACTTTTCTCAATGCGGCATTCAACAGATGCGTCGAAGTGTGATTCCTCATCAATGCAGTGCGATGCATTCCGTCGATGGAGACAATGCAATCGTCACCGGCTCGCAATTCAGCTTCGGAACTCCTAGAAAATACAAAATTAATTAATAATATGTATTTCATTAATTAATTATATGTATTTAAAAAATTCGATTTTTTATACACTGCTGGAAAAAATTGAGGGATCAAATGAGATTCCAAATTTTTTAGTGATTTTTAAAAATGCCGTATCTCAGTGAAAAATGGTCGTATTGAGGTCATAAAAAAGTATTTTGCAGCTTCTAGTTTTGAGATAATTTAGCGAAAAAATTGTCGAAGCTACTGATTTTTTTCAATTTTTTTTTCTATAAATTTAAACGCTGTTTGCGATAAAAATCGGGAAAAACTAAAAAAATATTGATTTCCATTTTGACAATAATTATGAAGTGTTTAGAACCGGTAGCTTCGAAAAAATTGTTGCTAAAAGATCTTAAAACTAGAAACTTGGAGCTTCAAAATGGTTCTTTTTAGATCTCGATACGACTATTTTTCACTGAGATACAGCATTTTTATAAATTACTAAAAGTTTAGGCAATTTTTTCGATTCCTTAATTTTTTCCAGTAATCTAGAACCATTTTATCCGGATTCTAAGCTGTCTTGAGATTTTATTGATTTTTCGTATTTTTTCTACAAAAATTGTGTATGCGCTTGCAAATTACGAAATATTGCGCGGAAAAATTTATAAACAAATAATATAGTGTTCTAGGTTCTTTACTATCGAATTAGGCAAAAATCGAGCAAGTTAAAATTTTATGAAGTCTAAAATAAAAAATAAAAAATGCGATATATGATGTAACTTTATCGATATTCAAGATAGTGCACGGATCTTTTTTATAGTTAATGTTTATTTATTAGTGAATTCCGTAAAAATTGATCAAAGAGATATAATTTAGTAAAATTTTGAAGTCCTCCAAAATGCAGCTTGCATCGCAACTTTATCAATATTGAAGACATTATATTCTGTCATCCTGCTTTTACATCGCATTAATCAAAATATAAAGCCTTAAAAATTAAGAATTCTCATACTGCTTCCATCGTTCATAAAATTTTCTTTACAGAATAGTGAAAATAGTAATGTAAAAGTAATGCATTACTCATTACTTAAAACACTGTGCATTGGAAAAGTTTTCCGTTACACAACATTACATTACATTCCATTACAAATTACAAAAGTAACGTGTAATGAATGAATTTTCCATTACAAATGAAAATAGTAATGCGTAACGAGTGCGTGTTCCATTACAAACAAAAAAGTAATGTGTAATGTATGCATGTTCCATTACAAATTACAATTGAAAAAAAAAGTAATTTGTATTGGAGAATATTACAAATTAGTGTGTTTCTACGACAATTTGGAACAGGTACTATTTTGCTCATAGGTAATCTATTAATTTTTCAATGAAAATAATTTGTATCAACTTTTTATTAACTTTACTATCGTAGTGGTAAATGTATGAACAGTGATTGTGGGGAGTAATTTTTACTCCATTCTTGAATTGTAATTTTTACAAGAATGGAGTAAAAATTACTCCAAAAAATCACACTCCATGCATTTATCACGACGATAGTAAAGTTAACAAAAACTTGATGGGCACAAACTATTTTCATTGAAAAATTAATAGACTTGCCTTTGAGCAAAATAGTACCTGCTCCAAATTGTCGTAGTAACACACTAATTTGTAATGGAATATTCTCCACTACCAATTGGGTTTTTGAACAAATTTTTTTTTTGCCATAAATCGAAAGATCATATATAAGTTTTATCATAAAACTATATATATATATTTTTTTTTCGTTGTAATTAAAAAGTTACAACAAGTTGAAAATAAATTTTTGAACTCGGTACCGAAAACGTGCCGACAGTTCCCGAGCCGACCCGAGCGCGCGAGTGACGTCATAATGTTCATGCTACTCTATCATTACATGCAGTTGATACGGCGTTTCAACTTTTCATCAATTAAATCTTGTTATTATCGTCCATATATATATAAATTTATTAGAAATGTCAAATCTTAAAAGTTATGGTGCTTGTTTCGTATCATTGTGTACGAATAATACAAAAACAACTCCCCAAAAAATGTTTTTAAGGGCAGGCTAAAGACCCTCTCTCTCGCTCTCACACGGCCCCTATCATCCTTTCTCTCTCGCACTCGCACGAAAAATGTCGGTATTTAGCCTCCTCTTAAGAGGAGGCTAAATACCGACATTTTTCGTGCGAGTGCGAGAGAGAAAGGATGATAGGGGCCGTGTGAGAGCGAGAGAGAGGGTCTTTAGCCTGCCCTTAAGAGGAGGCTAAATACCGACATTTTTCGTGCGAGTGCGAGAGAGAAAGGATGATAGGGGCCGTGTGAGAGCGAGAGAGAGGGTCTTTAGCCTGCCCTTAAGGGCAGGCTAAGGACCCTCTCTCTCGCTCTCACAGGACCCCTATAGGCGCGCTCTCTCGCACTCACAAGAGCGGAAAGGCGGGGGGACGCACAAAATGAGAAACGTCGAAACCAATGATTTCAAGTAGTGCGCCGAATAAACCCCGAAACGCCATCAAATTTATTTACTTGATAAAATTATTTGTCACAAACCATTTTTGGCACTGAAAGACCGTGTACTATCGTGGAATTATTTTACGCGGAGTGTAAAGGTCAACGTAACCTCAAAATTTGTTTAACCCATTTTTCTCAGAGATGACTTAATGGAATACAAAAAGAAGAGTAGGGACGCCTGTGTAATAAATGTGTACAGGTGGCCCAACTGTTCTTTTTTTATTTTATCAAGCTATCTCCGAGAAAAATGTGTTAAAAGTTCTAGCTCTGTCTCTCTCGCACTCGCGAGAAAGGAAAGGCGCGGGGTAGTAGTTTCGCCGGGCCTTAAGGGCAGGCTAAAGACCCTCTCTCTCGCTCTCACACGACCCCTATCATCCTTTCTCTCTCGCACTCGCACGAAAAATGTCGGTATTTAGCCTCCTCTTAACATCATGATGTCACAAACAAGATGACCAATCATGGCGCGTTTGGAGTCACGTGATTATTTTTTAAATTTTATCACTTTTAAATTGTTTATAATTAAATAAAAAACAAATTTTTTCAAATTTTTTGCGTCGTCTATCAAAATTATTTATAATAAAGTTTTTAAATACATTAAAAAAAATCGATTTTTTTTTTTTTCAAAAACCCAATTACTTTTTTTTCAATTGTAATTTGTAATGGAGCACTCATCCATTACACATTACATTTTTTATTCGTAATGGCACATGCATCCATTACACATTACTTTTTTTATTTGTAATGAAAGTATGAAACACGCATTCATTACACATTATTCTTGTATTTCGTAATGGTACGCTTGTCCATTTCACATTATACAGTGTAATGAGTAATGAATACAGTAATGCATTAATTACAACTCTGTTTCTTTATGAGGAAGCATTCTGTAAATTTCCAATATGCAAGTTTTTTATTTGAAATTTATAGAGGATCGTTTTTTGTTTTTTTTTTTTCTTGTAAACTTACTCTCTATCCCACGTGACAAAATGTCCAACGTGAATAACGTAGCCATTTATTTTGTGAGCTTGCTCAACGTTGAACAGAAGATTTCCAATCTTGATGAAACCCTTGTCCGACAATTGACCACCCTCCGGTGCATAAAATAGCGTCCTGTCGAGAATTATGCCAATCTCGGTAGACGCATCAACGATAGAATTAACGCCAACGACGTTTCCACTGTGAGCAACCGTCGCTTGAAGAATTTCGCGATCCTCGTCGAACCCCATTGGCTCGGTTTCCGAAACGAGTTTACCTTTGGACGTATACTTTTTTCTTTTTCAAAAAATTCCAAATTATCATCCGATCATTCTCATTTCACGAAAATTTCAATGGAAATTACCGTTGACGATGAATCCCAAAAGTTTTGCGTTCACCGATGAAAATTCGTAGCCGTTCTCGTCGTGCTTGTAACGATATTTCAATGAATCGTCCGTCGTCGCCACTTTTTTGGACTTTAGTACACGCAGCGAGGTTTGCGATATGAGATCTCTCAGCATCTGTCCAGTGACGATCTTCGATCTTAATTTTACATTTTCCAGAGATTGCGTGAATTTGTTTCTGTCGAACGACAGAGACTCGATTGCGGCAAGTTCGGCTATTGTATCCGTGCCTAAGCCGTAAGTGTCGTAGAGCTTGAATGCATAATCTCCGGTCAAATTACCGATTTTCCGTCTGTGAAAATGAAAATTTTATAAAAAATAAATATTTTATGATTTTTGTTTTGATTCCTCATAAAGGAAGCTTTGTTTTCGTGAAAAAAAAATGTTTTGCGATTTTTATGCCAATATGTTCAAAATGTCCTAAAACATCGAGAAATCATATTTAGAAAAAATGTCCGGATGTGTGTGTGTGTGTGTGTGTGTGTGTGTATCCTGAGTTTCAGATGTAAATGATTAATAACTCGAAAACGCTTCGAGATATCAAGCTAAAATTTGGCACACTTGTCGAGCACGAATTGCTCTTCGTTATGAAATTTTTTTTTTAAATTATAACGGGTGTTCAGATTTTATCGACTTTTTTCGTTTTTTCCAGAATGGCGTAAACGCTCTAGCCTCTGCAATTTTCAAGATATTGCACTCAAACTTTGTACAGAATTAGTACAGCTATTAAGGTTGTTTGGTATTGAATTTGGCGAAAATCCATCGAGGGATTAAAATTTTATGAAATTTTGAATTTTTTGAAAAATCGCCTAAACGCTCTAACTTGCGCAATTTTTAAGATATTGTACTGAAACTTTGCACAGAGGTAATATAGCTGTGAAGGTTGTTCGCTATTAAATTTGGCAAAAATCTATCGAGGGATTAAAATTTTATGAAATTTTGAATTTTTTGAAAAATAGCGCAAGCGCTCTAACTTGCACAATTTTCAATATATTTCACTGAAACTTTGTACAGAACTTGTATAGCTATCAAGGTTATTCGCTATTAAATTTGGAAAAAATCCATCGAGGGATTAAAATTTTATGAAATTTTGAATTTTATGAAAAATAGCGCAAGCACTCTAACTTACACAATTTTTAATATATTTCACAGAAACTTCGTACAATACTTGTATAGCTATCAAGGTTTGTTCGCGATCAAATTTGGCGAAAATTGATCGAATTTGCACATTGATTACTAATATTTTTCTATAGTTAACAAAGCTTCCTTTATGAGGAAGCCAAATTTGATCGCCATACCGTGTGTTAAAGGAAGCTATGTAAACTATGGATATTTTTCAATAGTTAACAAAGCTTCCTTCATGAGGAAGCCAAATTTGATCGCCATACCGTGTGTTAAAGGAAGCTATATGAACTATGGATAAAGATGAGGAAGCAATGTGCAAATTTCAATTTGCAGGGTTTTTGTAGTAGCTTTGAAGAACTTACAAATCTCCCAGAGAATTTTGAAGGTCTTTGTAAGCGGCAACCAATCCACCTGAGGTTTGATCACTGACCATTGCCAGAGCCGGACGAATTTCCATCAATTTTTGCCATTCGACTCCAGTACTGCTTTTTAACGATTTTCTAAGCTCTCCCTCGTACTCGATTATCCTTTGCACCTATCAACAGTATAATCAGTAAATTAAAAAAAAAAGTTCAAATTTCAAAAGCGAAAATAGTAAGAACTAAAAAGCATCCCAGTTTAAGAATTCCTATTTGTAGAAAAATTTACGAAGATGAACGAAATGAATTTTGAGTTACACTTATTACTGATCTCAATTTTTTTAGGTGAACAAAAATCGTTCCCAATAATTTTTCTACAGTTGAAAAAAAAAAAAAAAATCAGTGCCTGCTTGAGATTATTCTGTATTTCCGGATAAACGTCGCCGAGACTCTCAGCAACGTGAAAAGTCAATTCCCGAAGTATATCACCGCGTTGAAAAACTTGTTCGCCGACTGTAATTGCCTTGCGCAAGACTTTTCTCAATTTGTGACTGAAAAATAAGAATATTCAATATTATTCAATTTAAGAGGAGGCTAAATACCGACACTACGCTTCGAAATCGCCATCCAAACTTGCTCTCATACGAATGAATGGAATTCAATAAAATTTTAACAGTATAATCGGAATTATGGCACAAATGGAGCCTCACTAAAATTGTTTTGAAAAATAAAAAAATAAATTATAGATCCGATTACCATCAGGAATCTGTAATTGAAAATCTTGAATTATGAGACTTTTTACTGTATTTCGTCTAAACTAAGAGTGAGGCTCCATGAAGAACGCCAAGACACAAATATCAAGACGTTTTCGACATTATTTTATGGAAAAGACACATCGTAAGTTTGGATGGCGCATAAGGAGATAAATATCGATAAATTGTAGTTTTATCGAAACACGAAATGGCGAAATCTAGTTTACAAACGTGCGAGGGAGGGCAGCACGATGGATTCTGACGAGTAACCTAATATTTTTGGGGCTCCAATGAATTCGTTGGAGTTAGTTGTGACGCGTTTTAGCCCCTTAATTATCAATTAATTGTTAATTAACTTATCCTCCTCTGAATTTTCAAAATTTAATAAATTTTCATTTACGGTTTTGGGAGAAAGACTGGACGACGGTGATAAGTCGATAATGTAGGGATTGAACGAAAATGGTATTTAGCCTCCTCTTAAAAAAACATCACGAGAATTTATAATAGAGGTGTACTAGGGTGACGGTTATTTGAGCTTTGGCAAAAAAACTTCGACGCCATCCCAAAAACATAATCAAGGTGTATCAAAAAAAATCTGTGTAAAGTTTGGAGGCGCTCGGAAAATTGGAACACGCGCCAGAGAGCGATTGAAATTTGAAATGTAAAATACATGTATTTATCCCACACATCAATGATTTTTTTTTCCGACGATAATATTAATGAGAAAAATTTCAAACTTGGTACACTTATTGTGCATAGTATGGTCTACAGAACCAAATTTTTTCAATTTTTTTCGTTCATAATTTTGTTAATGACAAGCTCTGTAGAGATGCCCAAAAAAACGAAATATGGGCATCTCTACAGAGCTTGTCATTCACAAAATTATAAATGAAAAAAAAATTTTAAATTTGGTTTTGTACACCATACTATGCACAATAAGTATACCAAGCTTCAAATTTTTCTCATTAATATTATACTCCGAGCGATTGAAATTTTAGATGTAAAATACATGTATTTATCCCACGCATCAATGATTTTTTTTTTCCGAGTATAATATTGATGAGAAAAATTTGAAACTTGGTACACTTATTGTGCATAGTATGGTGTAGGAAACCAAATTTTTTCAATTTTTTTCGTTCATAATTTTGTTAATGACAAGCTCTGTAGAGATGCCCAAAAACATTTAAAATTTCAATTGCCCCAGTGGCGAGTTTTCCAATTTTCCGAGCGCCTCCAAACTTTACACAGATTTTTTTTTAATACAACTTGATTATGTTTTTTGGGGTGGCACCGAACTTATTTCGCCAAAGCCTAAATAACTGTCACCCTAGGGTGTACGAATATTCGAATTTAGGGATTATTCGATACGAATCGAATAATTCTAATAGTTCGAATAATACGAATAATTCGAATATTCGATTCGCATGCACTCCCCTAATTTATAATCGTGTATCGTGAAATAAAAATATACTTGTGCTCAGGTATGATTCCATCAGCCAGAGCAACGGTGATCATTCTCGCATGATCAGCGAGAATTCTGTATCCCGTGTCGACCGAATTTTTATCAGCCTCGCCGAATCGTCCCTCGTACTTTGGCGAATCGCAGAATTTTTCAATGGCCGAGAACAACGGGACAAAAATATCAGTATCATAATTGGATCTTTTGCCCTGTAGAATCGCCGCGAGCCTCTCGAATCCCATTCCCGTGTCGACGTGACGCTTTTCGAGTGGCAAAATCGCACCGTCCTCGAATCTCTGATACTGGATGAACACCAAATTCCACAATTCCGTGAGGTCGGGATAACCCTTGTTGACACGGGACGACTGATTGCTCGATTGCATCGTGTGATCAACGTGAATCTCCGTGCAAGGACCGCAAGGACCGCTGATCCCCATTTCCCAAAAATTATCCTGCATACCGAATGGCAACAATCGGTCCTCGGAAATGCCCAATTTTCGCCATATATCCTTCGTCTCGAGATCAGGCTCGAGGGCGAGTTTGTCGTTTCCAGCGAAATACGTGAAGTACAGGTGCTCCTTTTTCATGCCGTAGGGACCAGTCAACAAGTTCCAAGCATATTCGCAGGCTTCTGCCTAGAAAAACGTCAATTGTGCATTAATTACCATTGCAAAACAAACATTGAAAAAAAGTCATCTTCTGCATGATGCTGAAGTTTGTATCGTTTGAATCAGAGTTGTAAATAATGCATTACTGTATTCGTTACCCATTACACTGCATAATGTGAAATGGACAAGTTTACCATTACGAAATACAAGAGTAATGTATAATGAATGCGTGTTCCATTACAAATAAAAAAAAAGTAATGTGTAATTGGGTTTTTGAACAAATTTTTTTTTCGCCATAAATCGAAAGATCATATATGTTATATAATGAAATTTTTTTTTTTTTTTTTTTCGTTGTAATTCAAAAGTTATAACAAATTGAAAATAAATTTTTGAACTCGGTACCGAAAACGTGCCGACAGTTCCCGAGCGCGAGTGACGTCATAATGTTCATGTCTACTCCATCATTACATGCAGTTGATACGGCGTTTCAACGATTCATCAATTAAATCTTGTTATTATCGTCCATATATATATAAATTTATTAGAAATGTCAAATCTTAAAAGTTATCGAGCTTGTTTCGTATCATTGTGTACGAATAATACAAAAACAACACCCCAAAAAATGTTTTTAAAGCCGGGCTAAGGACCCTTTCTCTCTCGCTCTCACAAGACCCCTATAGGCGCTCTCTCTCGCACTCGCAAGAGCGGAAAGGCGGAGGGGAGCACAAAATGAGAAACGTCGAAACCAATGGTTTCAAGCAGTGCGCCGAATAAATCCCAAAACGCCATCAAATTTATTTACTTGATCAAATTAGTTGTCACAAACAATTTTTGGCACTAAAAGACCGTGTACCATCGTGGAATTATTTTACGGGGAGTGTAAAGGTCAACATAACCTCAAAATTTGTTTAACCCATTTTGCTCAGAGATGGCTTAGTGGAATAAAAAAAGAAGAGTAGGGGCGCCTGTGTAATTAATGTGTACAGGTGGCCCAACTGTTCTTTTTTTATTTTATCAAGCTATCTCCGAGAAAAATGAGTTAAAAGTTCTAGCTCTGTCCCTCTCGCACTCGCGAGAACGGAACGGCGGGGACTAGGAGTTTAGCTGGGCCTTGACATTATGACGTCACAAACAAGACGACCAATCATGTAGCATTTGGAGTCACGTGATTATTTTTTAAAGTTTATCACTTTTAAATTGTTTATAATTAAATGAAAAACAATTTTTTTCAAATTTTTTGCATTGTCTATCAAAATTATTTATAATAAAGTTTTAAAATACATTTAAAAAATCGATAATTTTTTTTTTCTTTCAAAAACCCAATTAATGCATGTGCCATTACAAATAAACAAAAGTAATGTGTAAAGGATGCATGTGGCGTTACAAATAAATAAAAAAATAATGTGTAATAGATGAGTGCTCCATTACATATTACAATTGAAAAAAAAGTAATTGGTAGTGGAGAATATTCCATTACAAATTAGTGTGTTTCTATGACAATTTGGAACAGGTACTATTTTGCTCAAAAGTAAGTCTATTAATTTTTCAATGAAAATAATTTGTGTGTATGCAGTTTTTCTTAACTTTGCTATCTTAGTGTTAAATGTATGAACAGTGATTTACCACTATGATAGTAAAGTTACCAAAAACCTGATAGACACAAATTATTATCATTGAAAAATTAATGGACTTACCTTTGAGCAAAATAGTACCAGCTCCAAATTGTCCTTGAAACACACTAATTCGTAATGGAATATTCTCCGCTACAAATTACTTTTTTTCAATTGTAATTTGTAATAGAGCACTCATTCTTACGTAACTTTTGTAATTTGTAACGGAAAACTTATCCAATAAACATTGTTTAAAGTAATGGGTAATGCATTACTTTTACATTACTATTTTCACAATTCTGGTTTGAATGCAACGGAGATAGTTTATTCTTTATTAAAATGCATTCTCCCTGAGAAGTTTTTAAAAGGAGAAATCATTGAAATATATTGTGGGGTCTTTATTAAGGACTGGGGATGCTCAATGTAGGAGCAAAAAGTAAATAGAATTGAAAGTGAATTTTTAAAAATTCAGTTTCATTGCATTGCAACGATGCAAATTTCAACATCATTTTTCTACATCAAAATTAGGTACGACTGTTTATTTGAATCTGATTTCTTGTTGAAGTAGCTTGAATTGTTTTCGAAATAGCAGAGCTCCGACACTATGCAACAAAAATTGAAAAAAATTGAAATGTATATGACAAAAGCTTGTAAACAGACTTTTATAATCCGTTTAGTATATTTGAATTAAAATTGCGATAATTGGACTTTTTTCCAGGCACTGGGATCATTACCTCTTAAGAGGAGGCTAAATACCATTTTCGTTCAATCCCTACATTATCGACTTATCACTGTCGTCCAGTCTTTCTCCCAAAACCGTAAATGAAAATTTATTAAATTTTGAAAATTCAGAGGAGGATAAGTTAATTAACAATTAATTGATAATTAAGGGGCTAAAACGCGTCACAACTAACTCCAACGAATTCATTGGAGCCCCAAAAATATTAGGTTACTCGTCAGAATCCATGGTGCTGCCCTCCCTCGCACGTTTGTAAACTAGATTTCGCCATTTCGTGTTTCGATAAAACTACAATTTATCGATATTTATCTCCTTATGCGCCATCCAAACTTACGATGTGTCTTTTCCATAAAATAATGTCGAAAACGTCTTGATATTTGTGTCTTGGCGTTCTTCATGGAGCCTCACTCTTAGTTTAGACAAAATACAGTAGAAAGTCTCATAATTCAAGATTTTCAATTACAGATTCCTGATGGTAATCGGATCTATAATTTATTTTTTTATTTTTCAAAACAATTTTAGTGAGGCTCCATTTGGCCATAATTCCGATTATGCTGTTAAAATTTTATTGAATTCCATTCATTCGTATGAGAGCAAGTTTGGATGGCGATTTCGAAGCGTAGTGTCGGTATTTAGCCTCCTCTTAAGAAGAATACAATATATAAATTTGAGATTGTGCCTAGATTTTGAAAGCCTGAAGGGGCAAGAATATGGTTGAATGAATAATTGAATAAATAACAAAATTGTTAATTTTGATAGTGAGATAGCGATAAATTTTCAAGATATTGGCATGAAAATTAAAATGAAGAATTCACAAAAACTGGTATGAAAGTAAAAGGTAAAGCAAAATCTGGCATGAAAAAAAAAAAAAAAAAATACTGGCCCACAAACAGAAGATCAAAAATGTGCTAAATCTGACATCAAAGATCCAAAAGATCAAGAATGGAAAAGCTAGAATGGAATAGGAAGTTCATAAAACCAAAATTTCATCTATAAGGCACACATGAAAAAAAAATTATTTTCATTTTTGTCACCTTGAAATAATCACCGAAAGACCAATTTCCGAGCATCTCGAAAAAAGTATGATGATAAGTGTCGAGCCCGACAGTATCCAGATCATTGTGCTTCCCTCCGACTCTGATGCATTTTTGGGAATTCGCTACTCTTATCGCCGGAGGAGAGTGATTTCCTAGAAAAACTCCTTTGAACTAGAATGAAAAGTTTTTTAATAGAGCTCCGTCTCCGTCTGAAAAGTTCTAAACTTTTTAAATTTTTTTCAACAAACTTGATTCATTCCAGCATTGACGAAAGGTAGAGCCGGATCGTTCATAGGAAGAACAGGACTCGAGGGAACAAAAGTATGACCAAGATTCTTCGTAAAGTAATCCAAAAATTCTTTCCTTATCATTCTCGCACTTTTGTGAGTCATCCCATTAGTATTGTACGATCTTATGATCGTTGTTTTTCTCAATCGATACAATTGACGATTCATCGTATTAAATCCGCAAATTTTATACAAAATTTTGAATTTCGAAAAATTCTACGAAAATATTTAATCAAAATTCCATGAGAATCAATGAGAATCTTGGAAACATAACCTCGGTGATCCATCAAACGATGACATCAAGCACAATTTAAACATGTTGACATTGATCGAAAAATGAATGAGGGAAACATTTTTGCACATTTTTTCCCGGTTGACGTATTATTTTTCAATAAAATCACATTTATCAATTACAAAAATTCATGCCGGTGTAAAAATTAGCGGCGCAGCGAAAAAAAAAACAAACATTGACCACAGCAGCGCCCTCTATCTTCGTCGAGCGAATTTCTACTTTACCGACTGTAGGTAAAAACTTCTCCAACCGCTTTCTCGCGAATTTCTTCGATATATTTTGTTTTTACACAGATTTATAACTCTTTATGAGTTTATTTACTTTATTCCTATGTATTTATATACGGTTTTTTTTGCAGAAACAATTTTTTAGATTTTTGAAATCATGATTATAGAAAAAAAATATTATTTCAAGGTCTTTGCAACTTCGTCGATGAAAGTCGCGAGTTTTATGTCTCGCTTCGAAAGACCGTCGACATCGTGCGAGGAGAGAGTTATGTTGACTTTGTTGTAAACGTTGAACCATTCGGGATGATGATCCATTTTTTCTGCCTGCAATGCTACTCTGCTCATGAATCCAAAAGCCTGAAAATTTCACAATCGGTTCGGTAGATTCCTTTCTTTTTTTGAAAAAAAAAAAAAAATTGTCATAATTTGTAATAAAATTTATGGATACCTGATTGAAGTTTCCAAAAACAAATTCCTTGTAAATTGCGTCCCTCTCGGTTTGCACGGTCCAGCCACTCTCCAACAGAGGACTGAGAACCGATGATCTCTCCGCAGGCAAAAGTTTTGACTGGTAAAAAATAATTTCAGAAAATTGATTATTCGTAAAAAAAAGGAAGTAAATCTTGAGGAAATTCTGATTGCACTTGGTATTCTGACATTTATGGCTGTGTCTAAATAATGAATTTTTAATTAGTATAGAATAAAAAATATTTTTTTTGCCATTGTAATTTATCATTTATGTTAGTATTTATAGCATATATATTACATTATATTTATATTAGCATTTATATTGTGTTTAAATTTATTTCGTTTTATTTATTTCACATCATTTTTTTAAAATTTATATAAAAAATAATAATTATATACAATAAGGTAATTCCTTGTCAAATCGACCAATAGCTGGAATCGACCCCTTTCAATTTCGATGAAATTTGGTCAGAAATCTTTTATCACAAAACGAAGTTCTACCAAAGGAAAAAAAAATTGAGAATTTGTTTATCGAAAATGATGCAAAATTTCGCCATTTTTTCAATTTTTCAAGTTCATTTTTTAAATATCTTGAAAAGTATTATAGTTACGAAAAAATCGTTCCGGGTTCATCTTGGAGAGTATACTTGGGGATACGAAAAAAAAAAATTCCGATTTTTTTTTTTTTTGAAAAATGATGAATTTGCAGAATTTTGAATTTTCAAAAATTGTGAAAATCCACGATCAACATTAAATTTTTAATTCCATTTTTTAAATGTAATTCCTTTAATATAATATCTTGAATATAATATAATAATAATAACTTGTACTGATCTTAAAAGATCCTGAAATTTTCAGAATTACAATTTTGTGTTTTCAAAAATATGAATTTTTTAATTTTGGTAAAAAAAAAAAATTTTTTCGTTACCTCTAAGTTAAGTAAAGTTGAGCAATCATGTAATTTTGTAATTTTAAGCAGTAACAATTGCATGATTGCTCATGCGTTATTGCATGGTAAAACTTCGTTTTATGATGAAAGAAAAACTTGTGACCCAAATTTCATCGAAATTGAAAGGGATCGATTCCCACTATTGGTCGATTTGACATGGAGTGACCCAATCATTATTATTTTATTATATTATTATTATTTTAAATATGTAAAAATTCCAACTATTTCAACTATTGGTTGATTTGACATGAAATGACCCAATAATTAAAAATTTATAATTTATTTTTTGTGTAAAAATTATGTAAGAAATAAATTATATATTTTTAATTATTGGGTCATTCCATGTCAAATCAACGAATAGTTGGAATTTTTTATTAAATATGAAATAAATAAAACAAAATAAATGTACATATAATTATAATTAAATATAATTATATTATCATTATAAGCATTTATATTATAGTACCATATATATGAGGTATTCCAGTGTAAACCCGTGACCCTGACCCTCTTGGATTTATTTGATTTTTTTTCATCTGATCGCATTGAGTCTAAAATACACCCTCATAATTTTTTTAGATTTTTCCAAGCATCCTTTATTAAAAAAAAAAATTTGTTGAAAAAAACGCCATTTTTTTTTATCTAAAAAAATTCTAAAAAAACCGTGATAATATATAAAAATTTTCAAACTATCACTCGTAGTGGGCAGATTTTTTTTCTGTGTTTTACAAGCAATATTAACGTTCTCAAAATTTCAAAAAATTCTCAACTAGCTCACCTTGAGCAGATACTGAATTATTTTGGTACTCAAATTAATTTGGTTGATGATTTCCGAATAATGCAATACGAATTATAAACCTTAAAATGAGAATAATGCCTTCTTATTTTATTTTCATTTTTAGATTTTATTCTCATTTTTTAGATTTTTAAAAATGGCGTTTTAAAAAAAATACTTTTTGAAATACAATACGAAAAACACAGAAAAAAAATCTGCCCACTACGGGTGATAGTTTTTTCAGGATTTTTTAAGATTTTAAAAAAATGGCGGTTTTTTTCAAACAATTTTTTTTTTAAATAAGGGATGTTTGGAAAAATCTAAAAAAAAAATTATGAGGGTGTATTTTAGACTCAATGCGATCATATGAAAAAAAATCAAATAAATCCGAGGGTCAGGGTCACGGGTTTACACACTTGGGCTGGAATACCTCATATATATTTTAATTGAAAATGTTCAAATTTCCGCGCCTTTTTTTTATCGCAGTTTCATGTAAAAATTTATCTTTTGACCAATTTTTATTTTTTCATGTTATTATAAAATTATAACGAATATAGAGCAAGGATCAATATATATATATATCTCTAAAGACACCTGTCAGATAAAGGATGCTGCGACAAAGAAACAATATCCTTGCACCTTGTAATTATATAGCTGCGTGCATATTTTTAACCCACTGTATAAATGTTTTTCTATTGTTTTATTAAATGGAGAATTCTATAAGAAATTTGAGAAACTTACCATTTTTTTTTTAGTCGGAGCAACAGCTGCTACGTTCCGTTCAACAGGACGAAGAAATATCGACGCTCTAATTCCCCCACCAACGCTCCCGGCGAGACGCCTTCCCATTGCAATCGCCATCTCTCTTAACCTATGACTTTTTTCACAAGAGCCCAATCTTGAAAAGCGAAAAAAAACATTATAACCGAAAGATAAAGTTTTTTTCGTTCGATTTCTCAGAAGCAACCTTAAGAGGCAAATCCAAATTTCATGTTTTTATTTTAGGCATGCTTTTCTTTCAAGATTTACATATAAATCATAACCTCTTTCTACATCAAAACTAGCATTTTTTGTTTATTGCTAGGAGAATTCAAATTCTTACGTTTATTTTGTTAAACGAGAATGTACGAACCTCGTTTGTGGGTACGAAAAACTGAATTATTTTCCTTAGGCTTGATTTTGTGGAAGAAACAAGATGGCGCGCCTATTTGGAGCTCGTGAGCTTGCAGCTAAGGCAATGAATGAGAGAACCGTCGGGAATAATTGTACAGGATTCTTTGTAATAATGAAAAATCAATAAAATAAAAATTATCACTTAATTCCCTCGGAAATTAAAATTATTGGCAATCGTGATAAATGTCCTTGCAACAATGCTCGGTTATTTCGGTTTAAATTATTTTCAACCAATCAGGATGAAGATTGATTAATAGGGGATTGCTAAACATTATCTCTTTTTTGGCCGATTTCTCGACATCGGCAACGGCGCCGGAAGAGGCACACTGAGAACGACGATTTTTTTGTTTTCCCTCATCGGCATCGCGCCGATCATTCTCGCGACATCGGAAAATTTTTTCGCGCCGCCTCGTTGATTATTGAAAAGCGTCATGAAGAGTTCGAGGTCCAATTTGAAATTCCACAACATCAGAGCGACGATCATGCAGTGCGTGATAGCTTTGTCCTTAACGCTGGTTGGTCGTTGTCTTTGAAAGTTGAACGGAAACATATTTTTTTTGAATCAAGTAAAATTGACTTTTTTCTGATTAAAATAATTTTTTAATCAGTGATCGGCAGTAATGATATTTTCAGGCGGATTTTCGGAAAATATTATCAATTTTTTGAAAATTAATCATTTTGAAATCTAAATTTTCAATTACCCGACAATGGTTCATGGTTCATGGAAAAAAATAAATTACCAATTTTCCAAATAATCGGTAATTGGTCGGAAAATAATAGTATATTACGATACTAGTGCGATGAAACTTTTTCTGACGAGTGTGAGTTTGCAGCATGAGCCGAAGGCGAATGTTGCAATCACACGAGTTGAGAAAAAGTTTCTCGCACAAGTATCGTACGAAATTTTATTGTACGAGTGCGCAAAATGCCAGTTTGAGCACGCGCAGTGCGCAAAGTGGCACTTTGCGCACGGAGTGCAATAAAATCAATTACTCAGAAAATGGGTAAATGGTTTGAAAATATTTCCAATTATCCGAACAATCGGTAATCGGTAAAAAAATAATATCAATTAATCAGAAAATGGATAATTGGTCTGAAAATTTTGTCAATTATTCGAATAATCGGTAATTGGTCTCAAAATAATATCAATTAATCAGAAAATGAGTAATTGGTCTGAAAATATTCTCAATTACCCGAATAATCGGTAATTGGTAGCAACGTAATATTGATTTTTCCGAAAAATGGGGAATTGGTCGGAAAATAATATCAATTTTTCAGGAAATTGAGTTGTTGGTTTGATAATATTTTCAATTGCTCAGAAAAAAATTAATAATTTATTGAAAATGTGTTTTTGAAAAACTAGGAGTGATTAGAGATATATAGATATATGATTGATTGATATGATTTTTTTTACCGATTACCGATTATTCCGATAGTTGGAAATATTTTTAAACCAATTACCCATTTTCTGAGTAATTGATATTATTTTCCGACCAATTACCAATTATTTGGATAATTGAAAATACGATTTCGGATAATTACAATTTTGTCATCAATTGGTTTTCCTATCGTTTCAAATTATCAATTTTCCATCAATTGAAAAATAGAAAATCGTAATTTTTTTTGCCGATCCCTGTTTTAATTTATTGATCTTTAAAACCAATTGAAAAAAATTATTTTTTTTTCACCTTCCAGTGGCCCCGTTCATGCTGTAACAATCTACAACGTGATTTTGAATCTGCTCGGAGAAAGGACAAATTTCAAAATTCCGTTTTTTCACGTTTTTTATGGGAACATTGAACCAATTTCGAACGGTCTCTACGTACTCCAACATCGCCAGTTTCTTCGTTCTTTTGGAATCCAATTCCAGTTTTTTCAACGTTCGGATGAAAAATTGGGATCTGGGGAAAAAGAAAATAGAGTGTCGTACAATTTTATCGAATATTAAGGGGGAACGCCGCTGTGACGGGTCAAAAAAATAGATTTTTTCCCATTTTTAAAAAATATATATGGGGCATTCCATGTCAAATCGACCACTTTTAAACCCAATCTCTTTCGATTTGGCTGAAATTTTTGTTTTCTTTTCTACCCCATTAAAAACATTTTTCAGGACATTTTTAAAAATTTGTACCCAACCCAAAATAATTTTTTTTTTTCAAATAGCTATAACTACTTCAAAAATTGACTAATTGGGACGTTGTTTATACAACATTTTCTTCTTTGAATGTACTTTTCGAAAAAAAAGACATCAAAATTTTAAGATATAAAAATCTATAACATTTTTCACTTTTTCGAGAAAAATCATCTTTCTCTCGAAGTTTGCCATTGTTAATTTTTTTTTTCACTCAAAAAATACTTTGATCAATCCTGGAAAAAATTCCGCCCAACATGGAGTGGGCCAATATTTCCTTCTATTTTTTTTATCGATTGAAAAAAAAAATAGAAGGAAATGTCCGTCACAGTTCCCTTAAATCATAAAGAAAAACCCGATTTTTTTTTCGACTAACCGATCGTTGCTGAACTCCAATATATCGTCTATTTTCTCATATAGAGTCTTTAACGTATCTTTAGGTACAATATCGTACAGACTGTAAACTTTCTCAGGACTCGATGCGTTTCTGTTGCAATTTGGCAAGTTATCGTCGTTCGCATTGTCTTGATTCAGTGAATTTGTGGTGAGATCTGCCCTATCGATCTCCACATCTGCAATAAAATGCAACGAAAAAATCATATTAGAGGTAACAAAAAAAAAAATAAAATCATACCAATTGTATTAGGTTTCTGTTTTTTGGATCTTTGCTTTGAATAAAGGAACATAGAAACAAGACTGAAAAAAATGGATTGCCGATTCAAAAAGAGGACAAAAATTGCAATTTGTTTTTTAAAAATCCCAAACAATGCATTTTACGCTAAAAAAATAATTAAAGTAATCGATGTTCCTATGTTTATTGAATAACAATTCAAAATCTTCGATTTAAAAAAAAAATCGATTATTAGATATTAATATTCGTTTTTAACATCGCCCGTCTCTAACAAAAACTGTAAATAGGCAAAAATTCCTTTCTTGGGTATTAAAAATATGAAAAATGTGATTCTCACTGGAAACCGTTTTCTCCAATTGTTCCTTTACGGAATCAATATTTATCTTCATCCTCTCGAACTGCTCCGTTCTTCTCTTGACTTTTTTGGAACCAAACTGTTTGTTGAGAGCGTTCATTTTATCCAACACGGTCAAATCTTCGTCAATGTCAACCTGTTTATCGAGAACAGGCGCGACTTGCCATCTTTCCGCCTGTATGAGTCTTATTTTTCCTGTTCTCTTGCTGTGAATCGCCAGCATCGTGTAGGTCAATTCTTTCTCATGATCGGGTCGATATCCCTGATAAACTACTTGACCATTGGACATTGCGAGAATGGTTTTATCCTCGTTTGAGTCGTGATAAACACCGCATTTCATTCGACTCGTTTCTTCATCTTTGAGCGCACCATTTTGAAAATTCACTGCGACAAGTATTTCAATTATTATAAATTTGTGTATTTGAGAATAAAATTAATATTGAAGATCTAATTGATTGAATAATAAAATATTTTATTGAAATTTCTTTATAAATGAGATATACAAAAATACAATGAGAGATCAAGGACCACTTTTCATGAACATAACCTCATTTTTCAAAGAAAAACAAAACTCTTACCGATTATTGGCTGTATTTTACTGGGCTGTATGATAACTTCGTCGATAACGGCTTCGATCGATTGACTCATGATTTTTTCTTATATTTAATATGTTTCGAAATAGTTTATAAATTTGCAAAACGTCAACACGTTTTAACACGCGTTCTATAAGCAAAGAAAAAAAACATGCAGCGCTGCAAGCGCCATCTGAGATGTAGGCATCGACAGTATGGGCAGTCGGTAAGGTAGAGCGCGTAAGGTTATTCTTGATCTTTTTTGCACTTTTCAAATGCGTACTATTTTTTCGTATCCATGATTCGAATTCTATGAGCGTTTTTTATTATCCTGATGAATTATCTTAATGATTTTTATTGATTGCGCTATTTTTTGCTTCTTTATGAAGCTTTGTTTTCACGAAAAAATTTTTTTTCGAGATTTTAATGTCAGTATGTGTTCAAAATGTCCCAAAACGTCGTGAAATCACATTTGGAAAAAAAATTCCGGGCGTATGTGTGTGTATACGCTTTGTGCTCGCCTAAAATGGATATATTTGAAGAACGGTTTAAGCGATCGACTTGAAAATTGATATACAAGTAGATTATCAATGTCCGTTAACTTGTCAGTGCAAATTTTTTCGAAATTGGAAAACAATTGTCAATTTGGCGGGACTTTTAATTTTTTGCAAAATGTTTGTGGGTGCTCTAACTTTCGTAATTTTGCAGTTATCATGCTGACATTTTTTGTAGAGATATACTTTAAAATAAAGACGGTTAGGATTGAATATGGGAAAAATCGCTTAAGAGGTTCGGTTTTTAAAAAAATTCTAATTTTTCGCAAAAAGTTTGTGAGTACTCTAACTTTCGAAATTTTTTATCTACCAAGCTGATTTTTTTGGGACGATACATTCAATGACGACAAAAAATAATACTGAATTTCAGAAAACTCGCTTGAGAATTTCGGTTAGAAATTTGGTTTGAAATTTTCAAAAAAAAAAATTTTTAACGCTCCAACATTCGCAGTCGAGTTGTGAAAATAGTAATGTAAAAGTAATGCATTACCCATTACTTTAAACAATGTGTATTGGATAAGTTTTCCGTTACAAATTACAAAAGTAACGTGTAATGAATGAATGTTCCATTACGAATGAAAATAGTAATGTGTAATGGATGCGTGTTCCATTACAAATAAAAAAAGTAATGTGTAAGTATGCATGTTCCATTACAAATAATAAAAGTAACGTGAAATGGTTGCATGTGCCATTACAAATAAAAAAAATAACATGTATAATGAATAAGTGCTCCATTACAAATTACAATTGAAACAAAAGTAATTTGTAGTAGAAAATATTCCATTACAAATTAGTGTGTTATTACAATTTGGAGCAGGTACTATTTTGCTCAAAGGTAAGTCTATTAATTTTTCAATTAAAATAATTTGGGTGTATCAAGTTTTTGTTAACTATACTATCTTAGTGGTAAATGTATGAACAGTGTTTTTTTGGAGTAATTTTCAATCCATTCTTGGAGTTGTAATTTTTACAACAATGGAGTAAAAGTTACTCCAAAAAATAATTGTTCATAAGTGTCAGTGTATATTAACTTAATATACAGTGATTTTTATAAGTTTTTCTTGGATTGTAACTTTTACAAGAACGGAGTAAAAATTACTCCAAAAAATCACTGTTCATACATTTACCACTACAACAGGAAAGTTAATAAAAACTTGATACACACAAATTATTTTCATTGAGAACTTAATTACCTTTGAGCAAAATAGTACCTGCTCCAAATTGTCGCAGAAACACACCAATTTGTAATGGAATATTCTGCACTACCAATTACTTTTTTTTCAATTGTCATTTGTAATGGAGCACTCATCCGTTACACATTACTTTTTTATTTCTAATGGCACATGCATTCATTACACTTACTTTTTCATTTGTAATGGCACATGCATGCATTACACATTACTATTTTATTTGTAATGGAAGACGCATTCATTATACATTACTCTTGTATTTTGTAATGGTACACTTGTCCATTTCACATTATGCAGTGTAATGAGTAATGAATACAGTAATGCATTATCAAAGTAATGCACTATTTACAACTCTGATTCGCAGTTTTGGAAGTATCAAGCAAATTTTTTTTGCACAAATACATCGGATGACAAGAATGGTTAGTGTTGAATTTGGTGAAAAACACTTAAGGTTCGACCTCAATTTTTTTTTGAAATTTTTGAAAAACACTTGCGAAAACTAAGTTTCCTATTTTAGCAACTATCGAGTTCACTTTCTTAGCACCAATACACTAGATGACAAAAATAATTACGTAATTGAACGGAATTGATAAAAAATCATGTAAATTGGAAATTTGCAAATAGCTTCATCATTTGTTTGGTTGGAAGCTATGAGCAAATTTCCAATTTGCATGATTTTTTTGCTCTGAATAGATATTCCAGTAGATCTTAATGTTTCAAGCTTCTGTTTTACAAAAATTTAACATTGATGCCTGCTGAATGTTGTGCACTTAAGGGGAAAACTCTACGATGCGACGATAGCGATAAGTTTTCTGAAGAGAATCCTTTTTGAATGAAGTCGATTGGACAAAATTTGACAGAGTTATGCTGTCAACCAGGTCAAAAAACATGGTTTCGAGAAAAACGCGTTTAACGTTTTGAGAGGATAAAATTGAATGATGTACGTTAAAATGATATTATTCTATGAAATTAAACAAACGGACGGGCTTCTGATTAACAAAAGTTGATTCAACTTCGTTAAATTGATTTTATTTTTATACGCCTTTACACGTTCCTCGACGATACTCTCGAAGAGAGTCAATCACGCGTCATTTCCTCTTCGGAGTCTCGCCGGAAGTTCATCGATCCCGGTTGTTTCCGGTTGTGTCTCTCAGGCCCAGAAATCCAGACCCGACAGTCCATTATCGGGCCCATCGACTATTTAACTTCGGTAATCCAGAATTGAGTTCATCTCAAATGGTCCATCGTGCAAATCCTTATCCGGGCTGTGATCTAGCATAAAAATCATGATTATTGAACGTTGAAAAAAATTCAGCCCGCTGTAGAGAAAAAAAGAAAAGAAAAAAAGGACCGCGGATCTTATTGCGCCTGATAATATCGACAAATGCTTTGATTTACGCATCTCACTATGACACTCTGATACTTCCAGCGAGATTTAATAATGCAACAATATGTTTCAGTAAATATTTCATATTTCAGTAAAAAGAAAAAAACAAAAAAAAAAGTATATCGACGTCTACGCAAAATATTTTTAACAAAAGCTCGCTGAATTTGCATCGTCGTGGAGTGGGCGAGGCTGAAGCACAATTGTTTTTTTTTTAAATACTTCAAAAATATACATAATACGCACTTCGCTGTTAAACGCCTCTCGTTATGTCACGTAAATAGCACCTATTCTTACGACTTATTATTTTTTGGTTTTATATCTTATTGGACGAACGCACGCATTTTTTTTTTTTTTTTGTTAAACATACCTTTAGGCATCGCATTATTCAAAGCACGCCGCAGCTTCGTGTGTCTGTGTGTACGCAAACGCAATATTGCGATTTCTCTCTTCGCTCTCCTATCCGGCAATTCTCGCTCGAATTTGATTTTTTTTTTTTTTTTTTTTTTTAAATATCCGTTTGTCAGAGCGAGGATTAACAGGGACGCAGCGTCGGATCTAGGATCAATATCCTCTAGATCACAAACGAGAGTCAAGTCGCTGTTGGATCTCGCATCCTATGTATTATATATCCGAGATACATAGACTAACTTTTTTTTTCTTAACTAATTAATTAATTTTTTTTTTCGTTTCGCTCCTCCGCAAATCTAACTGCTGCTCCATCGAATCGCTCTTTAAAATCAGGTTGGTATATGCAAGTCGAGAATTCGCCTTTTTATCCATATCGCTGATTTTCTCGCTTTATTTAAGTAATGAACATTTAAAACATTATTTCAGTTCTTACACATAAAAAAAAAAATAATAATAATCGGTACAACATAGTGTTTAATCGTAATCTATGTGTTTGTGTGTGTGGGTTTTTTTTTAAATTTAATTCTTTTTCATCGAAACTCTTCTTGATAACTTTGCAGTGAGAATTGATTGATTCGAATTAAATCCTTCCCCAGTTTTATTCAATTTAGTTAGTGATTTTTTTTTTCCTACGTCTAAGAGAAAACGTTATCATAGACTTGCGCCTCTTCTTTATTCGTGTCAATTTTTTTCTATTTTTCCAAGGCAATCGATGAAGAGGGACAAAAATATTGTTGAGGGTGAGAAAGAAAATGTATTTTCGATCATCGCGGTGAAGCAAATGAGTGAGAAATCGTGGAGTGAAGATTTCGATGAAAATTCATTTGGAAATCGAGAAGTTGGTCGCGTTTGATTTATTGGTCACTAGATTTTATTTATACGTTTATCAAAATGGCAACCAATGAATTTTAATGGAAAAAAGACGCTTCCCCGTGACGAATTGATACTGCGATATTTCAAAAACGTTTTCTCATTATTATTCTCAATCTTAAGATATCTTAAACGTTACTGAATAATGTAAATTATTGGGTTTTTTTTTTCATTCGCCATTTGCTGAACTGTTGAGGAGTTTTTAGTTTTTTTTTCTCTCTCTCAAGGGTAGTTTTTTTTGGAAATGATGCCATTTTTTTTGGTAAAGAAAAAGAAGACAAAAATAAGGAGTTGCAACAAACATGTGGTGTGTGTCTCTGTGAATAATGTCTCTCAATTTCGCGCACTTGGTCTGTTATCTTATTTCATATATATATATATTTTTTTTTTCATAATTTTTTTTTTTATTATTTTTTGTTCTGTATCCTAGCAACCGACGTCTCGGACGATTGCATTGTCTGTTAACGTGCGCGTCTCTATTTATTCGGATCGCATTGCGGGTAAACGCAATTAGTACCTCGGTTGCATCGCGTCTGCCGGACCTGGGAAGCTAAAATTTCAAAAAAATGAAAAAATCGCTGGATTAATCGTTAAGTTTACGTCTGTTGTTTATTTTTATATTACGTTTTTTTTTTCACGCTTTCACCTCTATCGCACTCCCTGTATCGCCGATAAACAAAATCAGTATAAGATGTAACGCTGGTGTGTGGGTTCATAATCAGAGTTGTAAATAATGCATTATTTTGATAATGCATTATTGTATTCATTACTCATTACACTGCACGATGTAAAATGGACAAGTGTACCATTACAAAATACAAGAGTAATGTGTAACGAGTGCGTGTTCCGTTACAAAAAAAAAAAAGTAACGTGTAATGCATGTGCCATTACAAGTAGAAAAGTAATATGTAATGGATGCATGTGCCATTACGGATAAAAAAAAAGGAATGTGTAATGGACGAGTGCTCCGTTACAAATTACAATTGAAAAAAAAGTAATTTGTAGTGGAGAATATTCCATTACAAATTGGTGTTTCTACGACAATTTGGAGCAACTACTATTTTGCTCAAAGGTGAGTATATTAATTTGTCAATGAAAATAATTTGTGTGCATGGAGTTTTTGTTAACTTTGCTATCGTACACTGATCGGCAAAAAAAATCTATCTATTTTTATAATCCCATTTTTTCGAAAAATTAATAATTAGCAAAAAAATATTACTAATTTTTCTAAAATTTAGTAATTAGTGACAAAAAATTTCTAATTTTTCTAAAAAACTAGTAATTAATGACAAAACATTACTAATTTTTCTAATAAATAAGTAATTAGTGACAAAACATTTCTAATTTTTCCAAAATTTTAACTAT
Organism: Alloplasta piceator; assembly: GCA_946863875.1. Taxonomy (NCBI): domain Eukaryota; kingdom Metazoa; phylum Arthropoda; class Insecta; order Hymenoptera; family Ichneumonidae; genus Alloplasta; species Alloplasta piceator. The sequence goes on along the minus strand of OX333078.1, from coordinate 33,391,735 downwards.
TACTAATTTTTTCCAAGAATTAGTAATTAGCGAGAGATATTGCTAAATAACATAAAAATCAATAATTTGTGTAGAAATGTTGCATTAATTTTGGAAAAAGTAATAAATAAAAAAAAATTACTAATGCATTTTGTAATAGGTACTGATAAATATTCGTATTAATAATAACTTATGTGATATCGTGTGACATTCGATACAATAAATACTAATGTGTGAAATATTCAAAAGATCTAGTTATTATAAAAAATAAAACAACTTTTTTAATGGAGTTGTTTGAGCTTATAAATATGACTCAATTCGTACAAGTACGTAAATATACACAATACTTTTCTACAAATTACTGTTTTTTATCAATTACTATATTTAGAAAAAAACTTGGCAATATTTTGTCGCTAATTACTTTTTTTTTTTTGGAAAAATTAGAAATGTTTGTCACTAATTACCAATTTTTTTTTTTGAAAAATTAGAAATATTTTGTCACTAATTACTAATTTATTGGAAAAAATGGAAATATTTTCTTACTAATTACTAATTTTTTTTAGAAATATTACTAATATTTTCCCGCTAATTACGAGTTTTTATAAAAAATTAGTAATATTTTGGTGACTAATTATTAATTTCTCGAAAGAATTATTAATAAAATCAATATAGTTGAGTAAAAAATCGATACTGCCGATCACTGCTATCATAGTGGTAAATGTATGAACAGTGATTTTTTGGAGTAATTTTTAATCCATTGTTGTAAAAATTACAATTCTAAAATGGAGTACAAATTACTCCAAACAATCACTGTTCAATGTTCATACATTTACCACTACGATACCAAAGTTAACAAAAACTTGATACGCTCAAATTATTTTCATTGAAAAATTAATAGTGAAATTAATAGTGAAAAATTAATCAATTAACTGACCTTTGAGCAAAATAGTACCTGCTCCAAATTGTCGTAGAAATACACTAATTTGTAATGGAACATTCTCCACTGCAAATTACTTTTTTTTTTTTTGCAGTTGTAATTTGTAATGGAGCACTCATTCACTACACGTTATTTTTTTTATTTGTAATGACACCTGCAACCATTACACATTACTTTTATTATTTGTAATGAGACCTGCAACCATTACACATTACTTTTATTATTTGTAATGGACCATGCATACATTACACATTAGTTTTTATTTGTAATGGAACACTCATCCATTACACATTACTAATTTCATTTGTAATGAAACGTTAATTCATTACATGTAACTTTTGTAATTTGTAACGGAAAACTTACACAATACACATTGTTCAAAGTAATGGGTAATGCATTACTTTTACATTACTATTTTCACAACTCTGTTCATAACGTGGTGGATGAAGCGCAAAAACGCGATTTTCTTCGATTTAATTTTTTCTTTGTACAAAATCCGCATTTGATTCCTGTTGAAGTCGCTTGAATATTTTTTAAGCGCGGCGCACGAAGATATACACAGTTGTAGAAAGAGAACGCAGAGGGATGGGCGATGTTAAAAAAAGAGCATCGATGATCAATAATTAATTATTTTTAAAAATCGATTATCGTAAGTCCATACAAAAATGCATAGAACTGTCCTTTTTGAGTCCGCGATTAAGCGGTTATACGCAGTCAGGATTTCTAAAAAATCGATTTTTTTTTAAATTTCCATTTTCATCATTTACATGGGTCATTCCATGACAAATCGACCAATAGTTGGAAAGGACCCTTTTCAATTTCGATGAAATTTAGTCAGAAGTTTTCTTTTATCATAAAACCAAGTTCTGCCGAAAAAAAAATCTAGAATTTTTTTTTCGACAGTCATGCAAAATTACAGATTTTACAATTTTCACAAATTTTTAAGTTTATTTTTTAAATATCTCGAAAACTATTATAAAAAAATCGTTTTGGGTTCGTCTTAAAGAGTATATTTGGAGCTACGAAAAAAAAAATTATTCCGAATTTTTTTTTTTTTTTTAAAAGTGATGAATTTGGAGAATTTTGAATTTTTTAAAATCGTGAAAATTTACGATCAACATTAAATTTGTTGTATATTTGGAATTTTTTTTCGTAGCCCCAAGTATACTCCTTAAGACGAACCCAGAATGATTTTTTCGCAACTATAATAGTTTTCAAGATATTTAAAAAATAAATTTGAAAAATTGAAAAAATGGTGAAATTTTGCTCAACTTTCGAACAATATTTAATTTTTTTCCTTTGGTAGAACTTCGTTTTATGATAAACGAAAACTTCTGACCAAATTTCATCGAAATTGAAAGGGGTCAATCCCAACTATTGGTCTATTTGACATGGAATGACCCACATAATATTTAAGTATGTACACTAAAAATTTCATGTCAATCCGACAAATGTTTTCGAAATTCTAGGCAAATTTAAAAACCGTAATTACTACGCGTCAAGTGTTTTTGAAACTTTGAACCCGATTTTCTCAAAACTGTTTTAGAGACGTCGAGCAAGATTTTTCATTTCTTCAAGATTTTGGTTAGAAAAACATCAGCAAAAAGAACATCGATTTTTAAATAATTATATAATATCGTCCATCCCTAAAAACGCTGCGAGACGCACCTTAATTAATTAACTTATCGCGGGATGAAAAAAAAAAAAAAAAACAACAAAAACGTTGTGAAAAATATCGTCCGACAAAGAAAAACGCGCCGCTGGAGTCCAAAAATCTTCGCAAACGCTGGTACACGCAGTGTTTTTTGTTTTTTTTTTGTTATCCTCGTTGACGCATTCGCATTGTACAATCGTTCGCACGCGATCGAACATTGGAATTACCTTCGACGCCGGTCGCGCGAAATATTTTTCCATTGAAACGAGAAAGAATCGATATGTCGAATCGTGAACAAGTTTTTTTTTTTCAGTCGTTACACCTTATACTTACAACGCCGGACACGCCGTCTAACGCTCGTACGCCGGAGATTTTTTTTTTCTAAGCAGAGTTACGCGACGATACACGCAGAAATCGAGACGGAGTCGTCGATATTGTGGATTTTTTTTTTTTAAATCGAAAAGACGCGAAAAAATTCAATTGAAAACTTATGCTTACCGACTACTACTGCGAGGAGGTCCATAAGGATCTGCCCTGTCGTAAGATTCGGTGTAACTGCGATGGAAAACAAAATTTCAAGGATTACACAACGTAATTGAGTCAGGATTTAATTGAAAAAAGAGTCTGAATCCGTCAGGATCAAAGTTGTAAAAATAGTAATGTACAAGTAATGCATTACCGATTACTTTAAACATCTTGTATTGGCTAAATTTTTCGTCACAAATTACAAAAGTAACGTGTAATGAATTAATTTTCTATTGCAAGTGAAAATAGTAATGTGTAATGGATGCGCGTTTCATTACAAATAAAAAAACAAACGAATTTTTTTTTTTAAACAAGCTTTTATTGGTTAATAAAAAATAACTAGAAACTTAAAAATAAAGCTATTCCGATTGGAAATAAGTTTTCAAATAAAAGCGTATTACACCCTCTTTTTACTCTTATTTCCAATCGGAATAGCTTTATTTTTAAGTTTTTAGTTATTTTTTATTAACAACTAATAAAAGCTTGTTTAAGAAAAAAAAAATTCTTCTGTTTATTTTTTACTTTTTAGTATTTATGATGTTAAATAACCAGTTTAGTAATGCATATCTAGTTTCGCATAATTTTTTGCAAAAAAAAATGTTTCGTAAAATTTTCTGCACAAAAATTATTTTGCAAAATTCGTCAGACAAAATTATTTCACGCAATTAATTTGCAACATTTTTCTGCAAAATTTATGCAAAAAAATGTTTTCAGATTTTTTTTTGGAAAAAGACTGTTGCGCAAAATTTTCGTAGAGAAATAATGTAAATCAATTTTTTTGCAAGCAATTTTGCGAAACATTTTTTTTGCAAAAAAATATGCGAAACATTTTTTGTTGCAAAACAATTTTCAAGCAAATTTGTAATAAAAATTTGGCGAAACAATTTTTTTTGCAAAAAAATTGCTAATTTTTTGTGATAATATTGCATTGTCATCCGATTTACATATACATGACAAATTTTAACTCAATCGGAGGTCCATTACCAATAACAAAGTAATGTGCAATTTCAATGTGCCATTACAAATTTGAAAAAATACCGTGTAATGAATGAGTGCTCCATTACAAATTACGATTGAAAACAAAGTTATTTGTAGTGAAAAATATTCCATTACAAATTAGTGTATTTCTATGACAATTTGGAACAGGTATTATTTTGCTCAAAGGTGAGTCCATTGACTTTTCAATGAAAATAATTTGTGTGTATCAAGTTCTTGTTAACTTTATTATCGTAGTGGTAAATTTATTAACAGTCATTGTTTGGAGTAATTTTTACTCCATTCTAGAATTGTAATTTTTACAATGATGTCGTAGAAACACTTATTTGTAACGGAATATTCTCCACTACCAATTACTTTTTTTCAATTGTCATTTCTTTAATGGAGCACTCATTCGTTACACGTTATTTTTTCAATTTGTAATGGCACATGCAACCATTACACATTACTTTTATTATTTGTAATGGAACATGCATATTGCATCCATTACACATTACTCTTTTTATTTGTAATGGAACACGCATCCATTACACATTACCATTTGTAATGGAACATTGATTTATTACAAATTACTTTTGTAATTTGTAAGGGAACACTTATCCAATACACATTGTTTGAAGTAATGGGTAATGCATTACTTTTACATTACTATTTTCACAACTCTGGACGTAATCTTTTTTCTTCCTTCCCATTACTTTAGAAGAATGTCGTCTGATTGGAAAAAATGGAGCGTCTTTTATAATCGATGAAACAATGCTTCAAAATGAAACTTACCCTCCACTGACCGCTGGATATCCCCCGCTGGTTACCGAACTTCCGGTCCTTCTGCTGTACATATCCGCTTGAGGTCCTGTACTGTAACTAGGGCCTGTACTGTAGCTCGGTCCCCCGCTGATGGGCCTGATCAAACGACAATGAAGAAAAATCATTAAATCTTCGATACGTCTTGAATTCACAGTATCTATTTGCTGCCGGTACTTTTCAAAATCAGTAAAATTAATAAAATTTAAAGTATCATTAAAAAAATTAGGAATACAAATTCGACAAATGTTACAAAAAAAATGTAAAAAAACTTGCAAATCGGAAATTTGCACATCGCTTTCTCAGTATTTTTTCGTATTTACAAATCCTCCTCCATGAGGAAATGTTAGCAAATTTTAGTAAATGTTAGCTGTCACAGTTTTGGCTTCCTCATAGAGGAAGCTTTGTTAATACGGAAAAATACTCTGGAAACGATGTGCAAATTTCCGATTTGCAAGTTTTTTTTACTACCTCTGGTTATCGGAGTAATAAAACGACAGCTTTGTATCGTACAATTTTCGATCAAGCTTTTTTTTGAAAATTTCAAAATTGTATAAAATTGCCACGGTTAAAGCGATTTTTGCAAGATTGAATATCAAGTAACTTTTTCCATTAAACTACCATTATAGAAATTTTGAGCCTGATATAACGAAATATGTCGATATAATTATATCGATATAATTTTTTTTTAAGGCGAGGCTAAATACCGACATTATTTCTGAAGTCCTATATTATCGACTCAAAATCGCTGTCCAAACTTTTTCCAATACCGGTGGATGAATATCAATTAAATTTATGAATGAATGATGAATGAATTGCAAAATGCAAACGCGAGACATAAATCAACGTTTTCGTTAATTGCCACTGACTTGTCAGACAGTTTGGATAGAATCCGATGAGAATAATATTTATTTCATGAGAATTCCACACGGGGCTGCCCTCCTTCGGATTTCTGTGAACTTGATTTCGCCATTTTGTTTTTCGATAATACGCTAAATTTATCAACATTTATCTCGTGATTTGGACTCCAAACTTACGTCGCGGTTTTTTCATAAAATAATGTCGAAGACGTATCGATATTCGTACTTTAGTGTTCGTCATGGAACCCCACTCTTGGTTTTAGCCGAAATGCAGTAGAAACATTATAATTTGATATTTTCAATTACAGATTCCTGATGATAATCCGATCTGTAATTTTTTTTTTTTTTTTCGAAAAATTTTTTGTGGGGCTCCATTTGTGCCATAATTCTGATGATACTGTCAAAATTTTATTGATTTCCATCCATTCGTGCCAGAGCAAGTTTGGAATCCATTTTCGAGGTGCAAATGTCGGTATTTAGCCTCCCCTTAAGAGGAGGCTAAATACCGACACTAAACCTCGAAATTGCCATCCAAACTTGCTCTTATATAAATGGATGGAATTGAATAAAATTTTAACAACATCATCGGAACAATGGCAGGAATGGAGCCTCACTAAAATTTTTTCGAAAAACAAAAAAAAAATTACAGATTCATTTACCACCAAGAAACTGTAATTGAAAAACTTAAATTATTAAACTTTTACTGCATTTTGGGTAAAACCAAGAGTGAGGCTCCATGAAGAACGCCACGATACAAATATCGAGACGTTTTCGACACTATTTTATCAAAATGTCACGCCGTAAGTTTGGATGGCGCATCAAGAGATAAATATCGATAAATTGTAGTTTTATTGAAAAACGAAATGGCGAAATGTAGTTCACAGACGTGCGAGTGAGGGCAGCACCATGGATTCTGACGAGTAACCTATAATATTTAGGGGGCTCGAATGAGTTCGTTGACATTAGTTGTATCGCATTTTAGTCTCTCAATTGACAATTAATTGTTAATTCATTTATCCCCCTCTTGATTGTCAAAATGTAATTAATTTTAATCCACGGTTGTCGGAGAGACTGGACAACGATGATACGTCGATAATGTAGGGATTGAATAAAAATGGTATTTAGCCTCCTCTTAACCCGATATCGCAAAATTTGCGGACGCTAGAGCAACGACGACCTTTTTTGGAAAATTTAAAAGTCGCATGAAATTCGCACACGTCAATGAATATTTGCAAAATTCATAACAAACAAAAGGGCTGTGGAGCTCAGCTTATGTGCAAAATTTCGACCCGCTACTTTAATGTGGTCTTGAGATATAGATGTTCGAATTTTCCGAGGCAGCGACACACACACACACACACACACGCACACGCACACACACACATGCATACATATATACATACATCCGGACATTTTTTAAAAATATGATTTCTCGATGTTTTAGGACATTTTGAACATACTGACATGAAAATCTCGAAAAAACAAAGCTTCCCCTATGAGGAAGCAAAAAAAAACTATGAATAAAGGAATGATTAAAAACGAAAATAAAAATTTTAAATTCACACCTAAACTTGAAGTTCAGCTTGGAACTAAAGGAATTGTTTAGAAATATTTTTGCAAGAAATGCAAGTACAAACGCAAAATAAATACGTTTAGCGGTGAAAAATCGAACCAATCGTTTCATTTACCCGTAACCGACGTCGGTGTAACCAGTTCCGTATCCACTGGTAGCCACGCTACCGCCGTTTCTCATTGGTCCGACTGAGCTACGATCATAATCGCTTCTCGATGTGTTATAATCGACCGCGCGTCCGCTTCCGTAACTGTCGGTACGACCGTAATCGACGGGTGCACCTCGACTGTAATCACCGGCCATTCCACTGCTTACCGGAGCTGTCGAGAACGTTGAATTAGTGTACATTCTGGGAAATCATTTTGTTTTTATGTCCACGAACATAAAACAAAGTTTTTCAATGGCGATTTGGAAAAACTAAGATTTCGGGATGAAGGTATCTGAACATTTCTAAAAAAAGGAACTAATAACGGCTAAAAATGTTTTTTTTCACAGTCCAAGAACTATTATCAAACCGAAGAAGCAAAAATTAAAACTTATAAAAAATATGTGTAATTCATTAAGAATTAGAGAAATCGTTAATTCCATGAATTACTTCTTCAATTTCCAAAATTTGCAGTCATCGAACTAAGATTTTCAATATAGACAGATCAGAAATTTTCCAGACAACACGAATATGCTTCACTTCAGGTATTTCTATTATGCAGCTTTACGAAAATCTTTCAGACTTCTTGAAATTTTGAATTGGTTTAATTATGAAAAAAAAAAAAAAAAAACATATTTCATAGGAAAAACGAGGAAGTTTGAAGATTTTTTTTTTTATTTTGCTTCCTCCTAAAAGAAGCTTTGTTTTCGTGAAAAATTTTGTTTTCGATATTTTTATGCCTATGTGTTCAAAATGTCCAAAACATCAAGAAATCATATTTAGAAAAAATGTACGGGTGTGTATGTGTGTGTCCTACGTTTCAGATGTAAATAATTAATAACTCGAGAACGCTTCGAGATATCAAGCTAAAATTTGGCACGCTTATCGAGCACGAATTGCTGTTCACCATGAAAATTTTTTGTTTTAATTGAAACGGTCGTTCAGATTTTATCGACTTTTTTCTTTTTTCAAAAATGGCGTAAACGCTCCAACTTCTGCAATTTTCAAGATATTGCACTCAAACTTTGAGGGAACTTGCATGCATCTGAAATCTATATTTTAGTCTATTGGATTCGAAAGTAGGATAAAAAATAATGAATTTCCCAGGACAGTTCTTTTTAAAAGGAATATTAACGATGCAAAAGTGTTTTCTTTTACACTAATTTTTCTCGGTAGATTTCAATTGGCAACCATATTGTTGTATCCAACTATCAGCGCCGCGAGTGTCGCGTCTGGGAACTAAGTCCCATTGTAGACAGTTTTTGCTCCCGCGGACATTTTGCTCGCGGAAATTCTAACCTATAATATACACATAACCTGCAATATAATATTCTTCAATATTATTATGTTAACGAAGTTGTGAAAGTATCGGTGACGTCACAATATCACAGGGATCGTATGAATCACGTCTTCAATATTATTATGTTAAAGAAGTTGTGAAAGTGATATAAATTGACAGATGCATGACAAATGGACAATAGATTCATTCACTCCGCGACCAAACTTATTGGATTGGTTCATGTCTTATTTTAGTTTATTCATAATTTTATATTATTATATTGCTAGTATGCAAACGAATATTTTTGCTGATGTATATTTTTATTGCAGATTATGCCGGCATTTGCTTGGACGCTTACGCGCCTGTGAGCGCCACATCCTGTAGCATTTTATATGTCGATGTATATCTATGGGGCATTCCACGCCAAATAATTTTTTTATATTTTTTTTCGAAAAATGTTTTTGACTATTGTTTTCGAAAAAAATACAAAGAAATTATTGAAACGCATCTTCATCGTTTTTTTTAAGATTTTTGGAAAAAATCGAAAATTTCTCGATGATTACCATTTTCAATTTTTGTTTTTATTATTTTTTTTTTTTTTAAGTTTTGAAGTCCTCTGAACACCCTCAAAAATTTGCAGAATGGTGTTCCGAGAAATAAGGCTAGTTGAAAAAGTTTTTTTTTCAATTGAAAAAAAAAAAAAAAAAATAGAAATCGAAAAAACACCTCTGAAAAAATTTGACGATTTGCACAAAATGTCAAAGTTTGATATAATAAAAAGAAAAAAAAAGAAAAAATGGTAATCATCGATAAATCTTCGATTTTTTCCGAAAATCTAAAAAAAAACGATGAAGATGGGTTTTTATAATTTTTTTTGTATTTTTTTTCTAAAAAGTACATTAAACAACAAAAAATTAAAAAAAAAAAATCATTCCGATACGTCAAATTTTGAAAAAGTTATAGCTATTTGAAAAATAAAAAGCCAATTTTTTTTGAAAAATTTATAACTTTTTATCGGCTGGGTGTAAAAATTTGAAAAAATTCTGAAAAATGTTTTTGATAGGGTAAAAAAAAAATAGGGTTCAAAACGAATGCAGCCAGTGTTTATAACACGACGTAGTTCCCGGAAGCGACACCGGCGGCGCTGATAGTTGGGTACAACAATATGATTGCCAATTCAAATCAACTGGGAAAAACATTGTGTTGAAGAAACAATTTTTGCAGCATCAATATTGCTTTAAAAAAAAACTGTCTCGAGAAATTCATTATTTTTCACTCTACTTGCGAACAAAAAAATTAAACAAAGACATGCAAGTTCCCTATTTGGCCAATTTGCACATTGATTACTCATGTTTTTCGTTAACGAAGCTTCCTTTGTGAGGAAGCCAAATTTGATCGCCATACTTTGCGATAAAGGAAGCTGTGTTAACTATGGATAAAGATGAGGAAGCAATGTGCAAATGTGCAATTTGCAGGGTTTTCAAGATTGAGAATGATTCCCACCATAGGCCGCTGTGCTGTAATCCGTACGAACACCATAATCGGTCGCACGTCCGTAATCGGCGGTTCTGCCGTAATCGGCGGTGGTCGTTGGCCCGTAACCGCCAACGACACCTCCGGTAGATCCGTATCCGGTTCCCATTGGCGCGGCCGAACTGTAACCGCCCATAGAAGCGCTACTGACGCTCTGGCTGTAAACGCGACTGTCCGCATATCCGGTGTCGTAAGAACTTCCACGTCCGCTGTAATCTCCACCGCCGCTTCTTCCATAATCGGCGTAACCGCTAGAAACGACGCCTGAAAAAGCATCGTACGAATCTTGATGAAATTTCATCGGATTAGTAAATTGTTCATGGAGCTCGTTGGAATTTCTCGTATTAGATGGGACAAGGGTCAAGAAACCTCTTCTATCGGTGTAAGGTCCGGGTCTGACGTCTCTGCTACTGTCTCGACCCCCTCTTCCGCCTCTCATTGGTCCGGCGCGACGATCACCGTCCCTCGGACCACTTCTGCTTCCACCTGGACCTCCCCCGCGCGATTTTCCCGTCGATTGCTCGACGTTTATCGTCGCGCCCTTGAAATTCGAATTGTGAAGCGCCTTTATCGCCGATGCGGCGTCCTCCTCGCGCGCCATGTGCACGAATCCATAACGATTCATAACGTCGCATTCCGTGACCTCGCCGAAGCGCAGAAACAACTGACGCAGCTCCTCGTTTCGACAATTCTCGGGCAAACGACCCACGAATATTTTGGTTTTCCTCTGAAATATCGAGATGAATGATTTTTAGAATTTTTCGGTTACGAAGGATTTTCGGGAAATTGGAAATTATGAAATTCGTCAAATTTCTCAGTAATATAAATTTTTTTTATTTTAAAATGATTTTGAGAATTTTTCAGTTACGAAGAGTCTTTGAGAAATTGGAAATTATGAAATTTGTCAAATTTCTCAGTAATATAAAAATTGAATTTATTTTTTTAAGATGATTGTTTTAGCGGTGATTATACAAATTGAACGATACAGAATTTGCAGAATTTTTGCAAAGACAGTAAAGTTTATTCTGAAAAAAACATAACAAAGTTTTGAATTTCTCAAAGATTTTAGTCTGGCAGAAATTCTCAGATTTCCAGATTTTCCCTGATTACTACATTAGTAATACTCTTTTATTGAATATATTGTAATCTTTGCCGTTATAGTTTACTAAAATGTAGTCAGAAATTTGATAACAAATCTTTAATTGCATATTCTATGGTAAATATAATTGATGAATGGAAAGAACAATTAGAGTAAAATAGAAAATTTGAATTAACTAACATAAATAAATAAATAAATTCTATGTATACTTGAAAGTTATTAATTTAACAATTCAATGAATTTACAACAAAACAAGGTTTTCTGTAATATAATAGAAAATTTCAAAAAGTTGTACAGAAGGTACTATAAAAGTTATAAAAATTGAATGATAAAGAATTTGCAGAATTTTTGCGAAGAGACAGTCAAGTTTATTCTGAAAAAAAAACAGGAAAATTCCTGAATTTCTTGAAGATTTTAGTTTGGGAGGAATTCTCAGATTTCCAGATTTTCGCTGATTACAACATTCGAAATAACTCTTTTATTGAATAAATTGTAATCTTTGCTATTATATGTTACTAAAATGTAGTCAAAGAGAAATTCTATGGTAAATAGAATTGTTGAATAGAGAGAACAATTACAATAGAATAGAAAAATGCAAACAACTAAATGAATAAAAGAATTGATAAAAAATTCTATGTATAGTACTTGAAAGTTATTAATTTAATAATTTAATGAATTTACAACAAAACTTTAATAAAATAGAGAATTTCGAAAAATTGTACAGAAGGTACTACAGAAATTATAAAAATTGAATGATAAAAGAATTTGTTAAATTTTCGTGAAGATTTTAGTTTGGGAGGAATTTTCAAATTTCCAGATTTTCCCTGATTACTGCATTAGTAATAACTCTATTATTGAATAAATTGTAATCTTTGCGGATATATTTTACTAAAATGTAGTCAAAGAGAAATTTAATAATAAATCTTTAATTGCATGTTATATGGTAAATAGAATTGACGAATAGAGAACAATTAGAGTAAAATAGAAAAATGAAATGAACTAAATAACTAAAAAAATGGATAAAAAAAAATTTCATGTATACTTGAAAGTTATTAATTTAATAATTCAATGCATTTACAACAAAACAAGTGTTTCTGTAATAAAATAGAGAATTTGAAAAAACTTTTAGCGAAACCCTGTTGACTTTTTCAATTCTCTGTACCTGTTAAAATCGACCATACAAGTCTTAATATCTTAATATTTCTGAAATAAAAAAAAGAGAATTTCAAATTTTTTTTAGTGAAACTCTGTAGCATTTTTTCAAATTCTCTGTACCTTTTGAAATCGACCATACAAGTCTCTTATTATCAAGTATGGTGTCTGTTCAAGGTTTCGTTTGTTCTAGCTCAAGATCGTCAAAGTGAGATCGTTCCGCGCGTCTTTCATTGTAATTTTGGAAAGACTCGAAACATTTTTGAGCGCATTAAACTACTAGAAAAGTAAAATCAAGGAAACATTGGCTATTCTTACCGGCATGTTTGAGAAAACCATTTTCTGAAAAGAAACAAAGAATTAAAATTCAATTAATGTTTTTTTCTGCTAGTTAAAGATTAAGTGCGAACTATTATTATTATTATTATTTACGTGTAAAGTGGGTTATGTAATAACAGGTGTTTTATCGGTTAATATTGAGAAACGGAGCAAATTCCTTTTTCGTCAAGGTCAAGTTGCATTAATTCGCAAATAAGAGGATCGACTGTGATATCAATTAATATGGAATAGTGACTCAGAAAACTCTTTTCATTGGAAAAGAAAAAAAAAACGACTGCCATACGAGAGGCTAATTAGTGACGCGATGAGGAGGAAAAATTAATGGCCGAGATCTTCACTTCCACATGAAAACTGCTCTCGATTGTTTTCTCAACAAAAAAAATTGATGCGAGGGCAAAAATATTATCTTTAGTTAACAATGTTAAAAGTTGATGCGTGAAGAAAAAAAAGCCCGCTAAAAATGCTGCTGGTCGGTCGTGGCGTGTGAAAGAAGAAGAAAAAAATACGGAGCAAGCTCGAGGAATTTTATTCACGAATTCCTTTACGCGAAGAATTGAAAAGAAAAAAAAAATCGATCGATGTAATGCGCTTTGTACTCACGTTTTCGGACGACGTTTTGATGAAATGAAACTAAAATATAAAAAATTATCGCCAGCGACAAAACGAGCGACGCCAAAAGATTTATCGAGTGTGTGCGAAGAAGAGAGAAAATGGCGTCGGTGACACACACGAAAAATTTTGTTGCCGGGTTTCGTGGCGACTGAACCGGAAATCGGCAGAACCAAGTGGCGCCACCTGTGATCGAAATTTGGAACTCGCAAAAATCCGAGCTTCTCATTGGATCCGGGACCGTCCACGTGCAGTCTCTGATTGGATGAAGTATTGGCGCGTGGACCAATCGAAGAGAATCGCGCGAAAATATCAAATATCGAAATACACTAGTGAAAAAAATTAAGGGACCAAAAAAATTTCCCAAATTTTTAGTGGTTTTTAAGAATGTAAGTGAAGAACCGTGTGGCAAAACGTATTCCATTCGATTGAAATATAAAGTAAGTTGTATTCATTTTTCTGAAGTACCACGAAATTAACAAATAACATCAATAATTAACGATTCGTGTTTAAAATTTTTCCAGAATGCCGAAAGAAGAAACCAAGCGATATCTACAAAAATATACGAAACGTTGGGAAACGGATCCAGAACTTAAAGGTTTGTAAACATGTTTTTTCGTTAATTATAATAAAATACATATATATATATCATATTCTTATTGTTATACTGTGTCCAAGCAAAATAATAACGAAGTGTAAACACACATAATTTAAGTTGAAAGTGAAAAATGAGATTAGGGAGTCTCCCTAACCTCACTTTTTACTTGAAAAGTGAGGTTAGGGAGACGCCCTAGCCTCGCTTTTCACTTCCAACTAAAACTAGATTGTCTCTAGTTTGTAAGTGTGTTCCATCATCGTTTTGCAGCAGTACATACAGTTCTGTAAATGTTGATTCTTTAAACAAATATTTACTGTGCATTTATTCATAGCTTGCAGATCGGAGACCAGCCAAGATTTAAGAGATCCTTTCTCAAAAAAGGAAATTTAGGTCATGTACGTCAGTTGTCAGTGTGTTTTTGATCCAGAGCTTCATTTGGCAGTGGTGGACTTTTATTTTCGAGTGTTAAACATTAATTTGGTTCAATTTACATCCTCTTATTTGCTTGTTTTTCTACATGAGTTTGTTCATCTTTTTTGCTTACGAATTAATCATGGAGATATTTATATATGAAAAAAAGTAAAAATGTAAACTTAGTGCGAATGGCTTGGGCTAAGTTGAAAAAGTAACACGGTGTTTGCAATTATTCTTTTTAGTCTTGTTTCCATTGTTTTACTGACCATGCTATCCGATTGTCACATTGAATCTGATCAATTTTTCAATTCAGCCAAGCGTAGATACTTAGCATTTTAAATATTTTGATGCTGGCACTCGTGACTTTTAATATGTCGGTAGCGTGAAGGCAGGGTTGCAAACAATGCATTACTTTTTTTAATGCATTTATACTTTCAATAACCATTAACTCTTATTGATTAATTGAAATAATATCCATTAACCATTAAATGTTAATGGTTAATGTAAATTATTTTTACTAACCATTAATCATTAAATGTTAATGCTTAATGTAAATTATTTTCACTAACCATTAACCATTAAATATTAATAGTTAATGTGAATTATTTCCATTAACCATTAACTATTAACCATTGTTAATGGTCAATAGAAATATAACATTTAATGGTTAATGGTAAATGAAAATTATTTCCATTTGCCATTAAAAAAGTAATGATTAATGCATTACTTTTTCATTAAAAATTTCGCAACCCTGCATGAAAGTTCCTCTTAAACAATATTTCAATATTTATTCAGTTCCCCGTGTAATTGTGATGGTCCTTCTAACTAATTAAAAAATTGACTAACCCTTGTCAATTTGTTTTACTTTGCCCTAATAAATATCATTATATGTATATTATTGATTATAGTATCATTTATATTACAGATTGGCTAGGACCCGATCCGACGGATTCATGGTCCGCGACGTGCAAGTACTGTCGCGTGACGTTAAAAGCACACAAAAAGGATCTCGTAGGTCACTCGAAGACGGAAAAACATAAAAAGTCTGTGGAATTCGACAAAGCTGCGAAGGCATGCAACGCAATAACTTCAACGTTCAAGCCAGTTTTGTCAGAAAAAACCGGTGAATTCAAAATTGCTGCATCCATCGCAGAGCACAGAGATTTCCAAGAGATAGAGGAGAGGGTGATGGAATCAGTGAGAAGAAGTTCATCGGAGGTGGAACAAAATTTGAAAAATTGGTGGAAAGGAGAGTTCGAGAGGATGAATGCAGAGAGCGAAGATCGGGCGAGGAAGCTTTGTGCGGAGGAGTTCGAGAATTTGAGAGCCGAGTACGACGCGGAGGAGGAGGGGAAGCACTGTATATATTGCATGAAAAATCGGCAGACAATATTGAAAACCGAAAGTGCAATTAAAGAATTGAAGGAAAATTTGTTGGGCGAAAGAAATGCGTGGGAGGGGGAACGTCGTCTTCTGCTGGAGATAATAAGCAAACTTGCTGGAAAGGAAGGTGGTGGGGAGAAAGGGGAGGGGGAGGGGATCTTGCTAAAGACGGAAGAGAATTGGGAGGAAAATTCGTGAGAACCGAAATAAGAGCGGGGGGGGATAAGATAGGAAAAGCGAGTACACTGCGACCTCGATAATCGGAATCCGTCGGGACCGGCTCTTGCAAGAAGTGGGGTTGCGCACATTGCACAGAACCGTCTCTGCGCCGTTGGTCGCTGACGGCGGCCTGACGCGATTGGCTCGGCGCTTCCCCCACTACGCTACAATTGCAATGATCGAGGTACCGATTACCGAGGTCGCAGTGTATTATGTTTTTTGCAGGAAAAAGAGATCTGGGTTGAGTTTTTAGAGAATTAAAGTCTGTCTTGTAAAAATAAAGTGAAGAGTTGATAAAAGATTTGTCTGGGGAAAAAGAAGAAATAAGAAAAAAGAGATTAAAAAAACAACAACAAAAAAAGAAAAGAGATATATATAGCAATTAGATGAGGGGAGTAAATATGTTTAAGGAAAAAGAAAAATTTTGTAACAGAGTTGAAACTGAAATGAAACTTTGATTATTTTTGTAAAAAACTTGAAAAAGCTTTGCGAAAAAAACTCATGTGATTGATTGGTAAACGAAGGGGTAAATGAAAAAGAAAAAAATTGTTAAACCGAAGAGAGGTTGAGTTTGAATAACATAGTCATAAGGAAAATAGGTGAAATAAGAAATAAGTTTGTAAAAAACTTTTTTAAAGTTGTCCAAATAAAACTCCATTGATTGAAGAATAGTACAAGGTATTCTATAACAAAAATTGAACCAAAAATTTAATGTTGACGTGGATTTTCACGATTTTTTAAAATTCAAAATTATCCAAATTCAACATTGTTCAAAATCCAGAACAATTTTTCTGTCCCTATTATAATTTTCGAGATATTTGAAAAATGGTGAAATTTTGAATTTTGCATAACTTTTGAAAAAAAATTGTTAATTTTTTTCCTTTGGTAGAACTTTGTTTTATGATAAAAGAAAACTTGTGACAAAATTTCATCGAAATTGAAATAGTTGATTCCAACTATTAGTCGATTTGACATGGAATGGCCCATATACTGAATAAATTCAATTTTTGAACGGAAGGAAAAACAAAATCATTAGATATGGGCAAGGGTATCGTAAAACCTCGAAAGAGTATTGAAGGAACAGAATTAATAGAATTGAAATAAGGCGATTGAAATGACCTTCAAAAAATGTCATCTTCGAGAATATTACAGCGATGATGTGGATCAATTGTCACCTTAAATTCGTTAAGAGTTTGTTATTCACAATTTTTATTTTTACATAAATTCCATTCATTCAATAATCGCTACTTAATAAATAATTAATTAACTATTTTACAAAAATCTTTATTCAGCGGTTTCCGCATCTTCGTCGGTGACCTTCAAGCTTCCGAAAACTTGAGACGGTATCATTTGTTTCTCCACAGGAACATCTGAAAATGAGTGACATATTTTGAATTAGATTTTAGAATTTGGTTATACCGGGGTCATTCCATGTCAAATCGACCACTTTTGAACCCGACCCTTTTCGATTTGGCTGAAAATTTTTGTCTTTTTTCTACCTCATTAAAAACAATTTTCAGGAAATTTTCAAATTTTTTCACCCAACCCAAAAAAAGTTATGAATTATTCAAAGAAAAGGCTTTTGTTTTTTCAAATAGCTATAACTTCTTCAAAAATTGACTAATCGGGACGTTTTTTTTTTTGAAAATTTCGATTCTTCAGAATTTAATTTAATACTTGAATTCTCTATATTTCAAAAGCCTGTGGCTTGGTCAAAAATGGGCCCAGATGGCAATTTTTTTCATTCTTTTTGTTTTTGGATGTAGTTTTTGAAAAGAATACAAAAAAATTATAAATAGGTGTCTTCTATTACTTCTTTCACCTTTTTGAAAAAAAATTAAAATTTTTTCGCGGATAACCACTTTCGATTTTTTTTCTTCTCAATTTTTCAAACCCTGAAGTCCTTTATAAATCCTCAAAAATTTACGGAGTGGTGTGTTTTGTGAAATAAGCCCAGTTGGGAAAAAAAAAAATTCCAATCGATAAAAAAAAATAGAAGGAAAATTCCACCCACTCCAGTTTGGGCGGCATTCTTTCCGGAATTGAACGAAGTTTTTTTTTTTAGTAAAAAAAAATAAAATAAAAAATGCGCTTCCGAGAAAACGATGATTTTTCTCGAAAAACTGAAAAATTTCATAGACTTTAATATCTTAAATTTTTTTTGTATTTTTTTTCGAAAAGTGCATTTGAAGACGAAAATTTTCGAAAAAAAACGTCCCGTTTAGTCAATTTTTGAAGAAGTTATAGCTATTTGAAAAAACAAAAACCTTTTTTTTAAATAATTCATAACTTTTGGGTCGGGTAAAAAAATTTGAAAATTTCCTGAAAAATGTTTTTAATGGGGTAGAAAAAAGACAAAAATTTTCAGCCAAATCGAAAGGGGTCGGGTTCAAAAGTGGTCGATTTGACATAGAATGCCCCACCGACATTATTACTGAAGCCCTACATTATCGACTCAAAATCGCTGTCCAAACTTTTTCCAATGCCGATGGATGAATATCAATTAAATCTATGAATGATGAATGAATTGCAAAATGCAAATGCGAGACATAAATCAACGTTTTCGTTAATTGCCACTGACTTTTCAAACAGTTTGGATAGAAGTCTGATGAGAATAATATTTATTTCACAAGAATTCCATATGGGGTTGCTCTCTTTCGGGTTTCTGTGGACTTGATTTCGCCATATTGTTTTTCTATAAAACACTAAATTTACCAACATTTATCTCGTGATTTGGATTCCAAACGTATGTCGTGGTTTTTTCGTAAAATAATGACAAAGACGTATCGATATTCGTACTTTGGTACTCGTCATGGTGCCCCACTGTCGGTTTTCGCCGAAATGCCGTAAAAACATTATAATTTAATATTTTCAATTACAGATTCCTGATGATAATCGGATCTGTAATTTTTTTTTTGTTTTCCGAAAAAATTGTAGTGGGTCTCCATTTGCGCCATAATTCTGATGATACTATGAAAATTTTATTGACTTCCATCCATTCCAACCAGAGCAAGTTTGGATTCCAATTTCGAGGTGCTAGTATCGGTAAGTTACCGACAATCGAATGTAATTACATGCAGCGATAAATTTTCGATTCGACTGACCTTCTTCGACCTCGGCGTCTTCGTCTTCATCATCCTCCTCGTTATCGTCATCCATGTCAATGTCGATTTCGTCAGGATTTACCACCTGCGGCTCTGAAGTTCCGGTTCCTTCCGTGACACCACGAACGAATTTGATCGTGTCCTTCGGAGCGGTTTGACCTCCACCATCTGGAACACCAAAATAGTGTTGGGAAATGTCGAATATCACGATTTCGCGAAATCGGCAATTGAAAATTAGAATTTTACCAGCGGGAGTCGCAGTTTTACTGTCTAGCAGACGCATCGCGTCGACTGATCGATCCGAGGCCTGAATTGCGGCGCTGTTCAACATTTGTGCGCTCATCATGTTAACTTGGGTATTGTACATCGCCTGTACACTTCGTTTTATTCTCAGCATTTCTCGCATCGTGTCCTCGTTGCCGTGACGAACCTCGAATTCCTTCCAAACTTGCCAAAAGTTTGAGGTCACCTGAGAATTTAATTGTAAAAAAATGTATTAAAAAATTATAGTAGCAAAATTTTTACAAAATAATCAAAATGATAAATTATAGAAAATGCAAATAACTATAAGTTATTAAATAACTATAAGTTATTAAATAACTATAAGTTATTAAATAACTATAAGTTATTAAATAACTATAAGTTATGCAAAATGTTACGTATAGGTCATTCCATGTCAAATCGACCAGTTGAAATCGACCCCTTTCGATTTTGATGAAATTGGGTCAGAAGTTTTCTTTTATTATAAAACGAAGTTCTACCGAAGGAAAAAAATTAAGATTTTTTTTTTGCATCTTATACAAAATTTATAATTTCACCATTTTTTTTTCAATTGTTCAAGTTTATTTTTTAAATATCTCGAAAACTATTATAGTTACGCAAAAATCGTTCTGGGCTCGTCTTAAAGAGTATGCTTGGGGTTACGAAAAAAAATACCCTGAAAAAAAATTTTGAAAAATGATAAATTTGGAGAATTTTTGATTTTTAAAAATCGTGAAAATCCACGATTAACATTAAATTTTTTGTTCAATTTTTGTTATAGAATACCTCGTACTGATCTTAAAAGATCCTGACATTTCCAGAAAGGTGTTTTTGTTTTCACAAATATTAAATTTTGAATTTTGGTAAAAAAAAATTTGGTTTTTCTCAACCTCTACGTTAACTAAAGTTAAGCAATCATATAATTTTGTAATTTTGAGCAGTAAAAATAACATGATTGCTCAACTTTACTTAACTTAGGGGTAAAATTTTTTTTTTTTCAACCTCTAAGTTAATTTTTGAATATTAATTTTGACCCTGAAATTTTCAGAAAGGTGTTTTTGTTTTCGCAAATATTAATTTTTGAATTTTGGTAACAAAAAATTTGGTTTTTTTTTACCTCTAAGTTAAGGAAAGTTAAGCAATCATGTAATTTTGTAATTTTGAGCAGTAAAAATAACATGATTACTCAACGTTACTTAACTTAGAGGCAACAAAAAAGATATTTCTTTTTCCAAAAAATTCGAAAATTCATATTTTTGAAAAAAAATAACACCTTTCTGAAAATTTCAGGATCTTTCAAGATCAATACAAGGTATTATATTTAAAAAATCGAACCAAAAATGTAACGTTGATCGTGGACATGCACGAATTTTAAAAATTCAAAATTCTCCAAATTCATCATATTTCAAAAAAAAATTTTCGGAATATTTTTTTTTTCGTAGCCTCAAGTATACTCTTTAAGACAAACCCGGAACGATTTTCCGTAACTATAATAGTTTTCGAGCGATTTGAAGAATAAACTTGAGAAATTCACAAAATTTTGAATTTTGCATAACTTTCGAAAAAAAATTTTTAATTTTTTTCCTTTGGTATAACTTTGTTTTATGATAAAAGAAAACTTCTGCTCAAATTTCATCGAAATTGAAAGAGGTCAATGCCAACTAATGGTCGATTTGACACGGAACGACCCCCATATAGATGCTAAAATATTAGAAATTCCAGATTACACAGATTGTAAGTTACAAAATATCCAGATTATAAAATTTATAAACTCAATAAAAATTTATTTTTCGTGATAAAATAATCGTTGGACTTACTCTGGGATCGCAGATTTGACTGCAGTGAGCATAAATCGCTCTCGCGCGATCGACTTCTCCAAGTTTCGTTTCCATCTCAGCGAAACGAAGACACATTTCACGAGTGTTTTCCTCATTCAAGACTTCTATAGCTTTCTCGTATATTTGTCGAGTTTTCGGTACACCGTAAATATCCGCCGCTTTCTTGATGTATATGTTGAACATCTGTGAAAACGAAAAACGAAAAAGTTAGTAAAATTGACTAAAAAATAAAAAATCAACCAAATAACGATAATTTCGACAAAATCGTGTACCTCGAATTTCTCTTCATCGAGAACAGCGCCTGTAGCGCGTTCGTAAACCGACATCGCGTGTCTTGCCAATCCATGTTCCTCTTCCAATTTTGCATAAAGCAGATAAAGAGCTAAAAAAGCGAATTGTCGAAATCAGTATTTCATTTCATTTCATTGATATGTAAGATGTAAAATAAAAACAAAATTTTTCTTACAATGTTATTATTTACATTGTTTGCAAAGAATATATTATTTCATTGATGTATTGGGATCTGTCAGATGGGCGGAGTTTCCCTAAGTATAGTTATTTTTTCGGCCACCAGATGTCAGGTCACCTTTCGTTTTATATGGGCAGAGCCAACGAAGATTGAGTCCCATAGAAGCGCAAAGCCTGTAAGGATTTTGAAGCCAAAAAGTTGGGGTAGCTGTGCTGGTGTGCGCGTACACATATTGTTGCGCACACATATGCGTACTGTACGTGAGCGGACACAAGACAGGTTACCCCGTACGTGAGCGCACACAAGCACACGCTACCCCAACTTTTTGGCTTCAAACCGCCCGTAAGAAGTACGCTTCTATAGGACTCTATCTTCGTTGGCAGAGCTTTCTTAAGTTTAGTTATTTTTTCCGCCACCAGATGTCATATCGCCATTCGACAGATCCCAATAGGATGTAAAATAAAAAACAAAATTTTTTTACCCTTTGCGTACTTGGGTGGACATTGCTCGAGACACTGCTCAAATAAATCTCGAGTTCTCTCCAATTTTGTACCTCCGTATCTATGAAGAAACTTGGTCAAATACGTGTTCCATATATCGTAAACGTTGGGCCATTTGAACAGAGCAATTCCCTTTTCGTAAGCCTGAGAAAAAGAAAGGATTAGAACCAATTTTTTAAATTAATTTTGCTTCCTCATAAAGGAAGCTTTGTTTTCGTGATTTTTTTTCAAGATTTTTATGCCAATGTGTTCAAAACTTCTCAAAACAGAAATATATTTTGAAAAAAATGTCCGAATGGATCCAGAGTTGTGAAAATAGTAATGTATAAGTAATGCTTTACCCATTACTTTAAACAATGTGCATTGGATAAGTTTTCCGTTACAAATTACAAAAGTAACGTGTAATGAATGAATGTTCCATTACAAATAAAAATAGTAATGTGTAATGGATGCGTGTTCCATTACAAATAAAAAAAATTAATGTGTAATGTATGCATGTTCCATTACAAATAATAAAAGTAATGTGTAATGGTTGCATGTGCCATTACAAATTGAAAATATACCGTGTAATGAATGGGTGCTCCATTACAAATTACAATTGAAAAAAAAGTAATTTGTCGCGGAGAATATTCCATTACAAATTGGTGCGTTTCTATGACAATTTGGAGCAGATACTATTTTGCTCAAAGTCTATTAATTTTTCAATGAAAATAAGTTGTATCAAGTTTTCGTTAACTTTACTATCGTAGTGGTAAATGTATGAACAGTGATTGTTGGGAGTCATTTTTACTCCATTCTTGAATTGTAATTTTTACAGCAATGGAGTAAAAATTACTCCAAAAAATAACTGTCCATAGATGTCAGTGTATTTAAGTCAATATACACTGACACTTATAAGTTTTTCTTGAATTGTAATTTTTCCAAGAATGGAGTAAAAATAACTCCAAAAAATCACTGTTCATACATTTACCACTACGATAGTAAAGTTAGCAAAAACTTGATACACACAAATTATTTTTATTGAAAAATTAATAGACTGACCTTTGAGCAAAAGAGTACCTGCTCCAAATTGTCGTAGAAACACACTAATTTGTAATGGAACAACACTACACTA
The DNA here is from genome assembly GCA_946863875.1 of Alloplasta piceator. Lineage (NCBI taxonomy): Eukaryota > Metazoa > Arthropoda > Insecta > Hymenoptera > Ichneumonidae > Alloplasta > Alloplasta piceator. The sequence goes on along the minus strand of OX333078.1, from coordinate 33,368,354 downwards.
ACAATTGCTTTTTTTCCAATTGTAATTTGTAATGGAGCACTCATCCATTACATATTACTTTTTTCTTATTTGTAATGGTAAATGCATTGTAATGTCAATTACATTACACATTACATTTTTTATTTGTAATTGTACTTGCATCCATACACATTACACATATTATACACATTACACATTATTTTGTTTATTTGTAATGAAACACGCATTCATTACACATTAATCTTGTATTTTACTTTACATTACTTTTTTTATTTGTAATGGCACATGCATTGTAATGGCAATTACATTACACATTACATTTTTTATTTGTAATTGCACATGCATCCATTACACATTATTTTGTTTATTTGTAATGGAACACGCATTCATTACACATTACTCTTGTATTTTGTAATGGTATACTTGTCCATTTCACATTATGCAGTGTAATGGGTAATAAATACAGTAATGCATTATCAAAATGATGTATTATTTACAACTCTGGATGGATATGTGTGTGTCCTATGTTTCAGATGTAAATAATTAATAACTTGAAAACGCTTAGAGATATCAAGCTGAAATTTGGCACATTTGCCCAGCACGAATTGCCCTTCATTATGACATTTTTTTTGTTTCAATTCTAACGGATGTTCAGATTTTATCGACTTTTTTCGTTTTTGCAAAAATGGCCTAAACGCTCTAACTTCTGCAATTTTCAAGATATTGCACTCAAACTTTGTACAGAATTAATATAGCTATTACGGTTGTTTGGTATTGAATTTGGCAAAAATCGATGGAATTATTAAAATTTTATCATATTTTGATTTTTTTTTAAATAGCGTACTCTAACTTTGGCTATTTGTGAGATATTGTACTGAAATTTTGTACACATTCAAAATAGTAATCAAGATTGTTCGCTATTGAATTTGGCAAAAATAAAATTTGGCAAATTTACATATTGGTTAACATGTTTTTCGGTAGTTAACAAAGGTTCCTTTACGAGGAAGCCAAATTTGATCACCATACTTTGATAACTATAGTTAACAAAGTATGGTTTTTCGATAGTTAACAAAGTTTCCTTTATGGGGAAGCCAAATTTGATCGCCATACTTTGTGATAAAGGAAGCTGTGTGAACTTTGGATAATGATGAGGAAGCAATGTGCAAATGTCCAATTTGCAGGGTTTTTTCTCTTTTTTCTCGAACTTACTCTAAATGCTTCCTCGAAGTAATTGTTCTCCTCGAGGAAGAGACCATAATTTATGATTATCTGTGGTGTCGCGATTTTCAAATCTATTATCTTGTCGTATACGGCTTTGCAAGTCTTGAATGTGCCGAAACTCTCCTCAAGATCGGCGTACATCGACCATACTTTGAGGGACTTGTAGAGCCTCATCTGCACGGTTTCCGTTTCGTCGTGATACGCCACTTTTCGTGATGGCATCGCTGTCGCTCGATGCATAAGCTTAAGGGCTTCTTTGCAATTGCTGAAAAATAAAAAATCGTAGAATTATTGGTATAGCGATGTGACGAAGAGTTTGAGATTTTGAATATTCAATATTCAAAAAATATTCAATATTCAAAATATTCAATATTCAAAATATTCGATATTCAAAATATTCGATATTCAAAATATTCAATATTCAACATATTCAGTATTCAAAATATTCAATATTCAAAATATTCAATATTCAAAATATTCAGTATTCAAAATATTCAATATTCAAAATATTCAATATTCAAAATATTCAATGTTCAAAATATTCAATATACAAAATATTCAATATTCAAAATATTCAAAAAATTCAATATTCGAAATATTCAATATTCAAAATATTCGATATTCAACATATTCGATATTCAAAATATTCAAAATATTCAAAATATTCAATATTCAATAATCAAAATATTCAATATTCAAAATATTCAATATTCAAAATATTCGATATTCAACATATTCGATATTCAAAATATTCAAAATATTCAAACTATTCAAAATATTCAATATTCAAAATATTCAATATTCAAAATATTCAATATTCAAAATATTCAATATTCAAAATATTCAATATTCAAAATATTCGATATTCAAAATATTCAAAATATTCAAACTATTCAAAATATTCAATATTCAAAATATTCAATATTCAAAATATTCAATATTCAAAATATTCAAAATATTCAATATTCAAAACATTCAATATTCAACTCACCCATGCCGAATTTCCATTTCTGCCCATTCGCACCAAACAGAAGCGAGATCGTCGACTTTCGTGTAAGGCACGTGAGTCGCTCTCTCGAAGACGACTCGGGCATCGGGGATTTGTCCATTTTCCTCGTAAAATTTGGCAAATGCTACCCAGAGAGTGTGAAGTTTTCCAACCGCGAGTTGTGGCTGCACCGTTTGTACGGCCTCGGTGTATGTGTTGATAATCTGTAAAATTTTGATTTAAAAACGGTTTAATTTCAATTTTTCATTCAATTTAATTTAAATTATCTGCAAAAATTCAATTCAAATTTTTGATTCAACTCTTACTTGTCGAAATGGGGTACAAAACACCCCAAGCTTAAATTTCCTTAATTTTAAGGACCTAAATTTAAAAAAGCAGCCTATAGCGACCTCTGTCACTGGTTCAAGGATGCCTTCAAGTTTATAGCATCACTTTAAGACAATAAATTTTTATGTAGTAGCCGTTTGAAGTCGGCTTCTAACACGTTTTAAAAAATTTCAATGTGTTCTTTCGTACTGATTAACATTTTCAAGTTCTTTTATAATGTAAAGCTTATGATTATTTGGTTTAAATCAAAAGTATTACAACAAGTCTTTACTTCAAAAAAAAGTTTGTTCTTCGTCAAATTTCTCTCTTAATTTTCCGGAATAAATACCTTTTTTAAAAACCCACCATACTATTTTTTTTCTTGTAGTGTTATCTATTGAGCAAACTCAATTAAATTTTCAGCTGTTTTTGTAGAAAAATAAAAAAGTTATGTTTGTTTTCGTAAAAGTTGTAATTTTTTCGATTTTTTTTTTGATATTGAAATCTTTTTATCATATTGAACTTGGATATTTTACTATAAATCCTGTATAACTTTGGGAAGTAATCTCTTAAGAAGTTCTAAAAAAATTTGCAATTCAAAATATTAAATGGTATAGTTTTTATAAGAATTTTTGTCGCTGGGGTACAAACGACCCCAGTGTGTAAAGTGCGTTATTCTGCAGAAGTGTGTCAAGTAAGGGTTGAAAAGGATTTCGGTGTATTCTTTTTAAACTTTTTTGACACATTTGGAGGAATCCAAAAATGGAAAGATGAATCAAAAGTATCTTTTTAAAAATGAAAGAAATTCAAATACAATCTATGATTTCATATATTATTTCAGGGGACCACACAATCAACAGAAGTTAAATTTTTATTTCCTGGATCTATCGTAACTTTTTCAAATATTGATAAATTTAAATTTTCAGAGGAATCAAGCAAATGAAAGATTCATATAAATTATTTTAATGTCTGATTTAGACTGATGCTAAAAATATCTAATAATAATAGTGTAGTAATGAAAATAGTATAGTAATATAATAAACATTTTGAAAAATAAAAATAACAAAAAAGTCAAAAGTTAGTGGAAAAAAAATTCTCACCTCGTGCAATTGACCCTCGTAGAGCATAACCCGTTTGTGCCATTCTTGGACGTTGTGAGGATTTTGCCGAAGTAAAACGGAATTCAAGAGCAATAATCTTCTCTCCATAAGATGCTCGAATCTCGCGAGTCGCAATTCCAATTCCACATCGTCTATAAATCGGGCGATGAAGTAAATATATAATTCACAAAACGAAGTAAATGCGATAAAATGTTAATCCAATGCAGAGTTGTAAATAATGCATTACTGTATTTATTACACATTACACTGCATAATATGAAATAAACAAGTGAACCATTACAAAATACAAGAGTAATGTGTAATGAATGCGGGTTCCATTACAAATAAAAAAGTAATGTGTAATAGATGCATGTGCCATTACAAATAAGAAAAGTACATAATGTGCAATGGATGCATGTGCCATTACAAATTTAAAAAAAGTAATGTGTGATGGATAAGTGCTGCATTACAAATTACAATTGAAAACAAAAGTAACTGGTAGTAATATTTCATTACAAATTATAGTGTTTCTACGACAATTTGGAGAAGGTATTTTGCTCAAACTTCAGTCTATTAATTTCTCAATGAAAATAATTTATGTGTATCAAGTTTTTGTTAACTTTACTATAGTAGTGATAAATATGTCAACAGTGATTTTTTTTGGAGTAATTTTTATTCCATTCTTGTAAAAATTAAAATTGAAAAAATGGAGTAAAAATTACTCCAAAAAATCAGTGTTCATACATTTACCACTACGATAATGAAGTTATAAATAGTACCTGCTCCAAATCAGTGAACAGCAAAATCGATATTTTCGTCAATTAAATTATCGCTAATTACTCTGTGTTAGAAAATTTTATAATCGTTCCAATAAATATTACTCATTATTAAGGCACTCGGTAATTAGGCAGTGAAGGTATTTCTAATATTTGAAAATTCGATAATTCATGTTCGATTATTACCCAATAAACCTATAACTTGTAATTTAGATCAAATAATTACTCAATAACCAAGTAATTAAAATTTTGCTCTTATGAATTACGTTTTTTTTAAAATTAGGTAATTGTTCCTTCTAATTATTAATTATCCAAGTAATTAAATACTTAAATACTCTACTTACTAGTTTTTTATGAAATTAGTTAATTATTCTTTCCAATTATTAATTATTCGAATAATTAGATAATTAATTATTCTAATTACTAATTTTTTAATGAATTAGTTAATTATTCTTTGCAATTATTAATTATTTGATAATGCATATTTACTTCAATAACATCTACAATTATTTGTAGTCAAGTTGTACGTAAATTGTGAAGGAATTTATAATTTATTAGTAATTTAGATATATACATCACTAATTATTCAAATAATCAATAATTGACATAATTCAATTATTACATTTTCTAATAATGAATAATTCAAAGAATACCCATATTCAATATCCAAATAATGCGTAGTATTGGTCTTTGAATTACTGATAATCGAAATACCTAAAAAAAATAATGGATGATAATATGAACTTTGTAAATAACGATTAATTAAAAAACTAAAAAATTTTGTTTGCCGATCACTGCTTCAAATTGTCGAAAAAATACACTAATTTGTAATGGAATATTCTAAACTAAAAATTACTTTTTCTCAATTGTAATTTGCAATGAAGCACTCATTCATTACACGTTATTTTTTTTATTTGTAATGGCACATGCAACCATTACACATTACTTTTATCGTTTGTAATGGAACATGCATACATTACACATTACTTTTTTCATTTGTGATGAAACACGCATCCATTACACATTACTATTTTCATTTGTAATGGAACATTCATTCATTACACGTTACTTTTGTAATTTGTAACGGAAAACTTCTCCAATGCACATATTTTTAAATTAATGGGTAATTACTTCAACATTACTATTTTCATAACTCCGATCCAATGTAAATGCGTTTTACCTTCCTCGCTGGGATTTGTGTTTTTCGCAGCTTCCTCCATTCGCTTGCTGAGACTCAATTCCTCAAATTGCGCGTAGGCGTCAAAAACTTGTGTGAAATCTCGCACGGTCGTCACCGTTTGTATCGCCTCCTCGTAAATATCTCGAGCTCTCTCGAAGAGGCCGCTACGAACGTAATAATCAGCGAGGGAGTTCCAGAGTGGTCCCAACTGATCGGTGTAACGTCTCAGACCTCCGCGAATTATTGCATCGACGTTCAGTGATTTTATACGCGATGGATTCTTCGATATCAAATCGCACAATTCGTTCCACAATTGGTGATTCGATTTTCCATGCTTGGAGATAAAATCATCCTGATTGACGATTTGAGCGAGTTTCACAGCTGCCTCGTCCAATCTTTCGATGGATATCAGATACTCGATGTATTCCTCGGTGTCCTCGGGCGCAAGCTGGATAAAAAAAAAGGAAGAGCAATTTTTTTCAAGAATAAATATGCCAAATACATGGGGCGTTCCATCCCAAATCGGACAGTGTGATAAACTTTTTTTTTTCCTCAAATTTTTTATATTCTTTAGTACTCATAAAAAGACCCTTCCTGGTAAATTTTGAAATTGTTTTGATTACATGTTCACAAGATATTAAATTAAAAAAAAAAAACAGCTCTTTTTTCGGTTTTTCGGTCATTACTTCTTTAATATTGGTCCAAATTAAGTTTTTTTTTTCAAAATTGTTTTTTTCATGGCCTTTTTAGAAAAAAATACAAAAAAAATATTCGACGTGCTTTTGAATAAGTTTTTTTGAGTTTTAAACTTTGAATTGTGTTTTTGAAAGTGAGTGCATATTTTCATTTTTTTTTTTTGAATTTTTTTATTTTACACTTCTATTTATTCAACAACTTTCAAGACCAGTCCGGTCGTAGGCCCTCCGTAATTACTATTTTTTTTTTCGATTTTTGAAAAAAAAAAAAATACTGCTAAGTCAATCAAAGGGACACAAAAATTTCATTAAATTATTCCAATGAGCAACAGAAATTCAGGAAATAATCGTATATGTAAAATTTTCAAAAGAATACGTGAATAAATAAAAACTGTTATTGTTCATAAACAGACTTAACGATTAATTATTAATTTTTAGAACCTGTTAATAATAAAAAAGTGTCAAAATAAATTCTAAATAATGAAAAAGAAGACTATACACTGTATACAGTAACAAAAATTGATATTCATAACGATTTTTTGGAAAAAAAAATTTTTTCACTTTTCAAAATTCGAAAAAAAAGTAATTATGGAGGACCTAGGACCGGACTGGTCTCAAAAGTTGTTGAATAGATAGAAGTTTAAAATGAAAAAATTTCAAAAAATCAAAATATGCATTCACTTTTGAAAACACGATTCAAAAAACTTATTCAAAAACACGTCAAATGGTTTTTCGTTTTTTTCTGAAAAGGCCATAAAAAGACAAAAAAATTTGAAAAAAAAACACTCAATTTGGACCATTATTAAATAAGTTACTTATAAGAAAAAAAACCGAAAAAAGAGCGGTTTTTTTTCAATTTAATATCTTGTGAACGGGTAATAAAAAAATCTCAAAATTTAACAGGAAGGGTCTTTTGATGGGTACTAAGAAGTATAAAAAAATTGAGGAAATAAAAAAAAAGTTTTTCAAACTGTCTGATTTCGGATGGAACGCCCCCTATATTTCCTTTTGCAGAAAAAAAATCTTACTTTGAGATAGCGACGAAAAACGCGTACCGCTGTCTCGTGAACGTGATGTTTTTTTAGAAAATCAATGTAAAGAGGCCAGAGTCTGTGATGCTGAGTTATCGGAAGAGCTCTGAGCGAACGATCGAAGATTTGCCTCGTTCGCGTGATGTAACACTGCTCGGTCATCAATTTACAATAATCCATCCAGATTCTTGGCATTTTATGCATAAATATTAATGCTCTCTCGAAAGCATTGTTCACATCCTCGTAAAGGGGATCGGTTATGCAGCGAGTTTTGAGCTGTTTGACTCTTTGTCGAAGATAATTGTGCCAAAGTTTGTAGCTGCGAGAATAAATGAAATGAATTTATTAATATCAACTTAATTAACATCGAGTTTGGCATGAAATTTGATTATGTTCAGGACAAACCTTCCAGGCAACTCTTTCAAAGCTCGCTCGAAAACAACATTCAAATTTGTACTTTTCGTGGTTTTCAAATGATCTATGTAACGCTGCCAGTGCTTGACGGAATATGGATTTCGCAGGATTTCTTCCTCGTATGGCAAATCCTCCTCGTTCTGCATTAAAAAAAAAAAATTATCGTTGTAACTCATTGGGGAAGGTTCTTGAGCCCTTATCCTCACTCTTTCCATTTTTCTCAAAAATGATTTTAAGGAATAATAAAATTATTCCCTAAACTCAATTACTCCTCAAAATGATTTTAAGGAATAATAAAATTATTCCTTAAAATCATTATAATTTGGCACAAATTATATGAAGTTGGAACTCTTGAATTTTTAGGGGTAATTGATTTTAAGAAATAATAAAAGTATTCCTAAAAATCAATTACTCCTCAAAAAAAAATTTAAGGAATGATAAAATTATTCCTTAAAATCGTTATAATTTGGCACAAATTATATGAAGTCTCAATCCTGCGAGAGACTTTTTTCAAATTCAGAATCCACCATTTTTATTACTTAGCATACTTGTATAAAAAGTTGACGCAATAAAATAACAAAAGTTGAAGGATTTTCAAGCATTTATTAAAAAAAAAAAATCCAATTTCAAGGAGATCGCCCGCAATGTATTTATCTCTGTAGCTCGAGATCTTGGAACTAATCATTATACTTAAACACACACACATGTAATATAATTTTATAATAAAAATAACGATATGCTCGACTTAATTTTGTATCGTTACTTTCGGATTGTTAATTTTGTATTGTTACCTATCAATTACCCCTTATAGAAACTGAATAGTTGAGAAACAAACTTTTTGCGAATAATTTCATACTAAAAAACAAACGAAATTTTTTTTTTTCATTAGTTGTTAATAAAAAATAACTGAAAAGTTAAAAATAAAATTATTCTGATTGGAAATGAGTTTTAAAATAAAAGCGTGTTACACCCTCTTTTTTGTCTTGCTGTTAAAAATAAATGGTTTACTCATTCCTTTGAACAAATACTAAATTATACCTTATATCAATAAAATCTTTATTTTTTTATTTTAGATAATCCAATTCTGAGATATCGTGCTTGCTTCAAGATACTTTTTTTAGAGGGCCTTTCAAAGATTTTTAAATAAAAATTTCAAAGTAAAGTTAAAAGTGACAAAAACATGTATACAAATTTTAACGTTAAATCTTTAAAGTAAATCTCACCATAAACTATTAAATTTTCAAAATCTCTCAAAAAGTCAAATTAATCGACATTCGATGATGAATTTTCTAAACATCTGATCAATAAAGCTTGGTAATTTTTTCCAGAATTATCATTGTGACCCCAATGATTTAAGATCCGAATCGGTGTCCCAAAATGTTTTTTGCAGTGAACAAAACCTAAATGATTATCAAAGTGTCCCAAAAGGTTTCTCGAGGTAAACAAGAGGTTGATGTGGGAATAGACGCAGCCTTTTCTATTCCATAAAACCATTTTTGAGAAGATAATTTGAAAAAATATTTTGAGGTTATGTCAATTCTTAAACTCATCTTAAATCGATTGAAAAGCTATAATACAGATAAAGAAACATTTATAAAATTCAATACAGATAAAATGTATGTTATTAATCACGATTTTTAAAATATTGCTGTTTTGCTACTCACGAAAACGTAAGCGTTTCCTTCCGAATCCATTTGCTCAGACATTTTTCGGCCGGTTTTTGGCAACAGCGTAAATTACCTGCAGAATTTTATGTTCTTTAATATTCAAACATTTCATAATTCATAATTAATTTAAAAACGTTCGAAAAACAGTGAATCGAGCGAATTAGTTGTATGCGAAACTCTGTTAACCGGCGTAAATAACATTTTAAAAAGAGAATTAAAAATCCTAACCTCACACTTTCATCTTGACGCAATGAAATATTTAAGAATTAAATAATAATATACTTTGCGAAACAAAGCCTCTTTATTAAAAACGGTCTGACGCGTCGAGTGAAAAAAACGGAGCGAAAGCGCGGAATTTATGATCTATCGATCTATGAATTGTATTTTCTACCCACGCTTTTGGACGACGTTTCGTCCACGATCTTTTGACAAAAATGAACTGGAAGAAGCGAGTAGCTCCAGCTGCGGTCGAAATTTGAACTCGCGGAGATTCGAGCTTCTCATTGGTTCAAAATCACACCTATGCCGTCTCCGACTGGACGAGTTATTGACGCTTGGACCAATCAGAAAAAAACGCGCGGGAATTTAAATATCCGAATACATGAACGAAATAAACTCAATTTTAGAACTAGAGGGAAAATGTAAAAATGAAATTTAAAATAGGAAAAGGTATCTTAAAGGTTCGAGAAGGTGTTGAAAGAAGCGAATGACTAGAATTATTAATAGAATCGTAATAGAGCGAGGTTAGAAATATATTTCATAATCAGCGCATGCGCGGAAGCGCACGCATCTCTGTTTTTTTATTCGAAAAATCATATGCGTCACTCTTTCAATTGAGAACCAAAAATGAAAGCACCTTCATGTTAAACATTGCACAAATAATCTATTTCGGTGGCGGATTTCGTTAATAAATCATTAATAAAAATACCTTTTTTGCGCGATCGCATTGAGCGACGTAACCGCTATCTCGTGGCGATATTTGAACAAATTCACTCCCAACGTCCGTTTTGCGCCGCCGTTGAAATTTTTTCTCTTTTTATCATCAGTTTCCAAAATGGCGGCAAAGAGCGGTGGTAATGTCGACTGGCAGTCAATAATAAAACCAATTTTAGCCGCATCTTACGGATCGTACAACAAAAATGAAATAATCGAGCTGGTAAAGGCAATAACAAAGAGGTGAGTCGCTGCGACAGATACGAATGATTGAATAATTTTAACGCCTGAATGAAGATTATGCCGATTAGCTCCTCGCGGAGGGCGGAAGGGGGCTTCGGGTGACAGTACAGAAATGGATGCTCGACGTTATAACCAAAGCAACGTAGTTTCTCGAACACTTATCGATCATGTTACTTCGTTTTGTTTTCCAGCGAGGCTGAATTTACGTCCCACGAGGAACAATACGAAGCATTCTACGTGTCATTCGCGGCCCTAGCTGCAGATTACATCAGCGGTTGTGCCAATACTCGTGAGTTTCCCAATAATGACCTACCAGTAACTTTTAGGGATCTCGCAAAAATAATATATAGATATACATTTTGTGTATATATGGGGCATTCCATGCCGATTCGACCTGGAACTGACCCTTCATCGCTCCGATTTTGTAGTAACTCCGAAAAGCACTCAGGATGTTGTTCAGATTTTTTTAAGGATTTCTCCGACATCCAGGATCATACGGGTCATATCTGTCCTGCAGCTTATATCTCACGTATTTAGAGAGAAAAAAATCTCAAAAAATTCAGGAATACTCGTAACTGATTCTACTTCAAGGTCTGATATTTTTTTACGTATTTCTCCGTCATCCAGGATCATACGGGTCATATCTGTCCTGCAGCTTATATCTCACGTATTTAGAGAGAAAAAAAATCTGAAAAAATTCAGGAATACTCTTAACTGGTTCTACTTCAAGGTCTATTAGTTTTTATAGCTGTTGCATTTTTTTATTTTTACATGAATTGCTTGGAAGAAGCTTATTTTCGAAAAAAAATTTTTTTACTGAAAAAATCATTTTTTTTTTATTTAATACAAAGCGAACTTCTTACGCGGATTTGTAGCTGAAACTATACTCTTTCGGATAAAACATGTACCAAGTCTGTCCATTTGAAAAAGTTTATTTATTTTAGCAACTGAAAGGAGGATATTTTTAGAATATCGAAACTACTATTAAATAACGTATTTTCTATCATAAAATCTTTTACAAATTTTTTATTTATTAAAGAATTGTACAAAAAAAAAACTTTTTTTTAAAGCAAGTTCTTATTTATTTATTTATTACTGTATTAATTAATTTATTTATTTATTTATTTACTTTTTTTTTTTTTGCACTTTCAAGAATAAAAGAAAATAAATAAATAAATAAAAATTTAATGGTTAATGGAAATATTTTCCATTAACCATTGAATTTTAATGGTTAACGGACAATATTTCCATTAACCATTAAATTCTAATGGTTAATGGAAATTATTTTCATTAACCATTAAATTTTAATGGTTAATGGAATATATTTCCATTAACTATTAAATTTTTATTTATTTATTTATTCATTTATTTATTTTCTTTAATTCTTGAAAATGCCAAAAAAATAAATAAATAAATAAATAAATGAGAACTTGCTTTAAAAAAAAAAAAAAAAAACTTTTTTTTTAAAGCAAGTTCTTATTTATTTATTTATTGCTGTATTCATTAATTAATTTATTTATTTACTTTTTTTTTTTTTTTTTTTGCACTTTCAAGAATAAAAGAAAATAAATAAATGAACAAATAAATTAATAAAATTTTAATGGTTAATGGAAATATTTTCCATTAATCATTAAATTTTAATGGTTAATGAAAATGCAAATGCATTACAAAAAGTAATGCATTACTTGCAACCCTGTTTACACCTCTGTTTCTTATGAGACTTTGCTCAATTGCAAATGGAAGTTTCAACGGTATTTTTTTTTTAATAATTTCAGTATCGAAGAATCAGATTCCAGCGGTATGGCAAGCATGCAGGGTATTACTGACCCACCTGGTGGGAAAACAGCAGCCGGCGGAGGGAACCGCAACAATATTGACGATGAAACAGTTGCTGCTGCCTATAAGAGCAATGTGCACGGGTCAATCGTTGCTGACGGCAACGGAGGAGGTTGCCCTGATAGCAATATTGAAAAACGCGAGTGTACCGACGTGCGTCAAAGTCTCACAGCAGCCGAGCGGCGAAAAAGATTCGCCGCCCGCACCGATAAAAGAATCGAAGAGAGCCCGTACTGATTTATCAAGCTCGATACTCGAACAATTGACGATGCCGCTGCAAGACTTCGCAACGTCTTACACGATCGGCAGCGAAAATACGCCGGAAGGCAACAAGGGAAATTCCGAAGCCGCGGGAAGCGATGCAAATTCCGATACAAAGGTGAAAAAAAAATCAGGACATTTTTTCTGATTTTAATTGCCTTGAGAAAATCCCAAACGGAAAGATTTGAATTAACTTCAAATAAATTTTGAGAAAAGTTCGTTAAAAATTGAAATATCCTGCTAAAGAATGTGGAAAAGTCAGGGAGTCTCTTTTCGTAGCAACGATTCATTTCAATCCAGAATTGGGCAGCCTCAATTACATTTTCAATTAAATTACACATTTAATTACATATCATTTTGAGCCATGTAATTGAATTGGATTCAATTGCTAATTATTTCGGTCATCGATCACCGAATCCATTTTAATTACATGCAATTCAGAAGCATATCGTACAATTACCTGTAATTGATGCTCAAAATAATTCAATTACCTATAATCGATGCTCGAAAAAATTGATGTATTTAAAAATACAGAAGCCCTTCAAACATTTCAATGTTACACTCTGAGGATGGTTTACTATGACACGTTAGAACTTTAAAACTAATTAAATTCAGCAAAATAATTGGTCAATTATTTTTCCATTTACTTCACTAAATTACTTGATGTTTTATTATTTTTGAACTATTTCTAAAACAAAGATCATCCCTTGGGGACTTCATCCACAAAAGTAGAACCATGAAGTATGGGTTGAAAAAATTATGGGGACGCAAAAGTATTGATTAAAAATTACATCGGTACAGAAATCAAGTAATAATGCTTTTAACTTTATTTATATGCTCTTTATGAGTTCGCCTAATATAGAATTTTGAAATTATCTGTGTAAAAAAATGTAGTCCAACATCCTAAAATTTGCATAACCTAAAGCCCCTTCATTATTTCCAATGAACAATATGCATGTTTCAATTCATTTTTCTTGCTTACTTTTCAGCTAATTATTTTGCGATCCGAGCGCCTCTTGCGTTTCTCATAAAGTTGCATACAAAAATCATTATCCTTGAAGCTATTTGTGTAAAACAAACTAACCCAATGGGGCAACATTGAGTATATATATGGGTCATTCCATGTCAAATCGACCAAGAGTTGGATCGACCCCTTTCAATTTCGATGAAATTCGGTCAGAATTTTTCGATTTCAATAAAACGAAGTTCTATCAAAGGAAAAAAAATTACAAATTTTTTTTCGAAAGTTATGAAAAATTTCAAAATTTTTCAAATCTTTTAATTTATTTTTTAAATATGTTGAAAATTATTATAGTTACAAAAAATTGTTCGAAATTCGTCTGAAAGAGTATACTTAGGGCTACAAAAAAAAAATCTTCCGAAAAAAAATGTTAAAAAATGATGAATTTGGAAAATTCTGAATTTTCAAAAATCGTGAAAATCCAAGTTCCGTATTTTATTTTTGGTTTGATTTTGTTCATATGATACCTTGTACTGATCTTGAAAGATCCTGAAATTTTCAGGATGGTGTGTTTTTGTTTCAAAAATATAAATTTTAGAATTTTGGTAAAAAATTTTTTCCCAAATTGCCATTAATAGCAATTTTACTGCTCAAAATTACAGAATTACATGATTGCTCAACTTTACTTAACTTAGAGGAAAAATGAAAAAAAATTTTGTTATCCAAATTCAGAAAGTTTTATTTTTGAAACAAAAACACACCATCCTGAAAATTTCAGGATCTTTTAAGATCAGTACAAGCTATTATATAAAAAAAAATGTTACAACAAATTTAATGTTGGTCGTGGATTTGCACGATTTTTAAAAATTCAAAAATTCATCATTTTGAAAAAAAAACACCTCTCTGAAAATTTCAGGATTTTTTAAGATCAGTACAAGGTATTTTATAAAAAAAATTAAACCAAAAGTAAAAAACGGAACTTGGATTTTCACGATTTTTGAAAATTCAAAATTCTCCAAATTCATCATTTTTCAAAAAATAATTTCGGAATATTTTTTTTTTTTAGCCCTAAGTATACGCTTTCAGACGAATTCAGAACGATTTTTCGTAACTGTAAAATAAAAATAGAAAAATAAAAATAAACTTGCAAGATTTGAAAAATTGTGAAATTTTGAATTTTGCATTACTTTCGAAAAAAAAAATTTAATTTTTTTTCCTTTGGTAGAACTTCTAACCAAACGAAAACTTCTAACCGAATTTTATTGAAATTGAGAGGGGTCGTTTCCAACTTTGGTCGATTTGACATGAAATGACCCATATATACACAAACACACTGTCTGCAAATACTGGTATTGGAATATTTTTGTGCACAAATGTTTATGAAATTATTAAAACCCAAAAATATTCCAATTCACGTGATTCATTTACATTCTCATCATTTGAATACACTATCGTCAATTAATTACAACGGTATAATTGAATTACATTTGCATAATTCAATCGAATGGATGTAATTGAATGATATTGAACAACGATTTTTTTGGGGCATCGTTTCGTCTTCGATGCTAATTACATCCTGCATTGTAATGGAATTCTGTACTAAATTACAATGCTGAAAATAACTACCGTCAAAATTCAAATTCCATTACAATGCTCAAAATGTTTTATCATCGATTAATTTTAATTACAAATTTGTCCAACCCTGTTTCAATCATTAAATTTCGCGAATATCGACTTTCGATGAACGATAATAAATGAGATTAATTAAATTTTTTCAGATGATGTTCATCGCAAACAACATAAGTACACTTCAGAGTATGGGAGCAGGCGATATTCTCCTCGACATGTGCTCGAATTTGCCACATCTTTCGCGTTACATGCGCAAATATCAGGCTTACATGAATCGAAAGGCTTTCGCATTGCCGGCGAATCACGGCGAGGCGCACATAATACGTCACAGTTTGCATTCCGTCGTCAACGACATAAATATCGTTCACAGTGTCGTTTCACTTCCGGTACTCGAGCCTCTGACACCGGCGAAACTCGAGAAATTGTCGCTCCTCACGATGTCGTGCTTGTACTGTTCAATCGCGAATGCCACGGCTTCGAGCATCGTCGGCGTCTCGAACGCCGTTTCACCGAAATGCAGCACGAATAACGCGGCAAACGCACAGTCAGGTCAGAGCGCCAAGAGCACGGAGGAGGAATACGACTCTTTGGCGATCACCGTTGTCGAGAAGAGTCTCGAAATTTTCGGACTCGTCTCGAATATCATAAAACACAGCACTCGTGCTGGAGGACACGTGAGTCTCGATTTTCAAGACTTTCTACATCGTCGCTCGGGCCTTGAGTTTCTATCAAACTTTTAAACAATGCATTATTTTGACAATGCATTACTGTTTTCATTACCCATTACACTGGATAATGTAAAATGGATCAGTGTACCATTACAAAATACAAGAGTAATCAGGGATGCGAAATTAAAAAAAAAAAATAATGCATTAATCATTACTTCTTTAATGGGCAAATAGAAATAATTTACATTAACCATTAACATTTAATGGTTAATGGAAATAATTTACATTAACCATTAACATTTAATGGTTAATGGAAATAATTTACATTAACCATTAAAATTTAATGGTTAATGGAAATAATTTACATTAACCATTAACATTAACCATTAACATTAACCATTAACATTTAATGGTTAACGGAAATAATTTACATTAACCATTATTATTTAATGGGTGATGGAAATAATTTACATTAACCATTAACCTTTAATGGGTAATGGAAATAATTTAGATTAACCGTTAACATTTAATGGTTAATGGAATTAATTTACATTAACCGTTAACATTTAATGGTTAATGGAATTAATTTACATTAACCGTTAACATTTAATGATTAATGGAAATAATTTACATTAACCATTAACATTTAATGGTTAATGGAAATAATTTACATTAACCGTTAACATTTAATGGTTAATGGAAATAATTTACATTAACCATTAACATTTAACCGTTAATGGAAATAATTTACATTAACCATTAACACTTAATGGTTAACGGAAATAATTTACATTAACCATTAACATTTAATGATTAATGGAAATAATTTACATTAACCATTAAAATTTAATGGTTAATGGAAATAATTTACATTAACCGTTAACATTTAATGGTTAATGGAAATAATTTACATTAACCATCATTATTTAATGGATGATGGAAATAATTTACATTAACCATTAACCTTTAATGGGTAATGGAAATAATTTAGATTAACCGTTAACATTTAATGGTTAATGGAATTAATTTACATTAACCGTTAACATTTAATGGTTAATGGAATTAATTTACATTAACCGTTAACATTTAATGATTAATGGAAATAATTTACATTAACCATTAACATTTAATGGTTAATGGAAATAATTTACATTAAACGTCAACATTTAATGGTTAATGGAAATAATTTACATTAACCATTAACATTTAACCGTTAATGGAAATAATTTACATTAACCATTAACACTTAATGGTTAATGGAAATAATTTACATTAACGATTAACATTTATTGGTTAATGGAAATAATTTACATTAACCATTAACACTTAATGGTTAATGGAAATAATCTACTTTAACCATTAAAATTTAATGGTTAATTGAAATAATGTACATTAACCATTAACATTTAATGGTTAATGGAAATAATGTAAATTAACCATTAATATTTAATGGTTAGTGAAAATAAGAGTTCATGGTTATTGAAAGTGCAAATACATTTGAAAAAAGTAATGCATTATTTGCGACCCTGGTTTCTATATATTTTTTTCGCTTTTCCCTTTGCAGATACTACAAAATCATCTTTTGATCGGCGTTTGGCTGTTGGTAGCGGGCCTTCAGGCTCAACTCACCGTTAGCAGCTTCAGTACCGCTGACAAGGGCAAAGAGGAGAAGGGCAAATCACCGAGTAAAGCGAGAGACGGAACTGCTCGTGTTAATCTCATGAAAGTGTAATTATCGCTTGCTCGATTATTAATACATATTGCGCAAATTAAAATTTGCTCATAGCTTCCTCATCTTTTTTTTTTATCACTCGACAAAGCAGATAATTTATAAAGGAGACCCCAGCAATGAAAAAGGATGAGAAAGGGAAGTGGTCTATTAATAGAGCAAATTATTGGTCGATTTCTTGAAAGATTCTCAAAATATTGCTATTTAATTTTTTCGAAACTAGTATTTGTTTTTATAATATTTTTCATATTTTGGACCGTTTTCAATTCACTTAGAATGGGCTCTAAATAAAACACAAACGTATTAATTGATAATATCGCGGATAAAACTAAACGAAAATACTTCTCATGGGAATTTGGTCTAAACAGTCGATGTTAAAAAAAAATCTGTCGCAATTAATATTTGCCCTTATCAAGAATTCATGCTGTAATACAAGTCGCAATTGGTTATTGTTTATTGATCCATAAATATCTTTAGAAACAATTTCCAAAATGAACTGATTTCTCTAGTGTGAAGCGGTCAAACTTCTCTATTCGGTCAAGATATACCGAGCAAAAAAATTCTTCTCACAAAAATCATAGTTTTTTTAAATGGGAAAGCAACAAATATATAAATCATTATTATTGTTATTATTATTCAGGCAACAAGGCTTTGGAGTATTGTCCGTAGCGCTGGCCTCGCACGCTCTCACGCTCATGAGTGCTCTTCTCGAGGACGTTTCGGTAGAAACCGGACGCGATCGGCCACCGCCACCAGAACCGGCGCCTCTCGATATTCTCGCCACGGCGACCGCCCTTCAAAGGGCCATGACTTTTTTTCAAGCCGCACCGCTCAATCATCTATTATTTTATCTGGCGACAATCAGTTACAGAAAGGTACCGAAGCGTCAAAAAAAAAAAACCTGCAAATTGAAATTTGCACATTGCTTCCTCATCTTTATCCATAGTTCACGTAGCTTTCTTTAACACACAGTATGGCGATCAAATTTGACTTCCTCATAAAGGAAGCTTTGTTAACTATTGAAAAATATTAGTAATCAATGTGCAAATTCGATCGAGTTTCGCTAAATTTGATAGCGAATAACATTGATAGCTATACTGGCTCTTCACAAAATTTCATTGCAATATCTAAAAAATTTCAAAAGTTATAGCGTTTACGGTTCTTTTATAATAATTAAAAAATTAATAAAAATTCAATCATTCTATCGATTTTTGCCAAATTTAATGACGAACATCCTCGATAGCTATATTAGCTCTGTGTAAAGTTTCAGTGCAATATCTTAAAAATTGCACAAGTCAGAGCGTTTACGCTATTTTTCAAAAAATCAAAAATTTCATAAAATTTTAATCCCTCGATGGATTCTCGCCAAATTTAATAGCGAAAAACCTCGATAGCTGTATGAGCTCTGTGCAAAGTTTCAGTACAATATCTCAAAAATTGCGCAAGTTAGAGCGTTTGGGCTATTTTTCACAAAATTCAAAATTTCATAAAATTTTAATCCCTCGATGGATTTTCGCGAAATTCAATACCAAACAACCTTAATAGCTATACTATTTCTGTACAAAGTTTGAGTGCAATATCTTGAAAATTGCAGAAGTTAGAGCGTTTAAACCATTTGTTCGAAAACGGAAAAAGTCGATAAAATCTGAACATCAGTTAGAATTGAAACAAAAAAATTTCATAATGAAGAGCAATTTGTGCTTGACAAGTGTGCCAAATTTCAGCTCGATATCTCGAAGCGTTCTCGAGTTATTAATTATTTACCTCTGAAACTCAGGATACATATGGGTCATTCCATGTCAAATCAACCAATAGTTAGAATCGACCCCTTTCAATTTCGATGCAATTTGGTCACAAGTTTTCTCTTATCACAAAACAAAGTTCTACCAAAGGAAAAAAATGTAAACAAAATTTTTATCGAAAATTATGCAAAATTCAAAATTTCGCCATTTTTTCAATTCTTCAAGTTCATTTTTGAAATATCTCGAAAAGTATTATAGTAAATTTGGTCACAACTTTTCTTTTACACACACACATCCATCCGGATATTTTTTATAAACATTATTTATCGAAGTTTCCTTTACGAGGAAGCAAAAATGATGCGAAGCCTCGTGCAAGTTTCGAGTTTGCACGTTTTTTCAAGTATCTTTAGATTATCCGGTTTAAATAAATATTTTCATAAAATGTTGAGCTGATATTACATTTGCACAAGCCAGAGCGATCACGAGCTTTTTTCAAAAATTATCAATTTTTTAAAAACTAAATATAAGCGACTTTCGCAAAATTTAATTCTGAAAAACTTTATCACTGAAACTATCGGTATAATTTTTTACAACCTAACATTTATGGAAGCTAGAGCCTTATTCGTCTTCTTTCAGTTTGCTACAAATTTTGCAAAAATTTGAAAACAAAAAGAGGACGAAAAATGCGTTACACATAGCTTTTTGATTTTTTTGAGTAAACAAAAAAAAACGAGGAAGCATGGAATAAGTATCCACACGCAATTTGTGTTTAAAAAAAAAATTATATTTCAGGCATGTACCCTGAAGAGAGTGCAGAAACATCCTCTGGAAGGAGATACCCTAAGTCAATCGGATTCGACGACGTATTACGAGGATCTCTTGAGTTACTCCGAGAGTTCGACCGACGAAGGTATGACGAAATGAATATTCATCAGCATCCGCATTTCGCCTTCATCTAAATCCATAATTTTTTTTCACGAATCGTGATATCGTTTTTGAATCGTTCATATATACACTAGTGGAAAAAAATAAAGGATCAAAAAAATTTCCCAAATTTTTAGTGGTTTTTGACAATGCTGTATCTCAGTTAAAACTGGTCGTATCGAGGTCTTAAAAAAAGCATTTTGAAGCCTGAAGTTTCTAGTTTTCAGATCCTTTAGCAAAAAAAATTTCGAAGCCACAGGTTTTACGCAATTGTGAGGAATACCAAGAAAAAAAAATTTGGCCAATTTGCATCGCTTTTGTTTTGGCTGTAATTTTTGGGAAAAAATTCTTCCAGCTAAAACATTATAAGGAACGGATAGCTTGTTTATTAAGCTTCAATTTGCTTTTTTTGAGACCTCGCTGCGATCATTTTTCGCTGAGATATCGAGCTTTTACGAAAGAAGACACTTTTCTGTTTGACCATTGATATCTCAGCAACCAATGATCGTACAGAAATCAGAAGGGGTGTTTCACAAACTTGAATCAATGCTCTACAAGAATTGTCAATGGTTTTTTGAAAAAAAAATGTTTTCCATCCTTGCCATGAATTTGAAAAAACAGGAGAAAACGGGCTATTTATGGTTTTTTAGAAAATTAACGGCCAAATTAAAAATATTGACAAAACGACTAATGTTGAGCGTGACTTTTACAGCTCAATATACCCACAAAATCCCTGTAAAGTTTCAATTTGATCTATCGAACGGTTTTTTTGTTTCAAGCAATCAAATTTTTGAAAAAAATTAAAGGATCATGTTTCTGCCCCTAAACGTCATAATCATTATTAAAGTGGAAAACAATTTTTTTTTTGGCTTTTTTCACATTTTTATCGCAAACAGCGTTTAAATGTACAGAAAAAAAAATTCCGAAGAATTTTCGAATTTTTTTTATTTTAATTTTATCGATTTTTTTGGTCTTACATAAATTTAAACGCTGTTTGCGATAAAAATGTGAAAAAAGCTCAAAAAATTTTGTTTCCCTCTTAATAATGATTATGAAGTGTTTGGGGGCAATGAACATAATCCTTGAATTTTTTTGAAAAAAAAAAATTTCAAAAAAATAAAAATAAAAATTTCAAAATTTTTTTGATTTTTTTTTCATAAATTTAAACGCTGTTTGCGATAAAAATGGCGAAAATACTCGAAAAAAAAATTCTTTTTTTTATTTCCATAATGATTTTGAAGTGTAAAGCGGCAATAAACATGATCCTTTAATTTTTTTCAAAAATTTGATTGCTTGAAACAAAAAAACCGTTCGCTAGATCAAATTGAAACTTTACAGGGATTTTGTGGGTATATTGAGCTGTAAAAGTCACGCTCAACATTAGTCGTTTTGTCAATATTTTTAATTTGACCGTTGATTTTCTAAAAAACCATAAATAGCCCTTTTTCTCCTGTTTTTTCAAATTCATAGCAAGGATGGAAAACATTTCTTCTTTCAAAAAACCATTGACAATTCTTGTAGAGCATTGATTCAAGTTTGTGAAATGCCCCTTGTGATTTCTGTGCGATCATTGGTTGCTGAGATATCAATGGTCAAACAGAAAAATGTATTTTTTCGTAAAAGCTTGATATCTCAGCGAAAAATGATCGCAGCGAGGTCTCAAAAAAAGCAAATTGAAGCTAAATAAACAAGCTATCCGGTCCTTATAATGTTTTAGCTGGAAGAATTTTTTCCCAAAAATTACAGCCAAAACAAAAGCGATGCAAATTTGCCAAATTTTTTTTTCTTGGTATTTCTCATAATTGCGTGAAACCTGTAGCTTCGAAATTTTTTTGCTAAAAGATCTGAAAACTAGAAACTTCAAGCTTCAAAATGCTTTTTTTTAGACCTCGATACGACCATTTTTCACTGAGATACAGCAATGTTAAAAACCACTAAAAATTTGGGAAAATTTTTTGATCCTTTAGTTTTTTCCACTAGTGTATATTTTTTTGTTTTCCTCAACATTCCTCGCGCATTGTATGCGTTTCTTTGTCGTAAAATATTTTCGCATGCCGTAACAGTGAGAGGTCGTAGATTTGCGGAGGAAGATTGCCGTTTATCCTGAGTTGAAACTGGAGTCTCTTGTCGAAAATGTGAAAAACAAAAAAAAATCTCATTAGCGTCATTCTGTCCATTTTTACTAACGCTCTGGTGTATGTTCACCATGTAGAACAAACTGTTATGTCGGTAGAGGAGGACAGCGAGCCGATTTTGGGACTTTGGTTCGAGGAAACGCTTTCGCCGTCCGAAGGATCTCCAACGAATACGACGAAGGAAACGAGTAACGAGACCAACGCGGAGCGACCAACGACGACGATAGTTCCCGATAATCGCGAACCACACGGCGTACGTTTTCAATGATTCCCGAAATTTTCGCAATCGAAGATTGTCGATTTTTCATTAAGGGGCCATACCAGTGTGAACGCTCTAAATTTGAGTGATTTTTGGAAATTTTGTTGCAAGAAAAGTTCTCGATGAAATCTTTTGGAAAATGGAGAATATATTTGGCCATATTCGACGCGTGTTTTATAATTTTTTCACTTAAAAATACCGATGCATAACCGGTTTATGCGCCGTCTTCGGAGGCGCAAAAAAAAAACTCCACCGCGGCCATGATTCCGGGGAATTGAGTAGCTGAAAGTGAAAAATAAAAAAATGTCGTTAAGGGAACGTACCCATACTACGTGACCCATTTTTTACCATTTTTACCCCCCCCCCCCCCCCGTAGTATATGCCAAGACCCCCCCCCCCCCCTCTAGTTTTCGCGTAGTAATTCATAAATATGGTTTTAAACCATTTTTTGCAAACAGAAAGTTAAAAACAAATTAATTTGGCTCATATTTGTCTTTAAATTTTCCAAATTTTTCGATTTTGAGAACTTTTCACAGGCATTATCCGAAAAGCAATATTTTTTTTTGAAAAGTTGAGACTTTCTTACTGAAAAAACGTATTTTTTCAAAAAAAAAATTATCGTAACCGAATATGGCAAACAAAAATAAATAAAATCAATTTTTGTTCATTCGTTCATTTCTCGTATGTTTATGGAGAACCCATCTCGGAAAATACATATTCCATGTAAAATTGTCTCAGCTTTTCGAAAAAAATGTATAAAAAAATTTCAAAATTTGGGCAACGGCCAAAAAACAGCTTTTTAGACTTTAAGCTCAATTTTAAGAGCTTTCCAAGTACATAAACAAAAAAAAACAATATTTTTCTTGTAAAGCTGAGACTTTTTCACGCAACAACCTGATCTTTAAAATTTTTTTTTATTGTGGAAGATGGCAAGTCATAATAAATAAAACGAAAATGGTAAAACTAGATGGAATACCCCATGTAATAACTGCGAAAGTTAGAGGGGAAAAAATCTGAACAAATTTGGGAATATGTTTTTCAATGAGGACTTTCAGTTATAAAAAATGCGAAAAGATCCGAGGGGGTGAGGCCGGATCCGACGTCCATAATTGGCGTTTTGACCCAAATATATTCAAGAGTACTCAGTTCAAATTTCAAGTCAATCGGATAATTGCTCTTTGAGTTACAATATCAGCAAATTTGAAAAATGTAATTACGAGAAAAACGCGTTTAAAGATTTAACTATCGATTTCATACCTGCGAGCGGTCGCCTTGAAATTTTTACAGAATATTCTTGAAACTATAAACTGTCCAATACAGTAGAAAAAAAAATGATTTTTTGAAAATTTTACACTGGTATGGCCCCTTAAAGTATTTAGTCTACTTTAGAAAGCCAAAAAGAAGCAAAATTTTAAGATTTGTTTTCCCTGTTCCTTTATCAGATAAGACTGTAAAACTGTTATTACAACATTGTTTCATCCTTCGAAAGTACAAAACAAAAATTTATTTTTTATCTCGATTCTTTGAATAATTTATTAATCATTTACATCTGAAACTCAGGATACATACGAGTCATTCCATGTCAATTCAACGACATTTTGTCGGTGACCCCCTCGATTTTTAAAATTTATTTAATATTTTATTATATATGCAAAAAAAAGTATCCATGTAAATATTTAGCTCTCTATCTTAAGGGGGTCGTCTAGTGTTGAGTGGTGTATCTCCGATTATATTTAATACATTCACTTCAAAAAATTCACAAAGTTTGTTCAAATGTTAATAAAAATAATACACAATTTATAAATTATTTTATTCTAATGGTTTGTCGAAAAAAAAAAAATTCCCAAAAAAAAAACATTTAAAAAACAGGTTTCACACTAGACGACCCCCTTAAACCATACCAAACTTATTGATTTTTGAATAAATATTCTCAAAATAATCATAACTTCTACAATAACCAAGATATTCTAACTTGCTAGGTCATTTTTTTTTGTTTTTCAACGTACTCTTCGAAAAAACATCAAAAATTAAGAAGACAAAAATTTTAATGTCTTTTTGGCTATTTAAGCTAAAAAATTGGGTTTTCTTTGAATGGGAGCCCGTCAATTTTTTTCGAAAAAAATTATAAAATTCTTCGTAAAAAAACAAAGTTTTTGAGATTTTACCGAAGATGGGATTCAAATAACTTTTCATAAGAAAAAAAAATCGATTTTTTTTTCGTAATTTCGATATTTTTTTCTTCCATGACTACAATAGTTGATTTCAATGGTATTAAAATAAATAATTTAACTTCTTTCGCATATTTCCTTTGTAAATTATAATAATTAACATTGAAAATTACAATTCAAGTACGTTTTGCTCTTTATTCAATTTTTTTACATCAAAATTGTAATTTTTAATGTTAATTAATATAATTTGCAAAGGAAATATATGAGAGAAGTTAAATTATTGATTTTAACATCAATAAAATCAACTATTGTAGTCATAGAAGGAAAAAAGATCAGAATTACGAAAAAAAAAATACAATTTTTTTTTAATCAGAAGTTATTTGAATCTCATCTTCAGTAAAATCTCAAAAATTTTGTTTCTTTACGTAGAATTTTATGATTTTTTTTTAATGGAAGGGGTGCCATTGAAAGAAAATCCAATTTTAGCTTAAAACACCCAAAAAGACATGAAAAAAGAAATTCCGGGAAAGGAAGGTTTCTTACACAACAATTTACCACCGTTAATGCAAAATCGATTAAAAAAAAAACAGCGAATTTCAAACATCCGCCATTATTTTTTTTAGTTCAATTTTTCATTAACAGTGGTTGATTGTCATGTAAGAAACCTTCCTTTTTAGAATGATTTTTTATTTTTTTGTTTGAGACTTGCCAATCCTGAGATTAACTGTCGTCCATGCGAGAAGACATTTTCGACTTTAGCGCATTCTATAAATTATTCAAAGAATCGAAATAAAAAAATAAATTTTTGTTTTGTACTTTCGAAGAATAAAACAATGTTGTAATAGAAGTTTTATACAGAGTTGGGTTTGTAATTAGCTAATTACAAATTACAAATTACATTTACAGTTAGTATCGAAATTTTCACTAATTACAAATTATAAATGTAATAAGTATCGAAATTTGCACTAATTACAAATGTGATTAGTATCAACATTTTCACTAATTACAAATTACGAATGTAATTAGTATCGACATTTCCACTAATTTGTTCTGGCCCAGTACAAATGAAACTCAAATTAATAATTTGTAATTAGTGAACATTTCGATACTAATCACATTTATAATTTGTAATTAGTGAAATTTTCGATACTAATTACATTTGTAATTTGTAATTAGCGAAATTTTCGATACTAAATACACCTGTAATTAGTAATTTGAGGGTAATTAATTACTTCAAGTAATTAGTAGTGCCCAACCCGGGTTTTATAGAAATATCTGATGAAGGAGCTGAAGAAAAAAATCTCAACAATTTGCTTATTTGCCTTCTAAAGTAGACTAGTACCTTAAGAGGAGGCTAAATACCGACACTACGCTTCGAAATCGCCATCCAAACTTGCTCTCATACGAATGAATGGAATTCAATAAAATTTTAACAGCATAATCGGAATTATGGCACAAATGGAGCCTCACTAAAATTTTTTGAAAAAAAAAAAAAAAAAATTATAGATCCGATTAACATCAGGAATCTGTAATTGAAAATCTTGAATTATGAGACTTTTTACTGTATTTCGTCTAAACTAAGAGTGAGGCTCCATGAAGAACGCCAAGACACAAATATCAAGACGTTTTCGACATTATTTTATGGAAAAGACACATCGTAAGTTTGGATGACGCATAAGGAGATAAATATCGATAAATTGTAGTTTTATCGAAACACGAAATGGCGAAATCTAGTTTAAAAACGTGCGAGGGAGGGCAGCACCATGGCTTCTGACGAGTAACCTAATATTTTTGGGGCTCCAATGAATTCGTTGGAGTTAGTTGCGACGCGTTTTAGCCCCTTAATTATCAATTAATTGTTAATTAACTTATCCTCCTCTGAATTTTCAAAATTTAAGACATTTTCATTTACGGTTTTGGGAGAACGACTGGACGACGGTGATAAGTGGATAATGTAGGGATTGAACGAAAATGGTATTTAGCCTCCTCTTAATTAAAGATAAGGTACAAATTTGCTACGCCCAATTCACGCTTTTGTTTTTTTCAGTACATTTCACTGGCAACGCAGATATTTCAATTTATGAATCAACACTTGATCGGAAGCCGAAGTACTTACGTTCGGGAATATGTGATAAACGGTCTGGTCGAGCAGCAAATGGTCATACTTGCTGCTATAATAAGGGATCTCGATCACGAAACAGCGAGAACGGAAACAGGTACATTGAGAACTGAAGAAGGTTTTTTAAAAGGATTTTCGTCACGATTTTACCTTTAATTAGCGCGTTTATTTTATCAATCCCAACGAGAATTGGCAGGGTTTGTAATTGGCAGAAAATTTTCCATGAAATGAAGTTTCAAAACGGCGAGGAGAAACTTTGGCGGCAACTTACCTGTTTTAAAAATCCCAAAATTACCAAATTTACACTGACTTAAATTTTTCTATTCACAATTCAGAATTTTTTTTAATTCGAAAATGCTGTGCCTAGACTTTGAGAATTCCCTTCAGTTCATTCTTATAGCTCAAGTTTTTCTGTGAGTATAGTTGAAAAAATATTAAAGTACGTATGCAAACATTTTCAAAAAGCGATTGTTCGACTTTCAAAATTGATAAAAATAAAAAATTATTGTAATTCGATGAATCATGCGGTATTTTAAAGAGTGGACGATTGCGATGAGAATGAGGGTCGAGTCAAGATGCAGCTTTAAAATAAAACAATTTTAGCGAATGAATGAATTTTTTACTAAAAGAGAGGATTATTGAGATCCTTCAAAATTGATTGAATTTAAGCCTGAATCGTGATGATTAACTTTTCAATCGATAACAGTGTTTGTGTGTAGTAAAAAAATGAAAAAAATTGCCACCGAGATTTTTTTTAATCGGGTCATTCCATGTCTAATCGACCAAGAGTTGGCATTGACCCCTTTCAATTTCGATGAAATTTAGTCAGAAGTTTTCGTTTATTATAAAACGAAGTTCTACCAAAGGAAAAGAATTAAATTTTTTTTTTAAATTTATGCTAAATTAAAATTTCACAATTTTTTAAATCTTTTGGGTTTATTTTTTTAAATATCTCGAAAACTATTATATTTACGAAAAATCATTCTGAATTCGTCTTATAGAGTATACTTGGGGCTACGAAAAAAAAAATATTCCGAAAAAAATTAAAAAATTATGAATTTGGAGAATTTTGAATTTTCAAAAATCGTGAAAATCCACGATCAACATTAAATTTTTTGCTCAATTTTTTTTATATTGTACCTTGTACTGGTCTTGAAAGATCCTGAAATTTTCAGAATGGTGTTTTTTTTTTAAATTTTGGTAAAAAAAAATCTTTTTTTCACCTCTAAGAAGTTAAGTTGAGCAATCATGAAATTCTGTAATTTTGAGCAATAAATATTTCAATAAATGACACAAGAAAATAAAAACAGAAACATAATTGAATTTGAATTTTTATTTATTTGGTAAAGGGTTTTAAGCGTAAACTTAATATACATACATGCATAAGAATGCATAAGTAATATACATGTATATTACTTATACATGTATATTAAGTTTACGCTTAAAACGCTTTACCAAATAATAAAAAACGCGAATTCAATTATGTTTCTGTTTTTACATTCTTATGTCATTAATTGAAAGATTTTAAAAATTGTGAACTTTCGAATTTTGACTAACTTTCGAAAAAAAAATTAAATTTTTTTTTTCTTTGGTAGAACTTCGTTTTATGATAAACGAAAACATCTGACCAAATTTAATGAAAATTGACAGGGATCGATTCCAACTATTGGTCGATTTGACATGGAATGACCCAGTCACATATTGTTTTATATGAAACTTTTAAATATTTTGTTTACCATCCATATATTCATGCTTGAGAAATGTCACTCTGATCGTACTTTTTTCACATTTTTAGTTTTTTTTAACATGTTGAATACAGAGCTGGGCAGTACTTAAAAAGTACTTCAAGTATTGTACTTACATTTTTCAAGTATTTCCTGAATTTGAAAATTTCAAGTATTTTTCTGTACTTGAAGTACTTTTTTCAAGTACAAGTATCAAGTACTTTTGAATGTGTCTTGCTGATGGTTGCATGTGCAAAGCCTTTGAATATGGGTCATTCCATGTCAAATCGACCAATATTTGGAATCGACCCCTTTCAATTTCGATGAAATTTGGTCAGAAGTTTTCTTTTATCATAAAACGAAGTTCTAACAAAGGAAAAAAATTAAAAGTTTTTTTCGAAAATTCAAAACTTCACCATTTTTGCAAGTTTATTTTTTAAATATTTCGAAAACTATTATAGTTACGAAAAAATCATTCTGGGTTCTTCTTAAAGAGTATACTTGGGGCTACGAACAAAAAATATTCCGAAAAATTTTTTTGAAGATTGATGAATTTGGAGAATTGTGAATTTTTCAAAAATCGTAAAAATCCAAGTTGCCCATTAAAATTGTGATTCAATTTTTTTTATATAATACCTTGTACTAATTTTAAAAAATCCCAAAATTTTCAGAGAGGTTTTTGTTTCTTCAAAAATATGAATTTTTAAAATTCGTGTAAATCTACGATCAAGATTAAAATTTTGGTTAAATTTTTTTTATATAATACCTTGGATTGATCTTTGAAGATCCTGAAAGTTTCAGGATGGTGTTGTTTTGTTTAAAAAATTAAAAAATCCTGAAAATTCCAAGATGATGTTTTTTTTTGTTTCGAAAATATAAATTTTCGAATTTTGGTAAAAAAAAAAAAATTTTTTTTTCACAAAACTTTTTAATAAATCACAAAATTTGTTAATAACGAAAACTTCTGACCAAATTTCATCGAAATTGAAAGTGGTCGCTTCCAACTCTTGGTCGATTTGACATGGAATGACCCAAGTACCAGAATTTACGAGACGTACCCGAAAACTTGAAAAGTACTTGATACTTGGTACTTGATTTTTTCAAGTACTTGTACTTCAAGTACTCGTCCTGACGAGTACTTCAAGTAACAAGTACTTTGTACTTCAAGTACCTACGGTACTTTGTACTTGATACTTGAAGTACTTTCAAGTACTTTGCCCAACACTGGTTGAATATTTAATGAGCATATATATATTTTTTTTCAACAGGAACGATATCGGTATTTTACGGTGCGACACTCGGAGCAATGTATTCCGAATTTTCGCAAGCATTGAGTCGCTACACGCACAATTTGCTGGCTCGAAACACTCTCAGCGAGGCTCTGCAAAATACATTGCTTCATCATCTCGGCGTGAGTCCGTGGTCGACGGAGAATACCAGCTCTTCATCCTGGCCTCTTCAGGTTTATCCTCGAACACTAAGCGTTTTAGCTCAGGTGACGATTTTTTTTGGTCCAGAACTTTTTCTCAAACCGCGCCAACATAAAATTATTCTAATTGGATGACTTTCAGATTCTGTTGCTGAAACCGCAATTGGAGAAAGAAGCTGCGTGCATCAGTATCTGGCACAGACTCGTCACGACGATGGTGGAAAACGTGTGCAATCCTCCTCTGGCCTTCGAGACTGAAAATGAAGGTACTCTTGAAATCGCAGCAAACTTAATTTTTAATAATTAACCAAAATTTTTTCGGATATTTACAATTTTGTATTTAATCCAGAGTTGTGAAAATAGTAATGTAAAAGTAACGCATTTTCCATTACATTAAACAATGTGTATTGGACAAGTTTTCCATTACAAATTACAAAAGTAATGTGTAATGGATGGGTGTCCCATTACAAATAAAAAAAAAGTAATGTGTAATGTATGCATGTTCCATTACAAATTACAAAAGTAATGTGTAATGGATGAGTGTCCCATTACAATTAAAAAAAATAATGTGTAATGGATGCATGTCCCATTACAAATAAAAAAGTAATGTGTAATGGATGCGTGTCCCATTACAAATAAAAAAGTAACGTGTAATGTATGCATATGCCATTACAAATAAAGAGAAGTAGGGTGTAATGGATGCGTGTTTCATTACAAATAAAGAAGTAATGGGTTCCATTACGTTCCATTACAAATTACAATTTTTAAAAAAGTAATTTGCAGTGGAGAATATTCTATTACAAATAGAAAAATTGCCGTGCTCGTATTAGAAACTTGCACTTGTAAAAGCAAGTTCGATATAAAGTTTGATCATTTTTGGGGTTGAGTACATTTTTGTACTTCATATTTAACGATGAACTGTCTGTTTTTTTATTTCTATTTTTTAACTTATGGATCATTTGTGATAATTGCGGATGAACTTTTACTGAGCGAAATGAAATAATGAGAGAGCAATGTGCAAGTTTCTAATACGAGCACGGCAATTTTTCTATTTGTAATGGAATATTCTCCACTGCAAATTACTTTTTCTATTTGTAATGGTGCATGCATCCATTACACATTACTTTTTTATTTTTAATGGGACATGCATCCATTACACATTACTTTTTTATTTGTCATGGAACATGCATCCATTACACATTACTGTTTTTGTAATGGAACATGCGTACATTACACATTACTTTTTTTATTTTTAATGGCACATGTATCCATTACACATTACTTTTTTTATTTGTAATGGCACATGTATCCATTACACATTACTTTTTTTTATTTGTAATGGCACATGTATCCATTACACATTACTTTTTTTATTTGTAATGGCACATGCATCCATTACACATTACTTTTTTTATTTGTAATGGAATATGCATTCATTACACATTACTTTTTGTATTCGTAATGGCACATGTATCCATTACACATTACTTTTTTTATTTCTAATGGCACATGTATCCATTACACATTACTTTTTTTTATTTGTAATGGCACATGCATCCATTACACATTACTTTTTTTATTTGTAATGGAATATGCATTCATTACACATTACTTTTTGTATTCATAATGGCACATGTATCCATTACACATTACTTTTTTTATTTCTAATGACACATGTATCCATTACACATTACTTTTTTTTATTTGTAATGGCACATGTATCCATTACACATTACTTTTTTTATTTGTAATGGAATATGCATTCATTACACATTACTTTTTTTATTTGTAATGGAATATGCATTCATTACACATTACTTTTTGTATTCGTAATGGCACATGTATCCATTACACATTACTTTTTTTATTTCTAATGGCACATGTATCCATTACACATTACTTTTTTTTATTTGTAATGGCACATGTATCCATTACACATTACTTTTTTTATTTGTAATGGCACATACATCCATTACACATTACTTTTTTTATTTGTAATGGAACATGCATCCATTACACATTACTTTTTTTTAATTGTAATGGTACACTCATCCATTTCACATTATGCAGTGTAATGGGTAATAAATACAGTAATGCATTATTTACAACTCTGATTTGATCACGCAGATTTAAACGTCGAGCATGCCCAGCTTGTGCTCTTTCTCTTCCACTCGTTGAACCTCATGCAAAAGAAATCCGTATTATTGGTGACCGGAAGTGGCGCTGTTCGGTGCAGCGAAGCGGTAAAAGCACCGATGAAGGATTCTCAGTTGCTTCATCTCTCGCGATTATTGTTGCTTCTGGAATACATGATGAAACATCTTTACGATGCTCCGCCGACTCTTCTCGAGCAAGTGAGTCACAGCAATGCAACAGGGAACTTGCATGCATCTGAAATCTCTATTTTAGTCTATTGGACTCGAAAGTAGGATAAAAAATAATGAATTGACCAAGACAGTTTTTTTTAAAAGGAATATTAACGCTGCAAAAATGTTTTTTTTTTTTAACTCTAATTTTATAATATATATTCTATCATATACATGGGGCGTGCCATCCCGAATCGGACAGTTTGAAAAACTTTTTTTTATTTCCTCAATTTTTTTATATTTTTTAGTACCAATCAAAAGACCCTTCCTGTTAAATTTTGAGATTTTTTTGATTAGTCGTTTAAAAGATATTAAATTAGCAAAATAAAACGCTCTTTTTTTGGTATTTTGGTCATAACTCCTTTAATAATGGTCCAAATTGGAAGTTTTTTTTTCCAAAATTTTTGTTTTTTTATGGCCTTTTCAGAAAAAAATACAACAAAAATATTCGACGCGTTTTTGAATGAGTTTTTTTAGTTTTAAACTTTAAATCGAGTTTTTAAAAGTGAGTGTCATTTTATATTTTATTTTTTAATTTTTTGTTCTAAACATCTATCTATTCAACAATTTTTAAGACTAGTCCGATCGTGTGGTTTCAACAACTACTTTTTTTTTTCGATTTTTGAAAATAAATTTTTTTTTTTTTCATAAATTATTATGAATACCAATTTTTGTTACTGTATAGTATTTTTTTTAATCATTTTGAATTAATTTTGACACTTTTTCATTTTCAACAGATGTTTAAAATTAATAATTAATCAATGAGCAAATAACAACAGTTCAAGAATTGTATGAGTGGGTATTGAACCTAAATAGTCTATCGAATATTGCTTTCAAATTTTCACCTGAGAAACATTATTTAGATGCAAAAGAAAGATTTTGTTTGCGATAAAATACTGCGAAGTCAATCACATGGGGACACAAAAATTTCATTCAATTATTCCAATGAGCAACGGAAACGTATTGACAAAGAAATATTCTCATTCAGGAAATAATCGTATATGTAAGGTTTTCAAAAAAATACGTGAATAAATAAAAACTGTTGTTATTATTTTTCATAAACAGACTTAACGATTAATTATTAATTTTAAGAACCTGTTAACAATAAAGAGGTGTCAAAATAAATTCTAAATCATCAAAAAATACTTTACAGTAACAAAAATTGGAAATCATAATAATTTATTTAAAAAAAAAAAATTAATTTTCAAAAATCGAAAAAATAGTAGTTATGGAAATCCCACGATCGGACTAGTCTTGAAAATTGTTGAATAGATAGATGTTTAAAGCAAAATTTTTTTAAAAAAATCAAAAATGACACTCACTTTTAAAAACGCGATTTAAAGTTTAAAACTCAAAAAACTCATTCAAAAATTCGTCGAATATTTTTGTTGTATTTTTTTCTGAAAAGGCCATAAAAAATCAAAATTTTTGAAAAAAAATTGTAATTTGGATCATTATCAAAGAAGTTATGACCAAAAAACCAAAAAAAGACCAATTTTTTTGTTAATTTAATATCTTTTGAACGGGTAATCAAAAAAATCTCAAAATTCAACAGGAAGGGTCTTTTGATGGGTACTAAAAAATATAAAAAAATTGAGGAAATAAAAAAAAGTTTTTCAAACAGTCCAATTTGCGATGGAACGCCCCACATATATTCTGCAATATAATATTCTTTCATATTATTATTTTTAAGAAGTTGTGAAAGTATTGGTGACGTTATGATATCGCAGAAATCAAATTTTATCAAAATGACTGATAAAAAGCGTCCAAGCGAATGCAGCCAGTGTTTATAATGGCACGTAGTTCCCGGAAGCGACACTGGCGGCGCTGATAGTTGGGTACAACAATATGGTTGCCAATTCAAATTTACCTAGAAAATTAGTGTAAAAGAAACAATTTTTGCAGCATTAATATTGCTTAAAACAAAACTGTCTTGAGAAATTAATTATTTTTCACGCTTCTTTCGAATAAA
This sequence comes from Alloplasta piceator, assembly GCA_946863875.1. Taxonomy (NCBI): domain Eukaryota; kingdom Metazoa; phylum Arthropoda; class Insecta; order Hymenoptera; family Ichneumonidae; genus Alloplasta; species Alloplasta piceator. Next base: position 33,333,878 of record OX333078.1, on the reverse strand, counting down.
AAAAAAAATAAATAAAAACATGCAAGTTCCCTATTATTCAGTTCCTACGCATTTGATTCGTTTAATCGAAGAACGGTGATTGCACTCGTGCCCCGTTCAGTTCCCATTCAATTTCCTCAATCTTTTTTCCTAAATTCTTCAAAATCCTCATCATCCCGTTCTGGAATAATCTTTCATCATACTGAAAATTTATCAAATGCAAAAATAAATTCAAGCTCTTGAAAAGCTTATGCGAGGTAACAGGGCCACCAGGCTGAAAGTGACGACTGTGTGGTAGTAAAAGTCTCGTACATACACATTTATGATTATTCATAACGAATAATTAACTCCAAAGTTGTACATAATATACAAAAAAAAATAATAATAATTCATGTTACTTTAGGTATTTGCAAAGTAACTTCATAAACCTTCATGCAATGTTGATTTTATTTGGATAAAGTGCAGTAGAAATATTTGAGTTGTTGTAAAAGGAATTTTTATTTGACTGCATAAAATTGACTTTGGTCTGAAGGATATGGAACAAATTCTTTGATTCCATGAACCAAAAATGAAAAAAAAAAGGAATCTTGTAATTTAATTTCCCATCATTTTACAGTATTCAGGCGATTATTTTGGATATTTATAATTCACTATGAAATACGATTTTACTACTGAGAGAAGAAATCTATATATGAGGTGTTCCATCCCCAATCGGACGGTTTGAAAATTTTTTTTATTTCCTCAAATTTTTTATATTTTTTGGTACCCACCAAAAGACCCTTCCTGTTAAATTTTGAGATTCTTTTGATTACCCGTTGACAAGATATTAAATTTTTAAAAAAACCGCTCTTTTTTCGGTTTTTTGGTCATAACTTCTTTAATAATCGTCCAAATTAAGTGTTTTTCTTTCAAGATGTTTGTTTTTTTATAGCCTTTTCAGAAAAAAATACAAAAAAAAATATTCGACGCGTTTTTGAATAAGTTTTTTGAGTTTTAAACTTTGACTCGTGTTTTTAAAAGTGAGTGCATATTTTGATTTTTTTGAAAATTGTTTGTTTTAAAATTCTATCTATTCAACAACTTTTAAAACCAGTCCGATCGTGGCTCCCCTTATTATTACTATTTTTTTCGATTCTTGAAAAAAAAAAGTTTCTATAAATCATTATGAATATCAACTTTTGTTACTGCATACAGTAACTGTATAGTCTTTTTTCATTATTAAGAATTTATTTTGACACTTAACAGGTTCTTAAATTTAATAATTAAGCGTTTAGTCTGTTAATGAACAATAATAACAACAGTTTTTATTTATTCACATATTCTTTTCAAAATCTTACGTATACGATTAATTACGATAATTAATTAAAAATGATTAAACAATAAACAATAAATACTATGCAGTAAGAAAAATTGGTATTCATAATGATTTGTAGACTTTTTTTTAAATTTTCAAAAATCAAAAAAATAGTAATTATGGAAGGCCCACGACCGGACTGGTCTTAAAAGTTGTTGAATAAATAGAAGTTTGAAATAAAAAATAAAAATAAAAAATAAAAATATGCCTGCACTTTTGAAAACACGATGCAAAGTTTAAAACTCAAAAAACTTATTCAAAAACACGTCGAATATTTTTTTTGTAGTTTTTTCTGAAAAGGGCATAAAAAACAAAATTACTGGAAAAAAAACTTAATTTGGACCATTATTAAAGAAGTTACGACCAAAAAACCGAAAAAGAGCGGTTTTTCAAAATTTAGTATCTTGTGAACGGGTAATCAAAAAAATCTCAAAATTTAACAGGCAGGGTCTTTTGATCGGTACTAAAAAATATAAAAAATTTGAGGAAAAAAATAGTTTTTCAAACTGTCCGATTTGGGATGGAACGCCCCATATATATAACCTTGCACAGTAAAATTTGTTTAGCTAAGAATCTTGGAGTTTATGAAGATCAAATTAATAAAATCAGTACATTTGGTTCAATATCATACTGACAATAACATACAGGATCACGCATAAAAACTTTTTTTGGAAATAATAACTAATTTTGAAAACAAAGGTCACGGCTATTACCACATCAATTTTCCATGAAAGAGATTTTGGGTATCGAGATAAACGCAAAAGTAATTTGAACCAAAAATATTTGAAAAGCTCTTAAAATAGTTTTACCAAACGTTTGAGCACTTCAATAATCACATTGCTGAAGAAAAGTACCGAGCACTAAAAATATCGCCCATCTTTGGCTAATAGGGAACTAGCATGCATCTGAAATCTCTATTTTAGTCTATTGGATTCGAAAGTAGGATAAAAAATAATGAATTTCCCAAGACAGTTTTTTTTAAAAAGGAATATTAACGATGCAAAAGTGTTTTCTTTTACACTAATTTTTCTCGGTAAATTTGAATTGGCAACCATATTGTTATACCCAACTATCAGCGTCGCGAGTGTCGCGTCTGGGAACTAAGTCGCATTGTACACAGTTTTTGCTCCCGCGGACATCTTGCTTGCGGAAATTCTAACCTATAATATACATATAACCTGCAGTATAATATTCTTCAATATTATTATGTTAAAGTTGTAAAAGTATCGGTGACGTCACAATATCACAGGAATCATATGAATCACGTATTCAATATTATTACGTTAAAGAAGTTGTGAAAGTGATATAAATTGAAAGATGGATGACAAATGGACAATAGATTTATTCACTCCGCAACCAAACTTATTAGATTGGTTCATGTCTTATTTCAGTTTATTCATACTTTCATATTATTATATTGCTAATAAGTAAACGAATATTTTTGCTGATTTATATTTTTAGTGTAGGTTATGGCGGCATTCGCTTGGACGCTTACGCGCATTTAAGCGCCACATCCTGTAGCATTTTATATGTCAATGTATATCTATATGTACGTGCTGAAAGCGCGTAAGCGTCCAAAACGAATGCAGCCAGTGTTTATAACCCGACGTAGTTCCCGGAAGCGACACTGGCGGCGCTGATAGTTGGGTACAACAATATGGTTGCCAATTCAAATCTACTGAGAAAAATTTGTGTTGAAGAAACAATTTTTGCAGCATTAATATTGCTTTAAAAAAAAAACTGTCTTGAGAAATTCATTATTTTTCACCCTACTTTTGAATAAAAAAATAAAAAAAAGACATGCAAGTTCCCTATTATCGAAAAGCTCAAAATGTTTACATAACAAAAACATCAAAAAAAAATCTCACTCAACAGGTCCAATGGAATTTGCTGTCGGCAACGAGTATGGTGGCCGATGCTAAAGAGGGAAACAAACAGGCATCGAGAATCTACACACCATGGAAGGACATAGAGGACAATTACCGTAAATTTGGTCCACCCGACGAATTCTCGATGAAGCCGCGTTTCTACAATCTGGCGAATACAGATTTCAACAATCAGGACACCCCGAAACTCGACGGACTAGCGTGCAACTTCGTTCTCGGAACGCCGGACAAAATGAAGTACCCTTTGCTGGTGGATGCCCTTATCGACATTTTAAACGTGATAAATCAAACGAGCGTGACAAGAAAACCAACGTCCGATGGCAAGGACAAAATAACGTTCACTGGACTGTGCGCAACGCAATATTGCTTCACGATATGCTGGCGACTTTTGTTGATGTTACCTCCATCAACGCCGTACATGGACAAATTGGCGCTGGGAGAGGAAATTCCAGCTGGTCCGATGCTGCTGCATTCATTGATTTGGGGTCCGCGCGCGGCTTACAAAACCTTTTACGGTTGGATGAAGGATTGCCTCGTCAAGCAGGGAATGTACACGCAATACGCCGGCAATTTGTTGAAAACCGTGTCGTCAACGGTCAATTCTCTGAAGTACGACGTTACGTTGGCGAAGAACTGCATAAAAACGCTGAAACCCGAGATCTGTCTGACTGACAAGATAATGCCAAAGTCAACGTTACCAAAGCTCAGTTCTCTCTGCATACTCGCAGCCGTTATCGGCAAGCTTCAAGTACTCCTCGACGACAGCATATCCAAGAGTCCAACGGACAATATCGAGGCATCGAAGAGTCCACAGACACCGGAAACGACGTCCTCGACCACTAACAAAATGATCGTCGACATATTGCCGCATATATTGTCATTGACAGAGGCAATCTTGGCTTCCTGTCGCTCGAGCGTTCTCTATCAGATGCACGAATCATCGGAATCCACCGGAAAATATACGCTTCGCGATTATCTCGTATTGGACGGAATAACATGTGTCGCAGGCGCCAGTTTCACGATGGAAGGCTCCATCGTCACATTATTGCCGAGCAGCGTTCGTTCGGTTCTCGACAAATGGAAAGCCATCAACGTCGCTCACATTCCTTGGAATACATACGCAAATGACATTATTCCAGCAGAGAGTTACATCCTCGCAACGGTCAACAATCACGTGAGTTCTCTCTCGGAATACGGCAGCTTCTCGATAAATCCATCACTGAAGAATCTGCTCTATTCTCTGATGGCGTTTATGCTAGAATACGTCACACCTTCAACAGCACCGGAAAATTCGGAAATTCGGGCTCAGGCCATCGACATTTTGATTCCGTTGACGATGGACGCGAGAACCGATTATATCCAGGAAGTCGCATCGAAGACGCTCGGAAATTTGATCGGCGAACCTGAAAGCGACGCGCGACAATTGCGCGAGCATCTTTTCGTGTTGAATTACACGTACAACGTCATCGTCGATTATACGACCAATACCGAGGACACGAGTCACGTTTCCGTCGACGAGAAGATTCTCAAACAGTGCATCAGATACTGGGAACAACTTTTGCGAAAACCAGTTGGATGCAAAGCTCTGGATGAATTTTTCGCACCAACGACCGATCGCACGTTGGTATCGATATTGCTGTCCATCGCTTCGCCGAATGCATCGCAGACGTTCAGCACGAATGTACTGAGATTCTTCAACAGATTGTTCAAGACGGCGGAAAAATCGACCGATGGATCGCTCGATCGTCTCTGCAGTTCCGTTTCGAACCTCGCCAATGTTGAGAATGAAAAACTGCAACTGTGGCTTCGTCACGTTGTTCTTGGCACGGGCAACGTGTCACCAAGTGTTTCGCCTACGAACGTGCAAACGCCGACGACCGTTGTCGCGACCAGCAGCGCAACAGCAGCGACGAATTCCGAGGAAACGGTCAATAAAGTCGAGAATGGACAAACTAGCAACGAACAGGGACAGTGGCAAACTTTGTTGTTGGATCCGAGCAGCGGAAATCAAGCTTCGAGTCCGAACGAATCGCATCGTCAGCCGATGCACGAGAATAATCAACTTCTGAAAGCACTGACCAATTACATTGTAAAGGCAAATGGTAATATCGGCGAGGATGTATCGGTGACGATACTCGAGGCTCTGATACCGCTTGGTTATCATATTTTATCGCCGGCTATCGAAGGCGCTGGATTTCCCGAATTGATGCACGTTATGTCCACTCTCGCTGATGCCGGAAGCGACAAGGGTCACGTTAAACTCTTCAAAGCAGCCACCGATTGGGTAGAATTGTGCAAACAACAGCTGTCCAGCAAGGACACGCAAATTCTTGAAAAACCATTTTCTTACATCGAGGCACGTTGCTGCGTGCTCAATTATATCGCCGATATCGTCACCGCGGTTTGTCCGCAGCAGGCTCAATTGCAGGTTGGAATGGGTGATATTGACAAAAATCATCGTCGTCCAATGAGCGATTATTTTAATTAAAGGGTTTATTTAAATTACAGGGATTATTTAAATTAAAGGGGGATAAGAATGGTGAATCTGCCCCCACCGATTTTTGTTGTGCTGATTTTTTCCGAAGTTCCTAAAAAGACAATTTTGTGCAAAAGTACAGCTTTATACATTGATGCCGAGCGGTCTTTCTGCTAAAAAACGTCTTTTTCGATATTTGCAGTTTTTAAATACCAAGAGGCGACCGAAAAATTCGAAAAAATTTTGAAAAATCAGAAACATGTCATTGTTAATGGGATTTTTTTTCTTATTTTTATGTTAAGGCGAGGCTAAATACCGACATTATTTCTGAAGTCCTATATTATCGACTCCAAATCGCTGTCCAAACTTTTTCCACTACCGGTGGATGAATATCAATTAAATTTATAAATGAATGATGAATGAATTGCAAAATGCAAACGGGAGACATAAATCAACGTTTTCGTTACTTGCCACTGACTTGTCAGACAGTTTGGATAGAATATGATGAGAATAATATTTATGTCATGAGAATTCCACATGGGGCTGCCCTCTTTCGGATTTCTGTGAATTTGATTTCGCCATTTTGTTTTTCGATAATACACTAAATTTATCAACATTTATCTCGTGATTTGGATTCCAAACTTACGTTGCGGTTTTTTCATAAAATAATGTCGAAGACGTATCGATATTCGTACTTTAGTATTTGTCATGGAGCCCCACTCTTGGTTTTAGCCGAAATGCAATAGAAACATTATAATTTGATATTTTCAATTACACATTCCTGATGATAATCGGATCTGTAATTTTTTTATTTTTATTTCGAATAAATTTTAGTGGGGCTCCATTTGTGCCATAATTCTGATGATACTGTCAAAATTTTATTGAGTTCCATCCATTTGTGCCAGAGCAAGTTTGGAATCCATTTTCGAGGTGCAAATGTCGGTATTTAGCCTCCCCTTAAACTCTATTGTTAATCATCGAATCTTCCTTTAAAAACATTATTTTCTAGCGGAGAGATTTTTCTACTAATATGACAAAAGTTGACATGATTTTACTCCTTCATTCCCTATATTTAAAAAAAAGTCTCCAAATTCGGCCTGCAACACATTGAAAAAAAAATGAAAACGACAAAATTCCTCATTTTTCATTCATATGGATTTTCAATCCATATATAAATCATTCTTTTGGTTTAATAAATGGGTGCTCGTGGGTGGAAAATAGGAAGCGGTGAAGATTAATATGTCGCAATATAGATAGTATGGGTGAATAAACTAAAATTAGCAATATTTGTTATGTCTCACAACTACTCCAGCCTTGATCGCCCATTAATTAAACCGAAAGAATTATTTATGTATGGATTTCTAACGAAAAATAAGAAATTTTATCTTTTTTTTTTTTCAATGTGTTGCAGGAGGTCGAATTTTGAAACTTTTTTTTTTATATAGGGAATGAAAGAGTAAAATTATGTCAATTTTTGTCATAATAGTAGAAAAATGTCTCCGCTACAAAATAATGTTTTTAAAGGAAGATTCGATGATTAACAATCGAGTTTAGCATTAAAAAATAAAAAATTCCTCAACATTGACCTGTTTCTGATTTTTCAGAATTTTTTAAGATTTTTCGGTCGCTTCTTGGTATTTGAAAAATGGAAAAATAAAAATAAAAACACTTTTTTAGCAGGAAGACTCTTCGGCATCGATGTAGAAAGCTGTAATTTTGCACAAAATTGTTTCTTCAGGTTAGGAACTTCGGAAAAAATCGGCACCATAAAATTCGGTAGGAGCCGATTCACATTCTTATCCGGCTAAACCCTTTAAATTTTATCGATATCAGTTCAGCAGATCTGGAGATAGCTTCTCCGCCAGTTTGAAAAAAGAAGTTTTGAAAAAAACGCCAAAGCGATTTGTGTAATGCGTTTGGGAAAAATAGGAATTTTGACGTAGGAGAATGCTCAAATAATTCTTAAAAGTATAAATTATAAATCTAATTAACGAAAAAATCGATTTTTAAAAATATCAGGGTGATGTAACTCATCAAGAAGATTGAATATCGACTATATCGACTATATCAACTACTGATTATAAATTCTCATTACGTATAAGTCTCAGCAAAACCTCAATGAAACTGCCTGCGTCTCATAATTGTCGATCATTAGTTCAAAATTTCATTGTTTTCCATTAAATTGGTACCCAAGAAACTTTGAATCACAATTTTTATGTGATAACGTCGATATTTAATCTCCCCTTAAAACAAAGTTCGAAGTTCTCTACAAAAACATTAATAACATAAGTCCAAAAAAAAAAGTTGTGTGTGCTGGGTGTCCCACCATATTTTTTCTACGTATTTTTGACCCGCTGAACAAAAATCTGAAGTCAGAATTAGGGGTCGATGAGCAAATTCTCGAAAAAAATCCATAAAAACTGATAAAAATCATGATCCAGTAATATTTTCTGTATGATTCTATCATCATGCGATTCTTGTTCGATTCTCTCTGTAATACCCAACGGTACTTTGCAAACGTCAACTCACATCTTATTGTGTCTTATCTGGGTCACACAAAGATGAAATAAATTTTGTATCTTTCGTTTTTTGACAAGCTTGGTACAAGTACCGGTAGAAATCTGTTACCACGGAGTGCTTGGACTGCGACGACAACTGCCCCTTAATGGGATGTAAAGACTGATTCGTTGAGTCAACATTTCGTGGTATCAAAGCACAAATCTGATGCTAAACTTGAAGAAGGCATCTTCGATGGTCCGGAAATCCGAAAGTTATTCAAAGATGCAGAATTCGTTTTAGTAATGAATGACCAAGAGAAGGGATCATGGTTAAGTTTTAAAAAAGTGTGCGCTAAATTTTTGGGTAATATGAAAGATGCTGATTACAAACACATTGTGGCAACTGATAAAAAACTTTCAAAATTCAGGTTGTCTAATGAATTTGAAAATGCACTTTCTTAATTCTCATCTTGATCAATTCCCGGCGAATAACGGGGACTTTAGTGAAGAGCAAGGAGAAAGTTTTCACCAAGATCTGAAGAAATTCGAACGGCGATATCAGGGACAATGGGGAGTAAATATGTTTGCAAATTACTGTTGGATGTTACAAAGAGAAACACAAGAGAGAGGAAAGAAGCGCAGCAGAAATCCACTGTGTATAGGTCATTTGAAGACAAAAGGGTCAGGAAACGACGAAAATGATGAGGATATTATCATCAAACAGAAAAGATTACTAGATCATGATTTTCATCAGTTTTTATGGATTTTTGCTCATCGACCCTTAATTCTGACTTCAGATTCGTGTTCAGCGGGGAAAAATTGAAGAGAAAAATATGATCTGACCCCCAGCACACACAACTTTTTCGTTGTCGGCCTGTGTAATCATACAGGAACACCGAAGAAAATAAACGCTTATTACAAAAAATACCCATGGATTTTTCAATAATTGAACAAATTTACAGGATCGCGCGACAAGTCCACCGTGGGAAGGCGCAACGCCGATAAACGACGTCAACGACAGCGATTGGATCGACGAATTGGCCCACGACGAGGATGACAGCGCAGCCGAGGATTCGGACGAGGACAGTCTGAGCAACAAACTCTGCACATTCACGATAACGCAAAAGGAATTCACGAATCAACATTGGTATCATTGTCACACGTGCAACATGGTCGACGGTGCTGGCGTTTGCACCGTATGCGCGCGTGTCTGTCATCGAGGTCACGACGTGACTTACGCGAAATACGGAAATTTCTTCTGCGATTGCGGCTCGAAGGAGGACGCCTCGTGTCAGGCACTGACTAAACGAAGTCCACAGAGTTCGGAGCACCAATTGGCGACGAATCAGCAGAATTACGGCAGCACGGAGAATCCAACGCCAATGAGCAGCAGATTGCGACGACGTGCCTCGAGTCCCGTCAACTTCCACGAGAAACCCGAGAGAAACGGTCGTGACAAGCAGAAACAAGCGGCACTGGCGAAACAGCTCGAGGGCTCTCGAGACTGGGTCCTCGCTCAATTATGGTCGAGCGATCTCGTCACTTCGCTCGTCGAACTCACGCGAAATCTCGTTCCCGCTGTCAACGTATCCTGCCAAAAAAATTCACCAGTCGGATGTCACACTCGGGCGCAAATGGCTCTCAAGCATCTGCACACTCTTGACAAGAAATTCGAACACACGGATCAGCTGATGCTGTCAACGCTGGGATCGCAGGAAGGCGCCTTCGAAAACGTCCGAATGAATTATTCGGGCGATCAGGGCCAAACGATAAGGCAGCTCTTATCGGCCCACATGATAAGACGCGTGGCGATGTGCTGTCTTTCATCACCACACGGCAAAAGACAGCATCTCGCTGTTTCCCACGAAAAGGGAAAAATAACGGTCTTGCAATTGAGCGCTCTGCTCAAACAGGCGGATTCGTCGAGACGAAAATTGACCCTGACGCGATTGGCATCCGCACCGATTCCCTTCACGGTTCTTTCAATAACCGGAAATCCTTGGAACGAGGACTTTTTGGCCGTTTGTGGACTCAAGGATTGCCATGTCCTCACTTTCAATAGCTCAGGCACGGTTTCCGATCATCTCGTTCTTCATCCTCAGCGAGAACCTGGAAATTTCATCATCAAGGCCATGTGGTTGCCCGGTTCGCAAACGCAATTGGCTCTCGTTACAGCGGATTTCGTCAAGATCTACGACCTTGCAAAGGACGCGCTCAGTCCGCAGTACTATTTCCTCGTTCCCGTTGGTAAAATCCGCGATTGCACGTTCGTCCACGCCGAGGATGGAGTTTTCCATCTGCTGCTGATGTCCTCTGCAGGATACATCTATTGTCAGGCGATGTACGAGAGCAGTCTCGCCAAACACGGAGCTTTTTACGTTACAACGACCTTGGACGTATTCCATCCGGAAATCAAGGACAACGGTCAAGTTGGCGGTGGTGGTGTCTCCATTTATTACTCACACGCTCTGCAATTGTTGTTCTTCAGTTATGCCTGCGGCAAGAGTTTCATCGCGCCCCTTAAACAGATGAACAGCGGGATAACGACGGTTTTCATGATAAACCTCGCGAATAACAAATCAAACGGCAACAAATCGAACAACAATCAGCCTCAGCCGCTCTGTCAATGGAGCGAAGTTGCCAATCATCCGGGTCTCGTTTGCTCGGTTTTGCAGACAAGCAATAATCCCGTTATTCTCATGATAAAACCGGACGTCGTTCTCATACAGCAGATCAAAGTATTGCCAAAAGCGAAGATAATGGACATGGTCGCGATTCGACATCCGAGCTCGAACGCGGAACATCGCACCACTCTCATTCTATTGTGCGAGGACGGAAGTCTCAGGATTTACATGGCGGCGATGGGACAAACTGGCTTTTGGATGTCGTCGAGTGTTCAACCGATTGGGAATATGGGCGGTATGAAGCAAACGAGGAAGAAGAAAATCGCTAAGGCGGGAAAACCAACCGGCGCGGTTTCATTCCCAATTGACTTTTTTGAGCACTGTCAAGTTATGAACGACGTGGAATTCGGCGGTAATGATCTACTGCAGATCTACAATGTCGCGCAGATCAAACATCGTTTGAACACAACCGGGATGTACGTCGTTTCCACCAAGGCCATTGGTTTCAGCGTAGAGGTCAACAACAATGATCCTACTCTCGTTATGACCGGAATTAGGGTTCAGCTTGGTACTCAAGATACTCAGAGGGCACCTCTGTATGTTGAGGTGAATATTCAACGTTTGAATTTTGTGATCACAGTCTCTAGGATCCTTGAATCCTTGTTTCGGTTGACCTTGAGAGCTCTTGGAAATGAAATTTGAATTCTCTCAAGAAGATTTCCCTGATTTTATTTTCTCTTCATGATTTTTTCAAACAAAGCTGATTTCAATGATGATTCAGACAAATTATTCAACGTCCTGGCGTTTATCAGATTTTTTTTGATAGTCCTCGTTTTTAGAGATATGATAGTTTTTAATGATAGTCCTTGTTGAAATAAAAAATAATAGTCTTGATATATTTTAAATGTCTTGGAAACAAAACTATCTAGAAAATTTCATTTTTTAGCTACACCCGACTTATTCCTGCTTTTTTTTTAAATCTACATTCTCCAGATTGACGTTTTACGATTGTTTTTCAGGTTTTCGGACGCAGCATCAGGACAACTTTGACTCGCAGTCGTTGGTTCGATATACCATTGACTAGAGAAGAGAGTCTTCAGGCTGATAAGAAACTCACGATTAGTTTTGGTCTCTCGCAGGATTCTGAGGGCGTTATTATGGTCGATTCCATCAAAGTGTAAGCTGCAATATTTTTTTTATATCTACTAAACAGAGTTGTTGATAATTACAAATAAAAAAAGTAATGTGTAATGGATGCATATGCCATTACAAATAAAAAAAAGTAATGTGTAATAGATGCATGCGTCATTACAAATAAAAAAAAGTAATGTGTAATGGATGCGTGTGCCATTACAAATCAAAAAAGTAATGTGTAATAGATGCATGTGCCATTACAAATAAAAAAAGTAATGTGTAATAGATGCATGTGCCATTACAAATCAAAAAAGCAATGGGTAATGGGTGCTCCATTACAAATTACAATTGAAAAAAAAGTAATTGGTAGTGAAGAATATTCCATTACAAATTAGTGTGTTTCAACGACAATTTGAAGCAGGTACTATTTTGCTCAAAAGTAAGTCTATTAATTTTTCAATGAACATAATTTGTGTGTATCAAGTTTTTGTTAACTTTACTATCATAGTGGTAAATGTATGAACAATGATTTTTTAGAGTAATTTTTACTTCAATCTTGTAAAAATTACAATTCAAGAAAAACTTATAAGTGTCAGGTATATTAACTTAATATACACCAGCGATGGGCAAAAAAAATCTATTTTTATTATCCAATTTTTTCGAAAAATTAATAACTTGCTAAAAAATATTACTAATTAGCAAAAAAATGTTACTAATTTTTTCCAAGAATTAGTAATTTGTGAGGAAGATATTGCTAAATAACAAAAAAAAAAAATCATTAATATATGGAGAAATGTTGTATTAATTTTGGAAAAAGTCACAAATAAATAAAAATTACTAATGCATTTTTTAATAGGTACTGATTAAATATTCGTATTAATAGTAACTTACGTGATATCGTATAACATTCGATACAATAAATACTAATGTGTGAAATATTCAAAAAATTTAGTTATTATAAAAAATAAAAGAACTTTTTTAATAGAGTTGTTTGGCTTATAACCATGACTCAATCCGTACACACAAGTACGTAAATATACACAATACTTTTCTACAAATTACTGTTTAAAAAAAAATTAATTAGTAATATCTTCCTTACCAATTACTATATTACTAATTTTTTTGGAAAAGTTAGAAATATTTTGTCGCTAAACACTAATTATTTGGAAAAATTAGAAATATTTTGTCATAAATTACTAATTTTTTAGAAAAATTACTAATATTTTTCCGCTAGTTACGAATTTTTATAAAAAATTAATAGTATTTTTTGACTAATTATCCATTTTTCGAAAAAATGATTAATAAAATCAATATCGTTGGCGAAAAAATCGATACTGCCTATAACTGATATACACTGACACCTATGAACAGTGATTTTATGGAGTAATTTTTACTCTATTGTTGTAAAAATTACAATTCAAGAATGGAGTAAAAATTACTCCAAAAAATCACAGTTCATACATTTACTCCTGCGATAGTAAAGTTAACAAAAACTTGGTACACACAAAAAATTATCTTCATTGAAAAATTAATAGACTTACCTTTGAGCAAAATAGTACCGCTCCAAATTTTCAATTTTGCAATGGAATATTCTCCACTACAAATTACTTTTTTTTCAATTGTAATTTGTAATGGAGCACTCATTCATTACACGTTATTTTTTTTTATTTGTAATGACACATGCAACCATTACACATTACTTTTATTATTTGTAATGGAACACGCGTACATTACACATTACTTTTTTATCTGTAATGGAACACGCGTACATTACACATTCGTAGTTTCATTTCTAATGAAACATTCATTCATTACACGTTACTTTTGTAATTTGTAACGGAAAACTTATCCAATACACATTGTTTTAAGTAATGGGTAATGCATTACTTTTACATTAGTATTTTCACAACTCTGCTTCGAAAACGTCCGCTTTAGACATTGTTCTCAGTTGTCGTTGGACAAAAAAACTAATAATTATTATTTTTTGTCAGCTATGGAAAAACCAAAGACTCGTTCGGTTGGCCCGAAGAACCCGAAGAAATAGCCGCTGGTCAATCAACTCCGGCTCCTGTAACAGCCGGTGCATCGATAAACAACGAAAATGAGAATACTTTAGTATCTCCGGCGCCGCTAACATCGGTCGACAAGTGAGTTCCGATTTTTTTTTCTCGATTTTCATCGACACTCGAACGATTCTTTGATATTTTTTATCACCAAAAATTCTTTGCCTCAATTCTTTTAAACGTTATCCACGACTCTATAAATGTTTATCGCTCAGTGTGATTTTTCATATTGTTTGCGTATGCGTTTTATCGAGTCGATATCTTAATTTACTTATATATATATATATATCATTGTAATGCATCAGACCGACGAAGGACTGTGTCAATATCGAGAGGTAAGATGTCGAATGTTTTTCGCGCCCTAAGTTCATTTCCTCTCCCCAAAAAAAAAAACAAAAAAAAACGAAAATAGCAAAAGTAGCAATCGACGTGCTTTTCACGATATAGAAGAAAAAATAACAGGCGTGAATCAAATCCCGAGTAGAAATCCAAGTACAGAATCCTTTTTGAGGTATTATCAATTTTCTCGTTGGTTACAATTATTCGTCTACTTTCAGAATGGTTTCGAGTATCCTTGAGGTTCTGGAATCTTCGTTCACTCTGTCGTCGAACGACGATAGTAAATCGGCACTCAGAAGTACCGCCATCGATGTTGCGTCAAGTATTTTGACGCTTCCTACACCGCCCTCGGTTCAGATGCATACTACCGCGCTTTTAGCCGCGTTGCACAGTTCGAGAGTCTCGTATCACTCTCACAAGGTGATTTTTCAATGGACCAATCCCACGCAAAATAGTTTGCTATCTCATGGAGGGAGCTTTTTTTTTGAAAATAAATATTTTGAAACTTTTATTCAACGTGCAGCTATCGATCTGAAGTTTTTTGCACAGATACACCAGACAGGGTTGCAAAATTTTTAACGAAAAAGTAATGCATTAACCATTACTTTTTTAATGGCTAATGAAAATTATTTCCATTAACCATTAAAATTTAATGGTTAATGGTTAGTGAAAATGCAAATGCATTCAAAAAAGTAATGCATTATTTGCAACCCTGCCTAGTACAATGTAGTATGTAATAGAAAAAATTTCCATTGCAATGTAATGTGTAATGGACAAAACTTTGATTGCAATTTTGGGAATGAAAAAATATAGATGAATAAATTATTGCAATTTTGCATTACATTTTATTGATTTAGGACTTAGATTTTCAGGTACCTTGAATTCTAAAAAGCATCTATATTGTAATTCTAAAAAGCATCTATATTATTATTGCAATGTAATGTGTAATGAACAAAATTTTGATTGCAATTTTGGGAATGGAAAAATATAGATGAATAAATTATTGCAATTTTGCATTATATTTTATTGACTTAGGACTTAGATTTTCAGGTACCTTAAATTCTAAAAAGCATCTATAGATGCTTCATCTATAAGTGCTAAGTCAATAAAATGAAATGCAAAATTGCAATAATTTAGGTAAATTTTAATGGTTAATGGAAAATATTTGCATTGACCAATAAATTTTAATGGTTAATGGAAATTATTTTCATTGGCCATTAAAAAAGTAATGGTTAATGCATTACTTTTTCATTAAAAATTTTGCAACCCTGTCTGGTGTATCAGTGCAAAAAATTTGGGTTCAATTCATCTATATTTTTCTATTCCCAAAATTGCAATCAAAGTTTTGTCCATCACACATTACATTGCAATGGGTAATAGAAATTTTTTCTATTACACACTACATTGTAATGGGCAGGGTTGCAAATAATGCATTACTTTTTTTAACCATTAACATTTAATGGTTATTGGAAATAATTTCCATGAAAATAATTTCCATTATCCATTAAATTTTAATGGTTAATGAAAATAATTTCCATTAACCATTGAATTTTCATTAACGATTAAAATTTAATGGATAATGGAAATTATCCATTAACCATTAAATTTACATTAACCATTAAAATTTCATGGTTATTGAAAATAATTTCCATTAATCTTCAAAATTTAATGGTTAATGGTTAATGGTTAATGGAAATTATTTCCGATAACCATTAAATGTTAATGGTTAATGAAAATGCAAATGCATTAAAAAAAGTAATGCATTATTTGCAACCCTGACACCAGATAATAAAGCTTGTTGGTATCAAATTTGGCAAGAATCCCTTAAGAAGTTTCGTACAATATCGAAATTTTTTATTCATATTTGGGAACGCCCTAACTGTTAAAGTTTCGCCGGAATCGAGCTCAATTTCATCATAAATACACTGATTAAGCATAATTGGCTTTGATTATTTGATTATTATTTAATTAATTCTTTTCATTAATTTGCAGGATCAAGTTTTGCTGTCCCACGTGCTCGATTCGCTTAAAGCGATGCGAGAGCTCAGCGATCCTCGTGACATGGACGCGTTAAATTTCTATCGTCTCGTTTTGATAGTGCGAAGCATCGCGATAGTGCGTCCGCAAAATCTTGCTAAATTTGCCGAACAACACGCAACGAAACCGGTCGACGAGAGCATCAGTGAGTTTCGTGACTTCGATACTCGATATAATCAGAGATGAACAATAATCAATTACTTTCGTAATGGATAACGTCCCATTGCACATTACAAATAGAACCCATAATTTATCCAGTTCGGTTACAAATTACGAATGTAATCCGTAATGAAATCAGTCGGATTACAAATGTAATTCGCAATCCAATAAGTCGGATTACAAATTACAAATGTAATTCGTTATTCAATCAGTTGGATTATAAATTACAAATGTAATTCGTAATCCAATCAGTTGGATTAGAAATTATGAATGTAATCCGTAATTCCTTCAGTCAGATTACAAATTATAAATGTAAGCAGTAATTCAATCAGTCGTATTACAAAATTATGAATATAATCCATAATCAATCCAGTTGGGTTACAAATTATAAATATAATCCGCCATCCAACCAATCGAATTACCAATTGCAAGTGTAATGGTTAGACTGGCGGAACAAAGTTCAACCTGTTAAGTAATGACGGGTTGAGTTTAACGCGATCATGAGGGTAACAATAACAATAAGAACAGCAATAATAACGTATATTTTATTTACATTTACAATTTGTAATCCAACTTATTGGATTACGGATTACAACTGGATGAATTCCCCAAACCCAACTGGATGAATTACGGATAACATTTATAATTTGTAATCCGACTGATTGGATTACGGATTACATTCGTTATTTTGTAATCCGACTGATTGGATTACGGATTACATTTATAATTTTTAATACGACTGATGATTACTAATTACATTTGTAATTTTGTAATCGGAATGATTGGATTACGAATTACATTTATAATTTGTAATCCGACTGATTGGGTTACGGATTACATTTATGTTTTGGTAATTTGACTGATTGGGTTACGGATTATATTTACAATTTATAATCCGACTGATTGGATTACGGATTACATTTAAAATTTGTAATCCGACTGATTGCATTACGAATTACAGTTGTAATTTGCAATCGGATTGATTGGATTGCGGATTACATTTGTAATTTGTAATCGAACTGAACGGATCACCGATTACATTTGTAATTTGTAATCGAACTGGACAGATTACCGATTACAGTTGTAATTTGTAATCGAACTGGATGGATTACCGATTACATTTGTAATTTGTAATCGAACTGAACGGATTATCGATTACGTTTGTAATTTGTAATCCAACAAGATGGATTACATATTACATTCTTAATTTGTAATTTGTAATCCAGGAATACGATTACGCCCATCTCTGGATATAATCAACGATAATTTGATAATTGTAATAATTATATGTTGCAAAATCTTGGTCTCGTGTTATTTGCAGTACCGGTTTTCGAGAAAGATCGCATGAGCCCAAATCGCAACACCGAGGATACGAGCGATCACTTGGTTATTCAACTGATGGAAGTCTTGTGGTCCCTTCACATGGCATTTCCAAAAAATATGGCACTCGCGCCGGTCGTCGTTCCGGGCTTGACCCACACCGAAGCAACGATTCACGCCATCGTCGAGATTATTCACGCTTTCACGACCTGCGACGTGGAGAACAATACTTTACTCGCGGCGAAATTGTATCTTCAGCTTCTTCTGTCGTCCGATACGGCGGTCAGTTTTAGCGCCAAACAAGCGATTATTCGAGTATTGCGTCCGCGTTTCAAGAGACGAAGAGTTTACATACCGAGTCCACCGCATTGCAGTACACCAGGTAAATTTATTCGATTGTGTTTGGTCTGGAAAAATTGGAAAGTCGGGCCAATTGGCGAATTCATAGAAATTGGGTATCACCAGCTAATTACGAATAAACGATTAAGGGGAGGCTAAATACCGACATTTGCACCTCGAAAATGGATTCCAAACTTGCTCTGGCACGAATGGATGGAAATCAATAAAATTTTGACAGTATCATCAGAATTATGGCACAAATGGAGCCCCACTAAAATTTATTCGAAATAAAAAAAAAAGAAAATTACAGATTTGATTATCATCAGGAATCTGTAATTGAAAATATCAAATTATAATGTTTCTACTGCGTTTCGGCTAAAACCAAGAGTGGGGCTCCATGACTAACACTAAATTACGAATATCGATACGTCTTCGACATTATTTTATGAAAAAACCGCGACGTAAGTTTGGAATCCAAATCACGAGATAAATGTTGATAAATTTAGTGTATTATCGAAAAACAAAATGGCGAAATCAAGCTCACAGAAATCCGAAAGAGGGCAGCCCCATGTGGAATTCTCATGGAATAAATATTATTCTCATCAGATTCTATCCAAACTGTCTGACAAGTCAGTGGCAATTAACGAAAACGTTGATTTATTTCTCGCGTTTGCATTTTGCAATTCATTCATCATTCATTCATAAATTTAATTGATATTTATCCACCGATATTGGAAAAAGTTTGGACAGCGATTTTGAGTCGATAATATAGGATTTCAGAAATAATGTCGACTCACAATCGCTGTCCAAACTTTTTCCAATACCGATGGATGAATATCAATTAAATTCATAACTGTTCAAAGGTGTCAGTGTATATCAGTGATCGGCAGTACTGATTTTTTCGCCAACGATATTGATTTTATTTGTCATTTTTTCGAAAAATTAATAATTAGTCCAAAAATACTACTAATTTTTTATAAAAAATCGTAACTTGCGGAAAAATATTAGTAATTTTTCTAAAAAATTAGTAATTAGTAAGAAAATATTTCCAATTTTTCCAAAGAAATTAGTAATTAGTGACAAAATATTTCTAATTTTTCCAAAAAAATTAGTTATCAGCGAAAAAATATTACCAAGTGTTTTTCTAAATATAGTAATTGGTAATGAAGATATTATTAATTAATTTAAAAAAAAAACAAATTTGTAGAAAAGTATTGTGTATATTTACGTACTTGTGTGTCAGTGATCGGTAAACAAAATCTATCTATTTTTATTATCCAATTTTTTCAAAAAATTAATAATTAGCAAAGAAATATTAGTAATTTTTTGTTAACATTAGTAATTAGCGGGAAAATATTACTAATTTTTCTAAAAAATTAGTAATTACCAAAATATTACTAATTTTCCTAATAAATAAGTAATTAGTGACATGACATTTCTAATTTTTCCAAAAAATGAGTAATTAACGATAAAATATTACAAGTGTTTTGTCACTAATTAATTATTTTTTAGAAAAATTAGTAATATTTTGTCACTAAGTACTAATTTTTTAGAAAAACTAGTAATATGTTCCCCCTAAATACTAACTTCAAAACAAAAATTAGTAATATTTTTTTGCTAATTATTAATTGTTCGAAAAACTTGGATAATAAAAATAGATAGATTTTTTTTGCCGATCACTGGTATATGAAGTTGATAAACCCCGACACCTATAAGTTTTTCTTGAATTGTAATTTTTCTAAGAATGGAGTAAAAATTACCCCAAAAAATCACTGTTCATACATTTACCACTACGATAGTAAAGTTTAAAAAAACTTGATAAACAAATTATTTTCATTGAAAAATTAATACTCAGCTTTGAGCAAAATAGTACCTGCTCCAAATTGTCGTAGTAACACACTAATTTGTAATGGAATATTCTCCACTACCAATTACTTTTTTTTTCAATTGTAATTTGCAATGCCACACTCATCCATTACACATTACTCTTTTTATTTGTAATGGCACCTTCATTACATCTTTTATTTGTAATGGAACACGAATCCATTGAACATTACTCTTGTATTTTGTAATACACTTGCCCATTTCACATTAAGCAGTGTAATGAGTAATGAATACAGTAATGCATTATCAAGATAATATTAAAAACACCCCATCAATGGTGAAGAAAATCATTTTGAGCTCCTTTTTTTCTCTCTTTTGGGTCTCGCATCAATGTTTACAAACTGGACAATTTTTGCAGGTGCGCCCGGCGAAAGCGAAGAAAAAATGGAGATCGTGTCAGGAGGTACTCTGCGAGAGGAACCCAGAGAGCAAGAGGATCAGCTGCAATTCGACGTTAACGCTGTAATGCCGATGGAACGTCTCGGTGATGGAAATCAAGCGGCTGCCGTCGCGAGAATTCAACATCCGCTCGAGGTATTACTACCGGAAGTCGCTCCTCAGCTTCTCGATCTACCGGCTGACGCCGACGACGAGGCGATGGTCGAACTAGCGATAGCGCTCAGTCTTCAGGATCACGAGGGTGACGCCGATTTGCAAGCTCTTCAACAGGGTATTCAGCAAGGTTTGGCGAATCTTCAGCCATTCGGAAATATTCCTCGACCAACCAGACCTCTCATTCATTATCGAGAATTGGAAGTTGAGAGAATTCCTCGCGCGCCGAACGCCGGAGCGCCGGTTAGAAACTATTTTTTAATTATCTCAGTTTTTTCACTTACTTATTTCTTATTTCTACGTTATTTCAAACTTATTCCTTCAAGGATTCCTTGTGGACCTTCAGCCCTATTTATAATTATTGTTGATCAATTGTCAATAACGAATAATTAAGCATCTTTGATTATGAGTAAAATATTTGGGGCATTGAGATTTTTGGGAATATCGATTTTGTACGAGAAATTTTCAAATTATATTTTTCCAAGATATTTAACAACAATTCAGATAGTTACTGGAGAAATTATCGAAGAATTCAGCGCTGATTTGAGTGGCGTAAATGTAGTTGACGAAAATTTGTAAAAATCTCGTCTTTTGAATCAGATTCAAGAGGGCGCTGGTCATTATTCGGACACGACAGCATCTGCCGGTGGTTCCGACGACGAAGGATCGACCGCCGCAACCGATGGCAGCACACTCAGAACTTCTCCCGCTGAACAAGTAAGCATTGTTTCTTAAAAAATTATTTTCATTTGGATTACGATTATTTCGGATTATTGCAATTACAAAAAAAACTTTTTCAGTAACCCAAATATTTCTATGTAATATGGTTTTAAGGCGAGGCTAAATACCGACATTATTTCTGAAGTCCTATATTATCGACTCCAAATCGCTGTCCAAACTTTGTCCAATACCGGTGGATGAATATCAATTAAATTTATGAATGAATGATGAATGAATTGCAAAATGCAAACGGGAGACATAAATCAACGTTTTCGTTACTTGCCACTGACTTGTCAGACAGTTTGGATAGAATCTGATGAGAATAATATTTATTTCATGAGAATTCCACACGGGGGTGTGCCCTCTTTCGGATTTCTGTGAACTTGATTTCGCCATTTTGTTTTTCGATAATACGCGAAATTTATCAATATTTATCTCGTGATTTGGATTCCAAACTTACGTCGCGGTTTTTTCATAAAATAATGCCGAAGACGTATCGATATTCGTACTTTAGTGTTCGTCATGGAGCCCCACTCTTGGTTTTAGTCGAAATGCAGTAGAAACATTATAATTTGATATTTTCAATTACGGATTCCTGATGATAATCAGATCTGTAATTTTTTTATTTTTATTTTGAATAAATTTTAGCGGGGCTCCATTCGTGCCATAATTCTGATGATACTGTCAAAATTTTATTGATTTCCATCCATTCGTGCCAGAGCAAGTTTGGAATCCATTTTCGAGGTGGTAATGTCGGTATTTAGCCTCCCCTTAAACGTAATTTTTCACTTTCGTGAAAGCAGAGTCGAGAAACAACAAATATTTATGTAATAAATAATCATTCGAATTGCAGTTATTCCGAGTAATTGTGATTTAAACAAAAAGTGTCATTTCGAGCAATAGGGTACTTGCATGTTTTTTTTTTCATTTTTTTATTCGAAAGTAGGGTGAAAAATAATGAATTTCTCAAGACAGTTTTTTTTTAAAGCAATATCAATGCTGCAAAAATTGTTTCTTCAACACAAATTTTTCTCAGTACATTTGAATTGGCAACCATATTGTTGTACCCAACTATCAGCGCCGCCTGTGTCGGTTCCGGCAACTACGTCGCATTATAAACACTGGCTGCATTCGCTTGGACGCTTACGCGCTTTCAACACGTATGTATAGATATACATCGACATATAAAATGCTACAGGATGTGGCGCTCACAGGCGCGTAGGCGTCCAAAGCGAATGCAGCCATAACCTGCAATAAAAATATAAATCAGCAAAAATATTCGTTTACATACTAGCGATATAATAATACAAAATTATGAATAAACTAAAATAAGACATGAACCAATCTAATGAGTTTGGTTGCGGAGTGAATGAATCTATTGTCCATTTGTCATCCATCTGTCAATTTATGTCACTTTCACAACTTCTTTAACATAATAATATTGAAGACGTGATTCATATGATTCCTGTGATATTGTGACTGATACTTTCACAACTTCGTTAACATAATAATATTGAAGAATATTATACTGCAGATTATATGTAAATTATAGGTTAGAATTTCGGCGAGCAAGATGTCCGCGGGAACAAAAACTGTCTACAATGGAACTTAGTTCCCAGACGCGACACTCGCGGCGCTCATCGTTGGGTACAACAATATGGTTGCCAATTCAGATTTACCGAGAAAAATTACTGTAAAAGAAAACACTTTTGCATCGTTAATATTCCTAAAAAAAAAACTGTTTTGGGAAATTCATTATTTTTTATCCTACTTTCGAATCCAATGGACTAAAAAAGAGATTTCAGATGCATGCAAGTTCCCTATTATAATCTTTCAATTGAAATTACAATTATTCCGACCGAATGAGATAAAAAAATGAAAATTAATTACAATTATTTGATGTGTCATTTTTCATTACAATTTTGCAAAACTCTAATTAATTAAAGTAATTAATTAAAGTACTTAAAATTTACGATTTTGTTTTTGTCAGGGTGGTAGTGGCGGTAGCAAGGGTAGCGAGAGCGGTGGCAGTGACAGCGGAGGTAGCGCCGTCGACAGTATTACCGGTGAGCATAACGTTTCCGGAAGAAGCTCAGCTTACGGTGACAATACGCAGGAATCAATGCCTCAGGCAAGTACCAGCGGAGTCGGTGCTGCTGGAGTTCAACCACCAAGATCCGAGACCAGTTCGTTGGGTGCACCGACGACATTTTCCGTGAGTTGTCGCGTGTCTTCTTACAAAAAAATAATATATATCAAAAAAATTAATTTTAAATAATTGAATTTGTATTGAATTTAGTAAAATGTTTGAAGGAAACAAATGTTTGTGTCTGCATCATTGAATCTTCTGCTGAAAGCAAAACTCAGTACACAAATACTCAGAAAATCCTGTAGAAATTCGACACTAAAACTCAAGATTGCAAAAAGTTTAAATGAAGGAGTTTTGTAATGTTTTCCACAAGAGTTTCCTTTGTCGATTTTTCGTTCGACCGAACGTTCGAATCTTCAGGCGCAAGATAAAATTTCCAATTGCTTCAATAATCGAAATTTTTTCCAGGTCGTTGAACAGGACGAATGTGCGGAACAGGAGCAATCTCCGGAGCAGGAAAGCGAAACGGTTGCAGAAAGCACAACAAAGTTGCACTCAGTTCGTCTTTTGCTTCTCGAGCGTCTCATGCAGTTCATACCAAATTTGACGAACGTTTCCGGTGTATTGTCAATACCATTTATGCAAGTAATCTTGATGTTGACGTCGGATCTCGATGGTCAGGAGGAGAGAGATCGGTCTTGCGTCGAGCGTTTGTTGAATATTCTGGTGAAGGAGCTTGACATGGAAAATCCAGATACAACGGAAATCTGCAAACGCAGCAACAAACGCGAAGTTCATCTCGTGATAATGCGTTTATTGAGCGTATTGATGTCACGCTCGAAGTACAATGCCAAAACCCAAACAGCGGACAATCCAAATTTCGTCTCGCAAACGACAGCTGGAATATTGAGCAAAGCCGGTGTGATAGAGTATTGTTTGACCCTGTTGAAGTCACTGCTGGAATATTGGAAGACAACGTCGAGCGACGACACGAGCAACATCATCGGCGGTGAATTGTTGAAGGAACATCAGACATCGTCACCACCGGATATGTCGCCATTTTTCCTGCGTCAATACGTCAAGGGCCACGCCAGCGACGTTTTCGAGCCTTATCCTCAATTGCTGACGGAAATGGCGTTGCGTTTCACTTATCAGGTTCACAAATACGCTGAAAACAGCTCGATTCAGCCGTCCTTCGATCAACAAGCTTGGTACTTCTATCTCTGCGAATACATGATGCTTTATCAGACGCCATTCGTCAGACGCCAAGTTCGCAAGCTTTTGCAATTCATCTGCGGCAATCGCGAGAAGTATCGACAATTGCGTGACCTTCACGCACTCGTGTCTCACGTTCAATCCGTACAAAAATGTTGCAACACCGGCGGTTACGATCCACTCCAGGCTCGTCCAATAGCGATAAATCTTCCCTACGATTCTCTGGTCGAACTCATCGAGCATCTAAAATCCTGCGTCGAGGTCGCCACTTGTCGGACCGGAAATTGGCAACGTTTTTGCCTCAAACAAAATACCGTTCTGTCGTATCTCTTCACGATATCGACGCTTCTCGACGAGGGCGTGAGTCCAACGGTTTTGCAACTTTTACAGTGCGCCATATGCTCGAGCACGAAGCTGAAGGACTCGAAGGTCAAGGAATCCAAGACAACGGCGAATATAAAGGAACGACGTGATCGTGAGAAATCCGAGGATTCGGATATAGAGGCTAAATTCGAGGAGGCGCAGTGCGTCACTCTCGTCGAACAGATCCAAAAACAAGTGTCACCGGCGTTATTAACGAAATTCGTCAAGACATTCTTGCTTGAGACCAACAACACGAATGTTCGATGGCAGGCGCACTCTTTGATACTGGCAATTTACAAAAATTGCGGTCCAAACGAGCAGGAACCGCTCCTCGACCTTCTTTGGCGTTTGTGGCCGTTACTTCCGGTTTACGGTCGCAAAGCCGCTCAATTCGTCGATCTGCTCGGCTATTTTTCACTGAAGACACCGCACACGGGCAAAAAGATGCATTCCTACATGGAACAAGCTGTGGCGGTGCTTCACGCGCAGAATCAATTATTGGCGCGACATCCGAATGCAAATTTGTACGCTAATCTCGCGCAATTCGTCGAGCTCGACGGTTATTATCTCGAGAGCGAACCTTGTCTCGTTTGCAATAATCCTGAAGTACCGATGACGACCATCAAATTGTCGTCGATCAAGGTCGACTCGAAATTCACGACCACGACGCAAATCGTGAAACTCGTGTCGAGTCACACGATAAGCCGAATAATATTGCGCATCGGTGATCTCAAAAGAACGAAAATGGTGCGTACCATCAATGTTTTTTACAACAATCGCTCGGTTCAGGCTGTCGTTGAGCTCAAGAATAAACCGGCGCTGTGGCACAAGGCGAAGAAGATACATCTCTCGCAGGGTCAAACCGAGGTCAAGATGGAATTTCCATTGCCCATCGTAGCGTGCAATCTCATGATCGAGTACGCTGATTTTTACGAAAATATTCAAGCATCATCCGAGACACTTCAATGTCCAAGATGTTCCGCCAGTGTTCCAGCCAATCCCGGCGTATGCGCCAATTGCGGTGAAAATGTCTTTCAATGTCACAAATGCCGAGCGATCAATTACGACGAGAAGGATCCATTCTTGTGTCACGCTTGTGGTTTTTGCAAATACGCCAAATTCGATTATACCCTGACGGGACGACCTTGCTGCGCCGTTGATCCGATCGAGAACGACGAGGATCGCAAGAAAACCGTTGCCACGATAAACACTTGGCTGGAAAAAGCCGACAGAGTCTACAAAACTCTGATATCGAACAAACCAACGTTAGAAATGTTGCTCATCAAGATATCGGAGCATCGTTTGGATCGTGGCTTGGACGACGGTGTCCAAGTTTCCGGTAGCACGCAAGTCAATCGTGCCATACAATTATTGGCTCAGCGTTATTGCAACGAGTGTAAAACGTCGTTCGAGGAATTGAGCAAAATAATACAGAGAGTATTGGCATGGCGACGTGAACTCGTTGCCTATGATAGGAATCAACGTGGCGTTGTCGTTGGGACATCGACGAGCGACGACAAAATTGCCCGAGATGAGACAATCGTACCACCACCGGGAAGATGTTACGGCTGCGCTTCATCGGCGACTGAACACTGTTTGACCTTGTTGAGGGCTTTGGCGACGAATACAGCGGCTCGCGAGGTACTTTGCAAACAGGGTCTCATACAGGAACTCGTCGAGCACAATTTGCGCAAAGGTACGGTTCAAGTGCAGGAGGAGGTACGACAATTATTGTGTCTCGTGACGCGTGACAATCAGCAATCGACGAAGGAATTGTGCGGTTTGTTGATGAATCGCGTGACGATGACGCTTCGCGGAAGAGTCGCGACTTCCGACCTGGCGATGGCTGTTAGACACGAAATGGCGTTGTTGGCTGCGCTCGTGCAGAAGGAAGACGCCTGTTGGGAACAAAAGCTACGCTGCGTTATGCAATTGTTCTTGATGGCGTGCAAAGACTCGAAGAGTCCAGTCGTAATGGAGAGCCTGATACTGCCGTGTTTGAAGATACTTCAGGGTTTGATCAAACCCGATCAGCCATCGTCGAAGAAGAACAAGGACAAGAGCATAGACACACTGGCGACGATACAACCGCCAGATGGAGTCAGCATCGACGTTGGAAAATGGTTGAGCAGCGATCCGAAACACTCTTACGCGGAATGGATCCAGAGAATGCCGGCGAAGAAGGCATCGCCGTCGCCGAGCAAGCCGCTTAAGAAGGAGGAAGCGAGGATCCTGTATCTGATGGAAAAATATGGACGTCGTTGGCACAATCGTTGCGTCAGATTGCGCGGAGTGCAACCCTTGAAATTGGCCGATGGCGCTTGGCTGAAGGAAGTCTTGTTCAATCCAAGCTCGCGTTTGGCAAGGCAAGTCGCTTGCAACATGGTGGAGAGCCTCTGTCAAAGCACCGAGCGAAAGAAGGAAGTTCTCGTTCTGCTGACTTGTTATCTGGAGGAATTGCGCACCGCCGGTGAGAGCAGCGCCGAATTTCTGTCGCTCTATCAGAGTCTCATACGTCAACCGCCGTGGAAGCAATTCCTCGCTGTTCGCGGTGTGATGACGCTATTGGCTGATCTGCTGACACGCGAGATCGAGGAACTTCATCGATTGGAGGAAACGACGCTGACGAGTGACCTCGCTCAAGGTTATTCGCTGAAGATGCTGACCGAGCTGCTCGCGACTTTCCTCGAACAGGAGAATATAAAGCAGCAGTACAAGGGCAGACTCGTTGGTGCCGTTTTGAACGGTTATCTGTCGTTGAGGAGACTCGTTGTACAGCGCACGCGTTTGATCGATGATACGCAGGAAAAATTGCTGGAACTGTTGGAGGAAATGACGAGCGGAACGGAGGAAGAGACCAAAGCGTTTATGGCCGTTTGCGTCGAGACGGTTCAGAAATACAGTCCCCAGGATGTGAGAACTCCGGTGTTCGTTTTCGAGAGGCTTTGCTCGATAATATATCCCGAGGAGAATGACGTCGGTGAATTTTTCCTGACCCTCGAGAAGGATCCGCAGCAGGAGGACTTCCTCCAAGGTCGCATGTTGGGAAATCCTTACAGCAGCTTGGAGCCGGGTCTTGGACCGTTGATGCGCGACGTCAAGAACAAAATTTGTCAGGATTGCGAACTCGTCGCTCTGCTCGAGGACGACAATGGCATGGAACTTCTGGTCAACAACAAAATCATAAGCCTGGATCTTCCGGTGAAGGAGGTTTTGAAGAAAATTTGGGTTTTGGAGGGTGGTGATTGCGACGCAATGAGGGTCGTTTATCGTATGCGCGGTTTACTCGGTGACGCGACCGAGGAATTCGTCGAGACTCTGAATGCCAATAGCGAGCAGGAAGTCAACAACGAGGAGGTTTACAAAATGGCGAATGTCCTTGCCGAGTGCGGAGGTCTTCAAGTTATGCTTGATCGTTTGGCGGCGATACAAAATGTCAGCAGAGCTCGACCGTTGCTTCAGGTTCTGCTGAAGTTATTCCGGCTTTCCGTGAAGGTCAAGAAAAATCAGGAAGTCTTGAGCAGACCGGAAATGGGTGCAGTCACGGTTCTACTCGATGTTCTGCAGAGATGCTTGGCAACGGAGGCTGATAGCTCACAGGCAAAAGTCACGGAACAATTGTTGGATATCATGGAGACAATTTTGGCCAATGCAACGTCCCAAACTCTCGAGTCCTTCGAATCGTTTTCGCGGACTCTCGGAGGCCCCGAACACGTTAAGGCTCTATTATCTTGCACACAATCGTCAGCCGTTAGACAGAGCAACGGTGTACTTTTACATCTCGCTCGTGTCGTCGCCGCTCTCACTTATGGAAATCAAGAAAAAATGGCACTTCTCTGTGATTATTTCAAGCCCGTGTTGAATTTTTATAAATTCGACTTTGAGCACACCCCCGAGGATGAACAAAAGCTCGAACTCTTTTGCATTCTCACTCAGGGAATCGAGAGAAACGCCATTGGCAATACACTTAAGGATTATATCAACGATATGGGGATCGTTAAGTCTGCCTTTGGATATATTACGGTGAGAATTTTCATATTTTGAGACAGTTCTTGGTCCGGGGACGAGTTAATGGAATTTTGAGATTCTGAAATTGTACGAATTTTAAAGTGTAAACGCTTTTTTAAATTTGTACAAATAGTTTTTCGTCCGGGGCAGGGTTGCAAATAATGCATTACTTTTTTAAATGCATTTGCATTTTCATTAACCATTAAAATTTAATGGTTAATGGAAATTATTTTCATTTACCATTAAATGTTAATGGTTAATGAAAATGTAATTGCATTAAAAAAAAGTAATGCATTATTTGCAACCCTGCCCATTACAATGTATTGTGTAATAGAAAAAATTTCCATTACCCATTGCAATGTAATGTGTAATGGACAAAACTTTGATTGCAATTTTGGGAATGGAAAAATATAAACGAATAAATTACTACAGTTTTGCATTACATTTTATTGACTTAGGACTTAGATTTTTAGAATTTAAGGTGAAAATCTAAGTCCTAAGTCAATAAAATGTAATGCAAAATTGCAATAATTTATTCATCTATATTTTTCCATTCCCACAATTGCAATCAAAGTTTTGTCCATTACACATTACATTGCAATGGGTAATGGAAATTTTTTCTATTACACACTACATTGTAATGGGCAGGGTTGCAAATAATGCATTACTTTTTTTAATTCATTTGCATTTTCATTAACCATTAACATTTAATGGTTAATGGAAATAATTTTAATGGTTAATGAAAATAATGTCCATTAACCATGAAATGTTAATGGTTAATGAAAATAATTTCCATTAACCATTAAATTTTAAAAGTTAATGAACATTATTTTCAATAACCATTAAATTTTAATGGTCAATGCAAATAATTTCCATTAACCATTAATTTCATTAGCCATTAAAAAAGTAATGGTTAATGCATTATGTTTTCATTAAAAATTTCGCAACCCTGGTCCGGGGACAAGTAAATAGAATTTCGAGATTCTGAAACTACGAATTTTAAAGTGTAAAAACTCTTTTAAACTTGTGCAAATAGTTTTTGGTTCGGGGACAAGTCAATGGAATTTTGAGATTCTGAAATTGTACGAATTGTAAAGTGTAAACGCTTTTTTAAATTTGTACAAATAGTTTTTGGTCCGGGAACAAATCAATGGAATTTTGAGATTCTGAAATTGTACGAATTTTAAAGTGTCAAAACTCTTTTAAACTTGTACAAATAGTTTTTGGTTCGGGGACAAGTCAATGGAATTTTGAGATTCTGAAATTGTACAAATTTTGAAGTGTAAAAACTCTTTTACGTTTGTACAAATAGTTTTTGGTTCAGGGACACTCCGTGGAATTTTGAGATTCTCAAATTGTACAAATTTTAAAGTGTACCAACTGTTTTAAACTTGTACAAATAGTTTTTGGTTCGGGGACAAGTCAATGGAATTTTAAGATTCTGAAATTGTACGAATTTTAAAGTTTAAAAACTCTTTTAAACTTGTACAAATAGTTTTTGGTCCGGGGACAAGTCAATGGAATTTTGAGATTCTGAAATTGTACGAATTTTAAAGTGTAAAAACTCTTTCAAACTTGTACGAAAAAACGAACCGTGCGAATCAAGTAAAATTAAATTTGCACTGTTAGTTTCAATGGAAATTATTTTCTTCAAATCACTTAATTTATACAAAATAAACAGAGAATCTATTGAAGTCAGGGAATATTTTTTGAAGAGATTTAAATTGTTTTTTAGTCGTTTCGTACAAGATTTTTACATTTCTTAAAACAACGCACATTTTTGTTTCATTTAAAGAAAATTCTTTTCTGAACGGTAATGAGTCTTGAAAAATTTCAATATTCAGCAAATATTGAAAAAGTTACATTTCAACGCAACTATGTAAAGTGGAATTCACCGAGTAATTTCCTGCTGCTAATTTCTCAATCAAAATTATAAATTTGACCAAAAAAAAAGCCTAAAAATATCCCGTTGGAATAATCGGCTGAAACAGAGATTCTCTTTTAAAATCAATGTTTTAATTTTTTTCTATACTCATAAAAAACTGCTTAATCCAAATTCACTTTAGTTTGCACTATTTTCTGCTCAAATAATTCTACAAACAATGTTTTTTATATTTTTAGTACTAGATTAGAGTCAATCTAGTACTAAAAATTAAAAAAATTTAAAAAAATTGGAAATAAAAAAAATTAAAAACCTAGAAAATAATAAAAACGACATGATCTCATGTTGATTTTTTTTCAGGTTCACGCACCTTGTGTAAAGCCAACGTTACTCAGGACCGACAGTGATGAGCTCAAAGAATTCATCTCGAAACCCGCTCTGAAATACATTCTGCGTTTTCTCACTGGTTTAGCGACCGACCACGAGCTCACTCAAGTATGCAATTTATCGATAATTCTTGTTTTCCTTCCTTTTTTTTTTGAGTGTTCAAATAATTAAGGATGTTGAGTCCCAAATCGCAAATGATGAGAAAATTCTCTCAAATTTGGTATGTTTTTGGATGAATTATTTAAGAGGTCGTGTAAAAATTTCACGACGATCAGGAAGCTCGTTATCGAACAATTAACATTAACAATTCAAATTAAATTAAATGTAGTCTTATGGAAACTGATATAACTCTGCGATAAGTTTTTTTTGACCTCTCAATTTTTTAATATCTACACTATATTGAAAGCAACGGAAACAAGATGAAGTTTATTGATAAATATTTTTCAAATTTGTTAAAAAAATTGTTCTTAACAAAATGTTAATATTTTAATAACGAGCTTCCTGATCGTCGTGAAATTTTTACACCTCTTAAATACTTCATACAAAAACATACCAAATTTTGAGAATTTTCTCATCATTTTTTATTTTAAACCTTAAGGAGGTTGAAGTAATGATGATAGAATTCTGAAAATTTAATATGTTTTTACATGAAGTATTCAGGAGGTCGTGTAAAAATTTCACGACGATTAAGAAGCTATTTATTGAAAAAAAATTAACATTAAAAGATTTCATACGGACTCAACATTATTAATCTGACATTTTTCAGTTGGCCGTGTGTCAAGTCACGATAAGTATCATTCATCGACTGGAGCAAGTATCGTCGGACGAGCATGTCGGTTCACTAGCGGAAAATTTATTGGAGGCTCTGTGCACGAACAAACGAGTTTCCGAATTGATCGAGGAAGCTCGTCAACACACGAGAAGCGAGAAAAAACGACTCGCAATGGCCATGCGAGAGCGTCAATTGGGAGCTCTGGGAATGCGAACGAACGACAAGGGCCAAGTTACAGCGAGTGGAACGATTTTACAACAGATGGAAGATCTCGGTGACGAGACCGGACTCGTTTGTGTTATTTGTCGCGAAGGATACAAATTCAAACCTAGCATGGTGAGCTGATTTTGCTTCTTGATGGGAGGCTAAATACCGACATTATTACTGAAGCCCTACATTATCGACTCAAAATCGCAGTCCAAACTCTTTCCAATATTGGTGGATGAATATCAATTAAATTTATGAATGAATGATGAATGAATTGCAAAATGCAAATGCGAGACATAAATCAACGTTTTCGTTAATTGCCATTGACTTGTCAGACAGTTTGGATGGAATCTGATGAGAATAATATTTATTTCATGAGAATTCCATATGTGGGCTGCCCTCTTTCGGATTTCTGTGAACTTGATTTCGCCATTTTGTTTTTCGATAATACGCTAAATTTATCAACATTTATCTCTCGATTTGGATTCCAAACTTACGTCGCGATTTTTAAAAATGCATTTTTTTTTTCAATATTTTAAACTCCTATTTATACAACAACTTTTACAATTTACGACCAGTCCGGTCGTAGACCCTCCATAATTACTATTTTTTTTTATTTTTGAAAAAAAAAAAAAACATTTCCTATAAAACATTATGAATATCAATTTTTGTTACTGTATAGTCTTTTCTCATTATTTAGAATTTATTTTGATACTTTTTTATTGTCAACAGGTTCTTAAAATTAATAATTAATCGTTGTTTATGAAAAAGTGCCAAAATTATTTCAAAAAGATTAAAAAAATACTATACACTAACAAAAATTGGTATTCATAATAATTTGTAGACATTTTTTTTTAATTTTCAAAAATTGATTTAAAAAAAAGTAATTATGGAGGGCCCATGACCGGACTGGTCTCAAAAGTTGTTGAATAAATAGAAGTTTCAAATAAAAAAATGTCAAAAAAAAACAAAATATGCACTCGCTTTTAAAAACACGATTCAAAGTTTAAAACTCAAATAACTTATTCAAAAACGCGTCGAATATTTTTTTTGTATTTTTTTCTGAAAAAGCCATAAAAAAAAAATTTTTTGAAGAAAAAAAACCACTTAATTTTGACCATTATTAAAGAAGTTATGACCAAAAAACCGAAAAAAGAGCGGTTTTTTAAAAAATTTAATATCTTGTGAACGAATCAAAAAAATCTCAAAATTTAACAGGAAGGGTCTTTCGATGTTTACTAAAAAATATATAAATTTTGAGGAAATAAAAAATCAAAGTTTTTCAAACTGTCCGATTTGGAATGGAACGCCCCCTATATAAATGTAGTTACCGTTATGCGCGGCCGTTTTTTTTTTTCAATTATTTATAAAATAGCGACGAATTTAAAGTTTTTTTCATCATCAAGGCTCGTTTTTTTTCCAGACAGGTTATAAAAATAGCAATTATGAGCATTTTTTTAAAATCTGCTACATACAATCTTAGCCACTGCGTTAGAGAATACTCTGGTTTGGGTTTAAGGGGAGGCTAAATACCGACATTTGCACCTCGAAAATGGATTCCAAACTTGCTCTGGCACGAATGGATGGAAATCAATAAAATTTTGACAGTATCATCAGAATTATGGCACAAATGGAGCCCCACTAAAATTTTTTCGAAATAAAAAAAAAAATTACAGATCCGATTATCATCAGGAATCTGTAATTGAAAATATCAAATTATAATGTTTTACTGCATTTCGGCTAAAACCAAGAGTGGGGCTCCATGACGAACACTAAAGTACGAATATCGATACGTCTTCGACATTATTTTATGAAAAAACCGCGACATAAGTTTGGAATCCAAATCACGAGATAAATGTTGATAAATTTAGTGTATTATCGAAAAACAAAATGGCGAAATCAAGTTCACAAAAATCCGAAAGAGGGCAGCCCCGTGTGGAATTCTCATGAAATAAATATTATTCTCATCGGATTCTATCCAAACTGTCTGACAAGTCAGTGGCAATTAACGAAAACATTGATTTATGTCTCGCGTTTGCATTTTTCAATTCATTCATCATTCATTTATAAATTTAATTGATATTCATCCATCGGTATTGGAAAAAGTTTGGACAGCGATTTTGAGTCGATAATATAGGACTTCAGAAATAATGTCGGTATTTAGCCTCGCCTTAATCTCAAGAAAATTTCCAAAATACGTATAGATTATTAATTATAATTGAAAAATAATGAGTAACTTGTATGATTATTTGAAATTAATTTTATTCACAAGGTATTGGGAATTTATACGTTCACGAAACGTTGCAACGTCGAGGAATTCGAGACGAAGCAGAGAAAAACCGTGGGTTACACGACAGTGACGCATTTCAACGTGGTTCACGTTGATTGTCACATGTCGGCGGTTCGTTTGGCGAGAGCCAGAGACGAGTGGGAAAGTGCAGCTCTGCAAAACGCGAATACAAAGTGCAACGGTTTGTTGCCACTTTGGGGACCTCAAGTACCGGAATCGGCTTTTGCCAGCTGTTTGGCACGTCACAATACCTATCTTCAAGAATGTACGGGTCATCGTGATATATCGTATTCGTCGACGATACACGATCTTAAATTGTTGCTACTGAGGTTTGCCCAGGAGAAAAACTTTCACGATGACACTGGCGGTGGTGGTCCCCAATCGAATATGCACATGATTCCCTATCTCATACACATGGCACTCTACGTCATCAATACGTGAGTTGAATAACTATCAGTTATTTTTTAACGTTAATTTTCAATTCTGACTACTTGTAAACAGAGTTGTAAATAATGCATTATATTGACAATGCATTACTGCATTCATTACCCATTACACTGCATAATGTGTAATGCACAGGGGTACCATTACAAAATACAAGAGTAATGTGTAATCGATGCAGGTGCCATTAAAAATAGAAAAAAGTAATGTGTAATGGATGCATGCGCCATTACAAATAAAAAAAGTAATATGTAGTGGATGAGTGCTCCATTACAAATTACAATTGAAAAAAAAAAAATTGGTAGTGGAGAATGTTCCATTACAAATTAGGGTGTTTCTACGACAATTTTGCTCAAAGGTCAGTCTATTAATTTATCAATGAAAATAATTTGTGTATCAAGTTTTTGTTAACTTTACTAATCGTAGTGGTGAATGTATGAACAGTGATTTTTATGGAGTAATTTTTACTCCATTCTTGAATTGTAATTTTTACAACAATGGAGTAAAAATTACTACAAAAATAACTGTTCATTAGAGCAATCTTATATAATCATAGCAAACTTTGTGAATTGAATAGTGAAGAACAAATAACATGTTTTTCAAGTTAGTTGAGTAAAATTTACTGTTTTAAAAATTTTAATTTATTTATATATAATAATTTTTTTTCGAACGATCCTATTTTTTAAGTATAATGTATTTCACATTTTCCTAATTTTTCTGAGCCCGTTTTTCCATCCTAATCAGGAAAATGTGAAATGCATTATACTTATAAAATAGGTTCGTTTGAAAAAAAAATCATTATATACAAATAAATTAAAATTTTTAAAAAGTAAATTTTACTTAACTAATTTGAAAAACATGTTATTTGTTCTTCACTATTCAAGTGACAAAGTTTGGTATGATCATATAAGGTTAAGATTTATTAGGTATTAATGATTTGCCGAAAATAAAAAAATTATGTAGGTTTTTAAAGCTTGTGCAAATTTTCACTAAATTATTTTTCGCCAATTAAAAAATGTTTCCTTTTAAAGGAACCTTATTTGAAGCTGAATCAATAATTGTTTTATTTTTAATAATTTTTCGGTGGAAGAAAAAAAATTCAATGCAAAAAACGCAAAATTCCTAAGTATTTTAAATAGGGAAAAAACCGTCTAAAAGGCAAGGACAAATCACTTCCAAAACTTTTTTTATAAATTCGTTTTAGGTGATGTACAAATGATCTGGGGGATGATTGAAAAAACGCCAACTTGGGAAATAACGGACACCCCAATGAACAGTTATTTTTTGGAGTAATTTTTACTCCACTGTTGTAAAATTTACAATTCAAGAATGGAGTAAAAATTACTCCAAAAAATCCCTGTTCATACATTGACCACTAAGATAGTAAAGTTAACAAAAACTTAATACGCACAGATTATTTTCATTGAAAAATTAATAGACTTACCTTTGAGCAAAATAGTATCTGCTCCAAATTGTCATAGAAACACACTAATTTGTAATGCAATATTCTCCACTACAAATTACTTTTTTTTTCAATTGTAATTTGTAATGGAGCACTCATTCATTACACGGTATTTTTTTTATTTGTAATGGCACATGTAACTATTACACATTACTTTTTTTATTTGTAATGGAACACGCATCCATTACACATTACTATTTTCATTTGTAATGGAACATTCATTCATTACACGTTACTTTTGCAATTTGTAACGGAAAACTTATCCAAT
Source organism: Alloplasta piceator (assembly GCA_946863875.1). NCBI lineage: Eukaryota > Metazoa > Arthropoda > Insecta > Hymenoptera > Ichneumonidae > Alloplasta > Alloplasta piceator. The sequence continues at coordinate 33,297,130 of OX333078.1, read as the reverse complement.
ACACATTATTTAAAGTAATGGGTTATGCATTACTTTTACATTACTATTTTCACAACTCTGGTTGAGGATATAAAAATGTTTCGTATTAGAATTCTCAAAAATAACTGAAGGCCTTTATATTTTTTTGATAATTTTATCCTCCAATTTTTTAAAATTACTATTAACATTTTTTTACTGCTATGTTCAATTTTGCCTGTTCATAAACAAATAATATCGATGTTTCATTTTGAAACTGGGAAGAATCCATTGGGAGGTTTAGATTTCTAATTGGATTTTTTTTTACTGATATTTTAGAATATAAAAAAGTATACTATGAAATTTCTCAAAAGTCACTAAAAACCTTTACATTTTTTCCTTCAATATTCGACGTCATCAATATGTGAGTTAAATTATTATTAATATTTTTTAACGTTAATTTCCAATTCTGATCTTTAGATCCGAATTCAGAAAAATTATGATTTTAATTTTTTTCGATAAAGTGGAAAAAATAAGTAAGCTTTCATTCCTATGTTTTTTTTTGTTTGATGAATATTTTTTGAGATACAGTGTTCGTAATGAAAAATTGAAAATCTTGAACGGACGCCTAAAAAAATCTTTAAAAAATCACAGACGTTCCATTTGACTAATATTTCAAACTGGCAGATTTTGAATAAAATTAGAGAGAGTGAAAAAAAAAAGTGGCCCGGTTGAAAACGAACTCCTCATATACGTGAAAATAATGAGAAAATTTCTTGCACGATTTTTTCACTCTTTCTGACGTTTGACAATATATATATATATATATATATATATATATATATATATATATATATATATATATATATATATATATATATATTTTACAGTACACGATCCGCCGCGAGAGAGGACAAACAGCTCGTGACCTATTTGGAATCTCCGGCTTCGTCGACCTGGCTCGAGAGTTGCTACGAAGCCGAAGGTCCATTCTATCAGTGTACCCTTTCCCTTCTCGTTCTGACACCAGCAAGATGGAAACAATTCAGATTATCGCATCTCCGACGATTGATCGTTCTCGCTCATCAACGTTACGTGTCGCCCTCGGCATCTACAAAGACACTCACCGACGTCACAGTCAAGGATTATTCGGTTTACAAGAGCGCCTTGGTATTTTTCGGTCTCATCGATTGCATTTATCAAAATTTCTTCAAGGTTCGTTTTTCCAACATTTCCCCTGATTTTGCCCCAAAAAATGAAGCATTTCTTCTAATTTTTCTTATTCACCAAAACGCAGAAGGTAAACGTGCTGTCGGACGATCAATGGCCATCGATTTTGGCTGAATACATCAGGCACAATGACGAGGCAATGCTGAAAGCTTCCGAGCGCGTACTCGCGACGTACAGAGACGAACTCTTGCCATGCGTATTTTTCGAGGAATATTTCGATGTCGTCGGTAAGTTTTTTTTCTCGAAAATCCTCGGTCCTTCGAGACTGAGAATAGGCGATGTTGAAAAAGAACATCGATAATAAGCTCATTTTACCCGCTGAGGCCCACAAATTGTCCGGATCGGTCCGGGACACCGGAAAATCACTCTTCATACATTTACCACTGCGATAGTAAAGTTTACAAAAACTTGATACACAAATTATTTTCATTGAAAAATTAATAGACTTACCTTTGAGAAAAATAGTACCTCCTCCAAATTGTCGTAGAAACACACTTATTTGTAATGGAATATTCTTCACTACAAATTACTTTTTTTTCAATTGTAATTTGTAATAGAGCACTCATCTATTACACATTATTTTTTTAAATTTGTAATAGCACATGCATCCATTACACATTACACTTTTTATTTGTAGTCGAACACGCATTCATTACACATTACGTTTGTATTTTGTAATGGTACACTTATCCATTTCACATTATGCAGTGTAATGGGTAATGAATACAGTAATGCATTATCAAAATAATGTATTATTTACAACTCTGTTCCAAACCAGAGTTGTGAAAATAGTAATGTAAAAGCGTTACCCATTACTTTAAAAAATGTGTATTGGATAAGTTTTGCGTTACAAATTACAAGAGTAACGTGTAATGAATGAATGTTCCCTTACAAATAAAAATAGTAATGTGTAATGGATGTGTGTTTCATTACAAATAAACAAAAGTAATGTGTAATGCATGCATGTTCCATTACAAATAATAAAAGTAATTTGTAATGGTTACATGTGTCATTACAAATAAACAAAATGACGTGTAACGATTGAGTGCTCCATTACAAATTAATGTGGTTCTACGACAATTAGGAGCAGGTACTATTTTGCTCTAAGTCTATTAATTTTTCAATGAAAATGATTTGTGTGTATCAAGTTTTTATTAACTTTACTATCGTAGTAGTAAGTGTATGAACAGTGATCGTTTGGAGTAATTTTTACTCCAAAAAATCACTCTTCATACATTTACCACTACGATAGTAAAGTTAACAAAAACTTGATACACACAAATTATTTTCATTGAAAAATTAATAGACTTACCTTTAAGCAAAATCGTCCTTGCTCCAAATTGTCATAGAAACACACTAATTTGTAATGGAATATTCTCCACTACGAATTACTTTTTTCCAATTGTAATTTGTAATGGAGCACTTATTCATTACACATTACTTTTTTATTTGTAATAGCACAGACATCCATTACACATTACACTTTTTATTTGTAATCGAACACGCATTCATTATACATTACTCTTGTATTTTGTAATGGTACACTTGTCCATTTCATATTATGCAGTGTAATGGGTAATGAATACAGTAATGCATTATTAAAATAATGCATTATTTACAACTCTGTTCCAAACCAAAGTTGTGAAAATAGTAATGTAAAAGCGTTACCCATTACTTTAAACAATGTGTATTGGATAAGTTTTGCGTTACAAATTACAAAAGTAACGTGTAATGAATGAATGTTCCATTACAAATAAAAAAGTAATGTGTAATGTATGCATGTTTCATTACAAATAATAAAAGTAATGTGTAATGGTTGCATGTGCCATAACAAATAAAAAAAATAACGTGTAATGAATGAGTGCTGCATTACAAATTACAATTGAAAAAAAGTAATTTGTAGTGGAGAATATTCCATTACATATTAGTGTGTATCAATGTTTTGTTACCTTTACTATCGTAGTGGTAAATGTATGAACAGTGATTGTTTGGAGTAATTTGTAATGGAGCAGTACTCATCCATTACATATTACTTTTTTTATTTGTAATGGCACTTGCATCCATTACACATTATTACACATTCATTACATGTTACTCTTGTATTTCGTAATGATATCCTTGTCCATTTCAAATTATGCAGTGTAATGGGTTATGAACACAGTAATGCATTATTTACAACTCTGCTATAGACCCAGGTGGCCCTCAGTGGGTTAAAAAAGCCATTATTATAATTGAATTTTAAAAAAAACCATGCGATCGTCGATTATTCAAATTGATTTGAATTCCTAGTCACCAAGAATTTTGTTTTTCTGTTTTCAGGTCTTCTCGGTGATGTATTAGATCCCTCGGCGTATATAAGCGACCTTTTGCAGAGTCTCGCTTGATAACGAGGCACAAAGGGGAAAAATAAAATAATTCGATTATTTCGAAAGTGATCCAAAATCGTGAGTCTGCCGCTGCATAATTATAATGTTTGTTTTCCTCTCTCGTTCTTGCAAGAACGTTATCAACTTTGGAATTCGTTGCGAATATAATTCACGATTTGTTGTTGCCGAAAGTGTATGTATAAAAAAAAGAATCTGACCTCACTGTGTCTCGCTTTCTTATTTATGCCGATTAAGATGAAATTTTGTGCTTTAACGAATTTAAAATAATTAAAAATAACAAATATTCGATTACAATAAAACGAAATGTTTTCAAATGTTACTGATTGTTCAGACTGATTGCCTCGATTTTTTACCCGCTGTGCGCGTGTTTTTTTCGACTTTGTCGGACGAGGAAATAAAAATGTGGTTGTACGGAAAACTTTTATTTAATAGTGATTTCGCAATTTTTCGTATTATCAGTATTTAATGAAAAAAAAGGAGGAGGACGATATATTGATTCTTTTAAATCATAATTACTCTCATTTGTTCCTTCAGTCCTCGCTTCATCGTCGAACTCGAACCGCGAATTATTAAAATGCCGTTTTCGCATCCGCTTCGAAATAACAGATTCAATTAATTTTTCGTATGAAAATAAAATCTCCACGTACACGAATTTCTCTGATGTTTCATCGTGTACAATAATAACGTTTTTCGTTCGTTTTTCTTCTTCTCCAGGAAAATTGGTAATTTGTACAGGGAATTTGACAGCCGATCGAAAAATTTGTTATATATATATCTATATATATATATAGACTATATTCTCTATGTGTCGCTTTTCCACAACTTTATAGTCTTGTCATTTTCGAGAGCTGCCGAAGCGATTATGTTATCAGTTGGATGACAAGTGGTGCAGAGAACGACGTCTGAAAATTTGCGAAAAATATTTGCATTATTTTTTTTAATTATTATTAAGGCGAGGCTAAATACCGACATTATTTTTGAAGTCCTATATTATCGACTCAAAATCGCTGTCCAAACTTTTTCCAATACCGGTGGATGAATATCAATTGAATTTATGAATGAATGATGAATGAATTGCAAAATGCAAACGCGAGAAATAAATCAACGTTTTTGTTAATTGCCACTGACTTGTCAGACAGTTTGGATAGAATCTGACGAGAAAAATATTTATTTCATGAGAATTCCAGATTGCACTGCCCTCTTTCGGATTTCTGTGAACTTGATTTCGCCATTTTGTTTTTCGATAATACACTAAATTTATCAACATTTATCTCGTGATTTGGATTCCAAACTTACGTCGCGGTTTTTTCATAAAAGCCCCACTCTTGGTTTTAGCCGAAATGCAGTAGAAACATTATAATTTGATATTTTCAATTACAGATTCCTAATGATAATCAGATCTGTAATTTTTTTTTTTATTTCGAAAAAATTTTAGTGGGGCTCCATTTATGCCATAATTCTGATGATACTGTCAAAATTTTATTGATTTCCATCCATTCGTGCCAGAGCAAGTTTGGAATCCATTTTCGAGGTGCAAATGGATTCCAAACTTGCTCTGGCACGAATGGATGGAAATCAATAAAATTTTGACAGTATCATCAGAATTATGGCACAAATGGAGCCCCACTAAAATTTTTTCGAAATAAAAAAAAAATTACAGATCTGATTATCATCAGGAATCTGTAATTGAAAATATCAAATTATAATGTTTCTACTGCATTTCGGCTAAAACCAAGAGTGGGGCTCCATGACGAACACTAAAGTACGAATATCCATACGTCTTCGACATTATTTTATGGAAAAACCGCGACGTAAGTTTGGAATCCAAATCACGAGATGAATGTTGATAAATTTAGTGTATTATCGAAAAACAAAATGGCGAAATCAAGTTCACAAAAATCCGAAAGAGGGCAACCCCGTGTGGAATTCTCATGAAATAAATATTATTCTCATCAGATTCTATCCAAACTGTCTGACAAGTCAGTGGCAAGTAACGAAAACGTTGATTTATGTCTCCCGTTTGCATTTTGCAATTCATTCATCATTCATTCATAAATTGAATTGATATTCATCCACCGGTATTGGAAGAAGTTTGGACAGCGATTTGGAGTCGATAATATAGGACTTCAGAAATAATGTCGGTATTTAGCCTTCCCTTAAACAAAACATTCGACCGAACATTATTGAGCGAATTTTGCTTACCCGTGTGACCTTGTAATTTTTGAACGATTTCTTTCGTTTGAAGATTCCAGATGTATACCATATTGTCCTCCGATCCTGAAACGATCCACTGCGAAAAAAAATATTTCATATGAAAGAAAGAAAAATTAAATATTCGCAAACGCGTTGTAGTCATACTTTAGCAAAATTATACGAAAATTAAACAGAATGAAAGCGTCGAATTATTGATTTACGAAATTTACGAAAGTTGAAGCGTTCATGAACATTTTTGAAAATGTAAAAATATTGCAGAATAAATTGGAAAAAAAAGATTTTATATGAAAAATTATTCTATTACGAAATTTATGAAAGCTGAAGCGTTCATGAACATTTTTGAAAATCTAAAAATATTGCAAATTAAATTGGAAAAAAAATATTTTATATGAAATAATAAAAAAATTAAATATACGCAAATGCTTTGTAGCTATACTTTAGCAAAAGTCTACGCAAATTAATCAGAATGAAAGCGTCGAATTATTAATTTACGAAATTTATAAAAGTTGGAGCGTTCATGAACATTTTTGAAAATCTGAAAATATTCCAAAAAAATTGAAAAAAAAAAATTTTATATGAAAAAATAAAAAATTAAATGTACGCAAATGCTTTGTAGTCATACTTTAGCAAAAGTCTACGGAAATTAAACAAAATGAAACCGTCGAATTATTAATTTACGACATTTATGAAAGTTGGAGCGTTCATGAACATTTTTGAAAATTTGAAAATATTGCAAAATAAATTGGAAAAAAAAGATTTAATCAGCAAAAGTCTATGTAATTAAACAAAATGAAACCGTTGAATTATTAATTTACGAAATTCATATGAAAAAATAAAAAATGAAATATATACAAATGCTTTGTAGTCATATTTTAGCAAAAGTCTACGGAAATTAAACAGAATGAAAGCGTCGAATTATTGATTTACGACATTTACGAAAGTTAAAGCGTTCATTGGCATTTTTGAAAATCTGAAAATATTGCAAAATAAATTGGAAAAAAAATATTTCATATGAAAAAAAAAAAAATAAATAAATAAATATACGCAAACGCTTTGTAGTCATACTTTACCAAAAGTCTACGGAAACTAAACAGAATGAAACCGTCGAATTATTAATTTACGAAATTTATGAAAGTTGGAGCGTCCATGAACATTTTTGAAAATATTGTAAAATAAATTGGAAAAAAAGATTTCATATAAAAAAATCTAAAATAATATATACGTAAACGTTTTGTGGTCATATTTCAGCAAACGTTTACGGAAATTAAACGAAATCGTCGAATATTTAATTTGCAAAATTTACAAAAATTCATGAAAATTTTTGAAAATTTGAAAATATTGCAAAATCAATTGAGCGACTTATCGATCGCTCACCTTTCCACCGGTGACCGAAAAGTTTGCGAATATGCAATACTTCTCGTTCCGATGTCCCGTGTAAGTTTTCAGACACTTTCCTTTGCTGTAGTCCCAAAGTTTCAAGGTATTGTCTAACGTCGCGGCCAATATATATTTTCCGTTTGGCGAAAATTTGACAAACGACACGGGTGGATTATCGTCGTCTATGAGAGTTTTTAGACACTGGCCCGATGCGGTGTCCCAGATTCGACTGAAAAAAAAACATATCAACGAATTTTAGATTAAAATTTTTATTTTTATTTTTTCGTTAGCAATTTTTTTAGGAATTTTTTACTCACCACAGACCGTCGTAACTACTTGATACTATGAGAGAGCCATCCCTATTGAAATGCACCGCACTCACAGGATCCGAATGAGCCGGTAATGTTTTCAAACATTTACCCGATCTTACGTCCCAGATTCTCACACTCTCGTCAAACTGTGAAAAATCGTGCATACTTAAGAGGAGGCTAAATACCATTTTTATTCAATCCCTACATTATCGACGTATCATCGTTGTCCAGTCTTTCTCCGACAACCGTGGATGAAAATTAATCACATTTTGACAATTAAGAGGGGGATAAATTGATTAACAATTAATTGTCAATTAAGAGGCTAAATTGAGTTACAGCTAATGCCAACAAACTCATTCGAGTCCCTTAAATATTATAGGTTACTCGTCAGAATCCATGGTGCTGCCCTCACTCGCACGTCTGTGAACTACATTTCGCTATTTAGTTTTTCAATAAAACTAAAATTTATCGATATTTATCTCTTGATGCGCCATCCAAACTTACGGCGAGTCATTTTGATAAAATAATGTCGAAAACGTCTCGATATTTGTATCGTGGCGTTCTTCATGGAGCCTCACTCTTGGTTTTACCCGAAATGCAGTAAAAGTTTAATAATTTAAGTTTTTCAATTACCGTTTCTTGGTGGTAAATGAATCTGTAAATTTTTTTTTGTTTTTCGAAAAAATTTTAGTGAGGCTCCATTCCTGCCATTGTTCTGATGATGTTGTTAAAATTTTATTCAATTCCATCCATTTGTGTAAGAGCAAGTTTGGATGGCAATTTCGAGGTGTTAGTGTCGGTATTTAGCCTCCTCTTAAGGGCAGGCTAAACACCCTCCCCCCCCCCCCCCCCCCGCCTTTCCGCTCTTGCGAGTGCGAGAGAGAGCGCCTATAGGGGTCCTGTGAGAGCGAGAGAGAGGGTCTTTAGCCTGCCTTTAAGGCGAGGCTAAATACCGACATTATTTCTGAAGTCCTATATTATCGACTCAAAATCGCTATCCAAACTTTTTCCAATACCGATGGATGAATATCAATTAAATTTATAAATGAATGATGAATGAATTGCAAAATGCAAATGCGAGACATAAATCAATGTTTTCGTTAATTGCCACTGACTTGTCAGACAGTTTGGATAGAATCTGATGAGAATAATATTTATTTCATGAGAATTCCACACGGGGCTGCCCTCTTTCGGATTTTTGTGAACTTGATTTCGCCATTTTGTTTTTCGATAATACACTAAATTTATCAACATTTATCTCGTGATTTGGATTCCAAACTTACATCGCGGTTATTTCATAAAATAATGTCGAAGACGCATCGATATTCGTACTTTAGTGTTCGTCATGGAGCCCCACTCTTGGTTTTAGCCGAAATGCAGTAGAAACATTATAATTTGATATTTTCAATTACAGATTCTTGATGATAATCAGATCTGTAATTTTTTCATTTTTATTTCGAATAAATTTTAGTGGGGGTCCATTTGTGCCATAATTCTGATGATACTGTCAAAATTTTATTGATTTCCATCCATTCGTGCCAGGGCAAGTTTGGAATCCATTTTCGAGGTGCTAATGTCGGTATTTAGCCTCCCCTTAAAGTATGAATTAAAAAAAAAATTGTATAAGGTACAAAAAAAAGCTTGTTTTTCTTAAAAAGTACATGTTTTGAAATAATTTTGCCTTTGTAAAATGTACAGGTTTTTTAAAAAATTATACATGCTTTTTTTTATTTATTTGCCATGTTTTTCAATTTTAGGGGCTAACTCACCGAACCGGATACAATGAGATTCGATTGAGGATTGAAATTGCAGCAAAAAACATAATTACTGTGTCCCTTGAGAGTCTTCAAACATTTCCCCTGAAATTACAAAATAATCGAGTTATTGTTCTTGTTGTTATTATTATTATTATTATTATTATTATTATTATTGTTGTTGTTGTTGTTGTTGTTGTTGTAATTTTTATACGAATAACAAGGTTACTCACTGAGCTCAATTCCCATATTTTGAGAGTTTTGTCATCCGACGCTGATACCAAAAGTCTGCTATCGCTGGACCAAGCCACATCTGAAATTCCTAATTTATGGCCGGCTATAGTTTTCTCGAATTTTCCGTCATACGAACCCCAGATTTTTATAAGCTTATCAGCCGCTGTGAAGATAATTTCAATTATTGAAACTTTAGAAATAATAGAGGAGTTTAAATTACGTCGGATAGAAAATAGAGGAGTTTGCACGAGCTACCTCAATGTTGCATCTCTCAATTGAAATTTCAAAATTAGGACCAGATTTTATTGAGTGGAAAAAAAAGAATAACGTGCTAGATTATGAGATCACTTCATCATGTTTTAGCTATTGGCAAAACTTCCGTTACAGAAGTAAAATTGAAAGAGCTACTTTCTGATACAGGAAGATGCGAAAAGGAAAAAAAATATTTGAAGATTTCCAATAATAATTAACAATTTGCTCTTAACGAAGTTTAATGATTTGAAAATCATGCAAATTAGAAATTTGCACATAGCTTCTTCCTCATAAAGGAATCTTCACGAACAACGAAATCTGCATGATTTTTAGTTGCACAACAAAAAGTTTATTATTAAATTATTTATTTTAGAAGTAATGAAAATTCTATGATAGAAACGTGAAGCATTATTTTTGTAATGAAAAATGTGAAACCTAACAATTATGCATTAAATTAATAATAAATAATGCAAAAAACGTAACATTAATCATTACAACAGTAATGGATAATGCCGAACGCTACCATTGTTCATTATTACAGTAATGGGTAATTCAAAGTAGAAACAAATTTTCATTACTATAGTAATGAATGGTACAAAACCGAAGAATAATGCATTACTTTGAGCAATGCATTATATTGAGCAATGCATTACTTTGAGTAATGCATTACATTGAGCAATGCATTACTTTTAGTAATGCATTACATTGAGCAATTCATTACTTTGAGTAACACATTACATCGAGCAGTGCATTACTTCAAATAACGCATTACATTTATAAATAATGTGTTACTTTGAGTAATGTTTTCAAGGAATAAAAATTATTTCTGTATGTAGAGAGCAATGTCAATGAAATCTTCCTTTTCGTATGATTTTTTATAATCATAATGCGTAAGAATGATACATCTCAGACTGTACGTGTTATTTTCTCAAAATTTTTACAGGGTAATTCGTTTGTTTAGATTTCCCTCTATGGAAATTCGTTTGTTTAGATGCCTAATTTTTTACTTCCAAAATATAATTCAATACGTTGTTTTGTTTTTTTTTTATTTGTTAGTTCAGATTTGAACCTCAGCATCTTTTTCTTTTTTATTTTTACCCGGAAATTGTCAAGAGAATAATAATTCCTGTTCATATACGATTGTTTACTTTTTTTTACTCTCGAAAAATTTCATGTATTTTTTATTTATTTGTGACTCAACCAAAAGAAAAAATCATCTTCCACTTGTGCATTTTTTTATTTGTCAGATCAAAGGGAAATGCGCAGCATGTATGTATTTTATTCTCTTTCGACTCAAATTTTCAATTCTAATTCCAAATTTCAAAACGGGAATTATTAGTTCCGTTGACATTGCGATATTTACATTTTTGGGTTATTTACATAAAAAAATTTCATAAATCCATACCATCGAGTCCCTGAACCGGTTTCATCAATCCATATTTTCCACTTTCGTAAATAAAAGGAAGATTTTATCCCATTGTCCTATTGGACTACGAATGCATAAAATATTTTTAATCCGAATAATGCATTATTAACAATATTCGGTATTATAGTAATGAAAAATTAACACTACTTTGCAATATCTATTACTTTAATAATGGATAATGGAACATTTTTGCATTACTCATTATTTCAGTTATGAGTAATGTAACTCTTTCCACATTATCAATTACTTCAGCAACGGATAATGTAATGCTTTTCCAAGTACTCGTTAATAACGTAATGCATAATGTTTCATTTTTACATTTTCCAGTACTAATATAATGCTCAATGGTCTGACATTCGCATTATTAACTAAAAATATAATGCAATATTTTTTTTATCGCATTATTCATTGAATGTATAATGTATAATGAAAGTTAAGTCCCATTATTAAGTGAAAAAAATAATCATTAATGAAATCGATAATGCATTATTAAAATAATGTATTTTTTGCAACTCTGTGATGAAGTTCGCATTGTTGGAATGCGACAAAATAATTTTTTCAAATTCATTTTTCGTGAGATTTACGTTTTGTTTCTGAACAGAGATATAAAAATAAATTTTAACGACTTGAAATTTCAAAAATTCTTAGGCAAAATAAGATTTTATTGATAAATTGACAATTGCCGTTGCATTAAAACTATCCAAAATTCAGGATCGTGAAATCTCGATAATGGAATGTTACTTACAGGAGCTGGCCAACCATTCTCCATTGGGACTGAATTTAACGGAGGAAACAGCTTTCGTGTGTCCGGCGAGTGTATACTTAAGTGTGTAATTTGGTTTCTGAAAGAGCAAAAAAACATTGACAAAGCTGAGTAAACTCAACAAGTGAATTTTCAGAATTTCAAAGCGAATCAAAGTGGATACCAGAGCGGAGCTGCCTTTGGTCCCACTTGTCGGCGTCGAGGCTGAATTATTGATGGACGTTTGATGACCGGGCGAAGGGCCGAGAGGTAACATTTTGGAGTTTTAAAGGGACGATTTTAAACGATACACTTTGAGGTTATAAATCCGGCTTTTTATGTTCGATATTGCGACTCACGTACGGCGTGCAAGAAATATAATTTCTGCAATCTCTTCCGACGTTATTTACTCGAGAATCGTCGATCATTCGAAAAGCACGTTTTACCGGTGACAGAATCGTGCATATTTTTTCATTTCCAAAAAAACACTGAACACACGAATATCAAAATTCCGCGTACGGTGTTTTCTTCTCTTCACAAACGACGATAAAGATATATTGCGCAAATTCTTCAATATTTATTGAACTGTTAACAATTGTCTCGCAATGTGACGTATTATCGTACAACGAGGAATATCAAGTTAACAACATTTACATATCGGAACACGCGCGAACAAAACACGAAACCGCCATTATTCCAATCGCAGGCGCAGCATACTTCGCGCAACGGACGCCATCTTGTTTTCCAATCGCGTGAACGTAGCGACGGAAAACGCACGCATGCGCGGCGCTCTGTCGGTACTGCAGATCTTACCGGCAGAGCAACTGTCAATCATCATTTGTCCAAACAAAAATATATACATTTATGGTGATTTCTACCTTACCGACTGAAAGTAACAGTCGTAAAGCTGAGTTTAAAACCCAAAAATCATATTCCAACGTCACGTGACGCAACACTGCAGATACGCGTAGCTTTCATCCGTCAAACAGTGGCGGTTTTCGTTGTCATTATAACAATTGCATTTGCAAAATTATCGTTAATACGTGAAAATGCCTGGGCCAGATTTGCCTGAGATACCAGCACCGCTGAAGAACATCCAGCATTACTTGAAAATCGCCACGGAACATGATCAGCGAGATCCGGTTGTCAGTTATTGGGGTAAGCAAAAAAAAAAGAAACATAATTTATAATTTTAGCGATTACGTTTTAACGTTTAACAATTGTGAAATTCCAGCGCGTTTGTATTCTCTGCAAGCGGGTCTAAAACTTTCGACAAAGACACCGGCGGAAAATAATTTCCTTCTGAAGCTGATGGATTGGTTAGAGATGACGAAGAAATCGCTCATTGACAACGAAGCTATAACGAACGAAGTCGCAGCTCAGGCCCATCTCGAGAATTGGGCCTTAAAGTTGTTTTTGTACGCTGATAAGAATGATAGGGAGGAAAATTACAACAAGAGCGTTGTTCAGAGTTTTTACACCGCCGGACTTTTGTACGACGTGTTGACGACTTTTGGCGAACTCACCGAAGAAGCTGTGCAGAACCGAAAGTACGCAAAATGGAAGGCTGCCTACATTCACAATTGTCTGAAAACCGGAGAGACTCCGGTGCCAGGACCCATGAAAGAAGATGGCGAAGATAATGACGACTCGAATCTAGACGTCGGCCCTGGACCCGGTAAGTTTGTTTGAAAATATTCACGAAGCGCCCCGTACTTCATTGAGAATCGTTCAGAAGCGCAAAAACTTTCGTCTCATTTGTTCAGCCAAAGCGATTTCTCATTGAAAAGTTGCAAAGATTGTATTTTTCATATAGATGAAGATTGGTCCGCTGATATTGGGATTGACGATCCAGCACCGAATGATAGGGAAGGTGATAAACTTGCATGATTGCTTTTTTAAATTTCGAATAACGGTTTTTTTCGATTTTACTTACTCCCCTCGATGATGTGATTATTTGATAGACGAAAATCAGGCAGTTCCAGACGAGCCAGAGGGTGAAGCTTCGATCCCTGAAAAAGGTATCGAGTTTGATAAGCAAATTGCAGAGAAAAATCGCTTCGGGTCGTGAAAAATCTTTTTGTTTTTTGTTATCAGCTGATGAGGAAAATCAATCAGAGCCTGGCACAGATCCAGGTAATATTAACAGGCTGATAATTCATATAAATCACTAAAAAGCAGGATTGCCATTTCATTGTAGTTGCGAAGGTCATAGATGTTAGAGAAAAGTCATTTTTTAATTGTTATTAGCTGATGGGGAAAATCCGTCAGAGCCCGGAATAGACGAAGGTAAAATTTAATACTGTTGCTCGTGGTTAATGATTTATCAATTACTTATTAAAATACGAAAAACCATCAAAACCTGGAATAGATCCAGATAATATTTAATGCTAAACCTCCGTAGCGAAACTTTATCGTTTACTCGTTTAAATATGAAAAATGGGGGCTTTATTCCCAATACCAAATTTTGTAGTTAAAAAATACTTTCTATTTTTATCAGCTGATGAGGAAAAACCATCAGAACCTGGAGAAGATCCAGGTAATATTTGACACTCCAATACGATACTAATTATTCATTAATGATTCAGTAAGATGTTAAACCGTGATTCAGTCGTATTTACGAATCTAACAGATACCAGAAAAAAAATATTTTTATTGTTATCAGCCGATGAGGAAAGTCCATTAGAGCCTGAAATAGATCCAGGTAAAATTCAACCCTATTTCTCGTAGCCGATCCCTGATAAATTATTACTGATATGCAAATATGAACTTTATTCATAAAATCAATTTTCAAACGGGATTTAAAAATGAATCATTTTTTATTATGATCAGCTGATGAGGAAAAACCATCAGAGCCTGAAATAGATCCAGGTAATATTTAATGCTAAATCCCCGCGATGAAAATTTGTCGGTTGCACGTTTAAATAAGAAAAAAGGGGGCTTTATTCCTAATACCAAATTTTTAAGTTAAAAAATACTTTCTATTTTTATCAGCTGATGAGGAAAAACCATCAGAACCTGGAGAAGATCCAGGTAATATTTTACACTCCAATACGATATTAATTATTCATTAATGATTCACTAAGATGCAAAATTGTGGCTCAGTCGAATTTACGAATCTCACAGATGTTAGAAAAAAAAATATTTTTATTGATATTAGCTGATGTGGAAAGTCCATTAGAGCCGGAAACAGATCCAGGTAAAATTCAACCCTATTTCTCGTGGCCAATCACTTATAAATTATTACTGATATGCAAATATGAACTTTATTCGTAAAATCAATTTCCATACGGAATTTATAAATGAATCATTTTTTATTGTGATCAGCTGATGAGGAAAAACCATCAGAACCTGGAGAAGATCCAGGTAATATTTTACACTCCTACATATTGCTAATCATTTATAAATTAATACTGAAATACAAAAATGCATTTTATTTACAAAATTAAACTCCACAAAAATATGAAAAAAACGTTTTATATTTTTATTAGCTGATGAGGAAAAGCCATCAGAACCTGGGGAAGATCCAGGTAATATTTAACACTCCCGCATATGGTCAATCATTTATAAATTAATACTGAAATACAAAAATCCATTTTAGCTACAAAATTAATCTCCACAAAGATGTTTAAAAAAAAACCATTTCTTATTTTTATCAGCTGATGAGGAAAATCCTTCAGAGCCTGGCGTAGGTCCAGGTAATATTTTACACTTGTCTTGAAGTTAGACTTGATTAATTAGTCGTCAATATTTAAAAAACACGCGATTTCTAAATAATTACAAATTTTGTAGTAAAAAATCATTTTTTTGTTGTTATCAGCTAATGAGGAAAATCCATCAGAGCCTGGAAAAGATCCAGGTAATTTTTACGCTACAACGCGTTGCTAATAACTCATTAATTTGTAGTTAAAATGAAAAATTGCGACCCGTTTCTATTGGCAAATCTCACAGATATTAGAAAAAAGTATTTTTTTTTTTCGTTATTAGCTGATGAGGAAAATCCATCAGGAGCTGAGGATATAGGTTCGGAAATCCCATACTAAATTTCTCCGGCTCAATTCCAAACACATAAATATCGTGAATTCTTTCTTCTTACAGCTAATTAGTTATTAACATGGTTTCATATTATTTATTTTTTATTTTCCTTCGCACAATCATTGGCAAAATTATTGCACAGCTTCGCAATGTCCCGAAGGATGAAAAACGAGATGCCAGGTTTTTGTTGCTTCTAACTCGATCGATGTCTCAATTGAATGTACGCTTCTCATTAAAAGTTAGCTTGTAACATTGTCAAGTCGCAGCTTTGATCATTGTTATCTATTTTTTTTTCTTTTTTATTATTTGGTTCGATTACGACGTCAATCTACGATTACCTGGATTATAGCTCCGCAGCAACCGACTACACCTTCGAGTACAGACGCATATGGATTTCCATCGGTTCCGGATAGCGCAACTCCAAAAACCATGGGATCGCCTTATCCCAATCTTCCCACTCCTGCGACTCCTAATCCTTACAATCCGACACCGACACCGACGACACCGACAATCCCTACAGATTATTCAGCGACACCGGCAGCAGGTAAATAATGCAAAATAAAATCCTCAGGAAATGTTGAATCAGGATAAAAGTCTACTGAATGTCTTGATTTGGATATTTTGAAATTTTAACAGTCGCAGCGGTCATGGTAGAAAAAGCAGTTTTTGATGTGACTTTTGGAATCGGAGCAAAGTCGCTATTCATTATTCAGTCAAATAATAAATTGATTTTTGCTGAACCGAGACTTCTTTTATAAATCATAGAAAAGAGTAAATCTGAAAAGTTGTTTGCGTAAATCTTTTGAAAATTTTTTAAATGCCAAAATTTTCTATATCCCTTTTTCTTTTGCAGGTGGTTCAGCGCTGAATGTCCAACAGTCGAATAAAGCTTTGAAATACATAAAGTGGGCCAGCAGCGCACTGACCTACGATGACATACCGACTACAATAGAAAATCTGCAGAAAGCGCTTCATCTCTTGACCACCGGTCAAGATTCTTGAAAACCTGACGAATGCAACATAGTCCGCCTTGTACAATTTCTTCGTTTGCTTTGTTCGGAATGACTCCAAAACACATGCGGGACATTAAAAAGCATAAAATTCGCAAATTCAACGCGACTTCAGCAACGATAAATGCATTAAAAAACAAATGCCCTGAACTTAGCATTTACACTTTTCGTCCTTTGCAAAAATCCACCGTGAGATTCAAGGTCACAGACGGGATTTTGTATAATATTTTTTTATATCACCAGTTGCATAATTGGTCGATTTGGTACGAGACGCTGCGATGCGACTAAAAAATAACAAATACACGTTTATATAACATAGATGCTTGTAAACAATAATATATTATTATGTGAATTAGAGATTTTTAAAGTGTCTCCAGTAAAGAAATTTTACGACGCGATAAAAAGCTTTTGCTCTGATCCATCGATCCTTACAAACTTTTTTTTTTAATTTTCGAATACATTTTTTACTGCAATTTTTTTGTATTGAATTTTTTATTTATTGAAAGAACATCGTTCGACATTAAATATGACAATTGTATTTTTTACGCTGAGCGCTGTTGTCTAGTCTTATACAAACTTTGGTGATGAATTAGCGTCGATTTTTTTTGCTCTTTTTTCGATTCGAAAAAAAGTACGAATTTTTTCGTTTCAACGCAAGATTGATCGATCGTTGATTATCAATGCAACACGAAAATTGCAGTATCGTTTGATCGAAATATATCGAATGAGCTTTTCTAGATTTAAATGGATTTTTTTTTCTTTTCGTTATATTTACATGTGCAATAATCGATTTTATTCTAATTTAATCCTACGTTGAGAAATGAACACTCCTATATCGTGTGCTATTCTCGTTTCTTGTTTTGCATTTTTTTTTGTATTTTGTTTTTTTTTCGAAGTCAAGAACAGCACATTTCATGGTCATATTTAAAAAGCGTGATTTCTTATCCGAGGATACTGTACACGAAGGATTCACTAAAATACGTGAAGATATATAAGAATAATGCGAGTTCTTTTTTTTTTTTGGTTTTTGAATTTTTTCTAGCATTTTTTTGAGTCTTTGAGACTCGATATTTTTTTTTAATATTGCTTCGCAATTCAATCCCTCTTAGCAGCGATGAGCACTAGAATAGCAGTATTTTGATCTTCATTATTTAATTAGTCTCCAATAAATAATGAGTCTCGCGCGGAAAATAATTTTTTTGAAGTTAAAAAAATATGCTGTGGCAAAAAAAAATGAAGAAATTTATTTTCATCGAGATAGTCGATTTTCAAATGCTTGCAGCATACGCTAAAAAATTTTGGCTCAGCGAGATAAGCTAGGATTTTTTTTTTAATAAAAAAAAAAATATTTCAGGGTTGCGAAGAGAATGTAAAAAATAAAATAGGTCAAAATATTGCCACCCTAGTGTGCATATGGGTCATTCCATGTTAAATTGACCACTTTTGAACCTGACCCCTCTTGATTTGGCTGAAATTCTTTTTTTCTTTTCTACCCCATTAAAAACATTTTTCAGGAAATTTTCAAATTTTTTTAAACAACCCAAAAAAAAGACTTTTTTTCATATAGTTATAACTTCTTCAAAAATGACTAATTGGGACGTTTTTTTCAAAATTTTCGTCTTTAAATAGACTTTCTGAAAAAAAAAATTGAAAAAAAATTAATTGTAAGATATTAAAATCTGACATTTTTCACTTTTTCGAAGAAAATCATATTTTTCTCGAAGTTCGCCATTTTTAATTTTTTGTTCACTCAAAAAATACTTGGATCAGTTCCCGAAAAAATGCCACCAATTTTTTTTTCGAGGATTACAACTTTCAATTTTTTTTTCTTCTCAATTTTTCAAATTCTGAGGTCCTTTATCGATCCTCAAAGATTTCCAGAGTGGTGTTTTGTGATATAAGCCCAGCTGGGATTTTTTTTTTCAATCGATGAAAAAAATAGAAGAAAATGTTCGGCCCAGCTTTTTGAAAAAAGCCTTTTTTGGGTTGGGTAAAAAAATTGGAAAATTTCCTGACAAATGGTTTTCATGAGGTAGAAGAGGAAACAAAAATTCAGCCACATCGAAAGGGGTCAGGTTTAAAAGAGGTTGATTTGACACGGGATGCCCCATATATTATTTATGACTTTTTATATTATGGCATATATACATACCGATCTAGATCGATTTTTTTGTTTTTTTTATAAATATCGATAATAGATAACGGCATTTCATTCGAATGGCAGTTACGCGTATACTTTGTGCTGATTAAGCTTGTATATTAGAGTGATTCAAAAAAAGCGACTATTTTTTTTTTTCGATGAAACGCATTAAAAACTTTCGGGAAGGTGAAAAAAGGTGCCTGTTAAAATTAGAGCTCTTAATAAAAATATGTAGAGGTCCCTCATCGCATATTTTTATTTCCCATTTAAATAATAAGGGGAAAAAAAAATTTCAAACTTTGACATTTTATATCTCGGCTTCAAGTCGATGCGACAAAATGAACGACACATATTCTTGCAAAGAATTGAACGCTCTACAAAAAAGATCTCTTGTGATTTTTCGATAAACTCACTCCTTCAAAAGTTATTCGTGGTTAAATTAAAATATAGAGTTAATTTCACTTTTTGTTTTAGTTTCCGGAAAAATGTTGAAACTTATTACTAAATATCGTAAAATCTTTCCTGAAACAAAAGTTTAAATTGCATTAACATAAATTTCTTATTTTTTAAAGAAATTACCAACATAAGTTCACCCAATTCACAGTCTAATATATATATGGGTCATTCCATGTCAAATCGACCACTATTGAACCCGACCCCTTTCGATGTGGCTGAAATTTTTTGTGTTTTTTCTACGCCATTAAAAACATTTTTCAGGACATTTTCAAATTTTTTTACCCAACCCAAAAAAAGTTATGAATTATTTTTAAAAAAGGCTTTTGTTTTTTCAAATAGCTATAACTTCTTCAAAAATTGACTAATCGGGACGTTTTTTTTCGAAAATTTTCGTCTTTAAATGTACTTTTCGAAAAAAAATACAAAAAAAATTTAAGATATTAAAGTCTATGACATTTTTCACTTTTTCGAGAAAAACCATCGTTTTCTCGGAAGCGCATTTTTCATTTTATTTTATTTTTTTTCTAAAAAAAAACTTCCATCAATTCCGGAAAGAATGCCGCCGAAACTGGAGTGGGTGGAATTTTCCTTCTATTTTTTTTTTATCGATTGGAAATTATTTTTTTGCAACTGGGCTTGTTTCACAGAACACACCACTCTGTAAATTTTTGAGGATTTATAAAGGACCTCAGAGTTTGAAAAATTGAGAAGAAAAAACAGCCGAAAGTGGTAATCCGTGAAAAAATTTTGATTTTTTTCAAAAAGGTTAAAGAAGAAATAGAAGACACTTATTTATAATTTTTTTGTATTTTTTTCAAAAACTACATAAAAAAAAAAAAAGAATAAAAAAAATTGCCATCTGGGGCCATTTTTGACCAAGACCTTGAGAAAAAGACATCCAACGCATATCATTTTGAATCCGCCATTTTTTAATTTTAACCGGTCTTTGCTTTTTATATTTCTTCTTTGATTGAAAAAAATGGCTTCATCAAAAATGGGCCTATATGGCAATTTTTTTCATTCTTCTTGTTTTTGGATGTAGTTTTCGAAAAAAATACAAAAAAATTATATATAGGTGTCTTCTATTTCTTCTTAAGCCTTTTTGAAAAAAATCAATTTTTTTTTGCGGATTACCACTTTCGATTTTTTTTCTTCTCAATTTTTCAAACTCTGAGGTCGCTTATAAATCCTCAAAAATTTCCAGATCGGTGCATTCTGTGAAACAAGCCGAGTTGCGAAAAAAAAAATTTCCAATCGATAAAAAAAAATAGAAGGAAAATTCTACCCACTCCAGTTTGGGCGGCATTCTTTCTAGAATTGAACGAAGTTTTTTTTTAGTAAAAAAAATAAAATAAAAAATGCGCTTCCGAGAAAACGATGATTTTTCTCGAAAAAGTGAAAAATTTCATAGACTTTAATATCTTAAATTTTTTTTGTATTTTTTTTTCGAAAAGTACATTTAAAGACGAAAATTTTCGAAAAAAAAACGTCCCGATTAGTCAATTTTTGAAGAAGTTATAGCTATTTGAAAAAATAAAAGCCTTTTTTTTGAATAATTCATAACTTTTTTTGGGGTGGGTAAAAAAATTTGAAAATTTCCTGAAAAATGTTTTTAATGGCGTAGAAAAAAGACAAACATTTTCAGCCAAATCGAAAGGGGTCGGGTTCGAGAGTGGTCAATTTGACATGGAATGCCCCATATATATTGGAACGTGAATAACTTTTGAAGGAGTGAGTTTATCGAAAAATCATAAGAGATCTTTTTTGTAGAGCGTTCAATTCTCCACAAGAACATGTGTCGTTCATTTTGGTGCATTGACTTGAAGCTGAGATATAAAATGTCAAAGTTTGAAATTTTTTTTCCCCGTGTTATTTAAATGGGAAATGAAAATATGCGAAGAGGGACCTCTAAATATTTTTATTAAGAGCTCTAATTTTAACAGGCATCTTTTTTCACTTTCCCGAAAGTATTTAACGCGTTTCTTCGAAAAACAAAAAACAGTCGCTTTTTTTTGAATCAGTCTATTGTATATTAATCCCAATGGCCCGCTATATAATTGTGTTCGCGTGTGTGAGTGTGTGTGTATTTTTGAGTTTGTGCGCTTAGAAGCTTGCCAAAAGGGCAGCCAATTAATATCAACTTGTACAATTTCACCACGAATGTTAACCGAGACTTAAATTTAGAATATAGCCTTCCCCCAGAAAACGCGGGTCAACATTCTGCAAGTTTTGTGCACCTAGATGAGTGCAAAGTTCGAGAAATCATTGCAAAACGTTGAAATTTGCGAATAATCAAGATTTCACGATACGTCCATTTTTCGTGGCAACTTTTTGCGGCAAATTATATCGTTGTTGTGCGAAAAATTGTCAAAGCCATTTGCAATTTGCAATTTGCAATTTGCAATTTGAAAATCAATATTTCCGGGATTCGAGCAAATTTTTGTAAATCTGACTTTTCCTTCCTCCGTGATATTTTTTTCAGTCTTGCTTCTTATTTTTGTCGTCGACACCGTTCGCATTTACCGCCAGATTATTGTTTCGACCAAGTTGCCAGTCTATCACCAGTCTGCCCGTTAACATGAATAAAAATACCTGCAACATAAATTTTTTTTTATAATTTTTCTCCATGAGTAAGAAGGTAATTAGTGTTGAACAGAGTTGCGAAAATAGTAATGTAAAAGTAATGCATTACCCATTACTTTTAACAATTGGATAAGTTTTCCGTTACAAATTACAAAAGTAATGTGTAATGAATGAATGTTCCATTAAAAATGAAAATAGCAATGTGTAATGGATGCGTGTTCCATTACAAATGAAAAAGTAATGTGTAATGGATGCATGTGCCATTACAAATAATAAAAGTAATGTGTAATGGTTGCATGTGCCATTAAAAATAATAAAAATAAATTGTAATGAATGAGTGCTCCATTACAAATTACAATTGAAAAAAGAGTAATTTGTAGTGGAGAATATTCCATTGCAAATTAGTGTTTCTACGACAATTTGGAGCAGGTACTATTTTGCTCAAAGTTAAGTCTATTAATTTTCGAATGAAAATAATTTGTGTGCATCAAGTTTTCGTTAACTTTACTATCGTAGTGGTAAATGTATGAACAGTGATTTTTTGGAGTAATTTTTACTCCATTCTTGAAATGTAATTTTTACAACAATTTTTACAATTAATAGACTGACCTTTGTGCAAAATAGTACATGCTCCAAATTGTCGTAGAAACACACTAATTTGTAACAGAATATTCTCCACTACCAATTACTTTTTTTCAATTGTCATTTGTAATGGAGCACTCATCCATTACACATTACTTTTTTTATTTGTAATGGAAAACGCATTCATTACACATTACTATTGTATTTTCTAATAGTACACTTGCCCATTTAACATTACTTTTTCTATTTGTAATGTATCAAAATAATGCATTATTTATACAACCAGAGTTTTGAAAATGTAATGTAATACTAATGTAAAAGTAATGCATTACTTATTACTTCAAACAATGTGTATTGGTTAAGTTTTCCGTTGCAAATTACAAATAAAAAAGTAATATATAATATATGGATGTTCCATTACAAATAATAAAAGTAATGTGAAATGGTAATGTCATTTGTAATGGAGCACTCATCCATTACACATTACTTTTTTTTATTTGTAATGGCACATGCATCCATTACACATTACTTTTTCTATTTGTAATGTATCAAAATAATGCATTATTTACAACCAGAGTTTGGAAAATGTAATGTAATAGTAATGTAAAAGTAATGCATTACTCATTACTTCAAACAATGTGTATTGGTTAAGTTTTCCGTTGCAAATTATAAATAAAAAAGTAATATATAATATATGGATGTTCCATTACAAATAACAAAAGTAATATGAAATGGTTGCATGTGCCATTACAAATAAAAAAAATAACGTGTGATGAGTGCTCCATTACAAATTACATTTGAAAAAAAAAATAATTCGTAGTGGAGAATATTCCATTACAAATTAGTGTTTCTACGACAATTTGGAGCAGGTACTATTTTGCTCAAAGTCTATTAATTTTTGAATGAAAATAATTTATGTGTATCAAGTTTTTATTAACTTTACTATCGTAGTGGTAAATGTAGGAACAGTGATTGTTCGGAGTAATTTTTACTCCATTCATGAATTGTAATTTTTACAAGAATGGAGTAAACATTACTCCAAAAAATCACTGTTCATACATTTACCACTACGATGGCAAAGTTAACAAAAACTTGATACATACCAATTATTTTCATTAAAAAATTAATAGACTGACCTTTGAGTAAAATAGTGCATGCTCCAAATTGTCGTAAAAACACACTAATTTGTAATGGAATATTCTCCACTATCAATTACTTTTTTTTCAATTGTCATTTGTAATGAAGCACTCATCCATTGCACATTACTTTTTTTAAATTTGTAATGGCACATGCATCCATTACACATTACTTTTTTATTTGTAATGGCACATGCATCCATTAAGCATTACTTTTTTATTTGTAATGGAACACCCATTCATTACACATTATTCTTGTATTTTATAATGGTACACTTGTCCATTTCACACTATGCAATGTAATGGGTAATGAATACAGTAATGCATTATTTACAACTCTGGTGTTGAATAGGATTGAATGTTTTTTTCTCATATTTACCAAGGCTGGAGCGGTTCTCTCCAATTTGTCGTTGAGCTGGTGATGGGAATAAACTGCCAGCAGCATTAGTAATAGTAGAATCGCGTTCGAGGCGTTTTTAATTTTTCCTGAAATGCGAATGAGCAAAGGTTTAATTAGATGAATAAATTTGCAAGAAAAATTAGGTTGCGGATTAGGAATTCGATGAGAAATTGAAAATTGAGACTGCGCAAGATAGCATATTTTTCCTGAACTGCGAGCGATCGAAGATCAATTTTAGATGGACAAATATTTAAAGCGAGAAAAAATTAATGCCAAATTATGATGGAACAAAGAATGAATTTGAAAATTGGAAATGGAAGTTCAGGGTGTTCAAGATTTTTCCTGAAATACAATGAAATAAATTTGTAGAGTGAATATTTGATCGAACTAAAAATTTGAGTGCGTATTTGAATTATTTTTTTCAAATAAAATCAAAGTATGTCTAAAATGCGAATCAACCAAAACTGATTTGGGATGAATGAATATTTGACTTTGAGAGAACGATTCAGTTGGAAGCTTGAAAATTAAATTGAAAAAAATAGTAAAATAATGATGGCACATCGGAGGATTTTTTTTTTCAACTTACGACTTGGTATCGTTGCCATGGCCAAACCGCAAACAATTTCCAGCGAACCGACTACTCGCCGATACCATTTGCTGGGAACTTTGAAACTCAGAGTCTCCGAAAGAGGAAACACTTTGGCATACTTAACGTACTCCTTTCGCTGTTGGAAAACAGAAATATACATAAGCGTGAATGAAAAATAAATAATTTAAAAAGGGATTAATCGCTGATGGAATTCATAAACTGCGAGTGATTGGCAATTTTCCAATTTTTGTGAGAACACTCAGGGGCGCAAAAGCGCGAACCCAAACAGAGAGAGGGAGGACCCTCAGCTGTCATACACTTTTCGTCTGTGGCAATGAGCAACAAAAATAGCAACGTTGAAAATCCGCGACGGTCGCAGAGAGCTTTTAGAATTTATCGAATTTATATCGAACAAAATTGCAGTATCATTTATTGATCAGAAGTGAAAAAATAATTTTAAAAAAATTCTCAAATACAATTGCATTATTATGTTAACAATAATGGGATTCTATTGTTATTAACAAAAATTCGATTTTATGATTATTAATAATAGTGGATTTTATTATCATTAATGATAATGCATTTATATGATTATTAATAATAATGCAGTTCTGTTATTATTAATAAAAATGCGATTATTGTTAATAATAAAGCGGGCAATTTATCAAATTTATATCGAAAAAAATTGCAATTATTGCAATTATTGATCAGAAGTAAAAAAATAATTTTAAAAAAATTCTCAAATACAATTGCATTATTATGTTAACAATAATGGGATTCTATTGTTATTAACAAAAATTCGATTTTATGATTATTAATAATAGTGGATTTTATTATCATTAATGATAATGCATTTATATGATTATTAATAATAATGCAGTTCTGTTATTATTAATAAAAATGCGATTATTGTTAATAATAAAGCGGGCAATTTATCAAATTTATATCGAACAAAATTGCAGTATTATTCATACATCAGAAGTAAAAAAGTAATTTTTAAAAAATTCTCACATACATTCGCATCATTATGTTAACATTAATGGGATTCAGTTTTTATTAACAAAAATTCGATTTTATTATTATTAATAATAATGGATTTTATTATCATTAATAACAATGCATTTATATAATTATTAATAACAATGCAATTCCGTTATTATTGATAATAATGCAGTTCTGTTATTATTAATAAAAATGCGATTATTGTTAATAATAAAGCGGGCAATTTATCAAATTTATATCGAAAAAAATTGCAATTATTGCAATTATTGATCAGAAGTAAAAAAATAATTTTAAAAAAATTCTCAAATACAATTG
Source organism: Alloplasta piceator (assembly GCA_946863875.1). Lineage (NCBI taxonomy): Eukaryota > Metazoa > Arthropoda > Insecta > Hymenoptera > Ichneumonidae > Alloplasta > Alloplasta piceator. Next base: position 33,271,000 of record OX333078.1, on the reverse strand, counting down.
CATTATTATGTTAACAATAATGGGATTCTATTGTTATTAACAAAAAATCGATATTATGATTATTAATAATAGTGGATTTTATTATCATTAGTGATAATGCATTTATATGATTATTAATAATAATGCAGTTCTGTTATTATTAATAAAAATGCGATTATTGTTGATAATAAAGCGGGCAATTTATCAAATTTATATCAAACAAAATTGCAGTATTATTCATAGATCAGAAGTAAAAAAGTAATTTTAAAAAAATTCTCACATACATTTGCATCATTATGTTAACAATAATGGGATTCAGTTTTTATTAACAAAAATTCGATTTTATTATTATTAATAATAATGGATTTTATTATCATTAATAATGATGCATTTATATAATTATTAATAACAATGCAATTCCGTTATTATTGATAATAATGCAGTTCTGTTATTATTAATAAAAATGCGATTATTGTTAATAATAAAGCGGGCAATTTATCAAATTTATATCGAAAAAAATTGCAATTATTGCAATTATTGATCAGAAGTAAAAAAATAATTTTAAAAAAATTCTCAAATACAATTGCATTATTATGTTAACAATAATGGGATTCTATTGTTATTAACAAAAATTCGATATTATGATTATTAATAATAGTGGATTTTATTATCATTAATGATAATGCATTTATATGATTATTAATAATAATGCATTTATATGATTATTAATAACAATGGAATTCCGTTATTATTTATAATAAGGCACTTCTGTTATTATTAATAAAAATGCGATTATTGTTAATAATAAAGCGGGCAATTTATCAAATTTGTATCAAACAAAATTGCAGTATTATCTATTGATCAGAAGTAAAAAAATCATTTTAAAAAAATTCTCAAATAATTGCATCACTATGTTAACAATAATGGGATGCTATTGTTATTAACAAAAATTCGATTTTATGATTATTAATAATAGTGGATTTTATTATCATGAGTGATAATGCATTTATGTGATTATTAATAATCATGCAATTCTGTTATTATTAATAAAAATGTAATTATTGTAAATAAAGCAGGTAAATTCCAAATCTTTTGCAAAATGTGCAGAAATTTTTAAATGTTAATTTTTATCTGTATCATGATGAACAAAAATAGAAAAAAAATGCGGGAACGTCAGTGTTTATTTTCATTTGAAAATGGCTCTCGTCTAATAATAAAAATAAAAATAAAACCCTTGAAGAATGTTGCATTCTGATCGATGAGAAAAATGTGCAAAATCTGTTTATTGGTTTATTTCAAAGAAGAAATTGATTTCTCAAGAATAAAAAATATCAGGAGTGTTTGAAAATTCTCTGAAAACAATCGTCCATTATTGTAATTCACAAACAGAATTAATTGAGAATTCAGAATTATTAAGAATTAAAAAAAAAGTAATTTAAATTTACAAAAGTAAAATAAAAGTACATTTATTCTGGTGTAGAAAAAATTACAAAGATAGAAAAAGAATTTATGAGTTCATAATCAATCTTCAAAATTTATGACCATAAATTCATAGTCAGATAAAATTCCAAATTAATTATAATAAATCCACAATCAGCTAATATTCAAAATTGATAATAATGAAAAAAAATGTAATTCAAATGATCAAAAGTTTAAAAAAAATACAATTTTTCTGGTAGAGTAAAAAAATTAAAAGACAGAAAAACAATCGTGAGAGTCACATCCAGAATAAATTCAGAAATCATAATAAAAATAATAAATTCATAATAATTCATAATAAATTCATAATCAACCAATATCCAAATTCGTCATGTTAATAATCAATTTTCAAAATTCATGACCATAAATTCAGTCAGATAAAATTAATGATAATAAATTCACAATAAGATAATATTCAAAATTGATAATACTGAAAAAAAACATTAATTAAAATTAACAAAACCTTTTGAAAAAGTATAATTTTTCGGCTAGAGAAAAAAATTTTAAAAACAGAACAACAATCATGAGAGAGAAAAAGTCACATCCAGAATAAATTAAGAAATCATAATAAAAATAATAAATTCATAATAAATTCATAATCAACCAATATTCAAATTCATCAGTTCACAATCAATTTTCAAAATTCATGACCATAAATTCAGTGAGATAAAATTAATTATAATAAATTAACGATAAGATAATATTCAAAATTGATAATACTGAAAAAAAAAATTAATTAAAATTAACAAAAGTAAAAAAAAACGTATCATTTTTTTGCTAGAGGAAAAAATAAATAAAAAAAACAATCGTGAGAGCCCTGACGTGTTATATCCGTCGAATGTGTCATCGTAGTGTGTTTGTGCGAGGAGAGAGTGGCAAAGCGCGCGCCAACCCTTTACGTAACGAGGCCTAGAGACAATCAGCCCTGGCAGAGTGACTTCAACCAGAAAAATAAAAAATTAAAAAAAAAAAACAAAAAAAAAATCCACAAAACTCACCAGATCCTTGTGAAGATCCTTGCTGAGTTGGGACGTGACTTTGATCGTGCCAACGAAGACAAAAAATATTCCCAAAAGCACAGAAAGAGATCTCAATACAATCGTCGACCCCATATCAATACTTTTTCGGCCAATCAGAAAGAAGAAAACAATCCTAACCACCAATCGCTGAATCTCTTCCCAATATCACACTCGAAACGCGTAAATGCTCATATTCTCCGAATATTTCAAGCGATTTTACGTCGCCCTTGCACAATCGACCTCCATTATTTCAATTCTGTTTACTATCGGCGATAATTCAACAAAAAAAAAAAAAACAAAAAAAAATCTCACTTATATCGGCGAGAAGCGCGGAGCAGACGAGAAACACACCGAGCCTCTCTCGGTGAGAACTATCCTCGACTCTTTCGCAATGACGTCACGCAAAAACGACAACCCCCCCCCCCCCTCGAGTTATGCTTTTAGATGTTAGGTATGTAACCTGGGTGAGGATTTCGTCCCCTCACTCCGTTTCCTATGCCCTCGTATTATGTATATTTTCTCTTTTTTTTTTCGTCGCCCCTGTTCCCCTCGGAAAATCGTTATTGGCAGATGGAACAGAGGGTGTCGTATATGCTGCAGTCACACACACACATATATATATATATGTATGCTTCTCCCTGCCAAGCCTGAAGCATTGTCACGATCGAAACGGGGCGAAGCGTGCGCTGACAATCCCTCTCCCTTGAAACGGGAAGGCATTCTACATATTTTTATTCTACACATGAAATTTTGTCCACAAAAGTTTCCACACAAGAAAAAGTGGCAAGAAATGTTGTTCTACACAAGAGAAGTTGCAAGAAATATTATTCTACACAAAATTATTCTACACCGGTTTAATTTAAGAATAATATCCCTTGGAATTTAACTTATTGTGTAGAATAATGTGTGTAGAATAATATTCCTTGTCACATTTCTCGTGTAGAATATGTGTAGGAACTGGTGTAGCATAAGTTTGTGTAGAATAACATCCCTTCCCACTTTTCTAGTGTAGAATAATTTGTGTAGAAAATTTCATCCGTAGAACAAAAAGGGAAGGCTTCCACATTTTTATTTTACACATAACATTTTCTACACAAATTATTCTACACAAGAAAAGTGGCAAGGAATGTTATTCTACACAAAAGAAGTCGCAAAAACTATTATTCTACACCGGTTTTGTCACATTATTCTACACAAGAGAAGTGGCAAGGAATATTATTCTACACAAAATCATTCTACACCGATTTCTACTCATATATTGTTCTACATGAGAGAAGTCACAAGGGAATATCATTCTATACAAAATTATTCTACACCAGTTTAACTTGTGTGTAGAATAATATCCTATGGTATTTGTATAACTTCTGTAGAATAATGTGTGTAGAAACTGGTGTAGAATAATTTTGTGTAGAATAATATTCCTTGTCACATCTCTGGTGTAGAATATGTGTAGAAACTGGTGTAGCATAAGTTGGTGTGGAATAATATTCCTTGCCGCTTTTCTTGTGTAGAATAATATAAATTGCCACTTTTCTACTGTAGAATAATTTGTGTAAAAAATTTCATCCGTAGAATAAAAAGGGCAGGCTTACACATTTTTATTTTACACATCACATTTTCTACACAAATTATTCTACCCAAGAAAAGTGGCAAGGAATGTTATTCTACACTAAAGAAGTCGCAAAAACTATTGTTCTACACAAAGTTATTCTACACCGGTTTGAACACATATTATTCTACACAAGAGAAGTCACAAAGGAATATTATTCTACACAAAAGAAGTCGCAAAAACTATTATTCTACACAAAATTATTCTACACCGGTTTCAACACATATTATTCTACACAAGAGAAGTGGCAAAAACTATTATTCTACACAAAATTATTCTACACCGGTTTCAACACATATTATTCTACACCAGAGAAGTGGCAAGGAATATTATTCTACACAAAATCATTCTACACCGGTTTCTACTATTTATTCTACACGAGAGAAGTCACAAAGGAATATTAGTCTACACAAAATTATTCTACACCGTTTTAATTTGTGTGTAGAATAATATCCCTTGCCATTTAACTTGTGTAGAATAATTTTGTGTAGAATAATATTCCTTGCCGCTTTTCTTGTGTAGAATCATTTGTGTAGAAAATTTCGTGTTTAGAATAAAAAGGGAAGGCTTCTATAAAACACATGACATTTTCTACGCAAAAGTTTCTACATAAATGATTCTACACAAGAGAAGTTACAAGAAATATTATTCTACACAAAATTATTTTACACTGGTTCAATTAGAATAATATCCCTTATTGCCGTTCAACTAGTGTAGAATAATGTGCGTATAAGCCGGCGTAGAATAATTTTGTGTAGAATAAATTGTGTATAAACTTTTGTGTAGAAAATTTCATGTGTAGAATAAAGAGAGAAGGCTTCTATTCTGCACATGTTTATTCTACACGTGAAATTTTCTACACAAATTATTCTACACAAGAAAAGTGGCACGGAGTGTTATTCTACACAAGAGAAGTGGCAAAAACTATTATTCTACACAAAATTATTATTCTACACAAAACTATTATTCTACACAAAACTATTATTCTACACAAGAGAAGTGGCAAGGAATATTATTCTACACAAAATCATTCTGCACCGGTTTCTACTCTTTATTCTACACGAGAGAAGTCACAAAGGAATATTAGTCTACACAAAATTATTCTACACCGGTTTAATTTGTGTGTAGAATAATATCCCTTGCCATTTAACTTGTGTAGAATAATTTTGTGTAGAATAATATTCCTTGCCGCTTTTCTTGTGTAGAATCATTTGTGTAGAAAATTTCGTGTTTAGAATAAAAAGGGAAGGCTTCTATAAAACACATGACATTTTCTACGCAAAAGTTTCTACATAAATGATTCTACACAAGAGAAGTTACAAGAAATATTATTCTACACAAAATTATTTTACACTGGTTCAATTAGAATAATATCCCTTATTGCCGTTCAACTAGTGTAGAATAATGTGTGTATAAACCGGCGTAGAATAATTTTGTGTAGAATAAATTGTGTAGAAACTTTTGTAAAGAAAATTTCATGTGTAGAATAAAGAGAGGCTTCTAATCTACACATGTTTATTCTACACGTGAAATTTTCTACACAAATTATTCTACACAAGAAAAGTGGCACGGAGTGTTATTCTACACAAGAGAAGTTGCAACAAATATTATTCTGTACAAAATTATTCTACATTACATTACTTCTAAAAATGCAAATGTTGGAGCGTTAACAATTTTTTTTCCTTTATTTAATTTTTTTTTAAACGAAGCTCTCAAGCAATTTTTCTGAAATTCAGCATTATTTTTAAAATCAGCTCGATAGATGCAAAATTACAAAAGTTAGAGAACGTTTTTTCGAAAAAATAATTTTTTTTTTACCCTAACCTTTTAAGCGATTTTTCCCATATTCAATCCCAACGGTCCTTATTATAAAGTGTAACTCCACAACAAACTTCACCGTGATAACTGCAAATCTATGAAGGTTAGAGTATATCTACAAACATTTTGCAACAAATTAAAAGTCCCGCCGAATTGGCAATTGTTTTGCAATTTCGAAACAATTTGCACTGAGTAAATGGAGATAAATGACATACGTGTCCGCACATATTTTCAAAATGTGATTTCTCGACGTTTTGGGACATTTTGAACATACTGACATTAAAATCTCAACAAAAAAAATTTGTTTCGCGAAAACAAAGCTTCCTTTATGAGGAAGTAAAATTAATCTTATAATATCTTATTTTCCTCACTTACACATGAAAGAAATACTCAAACAGATTTTTATTTTAAAAAAATCGTCACTCTTTGTATTATGATCTATGTACATTTGTTTTACATTTTTAGAAAATTAAATATTTACATTTATCCTCGCCTGGAGATCAGAGCGATTTTTTAGCAGTCGAATTAGAGATGGATTTTGAAATTGTCTTGATGGAAAATATTTGTACGTGAATTGTCAATAACGAAATGCATGAAATGATTTTTTCTTAATTATTTTGAGGTCAAAATCGACGCTTAATTTTAATTCACGGATTTATTAAGCCCCGAAACTCGAGAAAAGGTTTCTCCGTTTTCTAAAGGTTTTTTTTTCTTTTGCTACAGATAATTTTATTTTTTCAAAAATGGTTCAGTATTTCGTCGAATAAATTTGTTTGATTTGGTTTTCAATGAAATATCTGACGAATAGATTGATTTTCTGAAAAAAAAAACAAAATAAAAATAAATAAATAAAATAAATAAAAATAAAAAAGACTGATCAAAATTTAAATGTACGAATTTGACTTTGGAAAAAAAAGAAACTGAAAATCACTTATTTTCTCGTAAATTTACAATCGAATCTATTCTCTTAAGAATTCTTCAGTCAAACTTGAATGAGCCGAGAAATTTCAAACCATTTCTAGTAAAATTTTGCTATAAACATTTTCAGTCAATGTTTTACAACATTATAATTATACATTTTCTTCAAGAAAAGCAGCTAATCCCAAAAATGTACACAAACTTGAAAAAAGTCTCTTGTCAGTAGATTTTTTTTTTTTAATTTATCGCAGTTAATATTTCTCATTATTGTTGTGAAAAAAATGATTTTCAAAATTGTTTCATCATTGGTAAACGCTCCAAACTCTTGAAAAAAAAAATAAAAACGAGGAGGCGACGAAATTATTTTCATTGTTCGAATCTTCGATTTCGAACAATGATTCTGAGCTATTTACCTTCCACTCGCGGTCAATTTACAGCTAATTGTATCACACTTTTAAAAAGTTCATCGTCGCGAAAATTTCCGCAATTTTCTTCTCATTTATATTTCAGCCAAACTTCATTTTCCGACAGGAACATCAATTTTTGAGAATTTCTCGGTGGTGCTTAAAACGAGAGTGCTCGCTATTGAGCTGTCCTCCAATTTAACAGGCCTTCGTCTAGCGATAATGATGATTTTCGCCTGTGCCGGTGCTTTAGATTGATTTTCCTTTTCCCTCGACAACGGCCTCTTGCGCTTCCTTCCAATTTTCTCCGAATTTTTCGTTCTCTGTGACCTCTTAAGCTCGACTTCCGGTTTGGCGTCCATTGTCTCCGGGACTTTGGATGCTTCCTGTAAAACTGAATTTTCCTCCTTCAACGTAGATTCATCTTTTGTTGAATTTTCAGTCGAGGAACTTTTCACTTCCGGTTTCAAGCGTTTGGGTGGATTTTCCTCCTGAGAGACAGCATCAATGTTTCTGGGACCGGAAGTAGCTTCTGTAGTATCATCCGATGCTTTTTCGACGACTCCTTCGTTCCTTGAATTTTGGGAGGCAATTATCTCAGTTTCCGGTGACTTTGTTGCTTTTAGTAGCTCCGAAACGATTTTTAGATCCACTTCCGGTGTTGATGAACTTTTTGCTTTCTCTGATTGGTCATCGATGGTATTTCTCACCGTTTCGGATCTGACGAGTGTGCTACAGACGACGGAATCCGTTAATACCATTTTCCGTCTTTTTCTTGAATATAACGAAACGATTGGTAAGCAAGGAATTCTCGGACGCTTTTTCGGCTGTTTAGCGAGTATTTTTTCAGTCTGAAGTTTATCGCTGTCCGGTTCGACGGAGTTTATTTCCTTGGGGCTGGAATTTTCATTTTCCCGCGCCGGTGAGAAAGGCGGAAGTGGCGGCAAAGGCGGAAGTTGCGGCGAAGGCGGAAGCGGCGGTAAAAACTCGAAAATTGCTTTTTCAGGCTCATTGTTTTGTGCGGGCATTTTGTTCTCACAATTGCTCTCAACATTTTTCAATATTTCCATGGCTGAAATTTTTTTTGTTTTTTCATTTACAGCCGAATTTTCCGATTCATCTTTATCTACAATTTTTTGAGATTCATTGGTCGTAATTTGCAATTTCTCATCATTAGTAACGTTTTTCAATTCCTCATTAATTGATGGGTCTTTCGATTTTTCACTGATAGGCGGAATTGTTGATTTTGCATCAGTTGCCAAATTTTTTGGATCCTCATCGTCGAACAGATCTTGCAATTTTTTACTGATGGCGTCATTAATGGATTTTTTGTCCGTTAATGAATTTTTTGAGTCTTTATCGAACGACAGATCTTTCGATTTATCACTGATGGGGCCATTAATAGATTTTTCATCCGTTTCCAAATTTGTTGGCTTCTCATCGATTGGAAGATCTGTTGATTTCCCTCTGATGAGTCCATTTGTTGATTTTTTATCAGATGCCGATTTTTTCGGTTCCTCATCGATCGGGAGATCCTTCGATTTCTTGCTGATGGGCCGTCTCGTTGATGGTTCATCAGTTGCCGAATTTTTTGACTCCTCATCGGTGGACAGATCTTGCGATTTTTGACTAATGGCGTCATTAATCGATTTTTTGTCCGTTGATGCATTTTTTGAATCCTTATCGAACGACAGATCTATCGATTTCTCACTGATGGGGCCATTAATTGATTTTTCATCGGTTGCCAATTTTTTTGGCTTCTCATCGGTTGGAAGATCTTTCGATTTCTCTCTGACAGGTCGATTTGTTGATTTTTTATCAGGTGCCGATTTTTTTGGTTCCTCATCGATAGGGAGATCCTTCGATTTCTTTCTGATGGGACGTCTCGTTGATGGTTCATCAGTTGCCGAATTTTTTGGCTCCTCATCGGTGAACAGATCTTGCAATTTTTTACTGATGGCGTCATTTATCGATTTTTTGTCCGTTGATGCATTTTTTGAATCCTTATCGAACGACAGATCTTTCGATTTATCACTGATGGGGCCATTAATTGATTTTTCATCGGTTGCCAAATTTTTTGGCTTCTCATCGGTTGGAAGATCTTTCGATTTCTCTCTGACAAGTCGATTTGTTGATTTTTTATCAGGTGCCGATTTTTTTGGTTCCTCATCGATCGGGAAATCCTTCGATTTCTTTCTGATGGGACGTCTCGTTGATGGTTCATCAGTTGCCGAATTTTTTGGCTCCTCATCGGTGGACAGATCTTGCGATTTTTGACTAATGGCGTCATTAATCGATTTTTTGTCCGTCGATGCATTTTTTGAATCCTTATCGAACGACAGATCTATCGATTTCTCACTGATGGGGCCATTAATTGATTTTTCATCGGTTGCCAAATTTTTTGGCTTCTCATCGGTTGGAAGATCTTTCGATTTCTCTCTGACAAGTCGATTTGTTGATTTTTTATCAGGTGCCGATTTTTTTGGTTCCTCATCGATCGGGAGATCCTTCGATTTCTTTCTGATGGGACGTCTCGTTGATGGTTCATCAGTTGCCGAATTTTTTGGCTCCTCATCGGTGGACAGATCTTGCGATTTTTGACTAATAGCGTCATTAATCGATTTTTTGTCCGTTGATGCATTTTTTGAATCCTTATCGAACGACAGATCTATCGATTTCTCACTGACGGGGTCATTAATTGATTTTTCATCGGTTGCCAAATTTTTTGGCTTCTCATCGGTTTGAAGATCTTTCGATTTCTCTCTGACAAGTCGATTTGTTGATTTTTTATCAGGTGCCGATTTTTTTGGTTCCTCATCGATAGGGAGATCCTTCGATTTCTTTTTGATGGGACGTCTCGTTGATGGTTCATCAGTTGCCGAATTTTTTGGCTCCTCATCGGTGGACAGATCTTGCGATTTTTTACTGATGGCGTCATTTATCGATTTTTTGTCCGTTGATGCATTTTTTGAATCCTTATCGAACGACAGATCTATCGATTTCTCACTGATGGGACCATTAATTGATTTTTCATCGGTTGCCAAATTTTTTGGCTTCTCATCGGTTGGAAGATCTTTCGATTTCTCTCTGACAAGTCGATTTGTTGATTTTTTATCAGGTGCCGATTTTTTTGGTTCCTCATCGATCGGGAGATCCTTCGATTTCTTTCTGATGGAACGTCTCGTTGATGGTTCATCAGTTGCCGAATTTTTTGGCCCCTTATCAATCGACAGATCTTTCGATTTCTCACTTGAAACCGCATCTTTCGATTTTTTGTCAGTGACTAGATTTTTAGAGTTCTGGTCAATCGGCGAATCTTTTGATTCACCGCTGCTCGTCGGATTTTTCTTTTTCTTATGAGTTGTCAATTTTTTTGGCTCCTTATCAATCGGCAGATCCTTCAAATTCTCATCAATTAGCGGATCATTCGATTTTTTATCAGTTGCCGAATTTTCTGGTTTCTTGTCAAATGACAAATCTTTCGACTTCTCAATTGCGGACGGATCTTTCGATTTTTTATTAGATACCAGTTTTTTGGCATCTTTATCGAACGGCAGATCTTTCAATTTCTCACTGATGAGCAAATCTTTCGATTTTTTATCAGCTGCCGAATTTTTTGGTTTCTTACCGATCGGCAGATCTTTCGATTTTTCACTATTGGGCGGATTTTTTGATTTTTTATCAGTTTCCACATTTTTCGGCTCCTTACCAATCGACAAGTCTTTCGATTTCTCACTAATAAGAGAAACTTTCGATTTCTTATCAGTTGCCGAATGTTTTGGTTTTTTATCAATCAGCAAATCTTTAGATTTCTCATTACTGAGTGAATCTTTTGTTTTTTTATCTGTTGTCACAACTTTCGGCTCCTCATCAATCGGTAATTCTTTTTCTTTCGATTTTTCATCAGTTGTCGCATTTTTCGCTTCCTTCTCAATCCGCAGATTTTTCAATTTCTTATTAACAGACGAATGTTTCGATTTTTTATCATTTTCTGTATTTTTCGTTTCTTTGTGAATCAACAAATCTTTCGATTTCTCATCAATAATCGGAGTCTTCGATTTCTTATCAATTTCCAAATTCTTTGGTTCCTTATCAATCGGCAAATCTCTCGATTTCTCATTAGCGGATAAGTGCTTCGATTTTTTATCATTCTCTAATTTTTTTGGTTTCTCCTCAATCGACGATTCTGCAGATTTCTCATTAATCAGTAGATTTTTCGATTTATCAGAATTTGTTGCATTTTTCGGTTCCTCGTCAAGAGGCGAATTTTTCTCCTCTTTTGTCCGATTTTCCGATTTCTCATCGTTAGCGCCATTTTCCATTTTCCCATTTGCGAATTTTTCCCCCTTAACATCGTTTTTATCCGGAACATCAATTTCCTTCGATTCTTCTTCATTCGTCGAATCATTCACTTTCTCATCAATCGTCAACGCGTTAGTATCGATACTTACAGCATATCCTGAATTATCGAGCATTCCATTTTCCAAATTTTTGTCAAGGACGTCATCGATATCCATACTCAATGCATCAACGATACTGTTTGTCGTATTGTCACGTTTGTTCTCGTCAGTCGATTCTTCATTTTCGTTGCTACCGAGAAGAGAATTCTCAATGTATTGATAATCCTGAATGAATTTCTCGATATTCTCGATTTTTTCTTCTCTGAAAGATGCCGAACCAACGTCGATAATGCGATTCCCCTCAGACGGAATCAGAGGTACTTCCGGATCATTTTCCAGCATCAAAATAAATTTATCCTGAGCCTCGACTTGATTGAGCAAATTATTCACAGTCTCGGTTGTCGCCTCGATAATTTCCTTCGATTCATCCAATTTTTTAATCAATTTTTCCTCCTCCTTCACCGGATCGTCGAGAACTTCCGGTTTCGTCGTAGAAACCGGATCTTCAAAATCTTTTTTCGAAATTTCCACATTTCTCGGCGGAGAATCAATTTTTGCGAAGATTTTACGATCTCTGGATCGTTTTTTCGTATCACGCTCTTTGTCAAATTCGATTTTGGCCACGGAATAAACGATTGGCTCCGGCGATCTCGATCTCTGAGATGATCTTTTGTACCAATCTCTGCTGATTGCGCCGCTGCTTTTGCTTCGTGATTTCGGAGCTGGTGAACGTGATCTTGCGGCTCGCCAATGATTCGTTTCGTTTTTATAATTTTCAAAATTATTTCTGTTTTCATAATTATTCCTATTTTCATAATTATTTCGGTTTTCATAATTTTGCCTATTTTCGTAATTACTCCCAAATTTATTGTCGCTTCGACGCCAGATTCTATCTCGAGTGTTGTAACCGTCTCTTTTGTTGTATTCAACGTATTGATCTCTGGATCCGTCCCTCAATCGATTTCTCGATCCATCTCTCGATCGATTTCTAGATCCATCGTCTCGTCGTTTCTCGCAATTAATACTGTGAAGACGCGGATGCTTATCAGTGCGATATTTGTCATAAGGTTTGTTATCTTCGTGATGACGTCGATCAGGAGTTTTGCTGCGTGATCGATAATTCGATTTGTCACGAAAATTCCGATATCGTCGCGATCGATCGTGAATCTCGTGTTTTCGACTCGGTCGATCGTGGGGAAAACGCGAACGACTCTCGTGACGAAATTCGTGTCCAATATTATTTTCCTGATTCGCGCGAAATTCGAAATATTTGAATTTTTCGCTCTGATGATATTCGTCGCGGTCGATCCTTTCGTGAAATTGTTCCTCAATGTTTTCGCGATTGGGACTCTCGTCATCGTTCTCCAAAAATTGTTCTTCGTTCGATTCAAAAACTTGGTGCGATGAAACTGTGGGTTCGATGGAACCTTCGGGAGAATCTACAGCCTCGTAGATTTCCTTTACGATGTACCTCACATTTTCGTGATTGTCGATTTCTACCACTTTCTCGACCATCTTTTCCTCCTTCTGAATTCTCTCGGCCTCTTGCTCCATTAGCAATTTCTTCCTCAGTCTTTCGCCGTATAATGTTGAGCTTCCTCTCTCAGGAGCCCAAATTTGCTCGGGATTTTCCTCCTCTTCTTCGTAATCCTTCGGCAACGTCTCTTCCTCCACCTTCGCAGTGTTTGCCCAAGCCGGAGGATCCACCGGAATGATTTTCGGGATCTCTTCATTTTCTCTCTTCGCTTCCCATTTTTTGTAGTTCTTGGATTCTTCGCAGCGCGGTTTTGGCCTGGCCCAAAATCCTCGCTTGAATTTCAGGTCCTCCAATCTGGATGAAATGTCCCAACGATTATTATCAAAATTAAGAGCAAGGTTCAAAAATTTGCCGAAGCAAAACAGCAATGAAATTTATGGGTTTTCAAAGCTTTAGAGTACATTTAAATTAAATTTTGTAAATAGATGCTTGACTCGTAAACTGGATGAAATTTCCCAACGATTATTATCAAAATTAAAAGCAAGGTGCAAAAATTTGCCGAAGCAAAACAGCGATAAAATTTACAGGTTTTCAAAGCTTTAGAGTACATTTAAATTAAATTTTGTAAATAGATGCTTGACTCGTAAACTGGACGAAATTTTCCAACGATTATTATCAAAATTAAAAGCAAGGTGCAAAAGTTTGCCGAAGCAAAACAGCGATAAAATTTACAGGTTTTCAAAGCTTTAGAGTACATTTAAATTAAATTTTGTAAACAGATGCTTGACTCGTAAACTGGACGAAATTTCCCAACGATTATTATTAAAATTAAAAGCAAGGTTCAAAAACTTGCCGAAGCAAAACAGCGATGAAATTTGCAGGTTTTCAAAGCTGTAGAGTACATTTAAATTAAATTTTGTAAATAGGTGCTAGACTCGTAAACTGGACGAAATTTCCCAATGATTATTATCAAAATTAAAAGCAAGATGCAAAAAATTGCCGAGGCAAAACAATAATGAAATTTATGGATTTTCAAAGCTTTAGAGTACATTTAAATTGAATTTTGTAAATAGATGCTTGACTCGTAAACTTAATCAGCTGTAATTTTTTTGTAATGGTAAAAATGATATTTTTCTTCATTGAATTCTTCATATTTTATTTCTGAATTCAGTTTTCTATCTCTAAAAAAACGTCTCTCATCTTTTTCAAAGTTATAAGGCAGAACTTTTGTTCCGACGTAAAGTGTGCTTCGTTTCTCATTTCAAGCCAAGATTTTTGAGAAAATGGCAAAGCGTAATTTTACGAATTTCTCGAGATGATTACGCTGGAATATTGTTTTAGCATTCGAAGAATTGTCAAATTGATCTAGAATGTATCTTCAAAGTGTAATTTAAGTAAATACGTTCGATCTTAAAAGTATCGGTAAATTTTCAACAAACTTAACCTCAAAATGCGATTACTGTTTTATCCTCGAAGTACTCCAATTTTGAGTCCCTTGTTAAAAATAAATTATAAAATCGAAGAAATAACAGTGAAATAAAAATGAGATTCTCACTCTTTTCTTAGATCCGCAATAATTCGATCTTTTCGATCGATCTCGGCCCTCGCTGTTTTCATCAGCGACGAAGTGTTGAGCAATATAGTTTTTTTTTCTTCCTCCCACGTCTCGCCCTCGACTTTCCGCGATATTAAATCTCGCTCCAATTGCGCATTTTGCTCCGTCAATTTGTCGTTCTTCTCTTTGCACTGAAACTACAATTATCACGCGATGAGGATGTAAATTTTCGCCGCGAAAATTGTCGCCTAACCTCAAAAATGATTCAGGAAAAAAAAAGTCTCACCCTTGTACACTCGTTCACATCGAAATTCGGCAGATCACTGTAAATATCTACATCGTCGTCCATCTTCTGTTTTTTTTCTTCAATATTTCGACAATAACCTCATTATCTTGTTATTATTGGCAACAAAGCACGATTCAGTCACAGTGACGATCAGCTGTGAAGACTCGCGCCAAGCGCCAACTCGCGCGCGTTCTTCTCAATAATTCCAAACGCGCATGCGCGACCGATTGCACCCGAAGAATCCCGACAATAGCCGAACGATCTTCACGGTCACTTCCGCCATCTGGCGGAAGAAAACGCTCGAATTACTCAAAAGAAAAAAGTGTTTTTTCATCACCAAAATAAATTGAACCTTCACGAACATTTTAAAAACAGTCAGAAAAAGTATACATTTTCATTGGAAATCGATTAAAAAGTTTATAAAGTTCAATCGGCCGAGAAACAAAAGAATCATTTCGGTCATCTCATTATCCTTTTAAAAAAAAACGATTAGCCAAAAAGCCTTGCAAAGGGGTCAGCGTAGCGCGTATCACGTATACCTGTATATACACATACACACACTTGTGCACATATATATATAATACAAATTTAGGTGGTCAGCAGGTAATCATACAGGTGTACGACACATGCGCAGTGCGACGTTTCCGAAGAGCAGTGGTTATCCATTGTTGTATAGTAAAAGATCGCCGTGTTAAAAAAAAAAAAAAAAAACCCCTCGGGCATCACAATCTCTCTGACATAGCGTGTGATTCTCGTCTGTATCGGGAAAATTCGTTCGATTGAGTCGACTATCCCCTCAAGGCAAAACTGCGCGATTTTCTCCCCACTCCCCCCCCCCTCCCTCCTCCTCCCCGCGGAACGCGAGTGTACGGTGAGAGAGACCGCGAACGCGGCGATGAGGTGCTCAGTGGTGTCGCGCACCTTGTACAGCGCGTATTGTGTGCCGAATCGTGACAGTTCTCATCCGTCATCATTTTTTTTCTTCATATTTTTAATTCGTTCGGCCGAATTGAGTGTGTGGTGTTTTCTACGAATGTGTCGAATCGAATAGAGATAAGATTTCGTTTCAGTGGCGTTTTAACGCGGGATTTATCCGCATGGTGAAAAGTGTCAAAGTTATGCGGTGTTCCGAACAAAAGTGGCAGGAGCAACAAGCCGGCGTTACGATGAAGCTGTGAGACACTGGTTTTTTTGATTCTTCTTTCTTCGAGGAGAAATCTCGACGGAGAGCCTCTTTACCTGGAAAACAAGGTACAGTTTGCTATCTACGTGTATATATGTATAGTTCGCTGCTATTTTTTTGTACAATCACGCGGATGGCGCGCGCGGTCACACCGTGAATCTTTGTGCCCCGATGCTTTTTTTTTCTTGTCTCTCACTGAAAGTAAGAAGAGGACCTGTTGATAGCGTCCGGGGGAGGAAGGGAGGGGGTAAACGCCGCGCGGTGAGGGGAGTTTCTTTTTATTCTCGGGGCAACGTGACCATGTATATACATACATATATATATATATATATGCGTGTAAAAAATTAGTTCAAACTTTTCTCCGCGCGGTGGCGACTCCAAGACACGAGAAAAAAACGTTATTTCGCGGATTTTTCGTACGTCACATGGCGTCACTTTTTACGGGAAAATCGGCAAAAACGTTTTTTTCGAATTTCAACGGTTTTTTCCCCGGAATAATGTTTTAGCTCTTTGCTCCGTCGATGGTTTATCGAAGGGAAGATATGGAAGGATAACCTTGCGGGTTTCTCGGTCGTTTTTTTTTCTCTTTCTCGGTCTTTCGTTCCTCCTTTTTTTCTTGCGGCGACACACGGGCCCGCGAGGTTGCCAAATCTTTTATCGCACATACCTGCCTCGATCTTCGTCTCTCACGCGCACATTATCTGTCGAAATATACGAGTTTCACCATTTTTTTATTTATGGGAAGATTTATGTTGGAAATCAGCGCTGGATTTTGGAAATCGTTTTGAGGTATATTTATCGCTCAATTGACGATAAATAATTGTGTTTTACGTGCATTTTGCGGTATCCGTAATTTTTGTGCGATTTTGACAGTTTGAGGGTCGTTTTTTTTTTGAAAATTTTTGAATTTACCGCGTTGATTTTTATCAGCGATTTTCAATGAAAAATTAAAATCATTTGTTTATCAAGGGAAAAAAGTCAGATAATGTTAATCTAAATGATCTTTTTTATTGAGAATCTGTCGAAAAAGAGAATGATCCATGAATCATTGAATTGGGACAAAGAATGTGAATTATTTTTGGATTGAAATGAACGAAAATACATTTTCGAAGTTTGACGTAAAACAGCTGATCAATGGCAAATTCGCCATGTTACCGCAAAATATGAATTATCTTTGGATCAAAATGAACGAAAATACAACATTTTCGATGATTGACGTAAAACAGCTGATCAATGACAAATATAATCGCCACATTTTTTGTGGATCAAAGTTTGTAAAGATCTTTTGTTACCACTGATTTTTATAAATTTGAATGTTATGAAAAAATTGTTAAAACCACTAGTGGGCAAAAATGGGGACAATCTCATTTTTAACGAAGTTTTTTCGTGTGACTTCGATTTTGGCAATTTCCTGTTAAATACGCGAAGAAAAAAATGTGGGAAATCGGAAATTAAAAATTTACGGAATCGAGATTTTCGGCGTTTTAAATTATTAATGCATTTATTTAATTTTTTCAATTTAATATTCATTTATATTCTTTCACATTTATATTTCAAAAAATAAAATAAATGAAATAAATAAAATAAATAAAATAAATAAAATAAATAAAATAAATAAAATAAATAAAATAAATAAAATAAATAAAATAAATAAAATAAATAAAATAAATAAAATAAATAAAATAAATAAAATAAATAAAATAAATAAAATAAATAATTTTGTTATAATAAGCAAAATATTTGGAAAATCCGCTGGAGTTCCACAAAAATTCAATTTTCGGGCAATTGATGGCGTTTTTTGGCGCCTCATCCTCAAACAGGTCGTTTCTTATATTTTATGATGAAAAGAAACGTGACTGAGGATTCTTCGAATTTCAAGTGCAATGTTATACGACACAAAGGGTGGATTCATTTTTCCGGGTCAATCAACACACTGTATATACACAATAATATCTACACTTATATATGTATGTATATGTATATATATATTAGGGTGATTTGTTTTTTCGACTTATTTTTTTTCTTCCACTCCCCACCCGAAATTTTGTTCTATATGCCTGAAAGAAAATTCCCTGAAAGTTACAGCCCTTAATATTAATATGAGTACTTTCCCTTTGCGTGATAAGTTTTTCCATCTAAAATACACGTAAATGAAAAACTTTTTTCGTCAAAATTTTACCACCCCGTGGTTTTTTATGCCATCACATTGATTTTGGTCGCAATGTACGAATATTCAAAAACATTTTTCGAAAAAAAAATATAAAAAAAATATTGAAACCCATCTTCATCGTTTTTTATTAGATTTTTGGAAAAAATCAGAATTTCTCGATGATGACCATTTTTGATTTTTTTTTCTTTTCATTACATCAAACTTTGACATTTTCTGCAAATCCTCAAATTTTTTCAGAGTGGTGAGTTTTTTATTTCTATTTTTTTTCCAATTGAAAAAAAAAATGTCAACTAGTCTTATTTCTCATAACACCATTTTGCCAATTTTTGAGGTTGTTCAGAGGACTTCCAAACTTGAAAACATAAAATAAAATAAAATATTGAGAGTGGTAATCAGCGAGAAATGTTCGATTTTTTCCAAAAATCTAAAAAAAAAACGATGAAAATGCGTCTCAATAACTTTTTTATATTTTTTTCGAAAACTACACTCAAAAACAGTTTTCGAAAAAAAATATAAAAAAATTATTGAAACGCATCTTCATGGTTTTTTTTTTAGATTCTTGGAAAAATCGAAAATTTCTCGATGATTACCATTTTCAATTTTTGTTTTTATTTATTTTTTTCAAGTTTGAAAGTCCTCTGAACACTCTCAAAAATTTGCAGAATGGTGTTATGAGAAATAAGGCTAGTTGAAAGAAAGTTTTTTTTTCAATTGGAAAAAAAATAGAAATCGAAAATACACCACTCTGAAAAAATCTGAGGATTTGCATAAAATATCAAAGTTTGATATAATGAAAAGAAAAAAAATCAAAAATGGTAATCTTCGAGGAATTTTCGATTTTTTCCGAAAAACTAAAAAAAACAATGAAGACGGGTTTTTATAATTTTTTTGTATTTTTTTTCAAAAAGTATATTAAAAAACGAAAATTTTGAAAAAAAAATCGTCCTGATACGTCAAATTTTGAAAAAGTTATAGCTACTTAAAAAATAAAAAGCCAATTTTTTTTGAAAAAATTATAACTTTTTATCCGCTGGGTGTAAAAATTTGAAAAAATTCTGAAAAATGTTTTTCATAGCGTAAAAAAAGATAAAAAAGTTTCAGCCAAATCGAAAAGGGTCGGGTTCTGAAGTGGTCGATTTGGCGCGGAATACCCCATATATATATATATATAAATGTAAGTCACATTTCGTCACTCGCGCAATGTGAGTCACGACGTTGTAACGCCCGCGCCGTGAGAGAGGGTTTCTATTGCGAATGAAACGTGGAATGTGCGACGCTCGTAACAAAACACACGCGCGTACGTACAGGATAATTTTTCCGCTTTGCAATGAATTCCGAGAGAAAAAGAGAGAGAGAGAGATAGAGATAGAGGAGAAAAAAAGAACTCGACGATTCGTAATTGTCGCTGTAACCTCGATTCTGGTAATAAATATCCGAACCCCCTTTATTGGCAATTGAGTGGAAAATTTTAAAGACGTTGGACATGTCGTTAAGGGACAGTTGATGATTTTCAGTAAACCTCGATTCTGGCAATCCCACTTTTGCAATTTTTTTTATTTTTATTATTTTTTTATTTTTTATTTTTATTTTTTATTTATTTATTTATTTATTTTTATTTTTTTTATTTTTATTATTATTATTATTATTATTTTTTTTTTAAAGAAGATTGATAACCCCTTTTTTCAACAACTTTTGGAAGCTCGGCAATTCCTTTTTTTTTAGTAATTCAACAATCACTTTTTGAAACTGAAGATACCTTTTTTTTAAATTTATTTCGGCAACTCCACTTTTGGAAATTTGATAATCCTGTTTCTAGAAAATTTTGGAATCTCCTTTTTTTTTAGAAATTTGGTAACTCTACTTTTGGAATTCGACAATCTCTTCTTTTTTTAGAAATTTGACCACTTTTGGAAATTACAAAAACCGTTTTTAGAAATTTGTCAACCCCTTCTTGGGATTATACATTATTATAATTATTATAATTATACAAACGCTTTTTTCAGATTTTAAAAAACCCCACTTTTTTAAACTGAAAAGCCTCCTTTTTTAAAAATTAGACAACGTCCTTTTTAGAAATTCGAGGACCCCACTTCTGGAAATTTAACAAAACTTTATTTTAGAAATTCGAAAAACCCCACTTTTAGAAACTGAAAACCTCTTTTTTTATAATTCAACAATCTCACTTTTGGAAATTCAATAATCCCGTTTTTGGAAATTCGGTGATCCTCCGTTTTAGAAATTAAAAAAACCTTGAGAAATCGGGCAACCTCTTTTGGAAATTGGACAATCGCTCTTTTGGGATTTCTAAAATCGAACTTTTGGAAACTGTAAAAAACCCCTGTTTTTATAATTCGTCAACCTCGCTTTTGAAAATTCGATAATCCCGTTTTTGGGATCCCTTTTTTAGAAATTTGGCAACCCCACTTTTGGGATTAGACAACCTCTATTTTTTAGAAATTTGACTTTTTTAGAAATTTGTCAACGCCTTCATTGGATTATACATATTTATAATTATTATAATTATACAAACGCTTTTTTTTAAATTGAAAACTCCACTTTTTTAACTAAAAAACCTCACTTTTTAGAAATTTGACAAGCCCGCTTTTGGAAATTAGAAAACATCTTTTTTAGAAATTCGAGGACCCCACTTTTGAAAGTAAGATTTTTTTTAGAAATTCTGCAAACCTCACTTTTAGAAACTGAAAACCCCTTTTTTTATAATTCGACCATCTCACTTTTGGAAATTCGGTTATCCCTTTTTTAGAAATTTGGTAACCCCACTCTTGGGAATTAGACGACTATTTTTTTTATAAAATCGACAATTCCAATTTATAAATCTGCTTTCAGAAACCCCAAAACTGTTTTTACAGAAACTCGAACCTCGCTTTTGGAAATTCGTTAACCGCGCTTCTAAAAATTGTACAATCCCATTTTTGGAATTTTTTTAAACTCGAAATTCGTACACGACTCCTTGATAAGAATTAAACCTTAAGTGGAAATTAGAAAACATCTTTTTTAGAAATTCGAGGACCCCACTTTTGAAAATTAGATTTTTTTTAGAAATTCTGCAAACCTCACTTTTAGAAACTGAAAACCCCTTTTTTTTATAATTCGACAATCTCACTTTTGGAAATTCGGTTATCCCTTTTTTAGAAATTTGGTAACCCCACTCTTGGGAATTAGACAACTATTTTTTTTATAAAATCGACAATTCCAATTTAGAAATCTGCTTTCAGAAACCCCAAAACTGTTTTTACAGAAACTCGAACCTCGCTTTTGGAAATTCGTTAACCGCGCTTCTAAAAATTGTACAATCCCATTTTTGGAATTTTTTTAAACTCGAAATTCGTACACGACTCCTTGATAAGAATTAAACTTTAAGTGGAAAAATAAAAAGTAAAGATAAGAGAAAATCGATATTTGCGAGTCGACTCGTTATCGTTGTTTGAACCATCGCTATATTAGTTGATCTTTTTTTTTTTGACACTCAACACTGAAATTTTATCGTATTTTGCGTGTCGATGTCGCGAGAATACTTTGAAAATCGATAAAAAATCAATTTAGGGATCTACAAAGATTATCTCTTTTGTAAATTTAATTGTTAATTTAGAGAGAAAAGATACAAAAATTGTGGATTGAGTTTGAAAAAAAATCCACGCTAGTGAATTTTTGTAAAAATTAAATTTAAAATTGTGTAAAATTATGTAAAATTAAAAATTTAATTTTAGACGCTTTATGGGAGATTATTTTACGATTTAATCTGAATAAACAAGAATTCCCATTTTTCACTCAGGCTGCAATTTTTATTAAAATCCGTAAAACTCAAAAAACATTAATTATGCGGAAACCTCGAGTCTCTGATTCGTAACGGTAATTTTTTTTATTTCCAAAATGTTCTTATTATTTTTATTTATTTTTATTATCCACAGATCTCTCGGCAGTATAATTTCAGCGGCCATCAAAAATCACGATCACGTTTTCGCGTTTAACGAAATTCACCGTGATAAAATTTAAATGGCCATTACCGTTACAACGACTATATTTCTACATATATATACATGTATAGTACTTACTCGTGAAATTTATAATGACTTACGTCGAAAATCACTCTGAAACCGGAAGCAGCTCGAGATCCCATTTCTCCAAAAAAGAAAAGAAAAACAACAAAGAACAGGAAATTAGTCCAAAGTGCATTAAAGCACGATGAGAGAAAAAAATACCCTTAATTATTTTTTTTTGTGCATAGAAAATTATTGATAACAATTCTGGGTCAATAATTTTTGCATGAAATTTATTTTATTTATATTTTATTTATTTATTCCGAAAAGTGAAATTAAAGAAAGGAAAGAATATTAAATGTAGGGAAATAGATTGAATTATAACTCACAATCAGTGAGATGCAATTTTTGGTTTTTTTCGAAAATGCAAAAAATTGAATTCAACTAAATCTGAAATGTAAATTTTTGGCCGGCCCATTTAGAATTACGTTGTTATAGAGAATGTTCAGAGACTTTGCCAAACAAACGAAAACATAGATAATAGATAGAGATATATATATATATATATATATATATATATATATATATATATATATATATATATATATATATATATGTACCTAAGCTTGAGTCAGGAGAGGGCTGCTCGGCAAATAACAAACATGGCGTCGCCGCCCACAGCTGATAACGAGCGACGGCTCGAAGCGCGAGCGTGGAATTCAATCTTTCGTTACACACCACGATTCACGTCTGTGTCGTCTCTTCTTCCTTTTTTCCACCTCCTTTATTATTTTTCGCCACATCTCTCGTTCGTCAACGATATGAGTATACTCGGTGACAGAGAGTTTCGCTCAAATCGTAAAAAGTATTTTTACGTTTTAAAAAAGCTCTTTTCCATTCGCAATTTATTTTTTCAGAAGTTAAAAAAAATAAAAATATACACCTCCCGATACGATACAAATAAGTTAACTCACAAAGTTAATGCAAAAGTAAACTAAATGGCCTCAGATTCCTCCAAAGTGGAGTCCACGTACCCGGAAACTTCATAACTTGATTTAAAACTTAACACATCTGTCGATGCATAACTTAACACGTAACTTAACTCATGAAGTTAACGCGCAAGTTTGTCCGTAAAGTTGAGTCGTAGTCAACGCATAAATTAACTCATAAATTGAACCCGTAAGTAAGCATAAGTTCACTAAAAGTCAACGTATTAGTCATCTCATAAAGTTATCGCATAAGTCGACTCATGAAGTTGCCGCATGAAATTGAAGCATACGTTGACTCGTAAAGCTAGGGCATAAGTCAATTTGTCAAGTTCATGCATGAGTCAATTCATAAAGTTAGCGCGTGAGTTGATCCATGAAATTGACTCATAATGGTAACGCATAAATAAACTTGCAATGGGGACGCATAAGTTAACTCTTAAGTGTAATGGTGACGCATAAGTTAATCCATCAAGGCGCAATGCATATGTTAACTCACAAAGTTGACCATGAGTCAACTCACAAAGGTGGTGTGTGAGTTGAATCAAAATGGCGCTATAATGTCAACGCATAAGTTAACTCATGAAATTAACGCAAAAGTCAACTCATGAAATTAACTCATAAGCTAACTCATGAAATTAACTCATGAAATTAACTCATGAAATTAACTCATGAAATTAACTCACAAGCTAACTCATGAAAATGACTCATGAGTTAACTCATGAAATTAACTCATAAGTTAACTCATGAAATTAACTTATAAGTTAACTCATATTGTTGATACATACTTTAACTCGCAAATTTAACGCAGAAGATAGCTCATCAAGTTAACTCATTGATCCAGGCCTCTTGTAATTTGAGTCCAGGGCCCCTGACCTCCAATAATTTTAGCTCCTGCGCGAGTGCGTAGCACCCAAGCCACGAACCCCTAGTACAAACATATCTAGGTATGTATTACAGGAAGGAATTGTTTGATCGAAAATCCATGGTAACCATGGTGCAGAAGTTCTTTTCAACTCTCTCATTCGCGTCTGACATGCTAACTAGCCGAGAGGCACAAAATACACACCGGGACTCTTCTGTACAATTTTTTGTTTGCCTCCACCTTTCTCTTTATCTCTCGCTTATATCGAGGTTAGAAAGAAAAAAAAAATAGTAAAAAGAAAAACGTTGCCATTGTGCCAAATAATACTATATTATTTTGCGAAAAAACGTTAAGGAAGCAATAAAAAATTGATGAGAAGAGAGATGATTTTGTTTCCATTTATTTGCGCGAGAATTTGAAAGAATTCTTTTTTGTATTTTATAAATATTACAATTGTTCAATTTCGGCTTTGGGAAAATTGTGGAAAATTTATGGGATGAAAAGATGATGTTGTTAGTCGAAAATTCATCAATTCAAATATTATTCCCCATAAGTTAACTCATAAGTTTACTCATAATGGTGACGCCTAAGTTTACTCATCATGGCAATGCATAAGTTAACTCACAAAAAGTTGATAATGAGTTAACTCAAAAAAGTTTACCACGAGTTAACTCACAAAAAGTTGACCATGAGTCAACTCAAAAAGGTGATGCGCGAGCTGAATCAAAATGCCCCCATAATGTCAACGTATAAGTTAACTCATGAACTTAACTCATGAGTTGACTCATAATGCTGACACATAATTTAACTCATATTGTTGATATATAGTCTAACTCGCAAAGTTAACGCAGAAGTTAGCTCATTAAGTTAACTCATTGATCTACTACAAGGCCCCAGATTTTCAGTAACCAATTTTCCGTTTTTGTATTTGATTAATATTTATAATAGTTCAATTTCGGCTTTGGGAAAGTTGTGGAAAATTGATAGGACGAAAAGTTGATGTCGTTAGTCGAAAATTCATCGGGGAATATATGACGCGGATTCCCCCTCTTTAGACAAAATGCAAACAGGTGCGAGAGGCAATCGCTGGAAAATATTCGATACTCGATTCTCGTTGAAAGTTTTACGCGTTCGAGGGAATATTATTCCCCATGGTCAAATTTGTCATCGGGCCTATTCGTATTTGTCGTGAATGGAAATCTACAATGGGCCATGATAACGATAATATTCGAGTGAAATATATGGGGTGTTCCAGGTCACTCCGACCTGATGATTAAGAATTTTTTTTTTTTTTCGATAAATGCCTTTTGCGAATTTTTCTTCGTTGAAGTGAAAATATGAAGCTTGAGGAAAATATTAATTTTCTGATTCATGCTAAAACATTGTTTTTTTTCACGTAAAATTTATTAGGGTGGCATTTTATTAACAGGGGTGAGAAAAAAATTTCCACAAATTTTGAAAACTCATTTAAACATAAAAGTATTCGAGTCGCGATTCCTTGATAGTTTTCAGGATAACAAGAAAAAATTGGTTTCATTTTTTAATAATTTTGAAAAAATGTTTTAGATTTGTTTATAAAAAAAAATTATCAATAACTTATCAATATTCATAACATTAACGATGCTAATCGATTTTGGAGTATTTTTGTTATAGAGTTTTGACATAATTTGAACAAATCTATTTTTTTTTAGTGTCATACCTTTCCCATTTAAACTGATTTGCACAATAAAAGAAAATCTTTACTAAGACTACTTTTCGTATTGAGACCAAGAGCCTCGTTGTCCTCGTCGTCTTGTCACAGAGCTGGAAAAAAAATTAATACTATATTTACTGTATAGTAGTATAGTAGTACGTGGTAGTACTACGCCATATATATAGATATTGACACACGTGTAAACCAATATGACTGCCCCAACGCCATTGTCGGCGATCCTACGTATTATATATGAGCGAAAAAAATATGAACTTGTGCGTGTGTGTAAATGTAATATATACATTCGGGTGGTCCAAAAAACTTTTTTTCGATTTTAGAAGGCGTATCAATACAGCATTCTTCAAAAGACGACTACATGATTTTTTTTAGATTTTAAAACTAGTTTTTTTGGACCACCCTAATATACATATGTAATATACATTAGGGTGATTAAAAAAAAAAAATTAACAGTATAAAACCAGGCCTATTAAAATATGAGCTCTCAATATTAATATTATCATTGTCCTCATCGCACTTTTCGATTTTCCATAAGAATAAAATTTATTTATTTTATTTTCCATAAAATTTACAAAAATTTTAAGCCAACTTCTGCTGCACATTTTTCTTAAATCGTTCTATTTTTCTAATTATTATAGTGAGAACTATTGGTTAAAAATGTGTTTTTTTAAATCACCCTAATATATATATGCGGCATTTCATGTGAAATCAACCACTTTTAAACCCGACCCCTTTCGATTTGGCTGAAATTTTGTTCTTCGTTTCTACTCCCTTTAAGGCTGGGTAAAAAATTTTTTACATGTTCTGAAAAATGTTTTTAATGGCGTAGAAAAGGAAAACAAAATTTCAGCCAAATCGAAAAGGGTCGGGTTTCAAAGTGGTCGATTTGACATGGAATGACCCATATGTACATTGTCAGTAAAACGCAGAGTCTCGACTCTACCTCTTTTTTCTTTTCCTTTCCTTCGCGTACGTTCGTAATATTATTCTATAATGTGCTCAACTCCTTTTGAGCATCGTCCATCGTATAACGTGGCCATCGTAGCCTCGATGAGCTCTCACCGTCTCCTCGTTACAGCCGAAGGTCGCTCACGCACCTCTCTCCCTCTCTCTCGCGCGTCGTGGTTTCCATTTTTATTTTTCGCGATAAATTTTCCCGACGAATTGGAGGTCTCGAAAATTTTATAAATTATTGAAAAAATAGATTTTTTCAAAATAAAAAATATAAATAACAAAAAATAAACAAATATCGGGTATTTTTTATCCACGAATGAGAATTAACGTTTCTTGAATTTAAAAAAAAAATTATTTTTTCTATATTTTATTTTTATTTTTGTTAATTTTTCTTTATTTTTTTTTTTTATTTTTTAAAATATTTTCTTTATTTTTCTTCATTGTTTTTTTATTCCCCGCAACGAAAATCCTACGAAGATGGTATTTCAGGGAATTAGATATTAGTATATATGTATATTATGCTGGTTGGACGCGGGAGTTTGTTGAGACTCGCTTCGTTGCCTTACGAGTGTAGTTTATACTCTCTCTCTCTCGCTCTCTCGCTCGCGCACCTACGCTCTCCGTCTCTCTCTGGCTCTCTTTCGCGTCGTCCGGCTTTGTTTTACGGTAATCGGAGCACGACAAACACGCCATCCGAGAACCAGCGCGTGTATATATGTATGTATAGATATATGCATACATGTGTTCTACTCAGCACCTTGAAAACAGGGCATAGATCGGGCAATTATATGTTTTTAAAATCCTTTGTGCCATTTTTCTCGTCGTTCACGAAATGGAAATAAATAAAGCGTTGATTTAAATTTCTCCGGAGGAATGCCCACAAAAAAAGACGTTCTCTTAAATGGTTCATAAAAAATGAAAGTTTTATAAGAGGAGAATAATATAAAATATGAAAGGTGAAATATGAAATTTGAAAAATGAAGTAGTATGAAATATGGAGTAAAATAAAAACTTTGCAATTTGAAGTTTGAAGTTTGAAGTTTGAAATATCAAATTTGAAAATTGAAATTTGCAATCTACCATTTGAAATATGAAGTATGAAATAGGACATATGAAATACGAAGTAAAATTAAACATATAAAATATGAAATATCAAATTTGAAGTTAAAAATTTGAAGTTTAATACTTGACGTTTTCAATTTACAACTCGAAATTTGAAATATGAAATACAGAAGGTAAAATATAAAATATGAAATTTAAAATTTGAATTTTGAAACTTGAAATTTGCAATTTACAATTTGAAGTTAGAAATATCAAACTTAAAAATTGAAATTTGCTATTTACCATTTGAAATATGAAGTATGAAAGGGAGTGAAATAAAAAATATAAAATATGAAATGTGAAAAATGAAATTTGAAACTTCAGATTTGAAATTAAAAATTTGAAGTTTAATACTTGACGTTTTCAATTTACAGTTTGGAATTTGAAATATGAAATACAGAATGTAAAATATAAAATATGAAATTTGAAATTAAAAATTTGAATTTTGAAACTTGAAATTTGCTATTTACAGTTAGAAATTTGAAATATGAAGTATGACTTGCAAAATAAAAAATATCAAATTTGATACTTAAAATTGGAAATAAAAAAATTGTTGGAGTTTAAAATTTGCGATTTGCGATTTCAAACTTCAAATTAGAAATTTGAAGTTTGAAATATAAAATACCAAGTAAAAAATACAAAATATGAAATTTGAAACATGGAATTATGAAATATTGATGACGAAATAAAAAATAACAAATTAAACCCAAAACATAGAATTGCCAATAAAAAATAGCCTCTGGGAGACAAAAATAATGATAAAAATCGGTTGAATCGATATAATTAAAAATAAAATCTTCGATCTTCGTAAAGTCAAAAATATTTCTTTGAATCTAAAATTTTAATTGGAGATGGGAAATTGCTCATTTGTCGCGCTAATGGTAAGATAATGAATGATTTCTTGTCCTTCGGAGTGCAGCAATTATAAAATTTATTGATTTTCGAAATATTTTAGTTTTAACTACCCGGTCGTTTGGAGTTAGTGACGAGATCTTATCGCCATTCTTTTGAGCTACAAAAAATAATAATAATAATAATAATAAAAACAAAGAATTTACGATCGTTCGACAATGAGCAAAGCACATTGATGAATGGAGAAGATAAAAATAATCGGGCAGGGGATGAATCGTAGACGCGCTTAAACTATACTTACCCCCGTCGTTAAAACGTCATTTGCGCCCTCTTCTCGTTTATTCCGCACGACGAGACATCACCGTGAGCACCGAGAGCGATCGGGGCTCAGTAAAAAATTAAAAAAAAAAAGTTGTGTGGCGACTTTTCGACGTTTTGATTCTGTTAACTGCATTCACGTGTAAATATATATAGGGTGACCCAGGAATGAAGGGCAATACCTTGAGGGTAGATTCGTGACGTAATATCGAGTGGAAAAGTCCTTTGCCATTTTTTGATATTGTGAATCCCTGAATTGTTATTTATTTTTCTAAATCAGCCAATGAGCGCGAGGGTAAGCATGGTCGGATCACGACTCATTGGCTGATTTAGAAAAATAAATAACAATTCAGGGTTTCAAAATATCAAAAAATGGCAAAGGACTTTTCCACTCGATATTACGTCACGAATCTACCCTCACGGTTTTGCCCTTCACTCCTGGAACACCCTGTATATGTATGTATGTATGTATATTATATTCTAACGAGAAATAACATTTGACGTAACGGTGACACATTACTATACATACTATTATATTGTATGCCCTATAATAGTCGTAAACCTGAAGGGTAGTCCAGAGAATATTTCATCCCTTCATCCTTATCCATGGGACGTTTAATGCGAAAAAAAATAAAAAATGTCAAAAAATCCGTGTTTTTCTCTTTAGTCTTGTTTTTATGACATACGAAGTATAAAATATGAAATATAAAATGGGACTTATCCATGGGACATTTAATGCGATAAAAAATTGAAAAGTATTTTTAAAAATCGTGTTTTTCTGTTTAGTCATGTTTTGTTGGAACTCCAAGTCTACAATTTGAATAATAAAATATGAAGTATAAAATTTGAAATATAAAATGTCAAATATTAAATATGAAATAGCACTTTTCCATAGGACGTTCAATGCGAAATAGAAACCAAAAAATGTCCACAAATAATGTTTTTCTATTATAAAGTCATGTTTTTTGGAGGTAAAGCATTCTCAATGGTAAATTGGTGATTTAAAAGTTTGTTACACAAAGTTGCTTCCCGAGTTAAAAAAAAAATTTCAATATCCAAAATAGTGGATGGAAAAAAGGCTTTTGATTTTCCATTAATCTTCTCTGGTTCTTATTTTTTTATCAGAATGAAAAAAGTACTTTGATCATTATTTATTTTGCAATTAATTCAAGGGGTTGTTTTTGAATGGTTTAAATCAAACATAAAAAATTTAAAAAATTTAAAAAAATTTTAATTTCATTATTCATAATTTTTTTTTAATAACTTTGTGATTGAAATTTACAGTTTATTTTATTCATATTAAAAAATCATCAATTTTTCGAGTCATGTTCACTCGAGACGGAATACCTTGTATAATATGTGATAATATTTTTCGCGAATTCACCGAGTAAGAATTATCGTTCCGATTATGCAAGTTACCCTTTATATCGACCATATTCACCTCTCCTGCTGCACGTGTTCAATTGCCTTTTCATTATATGCAACTTATGCGCCCCTGTAATATTTACACGATGATCCATGAACGAATCTCTCGAAATTTTGATATATTAAATCATTTTTCTCATTGATCGATTATTGGAATTTTTTTCACTTTTCATCGAATTGACGAAAAATTTGAATTAGCGCCAAAAAAATAGAAAAATATTTTTATCGCACTCCGTGCGCAAAGTGCCACTTTGCGCACGCTGCGCGTGCTAGAACTGGTACTTTACGCACTCGTACAATAAAATTTCGTACAATACTATATCCAAATTTTAATAAGTTCTTTGGACGAAAATTAAATTCAATTGGGAATAAAATTAAAAATTCAAAAAATACAATTCGAAATAAAATTATAAACAAAAATTTAAAAAAAACGTCCTCAAAAAAATAGAAATAAAATTCAAGTGAAAAAAATAATTTATGGACGATGAAATTTTTGGAATTTGAATTAATTTTTCCATTTATAAATTTATTCGACGAGAATTAAATTAGATTGGGAATAAAATGAAACAATATAATGGCGAAAATACAATGTAAAAATAAGATATAAAAAAATCGACATAAAGGATAAAATTGAAATTATCAACGATAAATTTTTGTAATCATTTTTTATTTTTTAATTCGTTGAATGAGAAGCAAATTTAATTGAAAATAAAATTAATATTAAAAAGAATATATTCAAAATAAAATTATGAACAAAAATTAAATAAAAATTAAATAATTTATTGACGATAAAATTTTTGAAATTCTATCCCTTCTGTGATGCATTTGACCATCTGTCGATAGCGAACAAAACGAAATTCTCAGGCACTGCAATCGTAATAATATTCTTCGCATTGTAATGCACAACTTGCAGATGGAATATTAATTTTTTTTTTTTCATTTTTCAATAAACCAATTGTGTGCCTGCTTTTGGCATTTGAATTGATTATTTGCATCGTTGGATCTCCCCATGGAATTCACCACTTCAGTCTGAATAATAATCATACTCGAGATATTACACATTACATGGGCTCGAATATTAAAATTTTTATTTTCCATCAAGTGCATATATTGCACGTACATGCACGTTCATTCCGGCATGATAATTCGTATTCTTCCTCCAGTTTTTTTTTCTTCCCTGCTCTCGTTCAATCTGCATGAGAAATCCTTTTCAAGGTTAATTTTTCGATTTTACCCTCGCAGGATTTTTCTTCTTTCTTTGCGCTTCAATTATATCTTCTAGTGACATTTTTTTGTCATTTTAATTTTTAAACAAAATTTTTTCAATCCGTCAAAAATTGGTAAACGATGAGTAAAAAAAAAATCGAAAATATGAGGCATTCCACGTCAAGTGGGCCACCCTATTTTTTGAAATCATCAAAAATCGCACACAAATTTTCATAAAGTAGTTCTAACTGTCAAGAAAATTCGTGATTTTTTTCAGATTTTTATATTACATATTTTGGCCGGAAAAAAATTTAAAAAAAAATTCTTGTTCCATTTCGTAACTCGAAAATTATTCATCGTATGAAAAAAAAAGTACGACATGAAATTTAGGATTTTCAACGTATTTTTCACTGAAATTTTTTACGAACTCCTCCCAAAGCTCTATATGCCATTTTCGGAGCAAATAATGTTTTGATATTTTTTTTCTCGGAATTGACATCTTCGGTTTGTCTGTAGTTCAAACAGATTTTTACTTGCTATATTTACAGACTATAAAAAAATTGGCTCAGTGGCTTTATTATTTTTCCCTGTCTACGATTAATAATGATAAACTATCAATATCCACACTATTTCGTTAAATCAATCTATAATGATAGATTGCATAAATAAAACAGCTTTTAAATTTATAAACAAAAAAAATTAAAAAATTTAAAATTTTTTATTTAATTTTTTTGAAATTTTTTTTTTTCAAAAAAATTCAAGGATTATGTTTATTGCCCCTAAACACTTCATAATCATTATTAAGAGGAAAACAAAAATTTGTGAGCTTTTTTCACATTTTTATCGCAAACAGCGTTTAAATTTATGTAAGACAAAAAAAATCGACCAAATAAAAAAAAAAAAATTCGAAAATTCTTCGAAATTTTTTTTTCGGTACATTTAAACGCTGCTTGTGATAAAAATGTGAAAAAAGCCCAAACAAAAATCGTTTTCCACTTTAATAATGATTATGACTTTTAGGGGCAAAAACATGATCCTTTAATTTTTTCAAAAATTTGATTGCTTGAAACAAAAAAACCGTTGGATAGATCAAATTGAAACTTTACAGGGATTTTGTGGGTATATTGAGCTGTAAAAGTCACGCTCAACATTAGTCGTTTTGTCAATATTTTTAATTTGGCCGTTGATTTTCTAAAAAACCATAAATAGCCCTTTTTCTCCTGTTTTTTCGAATTCATTGCAAGGAAGGAAAAAATTTTTTTTTTCAAAAACCCATCGACAATCCTTGTAGAACATTGATTCAAGATTGTGAAACGCCCCTTCTGATTTCTGTGCGATCATTGGTTGCTGAGATATCAATGGTCAAACAGAAAAGTGTCTTTTTTCGTAAAAGCTCGATATCTCAGCGAAAAATGGTCGCAGCGAGGTCTCAAAAAAAGAAAATTGAAGCTAAATAAACAAGCTATCCGGTCCTTGTAATGTTTTAGCTGGAAGAACTTTTTCCCAAAAATTACAGCCAAAACAAAAGCGATGCAAATTTGCCAAATTTTTTTTTCTTGGTATTTCTCATAATTGCGTGAAACGTGTAGCTTCGAATTTTTTTTTGCTAAAAGATCTGAAAACTAGAAACTTCAAGCTTCAAAATGCTTTTTTTTAGACCTCGATACGACCATTTTTCAGTGAGATACAGCATTATTAAAAACCACTAAAAATTTGGGAAATTTTTTTGATCCTTAAATTTTTTCCACTAGTGTATAATTCATTACAACATCAACAACAACAACAACAAAATAAATATTAATCTTGAATACGTAATATTTATTATAATTTGCCAAAAAAATGACTTCAAAATTTATGTGTTAAAATTATTAATTATTTCAGTTAAAAAAATTGTAACAAAATTTTTTGAATAAGAACAATAAGAATCAAAATAAAAAAATAAAAAAATCGAAAAATAAAAAAAAAATTAAAAATAAAAAAATAAATAAATTTCCAGTGAAATTACGATGAATCGATTACACAGAAATGAGAAATGTAGCGAGTAATGAAATAATTATATTACGTCCAATGAATAAACAGAGGCGTGATGTATTGCGTGTTATCTCAAGCCAAGCGTAAAGTAGGAAACTTGTTAAACATTTAATGTGTCTGTTGCATTTATGTGTGTAATAGAAGCGAGAGTGAGCTATATGCATTTTTCTCACGATCGCTCGACTGACTTTTACACTTGCCTCTACACATTTATATATCTATATATATTTATAATTTTCTCGTCCCGTAATGTTGCCTCTTCCTTGATTACGTCAGACTTCGAAATATTTTTTTTTATGTCTCAATAATCGATCAATGGAGCAAACTAATTTCCATGTATTTTTTTTAATCTGAAAAAAATGTTAACATATTACTAGAAAAATTGTCAAGACTTAATTTTGAAAAAATGATTTTTTTTTTAATTTTTTATCTTTTTTTTTTCGTTGAGAAAAGTTCTGGAACCTTTCTTTCCATGCACATATATTTTAGGGTGGGTCAAATAAAATGATTTTTTTTTTTCCCTCGATATAATGAAAAATGTATTGTTTGGCATCTCAAAAAACACCTCTGCAAGTATTAGCCCTTCATATTTAAAGTAAGAGGTCCCTCATCGCAAATTTTTATTTCCCATTTAACAAACATAGGAAATTTTTTTTTTAACTTTGGAATTTCATTGGACTTTGAACGTTGAGGTTAGGAGAATTTTTTTAACACATTTTTGTTGAACATTTGATGCTCTACAAAAAAGTTCTTTTGTGTCTTGTCTAATCCATAAAACTAACCGTTCAAAAAATAATCGGTGATTATTAGTGATTATTATCACCGATTATTTTTTGAACGGTTAGTTTTATCGATTAGACACAACAGAGCTTTTTTGTAGAGTATCAAATGTTTTACAAAAATGTGCTGAAAAAATGTTCCTAACCTCAACGGTTAAAGTCTAATAAAATTCCAAAGTAAGAACAAAATTTCCTTTGTTATTTAAATGGGAAATAAAAATTTGCGATGAGGAACCTTTTAATTTAAATATGAAGAGCTAATATTTGCAGAGGGTTTTTTTTGAGATGCCAAACAATACATTTTTCATTATATCGAGAAAAAAAAATTAGTTATTTTATTTGACCCACCCTAATATATTGACGTTTGTACGTAATGGAAAAAAAATAAGGTGCGTCGATATCCCGTCGCTGTTTGAAATCACTCTCGACACAAAAGACTTCTCTTTTATCACGCCTCTTAATCTCAAGCTCGATCATGTCGAATTATCATCGAATTATAGTCATTTGATTTTATCGATTGATTATCTATATTTCTCAAAACAGATTTCGAGTAGATCAAAGGAATTTTTTCAAAGTCGATTTTTAGTAGATTCAAAGATTTACTTGAAGTTGATTAGAAGATTTTTTTCTAGTCGATTATTATCGGGGCAAAAATTAAAATTTTAATTCTAAAATAAGAAAATTCAATTAAATTTAATTCTCATCCTAAAATTTTTAAATTAAAAAAATATAAATAATTTCTTTTACAAATTGGTTCGCCATTTATAATCATCGAAAATTTTCTCATAATTGTAATATCGCGTTACAGCTGCCATAAGGGCGTATCACCTCTTTTACGCCCTTATGGCATCCGGGAGCCATAAGGGCGTATCGAAATTTTTTTTTTCAGGAATCGACGTAATTATGACCGAAACGTATAGAACCGATGAAAAAAAAATTTTCCCAATTTTTTTTTTTTTTTTATACGCCCTTATGGCTTTCCGAGTTGGTATCGAAAGCCATAAGGGCGTATCGAATTTTTTTTTTCAGGAATCGACGTAATTATGACCGAAAAGTATAGAACCGATGAAAAAAAAATTTCCCCAATTTCCCGAACGGGATTTTGAAGCGTGAACGATTACGAAGAGAATAAGCTCTTGCTCAAGCCGCAATTCTATCTAGAAAATATTTTTGTTTTTCGGGCCTCATATCGATGTATTTTTGCCCCCTAAATACGAATCTATCAATAGTTTTTTCAAAAAATCAAAATTTTCATGAATTTCGATAAAAAACTGTTTTGCTCAATTTTGGGCCTATTTTCAAAAACCTGAAAATAGCGAAATTTCAAGTGCTCATAACTTCAGTTTGGTTCAACCGATTTCAAAATTTGTTTTTCGTACGCAAAGCTTGTGACCAAACTTAGAGAATGCCGTTAAGTTCATCCCGATAAGTAATTTTTTGTAGAAATGAGAGCAGTTTGAAAATCGCCGAAAAAAATGGAAAGGGGTATACCTTAAAAAATTTACAAAAATCTATTGTTGAACTTTAAAAATCTGCCAAAAATCGAAAAACGATCGTAATGGGATGAACCAAACGGGATTTTGAAGCGTGAACGATTACGAAGAGAATGAGCTCATGCTCAAGCCGGAATTCTATCTAGAAAATAAATTGCAGCCATTTTAGTGAACCGATTGAATTTTGGCCAAAATGCAAAAAAAAAAAAAATTATTTTTGTTTTTCGGGCCTCATATCGATGTATTTTTGCCCCCTAAATACGAATCTATCAATAGTTTTTTCAAAAAATCAAAATTTTTATGAATTTCGATAAAAAACTGTTTTGCTCAATTTTGGGCCGATTTTCAAAAACCTGAAAATAGCGAAATTTCAAGTGCTCATAACTTCAGTTTGGTTCAACCGATTTCAAAATTTGTTTTTCGTACGCAAAGCTTGTGACCAAACTTAGAGAATGCCGTTAAGTTCATCCCGATAAGTAATTTTTTGTAGAAATGAGAGCAGTTTGAAAATCGCCGAAAAAAATGGAAAGGGGTATACCTTAAAAAATTTACAAAAATCTATTGTTGAACTTTAAAAATCTGCCAAAAATCGAAAAATGATCGTAATGGGATGAACCAAACGGGATTTTGAAGCGTGAACGATTACGAAGAGAATGAGCTCATGCTCAAGCCGCAATTCTATCTAGAAAATAAATTGCAGCCATTTTAGTGAACCGATTGAATTTTGGCCAAAATGCAAAAAAAAAAAAATTATTTTTGTTTTTCAGGCCTCATATCGATGTATTTTTGCCCCCTAAACACGAATCTATCAATAGTTTTTTTCAAAAAATCAAAATTTTCATTAATTTCGATAAAAAAACTGTTTTGCTCAATTTTGGGCCTATTTTCAAAAACCTGAAAATAGCGAAATTTCAAGTCAACGTAATTATGACCGAAACGTATAGAACCGATGAAAAAAAAATTTTCCCAATTTTTTTTTTTTTTTTATACGCCCTTATGGCTTTCCGAGTTGGTGTCGAAAGCCATAAGGGCGTATCGATTTTTTTTTTTCAGCAATCGACGTAATTATGACCGAAAAGTATAGAACCGATGAAAAAAAAAAATTGGGAAAATTTTTTTTTTCATCGATTCTACACTCTTCGGTCATAATTACGTCGATTCCTGAAAAAAAAAATTCGATACGCCCTTATGGCTTTCCAGCCCTACCTTTGGCTGGCATACGCCCTTATGGCAGCTGTAACGCGATATGTATTTTGAAGTTTTTTTATTTCAAAAGAAAATTGTATAAATTCTTTTCGCTTTGTAAATATCAAAAATGTTTTTCCGTTATAGGATTTAAAAAAAAACATTTCAAAGGATTTTCCACTGATTTGAAAGGCCTTAAATATTTTTTTATTAATCTTCATAGATTATAATTTTTTGTAAAGTTATTTATGATTTATAATTATCATTTATAGTTTCAAAAATTTACAGAAGAAAATATAAGGAGAATTCTAACAATTCGGAACTGATTTTTTGAGAACCCCAATTTTTTAAATCGATTATTTAAACATAATTTTTTTTCTCTCAATCTTCTCAGTCAGTTTTAAAATGTTGCAAAAAAAATATTTTAAATTTCTTTGACCATTTTGGACTGATTTAGGGAACCCAAATTGTTTAAAACGGAGAAGGTTGACATTAAAAAAAAATTATATTTAAATAATCTATTTAAAAAATTGGCGTTCTGTAAATCAATCCGAAATTGTTAGAATTTTTTAAATATTTTTTTCTGCAAAATTTTGATTATACTATAAATGATAATTATAAATAATAAAGAAATTTAAAAAAATTATTATGGATGAAAATTAATAAAAAAATATGTAGGGATTTTCAAATCAGTCGAAAATCCTTTGAAATGTTGTATTTTATATTTTTTTTTTTGGAGATCTTATAACGTAAAAACATTTTTGGTATTTTGGGATGATTTGGAGAACCAAAATTTATAAAATCGATTATTTAAAAATAATTTTCCGCTCCTCAGTCTCTCAGTTTTCTTAGTCTTAAAATTTTGCAAAAAGGATAGTAAAAAAAAAATTCCCAATTTTAGACTGATTTAGAAAAACCAAATTTTCAAATGGATATTTGAAAATATTTTTTTTTCTGTAACAGCGTTGTAAACGTTACGTCCATCTTCGTGGATCCAAATCCACGTAGATTGGAACAGTCCGAGGCTGCACCTCTTTCTTCTCTCTCTCTTCCTCTCGTTCGTCGAGTGCAGAGAGAGAGAGAGAGAGAGAGAGAGAGAGAGAGAGAGTCTCTCCCATAAATATAAGGCCACCCCGGGGTGACTGGATTTAGAATTAGCAGAGTACAATGAAGGATCGCGTAATGCCGAGAGGCTGACTGTGACCAAGAAAGAGAGGGGAGAGGGGATTCGCATGCATTAATAAGAATTAAAATCACAATGGCCCGTATACTTTCTCCCTCTCTCTCTCTCGCTCTCTCCTCGGAGGATTCCTTCGGCTTCTCTCATTCGTTCCATCTCTTCTCTCCCTCTTTATTTTTTTCTCCTCTCGCGTCGTAGTAAAATGGAAAAAAAGAGAAGAAGCAACGAGAACAGAATAGCTCGTCTCTCACAGAAATCAAAGGGAACTCGTGGATGTATAATATAAAACCCAAACCAGATTTTTCTTCTTTTTTCAATACCACGTGGCACTTGGGGCCAAAGAATCGACCGAAAGTTTCCTCACTTTCTCTCTCTTTCTGTCTTCCTGTCTTCTGCTCCTCATACACAGAATATCCCAGGGGTGAAGGTCAATAGTGTGAGGGTCGATTCGTGACGTAATATTGAGTAAAAAAGTCCTTTACCATTTTTTTATATTTCGAACCCCTGAATTGTTATTAATTTTTCTAAATCAGCCAATGAGACGCGCCCATTTAGCTCGCGCGCACCGACGAGCGCGACGGTGGGCGTGGTCGGATCACGCGCTCATCTCAATGGGCGCGTCTCATTGGCTGATTAAAAAAATTAATATCAATTCAGAGGTTCAGAGTATCAAAAAATGACAAAGGACTTTTCTACTCGATATTACGTCACGAATCTACCCTCTCGGTATTGTCCCTCACCCTTGGGACACCCCTTATATGAGGTAAAAATTTCTAAGCAAACTTTTTCAAGAGTGTGCAAGATTGTCTCGCAGACAAAAAATCCTGTATTGGCCCAGCTTGACCGTCTGCTACACTTTTTACAATACACTAAAATTGCCCTCCCTCCTGTATTTCGTTATATTATAATATATTTCGTATGAGCTTGACGAGAAATAAACCGTCGATTTTTCATTTTTATCCTTCAAACTTATTCGGGAATGATGAGCCTTGGAAAAAAAAAATTATCAAATAGCTCGACAGTTGCAATTTTCAGCAATTTTTCAATTGAATTTTAATTTTGTTTTAACAAATTAAAAAAAGGAAATTTGTTAAGGAAATAGTTAAAAAATGATAATAATTTTATATAAATATTGTTGGAAAGTTGAGAATGATGAGCCTATTTGAAAAAAAAACAGCTTATCGAATATTTCAAGAAAAAAATTGGTGAAAATTTCTTTGGAATTTTTTTGTTTTGAATAAATTTTAATTAAAAATTGAAAAATAAATCCTTATGAATATTTATGATCACAAAAATAGTTTCACAGTCTACTACTGATGAATATAATAATTTTATGAAAAAAATGGTGGAATATTAAGAATGATGAACCTATTTGAAAAATAAATCAGTTTATTAAATAATTCGGGGGAAAAATTATTGAGAGTTTCTCAAGAGAATTTTCGGTTGCTTTGAATTTCAATCAGAACATTGAAAAAAAATTGTGAATAATATTCAAGGATTCAAGAATAGTCTAATAATGATGAATATAATAATCTAATTTTAAAAAAACGTTAAATTTCAAAAAAATCAATTGATGCAGATTCTCGATTGTTTTCATCGACTAATCTATTCCTGCGAAAAAAATTGGGTCCGATAGTTGCGAAATTACCAAAATAACAGCACTTTCAATATTTGCAAAAAAATTTAATATCTAAAAAAAAATCAAGAATGGTTTACAAATTTTGACGAAAATTCAATTTTTTCCCATATTATATATCATAATTTCAGAACATTTTAATTGTGATATAAAAATTGATTTTGCTGACCGTTGCGATTGTGAATGGGAGAAAAAAAATCGCGCCTTAACGCCGATCGAAATTTTGCGGGAAATAAAAAATTAGCAGCTTTCAAAATTTGAATATCTAAAAAAAAAAATAATTGTTTCACAATTTTGAGGAAAATTCAATTTTTTTCCTTTATGATATTTTATCGTTATAGAAAATATTATTCATGACATGAAAATGGTTTTTTTTAATTTCAGAAAAAAATTCTTTTCTCTAGAAGAAAGCAAAAGAATAATTTAAAAAAAACATTATTATTCCCACTTCAATTTTTTTTTAGCATTTGGTTTATTTTCACTGGTATAAATCGATTCCAAATTTTTTTTAATCCCTTCAATTTTTTTTTTTAATTTTCAAGTGATCATGAATGGGAAAAAAAATTGAGTCTAAACATCCGATTGAAATGTTCTGGGAAGTGAAAAATTAGCAGATTTCCGAATGCCAGAAGAGATCGGCAATAAATATCGTGGCTTTATTTGAAGGAGAACTGAAGGGCTTTTGGCCCGAAGAATTGCCCCTGTGTGTGTATAAATGACGAGAACGTGCTCCACGGCCACTCGAAAGGAGAGTCCTCTCCTTCTCTTTCTTTCTCTTATACTGCGGTTCTCCAAAACTTTTCAATCCCCTCGAGTTTCTCCACTGAAACGTTAAATTGGCCTCTGGTTTTAGTAGCACTGAAAGACTCTCGAAATTCAACATTCACATAAACCGTGTATTCCAGTTCAATTCCATCAATTTATTAATCGCTCCAATTATGAAATTCTTCGCAGAAAATATTTTTACGGTCGAAAAAAGCGTTCTGAAATTTTTGCCAATTTTTTTCTGCCTCCATTATTGTGTTAATTTTTTTGATTAATTGAAATTTATTCTGGGTACAAAGATATTTTTTTTTTGTAAAACTGGAGGGCTGATTGAATTTTTTATTTAAAAAAATGCTTAAATTGTTGCAGATTTTTTTTCAGCCTCCATTATTGCGTTAAATTTCTTGATTAATTGAAATTGAATTTTTTTTCATTGATAAATACGTTGTCAAATTTTTGTAGATTTTTTTGGAAACCCACCATTTTGTTAATTTTTTTAATTAATTGAAATCGAATCTAGAGCTGATTTTTTTTTTTTTAACTTCTTGAGAAGATTTTTTTCATCGAAATAAGCTTTCCAAAATTTTTGTAGATTTTTTTCAGCCCCAATTATTGTGTTAAATTTTTTAATTAATTGAAATTTGATTTTTTCAATTTATTCTGATACAATTTATTCTGCAAAACAAAGATATTTTTTGTAAAACTGGAGGGCTGATTTAATTTTTAAAATTTTATTTGTGACCGTTTTTTTCATAAAAAAACGTTCTTAAATTTTTGTAGATTTTTTTTTTCAGTCTCCATTATTTCGTTACACCTTTTAATTAATTGAAATTATTTTTTTTCCATTTATTGAATAGAGATATTATTTTTCTGTAAATCTAGAGAGCTGATTTACTTTTTTATTTATTTCTTGAGAAAGTTTTTTTCATCAAAATAAACATTCTCAAACTTTTGTAGATTTTTTCAGCCCCAATAAATTTATTAAAATTGTTAATCAATTGAAGTAGATATTTTTAATTTATTTGGGGGGAATAAAAAAAAAATTCAGTGAATTTAGAGTGCTGTTTTATTTATTTTAGGCTGAAAAGCCTTTGCCGAGGAAAAAATCATGTTTTTTTTTTTAGTAAATGGGGGAATAGTTGCAAAAGTTATAATTACGAAAAAAGAAATTCCGAAAATATTACAAAAGTATAAAATTACAAAAAAAAATTTGTAGGGGTTGGTGGTCAGACAGTTGTCCAATATTACGTGGAATGTTCCATACACATCGATTGGGGATACGAAGAGTTTTCATTTCC
Source organism: Alloplasta piceator (assembly GCA_946863875.1). NCBI lineage: Eukaryota > Metazoa > Arthropoda > Insecta > Hymenoptera > Ichneumonidae > Alloplasta > Alloplasta piceator. The sequence goes on along the minus strand of OX333078.1, from coordinate 33,228,920 downwards.
TCAAATATTTCACTCACGAAGAAAACTCTCGCGCACTTTCCCCTCGAAAATTTATTGCTCGATGGACGATTGGCGGTACGTGCGGTTTTTCCACTTCCCGCATTCTTTCGTCGAAAATAATTGGAAATTCTTTCTGTCTTCTTTTTTGTCTCAAATTCATCTCAAACTTCTTACAAAATTGAAAAGTTCATTGTCAAAGAAATTTTCGTCAATTGAAAAAAACTACCCTTAAGATCTTACATCCAGCAGTCCCGAAAGACCACTTCTGGAGAAAATTTATTTAGGAGAAAAAACAAAAACAAAAACTACCCTTAAAATTTTGTATCCCTTAAAAATACCTCCCTTCAAAATTTGCATTTCTCTATTCTTTGCTATTATTCATCCCTCTGTAAAAAAAACGCATGTTAGATTATGTATGGGAAAAAAAAACAAAAACTACCCTTAAAATTTTGTCTTATAAATACCTACCCTTAGAAATTTGTGTTTCTCCGTTCTTTGCTATTATTCATCCCTCTGTGGAAAAACGCATTTTAGATTATGTACGGGGAAAAAAACACAAACAAAAACTACCCTTAACATTGTGTATCCCTTAAAAATACCTACCCTTCAAAATTTGCATTTCTCCATTCTTTGCTATTATTCATCCCTCTGTAAACAAACGCATTTTAGATTATGTATGGGAAAAAAAACAAAAACTACCCTTAAAATTTTGGGTCTCTTCTAAATACCTACCCTTAAAAATTTGTGTTTCTCCGTTCTTTGCTATTATTCATGCCTCTGTAAACAAACGCATTTTAGATTATGTATGGGAAAAAAAACGAAAACGAAAACTACCCTCAAAATTTTGTGTCTTATAAATACATACCCCTAAAAATTTGTGTTTCTCCGTTCTTTGCTGTTATTCATTCCTCTATGTAAAAAAGCATTTTAGATTATATCTGGAAAAAAAAGAAAAAGAAAAACTACCCTTAAAATTTTGTATTGCACATACCTACCCTTAAAAATTTGTATTTCTCTGTTCTTTGCTATTATCCATCCCTCCGTGGACAAACGCATTTTAAATTATGTATAGAAAAAAAATCAAAACTACCCTTAAAAATTTGTATCCCTTAAAAATGGCTACCCTTAAAAATTTGTGTTTCTCCGTCCTTTGCCATTATTCGTCTCTCTGTGGAGAAACGCATTTTAGATTGTCTATCGGGAAAAAAATAACAAAAACTACCCTTAAAATTCGGTATCCCTTAAAAATACCTACCCCTAAAAATTTGTATTTCTCCGTTCTTTGTCATAATCAATCCCTATATGTAAAAACGCATTCTAGATTATATCTGGGGAAAAAACAAAAACTACCCTTAAAATTTTGTATCCCTTAAAAATACCTACCCCTAAAAATTTGTATTTCTCTGTTCTTTGCAATAATTAATCCCTGTATGTAAAAACGCATTTTAGATTATATCTGGGAAAAAAACAAAAACTACCCTTGAAATTTTGTATCCTTCAAAAATACCTACCCTTAAAAATTTGTATTTCTCCGTTTTTTGTCATAATTAATCCCTCTATGTAAAAACGCATTTTAGATTATATCTGGAAAAAAAAAACAAAAACAAAAACTACCCTCAACATTTTATATCCCTCAAAAATACTTACCCCTAAAAATTTGTATTCCTCCGTTTTTCGCCATTGTTGATCCCTCTGTGGACAAACGCATTTTATACTATGTACGGGGAAAAAAAAACAAAATAAAAACTACCCTTAACATTTTGAACCCCTAAAAATACCTACCCCTAAAAATTTGTATTTCTCCGTTTTTTGCCATAATTAATCCCTCTATGTAAAAACGCATTTTAAATTATATCTGGAAAAAAAAACAAATTCAAAAACTACCCTTAAAATTTTATATCCCTCAAAAATACCAACCCTTAAACATTTGTAGTTCTCCGTTTTTTGCCATTATCTATCCTTCTGTGGACAAACGCATTTTATATTATGTGGGGGAAAAAAACCAAAAACTACCCTTAAAATTTTGTATCCCTTAAAAATACCTACCCCTAAAAATGTGTGTTTCTCCGTTCTTTGCCATAATTAATCCCTCTATGTAAAAACGCATTTTAGATTATGTATGGAAAAAAAAACAAAAACTACCCTTAAAATTTTGTATCCCTCAAACATACCTACCCCTAAAAATTTGTATTTCTCCGTTATTTGCCATAATTCATCCCTTTGTGGAGAAACGCATTTTAGATTATGTATGGGAAAAGTTCACAAGCAGTTTCATATAGGAAAAGGGTTCTGCAATTTTGTGTTCTGTGAAAAAAAAATTGCAAGATAGAACCGTTGACTTTTCGATGAAAAACTACCCCCTTCTTGACGGGGTCTCTCGGTGCAAACACCTTATCGACATTGTCGACGAAACTTACCCTCTCGTCTCGTCTCTCTCTCTCTCTCTTTCGCTTCCTTTGACACCGCAGGCGCCATTTTTCTCAAGACTAGTCGAGCCACAAGCCAATGTATACGCACGTTGAATAATGAAAAAGACTTTTGGCATGTCGTTGCATGAAAGTGCAGCCGCAATCTTTCTTTTCTCCTCGTCTCTTTGCACAACATAATGGTCACTCGCCACCTGAGTTGAGAGACCCTTCAAAAGGGTCGACTCAAAAGATACTCTACCGAGCATTTCTTCGTTCCAATCGTCCTCTTTAGGACAAAAAAAAACGTTTCAACCTTTTGAGAGCACTTTTTTGCAATTACAAGAAAACAATTAAATTGTTGATTTCTTGATGTAAATGCTGGAAGAGTTTTCAAAATATTCAATTTTTGGCTTTTTTACAGGATGTTCCGAACTGAGTTCAGCTGAACTAAAATTCGACAAATGCACATTTTTTTAATAATTGAAATGCTCGAAGTGATACTTTTTCAATAATTATCTCCGATAATTGATAAATCTGGAGTATTGAAAGTTCCAGCAGAATATGTCAATTTTTCGTCAAAAGATGGCATATTTGTGGATTTTTCGTTCAACTATGAGCGTTCGAAACTTCAAGTCCACTTTTTCAGGATGTTGAAGTTCCGAACGTTCAGCGGAACTATAATTCGACAAATACATATTTTTTTAATAATTGAAATGCTCGAAGTGATACTTTTTCAATAATTATCTCCGATAATTGATAAATCTGGAGAATTGAAAGTTCCAGCAGAATATTTCAATTTTTCGTCAAAAGATAGCATATTTGTGGATTTTTCGTTCAACTATGAGCGTTCGAAACTTCAAGTCCACTTTTTCAGGATGTTGAAGTTCCGAACGTTCAGCGGAACTAAAATTCGACAAATACATATTTTTTAATAATTGAAATGCTCGAAGTGATACTTTTTAAATAATTATCTCCGATAATTGATAAATTTTGAGAATTGAAAGTTCCAGCAGAATATTTCAATTTTTCATCAAAAGATGGCATATTTGTCGATTTTTCGTCCAGTTATGAGCGTTCGAAACTTCAAGTTCACTTTTTCAGAATGTTAAAGTTCCGAACGTTCAGCTGAACTAAAATTCGACAACGCATATTTTTTTAATAATTGAAATGCCCGCAGTGATACTTTTTAAATAATTATCTCCGATAATTGATAAATCTAGAGAATTGAAAGTTCCAGCAGAATATTTCAATTTTTCGTCAAAAGATGGCGTATTTGTCGATTTTGTCGTCCAGTTATGAGCGTTCGAAATTTCAAGTCCACTTTTTCAGGATGTTGAAGTTCCGAACGTTCAGCTGAACTAAAATTCGAGAAATTCACATTTTTTAAATAATTGAAATACCCGTAGTGTTACTTTTTCAATAATTATCTCCGATAATTGATAAATCTTGAGAATTGAAAGTTCCAGCAGAATATTTCAATTTTTCGTCAAAAAATGGCATATTTGTGGATTTTTCGTTCAACTATGAGCGTTCGAAACGTCAAGTCCATTTTTTTTCGATGTTGAGGTTTGGAACTTCGACAAAAGCATATTTTCTTAATAATTGAAATGCCCGCAGTGTTACTTTTTAAATAATTTTCTCCGATAATCGATAAATCTGAAGAATTGAAAGTTCCAGCGGAATATTTCAATTTTTCGTCAAAAGATGGCATTTTTGTTGATTTTTCGTCCAATTATGAGTGTTCGCCACTTCAAGTCAACTTTTTTGCCACGTGTAATATTAATTTTTGTAATTTCTGGACATAGTTGGAAGTGAGTCACTATATTGGTCACTATTTTAAAATCGTGTCACTTTTCTCACTATTTTCGAAATTTGGTCACTATTGTTACTATTTTAGAGCTCAGAAGTGGTTAGAATAGAGGTGCTGATTAGAATAGTTGACAAATTTCGAAAAATCGTCAGAATCGAATGAACAAAGCGGGATTTTGAACCTTCAACGATCGCGAAGAGAATGAGCGTAGTCTAGAGCCAAAATTTTGAGTAGAACAAAAATTACACCTATTTTAGTGGACAGATTCAATTTTGGCCAAAATACAAATTTTTTTTTTTTCAAACCTTAAATTTATGTATTTTATCTAAACAAGAATCTACCAATAGTTTTCTCAAAAAATTGAAAATGTTATGAATTTTCATCCAAAACATTTTTGCTCAATTTTAGCCCCATTCTGAAAAACCTCAAAAGTTAATATTCAAGTCAAGTTAATATTTATTGAAATAAACACAAGAAGAGTTTGCAAAATGTTTAATTTTTGGATTTTCACCGCTTATAACATTATTTTTGATCATTTCTGGGAAAACTTCCGAAATTACCTTAAATCCTTGTCGATTTTATTTTTATAAGATAAAATGAAGTTATTTAAAAATGGATCATTTCTTTTAAAATCATAAAAAATTGGCAATTGACTGTTTGGTGAAAATTTATTTTCATAATTTGTGGGAAAAGGTTCAGTTATTCCCTCAACCTTTTTCGAATCATTTTCACTAAAACGGAATTTAAAAAACTTAAAAAAAAAATTCTCATATTAAAATTGAAAAAAAGAATCACTGAAAATTTATTTGCATAATTTGTGGGAAAAAGTTCAATTTTCCCCTTAACCTTTGTCGAATTAATATTCATTAAAAAAGAATTGAAAAAAAAAGAATTTTCATTAAAAAAATAATAAATCCTATCATTAAGTAAATTTTTGTTTTCGAAAAATAATAAAAAATTTGAATAAGGATTTACAATCCAAGGGTTTCGGTTTTATGTGAAAGGCAGATATCAGCTGATTTTCTGAGAAATTTTTCGCACTGTGAGTTCATCGATCTCTCGTTAAATCGATCGTGACTACTTTTTACCTCGATAAGCGGGAATTACGCAATATCGTTCTGTATAATTGTTTATGGCATTAAAGTTGATCTCGTTATTCGAGTCCTGGGATCTCTCGTGCGAATATATCTATATGTATACACAAACCCATGAGAAGTGTTAACAGCTTGTTTATTGCGCTTAAACAGCCGCTTCCTGCTTACGAGCGTTATGCACTCGCATATTATACACGATCTGCGGGTTAGCCACGAATTTGTATCGCATATTTTGTCTCCCTTTTTATGCTTCGCAGCTCACGAGTCAGCAGCCACACAATTCAATTTTCCAATTTTATTAAAAGGTCTCTACTGTAAAAACAGCTCAATTTTTTCTACTTTTTAACTTGAAACCAATAACAGTTTTTTTAAATTGTTAAACCTATTTGTAAATTCAATTTTGGTATTGTATTCCAATTTTATTAAAAGGTCTCTACTATAAATCAGAGTTGTGAAAATAGTAATGTAAAAGTAATGCATTACCCACTACTTTAAACAATGTGTATTGGACAAGTTTTCCATTACAAATTACAAAAGTAATGTGTAATGAATGCATGTCCCATTATAAATAAAAAAGTAATGTGTAATACATGCATGTGCCATTCCAAACAGAAAAGTAATGTGTAATGGATGCGTGTTCCATTACAAATTAAAAAAGTAATGTGTAATGTATGCGTGTTCCATTACAAATGAAAATAGTAATGTGTAATGGATGCATGTTCCATTACAAATGAAAATAGTAATGGGTAATGGATGCGTGTTCCATTACAATTAAAAAAGGTAATGTGTAATGGATGCATGTGCCATTACAAATAACAAAATTAATGTGTAATGGATGCATGTCCCATTACAAATAAAAAAAGTAATGTGTAATGGATGCATGTGCCATTAGAAATAGAAAAGTAATGTGTAATGGATGCGTGTTCCATTACAAATTAAAAGAGTAATGTGTAATGTATGCGTGTTCCTTTACAAATGAAAATAGTAATGTGTAATAGATGCATGTTCCATTACAAATGAAAATAGTAATGGGTAATGGATGCGTGTTCCATTACTATTAAAAAAGGTAATGTGTAATGGATGCATGTGCCATTACAAATAGAAAAGTAATGTGTAATGGATGCGAGTTCCATTATAAATTAAAAGAGTATAATGTGTAATGTATGCGTGTTCCATTACAATTAAAAAAGGTAATGTGTAATGGATGCATGTGCCATTACAAGTAACAAAAGTAATGTGTAATGGATGCGTGTTCCATTACAAATTAAAAGAGTAATGTGTAATGTATGCGTGTTCCATTACAATTAAAAAAGGCAATGTGTAATGTATGTGTGTTCCATTACAATTAAAAAAGGCAATGTGTAATGGATGCATGTGCCATTACAAATAACAAAAGGCAATGTGTAATGGATGCATGTGCCATTACAAATAAAAAAAAGTAATGTGTAATGGATGCATGTGCCATTACAAATAGAAAAGTAATGTGTAATGGATGCGTGTTCCATTACAAATTAAAAGAGTAATGTGTAATGTATGCGTGTTCCATTACAATTAAAAAAGGTAATGTGTAATGGATGTATGTTTCATTACAAATAAAAAAGTAATGTGTAATGGATGCATGTGCCATTACAAATAACAAAAGTAATGTGTAATGGATGCGTGTTCCATTACAAATAAAAAAAGTAATGTGTAATGGATGTATGTTCCATTACAAATAAAGAAAGTAATGTGTAATGAATACATGTCCCATTACAAATAAAAGAAGTAATGTGTAATGGATGCATATTCCATTACAAATGAAAATAGTAGTGTGTAATGGATGCGTGTTCCATTACAAATAAAAAAAAAGTAATGTGTAATGTATGCACGTTCCATTACAAATTACAATTTTTTAAAACGTAATTTACAGTCGAGAATATTCTATTACAAATAGAAAAATTGCCGTGCTCGTATTAGAAACTTGCACATTGCTGTCTCATTATTTTATTTCGCTCACTAAAAGTTCATCCACAATTATCACAAATGATCCATAAAGTTTAAACAAAAGAACATGCACATTATTTAGGGATTCAATAAAACGACAAATTTTGTATCAGTAACTTGTAATTTTTATTAGATTGCTTATAATTATGGGTAACAGCGTGTAAAAGCAAGTTCAATATAAAGTTGGATAATTTTTGGGGTTGAGTACATTTCCGTACTTCATATTTAACGATGAACTGTCTGTTTCTTTGTTTCTATTTTTTAACTTTATGGATCATTTGTGATAATTGTGGATAAACTTTTAGTGAGCGAAATAAAATAATTTTTCTATTTGTAATGGAATATTCTCCACTGCAAATAACTTTTTTTTTAAATTGTAATTTGTAATGGAACGTGCATAAATTACACATTACTTTTATTATTTATAATGGAACATGCATACATTACACATTACTTTTATTATTTATAATGGAACATGCATACATTACACATTACTTTTATTATTTGTAATGAAACACGCATCCATTACACATTACTTTTTTTATTTGTAATGGCACATGCATCCATTACACATTACTTTTCTTATTTGTAATGGGACATTCACCCATTACACATTACTTTTTTTTTATATGTAATGGGACGTGCATGCATTCCACATTATTTTTTTAATTGTAATGGAACACGCATCCATTACACATTACTTTTTGATTTGTAATGGTACACTTATCTATTTCACATTATGCAGTGTAATGGGTAATAAATACAGTAATGCATTATCAAAGTAATACATTATTAACAAGTCTGCTATAAAGCCATCTCAATTTTTTATAATTTTTAAATGATGCTGAAGTTTACATAGTTTGCAACGGAAACAGTTTATTTAAATAAATAAAATTTATTTAAATTTATTCATTTTATTTATTTGTTCAAATAAATCAAAGAGATTTTTTAATAAATCTCATTCTCACTCAAAATTTTTTACAAGTGAAAAGTCGTTGAATTTTATCTTGCGGTTCTTTATTAGTTCATGTCACTAATAATTACCAAATGCACGAGCAAAGCAGAAATCTCACTAAGAATGAATGGAAAACATTTATTTTCGTTTCACTGCAACGATGCGAACTTGAACATCGTATTTTTAACTTAAAATCGATCAATGTCTTTTTTAATTAGGCTGATTTGTAAATTCAATTTTATAATTTTATTTAAAGTTTTTTTTACAATTGTTTCTTCGTAAAGAATTTATTCGGCTGGTTTGTAATTCCATTAAAAAGTTAACATTATTATTAACATTATCAATTATTAATATATAATTAATATTATTATCATTATTATTACATTAATATTATTTATTACAAAGTCTCGCCTTTAAAGAGGGCTCAATTTTTTATAATTTTTTCAGACGATTAGTGTATTCAATTTTTCAATTTTATTAAAAGGACTTCCTTGCAAAAACCACCCTTATTATTATTATTATTAAGTTGAATTTCAGGGAACTGAAATCAATGAGATAAATCAATGAAATCGACAATTAGTTGCAAATTTTTCATTTCCTACTTGAAAATTGAATCGTCGTATAAAATCATCTCTTTCTCTCTCATTGGGCCGTCTTTGTTCTAAAACTAACACGATTGACCCCGCGGACTTGACATCAATTGACCGCTGACGAACTTTTACTGCTGCTAACATAAAAATGTATATGGGGCGTTCCACGTCAAATCACGCGGTCATCGGCCCCCTCGGATTTTGATGTCCAATGAATTTTGGGTTTCGTTTGACCCAAACTATGATCTCAAATTAGAAAAAAAATTATTTCACTTTTTAGAGGCTGCGCGAGCTAAAAAATCATTAAATTGAAGGAAAACATAAAGAGGGGCCTTCTCAAAATTACAAATTTTTTCACAGAAACTAGGGCCCAAAACAGATATTTTCATCATAGTTCGATAATGGGCCAAAAATAATCACTATTTTTTTTATTTTTATTTTTATTGTTTCTTGTAGTGAGAATAACAACAGCAATAATAATTTTCTAGTCAAACTGGATTTTTTTTTCTTGGTTTATTGAGGTTTATTGAGGAATAAAAAGGAAGATTCAAACACAATTAAAAAAAAAAAAAAAAAAAAGTAATTATTTTTGGCCCATTATCGAACTATGACGAAAATATCTGTTTTGGGCCTTACCCAGTGAACACGTTATGTTGCAGCAATGTAACATGGTAGTTACATGTAATGTTACAATGTTATTCCTATGTAACATAGCTGTTATATAGCATGCAAGTAACATATTATGTAACATTTGTTACATAACTGGTATATAACTTTGTTACATTACAGCAATGTAAAATGTTATATTGCGGCAATATAACATGGAAGTTACATGTAATTTTACAATGTTATTCTTGTGATACATAACTGTTATATAACGTGGAACTAACATGTTATGTAACATTTGTTACATGCAGGTTACATAACTGGTATATAACTTTGTTACATTACAGTAATGTAAAATGTTATATTGCGGCAATATAACATGGAAGTTACATGTAATTTTACAATGTTATTCTTGTGTTACATAACTGTTATATAACGTGGAACTAACATGTTATGTAACATTTGTTACATGCAGTTTATATAACTGGTATATCACGTTTTCACATTACAGTAATGTAAAAAAAAATTGCACAATGATAATATAGCAGTAATATAACTAAAATGTTACAATGATATCGCCGTAATATTGCTGTTATATAAATTCAATAACAGTTGCATTAATGTAACATTACATTCCAATGTTGTGGTTACATAACTGTTACACAATTGTTATATAACAATGTTTTATTGCTGAGTAGGAAATTGCAAGTTACATGTAACTTACATGTAACGTCTATGTAATATTACATGTTACAAACGGTAACAGCGCCGTTACATGGCTGCAACATTACTGTGTCCACTGGGTAGTTTCTGTGAAAAAAATTCATTAATTTGAGTAAGGCCCCTCTTCATGTTTTCCCTCAATTTAATGATTTTTTATGAAAAATTCTCCGAAATAAAATCAAATTTCCTCTGAATGATGAAATTTTTTTTCAAACATGATTATAAAAGTCTAAAATCCATAATATTTCGGACCAACTCAAAACAGACCATGAATATTCATTCAAGATGGAATTAGAAAAATCTACTAAAAAAATTTCTATATATGAAAATTGAATTCCTCATTTACACTGTATGTTTTTTTTTAAATGTAATCATAATAATCTAAAACTTGTAATATCCTAAATAAAGTAAAAAGATACCTAAACTATTTTAGATGCAATTAAAAAAAATCCCAATTGTTTTAGAATCAATCCCATCAATCATGACTAAAAATGATGTGCTTACAAAATTGAGTTAAAAAGTGAGTTAATTTTTTTTTCTATTTTCTGAAAATTTGAAATGTTTAGCTTTCTCCATGGGAAAACCAAAAACTTCCAGTAGATGTGCATTTTTTTCAAGTAAATTTTTTTTTTAATCCGGGGTATTTAGAAAAATAATAGACCAATTATAATGTTTATGAATGACCCACTTGAAAAAGTATTTTCAAAAGGGAGCGACGAGTGTGGCAAACGAGTTTCCCGGTTCACCGCTCTCCATAGCGTACTTTTTCTTTTCCCTCTCCCTCTCTGGAAAACGACATGTTGCTGGATATTTCATAAACGCACGCACGTAATTTCTATACATATATATGTGTCATTCCATATCAATTCAACGACGTTTTGACGGTGACCCCTTCGATTTTGTTTATTTTTTAATATGTTATTATACATGCAAAAAGAAGTATCCATGCCAATTTTTAGCTCTCTATCTTAAACCTTACCGAAGTTATTGATTTTTCAAGAATATACTTAAAATAATCATAACTTCTACATTAACCAAGATATTGTCATTTGCCAAGAGGACATCTTTTTTTGTTTTTCAATGTACTTTTTGAAAAAAAGACGAAGAATCAAGAAAAACAAATTTTTAATGTCTTTTCAACTATTTTAAGCTAAAAAAATGGATTTTCCTCTAATGGAACCCCTTCGATTTCTTTCAAAAAAAATTATAAAATTCTACGTAAAAAAAACAAAATTTTTGAGATTTTACCGAAGAGGGAATTCAAATAACTTCTTAACGAAATTTTTTTATTCGATTTTTTTTTTCGTAATTTTGAACTTTTTTCCTTCTATGACTCTAATAGTTGATTTCAATGATGTTTAAATAAATAATCTAACTTGCCTCACATATTTCCATTGTAAATTACTATAATTAACATGAAGAATTACAATTCAAGTACGTTTTGCAAACTAAAGTGCAAAACGTACTTAAATTGTAATTCTTGATGTTATCTATTATAATTTACAATGAAAGTATGTGAGGCAAGTTAGATTATTTATTTTAACATCATTGAAATCAACTAATGTAGTCATAGAAGGAAAGAAGATCAGAATTACGAAAAAAAAAAATCGAAATTTTTTTTTTCAATAAGAAGTTATGTGAATCCCTCTTCGGTAAAATCTCAAAAAATTCATTTTTTTACGTAGAATTTTATAATTTTTTTAGAAAAAAAACGAAGGGATCCCATTAGGAGAAAATCCAATTTTTTAGCTTAAAACAGTTAAAAAGACATTAAAAATTTGTTTTTCTGAATTTTTGATCTTTTTTTCAGAAAGTACATTGAAAATCAAAAAAAGATGACCTCTTGACAAATTACAATATCTTGGTTAATATAGAAGTTTGCAGAATGTAGAAATTTTTTTTCGATAAGAAGTTATTTGAATCCCCTCTTCGGTAAAATCTCAAAAATTTTGTTTTTTTACGTAGAATTTTATAATTTTTTTTGAAAAAAATCGAAGGGGTCCCATTGAGAGAAAATCCAATTTTGTAGCTTAAAACAGTTAAAAACACATTAAAAATTTGTTTCTCTTAATTTTTAATATTTTTTTCAAAAAGTACCTTGAAAAACAAAAAAAAATGACTACTTGACAAATTACAATATCTTGGTTAATGTAGAAGTTATGATTATTTTAAGTATATTCTTGAAAAATCTATAACTTCGGTATGGTTTAAGATAGAGAGCTAAAAATTGGCATGGATACTTCTTTTTGCATGTATAATAACATATTAAAAAATAAACAAAATCGAAGGGGTCACCGTCAAAACGTCGTTGAATTGATATGGAATGACACATATATATACTATTATATATACCGGCTTTTAAAAATTACGTAAAAGACTTAATGTTTTGCGGATTAGGGTCGAGGCGTGTTTGGTCTTCCCTTGTTTTATTATTATTTTTTTTTAATACAATTATGTGTGATCGATGAAATTAAATTGATTTTCCTTTCTCTTGGTTTTCTTGGACGAGAAAAAAAGTGAATAGGTTAGTGAGAATTTTCTAGGAATTACTGAAAATTTTCTAGAAATAACAGAATTTTGAAGGTAAAACTGGAATTTTCCTAGAAATATGAGGGAATTTTCTAGGAATAACCCGACATTGTCTAGGAATTTTTAAAAAACAACCGAAAATTTTCTAGGAATAATTGCCATATTTTTAGATATAACTGGCATTTTTCCAGAAATAATTGGGAATTTTCTAGTAATTTCTGGGATATTCCAGAAATAGGTGAAAATTGTTCAGGAATAACTGAGACTTTTCTAGAGATATCAAAAAATTTTCTAGGAACGACTGGGAATTTTTCAGAAATAAATGGAAATTCTATAAGGATAACTGGAAATTCTCCAGCAATAAGTGAGCATTTTCTAGGAGTAAGTGCTAATTTTCTAAGAATAACTGAGATTTCTCGAAGAAAACTTTTTTAAGTTAGAATTTTTTAGGAGTAAATGCTAATTTTCTAGGAATAATTTTTCTAGGAAAACTTTTTTAAGTTACAATTTTTCAGGAGTAAGTGCTAATTTTCTAGGAATAATTTTTTTAGGAAAACTTTAAGTTAAAATTTTTTAGTAGTAAGTGCTAATTTTCTAACTGGCATTTCTCTAAGAATAACTGGGAATTCTCCAGCAATGAGTGAGAATTTTCTAGGAGTAAGTGCTAATTTTCTAAGAACAATTTTTGTAGGAAAACTTTTTTAAGTTAGAATTTTTTAGAAGTGCTAATTTTCTAGGAATAACTGGCATTTCTCTAAGAATAACTGGGAATTTTCCAGCAATAAGTGAGAATTTTCGAGGAGTAAGTGCTAATTTTCTAGGAAAACTTTTTTAAGCTAGATTTTTTTAGGAGTAAGTACTAATTTTCTAGTAATAATTTTTCTAGGCAAATTTTGTTAAGTTACAATTTTTTAGGAGTAACTGCTAATTTCTTAGGAATAACTGGCAATTCTCTAGCAATGAGTGAGAATTTTCTAGGAGTAAGTGTTGATTTTTTAGAAATTTTTTAGGTTCGAATTTTTTAGGAATAATTTTTCTAGGAAAACTTTTTTAAGTTAGAATTTTTTAGGAGTAAGTGCTAATTTTCTGGGAATAATTATTCTAGGAAAATTTTAAGTTACAATTTTTTAGGAGTAAGTACTATTTGTCTAGGAATAACTGGAAATTCTCCAGCAATGAGTGAGAATTTTCTTAGAGTAAGTGCTAATTTTCTAGGAATAACTGGCAATTCTGTAAGAATAACTGGCAATCCTCCAGCAATGAGTGAGAATTTTCTAGAAGTAAGTGTTAATTTTTTAAGAGAACTTTTTTAGGTTAGAATTTTTTAGAAGTAAGGGCTATTTGGGTTTATTTGGGTTGCAGGGAGCAATGAGTGAGAATTTTCTAGGAGTAAGTGCTATTTTTTAGGAATAATTTTTCTAGGAAAATTTTTTTAAGTTAGAATTTTTTAGGAGTAAGTGTTCATTTCCTAGGAATAACTGGCAATTCTCTAAAAATAACTGGGAATTCTCTAGCGATGAGTGAAAATTTTCTAGGACTAAGTGTTAATTTTCTAGAAAAACTTTTTTAAGTTTGAATTTTTAGGAGTAAGTGTTAATTTTCTAGGAATAACTCGGAACTTTCTGGGAATAACTGGGATTCTCCAGCAATGAGTGAGAATTTTCTAGGATTAACAATAAGTGCTAATTTTTTAGGAAAACTTTTTTAAGTTTGAATTTTTTAGGAGTAAGTGCTAATTTTCTAGGAATAACTAGGAATCCTGGAAATAACGCTGATTTTCTAGGAGTAACTGGGATTTTCTAGGAATAACAGTGATTTTCTATTAAAAAAACTGCGATTTCCCAGGAATAACTGGAAATTCTCCAGGAGTAATCCGGACTTTTCTAGGAATAAATGAGGATTTTTCAGGAATGATTGAAAATTTTTTAGACACAACTGGCAATTTTTTAGACACATTTATGAGATTAATTGTGAGATTATTTATTGTAAAAAAATATCGTTTTTGGAGAAAAAGTGATTTTTGTAATTTATGGATTAATCCCTTAAAGATTGACCCACGAGAAATGCTTTATATATGGACTGACCGCGACGAAAGATTTTCCGCAGATGCGGAGTCCTGAATGGAAACCGTTGTCCACTGCCCCCCCCCCCTTCCTCCTCTCCCCCAAAGCCACACACGCAACCTGCCATCAAGCGCTCTCTTCATATACTTTTACTTTAAACCCATAAATGCCATCGATTCGATACACGTAACGTACTGTATTCGTTCCCAATGATAGTCCGTACAATGGCCACCATTGAAACTGCAACAGCGTTTCTCATATCCGCGCAGATTTTTTTTTCAAACGAACTGCTTTTTTGACCAACGAAAATTTGCCCATTTTTCCAATTTCTTTCATCTTATTCCGCCACGTTTTACCTTTATTTTGTTCATTTTAATGAAACTTCATTTTTCGACTCTGGAATTTTTTCCTATTGTCAAAAAAAGGAAAAATTTATTTTTAATATTAAAAATTAAATATTTTTTAAATATTAAAAATTATTTTTTTTTTTAATATTAAAAATTAAATTTTTTTTTAATATTAAAAATGAAACATTTTTTAAATATTAAAATATTGTTAAATTATACCCTCACACAATTTTTCCAAACTCATTGTTGTGACCTTGCAAAAAATTTTCTATTCTACGATTTTCTTCCTCTTTTTTCCCCCACCGTTAATTTTGAATTTATTATTTTCACTTCACTTTATTTTTCAACAATTTTTTTTACCAAATATCTCGTTAATATCGTTAATTTTTTCCACCTTAAATTTAGCACGTTCCACGAATTTTCTCCGCCGTTAAAAATAACGAAAGACTTTTTTTGCAATTGCAAAAAAAATTTATATTGGAAAATTTCCTTGCATTATACTCTCGCATGATTTTTCCAAAATCATCGCTTTTTCGACCCACATAAAATTTTCTCATTTCCACAATTTTCTCCCTCTTTTGTTCCACATTTTTATTTTCATTTCTTAATGTTAATCCCACTTTATTTTCCGAAAAAAGTTTTTCCAAATATCTTATCAAACCCTTAATTTTTTCATTCCAGAAATAATAAAAAAAAAATTAGTTATTGAAAATTCAAAGAATCGATCGAGTCGTTGAAAATTGAGAGCTCATTAAAATTTCCTTTCGCGAGTTTTTTCCATCGTTAAAAATAACGATGGGAAAAATAAAAATTCCAAATTGGAAAATTTTGTTGCATTATGGCTGCGATTATTTTTCACGATATTTTTCCTCTTTTACCCTGCTTATTATTATTTTTTTTTTACATCCGTATTCCACTTTATTTTTCGACGTAAAAAGCTGCCAAATATCTTGTTAAAATCGTTAATTTTTTCTAGTATAAATTCACTGTAACGAGTTGTGAAAAATTGGAGGGCATAATTGGCTCGTTAAAAAATTTCCTGCTCGTTAAAATGTCCCTTCCACGAGTTTTCTCTATCGTTAAATTAACGAGAAACTTTTTCTCAACTTTAACAAAAATTATTTACGTCGGAAAATTTTGGATAATTACTTGTTTTTCAATCACGTTGAATAAATATAGATTATTATTATTATTATTATTATTATTATTATTATTATTATTATTATTATTATTATTATTATTATTATTATTATTATTATTATTATTATTATTATTATTATTATTATTATTATTATTATTATTATTATTATTATTATTATTATTATTATTATTATTATTATTATTATTATTATTATTATTATTATTATTATTATTATTATTATTATTATTATTATTATTATTATTATTATTATTATTATTATTATTATTATTATTATTATTATTATTATTATTATTATTATTATTATTATTATTATTATTATTATTATTATTATTATTATTATTATTATTATTATTATTATTATTATTATTATTATTATTATTATTATTATTATTATTATTATTATTATTATTATTATTGCACGGAGAATTAGGGGCGATTGTGACTTACACATATTTTTCCTTCGGAGAGAGTCTCTCATGACGAGCGAAGCTTTTTTTTCCCTGTATATAAAAAAAAATAAGAAACAAAAAAAAAGTATATCGTGCGGCGAGGGAAGCCAATGGCTGACCTGACGATGCTTTGCTAAGACTTCGTACGACCTCTGGTACGACCTCCAGAGAGGGGGGACGATGTTTGCATCGTTTCAACGCAACGGAAATATTCTATTTTTTAAATAAAATTTTTCCCAAAATTATTTGAAAAAAAAAATCGTCGAAATAAATTTTGTGGTCTTCAGTAGAAATTCATTATGATAAATAAATGCACAAACAGAGCTTAACCGTCTGTAAACTTAAATTTTGGGACATCGTCTGTACTCTGGGTCGTTAAAGTCCTGCTAATGTTTTATCTAAGAAAAAGACGTCAAAAAATTGTGAATTACTTTAATAAAAATTTTGCTTACATGATCCAATGATTTGTTCAACCATTTATAGTAAACAAATTTTTTTTACCATTTTTCTAATTGCAGAGATATTCCATTGGAAAATTTCGCTTGTGCCTTTAAAGACCCAGTGTACGGACGGAGGGTTGATCTTACTTGAAACGAATTTTGAAGGGAAAATTATTTTTCCTTCCCCGAGCATTTTTCAGATTGATTGAAAAAATTAAAAATAGCAAAAATTTTGAAACCAACCGTCTTAAGAATAAAAAAAAAAAATAGACAAATGAAATTCAGGGAAAGATTTATCACTAAAAAAAATCCCAAATAAAGTTATGTCTGTGTTTTTTTTATCACACTGTAATAACTAAAAAAAACTATCATTTTGTCATTCGACGAAACATTAATGAAAAATTAATTTTTTTTCATTATATATTTGACATTATTATATAACAGATAATATATGTAAAATATATAATATTAATTATATTATGAATATAATTACATTATAATTATTATATTGTAATATAAGATATAATATATCATATATTATATAATACATGTCAAATATATTATGAAGAAAAAAAGATTTCCCATAAATATTTTAACATTTTTTACCCATTTGGACATTTATGACCGAATTATGTTGGTTGATAAAATTAATTGTTCAAATGGAAAATTGAATTCAATTAAAATCAATTAGAAAATGAATAATATACAGTGTACAATATATGATATATTCCATATTTTTTAATTAACTTCCATTGAATTCAAATTTTCAATTGGATAATCAATTTTATCAACAAACATAATTCAACTAAAATAAATTAAATTTCATGACAAAAAAAAATGTTGTACACAAATTTTGTCAAATCTATCATTTTTCATCAATTTTTCAATAAAATTGTCCCCAAAATTATTAAAAATAAAAAATCGTCGAAATACATTTTGCGGTCTTCAATAAAAATTCAAGATGCTAAAAAATGCACAAACAGAGTTTAAACTCACTCGAAATGCATTTTGAAGGAAAACATTTTCCTTCCCCGGGCTTATTTCCCACATTCCAGTTAGATTGAAAAAAAAATGCATATCCATGCAGAGGAAAATAAAACCCACAAAAACTTTTTTACCTAATCCTTTTGCAAACTAAAAAAAAAAAAAATCAGAGTAAGGGTAATGGTCAGAAAAAAAAATCTCTGAGTTATTTCTGGCGATATTTTCTTTATCACACTAAGAACTAAAAAAAAATCAATATCTCATTATTCGACAAAAACAAATATTTTCAGACAATCAGATGAGGATGAAAAAAAAAAATTTAATGGAAAATGGATATATTTATTCACGTCTATATTATTATTGGGTACAAAGATGAAAGGGAGGAAAAATTAGATGGAAGAAAAGCGATTTTTTTTTACGGCTCGTTGCACCGCTATAATGACGTTCTCTTCCGCGTCTGCGAACCCAAACCCAAACCCAAATGACAATAATATCGATATGAAATAAAATGATATAAAAAATATAATAACAAATAATATATAATAATAATGTAATATAAATTTAAAAAAAATAACAAATATAATAATAATAATATAATAATAATAATAAATATAATACGTATAAATAAATAAAAATAATAATGAAAAAAATTGAATAAAATAATTATAATAATGAAAATAAGAGAAAAAAAAAGAAAAGTTAAGAAAATCCATTGTTCAGTGGAGAAAGGTGAAATGGTTGAGGAAAATGTTTTACGTAACGGTCGCATTTTCAACGTGGTCGCACTGCGTCGATATTCTTCGAGGGATTCCAATTAAGCCGAGCGTTCGCCCGTGTCTGACGAGCTCTCTGCTGAAACGCTTCGCGAATGTTTCCATTCGTCCCCGACGCGCGACGACTTCCTTCCTGTCTCGCTCTTTCTCTCTCTCTCCTTCTTTCTCTCCCTTTACCCAAACTCGTGGAAAATATAGTTCACGCGCTGGATTGACTTTAGACCAAAAACAAAATAAACATTCACCCTCTGTCCTTTCAAACTTGATTTATTTTGATTTTGCATCATTGATTACTTCCTGTAAAATTAGAAAAATAAAATTAAATAAAATTGAATAGAATGAAATTTTAAAAAACATTAAAAAATGAAATTATCGCAATGAAACCAGGGTTTCAAGTAATGCATTACATTTTGTAATGCATTTGCATTTTCATGGAAATATTTTCCATTAACCATTAAATTTTAATGGAAATTATTTTCATTAAACATTAAATTTTTATTTATTTATTTATTCATTTATTTATTTTCTTTTATTCTTGAAAGTGCCAAAAAAATAAATAAGTAAAGAAATAAATGAATAAATAAATAAATAAAAATTTAATGGTCAATGGAAATATTTTCCATTAATCATTAAATTTTAATGGTTAATGGTTAATGAAAATAATTTCCATTAATCATTAAAATTGAATGGTTAATCGTTAATGGAAATAATTTTCATTAGCCATTAAAAAAGTAATGGTTAATGCATTACTTTTTCATTAAAAATTTTGCAACCCTGAATGAAACTAAATTTAAATTAATTCAATTCTTTTAAAAAATTGAAAATCGTTGTAACTTAGATTAATTTTGTTTCTTAGTTCCCTCTACTTTTCAACTTTTAAATAATTTTGATATTTAATTTTTAATAATAAACATTCACTCTCTGTCTCTTTTACACTTGATTTATTAAATCTTAGCTCAATGATTGTTTCACGTAAAACTAAATAAATGAAATTGAATGAAATGAACTTGAATTAATTTTTTTTTAGTACATAAAAACTGAAATAAAATAAAATAAGTATGAATCCATTTAAAAAAATTAAAAATTATCGTAACTCGAATTAATTTTTCTAAACAATTAATCTTCTCTGTTTTTGACCTTCTTAACTGACTTGATTTTTTTTCTTCAATATTCTAAAGGACTATTGAATCCAAAACCATGTAATTACCATATTTACAACTGGCGTACGTTTCTACATCGATCAAAATTAATAAATACAACCGGAAAATGAATGAAAATTTGCCAGGGGATTTTTTCCTCAATTTTCAAATTTCAACTGACCTAATTTTTTCCCATTCAATTTTTATTGCGAAAATAAAATTAAAAAAAATCAAAAATCAAATAAAAATTAAATTAAAATTAAATTAAAATTAAATAAAAATAAAATTAAAATAAAATAAAAATAAAATTAAAATAAAATTAAAATAAAATTAAAATAAAATTAAAATAAAATTAAAATAAAATTAAAATAAAATTAAAATTAAATAAAAATAAAATTAAAATAAAATTAAAATAAAATTGAAATAAAATAAAAAATAAATAATTAAAATAAAATAATATAACATAAAATAAAATTTGCCCAAAGGGTCCATTTCATAATTTTTTTTTTACCATTTCGAAAAGTCGATTAGACACGAAAAGGTGTGGAGAGAAAAAGGGGGATAATGATGCTTAATGATGATTATGATGAAACTTATCACGAATTGAGGTAAATTGATGCTGCTCGCATAGGATCAAAGTGGAAGTTCTTGCATGCACGATTTTCACACACACACAGATACAGACACTGAATTAAGGGCGCGTAGTCTCATTACATCCTTGGGCAACTTCCACTTGGCAAATTTGTCGGAACAAAATGAATGCTCGGCAAAAAATACGTGCGAACCCCCTTAAAGAGACCCAACTCCACGAAAAGACACATTTTTTGGACCCATCATTAATAATCGAATTATATTCGTTATAAGGCCATTTTTAATTCGTCAAAGTGAGAAAAATAAATCTTCCTTGAATTGGGAATAATTACTCAACGAATTGGATTATTTGTTAATTGCCCAATTTTTTGAAGCATGCGATTGCTCGTGGGAATTGTCGAATGCAATTCAAAAAATTTCAGCAATTTTTATCTTCCTTTTTTGAAAATACCAAAATAACCCAATTTTTTTTAATACGAAATATTCCTAACCTAAATCTAAATTGATTGATTTTTGGTCGATTGATTGATTTGATTTTTTTTATTATTTTCAGCATTGTGTTCTTCTATTTAAAAAAATACCAAAATAACCCAATTTTTTTAAGTACCAAAATAACCAAATTTTTTAAATATGAAATAACCCTAACTAAACCCAAACCCAATTTTTTTTAGTGGTTCGATTCCTCGTGAAAATTTGCGAATGCAATTGATTTTTTTGGCGATTTTTTCCTTCTGTTTTTAAAAATATCTTTATTTTGGACCTCCCTTAAAATAAATTCGACGGATGCAATTTTCTCGTTCTATCCTCAAATGGCATCCATTTGTTCAAAACCGAAATTTAAAAAATTATCCCATTTTTATTTTTTAGGAATTTGGTTTTACTTGTTTTTTTTTAGTTCCAGTAAAAATTTTAGGTTTTTTGAAATATCTTTTTGGCGATGAAAACGTGAATTTGTGTCTGGAATTTTTTTTGTCGTTAATTGAACAGAGAAATTAATTTTTATTGAAAGATTCGAGTGAACTCGTCGAATTGAATGATTGATTATAGGTGAAGAAAAAAAAATAGAACGTTCGAAAATTTCTCCATCGGTTATTCGTCGATATCCCGTTCAATGAAATCCTCCCTCTCTGTCATTTCCTCTTTGCTTCCATTTCCCTCCCTATATATTTATACACGTGCATATAGGAGTGAACATGTATGTATGGGCTTTTTCATGTGAACTTGACCAACTTTTTGATTGTCTAAACTTTGCTGATTTTTTTTTTCAATTTCATGACAAGTGAAAAACTCTCACTCTCTCCAGACTTTCTCTATCGACCCTTAGATTTTTTTTTTAAGAATAAAAGTACGGAAATTGAAAAATCAACAAAAAATTCTCGAAAAGCTGCAATTTTGTACAATTTTTTTTTTAATACGTTGTTATATTATTCAAAAATTGAGGGATTATTTCAGTTTGAAGAATATTTGCCATGTTAAAAAAAAATTACAATTTTCTTTGGATAATCTACTTGTTGTTTGTTAATTAATTTAACAATTTGACAATATATGCTTATGTAATTATTTAATTCATTAATTAAACGATTGTAATTCAATTTTAACATCAGAAAATACGTAAGAAAATTGGTGTAATATCGTGATATAAAATTTTGTTTTTGAGAAATATTCCAAATTTTCAAATTGGAGGATTTCTGGTGAAATTTTTTTTTAAGCCTAAATGCTGATTTGAAAAACTTGAAATTTTTGAAATGATCATTGGTTTTAGTAGAATGGAAAAATAAAATTATGAACTCAATTAGAGATTTCAAGGGTCAATGGTTGGTCGAGTTGACTCGGAATGGCCCATATATATATGGGTATTATTGCATCATGCCATCCGGCATCAGGTAAACGAGAGAGTGGAAATTACGTTTCCTCGTTTGCACATACTGCCGCTATTTTCAGGACTATTATTAACACTGATGATGATTCTCCATACTCTCTCTCTCTCTCCCTCTCCCTCTCCCTCTCTCTCCCTCTCCCTCTCCCTCTCCCTCTCCCTCTCCCTCTCCCTCTCCCTCTCCCTCTCTCTCGCTCCCTCTCTCTC